>OY970767.1:12296014-13546014 GCA_963853795.1 Xestia rhomboidea | reverse complement strand
CATGAAATGCACTATCATCATGAATTTTTCCAGATTTTTCAAGGCAGCAGTTTAGCTTTAAGAGGGGGGGGTGGGACGCCCTACTGGAACAAAAATTTTCACTTTAAAGTTTAATATTTCGTAAACGGGGCATTAAATCGAAAAGTAGTATTAGCAACCCCTAAGACCTATTTAACGATACCCCACACGATGGGATAGACGACGAAAAAAAAATTCATCCCCACTTCACATGTAGTACCCGAAAAAATATTTTTTTCCAAAATTTTGTTTTACCACTTTGTCGGCGTTATTGATATACATACTTCTACAAAATTACAGATTTCTAATACAGACAGACGGACATGGCGAAACTATAAGGGTTCCTTGTCAGGACTACGGAACCCTAAAAAGCAAGTGACTGCTGAGAGGACCAGTAACCTTTTGAAGGCCAGAGCAAAACGCACGCGCGTGCCCTCCACGCCAAGCCACAATCTACCTACCATTTTGTCACATATTTGTGACAGGTGGCGGTTAAAAGGGTAATAGAGAAGTATGGAAGAAGAAGACATGCTGCGGCGATCCCAAATAAATTGAGATAAGGGCAGAAGAATGATGATAAGTAGAAGAGAATTGTAATTGTCATGTCAATTTTTGTTTTCTGCTGATTTTCTTTTATAGCTAATTCTTAGGTTTGATTATTTTATTTTTTATTTTATGTGGTAATCATAAGTATTTCACGTCTACGTTCTTCATTTAAAACTTCACGCTCAAAATAGCAGACAACACAAATCATACTACCCTTATAAAACAATAAACTCCCATACTCAATCCCTAGGGTTGTCACTGACCTTTGTGAGTCTACCAGCAAAACGATCTGTGTGCCGACCAGTTAAATACGTAAGAGGATGCGCAGCCCTAATTGGATCACAATCGCACTGACGTAAGGCACGCTTCGCCGCCGGTCTATAGGGACCGGTAAGAATCGACGTCTCCTTTGGGCTGCCATGTCATGCTTGGATAGTTTTGAGTGGGTACCCCTAATCAGTGCTGAAAAGTTTACCGAACGGTAAGCGTGCGTGAATACGTTCTGATTTGTTGTAATACTGTAGTATGGATAGAGCGTCATTGTTGGGACCGATTTTTGATGAAGGGTCAGATAGCATTTTCACTTCATGTGAAACATTAAGTGAAAATTCAAAGTAATAAAATTACGATTATCCATCAAAACAATGGTATATTAGTGTTTCATATCATTATTTTAGCCGGTATAACTGAGAAGCGTGAAACAGCCGATCCGTGAGCGATCCGAGCCATGATATTTCGATTATTGCAAATTTCCTGCGACCAAAATAATTAATCGAATAAAACTCTACTAAAAAGCAGCCACAAGCAACAATAATTAAGATCGCAAACAAATCTTAAGCCAGTTGATCGACGCGACTTCAAATCCGAAATAACAACAATTAAACAAAGACGAACAAAGTTAAATCGGAATGATTGCGCGACGATTGCGCCGCCGATTGAACAGAACAGATAAAACTCTCATCAAATACAATCAGTGGTTGCCTGGACAGAGCTTAAAACTAGGCCTCTGGATCCCGCCATTTCCTCGGGGCGAATTTCATTACCACTAGCTTGTCCGGTAATCCCAAGCGGACAAGTGCCTTAATCTACCCGCTTTCGGTTCGATTCCGACTCTTAAACGCGCCACTTGCTTCATTTTTACGTATAATCCATTTTTAATTGCCTTCTCACTGTACCATTATTAAATTTTCAAAGAGAAATTAATTACGGAGATAAGTTTTGAAGGCCGTCAATATGACAATAGATTGTATCGGTGTTAATTTAGTAAAGAAAGCCGAGTTTAGAGAACACTGTTGTCATTGATTGACGTAATTCTTGGATTAAGATTTTATATTAGCAAAATGATCCGACATTGTTTGACGACGAGATATAAATCTTTGTTTGATGTATAATTGCTATTAAATGCAGATAGAACCAATTATTTTGAAGCTTTTGAAATTGATAATTGATGGGTACACTGATGATAATCCCAACCTAATTATTATGTACATTTTCAGTCTCACGGATAAGCTACTATTAAACTAATTTGCATTCATAACAAAGCTTAAGAAATGTAACAATGCTTAAGAAGTTATCGAAGATTTCAAATGGAATTCTCATGAATACTGTTTGATGACAAACCGATAGCTTTTAAATGTTCAAACAGAACATTTGGAACGCAAACACAGTTATAATAAAACGTGACGCGAGATCGACGCGCATCTCTGTCTGTTCCTGCAAATGGGCGCGGATAAATCGAAGACTGCAGTTACGATTAGTCGATGATTAATGCTCGCACTGCGACGCCATCTGCTGAATTAATTGCTTCATTTCCTCTCGACGGCACCAAATGGAATTTTGTATTTCGATTCGTAAAACGTTCGACGTTTTTGTCCGCCCGGTACACTTGTACAGGTGTGTTATGGACTCTGTGATTTATTATTACTTCACGCCCAAACGAGAGATTTTTGACACATTTTATTTTCAGTTCTGCGATGTGCTCGTTCTATACGAGTTTTTGAAAATACCAATTATTATTTCCAACAAATACTTAAGTACACAAAAGGTGCCATACACTGGCGCAGAATTTAGCGTCTTAAGAACGAGTTGTAGACCTTTGTGCCATTCGAAAGTTTCCACAAAAGGGGGCCCCGCATGATTTGTGAATGCGTGTAATTTTTCAAACGTCATATTTTTTGCAACACTCCCACCGACCTACGGAGTAAACTTTGCTATTGTAGAGGAACGACTTTTTGGAATGTTTTCGTCTTTCCTTAGCGCTTTGTTATGGAAAGTTAGATAGTGTTGGTCGCGGGAGCACCGGTGGCATCCGTTTTCGCTTAATAAATTTCGATGTTCAATAAGGATTCGGGTTGGAAGTTCTGCTATGACAATGTCACTTGATGTCAAATGGGTTCTGGAGAATGTACGAGTTTGTGGTCGAGTATGAGAGTGCAAATATTGGATTTTTCAGCTCTGAGACGTGATGAACTAAACGGCGATCGTATGGGTGAGTAATGGACAGGTGAAATTGCTCGCAGCCTTTCTGTTAGGTGATCCTTTGTCGAATTGGTTTGCGCGTAGTCGGAGAGCCGTGGAGGCTGTCATGTGTGCCCCCGGCTATCTGTTGATAGCTGTCGGCGCATCTCGCTCAGATTGACAGGCTTTTCAGACCGAGCTAAATAGAATTTTACAGCGCTGTATTGTTGTAGTGTCAGATATCGCTCTTTGGTAAAAACTGAAGTTCTGAACTGAAGTTTAGATGCGTCTATTGTGTTTTTCTGCGGGGAAACTTTAAATACAAATGGCGGACGGTTTCAAAGTACTCGTGCGTATAAACTACAGAACATGAGTTACTGGACAAAGTTTTTACAATAACTTAAAACAAAATGTACATTTGTGTTTAATTAAGGGAATGCAACGAGTAGTTTTGTTCGAGAAAGGTGATCTATTCCGAAACACAGCACAGTTACAAAACACAAGGAACAAGAGAACACAAGGCACAAATTTTTCATCAAAGTGCGTCTAGTTCAAATAAATGAAGTAGTTTCCGTGGAAACTCGTCAATTCCCAGACAAAGACGCTCTTCGTTTGACATCATTAATATCCAAGGAACACGAATGGCACCGGGTGAAAGGCGTGCTTTCACGGCTGGCGACGATGCACTCATATTTCCGGATTTCATTCCCTCCCGAGCGCACTATATTACACATAGCAAATCCAAATGTCATCATAACGTAACCCTGCCGGTGTTCCCTGTAGATTGTATTAAACAAAGGGGAATTAAATAGCAGACAGTGCGGTGTACCGAGCCGCGACCAACGCGGGCACGAACCACTTTATTCCACCTTCTGTACCGAATGCGCCCGTTGTACTTACGTCACGCATTCCAATTTTTATTTTTTCAAATAAGCCAACGTGAGTGCGAGTAATTTTGTTTGTGTTTTAAAAATTGCTGCGTACTTTTGTGGCACGGTTTTTGTTGCACCGCTTGTTGCCATCTAGTGTCACAGGAGCGAATATTCGAGCCGCATTATCTTCGTGACAGTCCCGCTCTTTATTATCCTCATACGCTATGATATATTGTCGCATACCTTTATTATTCACGAGTCCAAAGAAAAAAATCAATACAGCTACCTACTGAAATGTATATCGTGGTACTGGAAATGTAAATTTCAATTAATTTCATTAATTCGTCATTGTATTACAAAACAAACTGATTACGTAAATAAACATTAGGCGTTTTCGATTACAATTTCACCGTCGAAATGGCAGCTACTTAATTAACATAATCCCGTTGCGAAAATAAGCAAAGTTAATTTTAGTTAAAACATCGAACATTTAAACGTTTTAAATTTTGCGTTTTCGTATTCACGGGTGCGCACTGATCATTTCGAATTCGAGTAGGTGGTCGTTTTTCAAAAAGCGATTTCACCTCCAACTACATTCATTTACACATAATAATTGTGTTCGGTTGCGGCTGCCGACTCATTATCATATAAATGAGAGAGAAAAAGCAACGGTCGACCATTAATCAAGAGAATGGAGCAACAACGCTGGCTAATACACTTATCAACTTTAATTCAATAATCCGGCGCTCGCGCCTGCCCTCGACACCCGACTTTTCGTAACGTGAAAAATAAGTGGCAAATGGAACGCACGACCTCACACACTAATCCCAATTAATTGTGCCATACTACAATGCCATTGGAACTTTCACTGGACTTTAATTATAAATAAAACCCTTTTGTTTTCAGGTAAGCCTGTAAAGCTTTTAACTTTGTTTTAAAACTGAAATGAGTTTAAAAATAACTATGAAATAATCACTACAAATAAAAGTCTGAATAAACTGAAAAAAAAACGTTTCTATGTAAATGAAATAATTCATAACGAATAAATTCAAAATATAAAATTGTAACGGATGTAATAAATATCAGGCATACAAACACCTGTATGTATGTCTGATATTTATTTGAAAATAGATTATATGCAACAAAAAACTCTGATAAACTGTGAATACAGCATCTAAATTAGATTTCGTGTTTTATTTGAAAACTGTATTTATTTGTGAGTTTATGTTTTTTTTCAGGTTGATAAAAATGGTTTAAAATTGCTTTTTATATTACTGTCTTAATTCAGTTTAAGGCAACTTTGTTACGCTCAAAGTGTGTAAAAAGTTAAAATCTAGAAATCATAAGGAAAATTAAAAAAAATCTTATTTATAAAAAAAAACAAGTTTGAAACACTGTTTTAAGCTTTCACGGTTCATAACTATACTTAAAATGTCACTTATCCCGTAAATGACATTTTAAGTAAAACAAGTTTGGTTGGACGAAACAAACCATAATAAAATATGTAATAAAAAGTAATTAATTTAGACATAAAAACTGACGGATTTTACAATACATAAATTTAAATAAAAATATAAAGTGTTAAGGCTATATTTCCGCAATAAAATCCCCGTAAACATAAGGCAGTAAGCCATTAAAGTTAACTTTTTGTTTCACAAACAGGTAAAATTGTTATTGCTATACCGAGTCGCCTAAACTTGCAAAATTATTACAAGGACATAAATAAAACGTGTAGAGGCGTAACTCCGTAGCGCTTCGTAGCCCCGTCGGCCTCCGCGGACGTAGCACTTGCTACGGCGTAGACTGAAAATTTGGAGCATCTAAACTGTTAAACTCCTTAAAACTATTATCATAATTCTGAGCTAACATTCTGTCATGGAACTGGTCTTAGCTCTGTTTTCAGCAATTCCCTGCATCCTTTACACTACACAACTATTAATTTAAACTATGGACTGGACTATGTATTGTTTCGGTATTTCAAATTGTAGGTACTATTATTTGCTTTGCTTGATTTTACCTAGCTTTCCGACTAACAGTGAGTGAAGTAAATATTTTATTTAAAACAGGCTGTAAAACCGAGTTATATCATTAGTTTAGTTTAGAGATCTATGAGTATTTCACATCCCCTAAAATATAAATTATTATGATTTTTGTCAATGCAATTTCACAATGTTTTTATTTTTTTAATTTAATAGTATGTACATAAAATGTTGTAATCAGTAAGTATGTAGTATTTTAAATTGTTTAAAAGACACTGAGGCTATTGTTCATTAGTTAGTTAAGCTAAGTTAACATTTTTAGCATAAAATGAAAATTAATTAGAGAAACTATCACAATGGTTCACCCTTAACTTGTAAGTTGGAAACAATACACTCAGCATAAATTCTCCGAACAAAACCGAGGTAATTAGGCAAAATATTACATTATTATAATAAGTAAGCTTTGTCAAAACTCCCAAATCAGCTCCGCTCTAGTAAGGCGGGCGAAGCTAAGGTTTTGCGAGGCAATTTCATGCTTTCGTGAACTCATGCACCAATGGCCTACCGTCTACGATCTACCCACTGGAGAAATTTCACTAACACAAAGTTATGATTAATTGAGGCAATACCACGAAGACTGGTACATTGTCCTGACCGCTCCGGTCCCTAAGGATGGATGGACTACACCGTACTCAGTGCAGTGATCGTTTCTTAAGATGATATATCATTCATCTTGATTAATTTGTTAGGTAATAATTATAATAATAATTTATTTATTGGCGTAAACAAGACATTACAAGGTCGTGAATCACTGGTGCCTGTGGTATGTAGTGAAACACCTGTAATACAGGTGTCTTTAAAAATGGGATTTAAATGTTCTATTACATGGTACTTAAATATAACTGTAACTACTGTAACTGTGTATTATTAAATGTATTATTAACACTTCGGTGATCACCCACAAGCGTGTTCTTGTCTTTATGTTGTGCTCTTCAAAAATTGTGAAGAATTATTTCGTTTCTGATATTTCAATCTTTGACAGTTTATTGACCCTCGTAGCTCAAGAGTGCCATATGCTTAAAAGACAAAGGAAAGTATTAATAGTATAATTGATTAAAAATTTTCCTCTATATTACTTTTTTTTCGATTCTCGTAAATATATCATATTGAAGAGTAAACAGGGTGTGTGTGGGAGGCGTTCTCTTATTTTTATTTTCTTTTACTGAACAAAACAAAACGGCATTTGAAATTAAATAAAAGATAAATCAGTTCATTGTCTCTATTGTTGTGTACTTTATTAAAACGTGTTTCACAATATAACATACCCATAATTTATGTTTACGGACTTCGAAACAAGTATTTAGAATGACACGACTGTCAAGCCCTCCCTAATAACTTTTAACATTCGACCCTACTTCAGGCGAGATTACTACAAAGTTAATACAATGAAGCCTTAACGCAAGGAGGTATAATAGTTGATTGGCTAACGGTTATGTTGTAACGAGTTTTTAATTAAACTGGAGTAGATTTCATTACTTAGAGCCGAGTGCCACGTGTTGCTCGCAGACGCAGCGCAGCAAAGTCTAAGCTTAGGTTTTTCTCGAAACAATGCCTATACGGCTCCGTGCTGGATATTCCTTACAACAGTTCTGACTTTCATAGCGAAGACAAAGGAACTTCCTACGTCCCAACAAAAACTCATCCACGCCAGATGATGTGTCTATGGCGAGAAATTGCAAAAAAAAAGAAAAAGTAACTTTTACGTGTCTCTATGTATGTATGCGTGGAATTTTAAAACGAGCCGTATTTTTCCTCCTTCTGAAGAAACTGTAGCGGATGCGAGAGGATAGACAAAAGAGACTCTCTTCAGACTCTCTATACTTTGTTAGGTATCTGAGTAGAAGCGAATGTAGATGAGTTGCCCGTCCCCCGCGCCCCCTGCTTAACTACTCGTACAAACACAAAAGTCCTTACATAAATCTTGTCCTCGGGAACTCGCGGCGCCGGCTCACCTCTCTACAGAGGTAACTACGCACTCTCACCCTCCGATGAATTCGATAACACAACAAATTAGAATTTCGCCTCGCACCCGCCCGAATAATGATAAAAACTCGAATTTACAGCCCTGAGCGCGTAAGTACGCTTTACAAAGTAACACCTGAGTGGCTTCTTTATTTTGTCGACACGTTTACATACTGTTCATGAGAATATAAAACTGCTTTGAAGAAACATACGCACGTTTTTGTAGTGAAATGAGGTTTAAGCGTAGCTACAATAATGATGATATGGCTCATTACGGCGGCAAATTCGCAAAAAATACATTTACAACAGACTACTACATTACTCTTGAAAGATAATAAGCTGAGTGAATTCTAATCTTCATAATGCACTATTGCTCCTTTAGATGATTAGACAAATGCTCTCAACTCACTAGATAAAGAGCATGTGCATGTCACAACAAGCAAGATAACTAATCCAAGTCAATAATCACAATAGTTGCTGTTTCGATTCACAAACACAACCCCAAGCAAATTAGCACCTTACTTTCACCATCTAAAGTTTATAATCCGTTGTGATTAACAATAATGTCAACGTAATCTTACACATACCAGTGAATGTTCGTAGGGGAACTTTTATGATGGCAAAACCACCTTTACTTAAGGCTTTTGGATTTAATTAACAATTTCCTGAAAGTCTTTGTCATGTGAAACACAAGAGGGTGATATATACTTAGATGTAAGTATATTTTTATGTGCGTACAGCTAATTAATTTTGCTTTATGTTAGATGGTACCTTATTCAGATCAAAAGGAGTATTAGACAGATATCGCACAAGTTTTAAATGCAGCTGTTTATTTAAGGGACAGGATGATAGCCTATTATTATTTATGAGACGTTTTCAGAGTCGAATTAAGATTTTTGAACGCCCCAAGCGACAAAGGGGTTGTGTTGGAAAAATGGTTAATAATTTTCATGGAAATTAACAGCTTTACAACTAGACAGTTGATGGTTTATTTTTATACTTGTTTTTAGGGTTCCGTACCTCAAAAGGTAAAAACAGACGAACAAGAAAGTGATCTTATAAGGGTTCCTCCCTTATAAGTTCACTTTCTTGTTCGTCTGTCCGTTTGTCACCACCGATTTTTTTAGGAACAGGTGGACCTAGCAATTTGAAATTTATACCAGATACTGAGGTCTACAGTCCCTATTAGTTCTATATCTATATAAAAATCAAGGTTCTGAGTCAACACGATAAAAAGATATGAGCAAATTTATATTTTCGCGAAAACTTGTATGTACCAAAATTTACCTAAATTTTTCAAACCTTAAAGCGAAATAAAATGTTTTCAGACAATTTCTAAATACTGAAGTACAGTTTTAATAAATACTTCTTAATTTTAATGTTACGCAGAAAATTAACCTAATTTCGGGTAACCCATATGTCTGTAAGAGCTATTCTATTGAATTATTAGTCGTAAAATTATATTGATTACAGGTATAATAAAATATTGGGGACGACCTTCAAGAGGAAAATCATATTACGTTTTTTCAATAACTACTGGTTTTTTTTTGGAAATTCAAATCAGAATGTTTTAAAGAGGTCATTGAAACGAAAACCAATGATTCTGTCTACATTAAAAACTAATACTTAGTTTACTGTACTTATTGAAATAAAAAGGTTTTTATCAACTAACGCACGTACATACATAAAATCAGTTTTCCCAAACCGCAACCTCCGGTTTAAGGGTAAGCTCTTTCGCTAATAATTCCTCTATGTATCCTGCTCTTAGGCATATGTACTTACACGTATGTACCTTACACGTATGCTACATCATCTTGATACATAACGTACACACGGATCTCGGTTCACAAGACTAAAGGTGTCCGGGCTTACTCGCAAAATGGATGTGTACACATTGCGTTTAATTATCATCAATTTATTATCATTAAGCGGCATTGCTGTATAAAATACGGTAGGTAAACAATTGTGAGATGCTCTGGAACAAACTGCTGTATGTAGAAAGGAATTTGCGTGCTAATTCTATGGGAACAAAATGTTATAAGCATTGTATTTTAAGTATTTCTAAACACGTATGCGTTTTCTTCGGTGTTATTTTTTAATTTTTGATGATGGAGTTTAATGTTAGTCTTTGGGTTTTTAAGAGAGGTATGTTAACATACTATTAAGTCTGAAAAATACTGTAGACGATAATACCTACACTGTATTAGACAAATAACCGTTTTTCACGATTAATTTAGTTTGAATAGGACATAATTCTAGTTATAAATAGAGCGGCAAACAGCCCTTTTCTTTTGGATGGGAAATCATCAAATGACCCCTCCCGCTCTGAGCGGAGCGGAAGGGAGTGTCAGACTTTTACTGACTAAAACCCATCCATGTTCATTCATCGCCCTTTGCGTTCCGGGGCCACGGTATCTCTTTCGAAGAGTCCTGCAGCCTCGGCAGGCATCGACCCTTGCGGACACCTTCCTTTTGCTGATTCTCTTTGAGGCGCGCGTGGAACACGAACGTTCGCTCGACACGGCCTGTCGTCATAAGACGGACGAACGGCGAGTTAGCCCATAGCTCACCGTCCACAGGCCCGCGCCTACGTTGGCCGGGGTCACGTGTCCCCCGACGCCCGGTGCGTCTCCCGCGGCGACTGGGACGTGAGGTTCTCTCCCTCTCACGTTCCGCCACCTCCTTCGCCAGCATGACATGGCTTACAGCCCAGTGCTATCAATTTCGTGCAATTAATTCTAAGAACGGCTAACCCATCTGCGTTTTGCCGACGAAATTGTCGTTTTTGCCAGCAACGTGGAGGATCTGCAGGCCAAGGTACAAGAACTGTTTGATGTGACACTCAATATCGGTCTAAAATTTAACGCCGCAAAAACAAAAATAATGTGCTTTGATGACGACATTGATCACATTTTAGTGAATGGCCAGCTAATAGGAAACGTCAAGGAGTACGTATACTTGGGACAGACTTTGAGTATAGCGATGAGTGGACAAGACCGCGAAATCTAGCGCCGTATCCAGGGTAGGGTCATCGGACAGCTTACCGAAAGCACCCCGCTTTCGGTAAGCTGTCCGACGTACTCAAGTCGAAGCGGGTGCCCATAAACCTAAAGCGTCCCATGCATGTTCGAGCAGTGTGTCCTCCCAGTCATGACGTACGGGGCTGAAACTTGGACGCTCACCAATCATGCAACCCACCACCGCATGCAAGTCACTCAGAGAGCTATGGAACGAGCTATTTTGGGCATCTCCCTCTGTGACCGGGTGGAAAATACCGAAATACGGAGACGGACGAGACTCACGGACATAGCGGAAGTGATAGCAAAAAGAAAGTGGAAGTGGGCGGGCCATATATACCATAGACTGGATGGAAGATGGGGGAACAAAATGCTGGAGTGGAGACCACACACGTGGCGGAGGAATGTGGCAAGACAACCGACTAGGTGGACAAACGATCTCACTAAACTGGCCGGATGAAACTAGATAACCATAACACAAAACCGCCAAAAGTAAAAATATATGGAAGAGACCACATCTTTAAACGAAGAACCTGTTTAAGTAACCCCTAATAAAATATTACTCGTTCTAATTTCGACAGTATGTAATATTAAAACAATGATGAAAAACTGTTGTCAAGGGCGGCGTTGATGAGTCCTCCGGAGGACTCCGGAGATTGTTCTCGTTTGCCACGGCCGTGCATCAAATATTCTACAAGTTTATTCGTACTAAACGCTTTCACTGAAAATGAGACTATAAAGTTTCCGGGCGACGCAAAATGATTCTATTACGAATATGAAATGTTATTACCTTGGACGGATTATAAGCAGGAGCAGGTTCTCACAAATGAAATTGCTTCCCTCCTTTGGAATCCATTTTAAGGATGAATGATATAATTCTTACGAGTAAAGACTTTGTCGAATAAGATGCATTTATTAGAATCGTTTCCAACAATGGTGACAGCATTCCCAAATGATGTTGTTGAAATTGTCACTCTGAATCTCTAAAAAATAATATGACACTGTCAGATAATTTGATTCAATCAGGAATATCTTAATTAACTGTTTTTTTAACAGATTATCAGATAATAAAATATAAGCGTCGATAAAAGCTCAATTCAAATTGAAAGGGCTCATTGGATTTTTAGAAAATTGGATTTTATGTGGAGGGGTGGCAATAACGCGCTTACTCGTATATTTTAAAATAAATTGCTTATTATAATACCTACGGGTTATCGCATTTTAGCTATCGTAAACTGCTGTGAAGGCAATTTAACCAACATTGAATAGTTTGGGGGTAGAGTAAGGCGGATATGGCGTTACAAGCCTATTGTTACTTTTGCTATAACAATATTGTAAACTAGTCATTATGATAACGGTATTATTATTAAACTTTCGTATTTCGATCCCGAAACAATTGTTCTACTTCTTGTGTTGCCACGTTACGGCTCAATATATGGTTTTGGGTAAGTTTTTGATCAAAGAAATTATTTTGTAGAATAGACTAAGTTAGATTGGTTCTTTCAGCTTTTATTCTCACGAAAAATAGTATTAACATATTGGCAATAGTTATGTAAATACGCAGGCATCAATTTCTTTTTTCACCTCATGACATAGTCCTATCAAGATGAAACATTCCACAATTTTTGCGTTCTACTACATTCTGAATTGGAAAATATTTGTTACAGCGTATTTTTTATGTTCTGGCGGTGATCGTTCAATATTTTTATAGGCTTTGAATGCAAACGGCCAGATGGAGCGAAAAACAATCCAAAAACTGTGCCAGATTCACTGCTTCCTCATCCTAGTGTGTCACGTCCCTCATCCCAATCCAAAGCCTTTATCACCCCTCTGTGTGTTCATCACTACATCACTGTCAGGATTGTGGAGTTCTATTTTGCAAGTAGTACTTACCTACTTTATAGGGTATAAAGTAGTAAGTATAAAGGTTCGGTCTCATGGTACGGACAACTTGCGGACACGGCTCCAGAAACGGACATTTCCATTCAAACAGTAACTGAACTATCTGTCATTGTCCGATGTTCACAGAAGGTCCGTTATTTGTCCGTACCAATTCGACTGATCCTTATCAAGAAAATGTTACCTTTAATTCACCAACTCTCTCGATCAATCTTACCTGAAAAAACAAAAAAACAAGCAATTAATACCAGGTACATAATGTACAAATACTACATTTATTGCAACAGTTATTCGTTACAGGGTGGGCAGATTTCCAAGCGGATTCGAACCTAAGACCGTTGGCATGACTTGAGACCAGATGTTATAACACATTGGGTTTAACGACCACAAGTATTTATGCCTATTCCGGTGAAGCAAGGGTCAAAATGTATCTGTCTGTGTGGTTTAAGCTCGGAAAGTACTCGGTCAAAATGAGTGCAATAATTTTAGATAGATTTGATGCACTTAATCGTACATATAAACTTTTTTTTAACTAGGAATTTGAGCTTTGCGATAGGTATACAAATGTAGATGCAGAACAAAACACAATATTAAAAATGAGATTAGAAAAACGATAGATGGACTATGTGAAGGATGATAATTATGGCAAGATTAGATCAGTTCGTCTTCAAGGACCCACCAAGCAGACCCCCACCGGTGGGTCTCCAAATACTGATGTGTCTCCCAAGACCAACTAGTGACTCCTCTGAGATTTTATTATTGATATTATTGATTTTTTTTATTGTCTTCGAAGGCCCACTCGAACAAGTAGTTTTGGAGAAATAATGGTTCGTAAAGCCGCGCTCGCTTCGCTCGCATATTAAATAACACTCTTTGACTCCTCTCACCGAAGTGGCTTGCCTCCTTCGTCGGCCTACGTCCTGGTGCCCATGCCGCCAATAAAGGACTATTTGTAGTTATTTTCTTTCGTACATTTAAGTTTCTGGTGGGTCTCAGGGGATATAAAACTAAATAGTCACATAGGTCCTACTAGTCAGTAGGTTTTGGGAGACACTTCAGTATTCGGAGACCAACCGGTGGATCTGCTTGGTGGGTCTTTGAAGACAAAGCTGATTAGATGACGAGTAATAGAGAAGTAAGGAACCCCCAATAAATGGGGTAGATGACACACCAATCAATTGAGATACTTTTTAAGAGCTGTCAAAACGCGGTTCTCACATAGTTTTTGTTGGCAATAGCAAATTGTGACGTCTCTTACTGTTTAGTCAACTCAATGACTGAACTATTTATTGACTTCAAACCAACTAAAAGTCAAATTTGGCAATTAATTGGAAATAAATCGGGTTTTCAGGCCCAAAATCAAATGTTTTTTTTTTAGAGATCGGTGTCTTGGAATTAATATTTTATGGTGTCATCTACCCTATTGGAATAAGAACAAAGAATGATGATGATTAGAGAAAGAAACGCGTGCTTACTATAGATTTGGGATAACTTTAGTTGCTAAATACAAATTCCTGGATAATTTGTACACAACATACACAAAACAACCAGCTCTATAATAAGAAACATACCCGGATCTTATCCTCGAATCACTTGAGTGTAACGTCTAAATATATTTCAAAGGCGTAGCAGTTCCAAGTCCCCACCTACTTAACCTATTAACTCTTGCTTAGGATATGTTTTTAGTGGTCTCAGCTTACTAAATGCTCGCTATGTGATGTTTATTTTGTTTAGTGACAGATTTCGTTCCGTGGTTCTACTTGCATAAGTGTTACGGAGAATGGAGTGAAATAAGATTTTGTTTGGGAAAATTGTCATAGACCAAAGCTATAAATAAAGAATGTATTCTATATCGCACGTTGTCTTAAAACTGTGATAACACAAAAATATAAGGGCTTTTAGATAATTCGAAGACATGGTGACATCTATCAACCCGCACTGGTCTCGACAGAGATAACGACAAAATCGCAAACTTTTGATTGTTAATTACTAAGAAATAAATTCGGTTGCAATAATGATGCTTGGGAGTAACGCAAGTCTCTACATCCAAGATGCGTTTTTCGCAAGCATCGTTATTGCAACCGAATTTATGGTGGCCCTGGTGGATATAGCCCATTCTTTCTCATTGTGAGAGGAGGCCCGTGTACCAGCAGAGAAGGAACATTATAGGCTGATTATGCTTATGCTTTGGCTTGTAGATAATACCCCACTCAACTTGAATAATCCTAGCAATAATTGAAAAAAACCGGCATAACTGGACTGCCAAAATAAGTCACCGAATAGCACCGGCGACAGTTTTAACGGACAGCATCGGTAAGAACGTGCGGCATGTTGTATCTAGTTTTCGTTTATAGTTTAAAACAAATAGTTGCTTACAATACTTAAGAACTGGTCAAAAAGGTGAACAAAATAAATTATGACAACACAATATGTCTGAACATGTTTGTCATACGCCATGTTTTTGACAAGAACTGTCGAAATAGAATATCACTATAATATTTTTGGTTAGTGAAAACAGGGCTTAGATTTTATTTACATGTAAAATAAAATTGCCCAAACCCAATCAAGTGAGATTTATGCCATAATTAATTGTGTGTGTGTCACCTACATGACATGTGTTATCATCTGGTAACTTCATATTATTGTTGTTTATAAAAAACTTGTACATAAAGTTGATGACACTTCGGTCGAACTTTTTTTCTAAACTTTTTTGTCGAAGTTTTTTGTTTGTTGATAGAGCAACAATAAAAACCGGACAAACATATGGCCGGACCGAACAACTTAACATTTGTGAAAATTTCAACTGTCTAGCTGTCACGTTTCATGAGATACAGCCTGGTGACAAACAAACGGACAGACGGACAAACGGACAGACGGACAGTAGAGTCTTGGTGATAGGGTCCCGTTTTTACCCTTTGGGTAAGGAACCCTAAAAAGGTTCAATGTGTTTGCAATTTCAATGGCTGTTGTCTTATCATTTGCATAAACAGCGAAGGTAACTGGCTCATAAAGTTGGTTTGTAATTGTCCAAGTGTGTTTTCAAAGTCAAAGACATGTCATGACAGTTACGGTAGCAGTAGCAAATAATCTACCGTATTCATTTTAATAAAATCGCTAGTCGCTTCCGCCTATAACAAGCTCACAGCGTAAGGTCCAGTGCAACGATGCGTGAGGCCCCACAACCCACGGGCCGCGTGTCTCTGGCAGCCCATGAAAACAAATCGTTCATAATATAGCATTAGGTGTAGGACCTTGTACTGTCTTTAGTAGCTGTTCTCGATAATTGGCCTCGGTGCGAGGGTGTGTTTACAGCTTTATTGTTAGTAGTGGAGGATTTTTATCGTTATTATTATAGTTGACGTAGTATTGTGTAAAAATATGTATGATAGTTACTTTTGTCCATGGCTTTGCCTATGTGGTGGGTCGGAAGTTATTTTTCACGGAAACGGACTACCAAACTATGGAAGTATGGACCCAGTAAAAAGTTGTAGGAGTAGCCGAGATTATTGTCTATCCTGCTGTCCACTCATGCTAATACGTCAAATGGTGGTATCAAGGTACAGATAGACAAACGAGTTACTTTCGCATTCACAATTTTGATATAGGTAGATATTAAGAGGGCTATTACAGTTTTTCTTGTTTTTGAGTGTTTTATGAGTCTAGCACTCAAATACAAGTGCAAGTACAAAAATGATTTTTATTTAAAGCGCTCCCTAGAGAAATAATTAATCTTTCTCGGGCATATTTTATTAATTTAATTGGGGTAATTTTTTTATATGGTTTTCTAATTCTCTCTTGTGATAGCAGTATTCTAGTATTTTCTCAGCCATGTACCGGCAAGGAATCTGATCGAGTTGCAGTTACCGAAAAACATCATTTCAAAGTTCTGATAAAAAGTCTTGTCCATACCCAAATATCAAGATAGACCCATAACGACCCTTTTGTATGAAAACCAGTGCCGGTGCTCTTAAGTGCATTCCTGACTACTTCCAAATCATCACTTCTCCACAAAAAATCATTGACTTACGCGATTATAATTTGGCCACAAACCTCCATGCCAAAACATGACTGTCAGTTCCTTGATAATCTAAAATTGTTGAATCACAAAGTCAGCAAAACAAATCTTTGCCCATTTATTAAGGTCTACTTTATCTTTGTCTGTGACATCTTGTGATTAATAATTTCCAACCATTGCCTACGCACTTACACACCACTTTGTAATTGTCGCTTATATCGTTAATTATCTGTATCGCTTTATTTCAATTATGTTCTGAGAGATTTACAACGAATAATATTCAGTGAATTATATAATGTGAAAGTTGTTTTTATCAACATTTTGAAAATAAATCACTGCAAGCTTTAGAATAATATCTAACCTTGAATTATAATTTTACGGTTATTATGTTTCTTTTAAACTGATTCAGCAAAATAAGAATCATGAAACACAAAAATGAAATAAATTGTATAAGCAAAATAAATTTTCTGCTATCACATCAGTAAAATTCCACAATCACTCATGAAATACGTCTACCTAACGTCTTTCTAATTACAGAACACATTTCAGAACTGCTGAAAATTACGTTTTTGCGAATCTGTATCATTAGTGTAACACTGAGTGAAATTGACTTAAATATCTCATGAAAATATCTGAGTAATCGCTCCATATAATAATTCCAGTGGCCGCAACATCTTGACAAATTAGATTTTTAGCCGGTATTGCTGGCTAAGACTAAATTACAGCTGACTTTGAGTCGAGTGCAGGCTTTTAAACGTGAATTAGAGGCCACGTCGCTCAAACCTTAATGGCGTATTGTGACGGAGTGAATGTCACGAAAATTATGTGGCCGTATCGAGATTTTTAACCGTAGCACGGCTCTGATGGCTAGACGGATGAAGATTAATTTATGATAGAGTGTTTAAGCAAGGAGCTTTTACTTGAAACTTAATAGAGTTTCAACTACAGTGTTTAATTTAGGTAACGTTCTCACAATATTATTGTTGGTGAAATTGCATAATCATAATGATAGCCTTGCCAAAAACACGAGTACGACTCACACACGGCCAAAGTTAGGGGAGGCTATAACAACCACATACAAAATGGATGTTCCATCATACCTTTGCGTCCATATTAAATATTAATCCAAACCAAACCGAGTTAAAGCGATCATAACAATTGCGCTCACAAACTTTTTGTTTGTTTTTCAAAATCCGCTTAACAAAACATACGTTTTAAATTTTACACGTATGCCTACAATTGTTAGGTCAGAGTCATGATATTATAACATTGTGGGCAGCAACGAGCGGCGTAGCAACATAATCGTGCCAGCCCGCCATCTGCCGGAAGTTTTACAATGTTTATGAGTTCCATCGGGAAGCGTACATAAATTCTGACGATTGGACGTGTACAAACGATAACGATAGAATGGGTTGACCATATTAAGCCCCGTAATTGTTTACAAGTGGCTAAGTATAGCCTAAAATGACGTTATTGTGGACGAAGTGTTTGTTTGAATAACAGCTCATAAAGCCTTACTCCATACTTACGTCTCACCACCAAGCATTTCGTTCTACACCGTTCATTGATCCCGAATCTTGGTTTTTCACAAAAGACATAAACTTTTGAATACTTTTATAAATAAAAGGATTGTAAATCTTGTTAAACTCGCAAAGTTAAAGTTAGCCAATGATATACAACGTAACAAAGTTAGCGGACATCTACAAAACAGGAAAGAGTCCCAGGATCATTTTAAATTCAGTATTAATCCTCGAACCCAGTCCCCAGCATCGTTTCATCCATACTTTGTGGGATTTCGGAAAGAAAGCTGCTCCTACAAACTTCTATCCGAACTCCCGTGTAATCTTACTTATAAAAATAAACTTTTGCATTAACTGATTTCGAATCAGGGGCGAAGAAGTTTCCCAAGGTAGCCCAGCCTACCGCCGTCGCTTCCGTACAAGTTGCAGAGTCAATCAGCCAGAAAATAGAAACAAATAAATACACGCTTAGGTAGTTTTGACTTGATAAGCGTAAGTAGACTTGGGCTCAAATTTATGGAAGAGTTCGGCAGATAATGTAAAAGTTGGCAGATAAGACAGGCTTTGGGAGGCTTCGGCGCGCGCTCAGAAAAGCTGAATATTACCGACTGAGCCCCAGTACTCGGGACAGGTTATGTTATAGCAATATTTACGTTGCACATACCTACACTTAGACAGTTTTGTGGTGCTACAAATTGAGCATTCTGTTTTCGTAGTACAGTCGTGGTCTTTTCCGCCTGATCAGTTTTTTTTTTTTCGCTTAAAACATGTGGAGCCGCCGAGCCACGCCCCCTTCAAGTTAAGGCCTATTAGGAAAACGTCAATTTGGCGCGCAAAA
The DNA here is from genome assembly GCA_963853795.1 of Xestia rhomboidea. Taxonomy (NCBI): domain Eukaryota; kingdom Metazoa; phylum Arthropoda; class Insecta; order Lepidoptera; family Noctuidae; genus Xestia; species Xestia rhomboidea. Next base: position 13,526,831 of record OY970767.1, on the reverse strand, counting down.
TAACGCGTTTGGCGTGCGTCGTCAGTGCGCTCGGCCGAACGGTATTGTCCTTCATTCATTATTTATACACAAAGTCAACGGGGCGGGGCTAGAGAGCGTTTCTATGTTGCGAGTGCAAGCAAAAATTAGCTGAGTGGTGATCAGGTGAGAGTGTCCTCGATAGTACATTAATACTTTGTTTGCTTGTGTGTGTTTCCGAGTTCACTCTTACTTCCTGCTAGAAATATTATGTTTTCTGTAGAGTCGACTTTTGAGTAATACGCATTTAATTGGCCATCTCTTCAAAGAGAGTCTTGTTCTATTTACTCGAGTGGCAGCCAATTGGCAGATTTAACTATATAATATATAGTCTATTTCGAAATTCATACAAGTTGTTTCAGTAGAGTGCGTGGATTTTTTATAATATAAAAACCAAACCTTTCTGGTTTTTATATTATGAAAAATCCACGCACTCTACTGACATATTATAACATAACATCACGCCTGTATTTCCTGACAGGTTAGGCAGAGGTACACCTAATAGTACTCCCACATTTCGCCAGTAATACTTTTTAGTCCCACGTAATAGAGGGCGCACCTATTGCCATGAACAAATTCCTGATGGTAAAACCCAATAACACATTGCCCAACCGGGAATCGAACCCAGGACCTCTGCTCAGTAGTCGTGCTTACGATGACTCGACCAACGAGTTAGTCTCTTTATATGGGGAAAGAATATTTTTGTTCATCTTAAATAATACTTGAGTATTTGAACCATTCAAACCCGAGGTAACATTTTATCCGTTTATTCGCCAATTCAAGTTATAGTAATCAAAACGACATGAATTTAGAATATTTAAAGCTATCATGAATTACATTACGTTGGATTATCATGTTTAATTGATTTCATCAATATTGTAAATCCAGTGCAGTGAATGACAATGTTTTATTACTGCATTGAATTTTTAAGTTGATTAATTTTCATTGATGAATTTTGAGATTAGTTTGAACAAAATATAAGTTTAGGTACGATTTCAATCTCACAAGAAACCTTGAATATAGATGTTACAGAGAGACTCTTGAACCCTAAGTTACGAAATGTCACAATAATCAGAATCATAACTTTTACTATTTTGATAAGTCAGATATTTTAAGAAATCGGATCAGCCTAAAAAATATACTTCTATTATCATAATTCGAAAGTTACAGTTGTCGAAATTCGATCACAAAGCAAAAGTTCAGATCGAAAGTACGTAAGAAATCTTTGTGAACGTTTAGCATTCTGAAACGTTTGTCTTTGCCTCGCGTCGACTAAAATAAAATACATCAAAGTTAATCGAAGTCGACTCTCAATTTGAGAGCAACATTCTAATGTCTTAAAATCCTCTGTGAAAGGCTTTCGGCCTTTTCATGCAGAAAGGTCTCGATTTTCGATTTTTTTTTCATTCCCCTTTCTTTTCGGCGAGCGTCGGAGATACGTGTCGTACTTATACCGAAGCCGGGTGTAATTAAGGTGCAAAGATACCCGAAGTCTACCGCTAGGAGGGGCTCAAGGGCCCTCAATGGTCGGCTGTGTACTCAAAACCGATGAGTGTAACGTAGTCTGACGTTACTCCTCTATCCGTGCGTTCAAAGATTCAAACCGAACTTAATTGGGATAAAGTTGCGGTTTTTGTTGCCATTGCCTCGTTAATATTTCTCTTTGAGTTCTTTCTAGCGTGGCTTTCAGTCTCCGTCTCCCTGCGTAGCATATTCATCAAAATAAAAGTAACTTTAACGACGTTACATCGACGAGACGGAGCGAAGTCAACTTATTACAAGTTGCGCGCACTAACCTATTATATCGCGCACCTAAACGAACTAGGAGATGAAACAGACAGAAACATCGAACACAATCTTATTACGGTGCCCTAACTTATATTCCACATTACATTAATTTCTCCGGAGACGTCTCGCAAACTAAGCAATAGCAGCTGCCTGCCCGGTCGCATGTTTATTGAGAAATTGCCTAATCTCGAAGAGCTACAAAACAAAACCACATCGGAAATGTTGAACTAAAGTATTTCTTCTCTCTAAGGATGCTAGTGGTGGTACCCTTGTCTGCGCTAACCGATCACACCCTTAAGGCTCCCGAATTACTGTCCGGGCTGATTACCGCGTCGGCCCCCGCACTCTCCGCGTGCCCCGCGCCGCCCTCCGCCCCGGGCCCTACGTCAACTATTATTTGTGTTCCCTACTTATAATTTGTGCGCTGGAAAAGTTCCACAAACACCAGTCATTTTATTAAATATAAGAAAACTTGCTCGGAACTTTTGTAGTGCGCTCCGGGATCGCTTGTTATTCTATTAGTTAGCCAGTTAAACCAGATAAGATCGGACAATCGTAACTGGCTGATTATGGCTATATTTAATTTACGAAAAACATTAGTTATTACTCCATTCTGTACAATAAATCTCATTTGAATAACTCGTAAACCTGTTTAATGAATTGTTGCTTAGTTTTATAAGTAATAAATATTTACGTAGGTGCGTGTGAGCGTTCTACGGAGAAAATAAATTTCAATTTATTGCCTCCTCTGCTTATTTTCATTAGAGTAAAAGATGAGAAAAACATTTTATCAGAAGACTTCAACGAATATTTTCTATCGTAAATATCCTCTTCACAAGCCATAAAGGTACACACAAAAAGGCAAGAGATTTTTAATGCTCTTATATTCTTGATTTTCCTTCAAAATGAAAAAAATGTGTTCATTGGCGCGAAACGAAATCATCGTCCCAGATACGTCTTTCAACAACAAAAGCCAGGCGCGTGCGTGTTTAACATACTTTTCTTTAAACAGAACGCAATATTTACTGGCTTTCATGTATCGTCTTAAGGGGATAAATAATGGAGTTGCAAATGTGTGTTTGGCATACGAGGGTAGAAGAACAAGGCTTCTGTGGAAAGGAATATGATAATTTGACGTAAAATGGAAAGAAAAAAATAACATTAGAAGGAAATGCAAGCGACGGTGTTATTGTGGCTGGATAAAATTAAGTAATCTAATAGCTAAGCATTTCTGTTTCCAATTCGATACAAAATAAAGAGTAACTAACTAAGAAATGAGTACGAATGTCATCATCATCATTATCATCAGCGTACAGAAGTCCACTGCTGGACATAGGCCTCTTCAATCGCTCGCCACTCAACTCGATTCTCGGCAACTCTCATCCAGTCTTCCAGCTGCCCTACGAAGATCACGTCTGACCTGATCCGCGATCGAACGGTCATCGGTGTCATCGGCTAATATGGCCAGTCCATTTGCCACTTCGATGACCCGAATGGCGCAGCGCGGCGGTAGTGAGGCTGCCTTACTTTCTTAGGATCTCGGGCTCAGATCCCGGTACGAGCAAATGTTTGTGTGATGAGCATGGACATTTGTTTCAGAGTCATGGATGTTTATATGTTTAATAAGTATGTATTTACAAACAAAAAGTATCTATGTAGTGTATCAACTATCTGGTGTCCACGACACAAGCCTCGTTGCTTAGTGTGGCACTAGATGGCGATGTGTGTAATGTCCAGCGATATTTATTATTTATTTATTTACTTCAGCTTAATTACGAGTATGAATGTGGATGGCTATAAAAGTAGAGGAAGATTAAAGAAATGATGGATGGACTGCATGAAGCGGAAAATGGATTGAAAAGAGAAGTCTGACGAGATTACGAGTAATAAGGAAGTATGGAAGATGAAGACATGCTGTGCCGACCCCAAATAAATTGTTATTTGAATCGAAAAAAATGATTGAATTGTTGCAAGAGAATTATGATAAACAGTAACTAACATAAAGTCGCACGTTATAATTTAATAAAATATCAATTTGCCGGGGTCGGGGGGCTTTTGGGACCGGGACCGCGGTCCCGGATTCCCCCTAAATATTTTTGAGTGGTATTTTGGAACCACAAGAAAAAAAAACAGAAAAACAAATTACAGCAAGCTGAAATAATATTGTGATCAACAATTACATGAATTTATTATTGAAGTGAAACTTCTATAAAGACGGGGTATCAGGAAATTAAAAAAAAAACTTTCTCCACTTGTATGAAAATGTACTATTATTGGTTTTATAAAAATACGAAATATGGTTGGTTGATCGTACTTTCCCATGACATAACTATGTTTTTTTTCTTTTGGGACCAAAATACCACTCAAAAATATTTAGGGAGAATCCGGGACCGCGGTCCTGGTCCCAAAAGCCTCCCGACCCTAATTTAGCTAGTGGGAGCATTACTCTATTTTTTTTGGTTAAATGGATTTTCATGACGTAGAGGCGACCACAGAAGCGATGATCTAAATATTAATCAACATAGTTACCTCCTTCTTAATGTACCTGAACACACGTTGAAATTTAACTCACGTTAAAGTTATTATGGGAACACCTATCTTCTTGTAAAATAACTATCGCGATCGTTATCGTCTTCGTTGAAGGAGCGTTTACATTGTTCAAGTCGGATTGCTCATTTTACTTGTTTGATTTTAATATTTCTTTTCTTTCTTTGACGAATGATTTACTTAGGTATACTACATAATGCTAACTGCTGGTATGGCATAATGATGTCTGAATAACAAGTTCTGTGAACTCTGTAACTTCTGGTTAAAAAGATGTGGTACGAGTATCACAAACGGTCAAACGGACAAAAAGACATGACATGGTGCTTTAAATGTATTTTTCTTTTTATAGATATTTATTAAGTGTTTACATTATTTACAATTTGCAAATCTATTAAAATAAACTAAACTAACTTAATCTAAAAACTAAAAAAATGGCGTCAAAAAACTCCCTCTCAACGCTGTCAACTGGTAAACAATGCATTTCCAACCAAATCTACCATCGAAGTATCAATATAACGAGCAATGTCATCTACCTTGATATAAATTGAGTACACTGACCCACTAAACAGTTTAGTGCATATTGAACGGAGCTCCCAAGACGTAGGGCGGAGCATGTCCGACGCATCGGAAGATGGATCGCGCTGGTAATCAGTTAATGCATTATGCGGTTAACTACAACCAAGATGGAAGCGTACAAATATTAGTTCGAATTAACCAGAGACACCTCTTGTGTTGGCAAGTGTACTTAGCTGAAGATGAACAAATATTTTACGAAATTAAGTCCGAACATTTTGTACGTAAACCGAGCTTGTTAGATTAAATGCAACACTGCGGTGTGTTGCAAGATGGATTCGCTCGCGATGATGGATACGGTAATGATTGATAATATGTCATTAGCACTGCTATAATGAGATGATTGATTAAGATCAAATTACGGCGATGACGACGGAACAATTAACGCATATGAATAACCAGACATTAATATAATTTACACGAATTTAAACGAATGGAAGATGTTAAATAACATATAGCCAGTTTCAATAATTGATGAACAAACAATACATGAATATTTAAAGTCCTCGGCAGTACTGTGTGTGTGACACCAACAACGTACAAGGCTCAAAAGTAAGGTGCACATTTAAAAGATAGATGGCGTCATTCGGATAATTCTGTTATCAGCTGCGAGAGGGCGCCCCTGCGCTCGTATACTTAGATGGCCGTTTCCTGCGACGTTAAGTCCTTATAAAGGTAACTGTTCCACTGAAAAACTCCTATTTCAGTGACAAAGCACGCTCTTAACCATCCAAGTGAAAATTCTAAGAGATTTTGTGTTTACTCGACGAGATACTATCCCTATTGTTGCGAGCGTATAAAGTTTACTTGATTTTTACCTACGCCTATAGTTTCCTTATTATGTCGCAAGAAGTGGAATGAGCAGCAAAACAAATAGGTACGATTATATCATGTCGCACATTCAGCAGATTACGAAGTGTAGCTATCTCTGGAGACAGAAATATCGTATAAGCATAGAAACAGAATTACTTTCTTACAAAGTTTAGATTTATTGGCCATTGCGTAAGTTCGCTCGGCAGCGTTTAGTTGTTCTTAATACTAAATCATATCTGTATGATTACAAACTGCTGACGGCTGAAAATAAGGTGAGCGACCGATATATCGGGGATTAATAATATAATTTGTAATTGATGATCTTTGCGTAAGTGTCGGTTCAATATTGTCGAGTTAAAAATATGTCAGACAACATGATGAATAGGCACAATGCGAATTAAGATTGGGCTCACATTTCTACTGGAAATGACACATTCGTTAGCAACAGTGGGGTTCGTTTTATCGGTTCAATTCTTCTATTCAGCGTGGCATGCAAAAAGTAATTTGAAGTAGTGTGACGCATGAGCGCTTACTTATCTATTTTTGAAGGAACGTAGTCCGCGATCCGTTAAATAGACTTAAAGTGAGTAGAGCCGACTTCCGCGCATGTGTGCCGCCGGCACGCACCGCCTCACTCGTCTTGTCGCCTTGTGCCAGAACATTACGAGAATTATTCCTCAACACTGAAAATTATTGCTGCCTTACAAATGAGACTTCAAAATTTTGCTTTTAAGTATTTTTATTCATACTTTTGATTCTTTAGTCCATAAAAAACATTTACTAAAGTTTTCCTCTCTATTTACCTCTATCACCATAAGCGTCTATCAAACATGTCTGTTTTGTCAAAGCAAATTATTATAAACCAACTAATGAGATAGCAACAACAAACAGCAGCCAACCATAACAAATCCCCACTATTACGGTTAGTTACAATAATTAAAAGCGCAAATCTGATTTAAACTAATCCCGCCCAGCGCGGGGTTTAACATTAGAGGCTCTAGCGATAAACACACTGTTATGTCTGAACACAACCATTCCATTATTACCATAACAAGCTACAATCGGAGGTAAAAGCGTCGTATGCCCTGCCCATGGAGTATCGGAGGGCAAGGCAGAGTTCCGCCAGTGGCTAGTAACAATGACGACGTAGATAAAGAGGGTCGATAACGTGAAATAGCAACGTGAAAACGTGGCGAGAAAATAGCATTATTAACCTCTCGGGCATAATACGCGCGCCACTACGCCAGGTATGGTAATGATTATGTAAATCCTCCACTCACAGGTACATCTCAGGAACGTTATATACTTATTAAAACCAAGATTGCCACACCGAGGATCCCATCTGACAAAAACTTTGGGGCAACCCTCAGTTCGCAAGTGTTTACAGGCGCTCCATTTTTACGACGTTCGTAATTCGAAATCTCGGGTTCCCTGAAATCGGACCATCGGCGTTGCAGTCTTACTTGGCGACTCTCTTTTCAATTTTCTTAGTTTCCCGCTCGAAGCAGGCAAGCATTGTATGGTAGATTCTTATCTCTCTCAAAAGCTATTTAGCTAAATGGAATTTACAGAGCCCGCACTGCAGTTCGACGAAGTACATTGTAATATTTAAAATCTTGAAATTTGAGTCTAAACCCAGGCATTGTATTACGTGTCTAAGATTGTTCAAGATTCATTTTACCGTGTTCCGGTTGCGGTTTCTTTAAATTATGCACTTTGCCAGATTGAAACGGTGGGTCCTTTTTGAAATGTTCCAGACTTTTATAGGAGATTTAAGTATTATTTTAAACGTCTTACTTAGAGTTTTGTTTCAGTAGTCGATGAACATTGCTTAACAATTACACAGCAGCGTTGTTGGAAATGTTTAACTTTAAGTACCTAATTGAGCCCCGTTAATCAAGAGAACGAAGTTTTCACAAGTGCTTAAATTATTTACCTCAAACATAAAACATCGACATTCAAAGCGTTTCTGGAATATTTTCGCTTACACAGACGTCGGGCAGAACACAAAGTGAATTATACGAATAGAAAATATTGAAAGCGAGCTGAGAGCATCAAAAATACTGACGCTGAATCTTGTTAATGAACTTAATGAGTGAAGGAGCCGGGACTTTTATAGCGAAGGAACTACAAGAAAGCATCTTGCAAGTTTCAATTCCGAATGCTGTTACAACAGTGGGGAGACTTGAACAAGTACGGGAACAAAATGAAATGCATCATAAAATAAACGCGACGTAATTTCTGTCTCATATTTCAACATCTTCGGTTGTGCACGGATTGTTCATACGGTTCATTTTTATTTGACCTACCTTGTGGGTTGTACTCTGTTATTTTGTTCTGTTTGTTGGTGGAAATAGATTTGTTACTGTGCAATAAAAACCTTATTTGCGGCGCTTAACCACCCTAGCGTCGTCGTGCTGACATTATATGTATACAACAGGTAAGAGTGAGCATCTTCTGACATTTTATTTACTTTTCTACAAACATATCTATGTAAAATGTAACGCATTAGGGTGAATCAGGGTTCAGCACAGGCTGGCACATGCAGGAAACGAGTTACACTTTCCCCTTTCACGTCGGGCAAGAGATCATCTATTTCTTTACATGAATGCTGTACCTGAATTCAACTGTAATTCTAAAATCTCGCAAAATAAATTGCTACGTGCAGCACAATCCAACCGTACTCTAAATAAAATGAATTTCAAAAGAAATATGCTGATGTAATTAATTTAAAAGCTACAGAAAAGAAAAAAATGAAAATGTTTTCATCGTATCAAAACTTCACTATTTCGAGCCGAGATACTCGCGAATAAAGACTTTTTATTTTAACGCCGAAGTTTAGTTCGAAGTTCACTAATTTAACATTGAACTGGGAGCTCCTAAAATAACAGATTACAGCAGGCAAAATCATGAAGTTTTTACTGTACGACGTAACTCGTACGTAGTTATGCAAATGTGTGAGGCTCGTTTTTGCTAGGATTAAGGTTTTGGGTCTATTGTAATGGGAAGATTTGTGTCAAACGCGGCAAATCCAACGACCCGAACAATTACGCGAGTACAAATGATAATTTGAAAGTTAATTCAGAAATAAATTAAAATATTGTACCTATTGTGTTTCCACACGATTTACATTCCGCAACGATAATAAATTTTGACAAAAACCACTTACGCCGCATAGACTGTCGGAAATATAATCAATCTTGTTTGCAAAAAAGACACGCTGAATAAAAAAGGCATTGATAAAAAGGAGACAGCAAAATTGACACTAGATGTAATAAAAAGATTGGAAAATAATTTCGACAAAAAGCAAGTCTCCAAAATTCACGTCAGACACTCAGTAAAATGAAATACGTAGCCGGCACCGGCCTTCGGCAAATGGTTTAATATCGAAATGTGATCACTTAGCGCAATCTCTTACAAAAGAAAAAAAAACACAGGAAAAGCTCCGAATGTACTTAGCTTTTACCAGAAACCGAAATATGTTTCAATTTTTATTAAAACTGGCAAAAAGCAAAATTGGATTGATAGCTTTTCAATCCAATCCTTTATTTGGTTGATGTGCAGAAATGCGTTTTTTGTCTGGTTGATTTTTAAAGAATGTTGTTTTCGCATTCCGTACGGTTGAGCAGCGTTTAAATTAGAAAAGGCTAAAGTTGTGGAGCACAAAGTTGTGGCTGGCGCACGACCCCACTTCGCCACTTACTCAAATGAAATGCGTGCTTACCGGGCCTTTTGCTAGAACCCTTGATGTATAGGCTCTTTTACGAAAACAGCCATTGGTTATGAACTAAATTAAATCAATTCTGCCTTCCTGTTTCCTAACGTAATTACAACTTTTAGGATTTGATTTATCACTAAATATAATATGTAAAAGCTTCGGAATGGTATTAGCTTTAACAGTGTTGAGATTTACGAGTTTTCTACATTATGCTTGTTAAACTGACTCATGAATCACTCAAAAACATAGTACCTTATGATTGTCTGGCACTGATCATAGGAAACCAAAACCTTGATTGAATAACTTCACATTCTGAAAACGGAATACGAATCTCCCTACTTCGGAAAAACACAACAAAACGAGCGTGAAACGCATTCGAAATTCACTTTTGAAACCAACACTAAATTGCACTTACCTACCTGCTGTAACTTTAACGGAAAATACTACTGGCTCGGTAAAAAGCGATCCATCACGCCATTTCATTGATAACACAATAATCCCCCAGCCATCAAAGCCTTTAGTCCTTATATTGATTCCGATGTTATTTTAGGCCCCAACAAAAATGTTTCCGTGAAACCGAATAAAAAAGTATGAATAATAAAAAATACGTTTATTTATACGGGGGAAATGAAATTCGTAATATTACATTTTAATAATTCGAAATGTTGCACGGCCATTGAATTCTTCATAGCTGCAAAAGCACCCAGGAGGAAAATATTTACGCTTTTTCGAAATGCAGAAATCAAGTAACAAGGAATCGGTTTTAGCGGAGAGGAGCGTTAGGGACCGCGCTGTTGAATAAAACGAGGAGCGCCGATATAACGCTTACCTTTCTCAAGTATGAACTGGGAATTGGAGCTGCACTGCCCCGGGTTTATTGAAATGGTCAAGTAATTAGTGTGTTAATATTTACTTAGAGGATGTGCGGTTAATTTTGATTTTGTTAAAAAATGGCCAGTGAATTTTCAAGTTTTTTTTAAATTTTAGATTTTACTTTTCTCTAATTTGTTTGTTTTTTATTTAAATATTGTTATTGTCTAGGTTTGAATAATAAACCAATTATAAGTAGGGTTCCCAACTATACTGTTAAAAACAGTATTACTACTATGCTGTTTTTCAGTATTTACTACTTTTAACTGTTGAACAAAAATAAAGTACCTGTCATTTTTGGTCTTTTCGGTAGGTAATTAATGCAAAGTGGCGGGTAGACAGAAATAGAGCTTTAATAAATGTATTAAAAATTAAGCTCCATTTTTATTTTTATTTTAGTTTTGATTGTGGCTAGGCTTTTAAAAATATTACTAAATTGATAAGATGTGCGAGAAGCACTAAAAATATGTCTTTATAACGTTGAAAAATATTTTAATTTTTTCTAAAATACTGTTCGTTTCCCTTTTCATACCTAAATATACTTTATTTCTTGGAAAAAAAATTGGCAACCCTAATTATAATGGTTGACAAGCTATACTTAAGCCTCTTTTTTTTACTGAAATCTACTTACAAAAGAAAAAAGTTAAACATATCTAGGAAAGCGTCACTGTTACAAACATTACCAATCCATTGTTGTTTGAATAAAATTTCCAATTTTTGTTGAGCCTAACTTCTGATTGTTCCAAAAAATTCCCAAACGCCATTATACCCATAACATAACTTGAACCAAAAACCACAAAGCCATAATCCTACACAATATTTCTCTATCTAAAAGAGTAAGGCGTTGCCCACTGCAGTCCCCGACCTAATCAGGACGGGGTCCCGCGTGCTATTTGCCTGCCCACTCCTTCGATCGCTCACTATAACGATACACTCACTATAATGATTACCTCACGTTTTACTATCTTTTATGCCCGCGACTCTGTCTGCGTTTATTATATTTTTTTTTACAAAACTACCCGACTCAGCTCCACACGGGTGCAGTTTTTAGCAAAAAGAAAAATCTTTCAAACATACCTTGTCCTGACAATTACGAACAGAACAAAAAATCAGAAAATCGGTCGTGCCCCAATTGATGCTCCGTTATATTTATGGGAATTGATTTTTTAATTTGATAACGATAAATATATGTATGTGCAACAAACTAACAGATACTTTCCAATATTATCTATAAAATTATATTGTAACAGGTACTTAACAAATATCTAGAATAAAAGGCCTTACCAAGTTCCAGTCTATCTATCTGTCAAATGTTGCAACAATCAGGGGGCCTAAAAAGGCAAAGCGGCCTTTTTAGGCTCCCTGATTGCTGTAAGCAGAATCTTAATATGATATATATTTTGTTACTTTCTGCGTAAAATAACACACATAGACGGACAGAGTTATAAAAGGCCTTACCAGGTTCCAGTCTATCTATCTGTCAAATGTTGCAACAATCAGGGGGCCTAAAAAGGCAAAGCGGCCTTTTTAGGCTCCCTGATTGCTGTAAGCAGAATCTTAATATGATATATATTTTTGTTACTTTCTGCGTAAAATAACACACATAGACGGACAGAGTTATAAAAGGCCTTACCAGGTTCCAGTCTATCTATCTGTCAAATGTTTAAACAATCAGGGGGCCTAAAAAGGCAAAGCGGCCTTTTTAGGCTTCCTGATTGTTGTAAGCAGAATCTTTAAATGATCAATATTTTTGATAGTTTCAGCGTAAAATAACAAACATAGACGGACAGAGTTAGTTTCGTGTTTATATTATTAGCATGGTTATGTTATGGATGAGATTATCTGACTGTATAGTGGCATTATGCAGGGCTTTGGGGTTAGAATTAAAGCCAATAGTCGGCTTAATTTTGTAATCCTTAGGAAGTTACGTTGTAATTGACTTAATAATGTTAAAGATTAATACATAATTTACTACAACATTAAGTTTGAGAGAGAGAGGGGTGAGTTTAGCCCGATTTAAGTTTAAGTTTTCTGGCGGGTGGAACAAAAAGCCTACAGTTCCCACTGCTGGGACGTGAGCCTCTTGTCCTTGAGAGGGAATGGCCCAGACCTGCTGAGGGTCGGAGGATAACATATGTTACTGATTTTGACAAAATAGCATGGTATCTAATATATTTAGAGTTTTTCTTCTACTCTTTTCAATTATAGATTACTTTAAAAATATTTCCATTTTAGATAAACTTTTCATTCTTTCTAAAATATAAAGCACCGGGAAGTTCTCAGGAAAAAGTATTTATAGTGCCCCTAGTATCGCTATACCTAAGCAATTTCGCTAGGCGCGTACGTCAACAGTTTAAGCCTTGGATTAGATACGAGAGTCTCCGAGTTCTTTTCCTCATTGTATTTACTGAGAGACAGTGTAGTCCAGCTTAATCCAGCTTAATCGATAAATAAGCACATAATAATGTAATTAAAAGAATATAGAAACGTAAGTATTTTATTGGAAAGCGGTTTTGATCTGTATTTTTTTTGTTTTTTCTATACGTTGGTATAATTAGACCTAGGTAGGTACATTATGGTACCAAAATGATATGGTAGATATTTGATAAATCAATCCGGAAAATAAATCGTTCCAATTCAATTTCATTCCGAAAAATATCTACGATCTTACTTCAATCTAAATCCTTCTTTCAGTACAGATTAACCGAGAAACATGTACGCGTATAAATGTATAAGTGAACACAAGAATATAATTTTTATCCTCAGTCGGCTCTGCGGTGGGGAAGCTAATATCTTTATTTATTTCCGTTGGGTGTTCGTCCGCTAATTGCGACTCGCTACCCAGTGATTTTCCACGATCTCACTTCTTATTGTAATTACTTGCGATATTTATGCGCAGTTCCCAGTATTAATAGGAGATTTTGCTATTTGAAATTCCTCTTACTCAGAAATAAAAACACAATCAACGCCTTCATAATTCAAACTTTATAATAATATTATGAATACGAAAGTAACTCTGTTTGTTTGTTTGTTTGTTACCTTTTCACGACTAAACGGCTGATCGTATCGTAATGATATTTGGCAAGGAGATAGATAATATCCCAGGGAAGGACATAAGCTATCTTTTTTTCCCTCACACATACACATCAAAACTTCCATGCAATCGAAGTCACAGGCAACAGTTAGTCACAAATAAAACATCCTTATTTTAGTTACTGCTCTTAATTAAAGCTGCTGAAACATATTTGCAGTCGTTTATTTCAACAACATCATTCAAACCATGCATTTTAATGGTAAATGCATCAGAAATACTAAGTTAAATAACAATTTAGAGTTGATAGCAAAAGCTTCATTATCCAGGACGCTTCTGGCTTGGCACGCAGTTAATAAACGCTTTAAATACATTTCGACAGAATTTCATTCACAAATTCAGTGTTGGGTTGTAGCATTCGACGCGGCGAGAGATTCGCTATAATGGCGACTACTGAAATGCAAATAGAACTGATTGGCTCTCCTCAGTACGTCCGCACTTTCATACCTGTCTTTTGCCCTCCATATATTCGCCAACATATTCGCTTTAAACACTTGATTGGGTGGAACGGGGCAGAGTTGGTCACAACTGTTTGTCATTATTTTATTTTATACTGTGGTTTCATCTTGAATTTCGGAATGAATATGGACGTTAATTTATTTGCAGGTCAACTGAATGTGTTTGTGAAGTATTTCAATTTGTTCATTTCATACTATTAATTACTTTTAAGTCATTTGCTGTAATTTAATACATTCCATAATGAAAACATCATAATATTTAAAGTACAGCCAACGTAACAGATTATTCTCACGTTAGCCACAAGATCATAATCCACATAGACTAAACACGTCCACAATCCCCTCAGAATCAAATCCAGCTTCAGAACACCCTCTTAAATAGTCTACGGCATCAAAACAATAACATAGCCAGCCGACGTCTGTTGTCTTTCACGCACAAATCTCCCAAGTCTATGCACGTTAACGCATTGCAAACACGTATGAGTGCATAGGGTGAAACACAGGCACACTGAATGCCGTATTCAAATTCTAAGCAACGTGGCTAAGCTGCCGTTGTGAATTGATAAGATTAATGTAAGCGAAATCGTCTGGTGGATTGACGAGGCCGCAATGCCGATGCTTGGATGATAGGTAGTCATTGATTACGGGATGTTAGCCGCCTGATCCGTGCTCATGACGTGTTTGAAACTGCTAAGGCTTTGGTAAGCAGGTAATGTATGAATGCAGTTATTTAGCCGTTTTCGGGTTGCGGTTTTGCATATAAGTTTCGGCGGGAGGAGTAAAGTGCAACCTTTGTTTTATTTCCCGATAATATATTTTTTTCAAAAAATGTATGCCTGAGCAAGACAAAGTATATGTAAAAATAAAAAGTGGACAGTATAGTTTGACATGCGCACCTTTTCATTTTATTTTCACTTTTTTCGTTAAAACAACTACGCAATCAGGAAACAAATCTTAAATAGGTACAATATATTATATTTACCAAAACTGCGAGATGTAAATCGAAAACTTAAGATTTCAATATCGTATGGATGCACCGATAAAGAGAGACAAAGGCACAGTATATCTGGTAGATATCTCAAGTAGAGGCTTACGAGCATAATACACGTTGACAAAGCGGAGTAAGCTGTGTCGCATTTCACCCGTACTTACTCTAACGTATTTGTTGCATGTCGGAAGAATGTTATGGAGAATAAAAAGGATTTATACTGCATGTAAAAAGGCTCTGAACATTTTAATCAATAAAATTATGAACGCATTTCAAAAACATTTACAATTTCAATCATACATTAAATTACTTTTAAAAGTGATTTTCTCCTACCATGTATTTATTTGATTGCTGAGAAAGAGGTCGGTTCGATCCCCGGGTCGGGCAAAGTGTTATTGGGTTTTTCCACGAGGAATTTCTCCGTAGCAGCCACGGAGTCTGGATGTGCGCCCACTTGGTGGCAATAGGTTTGCCCCCTTTTACATGGGACTTTAACATAACTGACGAAATGTGGGTGTACTATAAGGTACACATCTGCCTAACCTTTCGGGGATAACCGGTGTGATATTATATCTAAGTACCTATGTATTTATTGTAATTTCATGTTTTGGAACCCCTGTTATACCCTGTGTACCCCAAACTTGAACTCACATAATTATTATAACTAGTGGTCGCCAGTGTTCGAAATTCGACCATAATTCATTTAAAATCAAAGATACAAAGTTTTTGCTTCACGTATTAATAAATTGTCAAACGTCAACAAAGTCGTTGCCATGACGACCAAGTCTTTTAATATACGAA
The DNA here is from genome assembly GCA_963853795.1 of Xestia rhomboidea. Lineage (NCBI taxonomy): Eukaryota > Metazoa > Arthropoda > Insecta > Lepidoptera > Noctuidae > Xestia > Xestia rhomboidea. The sequence goes on along the minus strand of OY970767.1, from coordinate 13,511,166 downwards.
ATGTCCGAACGTATGCGTGTGTGTCAAATACATGGTAGAGTAATGTTTTATTTATTAATTTATTGTATTCTTTATGCATAATTAAAAAAAAAATAGTAGCATCCTGCACTCCTCTCCTCTATATAAACTATAAGTGTGCGAAATTTCATACCTGTCCACGCAATTTTCGTAAAAAGGGGTACAAAGTTTTCTCTTCACGTATTTAATATTACGATTATGTTTGTGTTGTGTGAAATTGTTTCTACTTTGTTTCCAGATAGAACAAGTTATAATAATTACATTGATCCACAGAAAAAAGTGAAGTTAAATTATATTATTTAATTAAAATTAAATGTGCTGTGACTGTATAATCATTATTTCTGTTTACATTTTCCGCAGCAACGGCAATAATACATTATTGTGATGTTAATATAATATTTTCACAATGTTTATGTAAACACAAACGATTCCTTATTTTATAGGACAGATTAAATTGCTTATGTATTTGTCAATATTATAGTAAAACATATTTCATCGAAATAATATATTATTGTAAGGAAATATATTCCCGCATTGATATTTAATCACTTTGAACGAAATTAAAGCTCTTTGCTGATCTTTACACAATAATTATTTTTAATTAAAATTACATTCAGTTTGCATTTCACATCGTTTGCGGTGACGTTACTTTTTAATTTACATGGAAATTCTTAATTCATTCTCCGAACAGACTTTGTGATATGCCAAACAAAGAAAGTAAATAAAAATTAAAACAAAATGATCCCAGTTACATTGTTAATAAATAAGTATATTCATGTTGGGTACGCAAGAATAAATTCTTGCGTACCCAACATTTTATTGCTTTCCATTTAACCAAAACTGCATTAAAATCAGTCCATCCGTTAGCAAGTTTCGATGCTCGCAGACACACAAAGGCCCAACTAATACCCCTCTTCCTTCGCCAAGGGTTAGAAAATTGTAGATGCGACTTACACGAACAAAACTCGGAAGACATCCAATTTAACAGAAAAACAACTCAACGTTCAAGTTTCAATCCCCCAAAAATGGTTAGTTATTAAGCCAAGTCGAATTAGATTCCTAGTTCAAGGAGCAGGTGTGGTTTTCGTATCGCAAAATCTTATTTAATTGAATGATAACAGCCGCAAGACAGAGTTGTGTTTATGTAAATTTGACTCAGTTATGTATAGGGCTCCCCCAGACGATTAGCTGTTGTTTGACCGAACTGATGCTACACAATGTTTCATTTTAGTTTTGATTGAAATTTAGCTTGTTTCAATTTCAATTTGTGTTTTTGGGGGGAAGATGGAACTTGTGTTCCGTATTGGGTAATATCACTTACTTAGGTACGTTTGAATTTTTTCAGTTTATTTAAAAAGCTGGTGGATAACATTATCTGGTTTATTTTGATTAAAATTCAACAACAATATTAATCAAAGTGAATACGCGATTATTGTCCGCACCGAATTCGATTACCTATATTTTTAATTAAAAATAAATATTACGCAAAAACGATTAACATCATCGAAAAACAATTTGAACTACACAAAAGGAGTTAAGTATGTATTTTTATCAGCCCATTCAAACGGCCGTAGAGAAATTTGCATTAAATCCATTTACGGCGAAGATTATAGGCTCTCGGAATAGTCGGCTCGGCGCCGCGGCCGTATTCCGTACGGGGACGCACAATACACCTCGATTCGGATTACGCTATCGGCCCCCGTCGACGTAAGTGGCTACGTAGCCTTAAATAGGCACTTACGACGCCGCAATGAGATGCCTCACAGCTTCCTTAGCTAGATCGTGCGAAGATTGTGCTATCACCAACGATACGTGACGCGTTTTTTCGCCATAATTGAATTATGACAGGCCGTGAGGTGTTCGAGTGTGATATTTACGATCGCGCGATACACTCGCGTATCAACGAGTCGCGTGAGTTATTGTTATGTTTGTGATAAAGTAAAGAGTTTTTTACGGTGCGTGGGGAAGCTACTGACTTTTAGATAGTATTTTCCTTTTTTGGGATGAATGAATTATAGGTGTGATGTGCTGAATATTAAATGGAACAGAACTTAGTAACTCTAGGTGCTTTATTGTTTCTATCTATTATAAATGTTTATCACGTAAAATGTAACTGAAAATTTTACCTAGGTACCTATAAAATAGAATGATAAAGGAGTTCCGTTATCGGGTCATGTTAGTTTACTCCGACTATATGACTGTTTATTTAGGCTAAAGAAAAACGTGTGTCGAACGTGTCCGCCTCATATATTTCAGTTTGTATCGATACGATCATATTATATACCCTTTGCGGCAAATCAGAACTTTTTTCATGGAAAAAGGCGTAACATCTACCGTAAGTCGGCACCGGGTGCCATCAAATTCTATGCACATTGTCGGAAAGCAATTTTCACTCAATCCCGTCTCGTCAACAAGTACAAACTTACGCGGCGCACGTGCGTCCGTATCAATAGTATAACAAATAGGCTGATATTTCGTCAGAAATAACCCGAATCAAGTTTCACTGTGAAAGCTTTTGTGTGTGGCAGGTGAAAAAGTGAGAGACTTGATTTATTCGCAGCGCCCGCCGCCTATCGGGGGATGATTGAACGTGAACGTGTTTATACAGCATCGGCCAAACCGTGAAATATGACAACTGAAATACGCTCAGGAGTGTTCTCTATTTTTAAGAGTTGGCGTCTGTCTGTACGGCGGCGATCTTGCGCGGCGTGCGACCCTCCGTGACTCGCCTTTTAATATCACAAATATCGAGTCCGTACGAATACAAAAATTTGATTTATGTCACTATTGCGAGTTGTATTGTTTCTTGCTGTACCCCGGCTTATTCTGTTTCTGTCAAACGCCTTCGTAACGTTATGCACGGCAGCGTTTATTGTATGCGTTGTTATTCAAATAAGTTTTCCGACGGGTGATAGCTAGGAACAACTTTAGTACAGAAAGCCGTTTATAATTCAATTCCAGATGTACCTATTTGGTGTAACAAAATTTTAATTATGATGTATTTTGCCAAGGAAGTCGTCGCGGTTTCAATTACGTTCGGAGCTAAGAAATAATATTTACAATATTAGCATAACATCTTGCCTCTGAGTTCAAGCTGTTATTTACTATGTATGAATATATTTTAGATTTCTTTTTTTTAATATACAGCTCAAAATGTTGCCTACAAAGATTTATGATTTGGATAAAATCATACGATTGTGTGGAGCAATTTTTTATCTACGGCTTCACTCGACACCTTTTATAAATTTGGGATATTTATTAGTTATATGTCCCGGGGGAACTTTCGACCGGGATAAAGAGTAGTTTATACCTTAAGCTAGGTACTAAGCTGTCTTTTAGTGAGGGATCTTAAGATATTCGTCGAGTGATTTTCTATTTTCTGCTGTACGCCCATTCCACGTTTCACCTGCTCATCTTGACTATAGAATCATGTCAAATGGTTGATAATTACACCGTGCTCAATAAATTACTAATTATAGTTGCGTCAGTACCTATCTAGTTCTTTGAAACATGGTTAAAACTAGTTTAGTGCTTGTAATAATTATTATCGATGTCTTTGCTGAAGGTTGTCAATGAAGCATAAAAATTAACTCCTACAAATTCGAGGAAAATTAGCGTTGGATAGATACTGATATTTCATAAACTTGTTACTTTTATTCAGAATAAGATTAAACACTTATGTATTTTTCTTGTATTGAAACCGATAAAATATATCTATCAAACTTTTATCGATAATATTATTTTCTCAGAAAAATGTGAAAAAGTTAAATGTGTACCGAGAAAAAATCTCTCTTTTGTGAAGATAACGAAAATCAAATAATATTTTTTTGCGTTATTTCAACAATGAAAACCATAATACGTTTTTCTTAGAACTTACAATAAAATATCATTTTAGTTATTTGAAGTTGAAGAGAAATCTAGGAATTTATCATAATGATTACTTTCGATAAAATCTGCTGGTTTTAATGAAGAATAAAATTATCTTGACTCATTTAAAAAGTTTTATGAAGCTAAGTAACACTGTATAAAGTAATTATATTTAAACGTTTACTCTATCAAATCATTTAAATAAACCAAACTTAGCTACTATCCCAAAAATATCTATATTATTTTCTTCACAAAACATCGATCAGACGTACGCCTATCAGAAAATCTATCAAGACATTGAAATAGGGCAGAATTTTCAACAAAACTTCTATTCAAGTCTTAAACAACACTAATACAACTTAAACGTTTTCTAAAGCAAAAGAAACGTAGCCATTTGAAGTAGAATGATAAAGTGTGAGAAGAAAACAGTGACAGTCTAAGTTATCCGTCACCATCGACAGGTTACTTCGCGAAGACTAAGCAAAAAACTTGTTAGATGTATTTGTTACTTAGGTACACATAGCTAAAGAGCTGAGTGTGCAGGTTAGGGCTTGTACACATAAACACGAAACGACGTCGCATCGTGGGAATCTACGACGTCGCAACGTGCCACGATACATGTATGGTGGCACGACGTCGTACCATGGTACGACGTCGTTGAAACTATCTTTCGAGTGCCGCATTCATTTGTTATTTGCCTAGTGAAGTCCATTTCTCGAAATTTACTGCGACTGACCACACGACGAAATCGTGACACGTTGCAATAACGTGCCACGTTACATTATCACGTGACATTGACGTCGCATAGTGACACGATGCCGCGTCGTAGCACGATGCGACGTCGTATCGTGTTTATGTGTAATAGCCGTTAGGTCTTACAATTGTATTTTTTTTACACGAAATATGCTTGCCGCAACTCGCTTGATTTGAAGCGATGATGGAGCACTTGCCTAGAAGAAACTGATTCACTCGTACTTCGAAGAGATCCAGATTATAATGATCGGGAAAACAGAGAAGCCGGCAGTGAATTCCACAGACTGGTAGACATTTGGTTCGAAAGTATTGAAATGTTGCATGGAACAGCCTTATTTTCTTGAGATCCCATACAGAAAATTGTTCAGTTTCAAGGTCTGCACCCCACTGTCATAATATGACCACAGCTTTCAGATAGACACTGTGGAATATGCAAGGAGTGACCGCGGGAGCGACGCATGAGCAGTGTCACTGAGAAACTCAAATTACTATATAAGGAGTATCTATTCATCGGCGCGTTCGTGTTCCACGCACGCCTCAAAGAGATGTCAGCAAAAGGAAGGGCAAGGGCCGATGCCTGCCGGTTCTGAGGGACTGTTCGAAAGAGATACCGTGGCCCCGGAACACAAAGGGCGATGAAGGAACATGGATGGGTTTTAGTCAGTAAAAGTCTGACACTTCCTCCTGTTCCACCCAGAGCGGGAGGAATCATTTGATGATTTCCCATCCAAAAAAAAGAAACAAAAAAGGTTTATCTATTCATACACCAGATTTCATAAGGAGTCATTGTACTCATCGTTATGAACAACTTTTACTATGGGACTAAACCCTAAATCGCGTAAAAAAATCTGCGGTTCCATACATTTTGACGAGTTATGCGAACATATTGTAGGGAAACAGCTGATTTTTTTTTGCGAATCTGGGTTTACACCTTATATAGCTCAATGGACAATGAGCAAAAATGTATGGAAGCTGGTACACCGCACTAATAGAAATGACATATACGTCGTTGGATAGGTCTTTTTAAATTAAAAAAAAAACATTTACTATGACAGCTTTGCTGAAATGTTTGACCATTCTGAGTTATAGGTTAAAAACTAAGGTAAAAATGAATATCTATTAATAATTCTTTACTTAGATTCTTTATTTCACCAAAAGCCATCATAGTACAAGGACCAAAATCTAAGAGCATACAAGGCTTATAACTAGGACACAATAATTGTAATTCCCTGGCTCCTAAACTAGGTGTATGTGCCTGTGTCTTAGAAGTCAGTATATAATATTGTAAGTTTCGGAGAAAAATAACACGAATGACGTTGTTAATTAATGTATTTAATCATTAACTGTATAAATCATCATCATCAAGCCATACACGTAGCCATACACTACAGGGCACGGGTCTCCTCTGTAGAAATGTAGATCGTTGTCTAAAATAACGTTATTTAGGAACATTCTGCCGGTGCAGTAAATCCCCCGTGAACCGCATATATGTTGCTTCTATTCAGGTTGCTTCTAAAATATGAACATAGAGGAATTACTTCATTTTTAATAGGAGTGTAAAATGTTCACTTAGTGAAGTTCTATCAAAGCACTGTCTGTGCATCTTGCTCTGAGTGAACGTGATGCTAGATGGTCCGAGTACATGGCTCGCTCTGTCGATATCTCTGTCTTGGTTGCAGATGCAAGCACGGTTCAACTGGTCATGGCAAAGGCAGATCATAAAGTTTCAAACACTAATTACGTCTGTATTAAACCACATCAGTTTGAAGTAATTCCTGCTAGAAGTAAAAGATAACGGAAGTCAAAAAATCTGCTTGACACTAAAATAAATAAAAATCGGACCATTTAAAAAAAAATAGTCCACGCTGTAACTTTCATGCAGAGACATATACAAACAAACCAGACCGAAATACACGAAAAACTGTCACCAGACCACCAACATACCAAAATCAATGAGCCCAAGTACACACGCGTGCAATAATACGTACGCAACCTATACATGTAGGTACATACGACGACAGACGATATTGACTTTGATAAACGAGCCAGTCAGTGTCGCCCTACAAGAAGCCACGTCACTTTGGTGCATTGCGGTTCCTACATCTTAACCCAGCCCTTGTTTACACTCAATCCGCGTAGTTTTTATGACTACTAACGTGATATTACGTCCAACAGAACGCTTATGGTAGTCCTTTATTTGTTTGATACAGTTTATGGCACGTAAGTGGAATATTGTAAGTGGGCACAATCGTCGTTTTTAGACGTTGAGGTATATTGTTTTGATGTTTTCTCGGGAGATTTAGTTGAGTTTATCTGTGATGTGTTTTTGTTTTCAGTGAGTTTTTTTTTTCAGATTGTGTTTTGTTTGACTTCTCGTCTTGTTTAATGGTTGATTTGTGGTAAACGATGATTCATTTAGACCAAACAAACGAATGTTTAGATTATGTTTGTGTAAAAAGTGATAGACATGGATGAATAATTTTAACTTCATAAGGTGGGTTATCCTTATGAAGTTAAAATTATTCATCCATGTTATAAATGAGATCCAAAACCCTGTTTTGCTAAGTATTACTAAACAATGTAGCAACTTCATAAATCCTAACATTAGGTTTCTCAAAAATGTATCAATGGTTGCAATAACTCCCCAAATCATATAAAAGCCATTTCACAGATCTATTAAACTATAAGTTATAAGCATACTTCCTCAAAAATTCGCGGCAGTAATAAATTGTGAGAATTCATAGGTAATATGAAAGACATTGATACATGCACGAGTACGACTCACGGTATCACGACATCGCGGTTCTCTTCAAGGTTTCCTATAATACAAACCATACACTTTCTTACTTAAGTACCTATCAAAATATGTAACCGAATATGTGCAAAATTTCAGATGTCCCAAGCAGAAAATGAGAGAAAAAAAAATGCAATATTTGTAATTTAATTATATCTAACCATTTTTTCGGAGCAAATATGGTCAAAAGTAGTCAGGAATTCCCGAGCTCTGCCTACCAAATAGCCTTATTGTTTTACGAAGTACTAGGTAGAGTTGAACAGGTCAGATCGGCAGTCATCCCATGCAAAATACTGGTATTCAGCTAAATACCGTATGGTATTAGTATAGTAGTAGTATTATTCAAATATAAATAGTATTTGTCGTGGAACGATGGCCGATTTGCCAAGCCTAACTGGATGCCACACCCAACAATAATCGATGCTGATCCCAATGTAAAGGGCCGTCTCCAGTCAGTAAAAGTCTGACACGCCCAGAGCATCATCATTTGATGATTTCCCGTAACAGTCTCGCAGCCCATCTGCCTAGGCCTCAGGGGCCGTATCCACGAGCGAGAGAATCGCGGCGATATTATCGTCGTGCCACGTATTTCTATACACTCTCTTAGGGGCCGTCTCCACGAGCGAGAGAATCGCGGCGATATTATCGTCGTGCCACGTATTTCTATACACTCTCTTAGGGGCCGTCTCCACGAGCGAGAGAATCGCGGCGCTATTTTCGTCGTGCCACGTATTTTTAAACTGTTCGAAAGAGATACCGTGTCCAAGGAACAAAAAGGCAATGGATGGGTTTTAGTCAGTAAAAGTCTGACACTCCCTTCTGCTCCGCCCAGAGCGGGAGAGGTCATTTGATTATTTCCCATCCGAAAAAAAAGGGCTAGGCAAATGAACCCATGTAGCAGGGTTAAAAGTCAATGCATATCTTAGTTATAGGAACTCTTTATTATCTTGTTATATTTGTGTCCGTTTGCTTTCAATTAATTATCCTTTTCATAAGATTAAGGTTTATTGCCCGTGGTACCTACCACCAGTGTTTTACCACCAGTGGTACCACGGGTAAAAAAGGTTCCCTTGGCGAGCGAACCAGTGGTACCACGGGATTTATGAAGTGAAAACTTCTTTAGGCGCGATGAGCACTTTTTGGGTGAAGAAAAAACATTGAACTCATCGTCACTTGACGTAACGTCTTCGTAGCACTCGTAGGCGATCCGCTACGGCGTAGCACCACATAGGCTTGCGCGGGGCATTATCAGTGCTACGACTGGGGCGGGGCCTGTGTACTTTTTGTTTTCACTTCTATCGGCAGTCCCCAAAGACTGCCTCGATTGTTTTTTTTTTACCCGTGGGTGCCACTGGTGGTAACAATGGTGGTACCAATAAACCAAAATTAACAGCATTGATAAAATTCATCAGTCGATTTCAAACAATCTACTTTCAAGACTTACGTTTTAAATTCAATTCTCTTTGCTTTGTTGTAAATTCTATCTTCGTATATTCCTGAGAAATATATCCCCTGCCCATTAAAGCTCACCGTAACAGAATACCCCCTCACACAATTTAAAACGTTGCTCTATTAAAATTATGAAAATATACCTATTCTGTACAGTGAGCGCTTTCGTTATCGTTAAGTAAGGTTAGCGGGGAAGGCCGACGAAGGCTTTCAGGCGACTAGCTGATAGCATTTACATAATATTGGAACAGTTCCGATACACCTAGGGATCATTAGCCATTGATCGGCTTACGATATGGAATACGGCTTTGGCTAGTGGTCTCGATAATAGCCTTAGCTTTTGTGTTTTGTTAGTAACAAAAGGTTGAATTTTGACAACACGTGCCCGGGCGTTATAATCCTAGGCTGCTTCAAAATACAAGTACATTATGCCTCATGTGTGTATGTAATTACGTATCAATTAATTTTAGACCCACGATAAAATTTTTGCAAAAGTAGAAAAAATCTGGAAAATATTTTTTTTTTATGATACCACTCAATCACACTGTCTTTAACAATAATGCATACGGTAATACCTACGTATCGTAGTTCAAAAGAAAGTAAACATCGTCACAACCTCACCCCAAGCCAACATACATGACACAAAGAAAACTGAACTGCATAAACACTCGACACTCATTACCACAACCCCTTAAAATATCACAGCCGATTGGATACAAAATAATCGACAAATTGCGCAGAAACTTAAAGGTGCATATCTAGCGAATGCCCGCTGGTATTACTCAGCAAATAACCATAAGCATTAGCATAATATTGAAACGTCAGCGATATGGATTCAGCAGCTCATTAACGTAATTGATCAGCTTTCCGCTAGGCCCGAATCAATCGCACGTCCTACCATTGATTTGCATTAATTACCGTAGCGAATGTCGCGTATCACCCTCATACACCAAGTCATTATTTTGATGGACTCCGTTTTGGTTATCGCCGATGGACTCTCAATGGCTTTTAGTCAAGCTCGACGTAATTAGTTGCTTTTGAAGTCGTATCTACAGTTCGGAAACATCGACAGTCGTACCGTGTAATGATACAGTAAACAGATTAGTTGTTTTAGCTAATCCATTAGTAATGAATGTCATTAGTGCTACTCGATGCATGTGCACAACTGATATGTTGTGGTTAGCTTCTGTACAGCGTACGTATGTATGTAGGGTAATGCACACATGCCAACAACGTATATAGGTAACTAATACCATCTATCTGGAAACAAACATCGCAAACAACAGTGAGGCTCTGTTTCAAAACATACAACTTTGACATCTGCCAAACCAGAACAAACACAATCCAGCGCAAGGCGGTGGTACACACCCGACTTAAATCAAATAACTGTATTGCTTTTAGCTTTGTAAAGCTTCAAGTGCAATAGCGTCAGTGGCGGATGTTCCACCCCCGTCTCCAGTCTGTAGTCTATGATATTGCTCCACGCCCTTTACATGTTCGGTGGGGTCTGAAGGCGGGAGGCGCGCGGGCACGCACGCGGCACGCTGCTGCCACGCCGCCGCCACGCCACCGCGCCGCCACCTCTCCAGAGATATCGCAAGCGTGACGCCCGACCTAACTGCTCCAGTTTATCCCTTTAATTGCCTTTTTTCTGGAGAGTGGCTTTAAGCGCTCCCGCCATATCTCCTCACGTCGCAATTACGGAGACGTCTTATGATAAATCTGCCGTAATTTGCATGAGATAGCATACGCTCTCAACTTTCACGCGAAGCTTCCTACTCTTGTCGTTTATTACGTTAGGGAACGTTTCCAAGAATGAGAATGAGCTATTTAACTACTAACTAGATAGCGTTAACTATCGTTTGCGGCTGAAAAATCCGAGACGTGAATTGTCGGTCCCACGTTTTTATTTTTCTTGTTCCGCGTTTTTATTTCGCTTGTAATCGCAATTCTCTGGGGATGAACTTTGTTTTCGTGAGAAAATTTTGGGGAGTCACAGAATAACAATTTAAAGTCAGATGCACTTTCATACAATTTCTGTGCTGGAAATAAGACTGTAAGAGGCAAACAAAACAGACGGTACAATCTCCGTGTTGCAACGTGGCGAATTGGCGGCCGACACCCCAAGGCTGCGGAGCTCTCCTCGCCAATCTCGGCATTTTTTCCAAGTTGCCGGTGCCTGTGTGCCCGTGTGGCGGTGTGCCTGTGAGCTCGTGCGCCTGTGAGGCCGTGTGCTGCGCGAGCGAGCGCCGGCGGCAGATATTGTAGCGTCAGCGGACCGCCATGCGGACTGCGACGCTGCGCTGCTATTTGTCGAACGATGCGCCAAAACATCGCATCGCAATCGCACGGAAAAATTATTCCCCGCTAGATTGCTACTCTTCGCTTTTTGAAGGTGCATTTACTTTGCAGGTTGAGAGTTTTATATTGTACGGAAGATGAGGTACAGATTGTATTATCTTGTTGGCAAGCTTTCCGATGCAATTCTCATTTCGATTCGATACGAACAGGTAAAGCTTTGTAGCGTTCTTGAAACACGCTGATATGGTGAATTCATTGAGGTGCGTGGAAAGACTAATCCAACTATAGGAGTAGTGGTAAATGGTGCCCATTTTGAGAAAACTGTTTCGAGGTTTGTTAGGGAGATACATAATAGATAAGCTTGACAAAACGTGTTAGACGAGTTTCACGCCCTCTGAGAAGGAAAGTCATGACCCTTGTCAGGTCATAACAACTGCTAAAAGCAATATAGATTACTCAGACACTTTATTAGAAGAAATAACAGGTATAATCAGAAATAATGTAGTAGATGAAAAAGTTTTTTGCCTACTCAACCATTATAAACTTTTAAAGGTCTCGGTGTCTAAGAAAAGAGGGCACTTCTTATTTCAACTGATCAGGCTTTCCTGTAGTGTGTACCGATTTCAAGTTTTGGCGGTCTCGAAAACTTGAAACCAGAGCACCTCGAGTTGCTGCCGTACCTAACTAAAGTTGAAACTTTAGTTAGGTTTGGAAAAAAATCGAGTGCAATGGAACACATTGATGGTATAAGAAAAACCCCCAATATTTCTATGAAGATAGTTAAATCGTTTAAAACGGTTCAAATGCAAACAACCCCCTAACAGCCACCAAAAAAGGGAGAAACAGAACAGTCTTTAAAACAAAGTTCAAGTCTAATAAACTAAGGTAGTTTGAAACATTAATGCTACCTACCCGAGCGGTTAAAAAGATGAAATGAGCTCTAGCTTCGATGGTCGATAAACTTATTACCGGAGAAGTGTTCGGTGACCGTCGGAGCGTGTGGGCGGGCTCCTGCGATGACGTGTCATTAGTCCTTTACACTTACGTTATATCGGACGATGTCTTTGTAAAATGTTTTGTTATTAAAAGAGTTTTATATGTCTCGCTTCAAACTTTTTGGAGTGGCGGGTTGTAAAAGGGAATTTTTGGAAAGTTTTGTTGTGATATCACATGTGTGAAATATTATTTTATGGTTGTGGACGAAGTTATTTTTAAGTGTGAGAAGCCACTTTTCTTTGAAAGTAACTTGTTATGATTTTTCACAACAGAGACCTTAAATTGTACCGAATTACTCATAGACAAACCCAGAGTATTAATTTTGTGATGATGTTCCATCGTTTAGTTACTTTATGTATGACATCACTAAGTTCAGCTCTTAATCAAAACTTTACTAGTCGCAGTTTTTTTACATAAAAAAATCCTACACCTGAAAACTTTGATAATATTACTAGTTGAATCGGAAGCGAGTAATACATTAGCTACTCACATCGCGCCTAGATATGTAAAAGGAGCTACATTTGGAATAAGTAGCGAATAATTTTTCTACCTCCATCATAGAGAACAGCCGGAAAATGAGAATGAATAAATGAATATTTCAGTATCACTTACATCTACATTATTTTAGAATTTGAACCGCCACTACCTACTTTTTAGGGAGGTCATTTATATACCTGTTTCAGGCGATAAGATTACATTAAGAAGAAACTATCGGTAGTTATATTACTGCCCTAAAAGCTCCCACTTTTTTCTTGTTACCTCAGTACATATTTCAGTGTAAAACTAGTGTCAATAAAAGGATGTCGGTCTCGTTCGTCGGCGGTCCTGATGAGCTAGTAACTCGTAAGGCGGACGACCCATCATGTGCTATGACACCCCATTAACCCAGGGCGGACTGCGCTTGCTAACTTACTTCGCTAATATGTTTTGAGACGTACCTACTCGTGTAGCTATGTCGACCGGACATGATGCTGGGGGCTTGTAAATGAAGCGACCCTGTATTATGGAGCTATTCCTCACCTACCTACGCTTAAAATATATGATATGTTTACATTCAACCTGCTCCCCTTTGTGACCGCTCCCCGAAAATTTTACCAGAATTTAAGTTGAAAAATACGCGCTTTACTCGAGGTGTCGGCAAAATAAAACAAGCTGTGTTTGACTAATAGTGTGAATTAATTTTTATTACAGCGGACCCAAGTTTCCAATTTCATACATGGGTCGAACGAGCTGCAACAAAAATATTAAAGTGTTGTATTAAGCTTTGTCCTCTTCACGTTTCGCGCGTCACGGGTGACCAATTTAAGTATTAATAAAATGACAAAACGTGACCCGGGTACAGGCCGCCATCCATCACGGCCACACGTCAAGTGGTGGCCGGGCGATTAAAAAACTGTACCTAACCAATGTACGCCTCTCCGCAGATAGGGAAAGTATTTCGGGACACACTCGCCCGGTAAATGTTCTAGACAAGGGTGAGATTAAATATTAAATTCGCGGTTAGGAATTTCGGGTTGAAAAGTAACGGCGGTGGGCATGCGCAAAGCCGCACTGATCCCCGGCCTTTTCAAAATCCAGTTTACAGCGTTAAATTCGGACTAAAAACAAAGGTGTGTAATTTTTTATCAGGTTCGAAATAACACCGGTCGAGAAGGTAGCCGGTAGTGGCGTGGGCCCTGGCGGGGAGAAGCTACATCCGTTTAAATTAATGAAATTAGGTCTTCTCTGAAATATTCAACAAATAACACAAACATGAGATGGCAAAGTTAGGTGATGGCACGTCGTGTGCCGCCGCGATAACGCAACTAATGATTGATATACTCGTGCGTCTCTGTTCAAACTAATGACAGGGTGAAGCGTGTTGACTTTCAAGTTATTAATTAATATTGCTATTATTTAGGCGGTGGTGATTACACATTTCCCGTCACATCGCCATTGAGTAAACTGGGATGATGTGAAACAGAATTTTGTTGAAAATATGACAGGCGTTCTTATTAAGGACATCGAATTGTTTTTTATAGTCGTTTATTTTTGAAAATTTTGCAAAATTACATAAACTAGTATGAAGATATCTAGACTGACACTCACAATTATTCCTGTATAAGTAATCCTTTTAATTTATTAGCTTTAAATAATAACAGTTATGCATTTAATAATAATAAAAAAACTGTATATTTAAAGTTTCCCACAGAACGCCAAAAAATTAAAGGTAGAGGAATGACTGATGAAAAATAATTTGTGTAGCAAATCTGCAGTACTCAGTTAATTAAAAGTTTCAACGAGATCTCGTTCAAAGAAATAGTCGTTGTCCGGCCCTAGGTCATAAAAACTATAGAGAATCTACGCCTCATGGATCGCAATGCGGGTAGGTACCTACAATTGGACAAAGTTTTACTTAAGGGCTGGTCTCGTCCCTCGATCCAAATAAAATATTATTTTCAACCAATAAGTGCGCAACAAATTAAATTATTTCGACAAACAAGATTTTTAAATGAATTGGCAATATTTTAACTTAAAAAAAAATGGTATACGACAAAGATGGTTAAATAAAATTAATCCTTTTTAGGGTTCCGTAGCCCTGACAAGGAACCCTTATAGTTTCGCCATGTCCGTCTGTCTGTTTGTCTGTCTGTCTGTCCGAGGTTTTGCTATGAGACCGTTAGTATTAGAAAGCTGTAACTTTGTAGAGGTGTGTATATCAATAACGTCGACAAAGTGGTAATATAAAATTTCAGAAAATATTTTTTTTTCCCCTACATGTGAAGTGGGGATGATTTTTTTTTCGTCGTCTACCCCATCGTGTGGGGATGACTTAGGGGTTGCTAATACTACTTTTCGATTTAATGCTCCAGTTACGAAATATTAAACTTTAAAGTGCAAATTTTTGTTCCAGTAGTGCGTCCCCCCCCCCCCTTCTAAAAGCTAGGCTAGGCTTCAAAAATCTGGAAAAATTCATCATGATAGTACATTTCATGAACTTTAAAGGAAAACTATAGCGATTAAGATAACTTTATTAGTTTAGCAGTAATAGTCGTTGAACTAGGGTGTTGGATAATTTTGTACCGAATACAAAATCCTTAGTATAAATCCTATAAAGTGACTAAGATGAAGTAGTTGCTTGTTTATAACAAGTGAAGACTTGCATTGAAAAACAAAATCTAAAATATAACGGGCTAATACGGAACCCTACATTGCGCGTGGCCCAACACGCAGTTGGCCGGTTTTATAAATTAAGAATCGTACTTCGAAACTCTAAACATCTCGGGTTTGCCCTTTGGATGGTCGATAATTTCAAACTCAGTAAATTAAATAGCTTTCATTTCACAGTCGAGTATAATTCAGACGTAATTTCGCATTTTGTACGCAACACATCACCTTAAACTGAAAGTTGTGATGAAAATTACTCTTACAATACTCTCTCTCACACACACACACACGAAAACAATTCAGCAACAATGAACCGATCAAAAGCGAGTACTTTCAACGAAACTTTTTAATTTAACAAAAGTATTTGTCGTAAAAGCCTATATTAAGAACTTTTTTTTATTAAAGTAATTGTTGACGAGAAGTATGTTTGAAATTCATAAAATATACGAGGTAGAAGGAAAGTTAGGAGGTCTCAACATGATTAAATGCAATTTCTTAAGGAAGAATGCTACCCAGTTATAGGTGAAAGACGAAAGTTTGCCTATAGATGACCGGATTCTTGCGTCTCACGTTTTTGGTGATATTTTATGAAGAGTTGCATAGTCTTGTAACTTGTATTAATTTATGTAATAACGTCTAGAAGAGTTTAAAAAGCATGAGGATAATCATTATGATAACTGTCAATGAAAAAAGGGACAAATTTTGAAAAAAAAATCACTTCCAAAAGAACGTTATGATATACAATAAACGGATGTTAGGCGCTTGGTTTGCCAAATTGAAAGGGCCGTAAGAACGTTTCCCTTTTTCGGCCCGTTCAACGAAAACTATTATTTGAAAGATGAAAATATATTACATTTTTATATTTTCATCAAGATCAACAACGAAACCAAAACAAACAATTAGTCTGTAAGGCATGGAAGTGACATTAGTTACGGCTTCCACCAATGTTGTTTCAGTCTCTTCCTACGCTATAAGATGTGTATGAATTATAACATTGGGCACGTCAGGTACCCAATGTTATAATTCATACACATCTTGACAAACGATCTGGTTCACGGCTCCATATGTTCTCGTGTCTACGTCAGGTGTAGAAGGTTGTAAAAGTTACAACGGCAGACCGCGGGTTTGCGCGTCACGCCATGCCCAAAGTTGGCGTGCAATACATTTTGTTTTCTTTACGAATACCACGGATAACGGGTGGTAAACAGTCGCGTATTTTGTTAGTTTATTTATAAACGTTGGAAATAAATTGAGTGCCTAAACCGCTTTAGTTTGAGGTTTTAAAAAGGATTTTGAACTGAATTATTCAGTGAATTTTTGTGTTAGAGGGGTTTGGTAAGCTTACCCTGGTTAAGTTGGCTTTAACCTATAGCGAGCTGCTAAAAAAGTTTGTAAATAACTGAATTCTAAATAACCCATTTAAAACTACATGACATTGATTTATTTTTCACTGGGTTACTAAAAGAAGGTCAATAACAAATTCTTTTTCACCCTAAAACGGTAATCGCGTGGGTATTTTTTAACAAAAATACGTTACGTTTAAAAAATGAATCCACGATGACGCAACACTTACTCGTAACTTTGACCAGCCTGTACCGAGCAGGACACCATTTTTTAAAATTATGGCAATAATGTAAAATTTTCAACATAATAATATTTACCAACACTAAAATGTTATAGGGTGAAATTTTCAAAAAAGTTATGCCAACTATACTACTTCGTTTTTTACTATTTTCTAATTTGAAAATTCAAATTATTAATATGTCTCATCTTCATTCTCGAAAATAAATTTTATCTATCATAAATTTCCCTTTTTTAAATTATTTTTCAAACGGAATTGTTTTCCTGTAGGCGAGTGAGTGGGCTGGGGAGCAATAGAACAGTGTAACGACTGACTTATGAACGAACGGGAGCTCATAACATCACACTTTCCCGGGATTCAGTGTTCTTTAAAAAATAATTAAGTACCCACTGGTGCTAGAATGTTAGTTATTATTACTTAGTATTATAGTTGCTGCCAGTTAAGATCGCAATAGCGGTCATTGACCCACTTACATTTATTAAAGTTCTTAACTTTGAAATCCAAAAATAAGCCTGTTCAAGTCTCGAATCGTCATCTATCGTAATCTTCAACATTTTTTCTAACGAAAAACGATACATAGTTCATTTGTTTTGGTTCAGGGCAAGGGCAAAGACCGCTATTGCGATCTTAACTGGCAGCAACTAACTATACTTACATGAATTAAAAGTACGGTTATTTGTAGCTTTAAAATATTTTTAATGTTAATGTGATACACTTTTTACAGTTTCTAGTTCTTATGATAAATTAAAATATTAAAAAAAAAATATCTTACATTTTATTTTTAGTCATTTGAATTTCAACGGCTCTAAAAATGGAACCTCTAAATGTGCAAGACTAATAATACGAGAGATTGTCTATATTAGATGAGGTTCGACTCATTACTTACTCTCTCTTTATGATCTAAATTATTAACCCTCCTTTTAATCCCAACCTCTTTTCAAAACTATCCACCCTCCAGGGAAAACTGGACCACACATTACTATTAGGTTTAAAATTCGTTGTGTAAATTTAAAATTAATTCTGTATATTAAGCTAAATAATGAAGGGGAGAGCCGGGGAGTGATGGAACAGATGTAACGAGTGACTTATGGAGGGGACGGGGCTCATAACTACCGTCCAGCGGCGCATAAGTCCCGCGACCGCACACTGAAGCTGCACCCCGGTTTACATCATTCACGGCGATGTTGTATTTAACGTGGATATCTTGATAGAATTTGTAAATTATTACAAGTTATAAGGGGTCTGTTGTGAGGATAGTTTTTGAGTGAGTGGGAAGGGTTATCTGGTGCTGAGTTTATTTTAGATGTGGGTGCAAAATTAAAAGTTATTTTGGAACGGTAAATGAACGGCTAGTTTTTTTTTTTTATTATGTTAGTAAAAACATAAAAAGTCATATGATTCGAGCATGTAATATGACATTCAAATAACCAATTTAATGAAGCGTTATAGCATAAAAAGTTTGCAATTTCATTAAATCCTCCCTAAATAGTTATAAAGAACTTCGTTATTTGGCTGTCAGTCAGCTTTTAAAAGCCCGACAACAAAGTTAAAACGAAGTAATTAAAAAAGAAAACACAAAATACTTACAAAGTCGGAAGCTCGGCTCTCTTCACTTAAATTACTTGCGATTACACCGACAAAACGTTTTAATGAAACACGTTAAATCGCGCCAAGTGGGCCCGCCGGCGCGCGCCACGCCAGCGCCCATACCCTCCACGTCTGCCATAGTTCGGCAACTTCACTACTTACTGCGGTAGGTGGCGGGTAGTTTTTCCTCAAATATCTTAGCCGTAAGTAGAGTTGAAACTACTTCTGCAAAGTCCATTAAAGAGTATAAACTCACGCCGCGGTGATTACAAATGCCGCCGATTTCGGCGACCGTTTCGGGGTCGATTAAAGCTTTTTAATTGAAATCACCTGTGATAAACTTTGAGCAAACGGATGGGACTCGTGTTAACCGAATAATCGCAACTCTGTGAATAAAATTACCTTTAGATCATAGGTTTGCCGTGAGCAATTCAAATGTATGTAGGCACTTTTTTAGGTAACTAAGTTATTTTGGGAGTTTATATTGAATAGCGGTAAAAGGTAAACCTTTGATCATCCATTCATCCTTTTGTTTCATATTTATGGAAATGTCGAAGTGTATGTTTTTGAGTGACATTTTTATTTCTGATATAATTTTCGACAAACCTGTGATTGGCTCAAATATAATTATGATATATAAATACGTACCTACCTATTTTCGATGAACCAAGAGAATACAAACTAGAAATGCGCATCCGTTAGAATTAAAAGCGTATATGTATTATTTCATGGTACAGCGTCGGAGAGCCAGTGCAGTCGCTACATATAAATATGTAAGCGGAGGAAACGCTGACGTCTGCGTTCCGCCGCGTCGTTGCGGAAACCGCGTCAATTAAGTTGCCCGCGATGACATATTAGCCTTTGTTCCCCTGCATCCCCTCTCCCACTACGACCGGTATTTACTCGCAAGAAACTTGCAGTATGTACTGCCAGATAATAGATAGGTAATGTTGCTCGCGGCTGTGCGTGATTTCCTATGCACTTGGCTCTACGTTCCAGTTTATATTCTATTCATCTGCATCCGAGGTTACTATGTTATTGCGCTTTGTGTTATGCCGTTCATTATGACTCCGTATTTATAACCATACGGCTGTGTTAACTTAACTGTAAGCCGTATTTAATAAGAAATATTTGGTGAAAAATGAATCGGAAAAGTTGTGACAGTTATCGAAGAAGAATTACTCTTCTTCGTTTTGACATGAAAAAGATTTGAAGACTCAATAAATATACTTCTAAGAATAATAATAATCCAGACAGGTATAAAAGAGAGAGATTAAAAAAATATAAAATTTTAATATCTGCCGCAGTCATCTGCCAGATGCTGACTGGACAATTAAATGCCGCTGAATCAATTCTAAATTAAATAGATCCGCTGTGAAAATACAAAGTTTAGTGACTGTCAATGTCAAACAAAGAAGATGAAAAAAGTTTTTTCCTCCAATTCCATTTTGCTTTCACCATTCCTCTTTTGCAGTCTCTAAAACTTTTCAAAATAAGAGGTTTTCCAGAGAGTCTCAATTATCGATAAAGACGATATTAAAAATTCGTTTGTTTTGTTCTTAGCTTGCGCCTTGGAAGCGGTGTCCCCTTTTTTCCATTGTTTGCGTAAGAAGGGAAAGCAGAAGCGGCGGCAAACGATAATCAGAAATTTGAATTTCGCCCCCACAAGGCACTGACAAAATCATCCGATTTTGTGCGTCGTTTATCATAGCAATTAATTAGGCGAACAAAAAATATTATGTTGGTTTTTCCGAAAATGGTTGACGTCAGCAAACAGTTTGTTGGGCTCAAACTTTTCTATTTTGTTTTATCTCAAACCGCTACATCGTGCGGCCGAGGTACCTATGAGTACTAGGCTACAAGCAATCGATAGGAAGTTATGAGCAGAATCTATATTCATAATTCACATATCTACATAGTGGCCGTTCGGTGGTACGATGAAGGAACAAGGTCTAAATTTATTCGTGAGCATTACAGTGTAACATGTACGAGGCAGTGCTGCCTTAATGTATTCATGTAATTCGCATAGCCGGCATCCCCTTTGACCGGCCACGCAACACCGCACTGGCTGCCCGGATAGAGTAATATAACGTGATGTTTTAAAACCATCCATCACGTTTAATGTCCATATAAAAGAAGGAGGTAGCGTGCCGACTCTATCCGCGGATTTTTGAACGAGTACGATTTTTTCATTCGGTTTTCGCCTAAAACAAACTAGACGCGCCACACTCACTTATCTTTAGCATCTCTAAAGGAAATTCACTTGTTGCAAGACGCCCCGACAACCTCAAGTTTTATAAATGTTAATACAAAACAACACCGTCGACTTTCTCATTTTCACCTCACGAAACTCTCTCGCGTCCGTTTATTGCGGGTGGAAATTATCAATTGACTACACTCTAGTATTCAGCAGTGCAAATACAAAAGCAAGAGCTTACCGTCTATTCTGTGCGGGGGTCAAATAAAACCTCAAGTATCAGCTACTTGAATGTAAAAACGTTGGGATGCGGCCGGGCGCCGCTCCTGACGCCAATTTACATTAAATGCGGCTTGCACCCACCAATGATAACTCACACTTGCCGGAGCCGCCAAACTAGTGTTTACTATTGTGAGCTTAATATTTTGTGTTAAGTAAAAACTTGTAAAATTATGCGCAGAACAAAACCTCGTAGCTCAGCGAAAAATCTTGGTTCTCGCGGCCTCAGCGAAAATTCACAAAATAGCTAAGATTTAAAGTGGAAGATAAGTTATACGGTTTTTTTAAATAAAAACACTTGCAAACTGCATTAATATTTAGAATGATAACCAACTTAGTGGTCTTTATTGAAATACAAGGTGTTAACGGAGCTTTCACGAAGCCGTCAACCAAGCATACTGCACGTCAAATTAAGTTACTCGACGCAAAAATTATTGCTGGGAAATCATAACTTTTTTTTTGAAGTGAGAAATCACGTTTTACGGTAGACCTCAAAGTAACGTAGTCAAAATTTTGTGCTTATGGATACATTGAATGGTACGGTGGTAATTATTTAAAGGAAGGGTATCTTTACACCCATTATAATTATTCTCATCATCATCATCATCAGCCTTATAATGTTCCCACTGTTGGGACACAGGCCTCCTTTCTATGAGAGGGAATGGGCTATAAACCACCACGCTGGCCCAGTGCGAATTGGTAGATGTCACATGTCTTCGAATTTTTGGTTCTAGGACATGCCGGTTTCCTCACGATGTTTTCCTTTACCGTTTTGAGAGCAGTGGTGATGAAATAAATTACACAAAGTAATGCACCTGCCTATATTCGAACCCACGACTTACTGTTCGTAAGTCGGGCCCGCCACCACTGGGCCACCGCTGCTTGCATAATTATTCTAGTTCACATTAATTAGCAGCACTAGTTAATCATTTCAAACAAAAACGCCTGTCATCACGTAAATCACTAGATTATTCAAGACAAGGTTAATTAACGTTGTAATCTGTCAATGGGCATTGTCACCCAATTAAATTGCGACAAATTCATCAAGAACAAGTGCTGCAGCGCAATTCGGGAAAGGCTTTCCAGCTGTACGTGGAATTGATTGATTCATTGCAATTTTAACACTACACTAAAAGGTGGAAAGTGGTTCTTAATGGAAAACACGTAAGGTTGCATATTAGATGGACAGTAATTGGTTTTGTTTATCATTTCAACTATGTATAAATATGATATATACTTAGTTGAAATGATATACTAAGTACCAACTGCTAAGTATACTTCTCGTTGAATACAATTCGAAATATTATAAGTTAATTTCAGTATAACTGTTTATTCTCTGTTTCAATATTATTCAAATACAATTCTGATTTGATAACCTCGCATCTGAACTTTGTTTTCTTTATAATGCGAAACCGTTAAAATATTACTGAACGATAAATAATACCAGTTTTATGCAATTATTTTACCACTCACACAAAATTTTGATTTAACATTAATAGCTCGTAAACATGTTGTCGTTGCTAGTAAGTAGCTGTCAAATCCAGAGATATTTTGTTCGTTTGAAAATGAACTATTTCAAAAACCTACAATTAAAATTTTACAAACCAGTTGTATTTATTGTTTTAGTATTGCTTTTTTAAATAATCCAAAATAAATTCCTCCACCAGACGGTCTAAAATGTTTCCTGGCAGAACACCTACTAGAACTTCATAAATGAAAAGAACCTCTTAAAAAAAACATAACATAGACATCCCACACCCCAGGGTCTTTGATGAACATCTCGTTACAATAAGCAACCCTCTCGACTACCTTTGCATAAGTTCTTTTGCCTCCTCCACGTTTTTTTTTTCATGCGAGCTACTTCTGAATTCTATTGTTTTTATTACCCTAGTAAATATGTGCCGACCCCTCTCCAGACGAAGCCATTATAGTATCGTTGCTGAATTCAAAAATATCTGCATTATGCAGGGTTTTAAAAGAAACCTTTGAGTTTTTACAACTATGAGAAAATAAAAATCATACCTACCTAAATGTTACTGCTAAATAATTTTTCGTGCATCGCGCCTGTGTTTTGGAAGGGGTAGGTAAAAGGGTAGAGTTATGCGTTTATAGTTTGCTGATGTTTGGGCCTTAAATGATAGGGGACCACCCTAATAGCCGTTTATCAGTCGCAGTTCCAATTTCCGGCTGCTAGTGGGATTTTTAATTATTTTAGTGCTTCGTTGCCGTGATTTTGTTTTGACCAGGATCTGTTTTGGAGTCAAAAGGCTAGTCAGTTTATTTGTTTTCTATTACTTAACGAAATCCATATGAAACTGTATAATAAGTGGTTGATTATAGTACATTATGATATAAGTGCGGTAATTTGAAAATTACAGCCGAGGCGATATTGCTAACCCGAGCCGTAGGCGAGGGCTACAAGAAAGCAGAGGCTGTAATTAACAAAGCGCACGTATGTCATACGACGTTTTATAACATATTTGCGAGGAAATAAATAAAACAAATAAAAACAATACAGCGAAAAGAAAAAGTGCGCGGAATAATTTTTACTTGTTCACAAATTAGCGATGCGGCGCGCATCAGCGCTTTTTTTTAAGGCAAAGACACAAAAAACAGCTAGTATTAATATATAATAAAGTAAATTAATATTTTTGTTTTTTGTTACAGATAATTAGGTAATTTATTGTCAAAATTAATTAAATTAAAGAATTAAATGTTTATTTATTATATTTCATCTGCCAAAGTTAATTTTATTCATAAAATGTTGACTACTTTTCTGACATAAAAACTCTTTGCTAAGATTTAAAAAAGTACCGTTCGGTTTAGACGGAGCATCTTGATAAACCGTGCATTTTACTTTACAGCACAAGTACGTAATGAGATACATTACGATATTGAAATTATTGAAATTGGTGAAATAAGATACCCTTTACGAGCAAATGTGTTTTAAAACCTTTTACCGTCACTGTTACAGCGTTTAATTATAGTAAGATCAGACAAATTGATTGATTGAGATATTTTACAGTAGTGTTGTAATCAAATAAAATAAACGTTTTAACTTGTTTTTGATGAAACACAAACAAAAAAAATTACACAGATTTGCGTTTGTCTTCCTAATCCATCTAAATCTGATAACCCAATTTGTTCAGAATAATAAATAAACATACTCACGAAAACGGGGGAAAAAGGAAATAGACTAAATAGACTGATACGCGATTCAATCACTGGAGCATCTAGGTTACGGACGGCCTCGAGATCACCGGCCGCATACTAAATTATTAGCCCTTGGTTATTTATGCACCGTGAACTAACATCTTAATAGCACGCCGGAGTTATGTCCAGCCTAAAATAATATTTTGTGTAAATGTTCGAAAATAAACAAGCCGCGTTGAATCGGTTACTTTACAGTCACAATATGTCGTAACTTTGCAACGCTACTTCGCCGCTTTGTGGCAATATAATGTCGGAATGAGTTTATTATAAAGGTTTAATTTTCAATTTACGTCTAACCACAACGTGATGAAACGTTATCAAAAGCTTACCTTTGGGTGTGCTCTCCTGGGGAAGGCCACTTTGGGGTCAATCTGAAATTGAAAACACAACATTTTAATACAATTTGAATCAAAGGAGATATGTTTACAGCGGGGCTGTGTTCTAATTTTGCGAGAGGAGCGGTTTTAGTCCGGTGACTTTGAAAATGTAAAAAAATCACTGAGACGCGTCGAGCCCAACTAATCATGGACCGCACGTCCGCTTGGGAAGCGGGCACGATAAATTCGCATCGCCTCTGCGGCTGCAATGTCCAGTCCTAAAATCCCGGCTGCAAAAAACCATCGGACTGAAAATCCTGCGCCGTGGTCCTGTCACTCGATTTCGCCTCTCGTCTTTTTCATGTAACCGAGCTCTACTATTTCATACGTGGCACTGTTTAAGCCCTCAGATTTTCTCCCGGCAGCGAGCGGTCGCTCCAGGTCTTTTTGCTCGTATCTCGACGCGCCGTTGACCGCTATAAACGCAAAATATAAACCCAAAGAAGCTACCTTTGACATTTTAGAGGTAAAACGTTTCATTTCCACTCGTGCTAACCGTTTTGTCGAACGTTTTCCACATTCAGCAGAAATGCTCCAGGATTTTTTAGTGCAGTCTTACTTTTAAAAATTACGAATGTAGAAAATGTGTGGTTTATAGACACGTAGACATATACATAAAGACTCTGAGTATGAATGTGGGACCCTGCCTTACAATTAAAATGTTCATTTACGATGACCTCTATTGTTTTGTTTTGAAGAATGTGTTTTAAGTAGAATACAGTCTAATTCTATTCATCAAAGTTTTAAATATTACGTACATTTTTAAGTCGTAGAGCGCACAATAGACGCGGAGCCGGTAGGCATCCACGTCCGCGTAATTACGAAGCAAAAGCGTGAGAGAATAATTTAAAAGATTTCGCCCAAGAGGACTGCATTATTACAATATCAGGGAAACCGCTTTACAGCGTCATTCATACATTCTTAATTATTTAATTATCTTCTGAGTGCGCCACGGCACACCAACCCAGCACAAAATCCAGTGTAATTTGATTAAATTGGATTTCAACCAAGACAATTTGTATTTTTTTGATGAAAATGTAAATTGTAATTATTATAACGAACGCCGCGGCCCACGTGTGGTTGACACAAAAAATATCACTACCCACAAAACAGGAGATGTAAAACGTTGTTGGAAAGCTTTTAACCACCTCACGCAAGCAATTTTGTAAACGTTGTAAAATGACCACGAAAGTATACAGAGCAAGCAGAAAAATCATAAAATCCCAGATGGTGGCGCTAAAGCGATTAAGCGGGTCGATGATAAATTTTAACGAGTTATTTTAATGGAGGCGATCGCAGTCAGTGGCTAGCCGGCAGCCTGCGTCGATAGAAAAATAAAACCAAACTCCCCAAAAAGACTGTTTAATACGTGACCCCGTGATTTTTTTATTGTTTCGTAAACGTTTAACGATAATTGCTTTTTGAAACGACGCCTTTTGTACATCCAAAATGTCATTCCATTTGTAATTGAATACATAAAATGTGGTAGCGCCCTTATCTACAAGTCCATTGCTACTTTTGTAACAAAACTGGATAAATGTGGAAAGAAGAAACGGAAAATGAATAAAATGGGTTCTAACGTGAGTTGATCTTTGATCAAGCAGAGCGACACAATCTACGAACATGAATTCGGCTTAAATACATAAAATGACGATATTATACAACACATAATTATATTACGAATACCTACTATAAGTATACAGGTTGGATGTATAGTTGGCAATGAAAGGTTAAGTTGTGCTACGCCGTAGCAGCCAGTCACTCGGCGTAGCTATCGCGTAGCACTGCTACGATTTACGCACATTGTCTCCCAATTAGAACCAGTTGATTTTATTTCAAAGAGTATTACTTACAACTTTAAAAGTTCAATACTCCTGTGCAAAATGACAGGAAAACATCGATATAAATGTGACATTTTGATATGGAGCCATTTGCGTGATTACAATCGACGCAGCGGCGCACCCTCTACCCGACTTCGACCTCCCCCTTCCTATAACTTCCCTTACGATAAAGATTGACATCACCCACCTTAACTTTCGAATTATCCTAACTCAAATCCCACAAATAAACTAAATCCAGCTCTAATCTATACAGAATAGAATACAAATTCATTTAAACCACACGAAAATTTTAGCGTGTCATCGCAAGAAAAGATTGTAGGCGAAAGCACATTAGTGGGATATCACTACTGGTAGCGAAAGAGCATGTTCACTTTATGTACTCGCTACGATCGCATCGACGTGAAGTCGATTACGTTAAATTTTATATTAAGCAAACAGTTTTATCGATGTGTTGTGTATTTTCAAGTCATTGCGGTAACGTGCCGCAATGAAAGTTCATTGTATCACTTTACTGTATAACCTATGACACCAGCACACCTGCTGTTATTGAAGACAAAATGTCAGTTTTCGATAGTATTTCATGCACCAGGTTTAATCTGTTTTCAAGACATGGAGCTAAGTTGACACACCTACCGTATTAGTATTCTAAACCCCAGTTTATAATCAAACGTTCTCCGTATCGTGCAGTGAACCGAAGTTAATAAGCGAACATTCCCGGAACGCAATTCGATCAACATGTTGTTAAATCCTGATAATTAACAAACGTCACACGTCGGGCTTGAGTTACGGACAAGAAAGTTTAATGACGCGCACTCACTGCAAGCGGTAACTGAATTTATTTACGTGCAGACGACACGTTAGTGTCGCCCCGGGCGGCGTTAAGTGGGGACCGCATCATTTGCTGTTCAGTCAGCAACGCGCACTCTAACTCCTCCTAATTGGAACGAATTTGGCTGCAGGTGCAACACTCGACTTGGCTCAAGATTAGGGGCGAGCTATTGCGAGTATATTCTGCGCCGTTTCCCCTTGAAATATTCGATGTGCAACGCGCGGCTTGCGGCTCGCAGCGCCGTCGCCGCGCGCGCCGTCATCACGTGCGCTCCCACTAACTTGAATTAAATTAAGAACAATATTTACCCTCGGAGCCGAGATAAATGATATTGCACACTTAAGCCAGAGTTAATGTTTAGTGACGACTTATGTACCCACATTCTTAGCATAAGCTAGTGAAAATTCCATTGCGAGAACGAGACGCCCTCATAGATGCTCCGAACAGTAGAAAGAGAGGGCTGAACAGAAACACCTCAACAAGAAAGACTTAACGAGGCGCGCTTCAACGTAGACAAATAACAGCACGCCAACAATGTTACGTGGCGTTATTTTAATTGATACAGCTTTAACTCATTCTGTACAGAAAAATGCAAACAAGTTGCGACGCGATCGGAAAACACTTGACACAGATTGTTTATAAAGTAGGGTTTCCTTCAGCGCTCGGTGAGACAAGCAGTAATGAAACCGGCTAGGGCGGCTCGACAAACGTCATTACTGGGGCACGCATAAATATGCAAGGCAGGTAACGCACATTTTCATGCGACGTCGCAAGAATTTTATCGCTCGTTTAATTCTGCGAGAAAAAAAATGGGATTCTTTTGGGTGTAACATGAGATAGCCGGCCGCGTGGGAACCGGCCCGCTGCCCTTCTTGGCCAGGCTTCGGATCTAAGTGCAGCCGAAATATATTTTATCCACTTTGTTAGATATTACTTTCTCTTAGGCATCGCGGCGAAAGCGTAAACGGCGGAAGAGGCGAGACGTAATCTTATCCATCAGAGGCACCTTATTCGTTAGGCGTTAATGTGGCCGCTTTGTGTTGTTAGACGTACACCTATTAACGTGTGTTTTATTCATCGCCCTTTTCCTCCAGTGTGTTACACGTCGGCTACAATTGCTAGGGACCTTAACGACATAGTTCTCTTTTCTTAATGCCCTTGTTAATTTCGTTTACATTTGTTTAAGTGTTAGCGTCGTTTATTTACTTCGCCCCAGACGGAGCTGTCACGGTTTTCTAGTTTATGTTATAATCGTTTACTTGTGAATGATGAATTGTACCTGGTGTTGGAGTAGCTATTATTATTTTTTGTTCTTTCGTTGTACGGGTACGGAATAACATTATTCTTGTAGTCCATTTGTTTTTATTTGAGGTGTAGACACCACCTTTCTCTTTAGGTGAGATCTAATTGGCTTTTAGTCTTAAAATTCCGAGATGTTGGTTGGTATCAATAGGATTTGTCAATTAGTATTTTTAAGTCAAATAATTATAGTATATAAGTAAATTAGATAAAATACATTGAAAATAAGTATTTAAAGGACAACTAAATCAGAATTAGTTGACTGCTTCATTATCCGAGTGGTCGCAAGTGCGACTGCTGAGCTTAAGGTCCTAGGTTAGATTCCCGGGTCAAGCAAAGTGTTATTGGGTTTTTTCTATTCTGCTCAGTAGCAGCCATGGAGCTTGGATTTATTCCAGGACCTAAAACACAACTGGCGAAATGTGGGTATACTATTAGGTACACCTCCGTGGTCAAGCGTAAACTTTTTAAAACAGATGTCATTTGTTTCACGAGTCGACGCAAAGGGAATCGACGCAAGGGGAATGATTCCTCTGCCTGACCCTTCGGCGATTACAAGCGTAACTAAAATCAAGAAATCGCTGACCTTTTTGAAAAGAAAAACTTTTCTTTTCACTAGAAATCTAAAGTCTTCCATTACTAAGCCGCTTAACATCACAATACACCCAAATCCCTTAAACCAACTCCACTTAAAAATTCAATAGTTTCACAATTGACAGTGAAGGTACAAAGTTTAAGCTTATCTAGCGTTTCAGGTCAGTACCAAAGCCGGGTGGGCATTAGCACAATGTGGTCGGTGGTCTCGTGAGACAAAGATTACGCACAGTTCGCTCGCCCACGAAGATAACAACGGGTGGCTGGCTGCTGGATGGTGCACCCTTTGTGTAGCTTGCTTACAATTTTGGTGAACTAAGGTGGGGAGTTGTAGTACGCGCTGGGTTTATGTTTTGTAACTGTGTATCTACAGTAGACGGTGGTTTCGGAAACAGTGTAGACTGAATAGTTTTTTCAACAATTAGGTACATAATATGACGACTGTAACATACTCTTTTTCTGTTTTCCTGCACTCACAAATCTACTGGAAGCCTTCGGTGTCTTGAAAACGTTTAACATTTTTTATTATGTATCTGTAACTTAATGTGTTTACCAGAATCATAGCTGTCATTGGCACCATTATAAGTCTATCAACACACATAATAATATGCAGATGCTGTAAGCAACACATCCATTACAAGCCTGCATATACTCGCATCCAATATCCTAAGACCAATTTCATGAATCCAAGAACTCGATCACGTCAAGCGCAGAGCCGTACCGCTAGGCAGTTGTCTAATCCCGTTTGTTTGATTGATCAATGACCTATCTAGTTACCAAACAATCTACGTCGGCCGGCCGGCAGACATCCGGAGCAGATATTTGCAGTCAAAACAGACTTAGGGCCAGTACGAACTGCACTCTGCGCATGTCACTCCGCTTCTGTATTATTTATTAACTCCAACGAGCTTCCGATGTTACTTTATTCCATTGTGCAACTATCTACGGTCTGTGATGTCCGAGCTCTGGAAGTTCCGAACTGACACGACTGGGAGAAACGAGAAACTTTTCGTGCATAGAATGAATGCCTGTCAGCCCAACGTAAACATGCAAGCAAAATACTTGGTATATTATTTAGTTTGCGGATTGCGGATAGCCGTTGCTACGGGCGTCGGATTGTTTGCAATGTCACCGCGTACGAAAATTCTGCGTCGAAAACTTTTCAGGTTCTTTTAATTTTGTAGAAGTGAATTTTTCTTGAAAATAAAAAGTGACAATTTCACCTCTGCTTCTTTTCATTTAGAATGGAAAACATTGAAGCTTAAATAAAATTGTTTACTTAGTAAAATGTAAATATTTTTACCGTGGAACCCCTCTCAAATAATATAGACAGAACTGAAGAAAATCTGTCACAAGGAGAGAGCGGGGTGTTCGTAGGTAACGCTGGCGAAGTCGGCAATGTTATTTGGCGAGCCGGTGCAAGTAAAGGACTCTATATTAAGCATTCCTGTCCCCCCAATCTCTTCAGGTGGGTGGGCGCGACATGAACTCTACTTCAACTTATTATTTCGGGGCCGCATGCGAAGCGTTTGTTTTTCTCCGACCTACGCCTCTAATATACATTTACATATGTATCATAAACTTAATCCCTTTATTAAATTCCGCGAGAGTTTTTTTTCTTACCAATATTTCTTTTTTTATTTCGCATTTCACAATTTTAAAAGTCAAACCTATAAAGCCTAGTGCTCTGAGCGGCGCAGTTGTATACGGCCAGCTGTTATCTTGCACTAAATAATGGCCTACAGTTTTAAAAGTGCCTTTATGTGGTTCATCATTAATGAACTCGTTATCGCGCTAATTGTTCCCACAATCGGGCTTGGGCGTGACATTAAAGCGACATCAAAAATGTATGTACGCTATTTAAAGATTCCCATTTCGCGGTGGTCGCGTGCAACCGATTTACGAAAGCGACTGGCCCCGTGCCCACGAAAGCAGATTACGGACGAAAAAAAATCAACGCGCTCTTGGCGTTATGAGTTAATTTTGTAAGAATAACGCGGGCGTCGGTTAGTATTTCCCTTTATTTGGTGTTCCAGCTGCTCTTTTGTTTAAACGGGTAATCCAACGCAAAAACAAGCCCAGACTACATTATGTAGCGGTGCCACGCAAATGTGTGTTCTCAATGTTGTCGGGAGGTAATCGTCGGACGATAAAAATCACTTAGCGAACCGAGTAGCCGCTCTAGACGTTACCGCTAACTACTAACTACGGGGAGTATAACATAACAAGAGCGTTTACGTGGAACGAGACTTGTTATACTTATTTGAAAATTAACTTTCACTTCAGAAATATTCTGCACCGCTCGGTCCGAGAGAACCTCTCTAAAACTGAAGAAAATGCTAAATCCCTCGAAGTAAACGTTGTGAACTATAAGAGCAAACTACAAGGAACCACTCTATTATGGCCAGAGATTTGAGATGCTTGTAAGAGACTGAGATTTTATAAAAAAAAAACCTTTACAAAAATTTAACTCTTAAATTAAAAAAGTTGATATGCATAGTGGCGCAGCATTCAGTCGCGAAATGTACTTATATCGCAGAACGCGTGCGCTCCATATTTTAAAGGTGTCGATAAGAGAAAAAAGGAATGTCCCCGAGTTGCAAGCGCGCCTGGTCTAAACGTGTTTACAAGTTATGCAATAATTCAAATAGCGTACTACAGCAAATTTATGCTGGTGCACGGTAACATACTTCAATGGCTGCATTGGAAAGCATTTTACTTCCATAGACTTCGGCGACTAGTATAGCAGTCGTATTTTCGAATTCAGCCAGAGAACGGTGAACGTGTTAGGTGGCAATATGAATTTATGATCATGGCGAATTAAATGCGTTTAAAGGGAAACGTGATTGGGTGGTATACGCATCGGAAATTAATTAAGGACTCTTTCCACTTGGATGGTCAGCTACTGACTGCTTTTAGTGTTTTGTAGCCACAATCCAGGATATTTATTGCATTTTGTTGCAGTTTTATTACAGCTGATGACAAAAAACTGTACACATTTTACGGTCCTTGCAGTTTTGGAATTTATGGTCAGTTTTATATTAAAATTGTAGCTCCACTTGTGTTATTAATTGGACGAATGAATTTTTATTTAGTTCTACTGTGACCTTTCCAAGCAATGTATACAAGTATTTTCAGTTTAATTTTACAAGTAACGTCACAGTAAACGATTTTCATTTGCCGTGTACAAAATACCTATATTATTAAACAATTTATAACGAGAACTTCATTAAGTAGGCACGCATACCTTTAAGCCAGGCAAAGGTATTTTTCCTCAGAGTCTCGATAAATTTCTGGCAGTTTCTCGTTGTCTCGTTAGGGCTCACTAGATGAAATTTAAGAGTCATCTCAGGCTGGCGGGGGCTCCACACAGATCCGGCCGCGACAAAAGGGAGCCCTAGGGACCGCGTACAGCGGGAAAAGGAATTTTTAATTGGCCTCCAAATAAAACCCCATATAACTTACAACATAAAAGGCTTTTTTCACGGCGCAATTCGTTACGGGCCGCGGTTTCAACTATTTTAGCAAAATGTTTAAAAAAAAAACGCTCATTTTTTAATTGACTCTCACGCGGACTGGTTGTTGCCGTATCGTATTTTCGCAAAGAAAGATTGGCCAGATAAGGCGTCAAAGACAGACGGTGGAGAAGGAAAAAAATACGGTCCTCTTCCATAGTCATAATGGCTTGATAGGCCCTAACGGCCACTTAAAATGAAAAGTGTGTTCCATTTTAAACTTTATTCATTATACAAAAGTTCTTGTTAGTGTAACAGACATTTTACTTTCATATTTTGGAGTAAGTCTGAAACAATTAGGACAGTTTAATCGCCACCTCTTTAGGACGGTCTGTTATTTTAATGAAACAGTGAACATTGTATTACGTTAACGTCGTGTATGTATAGCTTTATAAATCCCAATTCGTGGGTTATCTTCGCCCTGTAAATGTTAAAATGGGTCCTTTCACTTTGAGCTGTATCTTCTATAATTGTTACTATTCACTGCTACTTAGACTATAAAGTTTGCGATAACATGGTACTTAGAATAGAATAGATAGTCTACCTATTATTTAGTCTTGTTATCTTAGCAATATTTAAATGTGATTAAATAAATTTACAGTTTAAGCAAAGTTGATACAATTTTTCAGCAGTATTTATATGCTGTTACTGACAAAATAAACACAAAGGCTCGCTACGGTATACACATTACAAATTAACGCGAAATATTATAATAATCATCATACATTCCACAAATAAATGTTGGTCAAACACATTGTCACAGCGTTTCCGTCACTACCGCGTTACAAAGTGCATCATAATTTTAAACAGGCACCGATATGAAACCGCATAAAACATCGAACATTTCCTGTGGAAGTGAAAATTTTAATTTTCCGAAAAATTCCGCTGCTATATTTTAAAAGTCGTGATTTATTAATGCGGGTTCGTAAACGCCATTTATGCCGTTTACGGTGGATGAGAGCAGACATTTGTGTAGGCATATGTCGCGGCCATGGCTCGTCAATGGCGTTTTGATTGTCCACTCTGCGTCAGTTCCTATTCGTCTATAAATCTGACCGGGTGTCTGTCAAGGGTTACTTCATATTTGACTGTTCTACCCAACCTTTATGATCAGAATATAGATTTTTTATGAACAGAATGTTGCCCTATTAGGTAATAAGTACCTATGATTTATTAGAGTGGGCAAAATTTATGCTCATGACTTACAGCGACTACATAATGTAACCTCAAAAGAACACCCACACAGTAAGATGTTTTGTTAACCTAAAAGCAAACATTAGTCTGAAATATCAGCTCCAAATCCCTACTAAATCAGAGCAAAAGTAAAACACAGCACCAGCATCTTCTAACATAAATTCTAAGTCAACTAAGCGGAATTGGTTACTACAAATAGTTGCAAGTTATGGACCTGTGGGATGTCAGTTCTAATTCACTGTGTGGTACTACAACACAAGTGTTTTATTGACGTACAATGCCTCAAGCTGTGCCAATCTTGTACTGATATTGTTTAGTGGGCTATTCACGATTTATGACTGTTCTTGGTTTATTCAGTGGTTTTTTGGACAGGTAGTGTGTATGGTTGTTTCATCTTGCAGTTGATGAGGTTAGTCTCCAAGAATACTTTGATTAAGTCAGTTACATTATGAGCAATCAAATCAAATCAAATCATTTATTCTTTGCAAACATGGTTAATAGATACATAGATGTTTTTTTATAAAGTTCTCCACATTTTGCCGTCACATGGGCATGCAAATAATTGGTTTACAATAAAATTATAAATTTAAAATTAAGTGGCATGTCATTGGAATTATATACAATTAAAAATAATTTAAAAAAATGTCAACATGGTCAAAGTCATAAAAAAAAAAAAATATCAATAATGTCAAACGGAAAATTAATAACATTATGCCAACTAGAATAACAATAATATGTCAATAATAGTTACAGTAGGTAGGTAATTATAAATCAGTCACTAAATAACGTAACAGTAAGTAAATCAATCAGTCGGTGAATCATCATTTAGGAAGTCGTCAATTAAATAATAACTTTTCATAATTAAAATTTCGTTTAGCGCCCTTTTGAATTTTAAGACAGTCAAGTTATTTATTACATTAGGTACTTTATTAAATATGCGTGGGGCAAGACCAGAAATACTTTTTTGCATTAGTGCGGTTTTACATTTCACGTGACATAATTAATTGACGTATTGAGTAGGTATTAGTTATTTAATATAAGCAAAACTGGCTAGTTACAAACAGAGGCGTATCTTGGGTGGGGCAAGTAGGGCACGTGCCCTGAGCGCTTTTCGAAGGGGGGCGCAAAAATCGCCAAAAAAAATTAGAAATCAAAACACACTACAATAATCCCAATTTATTTGAGGTCGGCATTACTTTTTGGGCAAATATTTGACGAAAAATAGGAGTAAAAAGGATGTCAAAAAAATGGAAATAGCACAGTATAAAAAAATAAAATAAAACGACTCATTAAAAGTGACAACAATAATACTGGGGTTCGAACATGCGACACATAGTTCACAGAGCGACCACGAAACCATAAGACTAAAATGAGGTATTCCTCAGAGCGCATCTATTTTAAAGCGCAACCATCTAAGCGCAACTAAATTATTCCTAAGCGCAACCATTACCTGATCTCATGCATGTCATGGCTGAAACGTCAAACAATTGAAGGTTACGGACATAATGCAATATTGCTTACCCCTTAAGAGAGTAGCGTGATAATATATAGCCTAACATTTTTTTTTTTAGGATGGGAAATCATCAAATGACTTCTCCCGCTCTGGGCGGAGCAGGAGGGAGTGTCAGACTTTTACTGACTAAAACCCATCCATGTTCCTTCCTCGCCCTTTGTGTTCCGGGGCCCCGGCAGGCTTCGGCCCTTGCAGCAATAGGGAAGGGGTCCCTTCCCTATTGCTGACTCTCTGTGAGGCGCACGTATTGAAGAAGCCCTTAAGGAATATTTGTGCAACATTTGGACAGGATCTCTGCAGTAGTTTTTTGCGTGATCTTAGAACATCCGATTTGGATTTTTACGATTTTATTATATGTATATTTTTAGGTAAGATTTATGATTATTTTATTTAGTGTATGTTTTTTATATTAAGATAATAATTTACTAAGGGGCGCAAGTATGATGCGTGCCCTAGGCGCCATTTTCGATTGATACGCCCCTAGTTACAAATGAATACAAACAAATCATTTACGATTTCACATTTTATAAAATGCAACTATTAGATCCCAAAACGAATTTTAATAATAAAATTTACGTGTATTTTTATCTCAATCGGGACTGTTAATAGCTTGAAATAAAAACAAGTGTTTTTTCATGTATTAAATTTACTAAAAATGCAAACCATTTTATAGCCTGTAAAAAATAAATTTGGTAAAAATCTGTGTATTTTTTTGTGTTCGGCCCCGAAGCAATTTTAATTGTAGGCCTTTCAAAGAGCGGTGTTAAACCTAAACTCTATAAAGCTTGTATTTATTTCATGAATCAGTGAAGGCTTTCATATTAATTTTCACAATTTATTCAGGGCAGATTCTGATTTTTATTGGTCACACTTTTCAGGAATCATTTTCATTAAATAACAAAGAGATGTTTTCGGACGTCATAAAATATGTGGAAACCATTTTATTCTTTTAGTACTTCAATAATAAAATTACAAAAACTACTTTTAAGTAAGACTCATTAACAAAGATCATAAAAACAAATCGTACCAAAGTTAAACAAGAACATTTCTTTCCTTACCATCAACTAGTTATTTTGAAACGTTTCAAATCGATGAGCCTTGGAACAAACTTGGATGAGGAACTAAATAAGTTTCAATATTTCTTCTTAATAAAATATAAATGGGGAAAGTTTAGTTATACACTTGAGGGATGGAGCGACCGCGGTACACGTTCAATATCGAATTGAATTTATTATGATATATATTTTATTGTTAATTTATCAAATAGAATCAAAGTAAGAAAGCTGTTTCGTTTCTGAAGACAGGTTCCGGTTCTTGTTACTTACAGTTTTAGTTTTCTTTTATAACAGTAATTATGATTGTCGTGCTTATATCAAAGATCATTTTTTACAGTTGACAGTAGGTTTGTGTTTTATAGTTATCTCAAAGGTATCTTAATATTGAACTTATAAAATGAGTGACATTTCACTTTCAGACTTTAATCTTCAGAGGCCTGGTAAAGGCACTTTCCTCATATTATTATGAAAAGGCGTTAAAAAATAGAAGCCTCTTGTGAAGACATGTTTTGTTAACCTTTTGTCATAAACCTTTACAAACACCCTGTCCCATCACAGTAGTAATAAATAAATAACAAAAAAACCAACCAAAAATATATTATTTAGCAGTAGAATATCGCATTATGACCTCTGATTCCGCACACAAAGGGGGGCGGCGCCATGTGCACAATGTTTAGTAGTACAATCGTAAAGCCCTCTCTATAAATATTGATGACGCTGAAAGCTATTATGTTCAGGCATACTCCCGAAAAATGTCAACAATTTACGATGTAAAGACATGCGATTAACTTCTTTGTTGTATGGAATTGAAACAATAGGTAAAAACAAATTGAAAGTCTTGTCTTATTTCGTCAAGGGTTTTATTTTTTTTCGATGTAGTATCTCGCAGTTCAACCTTGAGAGGTTGTCGTCTGCTTCACCGGTCAATCCTGGGTGCCTTAAGTGGAAGGCCTTCAGCCAGGGCAAAAAAACTTACAAACTAAACGACTACACGCTAAGGGCACCCCCTGCGGGGTTTGGGCCTCGGCTTAGGGCGTCACTGGGAGAGGACAGCAAGGAGACAGGTTGGATCTGAGTGGTGTCATTATTTAGGGACTGATTTTGGACTACAGGCTCAGCCACGCGGGCTGGAAAGAGCAAGGGACGGGGATCGTATCGGAGTGTCGCGACGGGCCTCGACGGCAATCGTAATCATAATGTTGTACTGAATACGTGGTATTCGTTTTAGCACCGGTATCCTTTCCACCCTGTATAGTGTTCTCCTCTTTTATGTCATGGTATGTGTTAGAATCATCATCATCATCATCATTTCAGCCGCGAGACTTCCACAGCTGGACATATTCCTCCTCAAGTATCGCCACATTGACCGGTCCCGTGCGACTCGCATGCAACGGATTCCCACAACCTTCACCAGGTCATCGGTTACAAATAATGTATTCATTGTGAAGGGTGTAAATATAATCTAAAAATGGGAAACTTAAGATAGATAAAGTTTTTTTTTTTTGAGAATGAAGACGACATTTCATTGTAATTTTAAAATTGCAAATAATAAAAAACTAAATAGTATAATGGGTGTAAAAAGACTCTTAACGAAGCCGAAAGGCACTTGTGGAGAACAAGTGCCTTTCGGCTTCGTTATCATTGCGATCATTTTTTTGTTCTATACCATACCTGGGAACCTTATAGTTATGGAGATATTGGGGGTCTAAGTTCCAACTTCTTCACAAGTTTTTTTTAAACACATGTTTTTAATGAAAGAACATTAATTTAAATACCTCCACGACCACCACACTATTCAATGCATCCATCAGCACAATGTTTTGAGTGCGTTACATTGAGTTTTACCAAAAAAGGTGACTTTTCACCCAAAAAAAAAAGTTATTTCCCAGCAATAATTTTTGCGTAGGGTTACTTAGTTTGATGTACATAATGCTTAGTTAACGGCTTCGTAAAGAGTTCGTTTACACCCTGTAAATTCTGTAATAAGTTCTTAGTAACACGCTACGTTGTTACTAACAATAGAAACAGTGGGAGTGGTTAGACTTTAACACCCTTGTTAGCCAAAGGATGATAATATGTTTTATTTCTTGGAAGGCCATTTTTATGACAGATGTGTTTTTTTATTAGTTGTTATAGCAAAGGGTTTTTTCACACACACTATGTTCCGTGTGAAAAAGATTTTATTGTAATTGAACTATCTATTCCATAAATATGTATGTGTATGCATGTCCCTTTCTTTGTTCTCACGTAAATCCTAAAAGGATGAACTGTTTTCGATAAACCTTCTTGTCTCAGCGCGAGCAAGCCGGGTAGGGTACGATTTTTTTTAGTCCAGCCCCGTCGAGTGGTGTCTCAAAATGAATGGGCTTTAAACAGTGATTACAAAAATATATGTATAAGAGTAATTCGAATTGACAAATCCCAAACAGTGTAAAACGTATAAAAATCGTTTAATGTGCTTGTTTTCACTTTTTCTATTTTTATCCTGCAGTATTTTTTTTATACAGCTCAAAACCAATCAAAATAACTTTACTAACTATCGGACTATTAATTTCACACCAATTCGCAAAAAAAAATCTATAATCCCCTAAATTCTACCCTTTTCAATATCAGGATAATAAAATTCTTAGCAAACCTTATGATTTAAAAAAATAACTGGATTATCCGGAGCTTGAAAAATCCTCTTAAAGGTTTTAATTTTCTTCCGAATCTTCAGCCGACGCTGTATTTTCTAATAATGAATTTTCGATTAATACTTCCAATTTTTTATATCGAAGCTTTTTTTGTTGAACGATAGATTTAAAGCATTTTGCAACCTACGTGATTTATTTAAATTGTCCTGTATTTGTTTCAACTGTTTCCGTATACCACTAAAGCCGCCATTTATTCACAGTAATAATAACAGCGCGGAGTCGTTAATAGTAATTGCCGCAAATAACAATAGTGTCAATAGTCAATATAAAATCGTGTCGTGTAAACACAGTTGCGATCTTCCGCGTTCGTTCTATGTAAATTGAGAAAATGCTCTCTCTTCTCGCTCGATTTGCGAGGCTTCGGCTAATCTTCCGCCAGTCGACTACAATTTAATCAAAGTAAACAACGACGGGAGCTGTAATTTATCTGGATTATTTCGTGGCGAGCGATAGTAATCGACTTTTTTCTCTATCTGTACACAGCGAACGCTCGGAACGGAGCTCGTAATGTGTCTCGAATCCCAAGATACAAAGATGATTATTATCTACATAAATGGCAAGACGTTATATAAATAACAGTATCTCTTATGTTTTTACCACTATACTTGGCGAAAACTGTACGCTTTATCGAAATATTTTGTTATATTTGTATAATAAAACATTCGCAACAGTTGACCCATTCGTCTGTTCCTAAAATACATTCGAAGCCAGAATAAATGGACAATGAACGTAATAAATTGGCGTAAATACAAAACCATTTCCATCATACGAAAACATGCCTAGTGTTTTTTAGTGAAGCCGAAACTAGAAACAATAAAACTTTTTCGTAATGAAATGTAAAAATGTTTACTGAACGAAAATTATAGTGAAAATAAACGTAATGCTTGGTATTAATCAAACATTCGCAACAGTAAGTTTGACGCAGGCCACAAGTCAACCGGCCGAATTAAAATTGCACGTAATTTAATTGTAGGAAAACAAATTTTCGTGTATAAATATTAAAGGCAGCTGTGATTTAACACTATAATATGGTGGCGGCGGGCGTATGGCCGGAGGAGAGGTAACATACAACACCTTAATTATTGTCACCATGTCTGCGTATGATTTTACGTTTATCGTGGATACTTTTTTCCGTGTGTGCAAAACGGCAGCAAATGAGGTTTCGCACGAGTAATGATAGCTTATCAAGTACTGAAATGACAGCTCACTGCGATATAATGAGCAGTTGATGTTACCCGTCAGTCCTACCCCATTTTCTTTGGTTTATTTGTGATGTTGATAAGACTACCGCCTTTTGGATTTGTATGCAATAATGAGGTTTTAAATAACATTTTCAAAACGTGTATTTTTGTTTCTGAGACAAATGAGATAAAAAAAGTTCAGAGGTTGAGTAGCGCTAAAAAAATCGGAATATAATAAATTGATACCTCACTTAGGTATTATTGTCATTGTCACAAAAAAAAAAGAAAAAAATAACTATCTAAAACCAGAAATCATAATAAAGCACAGCTCTGCAAAAATGTATAATTTCTAGAATAAAAAACCAACAGCATAGTTTAAAGTTAACCAATAGTGAATAAGACTGTTCATTTCTTGATTTGAGTGGCCAATCTAATCTCTTTTAAGAAACGCTCCATTGAAAGCAAACAACCTTCAATCGTAATTTACTTGAAACTAATCTATTTTTTTTCTTCTGTTCATTTGTCTCCTCTTATTTTACTTCAGAAGAGACTTTCTAAAGGAATTTAATGCACGTTTTTACTAACATGATCCCTAATTGAATCATTTAATAATGACACTGTTGAAATTCAAATTTCGAACACTGCGCCATTATTTTTATTTAGGCGAAAATTCGCAAGTTTAAGCACAGTTTGTTGCTTATTTTTCTACGAATATATCTAACAAGAGTTGTAGTTTCCCTATTTTCCTATAACGCAGAATTTTTCCTATTTCTTTTACTGCCAGTCAGCAACAGTAAAATCCTTTGATTAAATATCGTATCTATGTACGAGGAGGCAGGCTAAGAAAATCATATATTTTGTGAATCAAGGCGCAGAAAAAAATGGCCATCTGAGCAGTCTCAGGGTTAAGGCTAAATAAGCCCTTGAAAATACGACGAACTCAGTTTATTGAAGGGTTATAAATCTGGAACATTTGTGACAAAAAACTGTCTTACAGCAGATATAAAAGAGGGCAAAAATAAATGACAGAGCTCATTTTAATATCGCCTAAAATTATTTAAAGGAGAAAAATGACCTTTACTGTTGAAGAGACGTAAAAAATGTATTCAAGTCAAAGTTTTTATGCATTATTAAAATTGTTATAATGTGCAATTTTTGAGAGACATTTGTATTTTTTAGATTGACATGATGAGTATTTTAAACACAAGAGAATTGTACATAATATTAGTATGGTAACTGATATTTGAAAACCTTTGCGTGATGCAAAAAGTATCTACATCGGTTTTAACCAACAAGGCGCTATTGAAGACGTATTCAAAGAAACTTAATAAAGAAAGTGACACTCAAAGTAACCTGCTCACTCAGTTGAGCACAAAAATCTGAATGGAAACTTAACAAAAAACACAAAATGAAGTTGAAAGTATGACTTTATTATCCTTTTACTTTTTGTAAATTACTATCAAACCTATTTTGCATAGTTCGCAAGTTCTTTGGGCGAATCTTATGAAGTAAAAATAACTTCAAAGTAACTTGAGTTTTTCGTATTTTATAACACTGCTATTGAACTATCGCGGTGCATTTTTTTTCTTTTTCTTTCTTTTATTGAGTTCTACGTTTGATATATTATGCTCGAAGGAGTTTGAATGAAGTTTATGTAAAGACTTACCTTTTTGCCATCTAATTCGTGTGTTGCTTGAGCTAATACTTTGTCTACGCTAGCTGGGTCGCCGAATGTGATGAAACCAAAGCCCCTGGAACAAAAAGAAAACATCTTTTATTTACTTGTCAAAACAGGAACATACTCATTAGTAAACGATAAATTTGAAAATAGGTTTTTACAAACAATTCATATTCCACGTCACATTTTTTAAAACTAGATGAGACCGGTGTTTAGTACCTGACTACTCTAAAATAATTTATCTCCTTCAAGGTCCAGACATAATATTGGTCAACTCACATGATTATGCTAATTAGTGACTGAGATTGTCTTTTGAAGAAAAAAAAATTTAAAAAACCATTTTAAAAATAAGCTTTTATAAAAATGCACTGAAAAGAAGAAAATAAATCTTTTAGTAAATAAAAACGAAAATTTCATAAAAGCTTGTCGCGCGAATGGTAAAGGCAAAAGAAAAACTATACGCGACAAGCTTTTATGAAATTTTCGTTTCGTGAGAAGACAATCCTGACTGCAGGATGAGGACATGATAGAAATCGCAATCATCCATCAATTATGAACGCATCTACAAATTTTCGTATCCGTGCCGTTAACTACTGAGGAGTTCCCTTTTGCGGAGGCGATCCTGGCTGCAGGATGAGGTCATGTTAAAAATCATCTTTATCTATCAAAATTGAACGCGTATACAAAGTTTCATATACTTGCTATTTACCGTTGAGGAGTTCCCTCGCGAGGAGACGATTCTGGCTGCAGGATTAAGTATTGTCTGTCATCAAAATGTATTGTCACCAGAATCAAAAGTGTGTGCAAAATTTCAGCTCAATCGGTTTCGGTCTGAAATTCAGTTGCAAGATTTGAACCTAACTAACAAGGCAAGTTTTGCCTATAAAAACCACTTAGATTTGAGTGGACCTGTTCAGTCAGTGCAAGCATTTTTCAGTTATCGTGTAGCTCGACTCATAACTCACTTTAATTACATAACTATGCTTTATTCAAAGTTCGATAGCACATTGAAACGGCATTCAAGGGTTGTCGGGCGTCGGGGGCCATGTGGTGGCTTCCGGCCACCGTAGGCGCGGGCCTGTGGACGGGGAGCTATGGACTAGCTCGCCGTCCTTCCGTCTCATGACGACAGGCCGTGTCGACGGCGCGTTCGTGTTCCACGCGCGCCTCAAAGAGAGTCAGCAACAGTGAAGGGGTACGCAAGGGCCGAAGCCAGCCGGGGCTGCGGGACTATTCGAAAGAGATACCGTGGCCCCGGAACACAAAGGGCGATGAAGGAACATGGATGGGTTTTAGTCAGTAAAAGTCTGACACTCCCTCCTGCTCCGCCCAGAGCGGGAGGAGTCATTTGATGATTTCCCATCAGAAAAAAATAAATAAAAAAAAGGGTTATCGGTTTAGTCATTGTTTTGGAATATTGACACTGACAGCTCTTGAACGCGTTTTAAATGTGTTGATCGCGTTCTGTGTCTTCAAAAAAATTAGCCCATATATAATGGATGTAAAACACCTCTTAACGAAGCTGAAAAGCACTTGTTCTCCTCGTCGTTGCGATCATTTTTTTGTTCCACACCATAACCTTCTAGTTACAGAGATATTGGGGGTTAAAGTTCCAACTCTTTGACAATTTTTGTTTATTAACACAAGTTTTAAATGTAAGTTTTTACTTTAAATATCTCCACGACTCCCGTACTATTCAATTCATCCATCAGCATAATGTTTTGAGAGCGTTACATTGAGTTCGACCAAAAACATGATTTTTCACCCCAAAAAAAAAAAGTCGTTTCCCCGCATTTTTGCATAAAGTTACTTAGTTTGATGTACAGAATGCTTGGTTGACGGCTTCGTGATGAGGTGGTTTACACCCTGTAGATGCCAATTGTAAGCGCAATTCGAAAAGTGTCAGTAAAATACTTCATCCACGTATAAAAAATCCATAGAACAGATTTACCTCAAATATGCTTTACTTTTTCCGACGAGTACCTACATTTAAAACTCTTCGTGAGACATTAGAACCGTGTAGTGTCCACAGAAACAGGAACAAGTGGACAAGCCGATAGGAACTGTCTCCCTGATTGCGAGACGACCCGGCACGACCACCCTAATGACGCTTATATTTGTTTTGCACAACCTTCAAGTTTGTTTAGCTACTTTT
The DNA here is from genome assembly GCA_963853795.1 of Xestia rhomboidea. NCBI lineage: Eukaryota > Metazoa > Arthropoda > Insecta > Lepidoptera > Noctuidae > Xestia > Xestia rhomboidea. Next base: position 13,467,059 of record OY970767.1, on the reverse strand, counting down.
TAAAAGTAAAATACGGCCTTGGAATATCTTATCCTGGATTTAGTTTTAGTGATGGAATTGAAGGTAGATTTTCTCAGAGATTTAGACTGAAATACTCGGATCTAAAGTGAAAGGAAGATGATAAAGACTGCAATATTTTTGCCGTAAAACTGAGACGGCTTAAGTTGGAGTCTTCCTAGGCATTTCAGACCTTAAGCTGTTGACATAACGTTGTAATTTTTTTTTAAACCAACTCATTTTCCAAAATATGAATAAAATAAACGTCCCTAATTCTTTTTGGCGTAATAATCCAAATTAATTCAAACGGCTCGTCCTAAAAATACAACTCCGTAAAAAGCCAGAGTGTCCAGTCCACAAGACATGATTATATAAAGATTATTCACATCGAAGTTAATATTTCAAACAAGTAAATTGAATAATAACACAGCGATTTTCAGTAAGCGGGGCGCTGGCCGCGACCGGGAGGCGATAAATAATAAAAAGCCTTCTCCACTTTAGGACTTGCAAAAATCACAATTTATAGAGCATTTTAATTTCACTTAGCCGATCCATATTTTACATGTGGCGGCGCGCCCGACCGTTCTCGGGCCTCGAATTAATACTAAATTGAAATTGTAAAAATGGAAATACAATTTTCTCGTTGTACACCGACGGCTTGCTACTACAGGTGTTGCCAGAAATGTGTTATAATAATAACAAGGCTTCCTTAATATTTTTGAGTGGGTTTGTTTCCCGGGAAAACTGTCATGGAGGAAGATAGCTCGGTTTCTTTGTGAGCTTCGTAATTTCTCTATTGCTCTTGTGTTAGTTTGATTCAGACAGGTTTACGTTCATAGAACTAGAATTATACCTCGGAAAATAAAGGTGAGATAGTTCTTGGAAAAATCGTTTGGGATTCTGTAAAACATGATTTCGTAGGTCATTCAACCGTATAAGTGGTCTCAATTTCACCTTTTCGGTATAGTTCTTTTCGGCCTCAATTTTAGCGTACTATTAGAATCTTACAGGTATATAGTTTCTAACAGAGTTAAAACGACTTAGAAAATTCTTTAAGGACATATCGATACGACGAACAAATTCTATCATAGCTAAGTAGATTATTTTATTATATAAAACGTTGATAAATGTTAACGTTTTCCGAAATCTAATTTTGGTTCCGAAATCTATTTATGTACGCACCTAAAAAGCTTTGTAAACGTATTAATGGTATTTTCCTTTAGAAAAATCACAGATTTTGTAAAAAAATATCTGAAAAACCATAGGCTATAAATAGCAGAGTCTTCTAGAAGTAATTTAAATTCAATTTTATTTTTATTTTAATAAGGAAGAGTAGAATTTTCAGTCCCAGTTGATTCCCGGCTTAATGCCAAGACACGCTTCTTCGAACAGAATCATGTACCCACTTACATAAAAAAGTGAACAGTAATTTTCTGGTTCTATTATGAGAGTTTTTGACTGAGATGTTAAATTATTTACCTACTATAGTTATTACTGTAGGTTTATCTGGCTACATATTATATATAATATAAAACCCTGTATCTATAGTGGTTTAAATCTCCCGTTGGCTGGTGGCCTTACACTTAAGGCTGTATCTGCTAAATTGGCAACTCTATTTGTGGTGGTTCAAAGTTCGTTTGAAATACTGTTAGATTATAGTTCTAATCAGCTAGCACTACTAAAGTGGTTGTTACGTCAGTCACTGCGGGCCGAATAGTGCGAAATGAGTGGTTTTTATTTAATTGTAGCCTAATAAATCATTAGGTCAAAATGCCAATTGTACACTTTGTGGAGAAAAAAGTGACAAATATTTGTGTGAAAAAAAAAAATACTAAAACTTAATGCCCTTTAGGAGTAGTTACGAAATTTCAAAGAAAAATAGAATATTATTATTACTATACTATTATTTATTATAATAGAATATTTTTTTAAAAATTTCAAAGAAAAAATGCTTCACTTTGAATATTTTTTTGATGTAAATAGTAATAATAAAGTTAGAATTATTTCAATTATGCCTAAGTTTAGAGTCTATTAAGTAACATATATTTTTTTGCACCTTTATATTCACTCATCAAAGAGAAGTTACATGGAGAAAACCTCTCGTTAGCAGATACCACTCCCTTAAGACACCCACGGGATAGTCCTCTTAAGTAGAAGCAATCCTCATAGGTTAGACACGAGTTGCCATTTAAAAAGGTGTTCTAAATCCAAATATAATAACGAATTATTAAGTCAACTCGTCAAAAACCTACAGATACCTTTAATATTCATACAGATAATCTTTTAAACACTCCTAACACTGAATACAAAATAATATCACAGCACAATTAAATTATCAAATCCGAGAAGTGTAAAATTTAATCAGCCCCAACATATTAGCTAATGTATAAGTACCAATCTTTTTTTATTATATCGTACAGTTATACACAAACGCTCATTTCATTTTGCTAAAAATTCACGTAAGCGGTTTCATAATGGAGTTTTCCTGTGATACTGTGTGCCGGAAAAAACCTTTTTTTAAAGCTTATGATAATGCAAAATGTCTTAAATTAATTTGAATTTCGCCACGTTTCGACAGACGAGTCTTATCACGTGTTTAATTAGTTTTTCTCGGGTAATGTATTTTAGGAAGAAATACCGTGTTGTGAATTTGTTTCAGGTATTTTAACATTCCGTATTTCAGTGGAGGAAGAGGTGGCTTAAGCATTATATAAAATGAATGGGAATACCCGTAAACTGAAAACGCCATGAAGCAATGCCAATCCGTGTGCCAACGAAATTATGTTCATAAATTATTGAAATTTTATTCCTTCCGAAGTTCCACGCGAGCGTACCGTACACAGAAGCCTGTCATCGATAAACTCCGTTTTATTAGTATTTCATACATCCAAAAACAATCGTACCCATCCTCGGGAACGTATTAAATCAGCTCAGGTCTTTATAAGATTCATGGCTTAATACACTCGCATCTCATACTCGTACACGAAAACGTATAGAGAGAAGGGCGTTCGTGTATGGAAATTGAAAATAACGAGGGCCTCCGTTCACACCGCGCATCAAGCCGACTATGTGCAACCCGACCACTTCTAATCGAGCTCCACTGCACCTTCCGATAACCCCTATCTGGCCCCATCTGCACACCGATACGGGGGGCGGGGGGGCTCTCGTAAACTTGGAGCCACTACGCGAGCTACGAGTGGAGAGGCCCTTTACCGAATGGAGTTACGTCGTACTTATCTTTAAGGGGACGTGCCTTATTTTCTTCCACTTGCAAAAGAGGAACAACTCAATTCTCTCGTACAAAACGGTGGTAATAAGCTTATGAATGGGTTTTGTTATTCCAATCGGTGTAAAACATTTTATTTGAGCTTCATATAGGGTCGAATTCCAGAGAGTTAATGTCTGTTAACTAGTTTCTATAGACTAGACTATAGTATCTATTTAATGGAGCTTGTGGCTAAATAGCAACAGCCACTTGGCCATCTGTAGATGGGTGACCGCCTATTACATACCGAGTTTCCTCCGTGCCTCAGAAAGCACGATAAGCCGTGCTATCGATATCCCAACTATCATTATTTTGTAGATCTTTGACAGTAGTTAGGTAGTCAGGCCCAAAATCTTACCAAGAGGGTACCCAGTACTAACTGGGTTGTGGAGATCAGATAGGCTCTATCCGCTCCATGTAAAATAATGGTATTCAGCTTTCAGCATCCCGTTACACTGGAAGCCGACACCAACATAGTTGGAAAAAATCTATGCAGTTGAAATAGCTACACCTTGTTTTAACTATTTATGTTTACTCTAACCTTTCGGTGTAGCACAGGGAGCTGTTGTTTCGTGTCCCTCTTTGGTTATGCACAATAGCGCTAAAACGGCTCAGCCGGTAGCAGGCCAAACCGCGCTCCTTTAATTTATGTATGAAGAGATTTTGATACTACCACTACCGTAACGGTTATCCGGTTACAACTTAAACGAATCGCTTGTCAGTGTCCGCTAGTGCTGACCAATGGAACGACAGGGAAAATAAAAATGTATGGACCGATTAATTTGCCACATTCTCTATCAGAAATTGGTGGTGTTTTGTCTGTCCATCCAAGATATTTTGTGAAACTTTTTCATCAGCTCGTTTCTCATTTCATCTCATTTTCAAATATCTTTATTTACCATCAAATAATAATAACAAAATGCACTTACCCTAAGCTACATTAACACACCAAAACTAGAACACTTTCTTAGGCTAGCAATTCGCCTTTCAAAGCTTTTAAAACATACATATTCTAAAATGGTAATAACATAATACTTCTATGAACTGATATAATTTGTATGTTTAAGTATGTCTAGCTAGCTTTTCCCTGCAGCTTCGCTCGCGTGGAGGTCAAAAGTTATTCCACGGGAACGTACCTACACCTACCTATTACGAGTTACAGAGTTGTTAAATAAAAATAACAGGACAGGACATATCCGCCGCTAGTCGGGGCATACGAATATTTACATAATAACACTTAATAATTACACTTATTTGATTGTCTTGGTCCACACAAATCCATTCAACCGTAATGACATCAAAGGTAACAGACAGACAAACAAACAGAGTTACTTTCGCATTAATCATATTAAGTTTGAATTTGAAATGACAAACAAACTTGACTGCGCAAATATTTATTTTTAAGCTGCTAATTGTAAAACAAAACAGTTTTATTTGAAATATAAACCCATTGTTTTCAGCCTTAGGCTCGAACTATCGAAAGCTGCTATAATCCACATCGCTATTGTTTGTACAAAACTCCAAGAAAATAAATATACGAGAGCGGGGTCGAGGTAAAACCCTAAACCGCAACGTCAGGAACAAATAGCGGTAACTCCCGTATTCATGGTTCATGGCTGCAGCCTCGGGTGGAAACCGATAGCAATTACTGGCGAAATTAATATCACGCCCCAAATACTGCTCGCACATTTATACGTATCGAGTGCAATATTGTCTCCTTTATTAGACGGCGGGACAAATGCTGTCGTAATTCTACCCTTATTCCCTCCGATTGGCGCCTTTCTTATTTAATCTTGAGGGTAATTAATGCTTCTTACATTGGCCTGGGATTGACGCGGTCAGAAGGTACCCGCTTCTCTCTCTCTCAATACTTCTATTGAACCGTTAATTTGTAAATTTACCGCTCGCCACAATTCGGCCGGCATGAATATAATCAACGATGCAATTTGTAAGGCAAACAATATCGAATTTGGCTTCTCTATTACTGTACATAAATCATGCATAGGTTTGTATGTTATGTTGTATAGATATTAATTTCACATGATAATAGCAATAATTCTCGCGATTCATAGATCAATATTGTGTTAATTTAAAACGTTGCAATTGAATTCTTATTCAACATGTTTGATCGTTTCCATAGCAAAATACAACCGCATTTTATATCAGTAGTGTGTATTATCTATCTATTCGACTTATAATGAAAAAGTAACATAAGATCATATATAGGTAAAGCCGCAGTCAGTACTTAGTTAATTTCCTGCAACATTTTCCTTAATTCAAAGCCTTGAAATAATGATGCTAATAATATTTCATTCTGAGTCACCAACCAGAAAGTAAATTTAGAAAAATGTCGGAACACCAAAACTAATTAACCAACCTCTATCAACATTAAGTACTACCAAGATTAAGACGCGGGACTAAATACGGACTTAGAAAAGAAAATCGGCCCCAAGGCCTACTCAAGTACTCACACAGTTTTATTTCTATTACATAAGCAAATATCTTCTACTACACTACCTAATTAGTTTCAAAAACAAAACAGTACGTTTACCTAAATATTTTCTATACAACGAAGGTATAAAATATACCGCAGCGAAATTAAGTAATCCAATAATTAATCTAAATGGACCGTACAGCCGAATGGTTCAAAACAATCAGCTCTGCCGCAAAATACGCGCATTAAATGAAGTGAATGGCTGCCTCCGGGGGGATCCCTGATAAATTAAATTGATTAGAATCCTGTTCGATACCGGCCGTCGATGTAGCTCCGCGTAAAAATAAAGTCGGGTGAAAAATAACGCTCCTAGCTCCACGATTACTGTACAAACCACTTAGAAGAATAATTCCTTTTGCGTTACTTCTTTTTCTAATCTCACAGACTTAGTTTTCTCGTCCCATTCCATAAATACGAATAAAGGCTACACAACACTGTCACGCTAACGTCTCAAAATTATTCGGGCCTGATTAAAAAGCACACATTCAAGAAAATGACGTCGGAATTTTCAATATACAGCGGAGAAACTCGGAACGGGTAAGGTTTAACCGACGATTAAAATTTAAGCCCGAATTTAGACGGCCTAATCTCATCGCGGAGCCGGTTCACTGCATTTTGTGACCTGACAAATAAAACAATAGGGGTTGTGTAATGTATAATGACGTCTAGGTGACTATCTGGTACAGGAGGGGTGATCAGGGGTGCAGGGGGCGTACGTCGCTGCGACTAAGTCTTATCGGGCTGAACACACACCCTGTTTACTTATTACCAACCTAGTAGCCTACTGGTGGCTTCGCGACTGTTACAAGTTTGGTAGTGATATGCCGTCTGTTGTGAAATGTTGTGTTCTACGTCGATAGTGCTGACTGCTGGCTTGTACAATAGATACTGTTTGATGTTAGTACTCTAGTGACATACGGGTTCCTGTTTAATTCATGAAACTGTGGAGATTTGTTTACAATATGACTTCTTTTACCACAATTTAAGATTGAGTATTGCTTAAATATACACATATATTGATAATGTGCTAATATAGATTGGCTAAATGAAATAGAAAATAAACATCGAATTTCAGTTTTGAGTCGCAACTTAAAAAAATACTTCGTCAATACTTAAGTAAAAATATTCCCAGAACGAGCACGCAAAAGGAAAATTACTTAACTCGGTAGCTAATCCAACCAATGTGCTAATTTATAACATTTTCTTCTGAATTCCCTTCACGTGTACTCGCATTTTGCATCATAATAAAGCCAGACCGTCACTACCCCGTATTTGCCGACATGGCATTGTAATGAACCTCGTGCATAAGGTGCGTACACACGATATCGATTTGTCTGGTTTTAGACGTCGTTGATGGATTTGATTGACTTTCATAAAGGTAGATAGGTATCTGTGATAGTTTATGCGAATATCGAAACCAATGAGAGGAATTGAGTAACGATATGTGTTAAATAAACTTTTGTCAATCCTTAAGACTGTTGGGTTGTACGATAAATTGTTATTGATAATTGTTGTCGATAAATAATGGCTATTTATCGATAAACATGTCAATTCGACTAAAATACGCAGGATCTACAATATTACTGTTAACAAAATATCGCCTTACTCTCTTGATTTAAGCAAAGAATTATATAGAAATCAAGAGAGTAAGAGAGTGAGTTAGCCAGAGACTGTCTAGAAGCCTATGCTCAAGGCTATAGTGAACGCATCGTAGACGCTACGCGAACGCGGCGTATTTATTGACACAGCGTCTACGCGACGTAAACGACAGACATCGATCAGTGCAAAAGCACCCTATACTGTCTATCTCCATCAACAATAATATCGAGCCAGTCTATATGCCCCCTACTCCCCACGTGCATGTTATGGTATACACGAATCCGATTAGAACGATTCGAACGCCATGTTAGTTGACAATGTCGGAGTTAGCTGCTTTTGTTTTGACTATGTTTGCCCAAACTGAATTAAATCCGATGAGAATTATTGTTTTGACTATTATAATGATGCGTTGCGTTCCCATTTGTGCCGAAAAGTGGATTATCTGAAGTATTATTTTGATGTTAAGCATATACAGGTTGTAAACAACCTCATCACGAAGCCGTCAACCAAGCATTCTGTACATCAAACTAAGTAATTTTACACAAAAATTATTGCTAGCAAATGACTTTTTTTTTTGGGGTGAAAAATCATGTTTTTGGTAGAACTCAATGTAACGCACTCAAAACATTGCGCTGATGGATGGATTGAATAGTATGGGGGTCGTGGAGGTGTTTAAAGTAAAAATCTTACACTGAAAACTTGTATAAAAAAAAACTTGTCAAAAAGTTGAAACTTTGACAATATCTCCGTATCTAGAAGGTTCCTAGGTATAGTGTAGAACAAAAAAATGATCACAATGACGAGGAAAACAAGTGCTTTTGGCTCCGTTAAGAGGTTTTTACATCCTTTATTTTCGGCATGTAACGTGTCCGCTGATGGGGTGTATTTTTAAATAACATAAACATGACGCCTGCAATCCCCGAAAGGTTAGGCAGATGTGTATCTAATAGTACACCCACGTTTCGCCAGTTATGTTTAAGTCCCATGAAATAGGGGGCGACCCTAATGCCATCATGGTTTTAAACTTGAAATCAAAATATTATACAGTTTGATTTTCATTGATATTTTTATACTGAAACAACTGACGCAGAGACTATGAGTATCCGTTAATATTGAGAGCAGAAAATACTGAGGCTTGACTCACTTGGATTTTTCATTATTTTGATTTTTTTTTATGTCTCTATAAGATCTCCATTCTTATTTACAAAGAGTAGTTATAAAGCTCGATAAACAGCAGTTATTTTTGATAATGAAAACATTGTTTTAACCTAATAAAAAGACATTGTTCTAAGCTACCGATCACAAATTGCGCACAAACGTCATGATCAGCTGACACAACATTTTCTTAATACCCCGACCACGAATGACAGTTCGCCATCACAAGTGTCAATGCCAACTTAACGGCCATAATTCATGACATATTATTTGTTTACTGTACATTGGACATTGTTTGCCGAATGAGTACAAGGATACCGCGATAGAGGCTGTGTACTTAGTTAATAATTACATAAGCTGCGACCATATTCCGAGCTATTGATTATGCGTCTAGTATTTGCAAACACATTGGCGATTGCCGTTATGTTGGCTAAGTAATTTTAATGCAAATATTGTTTGTTGAGATGTTGGTGTTTCTTGAAGTAGCTGTTAGGTTGGTAATACTTTGTTAAGGGAGAAATTTCTGTTAATAATTATGATAGTTGAAGAAAAGCTAACACTAAATTATAATTATGAACGGACTTTAAGTGATTGACAACAGCTACATATAACCAAAATAGTATGGTTAAAAAACTATTTTTTTTTTTATTGAAGCATGAACTATATTTTATGTCAATGATAAGCAAGATTTTCTGATTAGTATCAATTGAAACGACCACCAAAAGCACGTCCTTTCTGTCGAATCTATTCCATAAATATAAATATTATTTTAATTTTGTACAACGATATCATTTTCACACTATCAACGTTATTTTCACAACATTAATATTTTATTACTATCATTCGTGACGCGAAACAAATACTTAACACATGAAGAGAAATTTTTAATTAAATGAAATAGCATTACGATTCACGAGTCGTTTTAATATTTAATGTGACAACTCAATTATTTAATGAACGTTGCAGTGACTAACAAAACGTGCTGAATGAATTAAAATAATTAAAAATAAAAGCTAGTGGTCGCGGCTGAAGCGGGACTGTTGAGCACGAAGTCTTGGGTTCGATTCCCAGGTAGGGCAAAGCGTTCTTGGGTTTTTCCATCAGGAATTTTTGAGCCACGGAGTCTAGATTTGTGCCTGATTGATAAAAAATCCAAATCAGTTTATTAATCAATAAAAATAAAACAGTTTGTGTCATAATAATTGGTGAGCCACAAACTAAGCATCGCTTGTATCTTCATATCTTGTGGCTCACCGTTAGCAACAGGCTCGCTCTCAATTACATGATGCATTAGCTGGTGAAACGTGGGTGTTCTATTAGTTACATCTCTGCCTAACCGTTGTTAGGGGGTTGTAGGCGTGATGTATATTGTTATTTAAATAAAAGTTACTAGAAATAGTTGTAACCGAAAATACGACGGCCATTTTAAAATGGTGGACAATAAAACGCTAGTAATTACGAAATTGTTAATGTGTAAATTATTCATAATATGATTGATGAGAATTTTACTAAAAGAGGGGTAATTTTTAAATAATATTTCAAAACTAACAGTGCCTAATTATGGCATGTAATTAATGTAGCTTTGATGACTAGGGACTCGTTAGTGAATCAGTTTCATATAGAAGATATGCTTAATATTTTGGGTAGATATTTTTTAATTATTTTAGATGGTAAACATGTATGAGTGGAAGGAATGGTAAACTAACCTATACTTATGGTTTTTTATTATAGGTTGAATATTTTTTATAATCACACGTCACAACAAACAAAAACATAATTTTAGACAAAACAACTAAATTCAGAAAGAGCTCACCTAAATATATATATATATTTTTTGTTAATAAGCTTTTAATTATATGAAGAGAAAAAAATAGGTTTCTATAACTATCAAAATTTAACGTGAATACAAAGTGTCTTGTACGTGCTAATAACCGTTGAGGAGTTCTCTCGTGGGGAGACAGTCCTGACTGCAGGATCAAGTCATATCTATCATAAAAATGTATTGCCACTAAAATAAAAGGTCTGTGCAAAATTGCAGCTCAATCGGTCGGGGGAAACTGTTTTGAATACGGTTGAAAGATTTGGCCAATTCATTCTAAATAACAAGGCAAATTAAAAATAAAAGCTCGTAATCATAAAAACATAGAACTCGTTTGTGGATAGTTAATTATGAAATAAACAAAAAAAAGAACTAAGTAAGTATTGTGGTAATACTTTCTCTAACTTATGAACGCATGTCAATTCCTTATGAATTATGTGTTCACTTGATAGCAGCACGAACTTGCTGTTCTATGAAACGAGACAAACTTACAATACCTACATCGAGGTGCAATACTGTGTAAAATGACGCACAATTTCAGCATTGTCGCATTTTAAACACCAAACAAAATAAAAAATCCAATAATAATTTTTCCACAGATAAATTTTTAATAACATAAACCTATAACTGTCGAAAAATTAATGAATAATGAGTCTGGTAACATTGTTGGCCACACGAATCGTAGCTATTAACCAGGATACCATCCGTCACTACAAAATAATGCATTCGTAATTATTATTCAGATGTTGGTAATCTATGTACTGTAATGTAATTAATTTGTGGGCTGTAACGGAAAGCTCTCCCGTTGTAGATTAATGGATGGTGATTATTGCAAACGGGTACTTTATTGTTTTACTAGTTATTTACTGGGATGGTCTGTTTTGATTGTTTTGGAGCTGATTTTAGAAGGCTTGGTTGATTTTTTGTGATTTATTTAATTTAAATTTAAGGCTCATCTTCACAAAATTTACACAAAAAGGCTAAAGCTATCCTGAAAAACAACTGTACGACGAAAACTTAACAATTTGGGTATCTACAAATGATATATCTCAAGAAACATACTGTACAAAATAGGACCTAAATCAAATTATGTTTTTACACTCATTAACTCTAAAAATGGCATATTTACTATGTTTACCATTCATTTCGAGTTCCCGATATTTCGGCACTGTTGCAAGCACCATGATCATGGATAAACTGCAAACATGGTAAATATCCCGTTTTTACTGATGATGATAAATTATATTTATCAGATTTTAATATCCATGAGATTGTCTATACAGGGTGTAAACCACCTCATCACGAAGCCGTCAACCAAGCATTCTGTACATCAAACTAAGTAACTTTACGCAAAAATTATTGCCGAGAAACGACTTTTTTTTCTGGGGTGAAAAATCATGTTTTGTGGTAGAACTCAATGTGACGCAGTCAAAACATTGTGCTGATGGATGGATTGACTAGTACGGGGGTCGTGGAGGTGTTTAAAGTAAAAATCTTATATTAAAACGTTGTATTTTAAGTTGCCAAAAAGTTGGAACGTTGACCCCCAATATCTCCGTAACTAGAAGGTTCCCAGGTATGATGTAGAACAAAACAATGATCGCAATGACGAGGAGAACAAGTGCCTTTCGGCTTCGTTAGGAGGTGTTTTACACCCTTAGGTGTAGTGACCTACTTACTATATCTCTACTTACGTACTATTTACGGACTCAAACTAAATTCCATCTCCCAGCATATTAAATAACCAATCACGAGCCTCTACAAGTGCTTGCGTGCTAAGATCACTCATTGTAATGAATTTAACTCTGCTGACCACAATTTAGTGCTAAAATATGCTTTTATTTACCGCTAGTTTTTAACGTTATAATTTATTACGTGTTAACATGAGATAGTTAGGATTTGTTTTTTATGTATGTTGCGAATATTAAAAGGTATTTAGAAACGAATTAAATGGAACCTCGAATCACTTAAGTACTCGTATATTTTATTCTCACAATTCTTCAAAGTTTTTGGTTAAAGATTTCTCCATCATAAGAATATAATGGTGCATTGAATACTTGTGACACCAAATTACGTATATAAATATTGAAATTCATTGACTGGCTCGTTGGTCTAGTAGTTGCAACCGCGACTGCTGAACATGAGGTTCTGGGTTCGATTCCCGGGTCAGGCAAAGTGTTATTGGGATTTGGAATATGGAATTTTTCAGGAATTTTACAGTACAGATTCCGTAGCTGCCTACTCGAGTCTGGATCTGTGCCCGGTTGATGGCAATAGGCTCGCCCCCAATTACATGGGACTTAAACGTAACTGGCGAAATGTGGGTGTACTTGTTACGTACACCTCTGTCTAACCCTTTGGGGATTACAAGGCATGTGTTACGTTGAAATAATTCGTAATAAATAAATCTCCTTAGATAATGTGCAATAATTGTAAGATACTAGTACCCGTAGATATTACGAAGAGCATTTGCACCCTTTAAATCTTCAGTAAATTAATGTTAATTTATTAGGGACACCTCTATTTTATTTCATGTAGATATATGCAGATTTAAATCCATTATCCATTTTAATATGTATAAATAAAGGGTACCTGTAACTCGTTGTAAATTTCTGAAGGAATAGGCTAGTTTTCACCATCAATAAATTGCATATCTATTTAGTCCGTCAGTTAGATTATTGGAAAATAATTAACCCCATATTTTTTGTTTTTGTAAATCAATGAATATTGACAAAGATAAAACGCATCAAATCTCGGGAGTCCCCACTCCCGAGATTTGATGCGTTTTATCATTGTCGTGACGTCACAACGCACTAAAAAATATACCACGGCGTGAGGGATTGAGAATTTTAAAAGCGTCGTATCTTCGTCAATTTTGGTTTACGTAACAAAAGAAAAAATACGTGTTAAATATTTTTTGATAATCTAACTGACGGACTAATTAGATTTTTTCAGGACACAAGCCTATTCTTGGAATTGTGAAGCAATATCCCAGTGAACTTTACAAAATTTGGATCAAGAGTTTTTTATAGGTAACTACTTCAGGTTCAGTTTTATTGGATATTGTTTCTAAGTATTTTATATTAAGAGAGCTATTACAGTTTTTCTTGTATTTGAGTATTAGACTCTTAAAACACTCAAATACAAGAAAAAATGTAATAGCCCTCTTAAATATTGTATTTCCTAAGAGTTCTCAAGTAACGGACGTTTTCCGACTAAAATCTATACAAACTATCCGAAACACTCTTAAAATTAGACTTTAGACTTTACTCTTTTCAAAAGCTTCTTTAAAAAATCACTCCATGAACCAACATCAAATAAACTCCAACACAGTATACAAAATAAGATAATGTAAACTGAATTCTAATTCACAGTGTAGAGGCTGCATCCCGAAGTCTGGAGTGCGCTCAGTCGCCGGTAAGTCCAGGGTCTTATTCATAACACCATAATAACGTATTTTAATAAACTGAAATTGAATAGACGGCAGTGTACTTCCGCCCGTCTCGACTGCACTAAGCACTATCTAAATCGCAACCTCCGGTGAGGAGGGCCGGGACTCCTCCAACATTATTTCCATTTCGCCAAAATACATTAGGCAATAGTTAGCCATTAGGACGGCATTATTTGACCAGCCAGAGGTGGCGTGCCGGCGGGTCGTTTTGCTTCTACGAAATTTACACTGGCAGATACGTACCATGCTAGCAGACGCTCCGATATTAAAACGTCTGCAGCTTTTGTGCAGGAAACTAACTGGAACCGTTTAGACCGAGAGCCTCATCCGCGCTGAAGATAAAAGTTTATGAGTTATACATAAAACGATTTTCAAATCATATTTATGGGTGTCGTCCGAACATCTGCAATGGCTAGTTCGCGAGGAAATTGAAACCGTCGAGTGCATAACGTTTTCACGAACAATTTAAGTTGGTATTGTGCTCAGGACGCCGCGAACGATGCGCTTTTTGCAATGGTCAGCAGATCCGGCAAAACTTTATTGTTGTTTTGTATGCCCCTTTCGGTGTCTTTTGTGGGAATGTTTGTGTACTTATATTAGAAAAGTTTGCTGGCATATCCAGAATAGTTCGAAAGTATACGGTTGACTCATTACAGATTACATGCGCGATATATATTCCTTAGCTAGCGACAAGAAACGAGTTATCCTTCCAACAGTGTGGCGAAGTCAGCGAAACTTGAGTGTAATTTAATTTGCATCGAGGCCAAAATAAAGGCGTCAGCGACAAAGGGGCGGTGCAAGTATAATGACGAAGGCGGCTTGCATAAATCTGTGTAGTTAGCACAACGAGTAGCTACCGACAGAGCTGCTAATGAATTATTGTCGTTGTGAAATATTCCACTGACAAATCTGTGAGCTACGTATTAACTAATTAATAGAGGTATTAAACATCAAAAGCTGCTTCTATATTGGTAAGAAATCAAAATGTATGCAACACGTCTACGTTAGTCTACTTGTACATTCAGCCGTTCCTTTTACCATGTTAAATGCGTCCTTTAAAGTTTCAGACGCGGTTGATTTTACGTATTATTGTAGCTAGTGTATGACATAATCCTCGCAGCATCCGCACTGCTCCGTCACGCTCCGCGAGTCAAAGTTTTCTGTTGCAACTAAAACGTTTCTTAAAATGCATTAATCATGGCATTCCGAGTCGCTTTGATATGAAAGTTTCGATCCTATCCCCGTATTTTAAAGTTTATAATGGCATGCATTCAATCTTGCGTGAACTTGGGCGTATCGCATGCGATATCTTACTTCGCTTTCGGTCCTACCGCATGTTTTGCATTTTCTTTGAGGGTTCGAGGGTACGTCTGAAAGGGTTTCACTTCAAAAAAGGGCTCATGTATAATGGGGCTTAAACATACATTCACGTTCTCACCTTGATAAGAAATTCACTTAATTAAAATAAACGTTGAAGACAAAATAAGTGGGTACTTAAGTTCACAGTAAGAGGAGCACCCACAATCATACTAATATTAACCGTAAAGAGCCATCGCTGAAAATGAAACGCTCCTTTAATTTTCTCGAAATCACCCGAGCTCGATCTCGGTTTTAATTCGACAAGGAGAAGCTAGCAATCAAAAGAACTAACGGCGGCTCCAACGAGGCATTTCCATACGCGAGGGGGGCTTTGCGAACGACACGGTATTAGTTCGCAACTGATTACATTCCTCGCCGCCTCCGCTGCAAACGACTCACAATGAAGTAGCGACGAATAAACTTCATTACGCCGAGTTAAGCATGGGAAATTATAAGGAGGAATTATCTTCGAATGGCGGCGGTGGCACGTACGCTAACACTTCGGGATTATGGCCTAAGGCACTCGTAGGACACGTCGCCTGCCCCGCTCATTGTCGCGCCGTTCACATTATACGGCTTCAAAGTTATATGTACCAGTACGTACCTGGAATGTTCGTCGTATTCGATTTGGGGGAACAGCGCCGATGTAAAGCGCTGCTTTTTCGCTTTGTAAAATTGGGTTCGGACGCCACTAGCTGACGAAGTGCGGTCCCTTGAGAAAAGTAAATAGTGGCCCGGTAGAAGGCTTCACCAGAGGAGATCTAAATCGGTCTTTGTCTCGTGCTAAACGCTATCCTTTTGAGAGATTTTCCATCTTTGCGGAAGCTCTGGGGTGGATTGTATTGGATGTCGAAATTGAAGGTTGAAGCGCATTTTCGGAACCTATGTTTCATATTACTTTGCTACTTGATACGTATGTGTCAAAGATTATTGAAAATGTTGTACTTGTTTATACCTACAGAGAATAAATAAAAAGTTTTCTCGTTATATACCCAAAAAGGCCTTAGTTTAAATCAATGCCACTTAATCCGGCTAATCTGTTATCCAAATGTGCTCCATAACAGTAAATAGAAGTTAGTAACTAAGCACACGGAGCGGCTGTTTGTGGTCGTTCAGCGATCGTGTTTACCGCTACAAAATAAGTTTTAATTAATGGATTGGCACTTGGAGACACGCGTGCCGGCCGGGGACAGCGTTCAGTTACACGCCCGTCAACCGGACGCTGCTGACCTTTCATACATGTTACTGTGGATGTATGGCGACATTAATTGCCCCATTCCCTCAGCGGAAGACCACAGAACCCACACGTCATTATATTAATAACAAGTGCGAGTCGGACTCGCGCACGAAGGGTTCCGTACCATTATAAAAAAAGCACGTTTGTTGTATGGGAGCCCCACTTAATTTTTTTTTTCTGTTTTTAGTATTTGTTGTTACAGCGGCAACAGGAATACATCATCTGTGAAATTTTCAACTGTCTAGCTATCACGGTTCATAAGATACAGCCTGGTGACAGACGGACGGACAGACATACGGACAGTGTAGTCTTGATAATAGGGTCCCGTTTTTACCCTTTGAGTAAACGGAACCTAAAAATGTACCTCTCAATTACAAGAACCAGGTAAACAAACCCGTAATACTTCTTCATCCGATGACAGACCATTGCACAAGTTTTTATATAAATTCGATACTTAACTAAGGTGTAAGTATAAAAGCGTAAGAAAAACAATTTGCCAACATAACTAATAACAGGAAGTCACCTCGTTACTCACGAGTGAATGGTAGGTCGCCAATCTCGCGAGCGCGCCCTCCACTTCTCGACTTAATGAATGAGAATAATTTTGCCAAAATACTTTGGAGAGACGGGACACACGCCCCGGGAATTTTTCAATTTGCAACTGACATAATGTAATAAGAGTTACACCGTGAGGATGCCGGCGTAACGTAATTAATAACCTGTGAAATATTACCTGTTACAATGAATTTAGAGGATAAAAGTTGAGTGATAAATTTAAATAACAAGGAGAGCGGCGTGTGTTCGGAACGGGACCCGAAATACTTATGAATAGTTTGTCCGGGGTGATAAGTGGGTGAGTCTGGAAGCTTTACGGGAATCGCAAGTTTGTATTCGCCAGCCTAATGAACGCGTGAACGCGGAATAACTTCGCGAAAGCTTGAATAATGTATGCTTTAACGAGATGTTTTTCTTGAGCGAATCTCATTAACCCACTTTCCGTTGTGTGAATGTAAACTTTGGGAAGTTCTTATTCTTTAGTGAGAGGAATCTTTTCTGAGTTCCGTAAATCAAATCATCCTCCCCAAATTAAATGCCAGTTTTTTCCTTCGTTTATATGTTATCTGTAGCATCGGTAATGTTTTGGAGGTTGTTCCATATTGTCCGAGATAAATTCAAAATTTAATAAAGGTACCCCTCTGTATCAAATCGGGTCTTACATAATCACATACAGATGACTGGCTAAAATCGAATTCCCTTTATTACGATCATAAAATTTACCGATATTATCTCAAGCGAGCCAACTGGGCCATAAAAGTAATCCTTCTATTTTAATGGTGCTCCAACCTGCGGGATGCAACAATGTGTCCAATTTGCTTCGCAGTTATCCGTTCCTGACACCTTCACCAATTTTATACCAGACTACAATTTACATGTAACAATATCTAACTTTATCTAGCACGTACGTTTTCATGTTCCTTGCGCGGACTCGACTCAAAAAACTTGCTCTAATTCTACAGAACTTGAGATCTTACTTCCCTCATAAAAGTTTATTGTTGGTAAGCAGTAGCGATAAATTAACGTTACAAGATGTTACATGAACAATGGACTTGTTTTTCTGCTGAACTAGAACCAATATAGCATTTTAAATATTCACATAAAATCCTTCGCCTGGCGTTGTTTAATCGGCGCGTTAAATTCGAGAAAAGTCGAGAACACATCAAATATTAACAGAGCTCGAGCGTTGTTTCGACAAATGGGATAATATCGCACTCATGCATCTAAATCTAAACACGCTTATTTTTAGATAAAACTAAACCGTCCGAGTGAAAACGATTCGGTAAT
The DNA here is from genome assembly GCA_963853795.1 of Xestia rhomboidea. Classification (NCBI taxonomy): domain Eukaryota; kingdom Metazoa; phylum Arthropoda; class Insecta; order Lepidoptera; family Noctuidae; genus Xestia; species Xestia rhomboidea. The sequence continues at coordinate 13,448,841 of OY970767.1, read as the reverse complement.
TCGTTCTCTATAGAAAATCGAACGGCCTAAAATCGTTTCTTTTTCTCGGATCCCCCCCGAATCACCATTAATCAAGTGGAACTCTGAAGTTTCACGCTACCTTCCGAATCTAATTTCGCAAACAAAGAAAACGAAAACCTGTCTACCTTTATCAATCAAAACTGTTTGAAAATTCTATTCCGTTAGTTCGCAGTGCGGAGTCGTGCAACGGAGACAATTGGAAAAATGTATCACGAATAAAAAGTCGTATCGGAATGTAATATCGAGAGGACTCGGCTCGGAATATTCTTGTCAAGTGAAAATAAAGGGTCAGGAAAATTCAGTGACAGGTTGTGAGTGGACGGTGGTCATCCGAAACGGGCACAAGTTTCGAATAAATAAACCCGGGAGCAAATAACGACGTCACCTTCACGTGTGTCGCTGCCTGTCACGAGAGAGCACCTGCTCATATATGACACATTTGTGACAACCAAGTCGGGCTATTGTTAATTTTACTCCAAGTGAATTCGCTCATGGCGAGGGACTTTATTTGAAAAGGATTTTTATTTTTATTTTCACCTATCATGTTTGAATACTAACGTTTTAACAACTCAACGTATTGGTTCTATTATAACATTGCATGACGGAAGCAACGATGCTATGATTTATAATATCCGCTTCGAGTCTGAAAGGTTTATGTCTTTCGAATGCTGCAATAAAAAGCGTAATACTTAAGTTTCCAGATTTTTAGGTTACGGCCACGACGAATGCCAATGTGAAAACTTTAAACGTTTACATCCAGCGTGACAGGTGTTGCTACTATCATCGTTTACGATTCCGACTTTGTACAAAGTAAGGTTTTACGATTTTTCTTTTCGAAAGCTAATGACAAATTAGCTCAGTTTGCCATACTTCCTTATACTTTACCACTGAAAGGCAAAAGCATAAACATTTTCCAGTTTTTGTATTGAACAAAATGACAATACCAAAGCCATTTTATTGTTGGACAAATCGGAAAATAGACAAGTTGGCAAACCGCGGACCTTTCCAATCCAGAACTTTTACCCGAAAGAAATGTATTTTGTTATTTTGTATCTTCTTTATTTCCCTATCTACTTCGTATCACATCATGTTCGTAATATAACTATGATGAACTAGCCATGACAAGTCACCAGGCTCACCCAAGTACCTACTATCAAGTTACCTATTTGCTCGTCCCCCACTTGGGTGAAACAAAACAGGTGATCCCTCATATTTCTTTATTCAGAAAACAGTCACCGTCTGCAATATTGGCTGGGTTAGCCTTGTATATGTATAGGTGACATGACAATCTGGATACTGAAAGCTATCCGAAACTAGAGGTGACTCATCGATCAAATAATATATTTTTATTTAGGCTTTCCTCTTTGTCATAAAGGAGAGAAACAAAACGTGTATACCTACAACGCATGGAGCGAAAGTTTCGTAAACAACGGCAATATTCTACGCCTTTAACCTGGTCTATCGACGTAGAAAAGCGACACAAGAAAAACAAATAAAACCAGACACCATAAAAGTTCAACAGCAGCTCCTATCCATGATTAACCCTATCCCTTCTGGATACCACTTAATAAAATCGCTAACGCATTAGAAAAGGAAAAAAGTCTAGCCAAGAATCCGAGCAGCGCATTTCCATCGCATTTGACTAGGCAAACATATCAGACGCAGCCCCCACTATCGGCAACCACTGACTTCATTGGCTTCTCACACTGAAAAAAGCAATTTCGCCAGTCTTTTGTCGGTAGTTGGCATATTAAAGAAGCAATATTATGCAGATTGGACACAGAAAAACCATGACTTTCAACAATCTGAAGTATCAAATTAAAAGCCCATTATTGTTAGTAATTTTGAGACTGTGACGAAAATATTAAATGCGTGAAAGAATCCTGTTAATTGCTCCAGTTTAAAAATAGACGCGGCAACCGTCTTTCATATTTAATGACGCACATTAAATTTTATATAAAAAAGTGCCCGACCACACGAGCTCAACTGACGAAAATGTACGAACTTTTATTTTATTTTTGGGAGTCCGATGACCCCTGAACTCGCTACCCCAGGGTTCCTCATTCCGCATCTGTAAACCCCCTCCAACCCTAGATGTGTTCCGTTTTGTTTCATAGTCCTACAGAGGAATGTTAAGGAAGCAATATTATGCAAATCCAAGCGTGGATGCCGCAAATATAAAAAGCTCTCGTTCGCCTCACACTTTGCATCTCAAGGCTATGCATCCCACAGATACCGGGATGCCCCAAGAGAAAAAATGAAAACGCAATTTGAAATTCTATGCGTTTTAGAAGCACCTGCGTAAACTCTGTTACAGTGCTCGAGAAAATAAGAATTTGCTAGAATAAAAATTCTATTCGCTTTACTATGCGCGTCTACGTAGTAACGTGGTATCTGGATATAATATTTTGTTCAAAAAACAGAATAAATGATACCATTTCAATAGATATTGGTAGTTTTATTTGGGATTTTTTCTATAGGACAAAGTTTAATCAACTTTCAATTTGTATATCGACGTTGCGAATAATACAATGGATTAAAAAAACCAATTGGTCCAAATTATTTATAGTTAGAAACTAAATATAAACCTAATATTACGTCATGATAATTTGCATTTCATTTAAAGTATAGGTAGGCACTGGACTTCCACAAAAACAGATAAGTAGCAGAAACTAACTGAAAGCATGGACAAAATTCCATTTTTAAATTCGCCAATGAAAGAAGTCGGGGATCGTAAGTTCGTAACTCGGGGTATATAATCTGTAATGACTATCTCATCCCTCGTCATATTGCCCCTAGCTATCAGCATGTAGGGAGCGGGGTGATACACTGTCAGCGAACCAAGGTTACCAGTATCAAGAAAATGTAGGATCATCAAAGATTTAGTTGTATACTGCCATTAAAGCTACTGTCCCAGAAATTCTTTTAGACAGACGTAAAACTTTTTTGTTTTAATTCTAGGTTTTATTTTCGGCCTCATTTCTTAGGGTAAGATACGGCAACGTTTGAAGTGCACATTGTTCTTAAACTAATGGCTCTTTTGTCTCCAAAGGTTGTTAGAAATCCGCCTTTTTAATTTGAATTTTAGTCGATGATTATACAACGAAACTATGTGCTGAAAAGGATAGGTAAATGAGGTTAGATTCGATCAAGAGATGGTGTACGAAGCTTCGTTTACCTAACAGCACTGGCACGTTAAAATCAACTTAACCCGAAATCCTTACACTGACTCCTGGCAGCCCTATAACAAGACTAGGGCCAGTCGAGTGGATTCATACGATGTGGAGCTGATAGCTACAGCCGATGTCGGTCGTCAACGTCGCTTTGTCTTGTACACTGACGCCAGCAAACCGAACCACGAGTATTTGCATAACAATGGTCCGAATTTGATGCGTACCTATACAAAGCACGTCTGTGTATAGGTGGCAAAAAAGGGTAATTTTAGGCATCATCGATGCTGCCAGGTAAGGATTTTTGAAGTGCCGAATTTTCGGTTTTGAAAAGGAGAATTTTGCAGATTTTTTTTTCACAGTATGGAAAAGCTACATTTTTGCTTCAAACCGTCAGCTATTTTATCGTAACAACTTCTTCCGGAAAAAAACATTATCATTTGCAATAAATGCTTTTAAAGACTTACAACGAACATTATTCGAAGTACGGTCGACCAAGCTATTTGGTTTACATTTTAACATGCAAATTACATTGTAAAATGTAAACCAAATAGCTTGGTCGACCGAACATTATGTGTAAGCGTCCACTAGAATTTTATAACATTGGCAAATACTGACCAGTATCCGATAGGAAAGTTTCCGAATTTCGAACAATCCATTGTCCAATTGACAAAGTGCAAGCGCTTTCAAAAGATAATACGTAGACGTCGATCTCGATCAAATCAAACCTGGTATAACATTTCAATGCGAGTTCGGCTCTCAGATTCATGGCTTGTTCGTATTATGCCAGTTAGTTCCCCTCGTATGGAACAAGATGAAGCTACTCACATAATAGTCCCATTGTCCGCCACTGAAGATGTTATCATAGAAGCAATTCAGCCAAGAGAAGCTGACATTAATTGATTTAAACATCAGCAATAACTGGATGCAGCGCTAGTTTTATTTGAGACGGTGTTACGCGATATCTTCGCAGCTTTAAACTTTTTAAATGACGTCCAAAAAGTTAAGCCACAAAAATGAATTCCGTCTGAGAGTTACATTTTTCTCGGAGATACCGCCAGTAATCTGCTAGAGCAGCAGGAAATCTTCAGCCTCCACTCCTTCCTTAATTAGCAGAATATTTCAGAGAAAAAAAGAAGCAACAGGAAGCATTGCAGAGAGTAATAAAAGGAAGCGGCTCGTGACCGTTATGGCTGCCTAATGGAGTCACGTTATCTGAGAGAGGCGAGTAAACAAGTTTAGAACGATAATTTAGTTAAAATCAAAATTGATCGTGTAATTTATATTAAATTAAAGATGCTGAATTTTACTCTTGATTTTATTTATATTCCCGCTGTTCACTTGGAGTTCGTTTGGAATTTGAATATGGATTTTGCATGAAGTTGTTTCGGATTATTTTATGCGATTTAGGACAGAGTTCGCTTATGATTTTGTACAATGTGGTTGCCTATCTTAAGGTAGTTAGAGCTTCTTTTAAAATAACCACAACTGTTGTTTTAAGAATTGTATTGATTCTATCGTATCGTCTCTACCCACACGCTCGGAAATCGCACCTGAGTGTGGACATACCTACATTTACGCCATATACGACAAAATACCACACTTTAATGGTCTAAGTTTACAATAGTTTATGTAAGTTACCCATAGAAAACAAACGGTACCAACCTTAGTAGCTAGTTATTATAGAAATCAGTTTTCCACTACTAAACTAAAGTTTACACAAAAAAGTAATATCATAAGAACTCTTTTGTAACAACTAAACAGTTAACCGATCACATTACCTAAGTTCTGCTAAAGATAACTTTTTTACAAATCCCACGTAAAAACGACCGAAAAGAGAACTTGATTTGCGACTTAACTTCCATGCTTTGGCATTTAAGTCAACCGTAAAAGCATCGAATAAATTGTAGGTCAGAAGGGACAGATAAAACGAGAAACGTATTTCCTCTACTTTTTTTCTTTTTAACTTATTTTGTAGAATATTGACTAGCTTATTTCTCTCCATTCCTGCTTGCTCTGTGATTTTGTAGTTTATTTGCTATGCATGATTTGGCGACTTCAGTTATAAGTTGAGAGTAAGAACGTAGTAGGACTTTGATTACATCTGCTTAACTAGGTTTGGGGTTAAATTAGTTACACGACATTAATCTTCAGCGTTCAAATTACGTAGGTATACCTAACTACACTATAAGGGTGTTAAACACCTCTTAACGAAAGGCACTGGTTCTCCTCGTCATTGCGATCATTTTTTTGTTATGCACCCATACTTGGGAACCTTCTAGTTACGGAGATATTGGGGGTCAAAGTTCAAACTTTTTATTTTAAATACAAGTTTTTAATGTAATATTTTTACTTTAAACACCTCCACGACCCCCGTACAATTCAATCCATCCATAAGCACAATGTTTTGAGTGCGTTACACTGAGTTCTACCACAAAACATGATTTTTCACCCCAAAAAAGAAAGTTGTTTCCCAGCAATAATTTTTGCGTAAAGTTACTTAGTGTGATTTACAGAATGCTTGGTTGACGGTTTCGTGATAAGGTGGTTTACACCCTGTATTATATCTATAGCTTCAGGCTAGCCACTAATTCAACATATAAGCAGCAAAAATAGTACCACAGCCAGAAAATTAACCGTGATTTGATTTACGACTCAGATAGGTGGAACGAGCGTTTAAAATACAAGAGAGGTCTTGTTAAAGTATCGGGCGATTCACACTTTCATAGCGTACTTAGTTTCAAGCATCACGACTAAGACATCTGAACTTCATCCTCGAAATGAGTATCGGAAATTTACATCAGCTCGTAATACCGTGCCGGCTGAGCCTTTATTGTAAACGCCGTAATTTGAATTTCGTCTTTGATATTCAAATGAACCTCTACTTGAGACACTGCCTTAGTTATTTGAGTTTTTGTAAAGCAATCAAGTTTGTTTATAGGAGACCGTGTAATTGTAAATCTCGGTCTGTGGTCTTAATTAATGCATAAAATCACTTTCGATTCCTTTGACAAGACGCCCCTCCGTAAAACTGGAATAAACAAAGGGAAAATCGATCCGGGGTCTTTTAATTCTGTTGTTACACGTAATAAAATCGGTGACAGCCAGCTACGGCTTTTATGCAGTTTGAATAAACCTCAAAGTTGTAGCTCAAAGGAGACGGCTCGCTCACACGACATAACGCTCGTGTGGGGTTACCCAATACGTTTTTGCAATTGATGGATGAATGATTTATGATGCGGCAACGTGCCTTCAACCCTTTACGACGTAAAACGGAAATTGTCATAATTCCCAAGATTTATTGATAAACACATTTATACTATCGTGTGCCGTCATGGCATGTATGTACGTCTAGCATTTACAAACAATATTTAGGGTTCCTAATTTCCATGCGGATAACGGTTTGCGTGCGTCTGATCACTTTCCGTGTTGTAAACTTTTCATTCGGGCCGTCTGTCTTGAGATCGAATCGATATCGATGCGGCATCGACGAGTCACGAATTTGACTTTAACATGAATTGCTACAAACGTGGAAGCGTCCGATGACGTACCAATGTACACGATTCGAACGTGATTTTGTTAGCGAAGTTAACTAGATAAATTGTCTCCAAAGGCAGGGCGATGACACCTGCCCGGTTCACGTGTGACTCTCACGACTATGTCAACGATCGAGTAAAACATCGTGATACACCCATCGTCGAACGCGTGTCTAGACGCGCTGAAAGTAGTGTTCATTAGTGAAAATTATAAATAAGTTTTTTTTTAAATTTCAAGCCATCGTGGCAGTAATTACAGAGGAAGCGAAGCGAAAATATTGCAAGCTCGACAACGTGTCGACAAGGCGTCGCGTTAGCACGTTAGCGTGCATTCTTTGCTTGCGTTCATTAGCATAACAAGTAGTTTCGTTAATCAAATGTACGAAATTAATAGCACAGTTTAGAGTCGACGTTCCGCCCGGCAATCACACGGCCATTACAAATTGCCCGCAATTACAGCGACACCACCCTCCCTTCACCTTTTGCGTTCGTGACGGTTTTTTTTTGCGCTCGTACGGTAGGTAAATACTCCATAGTAGTTGGCATACGTACGTCATTAATGAATAATTGAGACGTAATGCCAGTTCAATTTATTTATACTGAACTTTGTTTTGATTTTTGTATTTGTGTTCTTCTATGTATAATGAGTATATCTACCGCAATGGCATTGATTATTTGATTGTTTCGGGAATTTCAGATTAAAAAGTTTTTATTTTACATAATAATGATGTACTAATATAAAATACTAGCGGATGTCACGCGGTTTCACCCGCGTAGTTCCCGTTCGCGTGGGAGTATGGGGATAAAATATTGCCTATGTTGCTCGCTGATAATGTGGCTATCCATTGCTGAAAGAATTTTTCAAACCAGTCCAGTAGTTTTTATGTTTATTCGTTACATACAAAAATACAAATCTTTCCTCTTATTAATATTAGTATAGATATATATTTAAGCCCATTTTATTCTATCACTACAGCTATTTATAGAATGAAACTTATATCTCATCTGCCTATTCCCAAGTTGGTTTCCAGTCTAATCGGATGCAGCTGAATACCAATATTTACAAAACAAAACTACAAAAAATATTTTTTTAAACAAATACTTTTTAAATAAAAACATCGGTGGTGACAAACGGACAGACAGACGGAGAAACAGACGAACAGACAGACGCTCAGACAGACGGACAGACAGACGAACAAGACAGTGATCTTATAAGGGTTCCTTTTTTTACCTTTTGAAGTACGGAACCCTAAAAGGTGGAAATAAATTCTTTGGAGCGATACATAAACAACCCTCCCAACTAGAATACTACGTAACAAGAAGTAGCGAACGTTCCTAGAACTAACGCTCGTAGAGCCACAGATATTTATTTTTACTCACTCAAAGGTGTATAAAGCTCACCATTCCTCATCCTTTGAATGATGTTATCGCGATTTCCCAAATGTTTCGCTCTTTTTGATCTAAATTCTTTATATTTGGCTTTGCGTTTCGCCTTTTCCTACAACACATCACGATTCTTTTGTGGCGCGATAAGATTTTGTAAAAAATCGAATGTTTATTCGAATTTCGAACTGGACTGCACCCGGAATATACTTAGTTTGACTTTACTCTTTGTTTTTTTTTTTGTTCTTATTAACATTTCAAAAAGTAGGTTGTATAGTGATTCATATTCGAACTAAATTATTTTAGAAAAATCAATATTAGGCTTTTCGGAAGATAGAAAGAGGATTCAAAGTAAGGACCATTTTTGATGGTCCTAATAAAATTAAGGCTGGCTGAAAATATACATACGGAGTCATTTTGAATATGTATGATGACGAGAAGGATCTTAATTTAATCTCGACTGCGACAAAGTACAAAACGCCACCCTCAAACGTTAAAAATGCAAAATAGAATTTAGGTTAAGTAAATCTTTGTGTTATTAAGCTGCGCTTATCATCAAATTTATTCACGGTCAAAGTTTTAAAGAAGCCGCTTATTCTGAGATAAAAAATAATAAAGATATTCATGCGATCAGAAAGTGAAGAAACCACGAAAAAGAGAACTTTAATTAAACTTTCCAAAATCATTATCAGATAACATTATTCATTAATTTTAAATGGTCTCAGGCGAGCCGATGCCTGATAATTTTTGCCGAGCACCAAGAAGACAGGAAATGACGTAAAATTTATCTTCGAACCGGAGGAATTACTTTCTACCAACTCTGCGAAGAAATGGAAATCTGTAGGTTTATAACTTCGGGAGAAAATTGTTTTTTCCGAATCGGAATAATATTAGCTTTTGGTGATGTGGCAACTTTTCGCTACAAACGTTACTAAATCTTTTTTTTTTAAATGTCACGTCGCAAAATGGCTCATTTGCGATAGAATCCCTCGGTGGGTTTTCATTAATAAGGGCTTACAGAGAGTCAACAAATTTTTCGCGGCGCCGAGTATTTATTAAAGGGACGGTCGGCTATAACCCGAAGGAATATAACGCATTCAAATATCAAGGAAATTTATCAACCTCCTAGCATCGGGTCCAATACGTTTGGGTCGTTTATGGGATATGACAGTCCAGGACTCGTCAGCTCTCTGCCGGAAAAGTCAATTTGTCGCAGCTTACGGACGACGACGACTGACCAGAATCTTACTAAAACGTGCATGTTTGTAGACGTTCGCATGATATGAATTATGAATAAAAGGAAAGCGAGAATTGAATTGAAAATCTTTTTGTCTTTAAGCAGCGACAACTTCTTGTTTATAAACACACTTGTATTCATAAAACATCGAACATTATTTTGCATAAAATTAGCAATTCCCTTTTAGAATTCACACACGTGTAAAACATGTTTCCTGATTATGCAAACGTCTTTAAAATAGCTTTATGAAGCGCGTCTATCATAAAGTTTTAATCTAAAAATATTTCCTTAAATGCCGTAAAATACACGGGAAAAACAAATAAGTTACGTTTAAAAACACGATTTGTTATTTGGATTGCGTGTCACGAGACCGTTCGACAATCCGATGGAATGTTCTACATGACGTACAATAAATAATGTCGCAGCTGTATACACTCGTGTGGACGCCGCCTAAGCGTCCACTGAGTGGGTAGTGTAACTCCATGGGCGCGTTTCGCGACGATGTTCTATTACAAAAGGGAATTGGATCTTGATTCATTGGTTCGGAAAATCGGCAGCGTACCTTGATAATTTCATTTCTGTACAATTTGACCGCGTCCGTGGTCAGACGATTCTTGGGGGCCTCCGCGGACCCCAACACAATACAGGGACTCCCCTACGGTTCTCACACACAATACTAAGCTTTTATTGCCTCCTTTTACAATCTCCCATTACCTCCAAGGCTTCAGCGCTACTGGGAATCAGTTTTGTTACAGTTTTTTTCCTTTGAACGATTTTCGTGTCCATCAAGTTTCGATGCTGATCAATGTTATTCTACTCGGTCGTAATCCTCTTTCACGCTATTAGTTATTAGGATTTTTGAGAAAGGGTTTTTTGAAAACTCTTTCTCTTCTATTTATAAATATTTACTAGTTGCAATTCTTGAGATAAATCTAGAACAGAGCTAGCCACAACAAGAGGTACAATAACGGTGACACAGCTATTGATGGCGGCAGTAGCATCAAAAATATCGCATTAGAGGCCAGCTTTATCGCTGGTTTGTGCCGCGGCACGGACGCTGGCTACTCCCCTTTCAGCTTTTACACAGATTGTATTGGCGCAAATACGACCTGGCAATACTGTAAATACACTTGCTGGCGGCACAAATTGAAAAATTTGTAAAATTCATGAATATGAATAAGTGTTCCGTACCCGTGAATGGGGCATCAATTATGCAAAATGTACTCGTATTGCATTGATCGGTCGCCGGACTGCGCCGCGGACGGCCCGGGTGCGATCCGCTACGGCGAGCTGCTACAATCGATATCTCGTATTCATCAACTGCCGAGTTATATCGATACTCATTTAAATGTCCTCCCTTATCACATATTGGCAATGTTCATCCAACAATGTTCGCGTAATAAACGTAACAATGAATGTGACGGTCCGATGTGATCGCTTAAAGTGCCCACGCACAACTCTCTGAATTTTGCGTCGAAATTCGACTTTACCGCCATATAAATAGGAGTGCAGGCAGCGTCTATAATTTCATATTTTTGGATGGATCAATTTAGGCCGTTTTATTGGTACAATCTACACCAAACAGTTCAAATGTGTATGTGTTTCAATTAGAAAATGTTGTTGTGCATATTCGAAACCTTTGAAATTCCGTTCACCGTTTGTTGGTTGAGTTAAAAATAGCCTTGGTTTCAACAAGACCGTAGTGAAAGATAATCCAGATAGTGGCACTAAAGCAGTAACGCGGCGCCCGGAGCGAACCATGTCAACTTCAAATTACAGGGCGCAGGAGCCGTGTGTCCTCCGCTTGGTTCCCGCACTTCTTCCATACAAAGCTTTGTGGGCTGCGGGCTGTTTTTCAGCTTAACCTGCACTCTTTATTCCTCCGATAGACCAAATGGGATAACAACAGTTGCACACGTTCGCTTAACGTTTGAATCCTCATAGACTATCCATATAAACACTTTTATTCAATCAGCAACTGCTTTTTCTTTTCAAAAAGTCTTGATTCCAAACGTGGTTTTCACTTGAAAAGTCTTCAAACACTCGTAATGATGTAGTTAAGTCGAACTGCATGCCTCTGAAGTTGAGTTTAGAAATTTTCTGCGGAGTGCGACTATTTTTTATTGCAAAGTGGATATAATCCAGTGTGCAATTTAGATCGTTAAGGGTTAGTACTTACAATAAACTTGTTTTAAAATGTAGAAACAAAAACACAGAACTTAAGAAAAAAGTACTCCTAAAATCCCTTTTAAGCAGTACATTTAAAGATAAAACGAGTAAAAAGAATTCATTAAGCTAGGTACGTTGATACCATCGAGTCAGTTCATGATAACACCGCGACGGTATGTGCGAAATTTGTAATCTCACAAAAATACATGTAAACCGACGCGTGCATGCCGCTAATGAAAGGCTCTCTTGCATTATTTCGCGAGCAAACAAACGTTGAAAATAATTTACGTTAAAAGATCGCCTGCATTTACATAATTATGTCGGCAAACATAAACTTTATACACGATAAAGTCAAATTTATGTATACTTGAAACGAGCGCGTGGATTTATAGAAAAAAACTTAGAATATAATAATATTATTTAAATATTTAGACCTATTTATATTCGACACGACACATACATAATGTATCAATCCCACTAATGTTACTTTTAGATTTCAGTTATGAGGCGTTCTTATAAATATTAATTGAGTTGCAAAAGACCTAGTGGATGGACGTTATAATTACTTAAATTAATTTAACGGAATTATTTTTAGGAAAAACTGTTTCTTGAGCACATAAAAGCTAATACGTTATTTGTCAGAACTCATTTTCTCGCTGGAATTTTAATTCTTTTAGCGCTTTACGTGAATTAAAGTTACGGCGCACGATATAATTTTACGACCACTAAAAAGAATTTTCTTAAAAAAGGAAGATTTTGGTACATTATAACTAGAAATATATTGGTGAATCGATTGCACGTGGACCGGAGCGCAGGGCTCCGTCAGATATCCTCCCATCTAGTCGAGCCCGCTCAATCCCTGCACGTTCCGTCAATAATTTTCTTGAAACATCACAGATCTCAGTCGAGAACAAATCGAGGTGCAGTAAACATCGAATAAAGCGACTTGTCTATAAAATATCATTTCTAACTCTTTTGTTTTTCCATCGAATCCCGTTCCACAAGTGGGCAATAATTGAAAACGAAACTGTTTTGCGCGGGGGCGGGATGCGAGACACAGCATAAAGGCGCTCAGAATAGATTGAACGTATAAAATTTTCAGTCGAAATTCGCACGAACCGCCGCCGCGGGAGGTGCTCTGTATCTTTTTACTTTGTAACCTTACTTTTTATTCCATTAGCGCGCGTGTGAGGCCCCTCTAGCCAAATATCGTGGAATAATAAAAGCTGTTTAGTAATGATAATGCGGAACGCAGCTCTCGCTACACTAGCCTAACTGAATTAAACTTGTGCGATATGAATTTCGTGTTTATGCTTATTGCCACGGAGTTTGTTTTCATCTCAGCAATTATTTTACATTAAAACTAAAATTGCATTAGAGGCACAATTATAGCACAGTGAACACTTGAATTATAAGTACCTACGTCAGGATAAAGTTTTACAATGGCTATCTGATGTGAAAAAAGTTAGTCACTTTTAAGTCTGGAAAATCCAGGAGGGTTTGAAATTGTGATCCTCTTGGAGCTTTCTCTTTGCTTTATATGCGCATTGTACAACGCTATTGCTCTAACACAAAACTTTTTATTTCCGTTTATAGCGAGTCAATCGTCCGCGAACATTTTTCAGGCAAACTTTAACAGTGGAGGCAATCGCTCCTGAAATTCGAAAATGAAATCGTTCCGAGCGTCGCCAAGATTTATCGATGGATGTTCGAATTTACTTTGAAACTTTCGGGGCATAAAACTTATGACACGTAATCGTATATTCCAGTCGAGATATCTACGAAAGGGAATCTTCTAGAAAATTAATCTTGTTTCGTATATTGTTTACTCTGTTCGAGAAGTGCGTACCGTCATCCCGATCCGAGATAAAATGTACAACTTCAATGTTGAGGTAAATGTACGGTGTGATATGAGAAATTATAACATTCACGTGAAATAACACGTTTACCTTCTCGATATTAAAGTATCAACATTCTTACATAAACCTAGTTACCTTTAACTATTTTCAGCAAAACAATACGTAGAAACTCATTGAATTGAAGTACCTTGAAAATTTATGAAAAATTTCATTTTAAAAATAACGTAGTTCTCGAGCCAACATTGTAACTAAGTACGGCCGGGGAAATTAGTTGTGTATTTTATCGACACATTACCTTTAATTTTCCGTCTTATAGACAGTTTGAATACAACTGTCAAAGAATAACAGTAAAATTTCAATTTGATTATACGGATAAATTAAGATGATAGTCAAATTGATATGGTTAATTTTTACTTGAATTTAGCTACGTAAGTATTATGCGCTGTTTTAGAGCTCTTTGGGTCGAGGATATCGTTAAGGCGACTACAGGATCTAAATTAGCAACTCTATTTGTGGTGGTTCAAACTTCGTTTGAAATACTGTTAGAATAAATTTCTAATCAGCTTGCACTACAAAGTGCTTGTTACGTCAGTCACTGCGGGCCGAATAGTGCGTAATGAGTGTTTTTTTTGTGATTTACAAAAAATCTATTGATTGGACTAAAAAAATAAAACACTATCATGCTAATATGTTGCTTGTAGAATTATTTGCCAAAAAATCAGAATGATCGCATGTATTTTAATATGGTTTTTACTCGTTAAAAGAAATTTTTAGAGATAAGTTCGTAATTTATTTTACCAATTAAAATTCGTTGTATTATGTTTTCAAAACACTATCATATACTAGCATATATCCTGAAGAAAATCATATATTTTTCTGGTTTTGTTTATTGCAGTGAATCATATGCTTTTTTCCATTATAAAACTCGCGTTTAGGTCCTGTAGTCCCCTTAAAGTCACAGGAATTACCTGGGTAAGGGACGCACAGAAAGGGAAGTGTGGCAAAAGAAACGGAGCAGAGGCCTATAACCAGCAGTGGTTGATTCCGGGCTGATATGATGACAAAAGATGTTTATTTTGCAAATAGGTTTACAAACACGTCATTTTGTTTTTTAAACTAGATGGTGCCGGTGTTTCGTACCCTGAGAAGATTGTACTCAGAGAAGAAACAGCCGAAACAAACTCAGAGGTCATAGTCTCTTTTAAAGTCCAGACAATCTTGCTCAAGTCACATGATAACTATGCAGATTAGTGTCTTTTTTTTTTTCGGATGGGAAATCATCAAATGACACCTCCCGCTCTGGGCGGAGCAGGAGGTGTCAGACTTTTACTGACTAAATCCCATCCATGTTCCTTCATCGCCCTTTGTGTTCCGGGGCCGCGGTATCTCTTTCGAATAGTCCCGCAGCCCCAGCAGGATACTCGAAGATGGCTGGATTACTGATTTGTTTTTTTTTTTTTTTGTTTGATAATAATATAATTAATATAATACGAAAGACACGTGGCGCCATCTATTATCCTAAGAATGTAGGGAGTCAGCAAGGGCCGAAGCCTGCCCCGGTAGGCTTCGGCCCTTGCTGACTATCTTTGAGACGCGCGTGGAACACGAACGCGCCGTTGACACGGTCTGTCGTCATGAGACGTACGGACGGCGAGATAGCCCATAGCTCCCCGTCCACAGGCCCGAGATTAGTGTCTAAGATGGTCTTTTGAAGAAAGAACCACACAGATTTGAGATCAGACACAGATGAAGATGATGAGGTATTTTGACCCCCATTTAAACTGTTTAAAAGTAATCGGTATTCTTTTATCAGTCAGCAAAGACAATACCAAAGTCAAGTAGTTTGTGCAATATCTTCAATACCAAATCTTAAATCGTAAAACAATAGAAAGAGCCAACTCCCACCTTCGAAGCGCCAATAAACCTGAACACTTTGTACCGAGTCAATATATTTTTCATTAATTCATCTCATTCACACTACGTCTAGACTTCCAATGGTAAGATTGCTTATCTCCTAGTATAAATAATACATGAGTTAGAAAATATGAGACCCATAGTCGTGGACTTTCATTTTGTGCGGACCGGTTGAAATTAAAAGATTTTATTGGCATTCTTCCCATGGTCTTTCTGAACTGAAATAACAGGAGCCTTTTGCAAACATTGTATGTAATGCAATCAGGGATGGATGGTCATGACCTGTTTTTTTTTTCAGATCTTTTTTTGAAAAAAATATTGTTCTGGAAGATTTTTTGTGCAATAAATCATGATCTGTCGAATGACCAAACTCGACCTTAGACCATTACGGCACTTTTGAAAGTCGAAAATACAATAAAAGCAAAGCTACAGTCACAGTCACAAGGCATAATAACTTGAGAAAGTACTGTAGTTGCCCGTTCCCTAACGTAGATCTCTATGGAGAAGAACGGGCAAGAAACTCCATGAACACTCTTTTAAATCAAAATATTGTTACAAAATCTTGTTTACATCATTCATGTTGAGATTATACATATATGTGAGAACGATGTAGAAAGACGTGCACATTAAGAGCGTCCAGAGTAAAATAATAAATCAAAAATTTAAAAAAAAAAAGTAATTAAAATGAACGAACCGTGGCAGCCAAGAGATGACCAGTCCCAACTGAGAGCGCCCGGTCACGAACATGACGCATGTATTGGCACCAAACAACTCGACCATATTTAAGGGAATTAAATGACCCGACACACCCGCCACCATCAGCGAGACATTTGAGTGAGCATGACATTCTCTCTTAGCCACCAAGGCATATTCAAGTCAATGAAAGATAACTAAATGTAAGTGGTGGCTGAACAGTACAAAGTACTCACACATGTGCTATGCAATTATATAATACTAAAAACTGGAATCTATATAATGCAAGTAGGTATATTTTAACAATCTTCTGCAGCTTCCACAATACATTAACATGGGAATCAATCCTTCTTCTACTTCTTTCCGTGTCGATAGACTCAAATAATGCCCGACCAGTGCAATCAATTAGTTTGCAACTATGGTTGTGGAGCAGGACCAGCATGTAGCCAAGCATTTTTATCATCAATGTAATCCCCCAACTTATAATATGCTTGCCTACATAGTGTGCGTTTTATACAAGATTTAAATTTCGTCTCATTCAGTTGAAGAATGTGGGGAGGTATTTTATTGTAACATTTCAAACAGTACCCCATAAAAGATGAATCTACTTTAGCAAGCCTGAAACCTGGCTGAACTAGTTGGTCCCTATTTCTAGTGTTATAGTGGTGTCTGTCACCTCTTTTACTGAATAAATTCAGATTTTTCCTAACGTACATGATGTTTTCATAGATGTATTGACAAGGTACTGTCATGATATTAATTTCCTTAAACAGTTCTCTTAGAGAATCGCGTCTACGTAATTCATATATGGCTCTGATGGCTCTTTTCTGCAGAATAAATATAGACTCGATGTCTGCAGCCCGTCCCCATAGTAAAATACCGTATGACATAATACTATGAAAATAACTAAAATAGCCTCGCGGTATCAATATCAGTAAATCGACGGATTTTTCTAACAGCATATGCAGCTGAACTCAGCCGTCCTGCAAGAGATGTTTGTGATGTGACCAATTTGGTCGAAACGCCATTGTTTAACTATTGTGTCTACTTCGTGGATCATGGGTTATGACAATGCATGTTTTAGTTGTACAATAAGCAAAAATATTAGATTAATACCTAAATATATTGTTACCTACCGTTGAAATTGTATAAATTTTCCTAGGTATTTGTAATTTTATATAAGAAACCACATATAACATAACATCAAGCCTGTAATCCCTAAAGTGGTAGGCAGAGGTGTACCCAATTATGGTACACCCACGTTTCGCCAGCTATGTTCAAGTCCCATGTAATAGGGTGCAAGCCTATTGCCATTAACCAGGCACAAATCCAGACTCCGTGTATGCTACTGAGAAAAATCAAAACCCAATAACATGACTTATGTACTCTACTTATAGCACATTTGCTTGTAAAGGGTCTCTTATTTCACCAATTTCAATATCGTAATGTATCTCATTACGTACTAGTGCTGTAAAGTAAAATGCACGGTTTATACTTTTTTAAATCTTAGCATAGAGTTTTTATGTCAGAAAAGCGGTCAACATTTTATGAATAAAATTAACTTTGGGAGATGAAAAATAAACATTTAATTCTTTAATTTAATTAATTTTGACAATAAATTACAATTCCGCGCGCTTTTTCTTTTCGCTGTATATGTTTTATTTGTTTAATTTATTTCCTCGCAAATATGTTATAAAACGTCGTATGACATACGTGCGCTTTGATAATTACCGCCTCTGCTTTTTTATCGCCCTCGCCTACGGCTCGGGCTAGTAATATCGCCTCGGCTGTAATTTTCAACTTTATTTTAAAAAATGATTGGATTAAAAATTCCTCATTGATTCAAATCTAATAAATTGTTATTTGAATCAACCATGGAGTTTATTTTGGCTGATCTAGCTTTGAGTCACAGAAACTTTATGTTTATGACGTGTTTGTGTTGTATTCAGCCAATCAAAATCAGCGTTTATGTACAGTGTACTTATACAGCATATTATGGAGTTATTACATACTGGAGTTTAATGCGTACTCACAAAGTTTATGGGTGTACTCTGGCCTAATAGGGTTAACAGATCCCGGCGAATAAAAATGAAATGATTGAATAGCAGATAATCAAGAAAACTGTGGGATAATGAATGCTATGAAAAGCTTCCTAAAAAATAACTACTATTATGGAATGTATTGCCTTGGAAATTAACTGTTAAACAAATTGTTAGCTTCGTCAATTTGCCGTGTTGTAGGCATTTTAAACATCAATATCGTCATCAGCCTATTAATTTTCCCACTGCTGGGACACAGACCTCATCTCTATGAGAGGGAATGGGCTATAATCCACCACGCGGGCCCAGTGCGGATTGGTAGAAGTCACATGTCTTCGAATTTTTTGTTCTAGGACATGCCGGTTTCCTCACGATGTTTACCTTCACCGTTTTGAGAGCAGTGGTGATGAAATAAATTAGACAAAGTAATGCGCCTGCCTGGGTTCGAACCCACGACTTACTGTTCGTAAGTCGGGGCCGCCACCACTGGGCCACCGCAACTGTCAATAGGCTCTCATTTTATACAGCTGTCAAAGAATATGTCACATTGTCCATTAACCCATGATCTGTCCACGAAGTAGACACAATAGTTAAACAATGGCGTCTCGACCAAATCGGTCATTCGACAGATCATAATTTATGGTATTTTGTTATTTTATACAGCTGTCAAAGAATATGTCACATTGTCTATTTGTTTATTTAAACTTCAGGTACATGTACATTGGCGGACTTAATGCCACAAGGCATTCTCTACCAGTCAACCTTTGGGTTAAAAAGTAAAAGAGTATTTATATACTTATATTGATACTAATACACATACACAGATAAAATAAACTAATCGATATTTTATAAAAAGGTCTATGAAAGGTCTATAAAGAGGTCTATGGTCTAGGTCTATTAAGGTAGTTTGTTATTTTATACAGCTGTCAAAGAATATTTCACATTATCTATTAAGGTAGTTTGTTATTTTATACAGCTGTCAAAGAATATTTCACATTGTCTATTAAGGTAGTTTGTTATTTTATACAGCTGTCAAAGAATATTTCACATTGTCTATTATGGTAGTTTGTTATTTTTTTACTGCCTCTTTGGTCTAGTAGTCGCAATCGCGACTGCTGAGCATGGGGTCCTGGGTTCGATTCCCGGGTCGGACAAAGTGTTGTAGGAAATTTCCATCAGGAATAGTATAACTCAGTAGTAGCCACGGAGTCTGGATTTGTGCCCGGTTGATGGCAAAAGGTTTGCCCCCTATTAAATGCGACTTAAACATAACTGGTGAAATATGAGTGTACTATAATTGGGTACACCTCCACTTATCCCTTCTGGAACCACAGGCGTGACGTTATGTATGTTTTTTTATGTTTTATTTGCTTGTTTTTTTTTTTGAAAAACGCAATTTAATCACAAAGCGAAACTTTATTATGCCTTCATTCAAAAAAAATCTATACACAATCATTTTATACTCAGTCTTTTTCTTTCCTACAAAAGATATAATAACATTTCGACTTATCCTCGGAAAAGATAAACAGCAAAAAATTCTGGACTCGTTTCGTGAGATAGTCTTTAATCCTATTAACTGAAGCTAATGTTAATATTTGAATTGCTTTTAAGAAAGAGACTATAACATTGAAGTATGTTGTGTCATCTAGCTTTACTTATTTTACATACTAAAACTAAACCGTCTAAAAATAAACTAGACTTAAGTCAGATCGACTATTCATCACACTATACTTATTCGGTTTATTGAAACTTGGTTTAGGTTAATAAGGATTAAGAATAAGAATTGAATGCAAATAATAATTCTTAAAGCTGACTCAAAACTGGCTGATATTGCAAAAAAAAACCGACCAAATACGAGTCGGACTTGCGAATGAATGGTCATCGTAGTAGGGGAACCCCCTTTAATTTTTAATTATTTTTGTTATTTGTTGTTATCACGGCAACAGACATATTATATACATTCTGTAAAAACAACTGTCTACTTATTACGGATTATGAGATACAGTCCGCTGACAGTCGGACGGACAGCGAGGGCTTAGTAATAGGGTCCTGTTGGTTACCCTTTGGTTACGGAACCCTATAAAACAAGAAAATAGAAGTGAAGCAATTTACAAATTTTAGCTCACAGGAGAATTATCCTAAAAATCTAAACAAACGGAAGTACCACAAAATATTTATTATATTTTTAATCAATAACCTAACTTATATCAGTTATTACACGACACAATATAAGTCAGTCGCCCTATGAAGCAATATTGACGCGCGAATCAATCACTGCTGATATGTAATGATGCCTATTTGTTTGTGTCCGACATTGCAACGCTTAATCCTTGGCACACTGCTAACGGCATGTTCGCATAAAAATATCAATCGGTATAGAAATCCTCCACTACACATCACAATCGTGCTACTATAGACAGTACCACCCAGCAATAGAGACCACTCTCCCATAAAACCAAGGAAATTGACAGATTGTATAACTAATTGCGTTGGCGACTGTATCCGATTGGGACGTCTTTTTTTAAGTTTTAGAGAGGAATATCAAATTTTGCTGATATAATGCTGGGGAATTGAAAATGTGTGTTTGTTATTTAAGAAAACATTCATTTTGAGTGTTTAAGTAGTTTGTTTTATAAATTATTACTTTAAATGGGGTAGTTATTTATAAAAGACTCTAAAACTAAACGAAGCAAAGGTGCGAGTGCCTATTTCGAAGCGTAATAGCAATTTCGACGTCTTAAAACTCATTACGTTTGATTTAATTTTATGATTTCATATTCTAAATTTTAACTTCTTCGACATACCTTTCAGGATAATAAAACAGAATACTAATTTTGTTATCTAAATGTTCTATTTAAATCTGTTGAGAGGTTTCATTAATATTGAAGTATTTAATAAAAGAGAATTTCGTCGTTCTATTAGAAGTGAACGGTTAACAAAACAGTGCCTTCATACCTTAATACTGGGAGCCAGAGAAAATAATAGAATATTTTGCATTTCGTTTGGCACAAATTAATGAACAAAATTTATATTTCATTTTCTAGTAGTGTTTCGTGGAAGTGTCATGTTTACACGTGCGTTAATAATTTTAATTAAAATATGTCCATGAAAATACTCATTTATTTTGCTACGAGATTTTCAAAGCAGGAAGCTAGCGAGAATGCTACACGAAGCATAGATGACCGGGTTTACATAGAATTCAAAGAATCATCTCATAAATCAAAAAAAGAATAAAATTTAACCCGTCGCTGCTACGGTAGCAACATCTGACCAGTACTAAGAGAAGTCGTTAAGCAAAATCGTTATACCCACTTACGTTGCTGGGATCCTGGTAAATTTAACCAAATAGGCAATAGGAGTGAGTGGTGGGGAGCAACGAGCGAGTGCAACAGTACCCGGGTGGTCTTGTTAGTCCGACCCAATCTGGTTTGGCCCGACGCGACCGTTAGCCGGGGCGCACACTCGCATTCTTCGTGTTACAATTTAATTTTCCGTTGAGTTTTGTTTGGATTGCTGATTGTGAAAGGTCCTGTTTTTTGACAAAATCTTGCAGGTTATTTTCGCCTGCAAGCGCAACGGTGGATGATTCTCGAGGAACTAAAGAAATTAAAAAAAAATGGTATGTTAACACAATATAGGCATGACGACAGTATAAAAAAATTGCAATTTTATTTAGTCCGTCAGTTAGAGTATTGGAAATTAATGGACACGTATTTTTTGTTTTTGTAAATCAATGAATATTGACAAAGATATAACGCATCAAAACTCGAGAGTGGGGGCTCGTGACGTCAGAACTAGCTAAAAATTATACCATGGCGTGACGTATTGAGAATTTTAAAAGCGTCGCATCTTCGTCAATTTTGGTTTACGTAACAAAAGAAAAAACACGGGTCAAATATTTTTTAATAATCTAAGTGATGGCCTAATTAGATTTTTTTTGTCATCTCGCCTATTCATACTCAAAATGTTTTGGATTTAATTAATGAAAACTATAAAAAAGCAATGGAAACTAAACAAAGAACAAGCTATTTTTTCAACAGGGACATTAGAAAAAATCGAAGCTACGTAAATAGAAAAAACTGAAGTGACCAACTATTTCAGTAAGAATTAACGAGATTTTCGTTCTTTAAGTATTCAATAAAACATTATAAGAACCTCATAAACAAAATCCCATGTAAATCCAGCACCGCTCAGTATACGCCACACTCAATTCTATCGAGCGCAGTGACGCACCGGAACATAGTTGTTAGCTCGCCGTCGGCCACGATCGGGCCACCGACTTTACCACTCCCGAAGATTGCGCGAATGGTGCCCCCATCGACACAGTGTTACCTGATCCTACAATCTGTACTTATCGGTACGCAAGTTGCTCTGAGCCGGTTAATTGAGTGTTTAGGAAGAGAGGGATCTGTTTCACTGTTTTCTAAATAGGTACATACAAAACTCACACTTATTTTGCATGGGACTAGACCAAAAGTACATGGAGTACCTCCCACGATTCTTTTATATTTATCTTTTCCTAAATTTTTTTCAAAGTGCATTTTAAGATTGTTTGTAACACTAGATCTACAATTCTTTCTATTCGTTTCTGAAAGCTTTGTCAGAAAATGTTGTGATTTGATCAAGAAAACAATATCAGCCATGCCTTTGTTAAGCGCAATGGTGCCTGTCACTTCATCGAGGCAACGAGTTGAGTCACGCAGAAAAAAAAATCTTCCTAATAGTTGATGGAAACTTAATGACTTAAATGACACCTGAACCTAAAATCTATTACATTATTTCTAACCCTTAAATCTATTTCATTATAAATATGCAAAAATTACAAAACCAATCAATTTTCAAAACTAACTAGATCCCCCTACACGTGTTAGCGTGGTAGCCAAGCGATATGTCGACCTCCGTCATATCATAGCTGTTTGATAGCTTCATACGATGGCCGATTAATGAAGCCGACGTACCACAGAACGTTGCCGTAATAGTTTTACGACTAACCCTCCCCCGACCCGTCCTAACCCCCTACGGGCAGACTCGACTACTTGATTATGCATCCGCGGTACTTCAGACCGATTATCGAACTACTAATGAACGTTACTACGAACATTTTAGTAACTGTTGTTTTTGCGAGAAAGTTGAACACGGCCGTCAGTGGTTGAAATGAGGGTATTTTTCTCTTTAGGTACTAGTCATCATTGCCTTTATTTAGTTAAGCTTCCAGTAGCTAGATATATCGTGAGCGAATTTTTGTATTTCACTCTGACCTTTGATGCCATTCGATTCTGGGAAAACATTAATGAGAAATACGTTAGTTCGTAGTTTGAATTCACCAAGTTGACAACTCGATTGCAGTACATTATATTCTGAGTAAACGTTAGTAACACCACAACTGCATCCAGTAATAGAGACACATTCGATTTATAATGCAGTGACGACTAACAGCATAATTGCATCGTAATAGATTGCCTCTCATTAGGTATAACAATTAGTAGGATGAATTTACAACCGACCACAACATATACGGAGCTGTCGATAACTCGATAGTGCAATAGAGCTGAGCAATCGGTCAGAATAATGCGCCGATGATGCCTCAACATTGTTATTAGATAGGCTATCCTAGCGTAGAGATTTGATGCTATCCAAGCTATTGCTAATACGATATTGAATTGATCAGAAAAATTGGATTTTGGGCGATGAGGATGCAGATTTTCCTTCTGTTCTGAATAAGCTGACGTATACTTTTGGCATAAACATATTTTACTATTCTGAAACCAAGGCAAATTTTATAATCACCTAGTGGTTAACAAGCTCTCAAAAATCAATAACGCCAAGAAAAGTTTCGAACTACCCAGCTATCAAAGCGAGAAAACTAATAAAAACAGTTGAAAATCCTTTTCAACTATTGCTTAATGATTCGTTAAAATATGAAAAAGTATTTGAACCATTTGCGAAGCAGCTCCTAATACGACGTCGTCTTAAGTAGGGGGGAGAGGAGAGCGGGGAGGACTCGCAATCCCTCTCATTTAACACCGCTCTATTCCTCTGTAGGTGTTTGCCGAAGCGATTTCAAGCAAGGATCCTCCTTTTATGGTGCTACTTACAGTCTCATAGTGATTCGCGGTTTTATTTCGGACGGCTCATGTAAAGGCGCGTACATTTTTCATGTTAGGAATGAAACGAACAGTAATCTTTGCATTTATGCCGTGATCCTTTATTGATTTTAGATTTTTAGTGGAAAGCGAAACGAATGAAGCCGGCGTGAATGGAGACGCGCCCGGTAAAGCCGCTGTAAGCCGGGAGATGATATAAACTGCTATTCACTGGGGAACATATAGGAGAACCCTGAAGTTATTTTTATCTATGTATGCGCGATTTGTGTTCTGCAATTAACCAGGGCGTTTGAATATGAGCGATGCAATCGTATTGGAATTGTGTTGTTTTGTTTTTTGGAAATGAATTAATTACTTTTTACCCGAATACGGTGAAGCCAAAAGGAAAGGTAATGATTTTAGCAGTATATGTACGTATGTATGTTTGTATTTACGTATGTTCCTCCGTAGCGCCTAAACTATTCATCCGATTGTGATGAGTAAGGTGTCAATCGATTCTTTATTATGGCCCGGGTTTCACAGGCTACATTTTAACCTACTCCAACAGTAGAAGGAGTCGATTTTACCATGTAAACCCTGAATTTAATTACAGCGTGATTTTTTAGTTGTTGTATACTGCACAAATTCTTGTCGAAAATATGTACGTTTTATGTGATGATATTTAGTTTTTGATTTGAGCTTCAAAATATTTTTCAGTAAACACGGACACTGTGAACGAACACGTTTTGTAAATTATGTAAGAAACCTCACAAAACGTGACATGATTTATTTAAACAGGCAAAAGCCAATTAACGTTTTCTTAGCGTTGACAATAAAAAACATTCCCCCAAAAAGGTCTTTCATCAATATGAAAAAAGAATGTGGTTCCGCACAACAAGGGATTTTTTTTCTAAAGCTGGATTTTTCAAAATAGTCTTATGAATGTGGTGCATGCGAGCAAAGTCGCGGTTGTAAGCCAGTTAATGACTAAATCAAATGTAATGGAACCCCTTTACACGAAGTAGAAGCTCTAAAGACCTGTGGCTCGTAAAATTATGATAAAAGGTTTCGTTTTTACGACTTGAATAAAACCATGGTTTGTGGTTAAATACTTAACGCCTACAAATTATAAACTTTCCGGGTGTTTTCAACACGATACTTTCGATCTTGTTTTGATTTTATTTATTAAATATCGGTCGTTTTTTTAACTCTGTTTTTAATTATATAAAGCTTTAAAAGTCTATCTGTTCGGTTTTGTCCCAAAAAGTACTGTTTTTTTTTTTGTATAAATCGCTCTTACTTATCCTTTGATCTGTCCACGAAGTAGACACAATTGTTAAACAATGGTGTCTCGAACAAATTGGTCATTTGACAGATCATGATTTATCCGGAAAGAAATACAACAAAAATAATTTCAAAATACCCTCTGGTATCCGTTAAAACCTCTCAGAATGTCACATTTCATCTCAAAACCTTCATCCATTTAAGAGAAATCCGATATAAATCCGTTTTTCCTGTTCACAGAGAGAACTCTAATACCGTAATTAATTTTCTTTTTTACAATCATAACTAAACCAATTTGTTTCACACCTCAGTATAAATTCCGACATTTATAACGATAGGTACACAAAGTTAACACATTTTTTTTCTTCACGAAAACCCTCATTTCCCTAAGCCTTAAAGAAAAAACAATGAAAGGAGACCTACCATTAAAATAAATAAAAGGAAATAAAGCACCGACCGCAAATTATTTCACTTACCTACTTCTTTTTATAAAAATGCGAACGACGCATTAAATTTTGGGGAGAAAGGAAACTCCCTTGTAAGCAATATCGAGCAGGCAAATTTTTCAGATATTGCCTTCAGGTAGAGCACATTTATTATGTACCCGTATATATTACTCTTGATTCATTGACTTTCGATATTGATTTACTTTGCTTGCATAAGTTGTAGTTGGCCAAGACTGCGGTAGGCCAACTATACGGTCTTTGATACGAAGAATTATTAAGAACGAAGTTGGTGTGTGCACTGGGAGAGCCAAGACTTTGACGAGAAACAGACGACCATATTCGATTGAAATCGTTCGAAAACACTGATGGACGAGCGACCTTTTGAATGATAACCTTTTTCTTTATCATATTTTGTCCAACAAACTTCAGATTTACGGTCCTTGTATCTCTTTATCATTAAGTTGTCCAACTTTATTGCTGACTGTAAATATCTGTCTAACTATGCAAGGCACGGCCTCCTAATATCGTTGTTTACGGCAACAACTTCTAAACTGTTATCACTTTCAGGACACCAGGACGGTACATCTCGGCTGTTGCCGATGTCCGTCTGATTTACGGTTACGATAAGGTGTCGACCTAAAAAGTTTTGTGCTTCCGTACGCGAAACGCAATCGCGGAAGATTTAAAACCAGAAAATACCTCAAGGTTATTTGGTTCAGTCTCACTGCACAAACGTTCGCAGGTGTTGCTAACTTCGTATCTATAATTTTAAGAAATGAGTTTAGGTCATTGAACTAAAATTGTTTAATTAATAGAAGATTGGGCCAAGTAATACTCGCTAACAATAAACAATAGACGTTTACGTTACATTTGGCTGAGAGGCGGAGTACGTAATGGCGGGCAGGCTGCATTCAGATTCCCAACTGAGGCGCTCCAATATCGGCTCTCGGTATATTATTTCAGGGCGGAGGGACGCGGGGCAATATTGAGTTGTGAAACCGACGATTTACCTAACAGGAGACGCTGCTAACGGAGCAACTTTAGCTCGACACTTTGACAACTTATTTCTTGTCTCCAGAGTTAAGCCACTCAGTTTGTGTACGTAGCGGCTTGATTGTTGTTCGCCGAGATAGTGATTGTAAAAGCCTGTGTTCACACTTTTCAAGGACGTTAACTATTCGCATCAGAATCAATAACCTGCTATACGCTTTCATTTTCAAACTCCGCATCAATATTACCTACACATAATGAACGTTTAAAAACTTTAAGGTAAACAAGGGTCGGAGGAATACTCAGAGAAATATTCGAGCTATGCCCAAAGCAGTACGGCTATTAACAGAACTTAGTTTAGCAACCTGTAAAGTGTATACCGAAATCCTCATTTAACTCATCCAAACGCTTAATTCTGTTGGAATAAATCGAGTTCTATTGTTAAGTTCCTAAATTTGAAGTCCAACATTTAACTGCTTACAATTCAAAGGTAACCGCAAATTTCGAAACGAGTGTGCCTCTCTATAGAATGAAACTTATTTGCAAACCGATAACTTTTAGTACGAGTTGAGTTGGTCAGGTCACGCCGACGTGGCTGGCCAACCGCCGCTCCCCAACTATGCAACAAAGCATTCCTATACCTGTGATAGTGTAACAATATTTCAAAATTTGCCAATTAGCTTCATTTTCTGTTAAAATTAAGGCTATCGTCACCGTTAACCAAGATTTATCCTGCTATAAAACTATGCGCTCATCCTCCCAGGTACGCTGAAACTTTTCCTGAATATTTCTGCGGTTTTATAGCAATCTGTCAATTTATCTCTGCTTCAGAACGCGAAGTACATGTAAACAAGATGAAGTTAGTATTCCTGGGGAATGCCGATAACGAAAGTTAGTAAAGTGAATGTATCAGAACATACCTCGACCGCCTCGTTGTGGGATCTTTCATAACCATAACTTCTGTGATTTCGCCGAATTTGCTAAAGTAGTCACGGAGACTTTCTGTAAAGGAAAGAAAATTGTGTTTAAACATGGTGAATATTTGATGAATTCGCAAACATGTGGGGCATTAAAAGATTTGTATAGGACATATTTACATTTGTAGCTATAGGGGTTTCTAAAGAGGTAAGAAAGTTGTTTTTAAATGCGGTTCTCTAAATTCTACATTGAATGCTTAGCGTTAAGTGCACTTAAAGAAAGGTTTGTGAGTGAAATCCTTACAATAACAAAAGAAGTCCGCCTTCTAAAACACTGCTCTCCAAACAAAAACACAGGTAGGTATTATTACCAAATTCGGTTTTATTTTTGGAACGGAGACCTTCTCGGGTATTTTTCCGAGGTACGTATTGGTACAACGACAAAGAACTTTCATGGCACATTCACTCAACACTTCTACACAATAGAAGGGTCTCGTTTTGTAACGTTGAAGCCTTTTCGATTCGCAGTCCATAAAAGTAAAACGATAAGAGTCATTCCCTTCAAATGACTGAAGGAATCGTCAGGCAAATGTTTGAGAGCGCACACTCCTCAGAAAAGTTCCTGGTGTTTATCGTGTCACAAGAGATTTGGTTCGACAAGAAGCTGGAGTATTTAGTATCATGTTTCTCTATTTATATTGGCTTGTTAAAACGTCTCGTCTGCCTTAAATACATGCAAGGAGCATCCGCCTGGAGATTTGTTTGCGACTGGCTGTATGACTCACTAATGGATAGGGCGGGTAGGTCCCTTTAAAATGAATATGCTGATTTCCCACGTCCGTGTTTTTAGATGTATTTTACATAATTTCCGGTCAGCAACCGACACGTTACACTGTTTAATCACTTTTGGTGTTCGTAGTTGCACCCTACGTAACATCTCGAAATAATTAACATACTAAAATATTGTAGAGGATATTGAAACCCATTTTATCGTGTACCTGTCTACCAATATTTACTCGATCTAGATTGTGATCATAACCAAGCCGAGGACAGTAAACAAGCGCCAATAATCTAGGTATCCTGTGTAGTACTGTGTACCTACACCAGGTATAATAACGATCGGAATCAGTTGAAAACAAAAGCTCGATACTAACTTACTGTAAACCTGTGAAGTTCCCGATTAATACTAATTAAGAACAAACAGGCCAATCACAAGAGGCTTATTGCGGGATACATTCCAATTTAAACTTGCCTTCAATTCGATAACAGGGGGCTCTTCTAAAACCAAATGTTGGTCTATGTTTTTAAAGTCGATTTTAGAGTTGTTTCGCGCGGAACTTTTCTAATCTGACCGCTACCCCGGCCTTTGGTTCTGCACTTTAATGAAAAGTAACGATTGCATGCTGACTGTACCATTAATCACCACCAACATTGTGTGAGGGGTAGGTTTTTAGATCCGTGAAGAATGACCCCGTTGTTTAATGGGACCACTTTTTTGACCACGCCGATCTAAAACTTCAATTAGGGCGAATAACCTCACGTAGTAGGCTTAAATTGCCACTTTATTTTTATGTTACCCTGAGGTTACTATGCGATGATGTGAGAAAAAATCTGGATGGAAAAAAAATCTGGGTTTTCGTTTCTACCTTATTCTCAAGTGGTGATCACATTCTACACAGTAATTACACTACACAGCACACTCTTGACTCTCAAACACTTGTTCATATTTGAAAACTACTTTTGAAAATATTGTTAATGCAATGTTTGCTTGAATGAAGCACATACATTTAGTTTTCTTTTTTTTTGCGTTCTCCTATTATCTGTGATCGGCTGTCTAGCCATAATCAGATAGTGTCTTTGTTTGAGTACATACATTTAGTCAAATTATTATTTAAGGGTAAAAAATTTGATGTAAACAAGGCAGATAGAGGGAAATGACGTCAAGTACTTTGACATGAATGGCCGCGACAGTCACAGACGTTTGAACTGTCGTAGAATATTGTAGCAGTTATTTTTTTTTGCGAAAACCAGTAGTTGAACTTCACTTTAAATTATTTTGTTGGCTTGATAGAGCTGTATTGTATTATTTATTTAGGTGAAGAAAAAAATCCCTATTTTGATTTTTACACTTGCAGACTGATAGTGTTGAATTCTACTTGAAAAATAATATTTCCTCAATAAAAAAAAAACCGAAGTTTGTTATGTTTTTTGCAAAAAAGTTTTTTATTTCAGCCTTTTTAGTTGTGGTATGATGGTATCTCACACAAATTCTTGACAAGTAAGTTTTTTTTTATCCACATACAGGGTGTAAACGTACATCAAACTAAGCAACTTTACGCAAAAATTATCGTTGGAAAACGACTTTTTTTTTTGGGGTGAAAAATCACGTTTTACGGTAGAACTCAATGTTACGCACTCAAAACATTGTTCTAATAGATGAATCAAATAGTACAGGGGTCGTGGAGGTTTTAAAGTCTGTAAAAATCTTAAAATAAAAACATATTTAAAAAAAAAAAATGTGAAAAAGTTGGAACATTTGACCCCCAATATCTCCGTAACTAGAATGTTCCCAGGTAAGGTCTAGAACAAAAAAATAATCGCAATGACGGGGAGAACCAGTGCCTTTCGGCTTCGCTAAGGGTCTTTTATATAGAAAAAAAAAATAAGTCTTATGTCATTTATTTCAGAACAATATACATTGTCTTTTTTAAACTTACACGATCAGAACACATTATAAACATATGGAAACTGGTATTTATCGCGAATTTTACCTTTAATATAAGCCCGACGTTTCGACCGGATTGCACCAGCCGTGGTCGCGGGAAGACTGAAGTATTGGAGGTACCGCCACAGCAAAGCGAAGGT
This sequence comes from Xestia rhomboidea, assembly GCA_963853795.1. NCBI lineage: Eukaryota > Metazoa > Arthropoda > Insecta > Lepidoptera > Noctuidae > Xestia > Xestia rhomboidea. The sequence continues at coordinate 13,418,235 of OY970767.1, read as the reverse complement.
GTTTATACAACTACCCTCACTTGATCACCACGACCACGGCCCGTTTGATGTCCTAAGTAATGCTACCCACACTGCCACGGCCGCAATATACTCATAGAGAATAAAATAGGGTACTCAAATCAAACTACAATCAACCCAAAAAACAAAGACGCAGCCAGTTTCGCAAGGCACTTACACTTACTAAACATTTCCCTTCCAATCCAACTACCCACGCGTTCAACATCAAAACCCACACGAAAAATAAAATTAATTAACGCACAATGATGAGTACACAACCCGCTAAACTATTCCCAACCCTTGTTATCTACCCTCTGGATTTATATTTTATTTAGATGACGCGTACCAGGCAATACTGCGGGGGACAGCGCGACTGGATTCGGCACACTTGTTCAACCACCATAAAATTAGCATTTGCTGGCGAGTAGCATTTTCATCTGAACATAGGCTGGGCCACCTGAATTATTCGACCGCTCTTCTTTCAAGGGTTTGATGTGTTGTTTTTTTTGTAGGTTGGTATTAGAGGGTTACGCATTATTTTTAGTTGAGATTTTAGACGTGGGGATTTTTTTTTTCAAGATATTTGTTTTGTTTAAAACTAGCTGTTGCCCGTAACTTCGTTTGCATGGAAATTTTGATGTGTAGGTGTGAGAAAAAATTGCCATACCATCCCTAGGATGAGGCCAAACATATACAACAAACATTACGATCTGCCGTTTAGCCGTGAAAAGGTAGCAAACAAACGAGAGATACTTTCGCATTTATAGTATAGGTATGGATAATTCCGGGGCTGCGGGACTATTCGAAAGAGATACCGTGGCCCCGGAACACAAAGGGCGATGAAGGAACATGGATGGGTTTTAGTCAGTAAAAGTCTGACACTCCCTCCTGCTCCGCCCAGAGCGGGAGGAGTCATTTGATGATTTCACATCCGAAAAAAAAAAGAAAGACAATAAACGAAATTAAAATCTCAAGAAAACACCGTAATGTCACTAAAAAACCGCCACTACCACAACAAATCCCGCTAAAACATTTAATTTCTTTCTTATAAAACATTTACACTTTAATGACGTAATACATCTAGCTTGCAATAAAATTATTAATATTGTGGGTGGGGGGAAACTGGGGGGAAGCGACGCAGCACTTGCTCAACCACCATTAAATTGGAAGCTGCCTCACTTCCTGAACTACACCTTGCTACTAGATTACACCGTCATTATATTATCAGTTTAATTTTGATGAGTACGGCGGAACTCTGTCGTTTATATGTTTATAATTAGTGATCAACTTTAGAGTGCAGTCATGTATTAATATGGCTAAGTCAAAAGTGGTGTGATACTAAATTAATTGACAGAAAATAATGTTGTAAATAGTGACTAAACCAACAAGAGTAACATCAAGTTATTGACATAATTATTTAGGACACCGTTCCCCTATTGGATATAGCTTTTGTGTGTTTTTTATGATAAATGAAGCTGTGTTAGAACTGGACAACTATGAATATTGAAATGTTGAAAGAAGACATATCCACTTTATGCTAACCATTGCTGTAAATTAACGTTTACTGAAAAACTATAGTTTTAAGGTCAGACCACCATACCCGATAGACCATAAATCAAGAACCAAACAATGACAGACAGACCAGTTATCAAAATAAAATAATGTCAAATATCCATTCTGGTCCTTTCTGTAATTGTTCATCCAACAATAATTACGCGAATTCTAAAACAACTTGGAATTCAAATGCTCCCTAATTGGCAGTTTTAATCTACTAACTTTTGTACAGAATTCAGCTAAAGTAGGGAACAAGTTGTCGTGGTTCGTGGCGAAACGAATCAAAACCTTCTAACTGAAATTTATAAATTTATTTTGCCAAATTATAATGACTGAAGAGGATAATTTGCTTGATTTAAATTCGGATCGCTTTTATGGTGTTTCAGAATAGGCTATATTTCTTATTAAAGTTGGAAGGCAACTTCAGGCCCTGGTTTTGTTGACACTGAAATTGCTAGTTTTTGAAATGAAAGCACTAAATTATTCGGTGAGATTATTAGTGAATCTATTGTCTATTTTGACAATGTAAAGTATAAATTGAATTCCATATAAATTTTCAGATGGATTGAATTTAGGAATAAATGTATAATAACGTGGGTATCAAAGATCATTTAGAAATACGAGACAAAGGGATAAATCGAAAAGCTTAAAGGTCAAGTCTGACATGTGGGTAAAAATATATTAAGATGTTATTTCTCGCATAGTTTAGTTTGTTACCTTTTACGGAAGTTTGCCAAATTATTCGTCGTGTGTGCACGGGGTCTACGCCACTTGTGCAACCACCATAAAATTGGAAACTAGCCGGCGAGTCCAACCCAAATGAACGGACACATTACGTAAAAACAATATTAAATTCAACGTAAACAATGACACAGGTGAGCTTTTTAGTTATTGCTGTGTAGAATTTCAGTGGGACAAATTACATTTTGTTGACTTTGAAAAGCCATTTCCGGCTTGTAAGTTATTAACACAGAACTAGGGATACTAAGAAAGTACTTAAATAGAATTTATTGTTATTCAAGCCAGACAGCATTAAATACCTGAAAAAAAGAGTCTATTTTGACTTTCCATAGTTTTAAGAATTTTACATTCTTTTTACTTTACTTTTGAGATCAAGTAGAGATTCATCCAAGAACAGTAAAGATAATACCATATTATACAGGGTGTAAACAGACTCTTCACCAAGCCGTCAACCAAGCATTATGTACATCAAACTAAGTAACTCTACGCAAAAAATTGTGCTGGGAAATTACTTTTTTTTTTGGGGTAACGAATCAGTTTTTTCGGTAGGACTCAATGTAACGCACTTAAAACATTGTGCTGATGGATGGATTAAACAGATATAAAAATAGTACGGGGGTCGTGAAGGTGTTTAAAGTTAAAATCTAACATTAAAAAGATATTATGTATTTAGTTTGAACTTCGACTCTCAATATATCCGTAACAAGATGGTTCCAAGGTACGGTCTAGAACAAAAAAATATCGCAATGACAGGGAGCAGAAGTGCTTTTCGGCTTCGTTAAGAGTCCTTTTAAACCCTTCAGGTCCTATTACATCTACCTACACGACAACATATAAAGTGTGTAAACCACCTCATCACGAAGCAGTCAACCAAGCATTCTGTACATAAAACTAAGTAACTTTACGCAAAAATTGTTGCTGGGAAACGACTTTTTTCTTGGGATGAAAAATCATGTTTTGTGGTAGAACTCAATGTAACGCACTCAAAACATTGTGCTGATGGATGGATTGAATACTACGGGGGTCGTGGAGGTGTTTAAAGTAAAAATCTTACATTAAAAACTTGTATTTCAAAAAAAAGTTGTCAAATGTTGGAACTTTGACCCCCAATATCTCCGTAACTAGAAGGTTCCCAGGTATGGCGGGGAAAAAAAATGTATCGGAATGACGAGGAGAATAAGTGCCTTTCGGCTTCGTTATGAGGTGTTTTACACCCTTTATGTAGATACTGAAACGTGTATGTAAGTACATATATGTATGCCACTACACGTATTGCGACTTATGTGATTCTGTCTACAAGCAAAAGGATTATCTAGCTGGCTAATTATACCCACTACATATGTTAAACAGATCGTGACACAGATTGCAAAATCTTGGTATACCAGTCGTCTCATCGGAGTTGCTCTAAGTGTAACCAAAAGCATATCACTACATATTATAAAACAAAGTCCTCCGCCGCGTCTGTCTGTCTGTTTGCGATGAACTCAAAACATACAGCACCGATTTTCATGCTGTTTTCACTTATGGATAGAGTTGTTCGCAAGGAAGGTTTAAAGGTTTTGTATATAATTTGTCAAGTTTTCGTATACATTGGCTAAAATATAATGATAAATGTTGGAGGTGTCAAAAAAATATGCCATCTTGGAGCTTAACTTTTGGTTGCGAGAACCGACATCCATGCGGGCGAAACCGCGGGCATCAGCTAGTTAAGTATAAAATGGGACTAGGAGATGAGACATCGTCAGCCCCTGTACTTGATGTTTTCCCTTTTTTACCAAAAATTACAAAATCACGTAACCACTTAGGACGTTATCACACACGCACGCGTATTTTTCTTTTTTTTTCCTAGATGCGTTATGCGTATTTATACAAATGCACGTGGGTTTGCTACGCATGCATGATCATAAACATAATACAAATATGATTTTAAAAAATCCCTTTTTTCGCCCAAGAAGGAGGTTCTCTTGAAAATAAACGAAATATCTTCTTACATGTCTCTGCTCTTTACCTAACCGCTCCAGAAGGAGTTATCCTTTTTCTTACGTAAATTTTAAATTATCAACAGTCCATATTTCTGTCGTGCAGTAAGAGTGCAGGTCGGATTACGCGGCAGGCTAGCATTAATGATCTTATCCGTCGTGCTCTTGCCACTGGCGGGGAGCTGTCTTAGAACCCAATGGCTTGCACGCGTTAATGGGAAGAGACCAGATGGTATGACCATAATGCCATGTAAGTTGGATAGGCCCTTGGCGTGGGACGTAACTTGCGTCGACACCCTTGCGCCATCCCATCTTCCTAGCACAGTGGGCTGCGCTGGGGCGGCTGCTGCAGGTGCTGAAAACCTCAAACGGCGCAAATACAATAATTTAATTGGTAATTATGTGTTTGAGCCGTTTGGGGTTGAAATACTAGGGCCATGGGGTCCGAGTGCCCACCTAGCCAAGCAGTTGGTCGACTCTTCACGTGGCCAGAGGGTGGGCCTATATTTTGACCAATGAATCAGCATTGCCATCCAACGTGGCAATGCAGCCAGCCTTCTGGGTACTTTTCCTGTTGACAGCGATGTGGACGAAACATTTTAGTCCACATAACTAATAAAAATATTCAGTCTAGCTGACATTTTCTCTTAGAGGGTGTCTAATGGGGTGACAAATAATGGAGAAGCATGGAAGAAGAAGACATGCTGCTCCGAACCCAAATAAATTGTGATAAGGGCAGGATTTTTGTGATAAATGTCGTGATGGCCCTGAGGTTTAGGCCTCGCCTCCCATTTATGAGGTTGTGGGTTCAAATCCGGGCAAGTACCAATGTGACTTTTTCAATTCATATGTACTTTTCTAAGTTTATCTTGGACATCACAGACATCGGTGAAGGAAAACATCGTGAGGAAACCTGGACTTATAATTAATATAACTCTGAAATCGCCAACCCGTCTTGAGGAAGCGTGGTGATCAATGCTCGTGCCTTCTCTGTATGAGAAGAGGCCTTTGCCCAGCAGTGGGACAGTAATGGGCTGTTATTATTATATTATAAGGGCAGGATGATGATGATGTCATTTTCTCCAAAAAACACAGCCCTCTTTTAAAAACTTCCATATTACAAACATAACACTCACCCTCGAATATGACGCTGTTTACTACTGAGCAATAATTCAAGTTAAATGACTTCTAATAATAAGATCTGTTGGGAGGCCTCACATAAGATACGACCATATTTTAGGATTATTGGACTTGGATCTTGGCTAAAAGACACTTAAGTAGTTTTTGTATTACTCGTTACAAGTTGATTTTTGTACGCAATACGCATGAAATTGGACTGTGTTGGGAGAACTTTTTTATTAACTTCGATGTAAAGTATACGGTCTAGAGTGAGCGTTTTTCACAGTTGCAGACAAATATAAGTTTTTTAGAATTAAAACTCTTCTAGAGCTATTTATTCACCAGTAAGGCACATATTACTAATCGAGTGTGCATTTGAGGCCCGACGCGAAGCGGAGGGCCGTGAACCACACGAGTTTAGTAATCTGTACTTACCCTGGAGTGATATATACTGCTTTATACTACACTTGCTTACAACGTCATCAAGACTTTAAAAAAAAACAAAACGCGTTAGTAATGGATTACTACCCTGATTTTCAGGGCAGTAATGACATTCCATACAATATAACTGCCTAGATTTTTGAGAAGGTTTAATGATCAGCTTTCAAGCCTTTTAGTGGGGTAGTATTGGTACACTTACTAAGCACGTGTAGTATAAAAGTTCTTGGAAATACTTACTGAACATTTAGGTACTTTCTTCTTTTTACTCAACATAACATTACGCCTGTAATCCCCAAAGGGTTAGACAGAGGTGAACCTAATACGAGCAGTACACCCACATTTGGCCAGTTCTGTTTAAGTCCCATGTAATACGAGGTGAACCTATATACATCAACCGGGCACATAACCAGCCTCCGTGGCTGCTACTGAAAAAACCCAAAATCGATTTGCCTGACCCGGGAATCGAACCCAGGGCATCATGCTCAGCAGTTCAGCGACCACTCGACAAACGAGGTAGTCTTATTCTTAATTTAACTTGATTTATGTTTTATTTCTTAGTGCAGCACCAATTCATTAATCATAGATCAGTAAGAGCTCAAGATAAATACACGATTCGAATGGCAAAACAAAATTGAAACAGTACTCTGTTTTAACAACACAAATCCTATGCAAGTCCCATTTCCATCGAACACGGAAGCAAAATCCAATTTTCCAAAAACATCGTAGTAACGCATATCCCAGCTTAGTATCCAGCAGAGATAGATCCCTCGCTACTGATCAAGATGGATTGATGAACTGCATCCAGTCTGACAAGCTTTTATCATACGTCACGAAAATCACAGAGTACAAGACAAACTCATCAAGCATCAATAGTAATGACGCAATCAATCAATATGCTAACGAAAACAGTCCGCATCGCATATTTTATCTTTAACAATCCTTCCCACCGAACCAATTAGTGTGAAAACCTCCAATGTTATAAATTTGGCACTTAGCCTGACGCAAATTTTCAGTGCCGTCAGCAAATAAAGTGGTGCAGTAATAGTTTTGCGACGGCCCAAACTAAATTGACACACTATAGGTAGACAACATTTTTTTCGACGTACATTTTTCAATTAAACCATTCTCTGTTTTTCTGTGTCTGTAAATGTAGTGGCGTTGCGTTTGAGGTATTAGTTTGAAGGTGAACTCCGCAATTCTATTTCAGTAAAATAAAAATGAAAATATATTTGTGACTACACTGTAGGTCCAGTTAATTTATAGGTATCAGAGTATTTTTAATGGTACTTACAAGCCTAGCATAGATACTTTACTAAAGCCATGCCTTTGGTCAGTAAACTGTGAAAATATGCTATTTTCTCCCTAAATAGACGCCTCTAAAAAAATCCTCATATTATTTTCATCTAATATGTCACTAACGTATGAAACCATTTACATATAAACCACCACACAACAAAACAGTGACAATAATTAGAAAAGCAAAACAGGAAAAACAAAACACTAGTACTTAATGTTGCTTTTAACGTTTATAGACTACTTTAAAATTGTGTCCTGCGTATAAAATCAGACAGTTAAATGTGTATTGTGGTTGGAGAACTGCCAGCCACGTGGAGGCACACGTCCGATCCTGAGAATCTCTCACTCGGCCCACTGCATTTGTCTGCGACGATTCGACAATCGACACATAAATATTGAGTAATCGAATGGCTGCGATTTGAATATCGACCAAAGTAGATATTTAATTCGCTGCATTTTTTTTGCAATAATATGCATAACTACAACAAATTTTGCTGGAATTTGAACATTATAACTACAGCAACATGATTGTTTTCCCATTGCTTTTCCTGAAGTGTGTACGTAAGTATAGAAATAAGACACCAACCTCTAATAAATATGACAGAATTTGATTCCACAAAAAAAGGTAAAATTTTGATAGCACTTCAATAAAAATATTCTCAATATAAAAAGGAAACATTCGCGTTTCAATTTCAAGTGCGCCTCCGACTTGAAGTCAACCACCGCGGAAGGGACGCGCGTACATCAAAGTGATTACGAGCGAAAAACGCCACACAGTCAAGTGCGAGCGTTGTAAAAATCACTACGACGTGTGAAGTGCTATCGGGGCGTCTCAGTGGAGTGGCGATCGCTTGTTTTTCCCACTTTCGATGAACGCCGCGGGCCGAACTCATTCGAGTGCCCTCTGATTTGGTCCCTGCACAGCGCTGTGTTTTATGAGGTCAAGAGAACCTCCACAAAAAACACGTACCCCGATAAATTACGCACTGACACATTCAGATTCGCCCATAATATACACGATCGTAATATATTGTTTTTTTTTTCGTTTTTTGGGTTCGGTGGTCGTTTATGTGGCAGGTGCACTTCATTTTTTCGGTCCACACTTTTTGTTGGTACTTTCAGCGGGACTTAAAGCGCGTTTTATTATGAAATATTCAGACCCTTGAAGCCAAACGAGTATAGTAAAATTAATGTGCTATGGGTGTGATCTTCCGAACAAAATTACCGCACTGACCTCACATCGATATACCTACAATTCTACATCATCTTTACAAACGTTTCCCTTGGTAAAAAGCCATGTGTTCACAGGGGGAATTATGTTGTCACTGCGTGTCCTTCACTTTATGCACTACTGAGTGAAAGCTCAATTAGGTTGAAAGTTCAAACCTATCCAGTCTAGTCGAAATTGCCCAGGGTTAAACCCAGTAGGTACTTTGTTTCTAACTCGAAGAGGGTCATTCGTTTCCACCTAATTTGGATCAACCTTGTAAGAAACAAATCAATTTCACCGAATTCACTAAAATATTTACGAATAAATTAACTGGCTTAGAATTAACGACTTCTTTAGATTAGAAAGCATTATTCTTTACATTTTTATGTTCTTCTCCTTAATCTAAAGGGTTCAAGGAGTCTCTTGTCACTGTTGAGCATAGTACACTTATTTCATATTCAAAATTAAATAACATACTTTTTAATTTATTTACAAAGAAGTGGTTCGTTCGTCTTTGATTTTAACCTTGAAAGAAACAAATCAATTTCGATCAATCCAATTAAATATTTACGAGAAAGCCTCACCCAATTTTAACGCGGTTGGTTTCTTAGAAGGAATAAATTAATTAACTTAGTTTAATAGAAAAGCTACCTTTATTTCTTTACGATGTATTGCATTTTCTTTTTCGTGTTACCAGTTTCATATAAATGTGGAACATAATTTAATGGCAATCGTATTCAGTATATCTTAACAAGAAGTCTTTGAATTTTTGTCAACGCGAATATTGTATTTTTTCGAAAACAGGCGGCTGGATCTACATTCATCTACGTTCAGGGTTGTTTTCCAAATCTTCATTCAAGTACTAATAGAAATATTGGATCATTTGTTTCAGCACCCATAATGTGTGTAAAAATTCCTTTAACGAAGCCGAAAGGCACTTGTCCTCCCCATCATTGCGATCATTTTCTTGTTCTGGAACATAATTATATACCTGGGAACCTTCATGTTACAGAGATGTTGGAGGTCAAAGTTCTAACTTTTTCACGTTTTTTTTATGTTGTACTTTACTTTAAATACCTCCTTGACCCCTGTACTATTCAATGCATAAGCACAATGGTTTGAGTGCGTTACATTGAGTTCTACGAGTGATTGAGTCTTTTCCCAGCAATAATTTCTACGTAGAGTTACTTAATTTGATGTAAATAATGCTACTATGGTAATGGTTATAAAAATTGTCATGAAATAACAAATTGTGAAAATAGAATAGGATGAGGAATTTCTTAGACTGCTTTTCAAAAGGCTTCATAATTGCGACCTCAAAGAACGACAACCCAGTCATTATTACTTTTCCTCAATAAACCGTAATATGAAGCCAGCATGTGGGTCAAAGGCGGTAGTTCCGTAATTTATTCCCAATAACTATCAAGGCAAGTGCAGATGCTGTACTGTTTCAATTTAGGGAACTTGCACGAGATAAACTTACTTTGAGGAAGTCGGTTCGTGAGACATTGTCAACTAATCTTGGGACCGCCGGGAACAAACGTCGAAGTAATGTTCCTATTACCTTCAATAAATGATGATAAAGTTTTTGTTTGACATTTAATATTGGTGGGAATATTGCTTCTTGGTAATCATAATTACAGGATGTAAACAGACCCTTCACGAAGCCGTCAACCAAGCATTCTGTACATCGAAATAAGTTACTTCAAAAATTATTGCTGGGAAACGACTTTTTTTGTGGGGTAAAAATCAAATTTGAATCCCTCAAAACATTGTGCTGATGGATGAATTGAATAGTACAGGGCTTGGAGGAGTTTAAAGTAAAAATCTTACATTAGAAACATGTATTTAAAAAAAATGGGAAAAAGTTGGAACTTTGACCCCCAATATCTCCGGAACTAAAAGGTTCCCAGGTATGGTCTAGAACAAAAAAACGATCGCAATGACGGGGAAAACACGTGCTTTTCGGCTTTGCTAAAGGTCTTTTTACACCTTTTATGTAACGAATTTCACTCTATCGGGGTTGTTTCCACCGATCACGTTTTCAGATTGAGTTAGCCACGGATCACGGGGAGTTGTATCCACTGTTGATCCAATTTTCTTAAAATGATTTTATCCACTGATCACGATATCTGAGGCTACAAGAAAAAAAACACTAAATCGAAACTGATCACGGTGTACAGAGACAAGCAATAAAGTATAATATTTTTGAAACTGATTTTCTATTTATCTTATTTCCCAAACGAAAAGAAGTTAAATAAAAAAAAAAAACATCATAAATGTATTAGCTATAACCCTCCAGAGTTAATGCTCATCGACTGAAATGGAAGCAAAGAGGATATCAATACTCATTTTCATAATCATTTGGAGATTTTGTGACTTGTTTTAATATTGAACTGAGATTTCTAATCACAGAACATACAATTTTAACCTATTGTCAAATCAGTAGTTTCACACATGCGTAGCATGGGTTAGTCACTATTTAAGTTAATAATAGATTTATAAAGACCACACACTTGAATAGGCTTCACCAACCTGTAATGATACTTGTAAGAATGATTTCAAGAAGTGAATAAATATCTATTCATATTATTTATTAAAACAAACTTTAATTCAATACAAATAATAACAACCACAAAAATTCAACAACTATTAATTCCAAATTCGAATCCGATGCCTCCAATTGAAATTCGCAAACAATTTCCCTTTCCAGAAGGCTGAAACTGTTGGGACATCTGAGTTGGTACAGATACTGTTGTCGAGGAATTCCTTGGTAGAGAGAGGGTAGGTAAATATGTAGCTACAGCGACACAGAGTTATTGTGGCTGCTGTGTATCCCGGCTCGCTGAGATTAGTTCACAATGTCATGTCGAACTAAGTTTTGGCAAACATTAATTGTGTTATTTTGATTATTATTTTGTTTAATGTTGCTGGGTTGTGAATTGGGAGGGAAGCAATAGATGATGATGTTTAATATTTATTCTTAGAAATTCAGTTTTCAATTCGTGCATTATATAATTTTATTATATTTTAAATTTTGACATAGTCCTGGTACTGGCAAACCTTTGTCCAATAGTAGTAACATTACAGACAGGATATTTTAGGTATTGAATAATATTGTTTTGTTTGCAATTAGGATAATTAATTAATTGATTCATAATTAATTAATTAATTGACTTTAATCAATTATAATTATAAGGTATTAAAAATGAATTAAATTAGTAAAATTTGCTTATTTCCTTAACATTTGTTTATGCAAATACCACTTTATTTTACGTCAAAGCTTTTACCCAAACACACATTACAATATGAAACCGAAAAGCTCTATTCAGGGCTCTGTGTGTATTTGAGTAATTTATGCAAACGTGGCACGATTTATATCGTTTGACGTGACGTCTCACAATGATTGAGTGTGCGATAGTTGCATAGCTCACCTACAATATATTATCAGGTAATACCGTATAATTGTCGTGATCTCTGCGAACAACCGGCGCTGTCTCGAGTGAGATATTAGCTGGCACAAGATACGTTGCTAATTTCGTGACATCCATTCATTTACCGATCTCGAACGTGAATGGGATCAGACAACAGGAAACATATTCTATACTAACTCCTGCGCACTCATTTATCTATCTGACGTCATAGTTGCACTTGTAGTTATTTGAGTTTATCTATTACGATACTGGCCAGTTTATTTTTGATCGGCACCGTAAAACTCTAACTCGCTTCTGTATGTGCGACTAATTTATGATTCGACGTATAAATTACATTGGAAATAGAACCGGCAATTAAATACACGACAATAAATAACACTCCTATTATGTGTTCCTGCTATTTATTGTTCCAAATTCAAAATCGACCAACTGAATTCCAAATTTGAAACGAATTTAGCCAACTTTATTACTGGTATTGTGAAATAATTATTTGCTTCAAGGTTTTGCAAAACTTGTTGCGAATATTGTGAAGTTTCAGTTATTTCATCACCCGAAGCGAATATTTGACTGAACCGTACAATTGGCTGTTGCAAGCATTCCTAGAGTGTGTAACTGTGGAATATTAAATATTAATACTGGTTGTGAACATAAAATACGTCATGGACTCATGGTATGGATTTTAAAAGATGTTTAAAGATTCATAAACGTAAGCTACCTCAGTTGGAGTCGTAAACTTGAGTGTAATGTGTCTGAATATCGTATTACGTGTAATATGGTAGTAACTTGTGGCGTTAGGCCGTCTTTCTACACCTGGTGACATGAATAAACTGTGCCGTTGTGGTCTAATATTAAGTTGGGGCTTGTTTATAATGTTGCTTCCCGCAACGCCTCGCTTGCGGAGATGTGTTCTGTTTGCCTGAACTTGGAATCTCTTGTTTGTACCTACACATACGCTTGTAGGCGCGTATGATATTGTTACCGATTTAAACTTATTGTTTCGTATTGTTTTCGCTTATATAGGATAATCCCGTTTAATCTAAATACCAGCGCGTTAAGCAGATTTCTGTAACTGCGCAGTTTGTTGAATCAGTTGTAAAGTATTTGTTCGATTGAATTTTATGAAATAAATGCGCGGTTGTTTTATTTTGTGAATAAAATGGTAGTCGTAATGGATATTTTTGATTGCTTATCTGAGTCTGAACAATACCAGTGGAAACAATAATATTATATCAATTATTGTAAACATGTTACTGAATAATACAAAGTTTTCAAAAGTAAATTATTTTGTGGGTTTTTTTTAATTAATTCATAAAGCACTAGAGCTGTGTGTATAGAGGCAGACAGATGGTACCTGCTGTTTTGCTGTCATAATTATATTTCCTAGGGCTTTTAAATAAAAATAAATAAACGTATAAAACGATAAGAAATAAACATAAGCTTTAAATTTCGTAATTTCCTTCACACAAACTAATAATTCAATTAATTCCCCACAGCAATACAACACAAAACAGGATTACAAGTTACAGCATAATCCCTGATACCAAAGATTGTCAATTCAATTTCGAGAAATCTTCCTAACATTAATATTCAAAACTGGCAACCACAAATAAATTACTGTATCCGAAAACCGTCTGAATCCGTTACATCTAATACCACTTGAAGTAATATCAACGCAAACAATTAATTACAAAACCGAACTCTAAAGCAGCGTCTACACAATAGGTATCTCCTGTACAGTTCTCGAGTCAACTAGTCGGAGTGACTTTAATTCATCGGCAAGCACGCCATCTGGGATTACTTGAGCCTGTCACGGCGAGGACCGTCCGAGACGTTCAGATCTTCGATCGGAACTTGTAGGTTAGTTCGAGGATCAAAATTGAGAGGGCACGGCTGAGAGATTGAGTTTACGCGTGTGAGTGCTGCTTTATGTAAAGGGCTTGACAATATTTTGTTTACGAACCAAATTACAGATATAGGAGTAATTTTAGTTCATAACTATAATTAAAATGTCACTTACAGGATATCAAAAACAATAAATAATCACGGAAGATATCCCGTAAGTGACATTTTAAGTATAATTTAATAGTGGCTTCAGTTCCGATATAAAATTGAGAAGGTCAATTTACCGAATAAATCCCTTTTTTCAAACTTAGTATGTTTAATATTTTGTATTTTGCAGCGCATGATTAAAAAAATATTGCATGTTTTTTATATGCTAAAGTAGGTCAAAGTAATATGCAAGGTATCGTAGTACATATTGGAAATAAAGTTAAGCGTAATAAACTTTAAAAACTCATATCGATATTAATCATTAACGGCGACGACAGCAGTTGTAAAACATTTTGTAGTGGTGATATCTTTTTGCTCGACTGCGGCGAAGCCCAAAACTAGGGTTATGTGCTTGACCTGCATATATGTATGTATTACACGTCCGTTTCTTTGATCCCTCGTAACTCCTAAACGGATGAACCAATTTTAATCAATTATATGTTGTTAGATTTGTTTTGTTTTCCCAAAAAAGTGTCACTGGCTACATCAAAATTTTGGGCGCCGTTCTGTGGAGTTGGAATTGTTTTCTTCCAACCCCATCAAGCAGGGTATCAAAATGAAGGGAAAACCATGTATATGTTTAAAACTAATTCGAAATTAAAAAAGCCAAGTGCGAGTTAAACTCGCGTGGGAGGGTTCCGTACAATGCCAAAGTCTTATAACGAGTTTACCACTTTACTTTCAATTGATAGAATTCTTATAGGTTTTCCTGTAATTTACAAGCAATGAACTATGTTTTGTATTTTTATCAAAATTGTAGGCTCAGTAGTTTCGGAGATCAGGAGGGGGGGGGGGGAATGGTCAATTTTCGTCTTCTTTCATGAATAAAATCAAAACTATTTATTTTACAATAATAACAAAAATGTATTTGATATCCATCCATCATAACGAGCCCTTTCATTTGATATTTAACACAGTAAGGTTTACAAACTTTATTTTTATTTTCCTAATTTGTCAGATGTGCAAAGTAAAAATATTTATTTACTTTGCACACCTGTGTTTGGGTCATAGGATTACACCATCCTACCAAATTTCACCTGATTTGGTTTAGTAGATTGGGAGCAAATTGGCTGTGACAGACGGACAGACAGACGCACGAGTGATCCTTTATGGGTTCTGTTTTTTTTCATTTTTTGTACGGAACCCTAAAAGTTCAGTAAAAAAATGAAAATGTCGTATTATAAAAAGTTAAACCGTCCGCAAAATACACATACATATTTCACAATATTAAACTAAAAATAATCACAAACATTTCTAAACAGAGCAACCCCATAATTTTGTAAACTCGAACGCCTCCAACAAAGTTATGTACCACAAGTCAAACGATTAATACTTTGTATAGAGCTCTCAAAACATCTCGGTGTCTAGAAGTGTATCTTGTAGATTTAATAGACAATACCACTAAGGATAGAGTTTCTTGTTAACTTTACTTGGAACTTGGATAAGTTTCTGTGCAAGCCCTGTCCTTAAATTAAAATGGGTACCAAAATAGCTCTAGTTGCTTCATTATTAACTATTGAACTAAACTATTGGGATATCTTTGGGCTTCGTTGTGAGGTTAACTGTGCATTGTACGTACTTGGATTAATTTGATAGCGTTTGTAAAGGATCTTAAACGAATTTGATATGAGCTACTTTTGTAATTTTGTTGGACTTCTGGTTCTGAATGTTCTGTTTTATAACCTGATCACTTTGAGGCAGTACATAATAAACCATTTGTAGATATTTGCAGAT
Organism: Xestia rhomboidea; assembly: GCA_963853795.1. NCBI lineage: Eukaryota > Metazoa > Arthropoda > Insecta > Lepidoptera > Noctuidae > Xestia > Xestia rhomboidea. Next base: position 13,402,681 of record OY970767.1, on the reverse strand, counting down.
ATAATTGGTGTAAAAATACGCTTAATGAAACCAAAAGGTACTTGTTCTCCCCGTCATTGTGTTTTTTTTTTGTACATCATACTTGGGAACCTTTTTTTACAAGCTTTGTATGTCTTAACTTTACTATAAATACCACCACAACTCAAATATTACTAATATTATGCATGTATTGAGTGGTTTTTTTTTAAAGTTGTTTTCCAGCAATAATTTTTGAGTAGAGTTACTTAGTTTGATGTACAGAATGCTTGGTTGCCGGCTTCATGAAGGTCCGTTTACACCTGGTATTTGGAACATTTAACATGCTTTTGCTAAGCTAAGTAAACGCAATTCATTACTAGAAAGCGTTTATATCGCGTTTTCCTTTGAAACAGCATAACATTTGCTTAAATGTGGCTTTCCAACAACGTTGATATACCCCAACACAATAACGCAAGACTCTCATTACTAAGGCACAGCGGCGTAACAGCGCAGACTACGTTACTGCAGAATGCACCACACTCAAGTTCACTGCGTCTCTATGGATGCTCTCGCCACTAATGTCTTCAATAATTGGCAGTCGAACTTCCAATGTACCCAATCACGAACTCAATTCGATAAAGACCAGCAATGTAGCACGGAACCTTTCGTATTATTAACTAAACTCTACATTGTTTATATTCACAAAAAAGTATGAGAAATGACGCATGAAATAGAATTTCTAACCAATTACATTACGGCAACGCTACCTTTTCTTGTGTTTTACTTTCTCGTGAAAGTACAACTTAGGGGAAAAGAACAAATAAATATATTTTTTACTTGAACGCTTTTAGTAAAAGCTCTGTACAATTTTTGTCACAAAAAATTTCGCGTGTTCCAACACCAATTTTGGGCAGTCTTTCATGTTACTGAAAACCACTTTCATGCAGCAACCAGTATAAAATTCAATTACCTAATTCAGTTTTAACACTTAAACGTGCATTGTTTGCTGGCAAACGATAGACCGCGAGGCCGAGCCTACAAAGGCTTTGCGGAGGTATATTCCCAAATATTTTACACAATGAAAGCAAGATTAACAAACAGTGGCTACTCTTTCTGGTCGAGCTGAGGTATGGCGGCTTGTCACGCGATACCCGCTTACACTGAGAAAATAAAGAAAAAATGAGAATAGATATTAGGATTCGGACGATTTAATACTAGTTTATTTTGGGTGTTCACTAATTTATGTGGTAGATACGACATTCGGGGAAAAATGGTTGGTTGTACTGAAAATTACAATGAAACTAATTTGTTTACGACCATTTTCATTATCATTATGTTTGTGGTTTTAACTAATGGTAAGTGGTTGCGAGAAACACGTGATATGATATTTAAAGCTAAGTTCTGGATAAATTACATCGAATTATTCAAAATTAAAATATATTTTAAGGTTTTAATATATTAAGTGAAGTGAAATAATTATTACTAGTCTCACTGACACAATCACCAGAAAAAAAAATCGTATCCGGCTCGAAGGACCAAAAGTCCTTATTGTCAAAATATCTCCGTTCCCAAAATTCAAAGACCTAGTTACAAACCCGTTGTCCACCGTATTACTAGAATATATCTAATACGGTGTACGAACGGCAATCTCGTCCGGCAGCTTTGAATGCGCCTGTGAAATATAATTTCGATCGGACGGCAATCAGGCCTGGTTGAAGACGGGGCGTGATGAGACTTCGTAAAATATTAAATGTAGCGCTTTTGAGCAAGCCACAGCGATGTGCATCGAACAAGTGGCTTGTAAATATTTATTATATATCTATTGTCACTGGACAAATGGACGTTATAGGGTACTAGAGTTGGGAATGTGTGTAATTTTGATTTTGCTTTTCAGATTCAGGATGTGTGAGATGGCTTTGATTCTTGGGTGCACGTTGGAGTATGTCTTGTTTTTTTGTTTTGAGAACTCTTTTGTTGAAGTTTGTGTTATTTGAGATCTAAATTATCGTTGACAAACGACATCGGTTAGTCACCTATTTCTCTCAGGTGCCTAATAGATACTACTCCCTATTTGTTTATTTTAATTAATTTTGTCAAAGCCTCCTCCTACGCACATATTTATTGGCTTTATTAAGTAAGATCAAATAAAAAATGAACCTATCGTCATCTTTTTTTGCAACATATTAGAGATTTCAAAACAAATGTGCTTTTAACACTGTTTTAAGCTTTCACGGTTCATAACTATACTTAAAATGTCACTTACGGGATATCAAAAAACAATAAATTATCACGGAAGATATCCCGTAAGTGACATTTTAAGTAAATGTGCTTTTTCACCAATCGAAGGGATTACGGCAATATTTCATTAAGTAAGGACAAAGAGACGGAAACTGACCTTTTGGGTGATGTTCTTTAGAATGTTCAGGTACGTAGCATACGCAACCAAAATAGTTATGTTAAATTGTTCTATATTTTCAGCTTACCCTCATAAAAACCTCATACGTGTGTGTATGTGTGTATGTATGTGTGTTTTTTTTTATGGTCAAGTATGACCTTCTCATATTCAGAAGAGGACGTTATCCTCCTCTATACTTTCCCATACTCGCAAATCTGCTCTCTCAACCAATTTACCTGAAACAAACAACAAAACATTCAATATTTGCTACATGTTTAAGAAACATTGCGTAGGGTTGGGCCCTGATATAAAATACCGTGGATTATATTTTACGACATAAACCCTAGCGTCTTTACCAGCACACTTGTAGATCAACATCTAGCTAATATTTATTCGGGACACGGAAAAATCTTACTTTTTATATATTCCGTACAGTTTATTTGCCTCTTAAGATGTAGATGTGTTCTTATTTTCAATAGGTTTATCGTGTTTTGAGAAGTTATTTATAAAATTTCGTGGGTTTTGAGGATTTGCTGGGTACGGAAATTTTGCAGAAGCACTTTAAATTATGTTTTTTTTTCAGAAACATTTACAGAATAGACGAATGCTGAGGATACAACATTGTAAGAAGATTTTTTTATGCAGAAGACCTAAGATATTTAGTATTTTAGATCTGTTTTTATTAACCCAAAACTTTGAAACCCAGAAGAGAAGTTAGAGCAAAATAACGAACAGGTTGACGATGTTCGACGATGTTCGACGACCCAAATGGCGCAGCGGTACTGAGGCTGCCTTACGTTCTTAGGGTCCCGGGTTCGAATCCCGGTAGGAGCAAATGTTTGTGTAATGAGCATGGGCATTTGTTTCCGAGTCATGGATGTTTATATGTATAATAAGTATGTATTTACAAACAAAAAGTATCTATGTAGTATATCAACTATCTGGTGTTCACGACACAAGCCTTGTTGCTTAGTGTGGCACTAGATGGCGCTGTGTGTAATGTCCAGCGATATTATTATATTATATTATATGTCGTAAATCACAAACTATTCATCCCAAAATAGTTTAAACCCCCAGACTAAACTGAAAGTAACCTGCCTTAACGTCGTCAACGTAAGTGCATAGTAGTGAATTTTAACGTCCAAACTTGTCCGTACGTGAAAAATCCTTGCAAGTGAAGCTGTATCATGAAGGGGTAGAATAGATCACTCCCTGTAGGAAAGCGTCAATCGCCGGCTGATTTATAGAGGGCGGGGCGTCTACGGCGGCGCCGGCTAAACCATCCGGACTTTTGCTCGTGTTACCGATCTCGGCCCACCGGCAAACAAGTCACTCACCTGCCGACTCTCTCATCGAAAATGCGAACCCTAGTAAATGCCTTTATAAACGAATCCATTTTAAATTCGAATAGTCTACCGACAACACGAACGGAACTTCCAGACATGACATGCGTGTTAACGAAATGTTGGAGCTTGGTCAATTTCAACGTGAAAATTTTACACAGTTTACCGACGTCGAATTTTCGTGACTATATTAAAATAACATCCTAATGGAGCCGTCCGCGTCCGGTCGCCGCTAACTGAGCTTGTTTCAGTATCTGCTTTAATTACTGAATTCAGTCAAAAACAAATAAAGAATCCTCTGTTAATTTGCAAGGGGTCTTTTATGCAAACTTTCAGCGCAAACTTGACCTAAGAATTCAATCAGGACTCCGGTTGCCAATAATTGCGCGATTCGAGAGTGCACTATAGCTAAACTTTTCATCCCGTTGTTGGCGTTCTATTGAAATCATCTTAACGCTATTCGTAGTTCTACACGCCATGGTAATAAATTGCCGGCGAGTAAACTACTTACAATCGGGAAAAGTTAAAATTTAATCTCAAAATGCAGGCAGAAATTAAAAATTACGACATGATTTAAACAGATTGTCGAACGAATGTTTAAAACGACGTCATTCGTGCAATCTGCTCGAGGATTTTAGTATCGGGAGATAGCCGGCGGATTAATGTATAAAATATAAGATCAACATTTGCATTTACGAAAATATAGATATAATTGAAACGTTTTAGGGGCATTGAAGAAGTTTTTAGTTCAATTTAGCGGCAATCAGGACGGCCGTTGAAGACGGAGCGTGAGCCGAATGCTTAAAATATTAAACGTGCCGGAATGACGGGACGACGGGACAGCGGCCCGCCAATTTGATATCTGTGTCAAATCAAATGAGCGCCGACGTACCCCAAATATATGATATCACAAATGTTTTGGAATTATTACGTTTATTTTGTGAAAACAATGTTTTTATCGGCAATAATCGTACGAAAACTGAGTGTTTTTCGCTTGTAAACATACCAAAAACTATTCGACTATATTTTGAAACTTCATTTTATTTCAGCAGATTGAGATAATAACCTGTCATCACGTTTTCATTAAAATACTCTCATTTATATAATGATCTGCTTTCGCGTCAAATTAACGTTCGCTTTTTTTTAAAATGAGAAGAAAAATATAAAAGAATACAAAGTCAAATTAACGTCAACATAACGTTAAAAAGGGAAAAATGTAAAGCAGTAATAACTAAAAATAGGTAAAGATAAAATTGTGACAGCTAGAAGGAAACGGGCCCAGCCGAGCGTATCTCACGAATGCAGCGGCGCCCGGTTTGATTTTAATTCAAGAAAATATAATTTTTAATACTTTGTTTTCTTAGGTATATTTTGTTGAATTTTAACGACCCTGTTTTTTGTGTATGACGTTTTGTTAAAATAAAGGCAGTGGGTTTAGTTCATTTAAAAAATTTAGGATGTTTGAAAAATTTAGAGAAATTAGATAGCTACATATTTTGCTTCTTGGTCAAGAATAAGCCACGCTTACTTGTGTTGCAGATGTTACCAAAAAAGCATTATCATTGCACTGTAAACCAATATTTCTACCGATAATTAAATAAAATAAGCCATAGTTATATTTATCATTCCATATTGTAAAAAAACTTTTAATCTGTGTTTTGTGTGCGCAATAGCTTGCATTTATCTGTTACTAGCAACCCGCCCGGCTTCAGCACGGATGCGATGTAGATATAAACCTTCCTCTTGAATCACTCTATCTATTGCTGAAAACTGCATTAAAATCCGTTGCGTAGTTTAAAACATCTAAGCGTACAAACAGCAGGAGTGACTTTCTTTTATATCACTCGTATGTAAACATATCGTACATGTTATTAAAAAATAAGTCACGATAAAATCAATAGTCAGCAGTATTCTAAATACATCAAAAGAAACGAACAATCACGTATAACAATAATTTTCAATTAAAATCGAATCACATAAGTACTTCAGATAGCTACATCACAAATGCTCAAATCAACGAAACATAGATCTTTCTAAGTCACTATTACATTGTGCGGTTGTAACCTAAATTGTTTTTTTTTCTTTCTTCTCATAGTTTATTCAGCATTTCCATTGTTTCACACAGTAAATCATCAGTTTCATAGATTGAAATCAACCAATCGTTATTGCGTACATTGTTGGTTTGAAAATGGCAACATCAATATGTGAATATCTCATTCAAAACTCCAACGGGGCCTGTAGTGAAATATTTATCATACAAACAAATGAAAAAGCGAACCAATTAAAATGGGGTGCAAAGTTACATTACAAATTTAAAACGAATGTTTGCTATGATGGTATGATGATCTTTCGTTTCGATTTGCGCCTGAAATCATGATGAAGTATTTAACAAAATTTACTCCGGTTACTTTTCTAAAACGTGGGAAGTTTCCTAGACCAAGGCGAGTCTTGACAGAGATAATAGAAAATAAAGATTGCTAAAATATAGTACGGGTAGGTACAATTATAATTAAGGCTTATCGCCTTAAAGCGCCAACCCGTCCTGAGCAAGCGTGGTGATCAATGCTCGTGCCTTCTCTGTATGAGAAGAGGCCTTTGGCCAGCTATGGGACAGTGACAGGTTGGTGTTATTATTATAGTAGATAATAATATTTTTTAGTCTCTTTGTGCAACCAACGAAAAATATATTTTTTCTGCACAAAATCGCGAAAAAATTCAAGTCTACCTCTAATACCTGTCTAAGCAGCTAAGACGAGTATCTTTTTCATATTAACTGTTTCTTTTCCACTTTATTTTACCACTGTAAAAGACCCTAGAAATCTGAAGACAGCACAAATAAATAATCCCAATTCTGGAAACTGAGATTACAAATAGAATAGTGTCATAGAAAAATAAATTATTCCTATTCTAGAGAATTAAAGCAATGCGGAGAAACTGTGAAAATAAATCAAAATACAAAAAGAAAAGTCTCCAAGTCTCTTGTAATACAGAAAGAGTACTATTTCATATTTTTACTGTAAATAAATATGACTTTTTCGCATTTAAATTTTCAAATTTTCCGGAATGCTAGGCCGACGCAATCGCACTCGTCGACCGACGTGCCTTCTTGCTTTATTTGCTTCATTTTCAACGAGATTCAGATTGCCAAGAAGTTTTGCGTTCAATTTATATAATATTACCTTTTCTAGTGCTGTTCTAGTAAACCGTTTTTCGGCTTAATCAGTTTGAAACACTAACATTTTTATTTTATTATTTTACCTGCCGATGACGGAACATATTTAATTTTGTTACAAAAATCATTAACAAACCTTTTTTAATGAATTCAACCATCAGGACATACAAATTGAAAATTCAAATTCTTTTATTTAATTATCACCATGTACAAGTTTTTTTACGATGCACGTTATAGATTAGACCGTCGTAATGCCCCAGAGGTTAAGGCCTCGCCTCCCATGTATGAGGTTGTGGGTTCAAATCCGGGCAAGTACCAATGTGACTTTTTCAATTCATATGTACTTTTCTAAGTTTATCTTGGACATCACAGACATCGGTGAAGGAAAACATCGTGAGTAAACTTGGACTTATAATTAATGTAAGTCTGAAATCGCCAACCCGTCTTGAGCAAACGTGGTGATCAATGCTCGTGCCTTCTCTGTATGAGAAGATGCCTTTGCCAAGCAGTGGGACAGTAATAGGCTGGTATTATTACGTTATAGAATTCCACGACATCACAACGTGTCACGATACGACGTCGTACCCTATGTGTTTTGACCAAGAAGATCTTTAAGATCGCCAAAGCAATTTCTCCCCCTTTATTTAAATTATACTAGGTTGCCTCGACACCCACACAGGCTACCTACTCTCCAACATCTCGAGTAACACCATCAGGCTACTATTTCCACGCAACCCGACCCTGAGACTGTTCTGTGTAAGACTATGATACCCACACCCGCAGCACCGATGCCCTCAAATCGATGAACTATAAATCCATTGTCTAAGTTTGCACAGACAGAGCTCCTCTGGACTCAGAAGATTAATTTTCTTAGTTTAGATTGTTTCGTGACCCATTGTGCACGCGATAATTGGATTTTCTCGACTATCTGTGATTTAGTTACCTCTGGGCTCAGATTTGTCGTAAAATTCAATGGTATAATACTGGGATGCTTAATTTATTATGGAGGTGCGTGTCTGGATTTTGTATAGCGTGAAATTAGTAGGTTTACGCTCAAGTGTCGGTCCAGGAACAATAAGCTCATTATTTGAAAATTTCTGTAGAAGCTGTTATTACAATTTCTAGATACTCGTAATTTAATTTATGTTACAATCTATAATACCATTGCCCCAGATAGAAAATTGTTTAAGAGACTTTCAGCTGTGCTCTAGAAAAGACGTTTGCTTTGAGCTTTATTGAACATCAGAATATTTTATTCACGTTATGTTCGATTGTGTTTATTTAAGTGGCGGGCACTGCTTCAGAATTTGAGAGCAGCTTCTGTCTCAATTTTAAAATAGATTCGCTAAGCAACAAAACCCTTTCACTAAATAAAACAAATCTGCACACAAATCTCGACGGAACAAGGAAAATAATAAAAAAACAGCTGCAATAACACTAAAAAATAATTTCAAACCTACCCTTTCGCCGTAAGGTAAATTTTTGTGCACTTATCTCAAGAACAGCTGTACCGTTTTCAGTAAGACCGTTACATTAATATCATGTCAAAATGGCGTCGGAATTAACAATGTTGGCTGACAGCGCCGGTATCTTTTTCTTAGCGGTTGGCGACAGCACTAAAATTGTATCGTTTTATGGTTATCGTTAAACTAAGCTCGGTGTGTGGTTTCATCGCATGTGTTAAGACAGTTGCTTACTCGAAGCTGAACTGAAGCGTTCCAGCTCTTAAAGCAGTATTTCTCGTTGAAAGCTTTGCTTGAATACTATCTAGCTAGCCATCACACGTAGGTCAGAATTCTCTAGCTCTAATAATGGGCGAGGTATTTTAGATGAAACAGGATCTCGTATTTTGGTAATTTCAATCAAGTTTTATATAAACTGGCATGCAAAAATAAGTACTACACTTTTAAAATTTTAATTTTTCCTAAACTATAGACGTCAGAGATTTAATTTTTAACAGCTTTCTTTGAAACTATAGACAAAATTAAACTATTTTTTGAGTCCTTTTTGTTTCGCAATTATTTCTTGTGTACTTTAAAAGTAATTGCAATTTTATAAGTGTGATACTTATTTTTGCAGTGTAGGTGTAAAAGTACCCTTAACGAAGCCGAAAACCATTTGTTTTCCCCGCCATTGCGATATTTTTTTTGTTGTAGACTATACTCGGGAACCTTGGAAGGGGTTTCAACTTTTTCACAAGTTCTTGTTTTTAATACAAGTTTTTAATGTTCACCTCCACGACCCACGTACTATTCAATGCATCCATCAGCACAATGTTGTTGAGTGCGTTTATTGAGTCCTACCGTAAAACGTGACTTTTTACCCAAAAAAAATATCTCCATATGCAAAAGCCATCTGATTTTCGAGAGAATATGAGTAGCAAGTTCTCACCTCACCAAATGTGAAACAATATAACACTTCTAAAAGCATACAACGTAAACAGATTTCAATTACACGTCAAACATAAAAACCAAAGCTATATAATTTTCAGCGCACTCCACACTGGACTTCAATCACAAACCGCGGCGCTTTTTAATTTTATTGATGCGTAAATCGTCAGGACTATTATGAAAAGTTTTAAACACTGCACATGCCATGAAATAAAACATAATTCAAGGGGTGACGCGACAAAAGCTTTGGATAGTTTTTTATCAAACGTCCCAGTTAGTAAAACAACGTGTTGTCATGAAATATGCGCGATTTTTTGACGTGTTCAAACGGTGTGGCGTGACCCTAATTGGTTGTTTTGATTAGCTTTTACGCCTAATTAAAATGTCGTGTGTCAACTGTTTGTGGAAAAGAGTTCGTTAGGATTGATTTGTTAAAGGGTGTTTGTAAAAGGATGCTTTCATTGATTTACTAGTAAATTTAAGCATAAATAGATTCTTCAGATGAAATATATAAGGTACTTAAGACATAGTCCAGATCATTATCATCGGTAATTGGCCTCAAAAATGGCACAGCCATTTTGTTCAATCAAAAAACACACAGCAAGGAGGTCTGTCTTGGTATCTGTCTATGTCTAAGGATCCCACATTATACCTATACTAATACCATGTCATCTCGACTTTAATGTAATAAAATAATGCGTCAAGTCACTCATATGATAATGTAACTTATACATCTTAAGACCATACGAATAAAACTCAAACCTTTACAAAACAATAGAAAAAGGTATAACCTTTCAATAAAATAATAAGGCAATCCCTATTGATTTTTCTAATTGTGTTACCTACGTGAATGTCGGCTGGCGCTTCATTAAATATTTCTTAAAACATCGTAAGTAACTTGTTAGTGGAAATAGACGAGGGTCTAGTGTCGTCCCTTTTTAACTCGTCGGAAATTTAATAGAAAATCGACCGTTTAAACGGAGATAGCCTTTAAAACGATTTGGTAGTAATGAAAACCACGTGGATAAAGTATTTTAGGGTTACATTCAGTGGTTTTTTGACAAAATCGTGTAAGTTGTTTTGAAAATCCGTAAAGGTAGAGTTGGGCAAAGGTGTACTTAATAGTACACCCATTCTTTAGTTATGTTTGAGTCCGGGTGTCCGTACGTTCGTCCGTGTTGTAATATAGCGCAAGCCCATTGACATAAACTGGGCACGAATCCAGACTGCATGACTACTACTGAGAAATTCCTGATTGAAAAACTCAATAGCACTTTGCCCGAATCGGAAAACGAACCCAAGACTTCACGCTCAGCAGTCGCAATTGCAACCACTCGACCAACGAGGCAGCCCTTTTCAGCAAAATATAACCATAATGTATCTATTTGTAATGGAAACGTATTTACACGTACATAACGAATTTACATAATTAATAGCTTTATGAAACTAAACCTTAATTTTTACTTTTGCTTATGTTAACTCAAAAATATATAAGTAGTTTTACAAGTAAACCCTCTTCAGCAAAATATAACCATAATGTATATATTTGTAATGGAAACGTATTTACACGTACATAACGAATTTACACAATTAATAGCTATAGGAAAACCTTAATTTTTACTTTTGTTTATGTTAACTCAAAAAGATGTAGTTTTACAAGTAAACCCTCTTCAGCAAAATATAACCATAATGTATCTATTTGTAATTGAAACGTATTTACACGTACATAACGAATTTACACAATTAATAGCTATAGGAATACCTTTATTTTTACTTTTGTTTATGTTAACTCCAAAAGTTATAGTTTTACAAGTAAACCCTCTTCAGCAAAATATAACCATAATGTATAGATAATATAACGATAATAGCAAATAGCATAATAGCAAAATATAATCATAATGGAAACGTATTTACACGTACATAACGAATTTACATAATTAATAGCTTTAAGAAACTAAACTTTAGTTTTTACTTTTGTTTATGTTAACTCAAAAAGATGTAGTTTTACAAGTTAACGCTCTTCAGCTAAATATAACCATAATGTATCTATTTGTAATGGAAACGTATTTACACGTACATAACGAATTTACACAATTAATAGCTATAGGAAAACCTTAATTTTTACTTTTGTTTATGTTAACTCAAAAAGATGTAGTTTTACAAGTAAACCCTCTTCAGCAAAATATAACCATAATATGTTTCTATTTGTAATGGAAACTTATTATACGTACATAACGAATAAATTTACATAATTAATAGCTATAGGAAACTAAACCTTAATTTTTACTTTTATTTATGTTAACTCAAAAAGATATAGTTTTACAATATCCACTTGTTCCAAACTTGTCCTTCATTACAGCCTTTACGTGAAAGACAGGGACTTCCTTCCCCTAGAATTATCACGGTGACGCTTATCAGGCAGATCTCACACCAGCGCGTCTGAATTAGCAAGTGTCACCAGTTAACATGTCGCAGCGTTTGTAATTAGCACTATACGAGGGAGGGACGATAATTAGCGGCTCACCACAAATCGGACGCAGCAGTTTTTTGTCAAGACTTTGTCGAGGAAACGCCTGGCGAACAATTCTTTTGTCACTTATAGGACTCAGTTATTTGAGGATTATTTGTTAAACAAAAGATACTGTCCGAATACATTACCTCCTTATCTATTTGAATTCGGTAAAAAAACTAACCCGAAGCAAGTATGACAAATATTCTTCTGGTACCGATCAGCAAACTTCGCCCGGAATTTACTACCGCTGAATCATATTCGGTTCGGCACAGTTCGAGTGAAACCGAGATTGAATTGAAAAGATAGGATTAATAAGTTGTATGCTGCTTTGTTCACGTCAAGAACATTTTAGTTTGATGCAGCGACAAAAGCAATAAAAGAAAAACTCAATCTGCGAAGCGATAGCTTAGTTCAACTTCGTGAAAATGAACTAATTGTGTTTTTCAGGTATAGTTTGGGCGTACTGTGTAAGGAGTACCTACAGTATCCATGATGAAAAAAATCTCTCCTAATTATACTAACTTAGGAAGCGTATTCACCGTTTCTTTTATTTATTCTGTCAGATAGTCCTTTCTTTTTCATATAATATAACGTTTTCCTGCAGTGCTCCATTGTTGCACAACGAGTTAGAATTATTCCACCGGCCAACAATGATAAACTGAGATTCCAAGATGAAGAGTCGCAACGACCATTAAAGTTTCAAAAGGTTCTCTTTAGAACAATACAGTGAAAATAAAATAATTTATACAGGAAAGCTTAACTTCAAAAGAGTCTTTCACTCAAAAATAAAGCGTGTTGTAGTACCTAAACAAGGTGGAACAATGTTTTGCATAACAAAGGGAAAAAAACACCTAAAGGAAAACATAAAGCCACACTTTATTCGCAGAATACTTATTCAAATGAGGCTGTCCCTTCTAAGTTTGTTTTCAATCAAAAACTCGCGCAGCTTTGTCCCGCTAAACTTTATAAATGAGGCGATTATCCGCGGCGAGGCGTCGCAGGTCCCTCCCGCGATAGGTGTGTGGTGTCCGGCCGCAGCCCCGACGTCGCCGCCCCGCAGCCGCCCCGCACCCGCCCCGCTGCCGTGCCGCGCGCCGCCTGCGCCACTCGCCGGCTGCGTCGCGCTGATAAACCGCTGGTCACCTGCGCTGCATGAATTGCAGCGCTTTTTAACTTTCATCCCGCTAAGTCCTTTAAACTTCATCCGCTTTAAACGCCCGCGTTTTATTTATGATTTAGACGCTGACAACTACACAGACAACTTTGTAAAGTTTTCGCAATATCCGACGAGGTAAAAAAACTGTGTTTTTAAGTCACAACGCCATTATGTAAAGCAGAGATTCTTCGTATAATTAAATAAATATCAAGCGTGCTTGCAGACGGTATTACCTAAAAATTCACAAGTACATACGCAGCTGAGGTTAGTAATAACACGAACGTGAAAAGAGTACAATAACACGAACCTAGCCGCGCCTAGTAATAGTACATCAAGATTAGCTCGAGGCTGCAGTCTGATTACGTCGCTATGTAAGAAGAGAGCCCGTCGCAGCCTCCTCCGATTCTGAGATGAGGATTTGTATACACTTTTTTCTGAAAAAAGTAACTTTCTTTTCTCGGAGTAAAGTCGCTAATCTCGAGAAGTCAATAATATGCAAATTTAATCCGTCTACGTCACATATAAGAAGTGTTAATAAGTCTTGTTCCTCCGCTTGCTTCGTAATAAGATCTCTTGAAATTCTTAATAAAAACGTGTAAAAGTTTTTGTTTTATTGTAAAGTAAGGGGACGTGTTATTATTGACGCTCGTACAAAGAAGTCGGCCCAACAAGGTGCTCTTGCATTAGTTCTATCTCAAGTATTATATTGTGCCCTGGGCACTTCCCCACTCGCGCCTTCCGCAACTTTCTTTACAATTTCCTTCTTGAGATTTGCTGTTCAATTAAATTATATGAATTCAATTCCGCAGTTTTTCACGGATCTATTTTACGAAGCGCGTTAAATATTAAGTTAGCATCGGAATCAAAAAATAAATGGAATAAAAGTGGGCAATCGCCTGTTCAAAATGAATTGCAAACAATATTACATTTTGGAAGCAATCTACGTTAACCCAAAAGGGAATGATGTGGCAGCTCTTTATATTGCAATTTTTGTGCCCAAACAAAACGAATTTGCCGCGCAATCAAAGCGGGAATCCGATTGATGACATGGCGGAATAATTGTTTCGTGAAATTGAAAATATCGCGGCTTGTATTCTGTGTAACACCTTATAAAACATACTTTTGAACGCAATTTGGGAACTCTCTCAACTTTGATATAAAAAGAATATGGAAAAAGAAATAGAACGTATAGGTTGATGCGATAATCTAATAGGCGGATTACTTTTTATCTTTTCTGGGTCGAATTGATACTAACTTTTATCGCAATAGGGGAGTCTCACGCCATACAAGCATAATGTCGACCTACGATTTCTATTTCAGTGTAACATGTAAGCACATAGGTGGATATACGAAAGCGCAAAACTCTGAAATACCTGTCGCGTAACTCCAAACTCAATCTATAAACAGTGTAACGGTAAAACTAAAGTAAAACATCGGAACATCGCACCTGTGACAAGTACAATAAAACTTTACCAATAAACCATATTTCACAGTCGACTTCAATCTCAAATACCAATATATTATGAGGAGATTTCCTACGTAGGTACATAATTCAAAGAATCGGAGATAAGTTATCGGAGTCCCGCATATTCATAGTGTCGGAGTCGGTGCGGTGTCGCTTCGGATTACATAAACTGCGGGTAGTCCCGATGTGTTTGTGCCCATCTAAGTAGCCAACTTGCGCCCGCAAAGCACTTTGGAAAAGAGTTTCGTCGTGAAACGTTTTCTTTTTCCTAACTACGAGGTTTGTGGAGCGAGTGAGCGACACAGCTATACTTGTATCTGTTATGTCAAACACGTGGGCCGTCGCATCACTGGAGTACAAAATGTAATGTAAATAAAACGCCACTGACACAGCTTAGCGCACTGTTGCAGTTTTTGAATATTCGAATTCGGAATACTGAATGTGGCAAAACCGCTGTTGCTAGCTGCCAGGAACTGCCTTGCTATGCCAGTATGAATACTTATAAGACCTACTTTCTTTTTTATCCAGCAATGGTTTTGCTAATGAAAAGATTACATTAGAAAGCCTGACCGGTATTAAAGCTAAACAAAAGAGTGCATAATACCACTTCTCATACCAATTAAAACCATACAGGATGAACTCTTAATGAAAACCGACTACACTGAAGAGAAAAAAAGGTTTTTTTTTTTTATTTATTGTAAGTATAGCCGATAGAGAAAACCGCGGTTGCTAATAAAACTGTTCATATGTGCCAAAGTGATAATTACCATAATGTTATATTCCGTTTGTTTTCTTTGCTAATTCCATAAACTAACGGACTAAACGAGCCACTTATGCTCTTTGCCTTGCAATCCGATTAGTATTTATTGAATTTAAATCGTTCGATAAAATGTTTTGTTATTGCTCATTTGTTTTTGATCGTTCAAACTTTACATAGAATGTTAATTGTGCCTTCGATATACTCGTACAAAACGATAAGTTTTATTCGATTCAGGTTGATTGAGAAGTTGACTGCATCTATTTTTTATTATTTTCGAAAAGGGTTGTCTCTAAGAGCTTATTGTAGATTGTACAAAAGAAGAACTGAAGATTGTTAAACCATTTACCTTAATTTTAGCGCCATCATTTCTTGGAAGTGGACAACACATAAAAGTAAAACGCACATAAAACATGGAAAATTCATTACTTAATAACGGAAAAGAGCAAATTGTCTCTCAGGTGCAAATTGCGTCTCTTTACCGCGGTGATCCGTCCCATCATGACCTACGCTTGTGTCGTGTACGCTCACGCCAAGCCTAAATATCTCCATAGGATGCAGGTCCTCCAAAACCGGTTCTTACGTAAAGTCACGGGAGCTCCCTATTATGTCCGCAATGACCGTTTACATTTAGATCTTAAAATCCCCACAATAGCCCAGTTCATGAAGCGCCTTTCCAAGCGCTTCTTCGACTCTGCCGTCAGACATCGTAATCCCCTGATCGCAGCGGGCGCCCGTTACGAACCCTCGCGAATCAGTCAGGTCCGCCGCCCAAGGCATGCTTTAGTCGATCCCGATGACGCTACAACCCTCCTCCAGGAGAGCAGGAAGGAAACTAGCACGCTTAAGAAACACAGATGCAAACAGCTGTTATTCCGTCCTCGCCGTCGAGGCTCGTCGCGACGCCCCGTTACGAACCCTCCCCGTCCCTTGCTCGTGCCAGCTCGCGTTGCTGAGCCTGTAGTCCAAAGTCAGTCCCTAAATAATGACACCACTCTGATCCAGCCTGTCCCCTTGCTGTCCTCTCCCAGCGACGCCCTAAGCCGAGGCCCGTACCCCGCAGGGGGTGCCCTTAGCGTGTAGTCGCTTAGTTTGTAAGTTTTTTGCCCTGGCTGGAGGCCTTACACTTAAGGCACCCACAGGAAAGTCCGGTTAAGCAGACGACAACCTCTCTGGTTGAACTGCGAGATGCCATTTCGAAAAAAAAAAAAAAAAAACTAGGAAAATATCGAAGCACTAACTATACAGTTATGGCAAAACTAGTCAAATTATAGAGTAGTGTTACCATGTTCTGTAAATTGTTGATGGGTAGCATTTCAGTTACTTTTTATGAAGTACCACTTGTGGAATTTTATAATATAACTACGTGTCGTGTCAATAAAATAAAATACTTCTAATTTTCCTATTACTTGATTGAATTCTGTGCTCTTTGAATTATGTATTTAAAGTAGGAATATGCATTTATTGGTTTCTGTAAATAATTGAATTATGGCTACAGAATAATTAAAATTAAATATTTCCCAAAAAAAAGGATTAATTTATATTAAATAAACTAACTAAAAGCGCCCAGAAGACTGGCAGCATTGCCACGTTGAATGGCAATGACAAGTCTGATAGGGAAAAGTTTTTTCATCCTATAATTTAAAACTAAAAACTTAATGGACAAGAAAACCCATTCCAACATGTACCTGTTCTCAATCTAACCACACCTAAACAACATTCCCATCCCTCACAATTTTTCAACTTACCCACCACAGACAAGCTATTTTAATTAACCCTGCTATAGCAACATGTGACATGTTGTAACAAGTCGGAAGTGCAAGTTGGTCGGGTGCTTTGATCCTCGGTCGTGAGGTGTGCCGGCGTCGTGCCCGCGCATAGTAATCCATCTCGCTAGACAAACTCACGACTAATATCTACGAGAACTTATGGATGTGGTAGGTAGGGACGTAGGGAGAGAGATTTTAGACGCGTTTTCGTGAGCTTTCATTTGCGGGTGGATTTTGAATTTGCGAAAAGGTGCAGAGACGGTATGTGGCATGCGCAAATGCATTATTAGGGTTCTATAACCGAATGACAAAAACGAAACCCCTAAAATTTGGTTCAGTCCATCGTCCGTCCATTTTAATCGGAGACACGCACTTGGGAAGTTTTTTTTTGGTAAACAATGCAGCTCAAAGAAATTCTTTGCCCTGCACTGTCTGGGCGCATCTAAAATCCCCCTCAAGATCATGTGCATATTAATTAAACGCGGCAAAGTAGAGGGTTTGTTAGAAAAATAAAAAGTGTTTTGATCTTTGACTGGGTCTGTTTGCAAAATTTTATGTTGCCTAAATCTTGAGAAAAACCTCCGTGATAGAGGAAAAGAAAACTTTTTTTTTTTAAAGTTCGGAACTTTTAAAAACATCTATAACATTAACAATCAATTTACAAACCGAAACAAATAAATGACTATCGACGAAACCTACCATTATCCTTTACCAACAACAAGTTAAATAACAACGATAGACGACAGCTATTTACATAAAGCAGACGTCATTACAGCAAATACCAACTATTATTCAAATTCCTGTCAATGATTATCGTATAAATGGCATGCATTATAAAAAGCTCGTAGCTAATATCGGGCATTTAGTCCGTTATTCATCTATCAAAATGAATGACTAATGAAAACGTCGAATTTGAATATTGACGAATGAAATGTACTAACTAAAATTAGTGTCGGACCGAAACCCGATTTTCTGCCGAAACTGAAACCGTAATCGAATATTCGGCACATCTCACCGTTTTGGTTAAAAAAAAAAAACAAAATTATATCATCTTTAACATTGAAACATGTTGTACATGGTAAATATCCCGTTTTCAAAGATAAACGATAACTGCTGTGTCTAATATGCAAATAGGTTTTTACAAACATTTTTACACGTCATTTGGTTTAACTAGATGGGGCCGGTGTTTCATACCTGACTAGTCTGAAAAGAAACAGCACTAAAAAAGTAAAACAAACTCAGAGGTCAGATATCAATGGTCAATGTTAATGACAGTGCACTAACACTATCATTGACATTGAAACCGGGAACATAAAAAATATACCTTATCTATCAGATCATTGTAACATTAGTCCAAGTTTCAAAAAAGAGTAAAATAATAACCGTTTAATTTGTAGAATGCAGTGATAGTAAGTATTTACAATCACTAGTAGTAGTTTCAAAGATCAATGGCTCAAACACACTATGAGTGACGGTCGAATGGAATATTCAGCAACTTTTTGGCCGAAACCGAAACTCCAGTCGAAACCAGTTTTTAGGCCGAAACCGTAACGAAAATCGAAAAGCTTCGGTTCGACACTAACTAAAATATTATTTGGTAGATGCCTGCAGTTGTAGTGCAGGCCGATAATTGAATGATGTAATATTAACATACGTAATAGGTACCGACTACTGTAGATATGTAGGTATGTGTGGTGCGAGGGGCAATGTAATAGTGTTTGAATAGCATTAAAAACGGGATTGATTTAGTTCTTTTTGTACGGATACCTAAATGTATGACAGTTTTTTTACCCAACTGCGGGACAGGAAAGGCAAGGTTATTTAATAAACCAGTCCATTCATTCGCCCTTTTTATAATTACACAAATTAATCTACAAATATTAAAAGGGAATGTTGATATTTGCCTTTGGTCACTCTCTTACTTCTATCTACACTGTGCTAAGAGGCAGATATTATAACCTTCCTTGTGAGTATATTCAAATTAAATATTAAACGAGTTAACGTATAATTTCAAATCTCTGCAGTTTTTCTTCATACCCATATTCCTTTAGGGAAAATAATTAACGGTCGTCAAAAAATTCATCCGCGCCAATATCAACGGGAAAAGTATCGAGAAGACAGGCAGCATTGCCACGTTATTGCTAGTTCATTTTATTGCCATAAAACATTATCAAATTCAAAAAAAGAATAGTTCTTTATGGAAACAGATAAAAAATCAAATCAAATCATATACATCAATTATAAATGTTTCATTGCGAATAAAAGAAAAGCAATCGCATGTTTATGAAAGGCGTACAATTTTATGAAATTCAGCTGAACTTCAATTTACCATTTCAATCTTTGATCAACAGTACATTGTTGATCAAAAATACACACTGTGTTATGAACCGCAGATTCAAATTAAACATCTCCATTTGCTTTACAATTGTTGCGTATTTTATTTAAAAATATTTTCTACCGATACAACCATTACTCTATGTAAAATACTGGTATTCAGTTGCATCCGATTAGACTGGAAGCCCACCCCAAGTCCCGGGTTCGAATCCCGGTAGGTGCAAATGTTTGTGTGATGAGCATGCACATTTGTTTCCATGGCTACTCAGAAATTCCTAATGGAAAAACCCAATAACACCAGGACCTCTTTCAGTTCGTTTTTAGTATTACCTCCGTGGCCAATCTGCAACATATTTTCAAAAACTGGGTTTTATTATTTAACGCGAATCAACGGAAATGTTTACTGACATAATCAACATTCCACAATATTAATTAGCACACAAATTTCAAGAATAACCTGCAAAGTCACCTTCTACATCATTTCAAATAGACTCCCACTTTTCTATGGAGAACGTTAAAATATGTAAACTACTAGCAATAAACTGTATAAGCTCCTGTGGTATTAAAATAATTAGTGTTCCGCCGTGCAAGGTCACGGTCAGCAAACAATGGGATCCTGGTGTAATCTCCAGTTCGCGACAGTTTTGAGTGTCTCGATTCACGTCATTACAATGTTTGGTGCGACGCGCGACGGAGAGACATCATAACGAACTTTGCTTGTATATATAAGTATTGCCAAAGATCCAAACCCATAAAAAAAAAAATTTTTTTTTTTTGGTGCAGTTAAAATTCGTTTAGATGTTGTTTTTGGACGTGTTTCCGATGACTTACCTACAAGTGTCTTACTTGTATCAGCTCTAATTTAAGAACTACCCTCAATTTTAAAATTTCTTAATTTTGACTTCAACTTTGACAAAGTATCACAAGTTTTATATTTTCCACTATTTCGTTGTTTGTGTGCTATGGCGAGCAGTTCAAGATGTTGTTTGACCCATCCAGGTGAATTTTGTTATATATGTGGTGAATATACCTTTAAGAAATATCAAAAAACCTTAATAGAGTTTGTGAAAAAAGCATATTTTGCTTACTTCATCTTGAGTATTGAGCATGAAGACAAGCCTTTTTTTTCGGATCGGAAATCATCAAATGACACTTTTCACTCTGGGCGGAGCGGAAGGGAGTGTCAGACTTTTTCGGACTAAAACCCATCCATGTTCCTTCTTTGCCCTTTGTGTTCCGGAGCCACGGTATCTCTTTCGAACAGTCCCGCCACCCCGGCAGGCGTCGGCCCTTAGGGACGCCTTCCTTTTGCTGACTCTCTTTGAGGCGCGCGTGGAACACGAACGCGCCGTCGACACGGCCTGTCCTCATGAGACGGACCGACAGCGAGCTAGCCCATAGCTTACCGTCCACAGGCCCGCGTACGTTGCCGGTTTTCGCGAAAATCTAAATTTGCACATATCTTTTTATCGTGTTGACACAGGACCTTGATTTTTATACACCTAATAGAGACTATAGACTTCAGTATATGATATACATTTCAACTTGCTAGGTCCACCCGTTCCTGAGAAAATTGGTGGTGACAGACGGACAGACAGACGGGCAGACGGGCAGACGGACATGACTATTACTGTGTTGCTTTGGAAAAGGTAAAAAACATTATTTATACAAGGTGTTAGGGACAAGCAAACTTTTACCATTTTTTCAGAATTCAATGTTGAGATTCGTCGATGATTAATAAACACTTCATAAAACGGTTTCATACAAATTAACCGTATACAGGGTGTAAACCACCTCATCACGAACCCGTTAACCAAGCATTCTGTACATCCAACTAAGTAACTTTACGCAAAAATTATTGCTGGAAAACGACTTTTTTTTTGGGGTGAAAAATCATGTTTTGTGGTAGAACTCAATGTAACGCACTCAAAACATTGTGCTGCTGGATGGATTGAATAGTACGGGGGTCGTAAGATTTTTACTTTAAACACCTCCAGTGTTTAAAGTAAAAATCTTACATTAAAAAATTGTATTTAAAAAAAAAGTTGTCAAAAAGTTGGAACTTTGACCCCCAATATCTCCGTAACTAGAAGGTTCCCAGGTATGGTGTAGAGCAAAAAAATGATCGCAATAACAAGGAGAATAAGTGCCTTTCGGCTTCGTTAAGAGGTGTTTTACACCCTTTAGAGGTGTTGCTTTTATATACACACTTGCTGTTGCCCGCAATTTCACTCCCGTGAAAATTTGGATGGGTATGTGTAAGACTAAAAAATAACCTACGACCTATTCTCAAACCTACCAAATATACACAAAAAAAAAACATAAAAATCGGTCAAGACGTTTCGGAGGAGTTCGATAACAAACACTGTGACACAAGATTTTTATATATTAGAAGGAGAAAATTAAATATTAGAATAACCGATGATTTTTATTACTTTTCTATGTATTTTATTTAGTGAAAACAAATGAAATGTAAATTGTGTTTTCAAAATAGAGTCAAATGTAGTATGATGTCTATATTCAATATTAGTCTTTATGACTTGAAGATTTCGATGAGGTTTCCTATTTAAAGAACAGTTAGTCCAATCAAGTGTCTAAAGAACAAAAACTAGTTGCTTTTTATTCACAATACAGTCATTTTCAAAGAGATTGTGGGTGGATTATACTGAGACCTCAAGATTAAAATGTATCTCAATATTACTATCCCCACTGCTTCTACATTTAAACGAAGAATATCTTCTTAGAGTCAGTAATCTACTTATTTATTTGTCTGCTGAATAAACAGAGAGTAGTTGCATGTCCGCAATAAAAATTAAACTTTTGCTTCTCATGTTACTTAGGGTTCCGCTTGTGTATAAAGAAAACGACTAAAACAACATCCCGAAGGCGTGTATCATATGTTTGTCAAACACACAAAATACAAACCTACTGAGTGATATTTATTTTAAGCATTATTTACAGGGAAAGTTTAAAAATATGTTTTTTTTTTTAATCAAAGTTATCTTCCTGCACTTGTTTTTTGCAAATTGGCGTCGGTGCTATCGTGTCGTTCTATACTGCCCGTTCCACATATTTAAGAAAAAAAAAAAAATTTAAAAACATTAGGTAATTTGAAGTACCTATTGAAAACTTGTAATCCTGATAAACCTCACAGGTACACTTAAATAAAACTCAAAAGAAAATTATATCACGAAAACTTTTAACGTAAGTTTCATAGAAAATGCTACTTAGGTTAAATAAGTATAAGAAAATGGATGAAAATATAACGAACACACTCGCTCATGATTAAATCGCACTTGGCTGCTTTTTCTATAGCCAGACTTGAGCGAATAATAATAATAGAACGAGCAATTTGCGAGAGCAGACGATATCTATGTTCATTGCACTTTCGCGACATCTTAGTACCAACAACGCTATAATGTTTCACTTTTACCGACTTTTATATTAAACAAAGCAAAGAAGCGATAATCTCACTAAACAAAAACCGATATATCTTTGAAAGGTTTAGTGAACGCATGAGTATTAAAACCCATTTATGTTTTTGTTCAATGAACATTTACTTTTAAGTTTTTGTATAGGTACTTATTTTGAGATCTGATAAACGTTGTCTAGTAAACTATACTAATATGTAAATTACCCAAAGCAAAATAGTTGTTTGTTTTAGAAAGTTTAATTATCACAATAAATTAAAGCAAAGCTGTAACTGTCAGTTGCAACCTTCAATTGCGCATTTTCCGTTCACGGAAAGTAAGATTTTTTGAAACTCATTACCATTATTAAATGAGTATAATATACTAGTGACACGCCCGGGCTTCGCACGGTTGCAACATATGCATATAAACCTTCCTCTTGAATCACTCTATCTATTGCTGAAAACTCCATTAAAATCCGTTGCGCAGTTAGAAAGATCGAAACGTACAAACAACGGGAGCGACTTTGTTTTATACAATGTAAAGATATTGAGATTATACACATTACCAACCTCATCTCACAAAATTTACTAGAAACATGTCAGGTACTTTAAAATTCACCCAAAACACGTGAACGAAATAAGCAGATTTCTCTACAACCGTGCACACCTGAGCTAAATTCCCGCTACGTTGGTACTACCTATGACGGACAGCATAATCTGACAAGGAAATCTAGTTTACTCGCTAATCGGCCCACTAGATGGCTATTGTTAAACTGGACGCTGCGCCACCGAAAATTTGTCGAATCGAACTAGAAAATGTATCACTTTTTTCATCTACATCGCCTGCAAAAACGTCAGATTATTTTTGGTTAGTAAGAAGCAGTGTAACAGATTTGATTGGATATTGTCTATAATTAATTGAGTGATTTCAATTACAGAAATGTAGTAGGTATATTTCAGTCATAATATGCGTCTGTAATCCAGAATACACTTAACGTAATCTACTTAATACCAAATTGCATTGTCAACAAGATGGCGCTGCCGCTGGCGACTTGTAATCGAGTACCGCTAGTATAACTAACTCGCGCGTACGAGCGGTAGCATCGTCAATAATTCATGCGGTAGGCACGTCGTACGGTACCCGCCAGCCGTTCCTAATTGATTCCTGATGCGGTGAGCTGATCGCATCACTGACTCCTTGTACTGCCCTACCAGGACCCGTCCGCTTCATTACGCACTTACAGGCTCGTACAGAATGAGGAAAATCGTAAGAAATAATTTTATTATAAAATTTCATGTGAGCTTCTGTTCTCGGGAGCGATGAGCGTGGCTTTTTTTTCGCAAGTTAATTATTCGGTAACGTGATAAGCAGCTAAGCGTGATAAGTGGATTACTTAGCATTCGCTAGACTTAACTGCGTTAACAATTCTCTCATAGTTACCGAACAACAGTTACAGCTCTATTCTAATGAGCGACGCACTTCAGAGAGAAAAGGTCGAATAATTCGAATAAATACGTACAAAAGTACCGTTGAAATTCAAAACTTTGAGTAAACAATCTGTAATTTCAATTTCAAATACAGTTAAATGTTCCATTTTGTTGGACTCTTATGCGGTGCAGCTGATTGTGATTCGTGGCACATACATAATCCGGGCGGATGGGCCATGATCTTGAACGTTGACTGACAGCTGGCCGCGGCCTTATTCAGGAGTCCTACGCTGATACGCAACGTTAATCGAATTGGAATACACGGCCACAGCTACCGTATCCATGTCCATCACGACTAACTCGGTTACTTGCTGTCCGAACGTGCAAAAACTTTACTGCTGCAAACTTAAATCTGGTTCGTATTTTATATCGTGCTATTTTCGGGCAGAGGTGTATATTAGTTTTACTGAACCATATGAAAAGAAAGATAGTCGCCATAAAATATAATGGTATCTCGTTGGAATTAATTTTATTAGATCCTATAAGAATGCTTCGCAATTGCCTGTTGCCTCCATTCTTAAACCTACTTCTACTACCTAGTTCTTTAAATGCCGATCCCGTCTTGACAGACCATAATCAAAGCCATTTTCGGAGCCTAAAGAAACACGACACTCTGTAAAGGGAGGATCCTCCGACCAGACAGGGGTTGTGTCTGGTAGACTACTGCCTGACGTTCAGTATCGGGATCACTAGTAGGTATAGATGCGAAGAACAGGGTGTAAAGTCCTTCATCCCCCATATAAAAGGGAGTATCTTCGAGCAGACGGGTGTTGTGTCTGGTGCGCTATAACTGCCCGACAGGTCGTTGTAGGGTTTTTTGTATGTTCTTTACTCACTCTACTCAGATTTTGATTTTAGTTCTTCATTTACGTCACAGATGTCGCTGGTGTACATTTGTAATAGGCTCGTGTCCTGAAAAATCGAATTAGTCCGTCAGTAAGATTTAAAAAAAATATTTGACACGTGTTTTTTCTTTTTTTACGTAGACCGAAATTGACGAAGATACGACGCTTTTAAAATTCTCAATCCCTCACGCCGTGCTATAATTTTTAGTGCGTTGTGACGTCACGAGCCCCTTCTCTCGAGTTTTGATGCGTTTTATCTTTGTTAATATTCATTGATTTACAAAAACAAAAAATACATATCCATCATTTTCCAATCTGACGGACTAAATAGATTTGCAATTTATTGATGGTGGAAACTAGCCTATCGTATCTTCAAATCCCACTTTCATTGGACCACACAAGACAGCAACAGACAACCCGTTTAACTTCAGTACTGGTCGTAAATCACAGAATAGTACCGTCCGATGCCCTTCCCTGCTCGTTACGGTTCTACGTGTCTTATGGAAATAACGGCATGTGACAGCTTGTTGACTTACAAGTCTAATTGTGATATGCATTCTTTATTGTGTGTAGCATCCGTAAAATTGTGGGCTCACGTATGCATGGTTATGTTGTTGAAATGAGTAGATTTTGTTATGAAACTTGTAAAATAGAAAAAAAATTAAATACTTTGTAACTGCTTACACCAGTCCAGCAGCAGGCTTTATTATTTGTAATATAAACTAATAAATAAATAATAATAAATATCGCTGGACATTAACACACAGCGCCATCTAGTGCCACACTAAGCAACGAGGCTTGTGTCGTGGACACCAGATAGTTAATATACTAGCTGTATACTTTTTGTTTGTAAATACATACTTATTTTATACATATAAACATCCATGACTCGGAAACAAATGTCCATGCTCATCACACAAACATTTGCTCCAACCGGGATTCGAACCCGGGACCCTAAGAACGTAAGGCATCCTCACTACCGCTGCGCCATTCGGGTCGTCAAAAACTAACTATACCACGAACTTGCCCAAAAATATATAATTGTCACATTTTCGCAACTGGTGCTATTTATACTGTCGGATTATTGTCTGTCGGTTTTACTAAATAGAGGTGTTTGCCATTATTTTATTAACAAATCTTATGTTCTACTGAAGCCTTTAGGGGATGGAATTGCAAAAATCTATCCTTAGTGCGCATCTTCTTCATCATATGAGGAACTCTTGTGCAAACTTGCATGTCATCCTTCTAGACACAGCAGTACCTATAGACTGCGTTTCCTGTCTGCGAATGAATGGATTTAAGAGATTTTTATGAAGTAACTATATTTATTCTTTTTTGTTTCCATTATCTTTTCACTATACATTTTCCTCATAAAAACTGTACTCATCCAACTACTCAACGTCCCACAATTGACTTCATTACTTTTTACTCTCTTACTAGGGATGTGCCACAACTTTTCATAGCCCCCATTTCGTATGCAAGCGAGTGCATAAACAAATTGGCGCGTACATCTCATTAACGTCACTCATACCGCGGCGTCGCCTGCTGTGTTTTTGTCCGCGTTGTCACCAGGTGTAAGCTTTCGCCTCCCGTATTAAATAACTACGTAACATTATATTCGATTAAACTGTCACTTAAAGCAGACGGTTGTAACAGTTTGAGAGGCATGCTAGTGCTGGGTTTCGTTGAAGCATGACTGAGTGTTTGTTATGTGAAAGTGATACTTTCATCGCACTTTCACATAATTATTTTAGCCATGAGCTTAGCATGAGTTCGCTCTAATGTAAGCAGTGATGTCTAATGGTGTGACCGTCGGACTGCCGATTCATAGATCTCGAGTTCGAACCCAAGACACGCACCTCTAATTTTTAGGATTCATGTGTGTATTGCATAATTATCACTTGCTTCGGTGAAGGATAATATCGTGAAGCAACCAGCATGGATGCGAGTTATTTTTGACGGCATGTAAAGCCAATTCAGAGGCCCATGGCCGGCATAAAAATTCTAATACCAGGTTGAACACTAAGCACACGATAAACAAAGAAGAAATTCGCTCTATACAAAATACTGGTATTCAGCTGCATCTGGTTAACCTTGAAGCCGGCCCCAACATAAATGGAAAAAGACTAGACAGCTGATAGTTGTGCATGATTTCTGGCATCTCCTGGGACCAAATAATTCGAAGACATGTGGCATCTACTGACCCGCACTGGACCCTCGTAGTGAATTCCTGTGTCCCAGCTGTGGGATATTCACAGGCTGAAAAGTTATAAACGTATGTGAGATTTTGAAGGGAAGCCAATAAAATATTTTTTTTACCGATTACCCTACTTATATACCTACCTTTAAAATATTTTATACATAAGTTTGTAATAATTTTGTCAAAACTGTACGTAAAACCAATAATGTTTTTTAAACTAGTTAATATTTCTCATGTAAGTGAATTTTTTTCTTATGGGAAATAAAGACATCTCATCAATCATCATCATCATCAATAATCATCAATCATCAATGTTCATCATCAATCAAAAGACCTAACAGACTTTAAAGTTAAACCAATATTGTTGATTGTTCATAAACAACTTTTCATACATTTATTGAAATCAGACCGTATTTTCTTTCAAGTTTCCCGCCGCTCTCATAATAAAAAAAAAAACAAAAATGTACAGAAAAACAGTTTTCAATAAAAACATTTCCACTAAAACTACTCCAATAAACTTCATTGACGCAAAGGATTCCTTCTGCATGTAAGAAGCCAAGTAAGGCGTTCATTGAGTTTGTTTGTATAGTGCTTTTTATTTTGAATTTTCTTTAAGCTACTGATAAAGTACTCTCTGTTTCTGTTAAAAGTTCTTTTGTTCGCAGGTATTGTTGGTTTCGTTGTTTAATGAAGGAAGTAGAAACATTTTAGTGATGCCTACCTATGTTATTTTTAAACACTTGGTAATCACTCTAACAGGAATATCTTAAAAAGAGAACTTAAGGACAAGAAACATTCTATCACTACATAGTATAAAACAAAGTCGCTTTCTCTGTCCCTTAATCCCTATGTATCCTTAAATCTTTAAAACTACACAGCGGGTTTTGATGCGGGTTTTTTTTAATAGATAGAGTGATTCAAGAGGAAGGTTTTAGTATATAATTTACGGGCGTTCGAAGCTGCGGGCATCAGCTTGTATATTATAAAGATAAAGAATAATATATCTAGTCTTTTTTCTGTTATTGCACCTACTGTGTATAATCTCTGCATCACCCTAAGGTAGACTGGTAGAAATTGTGCATAAAGTTTTAATAAATAAATAAAGTCTATCAGCAATATCTATGACAGAAAAGTCCAATATCAATTAGTATAAACAGTACAACAGTGTAGTGCTTCTAATCTCGTTGTAGAACAACAGAACTCTTTGAAAGCGTTATTATATTACCCTCTTCTCTATATACCTACGGTTTGTCTAAAGATTGTACCAGTT
Organism: Xestia rhomboidea; assembly: GCA_963853795.1. Taxonomy (NCBI): domain Eukaryota; kingdom Metazoa; phylum Arthropoda; class Insecta; order Lepidoptera; family Noctuidae; genus Xestia; species Xestia rhomboidea. The sequence continues at coordinate 13,374,215 of OY970767.1, read as the reverse complement.
TTACGACTTGTCTCGTGGTCGCAAGCGCGACTACTGAGCATGAGGTCCTCGGTTCGATTCCCAGGACAGGCAAACTCTCTTTGAGGCGCGTTCGTGTTCCACGTGCGCCTCAAAGAGAGTCAGCAATAGGGGTCCGCAAGGGCCGAAGCCTGCCGGGGCTGCGGGACTATTCGAAAGAGATACCGTGGCCCCGGAACACAAAGGGTGATGAAGGAACATGGATGGGTTTTAGTCAGTAAAAGTCTGACGCTCCCTCTTGCTCCGCCCAGAGCGGGAGGAGTCATTTGATGATTTCCCATCCGAAAAAAAAAAAAAATTGGATACGCAAAGTGTTATTGGTTTTTTCCTTCCGGTGCTGCCCGGTTGATGGCAATAGGCTAACCCCCTATTACATGGGACTTAACGTAATAACTGGCGAAACGTGGGTTTAATAAACTGACCTGCAAAAATAAGTACAATACTTTTAAAATTTTAATTTTTCATTTTTTTTTTTTTTTTTTTATCTCTAACTTCTATAGTTTACTATAGAAGTTAGAGATTTAAAATAAAAAACGGTATAAAGTAATTTTTATCAGTTTTCTTTGAAACTATAGACAAAACTAAACTATTTTTCGAGTCCTCTGTGTTTCGAAAGTATATGTTGTGTACTTAAAAAGTTATTGCAATTTTAAAAGTGAGATACTTATTTTTGCAGGCCAGTGTATTAGGTACATCTCTGCCCCAACCTTCGGTGATGACAGGTGTGATGTTATGTATGCACCAGTTTAAAGCCTCTAAATATACCTATTAATATCGGAATCTGACTGATACCTAAAATACATCCAGTCAGATTCAATGGTATCCAAATCGTGACAGTAAGCTCAATAAAGTTAGTGAGGAAACAATCTCGAATACGTCTCGGTCTCGAATAATCCTTGACTATTCCTATTCGAATTTACTCCTGATATCTTTCAATCCACATGGACACCGTACAGGTACATTTTCGTGCCGATATTTAGAATGGGTGACAGTTATTGGAACAGGTGAATCTCCGGATTAGGTGGAGGTGAAATGTCGGGAGCTGCGATGACTGTATGAGTACCTGGTATCCACGATTCGTGGGTACGTATTTCGCTTTGATAGAATCTACGTAGAACTGTGGGTTTTCATTTTCAGGCTTGGAAATTCCAATAGGCTTCGGGATTAGAGAGAATCAACTGTTAGTGTGTTAGGCACATCTGTTTTGCTTTGGAAATTCAGTTACTGTTGTTGACAACAATGATGTTGTAATTTAAATGAGAGATTTAAAAGACCAAGCGATGTTATTTGAGTAGGAAAACAAACTAAACTAGCCTGCAAAACTAAGTATCGCACTTTTAAAATTGCAATAACTTTATAAGCACACAAGATATACTTTCGAAACAAAAAGGACTCGAAAAAGAGTTTAATTTTGTCTATAGTTTCAAAGAAAGCTGATAAAAATTGCTATAAAACGTTTTTTATTTAAATCTCTAACTTCAATAGTTTAGAAAAAATGGAAATGTTAAAAGTGTAGTACTTAGTTTTGCAGGCCAGTGCATAAATCGTCAAAAAAAAATCTTCTAATGAGGTCTCAATTTTTCTTCTAACAATGTTTTTGTATTGTGTCAGGTGGTCAAACAGCTCCATGATTTAAATAATGGGACTACCATCTACCCTGCTATGCCACCGATGCGTGACCAACATCATCTGCCTAGCCTTTTTCCCAACTATGTTGGGGTTGGCTTCCAGTCTAACCGGATGCAGCTAATTACCAGTATTTTTCATGGAGCGACTGCCTACCTGACCTCCACAACCCAGTTAGTACTGGGTAATACGATACCCCTTGGTAAGACTGGTTGTCAGACTTTTTGGGCCACTGACTACCTGTAACGACTGTCAAAGATCTACAAATGACAACCGGGACCATCAGCTTAACATGCTTTCCGAGGGACGGAGGAAACTCGGTATGTAAGGGTGGTCACATCAACCCACAGACCAACCTAGGCTTAACCTAAAGATCGACCCGAGCGGCTGTTATTATTTAGCCACGAGCTCCTCGAGCTGACGATGAGTGACCAACCCCTGAAAAATCGAAACATTCCATGTCTATAATAGGCGAGACGCCAAAAAAATCGAATTAGTCCGTCAGTTAATAGATTATCAAAAAAATATTTGACCCGTGTTTTTTCTTTTGTTACGTAAACCAAAATTGACGAAGATATGACGCTTTTAAAATTCTCAATACGTCACGCCTAGGTATAATTTTTAGCTAGTTCTGACGTCACGAGCCCCCACTCCCGAGTTTTGATGCGTTTTATCTTTTATCAACATTCATTGATTTACAAACACAAAAAATACGTGTCCATTAATTTCCAATACTCTAACTGACGAACTAAATAGATTTGCAATTTTTTGATACTGTCGTAATGCCACACTTCCCAAAACGCTATAAATTCAAGGTTTACTAATATTTATTTGTAAAATTCCTACAAGTTATGGGCGTAACTGTTGCGGCATCGTTCCGCGTCGTACGAAGCTCATAACAAGTTTGTAACTACGTTTTACGACAACACCCACCATGCTATCACAATTTTCGCGATCGACTGTACAACAAAGAAACAAATAGACTAACTGTCATCAGTCTCGACTCCTAGGGGATTAGCAGGAGTCCAGACTAGGAGTAAACTGTAAAGTGAACAGAGTATGGAATTTATATTGAGGAGTAACTAATATGATATGTATCCAAACACTGTGTTTTAAGCTTTCGCGGTTTAATTCTAAATATATTCTGTCACTTACGTATCTTCTCCAGTTATCCCGCGATCATGGCATAAAATAATGAATAATCACAGAAGATATTCCGTAAGTGACAGTATAGTTTAGGAAATTTTTAGTCGTGTATTTTTTTAAGGATTGTGCTCCAGCGCGGATCGCACTACCACTACACACACTACACTATCTGTGTGCCCAATTTCATACAAATCTGTTCAGTAGTTTTTGGCATGAAAGAGTTACAAACATCCATCCATCGATCCTCACAAACTTTGTTGGTTTATTGTAAATCGAAAAATGTACCGTACACTTAGTTTTGTCGAAATTTTCGTCAGTCTTTAGTTTATAAGTATTACTAAATATTATCGTTACAATTAGCCCTACCTCATTAGTCTAGTGGTCGCAAGTGCGACTGCTGAGCTTGAGATGGGGTTTGATTCTCAGGTCGGGCAAAGTGTGGCGGAACGTGAGAGGGAGAGATCCTCACGGGGCCACGTGGTGGCTTCCGGCCACCGTAGGCGCGGGTCTGTGGACGGGAAGCTATGGGCTAGCTCGCCGTCCGTCCGTCTCATGACGACAGGCCGTGTCGACGGCGCGTTCGTGTTCCACGCACGCCTCAAAGAGAGTCAGCAATAAGAAAGGGGTCCGCAAGGGCCAAAGCCTGCCGGGGCTGCGGGACTATTCGAAAGAGATACCGTGGCCCCGGAACACAAAGGGCGATGAAGGAACATGGATGGGTTTTAGTCAGTAAAAGTCTGGCACTCCTGCTCCGCCCAGAGCGGGAGGAGTCATTTGATGATTTCCCATCCGAAAATTAAAAAAAAAGGTCGGGCAAAGTGTTATTGAGTTTTTCCATTTCTCAGTAGGAGACACTGAGTTTGCATTTGTGTCCGGTTGATAGCAGTAAGCTCGAAATGTGGGTGTACTAATGGACACCTCTACCCCCCCCTGAGGCGATTACAAACGTGATGTTACGTTACTAACAATTATGATTTGGTTTCGCAGATTGACTACAGCTATAACTATTTACAATTCTACCCGTTGCTGGCTAAGATCGATCTGATTAAGCCCGCAACAAATATTATACTAAGTAATAATCGTTGCCGGTAGCCAATTATTATTTCACTGTTCAATCACGGTCCGCAAATATGTAGGTACTAGTTGAGTAACGTCTTAGATTTATGAAATGCTGGACATGACGTGTTTAAAGATACCGTGTCTTTATTTCACTCAAGGATTTATTTAGGGCTCTGCAACAACAATGGGAACACTTATATTTAAATATAATAATTCAAAAATACCTTGTTTATAACTTTATCTTATTACAATGTTTTTATTTTATCTAATGTCCTTGTTGTTGTCTTTAATTGGGACGTCCAGTTTGGGGGCGTCCATGAATTACGTGAGGCGTTTAGGGAGGGGGGAGGGAGTCGAGCCGAATCTCACCAGAATTTCACATGGGAGAGGATTTTTTCACGCGTCATGGAGTCGTAGCAGGTTCTAAAAGTGTTTTGAGGCTAGGTTACTATAATTGGTTTTTTTTTTTGAGTGGTGCCTGCCAAACGACACTATATTTTTACCCCTTTTCATTCTAATAACTAAATAGCGCTATTCTAACCTCAAAACTTTAACCATGGATATCTCCCCAACCATGGGGCTCCTGAAGGTGGGGTTGGTACAGGGGGTATTGCCATCCCCTACACCTTCCCCCACTCCCCGCCTCTTAAATCGTTGTCCTGTAATGAAAAGTTTAACCCACAGCAGTCCACGGATTATTATTTTTTACTTTTTAGTAAAAAGTAACTAAGACATTTGGTATCTGCCTTAAAACTCATGTCATAACTCATAACTCCATGGCATATAACTCATTCAACCAATACAATGAATCCACCTACACCTTTGCACACTACGACTCATTACTGATAAGTCAACAACTTTCACCCATGTTAACTGTAACATATAGACATATGCTGCCTTCTCTGTATGAGAAGAGGCCTTTTCCCAGCAGTGGGACAGTAATAGGCTGGTATTATTTATTATTATTATTATAACGGACATACCATCCCTCCCTACCGATCCACCACAAGTCAGATAGCATAGTTCATCCACAACTTGACATCGCCATCGGTACGACAACTCACCTTAACGACGAATTCGCAATCACTCGGTTCTTTACTTCATCACCAGCCAGACCGTGTTCTTGGCAGTAAGTTGACTCGGATCAGAATCTAGACCCGAACTACTTACAGATCATTCGGTTGACCGGGCAACTAACCGTTCCCGATCTACAGTCGGTCAGATTTTCTACTGACCAGTAACATGGTTCAATAACGATCTCGCATTGGTACGTATTCATCTCAAACGTTCCGTATTATTTAGCATATCTCGGCAAATGTCACGTAATTTTTTTTTCCCGCAAGAAACAGTGAAAAATTGCGTGAAAACTAGGTAATTAATTGTGTATACATGTTTGTCTCAGTTGAACATTGCGTCGAACTGTCCTGTGTTGAGCTAGATAGGCATGTAATTGTGTGTGTGTACAGACCCCCAAACTATCAAAACTTTTCCTTATTTGAATCAATAATGGAAGATGTCCTGGCAAAACTTGCAGCCAGTAATAAATCTACAATTATTTGTGGTGATTTCAATATCAATATTTTAGAAGAAAGTTCAAATAGCAGTCGGTTATTAAATCTTTTTAAGTCATTTGACTTGACCAACACTTTTATAGAACCTACTAGAGTCACTCCTTCTACTGCTACTTGCATAGATAATGTTTTCTGCGATTGTGATTACTTAGATAAGGCCATAGTAAATTGTCTGCCTTCTGACCATAGCGGACAAACTGTAACTTTTAGGTGTAATACACCCCCATTGCAAAAAGTTCAAATTAAATTTAGACCTATAACTTCTAGCAGATTAAATAGGTATAATATTTCGCTACAAAACAAGTTAAGTGCTATGAGCCTTGACGATATTAATATAAATCAATTGTATGATCGTTTCTTTTCAATAGTTCACACGGAATTCAATAAAACTTTTGAAAAGAAGACAAAAAGTATTTGCCCTAAATTCATATTTAGTGATTGGGCAACTAGAGGTATCCGAAAAAGTAGGGAAAGACTATTTGAGCTTTATGGCCTTAAGCCTTTTATAAACACTGAAACTTTTAACAAGTATGTTGCTAAGTATTCAAAAATTTTTAGAAATACATGCAAGGTTGCTAAAGCCCTGCACATTAGCAACAAGATCAAAACAGCAGAAAATAAAATAAAGACAGTTTGGAAAGTCATAAATAACGAGACTAACAGGAAGAAAATACGTAACACTAGCTACACATTAGATACAGCATGTGGTCCTAAAAGCTCTGATCAGGAAGTAGCTCAAGAATTTGTAAATTTCTTTACCGATGTACCATTAAAAACTACAGAGGCTCTTATTTCCTCACCTGAACTCTCAATTGGTTTATTAAAGGCGAATGTGTCTGGCTGCCTGGCTGAATTTAAATTTAAACACATTAACCCTATGATAGTTATTAAAGCTTTCCGGCAAATAAAAATCAAACTGACCGAAGATCTATGGGGAATGTCTATCAAAGTTTGTACATCCATACTTGAGACTATAGCCCCTTACCTAGCTTTAATTTTTAATTTATGTGTAGACCAAGGAGTTTTCCCTGATTTAATGAAATACAGTAAAGTCATACCTCTTTTCAAATCCGGGGACAGTAAAGACACTAATAATTATAGACCTGTATCGGTTTTACCAGCTTTTAGCAAGGTTTTTGAAAAGGTAATGCTTAATCAAATGCTCTATCATTTTAACACCAACAGAATCTTACATGATCAACAGTATGGTTTCACCAAGGGACGTTGTACAACTGACGCCGGTGTAACCTTATTAAAGCACATATTTACTGCGTGGGAAGAGTCTCAAGACGCCATAGGAATTTTTTGTGACCTCTCCAAAGCGTTTGATTGTGTAAATCACGACACATTACTTTTGAAACTTGAGCATTACGGACTGGGTAAACTTGCACTTAGTTTGGTAAAATCTTATTTGAATGATAGACAACAACATGTTCAAATAAATGGTGTTAATTCACATGGTTTAAAAGTAAAAATGGGGGTTCCACAAGGCTCAATATTGGGTCCTTTCCTTTTTCTAGTATATATAAATGATCTACCCTATTTATTGAAAAACCAACCTCAAAATATGGTGTTATTTGCTGATGACACTTCCTTAATTTTTAAGATAAATAGGCGGGCCCAAAATCTAGATGACGTAAATAATGCCCTACTTCAGGTCCAAAATTGGTTCACAGCAAACAATTTGGTATTAAATGAAAAAAAAACCAAATGCATAAGGTTTGCTTTACCGAATGTTAAAAGTAGTGATTGTGATATAGTACTGAATAAAGAGAAACTTGAATTCGTAGATAAAACGGTTTTCCTGGGGATTACGCTTGATTCAAGGCTACAATGGGGTTCTCATTTAACATCTCTTGCGGGGCGGCTAAGTTCAGCAGCATATGCCATTAGAAAAATCCGTCAGTATACTGATGTAGATACCGCTAGACTGGTTTATTTTAGTTACTTTCATAGTATAATGTCTTATGGCATTTTGCTATGGGGACGGGCTGCAGATATTGAGTCTATATTTATTCTGCAGAAAAGAGCCATCAGAGCCATATATAATCTTCGTAGGCGCGATTCTCTAAGGGAACTGTTTAAGGATATTGGCATCATGACAGTACATTGTCAATACATCTACGAAAACATAATGTACGTCAGAAAAAATCTGCACCTTTTTGGTAAAAGGGGTGACAGACATAATTACAGTACTAGAAATAGGGACCAACTAGTTCAGCCAGGCTTCAGACTCGCTAAAGTAGACTCATCTTTCATGGGGTACTGTTTGAGATGCTATAATAAAATTCCACAAAGTATTCTTGAACTGAATGAGACGAAATTTAAAACATGTATTAAACGCACACTATGTAAGCAAGCATATTACAAGTTGAGCGATTATATCGCTGATAAAAATGCTTGGCTCAATGCTGGTCCTGCTCCACAAGGACAGGGGCGCTTAAATTGATAGCATTAAATGGTATTGTTGGAGCTGCTGAAGATTGTACAACTATCTTTGCATTGTATAGATTCAATCTCTTTAGTATTATATAATCGCATAGCCCATATTGTGTGAGTACTATGTACTAGAAAGCTATCATTCACTGGAAACCTACGTCTTTTCTTGACTTGAATGTGCCCTGGCGGTTGAGAATATGTCATGCTCACTCAAAAGTCTCGCTGATGGTGGCGCATGTGTCGGATCATTTAGTTCCCTTCAAAATGGTTGAATTGAATGGTGCTGATCTATGCGTCATGTCCGTGAACGGGCGCTGTCGGTTGTGACTGGTCATCTCTCAGTTGCCATGGCTTATTTTAATGAATTATTTTAGTTTTTGAATTGTTTTTTTTTTCTGTTTTGTTTTACTGTGGACACTTTTAACGTGCACATCTTGCTACATTGTTCTCACATAATATACCATCTCAACATGAATGATGTAACCAAGATTTTGTAACAATATTCTGATTTAAAAGAGTGTCCATGGAGTTTCTTGCCCGTTCTTCTCCATAGAGATCTACGCTAGGGAATGGGCAACTACAGTACTTTCACAGTTTTTATGTCTTGTGACTGGGACTGTAGCTACATTTAATTTTCATCTTTGTTTCGACAATTCAAAAGTGCCTGTAATTGGCTTACTTGAAATAAATGCTTTGATTTTGAATTTGATTTTGATTTCTCCTCTAAAATATGGCTAAATCCTACACAACAATATTTAATAATAAATACTCAAAGAAAATAATTAAGCAAATTTTTTTTTTTAATCCGTCGCAATCAAGCACAGATTATCGTATTTACATTAAACTACGCATTTCGACAAATCTCACGTGAGATTTAGAGGGGGGTGAGAGGGCCAAGTAAAATCTCACGATGTCTCATCAAGGGGGGAAGGGGGGTCGAAAAATCGCCAAAATTGTCTCACGTAATTAATGGACGCCCCCTTTGTTGTAATGTACCTATTACTAATGGCTATACAACCTACTTCCTTTTTTTTGGGATTTAGTTCACTATTTCTTCTTACCAGCTAAAACCAATTACAAAACCAGTAAATCAATGAATATTGACAAAAATAAAACGCATCAAAACTCAGGACTGAATTAGTCGGAATTAGTCCGTCAGTTAGATTATCAAAAAATATTTGACCCGTGTTTTTTCTTTTGTTACGTAAACCAAAATTGACGAAGATAAGACGATTTTAAAATTCTCAATACGTCACGCCTAGGTATAATTTTTATCGATTTGTGACGTCACGAGCCCCCACTTCCGAGTTTTGATGCGTTTTATCTTTTGTCAATATTCATTGATTTACAAAAACAAAAAATACATGTCCATTAATTTCCAATACTCTAACTGACGGACTAAATAGATTAGCAATTTTTTGATACTGTCATCATGCCTATTTACACACTCCTTCGTCATATCCACCATTTCCTTATTCCAGGAGTAACATAATATGGCCTCTACAGTACTTGCCTAACTATACTCGTGTCAAAGTTCTTGTACAGTTGGTACCTACACTGTGCTCAGTAATTGCAACTGCTAGCAACTATGTACACTTAATATCCTATTAAATGTTGTTTTTAAGCTTTATCGTCGGATATATTGCGCCGTAAAATTGAACGTTATGTCTTGACAAGTGTCTTGTATGCCTAGGTGGTAGAAGACGAAGTAAATAAATAAATAAATATCGCTGGACACTACAGACAGCGCCATCTAGTGCCACACTAAGCAACGAGGCTTGTGTCGTGGACACCAGATAGTTGATATAATACATAGATACTTTTTGTTTGTAAATACATACTTATTATACGTCTAAACATCCATGAATCGGAAACAAATGTCCATGCTCATCACACAATGATGTGGATCATATGGCTAATTTTGAAATTGATGTCTTCTATGATATTATCTATCGATAGTAAAATTAAGTTCGCGCCCAGCTGCACGGGTGAACGAAAGTCGTAAAAGGTTGGTTTAGTGGTCGCAAGCGACTGCTTACCATCATTCCTGGGTTTGGTTTCCAGGTCGGGTAAAGTGTTATTGGATTTTTCCCTCAGGAATATCTTAGTAGAAGCCACGGAGTCTGGATTTGTTCACGGTTGATGACGATAGGCTCGCCCACCGATGGCAGTAGGTTTACAGGTGTGTTGTTAAGTTATTATTGTGACATAAACTAGACCAGTAGCAGTATGTAGATACCGACATGATCAGGGTACCCTTTTTTTTCGGATGGGAAATCATCAAATGACTCCTCCCGCTCTGAGCGGAGCAGGACGGAGTGTCAGACTTATACTGACTAAAACCCATCCATGTTCCTTCTTCGCCCTTTGTGTTCCGGGGCCACGGTATTGCTTTCGAACAGTCCCGCAGCCCCGGCAGGCATCGGCCCTTGCGGACCCCTTCCCTTTTGCTGACTCTCTTTGAGGCACGCGTGGAACACGAACGCCTCGTCGACACGGCCTGTCGTCATGAGACGGACGGACGGCGAGCTAGCCCATAGCTCACCGTCCACAGGCCCGCATGATCAGGATACCCTTGGTTCTAATTATTAAGTTCATGCAGCTTTCTAAATGCACAATTCCTTTTTTCACTCTTAGCTTGAAGTCTTAGAAAATCAAATTGTTTTATTTACCATGAATCGTCGTAGGCTAAGTAGCCTAGTACATTGTATTATAAGCTAGGCAATTCATTTTATTTATTGCTTACCGATTTATTCAATTATCATCACTGTAGAGTGCAATTATTGCAAATGAATAACGGATTCACGGGAATTCATACAACAATGTAGTTAATTCGTAATTGAACCTTACAAATGCTTCACAGAGCTGTTTAAAGAGAATAAAATCATTTAAAGCCTTGTTGTAAACGAAAAAAGTCAATACGGGAGTCATAAAATTTGCAATCAGGAATAGGACAGAGCGAATGGACATGCATTTTGTACAGTAAGAAAATATGCATTAATATGTCAAACTTGAGACCTACATTTATTTTAGTTCTGTGTTTCCTGCACAGATAAGTTGGTTGGAGTGTAACTTACTAACAGGTAACGGATGGTTGCTATCTCTGTTTGACATTCAGCTTACGGACCGTTAGAAACAAAACGTCACAGACAAGCTTTCTTTGATTTTTCTTTGAATCAAGTGACAGGTAGGTGACGCGGATGGGATATTTCAAGCTAACTTGTTTACAGAAACTCCGATAGCTACGTGACGAAGGCATATTAACTAACAGTTATACGTAAGTAAGCTAAAGAAAACGGCTGCTAGCGTGCATGTTTCCTAGAATAAAACCTTCTCTGGCCAGTAAGCCAATTTTAACAAACTCTTTGTCCTATCAAAAGCAGACGACATGACATATATGCTGCACTAAACGGACTGTGGACAATTTAGTAGTACTCAGCGCAGTCAAAGGGGGTCAAGAAATTGTACTGATTGCCAATAGAGCACGGCTCTGCGCCCGCGTCTTTTATTACATACTTATCAACGTCCACAGTATAAAAGTCGCGAATGTCGCAAAGTCTTGTATGTCGCACACAATAAATGCCCATCGCAAAATCCAGTTACGTGGAGCGAGCCTCGACAATTGATAGAGAAACTGTGTGCACCGATGAAATTTAAAAAGTCATTTATTTCGAAATGCTTTTTCTCGGAACGCCCGCGGCTTCAGCGATATCAATTTTATTTTCCGTTGTGGCTTCCACCGCGTAAGGACAGCGAATACTGGGATGCACGGAGACAACTCCAAATGTGACCTCCGGCCTTACATCGAGTATACAAAGTTAAGGATTTTGTTTTACAAGTTAGTCGTTATTTTTATATCGACAACAATGAATGCCGTACTAACTTATCTGGACACGTTTTGTGTCAGCTTCTTGTTTTGTTGGAAAATAAATGTATTTTGGTAGAAGAATGCTGACCTTTTTGTTCAATTGTAACTAAAAGTAGTAGGTACTAATCGTATGTGATTAAAAGAGTGATGAATATACATGTTGATGGATGGAGAGGGAGAGGAAGACCAAAGAAACGATGGATGGATTGTGTGAGGAATGATATGAATAAAAAAGGAGTGAATGATAGCGTGACGGTTGACTGAGGAGAATGAAAGATAAAAACGTGTTGCTCCGACCCCAAGTAAGGGTAGATGATGTAAATACCTGTACACTCAGAAAAACCATGACCTTGGCTAGACCACAGAAAATAAATTATGTTTAACTGATAGAAAATGTGTATGACATTAAGTACATTTTTTTTTTTTTAGTTTTAAATCATCATGATATATAAACACAATTTGAATATTCAACAAATATTTATGCCGTAAAGACGCATTATTGCTTTGCCGAAATTAAAAAGAAAAACATTCACCTCCGACTATAGGCATTGAACCAATTTGAACTAAGTATAGGTATAGTTATCTGTGGCAATTTTCATTCCCGCACACGTGTTGGAAAATGGAAAAAATCACACGGGTGTGAAATACATTGCATGTTGGAAAGAGAAGAGTATTCTATTCTATTCTTAAGTAGAATAGAATGGAATAGAATACTCTTTTCTTTCTCTTCTTTCTTCTTCTCTTTCTCTCTCTCTTCTCTCTTTCTTCTTTTCTTCTCTTCGTTTTTAAGTCTATATTCTTTGTTTAAAGAGTTTAATAAATAGGATACTTTTTACCCCGTTACCTACTATGCGCCGGTGAAAACTGTAGTCGTAATAAAAAATAAAACAGGTACCTAAACCTCTATGCCAGCTAATAACATCTAACAACAAAATTACATTTTAAAAACAGAAGACAAGCGGCCGATCCCAGCTAATCCAAAAGTCGATTTAAGGTAGCGACCATAGACTATTTTTATTTTAATCCATTTTCTTCGTTGTCTGTGGATCACCGGACGTCCGGCTGCGCGGTCAATGTAATTAAGCTTTGATCGCATAACGACACATTTTCTGGACGTTATTCGCTCACAATTATGAAATACCAACGTTGTCTTTCTCTTTCGATGTAATATTTTATAAAATTTTGTTGAGACACAATACATGACAGTTTATTTTTGGACAACTGTTGCGTTTATTTTTAGAAAAGTACAAAGGTGTGCTTTTAAAAGAGTGTCACTTCCTAGTTTCTTTTTGCACCTCCTGTTATAATAATTTAGCTTTAAAAAGAAAAAAACGCTTCTGACGTAGGCGTCAAAGGGAATTAGGAGTTACTTTCACTAAAAATGAGTAGGTACCTAGGCGCTTTTTCCGGACGTGTAGCTAAATCAATACAGAACCTTAGATACGAGAGAAATCATCTGTAAAATAAAATAAATACTTAATAAAATAGACATCCAAGATCAAATTGAATTAGTTAGCAAGACTTTACAAATGTGGTGGGCTTCGATTTCTCAATATTATTCTAAAACTACTTAATTTGCGGTCGTTATCCTAAAGTTACATACAAGGTATAACATAATAAACACAAGACCTCACGTGGGGTCTCTCGGACTTTAAAACTGAACAACATTTGTTATACGAGTTCTTGAAATTTGCAAAAACAAATGGACTTTTTACAGGAACTGTCGCAGTCTGCTTCTTCTTCGTGTCGATGATTCCCATTTTTAATTATTTTAAATTTGTTTCGACCAGAACTCAGCCAAAGGTGGCTTCAGACAGGTCCCTTAAAGTGCAGGTGGAGTTGCACAAAGAGCAGGTCAGGAGGTGGGTCATGGTTTGAGGTGAGGCTCCGCAGTCGCACTCAGCTTTATCGGAATACCCCCACCGGACCAAGTTGAACCTGCAGCGGCCCACCTGGCTTCTATGTCGGTTTAGAGTCTTCCAGGTGGGCCATGGCAGTTGATGACCCGCTGGGAGCTTTTCTGCAGGCTCAACATAGTGAGCCGGGGGGGGGGGGGGGGGGTATTTAAGAAGCCACAGCTTTTTGCGAGCTTCACCAACCCTAGTATGGTCGATTGGTGGAATATTCGACCTAAGGAAGCTGTTCCGACTCTTCAGCCTGTCTCGCGACATCTCCACATTGTAAAGAGGATGGCGTTTGTCTGTCTCTTGTTTATATTTTTCGGAGGATTAGGCAACCTCTCTTCGAATTTCAGGGGGAGCCACTCCTGCGGATCAACATGTATGGTAAAACTGAAATTTTATGAATTTCCAAAAGTCATAGAACAAAAGTTGTTCGCTTCATGGTTTGTGACATCACACAAGAGTTGTCGCGTTTATTATGTTACACCTGCGGGCCTAAAATGGCCGCTTTAGCAGAAACATAATATGAATCACGAAAAAAAAATTAAATTCTTAAAATGGACTTTATGACAAGGACCTTAAAGTCCATTTTAAGTTTTTTTTTAACGTGAAATGGCCGCTTTATCAGAAAAAAAGTAACAAAGAACAGCAAAAAGAATAAGTATTGTGAGTGTAGTGTGAGTGTGTGTATGAGTGTAGTGTATTTAAAGTATGAGTTAACAACCAACCCTCCAAGCGCATAAAGGTGCAGGAATGACTGACCTTGAAAAAGTAATTCCTGCACCTTTATGAGCTTGGAGGGTTGTATGAATGATTTTGATGATTATAATTCTATAATTACATACGTGTTACAGCCGCGAATCATATTTTAATCAACATACAACCTGACAATGACCTGCAAATTGCAAAAAACGTAAGAAAAATTGAATTTCGCGGGATACCCTGGAGCATTCACCTTAAGCAAATCATTTTACTTTTTGTTGCAGCTATGACTTCTAAAGTAGATATTCTAGAAAACTCTTAAAGAACAAGATACTACTCTTAAAGCTAGTAACGTAGGTCATTTATTACAAATACTAAGAGGTACTAAGGATCTCGCGAAGCACTAAGATGTAGGATTCAAAGATGCTTCGAAATAGTCTGCAGGCTAAATAACGTATAGCCTTCAATCGACTCCTTCAACTGGAGTAGAATGATAAGAAGCCTAAGTCGGTTAGTACTAGGTTTTATTTTGAAGCTTTGACTAGCAAGCGGTGTGATCATCTTTGTATGTTGTAGTTTGAGGACACCTTAGGATGCAAAGGAAACTGGTTTTCCACTCTAGTCTATCCTTAATACAGATTTTCTTTCTCTCCTGCCCTTATCTCAATTCATTTGGGGTCGGCGCAGCATGTCTTCTACTACCATACTGCGTTTGACAAAGATGATTATTTTAAATGTGTTCTGACAATAATGTTGCAAGTAAGTATCGTCATCGTTATTAATTACAATTAAAAAAACGAATAAAATATGTTCAATTTTGAACAAAAAGTTATGAAATAAAATTCGTCAAATAAATTTTTTGAGCGATGTATGTATGTAGTTATGTTGGAGTTTAAAAACTTCAAGCCGAAATCCAAAGTAAGTACTGCAGATTTTACTACTGCATAGTCGGTAATTTTTTTGCTCTCTGAAGTGCAGCTTCAATTTAGTAATGGGTACTAATAAATTGTTAGTTTCATAGTAGACGTTTCTAAATAATGATTTATGTGGAACAGAAGCATCGATGCAGCAAATACTAGTGTATTCACTATAATTTTAAATGGACTGCTTGCCTAACCATCCATGCTACCTACTAACTAACTAATACAGCTCACAACTACTAATATTATTAATGTGTTGCGAGTTAGGATGTTTGTTTCTCAATAATGCTTTACTTGCTGATTGGATTTGGACGAATTTTGGCACACAGGTAGACAGGAATCGTGACCCTGTTTATCCAGGAACACAAAAACGCTTTTCTGAGATGTGATTGACACTACGGGTCAATACAAGTTTATCAAAAGAAATGTGTGATTCGAAAAATAAACTGATTTGTTACACCGACATTTCAATACAAGATACAACTAAATAGCAACAGCTAAATAATCCGGTACAAAACGTCCTTTCCAACTCATTTGTATTCGACAAGTTCCATTTAGATCTCCGTTCCTACATCTGATCCGAGTTAAGATCAAGTCAAGGTGAACTTGTTTACTTCGTCTCCAATATAACTGTCACCAGTTTTGACTTTTAAAACTATGGTAATTTTACCAAGCCGTCCATCAAACGGACCAAGTGCTGAATTCGCTCCCTTTAAATAATCTCCCATGTATTTTATTCCAGTTATTCTGTGATCTTGTTGCTGAGATTTGTCTCTGTGTTGTTGTTTGAGATTTAACATCTGCTGTGTCAAGTTTGGATATTAGATGTGGAATTGTATTTCAATGTTGGGTTAGTGTTTGGAGTTAATTCTGGAAAGATTGGTTTCATTTGATACTACAAAGCTGAGGCTTAAAAACACTTAGGAAAAACCTTTTAACTACCTGAAAACAATCTTAGAATTAATCTGCCTTAAACGTTTTTGGAAAAAAAAAGAAACCCTTATCTTTTTATATTTCCGTGAGCGAAACTAAATTTGTTTATAAACGGAACACTACAAGCAGTAAAACCTAATAGCGTTGTATATTAAAAGATTACGCAGACTCTCAATAGAATGAAAATATTTTCATGCCGAGTCCCGGCGCCACCTTGTTTACTGTGATAACCTCATCTACAATACGGTATCATTTTCAAGAAACAATTTCCTTTGAGTCATGCTCAAACAAGAATTAATTTATATCGTTCCCGCTCAAAATAAAATCATCACGAGCCCTAAAAGCGTTGAGAGGCTCAACTGCTATGACATATTACCGAAATTTACGTAATACTAACACCATTCGGGCCCAAGGCGTCTATTACGAGATATGAAAAGTAAAACGTTTATAATACGAGCGGGAATGAAGTATGGGCGGTGGAGTTAGAAAAAGAAAAGATAAGAAAATAATGCGCCCTCATATATCATCACAATCGCCAGAATTCTCGAGTTGGTCCGGGGATGGCCGGGGATGGCCGGCCAACCCTCCTCACGCGGGAGAATCTCCCGAAAATATTTAACTAAGCAAATCGCATTGCTTTGGTGTCTAACCTCTTGTTATAATACCCTATTTTAATACGGCATTAATAAAGGTATTAGGGATTTATTACGATGAGCACCCGTCGTAAAAT
Source organism: Xestia rhomboidea (assembly GCA_963853795.1). Lineage (NCBI taxonomy): Eukaryota > Metazoa > Arthropoda > Insecta > Lepidoptera > Noctuidae > Xestia > Xestia rhomboidea. The sequence goes on along the minus strand of OY970767.1, from coordinate 13,357,302 downwards.
TGCTTTATCTAGGCATCAGATTAGTGATTTTAATTGTATACCTCCCTAATGTAAGCACTCAAATACTTCGTCCACCATATCCTATTTACTACACTGTTGCTAGAAACTATCACTAGGATCCAAATATTACTATTGGTAATGAAGAACCTGCTCTAAATCACCGATAAACATATATTACGAACGGTCCGCAGTTTCTAACAAAATCATTAGCACATGGTGCTAAGGCAAACCGACACATTTGTGTAATCGGTTCAAAAAGCCGTCATCGACAACCTAAATTAACTCGCACCGAATCTTGGCGTCAGAAACACGAGCCGGTTAACGAGTTCCACCAAATGTTTGGACCATTTCATTTGCGTACGCATACAACAAACTATACAAATTATTTCTGAGAAGTATTTCGTCACGCATACTTGGGATTTGTTCGACCCGAAACCCGGTGACTTCGGGCATCATTCATTCAGGAATTGACTGGACAACCCAATTCTAGTTAATGGCGAAAGGGTTGTCAATTATATTTCGAGTACGGTGCGTACCAAAAGCCGCAAATAACGGCCTAGAATACGAGTTCGAAACTCTAATGCGTTATTGCTTTACTTCTAAAGTCGTCTTTAGACATGAAATATGTGCGTTTAACAACACAAGAAACTCAAATATGCTTAAATACTTGTTATAATTTACAACAAGAGCACCACTAATACTTTTGTAACAATATATTTCTACACCACTCAAGTTAAACGTCGGCAAGCCTACCCAGGTTATAATTTGTTTAGAAATAATGGTGCTCATAACAAGCGCTAACAAATTACCTGACCTTCAGAGCCTGAAACTGGTTGCGAAAACCCTGTCATTTCGCAGATAAGCCACGATGAGTGGAGGAAAAATATCAAGAAATAATACGTGGCTAAAGAGGCCACTAAGTGAAATTACATAGGCCGATGACAGCGCGATTTCAGAATGGGGGTAGATAAATAACGCAATTAGTAAGGTGATTGATAGTTCCACCAGGAACCAAACTTGGGATAGTTATCTAATACCTTTTTTGTTATAGATAGGTGCGATCCCTTTTCGGTATATTGCCATGGGTGTTTACATCGTCATCGTGATTTCACTCTATGTTCGAGGAATATTAGCGGTTTTATTTGGGCATTCTAAAAGCATTAGGACACCGCTGATGTGTTTTTGTGAGAGGTGCTTACTGAAATAGATATCTCTCTTGTGGAGTATATACTTTTGTGTGAATGCCTCGTATCGTATTCGAATCCCAGGTCAGGCAAAGAGTTATTGGTTTTCCATCAGGAATTTCTTGATGGCAATAGGCTCGCCCAATATTACTTGGGACTTAAACATAACTGGCGAAATTGGTGTACTATGTGCTAAACTTGTGCCTAGCCCTTCGGAGATTATAAGCGTGTTATGTATACTTTTGTATCTAGAAATTTACAAAATAGTCATACCTATAAATTGTATAGAAATTATAATTGGCAACGCTCTCATTGGTTTAAAATTGTGTGGTTGAAACATCATACTTTCTGTTGTCCAATAATATAATGGTACCACCAATTCGTTGCCAAATGCGGTTGTTATACCTAGTTGCAATATTTACTAGGTATCCATCTAGTATCGTTCATTTATCATTACTATCCTGTCCTTATGAAGAAGAAGACATGCTGCGCCGCCCCAAATATACAGGAAATATTTGGGGTGGCGCAGAATGTCTTCTTCCTCCATACTTCCCAATTTGTCATCATCTCACGAGTTTAACCCCTTTCTATTGGCCATATGATCTTTCACACAGTCCATCTATCGTTTTTAGTTCGTTCTTCCCCGTCTATTTGTTGCATCTCTTTTTAGAAAAAAAAAACAACTTGCTAGGTCCACTCGTTCCTGATAAAATCGGTGGTGACAGACGGACAAGAAAGAGATCTTATAAGGTTTCCTTTTTTACCTTTTGAGATACGGAACCCTAAAAATTGCAAATGATGGCGAAAAAAAAATGACATTCATAAAATAAAATAAAATAAACGAAACTGTAGAGTGAATGTAACGCAGTGCGGTGTCGTGAGTCTCCCATTCATTGCGGTCAATTTGGCGTAATGTAATCAATTGCTGAACCAATAAAATAAATCAGACGAGACAGTTTTAATTGATACCGCTCACTATTAACTGCAAACCAAAAATCTGCTAAATAAAGGGGTCTAATAAAAATATGTTTATTTATTTTGTATTTTACAAAATTTTACAAACTATATTACTGAAGGAAGAAGCTTGAGAAAATTAAAATAAAATCGATATGATCTTATTTACGACTACGTAGGTTGTGTTGGCAGGTATCAGCAACATTTTCCCTATCTCATTTTCTTTTTAAGTAGGTATAAACATAAATAAAGCCCTAGTAACAGGACACTTCTAAAAATCATTACATCATAAATTCGCAATGTATCTCAAAATGATTCAGTTCCAAATGAGTAAATAGATAATAAATTAATTATTACAATGTGTAGACCACAAAATGAAACGTGACCGCCATGAATAGTTAAGTGATATGTCATTTGTACTGAATAAAATTGATATCACTGATAGAACATTTTGCATTACCTTTATTTGTTTTGGCAAATTAAAATATCAACTATTTATTGTGTAAACGGTTGTGGGTAAATACAATTGTGCGTCAATGGTCATTCATTTGCATTTTTAATGCTTAGGCCGTGTAGTTTTAACATTGGAACGGATGGCATTAAAATAAAATTCAAAGCGGTTGGCGGTTTCATGATAACTTTAATATGGTGACCAAATTTTTCGTCCTCTGCATTTGCATCGGTAGTAGAATTTACAATTGCAGTCCCTTTGTAAATCAACAAATAGGTACGCAAATACTTACGCAGACAAACTACAGAGCAAAGTTTGCTAACAATCAGAGCACGGACAAAATAAAATAGTACTACCCTTTGAGCCTAGCAATGATTGAGTGAGGCTCACAGCCTGCTTATTTACATATCGACTCAATTAACGAATACACCGTAGCTCATTATCCATTCAAATCGCAATCGCAGTTCTCCCACGTTAGCCGATTTTCCAGCGAAAACTCAATGAAAACTTCATAACAGTGTTGACTTTACGCTCGGAAACGGATCGCGTAATGGCCTTTGTCGAGCACAAAAAGCGACTGATCCGGCCCAGATCCGCTTTGTATAGCCCGCTTGCTTTAGTCAGTTGACAACATAATTATCGACTGTTGTGCAGCGTCGAAATGGGCCGGTCAACGCACCGGCGACGTCGAAATAGACGATGCTACGCCGCTGTTGCGACCGCTCTCTAAGCCTTTTAGGGCTTCCTTGTTTTTTACAACAAGTCCTGTGCTTAGAGCAATAAAGTCCAAATTGCATTGATGTAAATTCAGCTAGGAGGTAAAATATAAGTATTGTACAGTTGACGTTCAGTCTAATTTTATTAGGTCACTTAGGTACATACCAGTCTCTACTTATAGTAGTTGGGCTTACATTGAAAGCAGTAAATCTAATCGATTGTCTATTAATGAACCATTGGGAGAATTGATGGTGCAACTATCCATCTTCAATGTTTCATTATGTCTGTTTAAATCTATGGCTATTTTGTAAGCGAATGTTGTTTTAATAATACAATAAAGTTAATCTAAAAGTGATATTATAAGTCGTGAAACACAAGAGAAGCAACAATTTTATACGGCGAACATCTCAGTAACTCATAAAAAAGTCGTTTTCAGAGCCTCGGGCGAGAGATGCACTTTAATGTGGCTCGAGCCATTCCTGCAGAACGTGACTAAATGAGTTCAACTTAGTTCCCTAGATGGCGTTGTACACAATCTTTCATTTCAAAGGGAGGCAGAAATCTTCGTTTCAAGAGATGCGCCAATAGAGGTCGTCTCTATAATTATCTAGGCTGAATAAATACAGTATAAATACAATTTCTTAATTATTTTACTACTTGGAACTTGTACTTATTTCTTAAGTAAAAATAATCTATATGAAGGAAAAAAGGGAATATAATTAGGTATGTGGAGTTAAGTATAATGAAAATTTGTTAAACTAAAATGTTACAACTGGCCAGCTTGAACACACAAGCTACTAAATAAATAACACACTCATACACTAATATAATTATGTTTGAAAAGGTTATGAAGGCCCGCTGAAAATTCTATTGCTCACACTTTAATCCCTTCCGGCTGGGTTAGTCCCAAAGAGCATACCTACGTTTTTGAAAACCACACCTAATAAACAAGAACATTTATATTTTATATGAACACTACGAAAGTTGAGAAATTAGAAAGAGCACGCTTTAATCGTGGGCCTAACCCTTTAAATATGTTAGCACGTCTTCGAAATAACCCAAAACAATTAAGAAGGAGGTAATAATTTAACTAAAATGACACGTGCTATCTCTATAATTCACAAGGGGCACGTTAAGAAAATAAACTTTAGTCAAGTAGATAATTCAAAGTCTGGAACAGTTTACAAATAAGATAGGGGTTTGATTGTTGTAACCAACTAATAAAAATAACTTTGAATGAACCGCCGAATAAAGATTTGGGTGTCATTATTCAAATTAAATGTTAATGATGACATGTGCATCCCATAAGTCAGTAGAAGGTTAAGAAAATAACATTTATGATATTGTGGATAGCCTAGGATTTATTAGTAAACCCACACATATAATGAGCAAATTTGTGTAGGTACGAATTTCAAATAGAAAATTTAGGCGTTTGAGGTTGATATTTAGTAGGTACTGAGTTCACTGATGGTCGACAACTTTTAACCTTATAACTTACCTTATAGGGGTGAAAATTGGCAGACAATCAGTGTACTCACTCGGTAGTAGTAGTAAAAAAACATTAAAGTTGTGGTCCTTATTCATATTTGTATGCAACAACCTGACACCTTGTAGATATGAAACAAACACATATTTAGATCACACAAGAACATAAATTAGCAAGAAGACACGTAATATTACTAAAATGTTATGAATGACGTTTAGTTATGCTTCTAATATAGGTTTAGGAAATGACTTTTTTAATGTATAAAAATAAAGAAAATGGTGTTCTGGTCATAAAACTGACAGGTTTTGTTTTAATTTTAGTTTCATTGAAATTAGGTACCAAGTTTTTCAATAATATGATTGAAAAAAAATGCTTTAAATATGTTAGCAGATGCAAAAACAACAAAAGGATATTTTATAAACTAATAATTCAACCAAAAAATATTCTAATGACACGTGCAACCCATATGTTAGAAGCAAGTTATTTTTTATTAGAGTTGGGACACAAATAGTCGTCGGTTACTTTGTTTTTTTCTGGAAAAAAGGCATGTCACTCATCAACTAGGGACAGATACTCCACGACGCGTCTGCCTTGATGACTGTACCGGGTACGGTCGGCAAATAACGAATAGATGAGAGGATATCGAATGTCTTACCGAATTAGAAGCTGGGTGAAATGTTTAAAGGATTACTTATAATAGTAGTGATAATATACCCAGAACGGTATATTAGTAAAAAAATAAAACGATCTGTGTTATTTTGTGATTCCAGATACTTAGTCTGTTTATATGCGACACGTGTATTGGCGTATCAAACAAATAAAGCGGAATTCTCTGATTTAAATATCGAAACGGAAATACGAAATATATTTTTTTCCAGTTTAACAATAAAAGCTTACCAATATATTTTGTATGGGTTCAAGAGCTATATTTGTATTCGCCATGTACCTTCAAGATAACAATATAGGCACTTTATCCTTATATTATATATATATTATATTTATTTATTAGTTAATACGAACAAAATGACTCAAAAATCCAGCTATGTCACATTTATAACTAATTTTCGAAGTTAATAAATAAAAACACTTAAACAGACACGTGTCGTTGCTATCGGTATATTCACGGCATGTGTCAATCTCCCGAGGATCGATTATAATTAGACAACCGGGTGGACATGTTCTACATATTTCTATCGTCGGCTACACGCTAGTTACAAACTACCCGCTTTAATTATATAGCGATAATGTTTATTAATTAGTAAACCAACATGTTTACTATTAATAACTGTTTGATGGGGTATCGAATTACTGAAACCTAAATGTTGTTGAATTTGACGCTAAGGGTGAATTATCCAACTATGTGAACCTTCCAGTCTAACCAGATGCAGCTGAAGACTACTATTTTAAAAGGAGCGACTGCCTATCTGACCTTTCTAAGCCCAGTTAGTACTGGCTAACCCGATACCCCTAGGTAAGACTGTTTGTCAGTCTTTCGGGCCACTGACTACCTGTAACGACTGTCAAAGTTCTACAATTGACAGCCGGGACCAACAGCTTAACGTACTTCCCGAGGCACGGAGGAAACTCGGTATGTAATATATCGGTGGTCACCCTTCCACAAACCAACCTAGGCAAGCACGGCTTAACCTGAAACTAATCGTCTCTATATCTATACGCCTTCAAGAGCTGTCAGAGCGGGTCATTACTGTTGTGGAAAACTGGTAAAATTCGCCCTAACCGGAAAACTATAAGAAAACTAAGGAAACTAAACTATTTTTTTTTTCAAAACTAAACTAAACTAAAGTTTTTAATTCGATAAGCTTTTTATTTATCCAATATAAGCTTTTTTTCTGCTTTAAAAGTTATCCAACTACGCGAAAAAAAAAAGACAAAACGAAAAAATGCAATAACATTAACAATTTTCATCTCTAACTCAACTTCTTTTATTTTTTTGTTTTTTGTTTTCAACAAAAAAATAAACTTTTACAATGTGCCGAAGTATTGTCGTAATTTTCAACTAATTTCTACAGTTAATTCTATAATTTAATTATCGTTAGAAATAAGAAAGTTTCTTTGGGGCGAAGAATCTTTAGCGCTTAAATAAATGAGCATCGCTGAACCCCTTTTGTTTCACACGGTTCGACCGCTTTTGCAATTATTACAAAGTTCTTAAAAATACACTTTGAGAAATCCTTTTAATGTTTTTTGTAGAAATCAGGTCAATATTATTGAGTGATTTTAAGTTTTGCACTATGATTAAATCTCTCTCTCTCAATCTTTATTTGGCGAAATAATGGCTGATGGACAAGAATTTTTAAAGTAAATGAATTAAGTACCATTACACCTACATTTTTCCATGCATCCATTACTCCGTGCCTCGGTAATCATTGGTCTAACTATTTGAGATCTTTGACAGACGTTACTGATAGTTAGAATGACGAAGTCTGACAACCAGTCTTACTAAAGTGCATCGTGTAACCAAGTAACTCGTTTGTCAAATATGCAGAGGCACTATAATAAACTATCGGTATTCACTTGTATGCGATGGGTTTCAAGTCTATACTGGATGTCAGCCCCAACTTTATCGGTGTAAAAGGCTCGGTAGATGATGTGTAGTACTTTCTGTTTCCTCTCTTTTCCTCCTTAAATCAGTCAAAGCAGTTGCATATCGACCTTTCTATCCAATATTTTGCTTCTGCGAATTCTATACCCTTAACTAAAACACGTATGCCTCTAGTTCTGGCGGTCTACAACCTTTCTCAGAACTACAGAACACCGCTTCCTTTAAGTTTTCCAGTCAGGTGTTAAATTAATGAGTCCTTTCAAATAGTGTTAGCACATTAATTAGTTATTTTCATGTAGAACTAGTTCGTAATTCACGGAGCAGTTGTTTGCGACTTCGAACGTGACTCCAAGAAAATTATGAGAGAACCATTACATGCACTTGTTTTTAGTAAGGATAGTTTTTAGTACAAATATGTTTTGTAGGAAGAGAATCTTCCTACAAAACATTTTCCTATTAAAGCAATAAAACCTTCATAAAAAAGAACAAATAGGATTTTATGATACTATCGGTTATTTGGCGGTTTGAGCTGGGCATTGTCCGTCAGCGAGAGTAAGTTTTCACTACGCAAATGGGAACATACCTAATAGGCATGACGCCAGTATCAAAAAAATTGCAAATCTATTTAGTCCGTCAGTTAGAGTATTGAAATTAATGGACACGTATTTTTTTTTTTGTAAATCAATGAATATTGACAAAGATAAAACGCATCAAAAGTCGGGAGTGGGGGCTCGTGACGTCAGAACTAGCTAAAAATTATACCATGGCGTGACGTGTTGAGAATTTTAAAAGCGTCGTATCTACCACAATTTTGGTTTACGTAACAAAAGAAAAAACACGGGTCAAATATTTTTTGATAATCTAAGTGACCGACTAATTAGATTTTTTTTGTCGTCTCGCCTATTACCTCGTCTTTGTTCATCGATTTTATTACCCGACTACGGCGAAGCCAAAAAGAATGGTTTTAATACCGAACAAAAGATGATTTTTACAACATAGAATCTAAACATAAACAAACATTTAATCACGAAATTCAATTTCTTATCAAGAATCTAGACCCTTAGATTAAATTATAAAGAATTACTTAGTTATAAAGAAATTAGAATGTTCTTTAATGAGCTCACAATCAATTTCCTCGAACAAAGTAAACCTTACATAATTACCTCATAACATAATCAATATAATAAGGTGAGTACATACTTTAATTCTATAGTAGTTAAGTTACATACATTAATTGGTTCTGGTCTTTAAGCGGTGTCAATACTTCATGTGGTTTCCACTCCTAATAGAGAATAATACATTATTCCGTTAATCTCAATTGAACACTCAAATCGCAATGTAAATTGGACCCATCATTTCTAGTACTCCGCTCACCCACAGGGTATAATTGAATCTATCAATTAAAAATATTAAAGCAGTCGAGATGATGAAATTGTATTAAAATGATCACTCTGTCTCTTTCCAGCACCGATATTGTCAACAAAGTTCCCTTTTCTCTCTAATTTTAATTGAAAATTCAATCATTTATTCATCTGATCGGCGTCGTTAAGGTTCTTTAATGGCTTGCGTGCCTTTTTTACTTCATTTTTACTCGGTATTGTAATGGGTAGCTAATTTTCTTTATCGAGGATCGAAGGTTATAGGTATTATATAGGTTTCAGTGAATATTGTTGATTATGGCGCCTTTTACAGGTATTACAAAAGATAGTTTACCTTTAAAAGACAAAGCGGTGTATTGATAAAGTATTTTGCCTTGTTATAGAAATGAGCACTTTGTCGTTTATAATACTTTGTTGGTATTTTCTAAATAAATAATAGTATGCTTTTAGTTAAACTAACTATCTTATTTCCCAGGAATAGTACCTATATATAAAAATCTACTCATAACATTGATATCAAGTCTGTCGACCTCGAAAAGTGTTTTTCTAGTTTTTCAATCTCGTAATTCTCTTGCCTTTTATCCCAATTAATTTAAGGTCAGCGCAGCATGTGCATGCAGCGCTTCTTCTTCCATACTTCTCTATTACTCGTCATCTCATCAGACACCTACTTTCTTGCCATATCATCCTTCAAATAGACCATCTACCGTTTTTGTGATCTTTCTCTACTCTTATACCGATCCACATTAATTCTCAAAATGATCCTCACAACATTTTCCTCATTGCTGCACATACCACGACAACCGATTACCACACAACTTTTCAGTCACCGACGCCACTTTCATCAGACTTCCTCGTATGTAATCATTTCTTATTTTATCCCTTCGCGTAACACCAGACTTCCCCCTTAGCATTCTCATCTCAGCCATATGCAAATGCCTTCTCCATCTCTCTGATTCTAATATCTAATCATGCTAGCAATTATTGTCCGTTCTTTCTCTAGTCTTATTTCATTCTTATCCATTCTTTCGCGAAATCATTACCATCATTTTGTTGTATTACTTGTTCAGTTGCCTGTTGCCAACCCACCACATATTATTTATACTTATCGTCCCTACATTTCTGGACAGTAATATTAATATAAAACTGTTAATAAATATCTGACCACGAGGAAAACATCTTAGTTTATCTGGTGAAGCGTTCAGTGCACTGTTCCTAAGTCCGATAAGAGTATAAGTTCTCCAAGTTACCAACATATTTATGTATCAAACACATGTACCTACATTGAGGTCTCTACTTATTGTATGAGTGTCTATTTAGTTAGGAAATGTACATAGGTGGATCATTTTAATACACCTACTTGTAATTGGCAAAACAATAATAATTATTATCTTGTAGTTACTCATTAATACGAAGAAACTGGATAGCCATGACACAAAACCGCCAAAAGTGGAGGGATTTGGAAGAGACCTACACTCAGCATTGGGTGGGCAAAGTTTGAAGAAAAGAGAGAGAGTTTCTCATACTTATCTGCAGCTGATTGTAGCCCTTCTAATACAGGGTGTTAAAGTAGTCGCGTGCCATAACTTAGGGGTGAGTTCAGTATCGATAAAGGAACACGTAAAAAATAAATCCACAAAAAAAAAAATTAAAACAAAAAAAAAAAAACAAGCAATCTTTAGAATTAAACTTATTTTATATTGCTATTTGAAGTTTGTAGGTACTAAATTAGGTTGATCTTGAAATATTTTTGTTAGTGTTTTTAATTTTTTTTTTTTTTTTTACAGGTTCCTTTATCGATACTTAACTCACCCCTAAGCTATGGCACGCGACTACTTTAACACCCTGTATTATGTACCTTTCACATATCACATATTATGCCACTACCTCCTAAGTTACTTTTCCGGATTCACCTACATTTTCCCCACCAAAACCTTCAAATGTTGCTTCTAAACGTATTCTACGCGCACTAGTTTACTTTATAACTTTACACCAAAATCGAGTGCCGCCAATAAACACATCGTCCGTTTCTAGAACATTCATCAAGTGATTTACAGTTGCTTCTCACGTTCAGACCGCACTTTTCGTTTCGTCATCACTCATCCTTGGACCAGCGGGCTTGACTTTCGTTTTCCACCTATCAATAATAAGGTTTTCGAATGGTTTATGTAGGTACCAAGCTGGTTTATTGGTAACTAGAGGTTTTTGGGCTTAAGTGAGTTCATGTTTTATGAGCTTTGATTGATAAAAAGGCGTTTAATTTTATGGGCTACATTTGAAGCTGTTTTTAATGTTATTAATGTTGTAATAATGTCGTAATCATACGATGTTTCACAGTTCCTGTATATAACAGAAATAATCGAACACTATGTAACGAATTATTGCTATACATTTTAGAGCCGAAATACAATAATAATTTCCGTGAATTGTTAGACACAATATACAGGTATGTCGTTATCGAATAATACTCACATGGGTATTGCATCTATCATTGGAAATATATGTGAAAACCTATTGTTTCAACCTATTTATATAATTCTTAGATAGAGACTTACAAAACAACATACTAGAGAAATCCGTACAAAACCAGATTGGGAACTAAAGAGCTATTTGCGGTATTGTGTAAAGCAACAAGAGACTGATGGACCGTTTCGGTCTGTGGCCACTACCAAAGGCTTTACTAACGTCACTTAGGTATCTAGCAGCCGTCCATTTAACCGAACACTGGTCGTAATAAAAGGACACATTTTGGTTAAGCCGTTGTCCACAATGCTACTGCTAGCGCCATCTATGCGGCGCGCGTGGAATCAAATTTTCTTAGGGCGAGATTGCGGGGTTGAAATTGAGATGTACGACTAGTATTACGTTTTAAATTGTAATGGGGAGTATTGTTATGCTCTTTTTAACATTTTACAGAAATTTTTTTGTAGTTCCTTGAAAAAGTAGGAGCTGAAATTACTCTAAAAACACCCAATTATGTCAAATAACTTTAATTATTGCGAGATGACGTTCAATACTTTGAAAAACACATACTGATCGGTATGAATAAGGTACCCATTAGAATTTGCCATGAAACATATTTACTGAAAAAAGTTGCAGCCCGGAAAAAAATTAGAAACAATCGACGCATGCAAAACACGTCTAAGAAAAACATTTTCGCAAATGTGAAACAATAAGTGCTATCGCAGCTTTCAAGCCAAGCCAAGAACTCAAAGTTTGCGGGAATTTATTTCATTCTTATGGTCCTATTATGCCGTTCTCAGCTACACAACATAAATAATAATGCGAACCGTTATATAGGGTCATTACAGTGAGAACGGCCCGAATGACGAGGCCACGCCCATCCACGTATCGCACTGAAGTCATTGCTTATTTCGTGTAGAAGTTAGAAAGTATATGTGATCTAGTTTTTCGTCTTTTTGGAAAGATATAGATAGATATATAAAGAGAGAGAGAGACACAAAATCTCAGATACCTCAGATAATTTATAAAATGTGTTTGGCTTGTCATTTCTTAAATATAAATAAATCACTGTTGAAGATACTTTCTTTAAGAAATGGGCTAGTTAAATTCACTAAAACTACTAACTAAACTAATTCATATTTATTACCATCTCACTGACTCGTCACTAACCTATTGTAATAAATACGAATTAGTTATAAAAAGGCTATGGCGATTAAAAAATTACGTCAATTATTAATAAATAGTGTAAACCCGACTCTTGATTTTGAACACACTATACCTAATAGTTTGAAGTTTTAAGTTAACCTAACTGATTACACCTTCTATACAAAGTGTGTGATCTGATCGATCTGGCCTGTTTGCAATCGCTGCCAAAGTTAAGTTAAATTTTTTCGCCATTTATGTCGGTCACATACCTACCCCACATTTTCATAATCGATCGCTAATAGAATTTCACTTTAAGCCCTCTCTTTCTTTAGGCCCTCTAGGCGGCCCTATCAAGTGCCCTGTGTTCAAGTCAATAAACCTCTTTTTCAAATGACCTTTGTAACAAGCCTATTAAGGCTCTATTGTCTGAATTATTATTGTTTCTAAGCCTAGTAAGGCACTGTTTCGTACTTATAATTGAATAGCTGTACGTATTGTATTCGTTATGAGAACAAAAACTAGATACCGAATTTCAATAATGTATTTTAACATCGTTTTTATACGACAGACAGTAAGAAATAGGTGCGCTAGGTTTTTTCATTACGTAAATTAACATTTTATGGGTGGATTTTTTTCAGAGACCTACCTACCAAATTTTAGAGTTATTTTACAGATATCCTTTTCAGAAGTCCCAGTAAATAACTTACCATTTCCCCTACAACAGCTACGCATAAATATCTAACGTGACAACAATTGGTAACTCAAAAACATGTCCGTTACTAAGGAGGCAGACTTGCGACGTAGCGGGTATCTGGAAACTCTTTGCTCGCGCCCATTCACTCCGGGATGAAAGCGGGGTCATTACCTGAAACAAAGAACGAAAGCCGCTCAAACTGCGCATAAATCGTGCCACCTTGTTTACCTACCATAGCCCTTCCTACCTCCAAAGAAAAACCCAGCCTACTTTACCTACGTAAAACCCATGAATGAAGCCTTTTCTCAACTCTTAATACATTTATATGTTTCAAAAGGCGTTTTTAGATCTTGGAAAACTGTATTAGAACATTTTTTCATAGAACATTCGCGCCTCTAAACTAAAAAATACTTTGAATTGTAAATTCGCGATAACAGATTCGGTTTTTTGAATTGTGCTGAGGTCGCTTTTAAGCATTCCACTCTACTTTAAAAGTCATAAATAAATTTTCATTTATATAAATTTTAAGTATTGCTAACAGTGTCGTTTTTCATTTGAATAACTGTTTTTTAAAGTTAAATAAATCTGTTTGTATTGCCCTAGACTTCTTTGTATCTATGACAAGTTCACGAAAGGGTTTTGTGAGTGAAACAAGATGTATTCTGAATGTATTTATTGTGACAAACGAGGATCATGACAATGTATACAGCGTGTTGGATATAACTGGTAGATTTAGTGTATCATATATATATTTGTAGGTGGCAGCTGGTGATACAAGCGGTGGTAACAATTGAATATGGTTGTAAATCAGTGCGATAGCAGACCGTGCTGACCCCTCATGTAAATGGCGACTCGCCTCCACCCACCGTCTCAGGGTTTTGGTCCAAATATCAAGCGGTAGCTGGCGACGTACAAATATTTTATTTATTTTACAACTAAATTTATATTATGACAGTTAGTCTTAAAGCGGCTTAATCAATCAATCATTTTATTATCAGGCAACTAAGGCCCATTGATATAATACACAAAATTACATTTAACAAAAATAATAAAGATAAACTAATACATATTCTAAACCCTATGAAACTATAACCATACACGAAACGTTGTCGGCGTCGTGTTTTGCTGCGTGCATGTTTAAACGTCAACCAATGTGTGGTTAAGCAGACATTAATTATTATTAAAAATGTATATAAATTGCTGACAATTTTTAAATTATTCCTTACTTCAACCCATCATTAGGTTTTTGAAATTGCTATTTTATGGTCGTAAACTATTATTAACACAAACACATTTACTTTTGTATGATACATTATAAATCACACATATATTTGTTCATTATTTTATTTTGTATACCAAATACCGAATCGAGGAAGGTTACGTAAAATACATTCTCAGAATACAAGACAAACAGTTTAATTATGTATCAAACAAAATCAATTCTGGACTAGTTTTGTGCTCTGAATATAATACTATAGGTACTTAAATAAAATTTGAATTTACCAAGACGAATATAGTTTTTTTCCTGTTATCGAAGATTTAGGTTTTGACCCGAATACACATTCTTTAAATTTCAAATTATCTACCTAGACACTTTTAGCAAAGGAATTCATTTGGTTAAGAATATCTTACAAAAAATATGGACACAGTTTTTTCACATTTAAATTCGAAAAGACACAATATGTAAAACTTTGACACCACTTACAGTAGATATTTTAGATACCTCACTCAAATGAAAAAAAACTGGTTACACAACAGCTCTAATTTTATTGATTGACACTTAATTACCGTTTTTAATCGTGAGCTTCTCATTCATTACACAGTTTTTAGGGTTCCGTAGTCCAAATCATTTTTTTTTTTTTATGTTAGCTCCCCTACATGTGAAGTGGGCATGATTTTTTTTTCGTCGTCTACCCCATCGTGTGGGGAATCGTTGAATAGGTCTTTTAAAATGACTTAGGTGTTGCTAGTACTACTTTTGGATTTAATGCTCCATTTACGAAATATTAAACTTTACAGTGGACATTTTTGTTCCAGTAGCCCCCCCCCCCGGGGGGGGGGGGGGGGCTCTAAAAGCTAAACTGCGGGCTTGAAAAATCTGGAAAAAATCATGATGATAGTGCATTTCATGAACTGTAAAGGAAAACTATAGCGGTTAAAATAACTTTATTAGTTTAGCAGTAATAGTCGTTGAACTCGGGTGTTGGGTAATTTTGTACCAAATACAAAATCCTTAGAATAAATCCTATAATGTGACTAACCACTTAAGTGGTTGCTTGTTTATAACGGGTGAAGACTTGCATTGAAAAACAAAATCTAAAATGTAACGGGCTACTACGGAACCCTACACTGCGCGTGGCCCGATTCGCACTTGGCCGGTTTTAAATAAACACATAATAACATCCAGGTACATAAATACGAATTAAAAATATTAGGAAAAATAAATAGATGGTGCCTTCCTGGCTACTAGTCGTGCGACACTATCGTATAAGGCGTTATTGAGACACATGCCCCGAGCTTTCTCCTCCACTCTGATTTACTATGTCGAAAGGAACAATTGCGTACTAACTCTTATTCGTTGCGTCAAACAATATTCATGTAGATAGATTGGTACTCGATTATTTTTCAGTCAAGAAATATAGTAGTAGTCCTGAAATCGCTCCAAAATATATGACACAATAAACGTAACGTTAAACACCTGTTGGCGGTCGAAATATGTGTTTACTAGTTTTAGAGCTTATCGTAAATATCATGCAGCATCACACACCGAGATTCTATCTGGTGCTTAATTAATGTGACGCATGAAACAAGCAGCGACTACACTTGCTTGGGCACACGCCAGCATGCTCTTTTTGCTCCACACATGCGAAGCTCAGAACATAACTATGTATTGCATTCTCTCTAGGAATGAGACACTGAATGCGACGTCGCCGACGACCACAAATCAGTAGCCACTTTGTTCTTTCACGGTCGCGAACGTTTCTCTGCCGAGAAATCGTTATTGATCTATTTTTAAAGTGATTACTGTCTGTTTGTTATCGTATTGTTCGTTTTACGCTTTGTTTCCGATGGTTAAGCCTAGAATAGTCGGGTAGATACCAAAGCCCACGTACAGTCGTGGTCTTTTCCGCCCGATCAGTTATTTTTTTTTTCGTTTAATTCATGCGGAGGCACCGAGCCACTCCACCTTAAACTTTAGGCCTATTAGGAAAGCGTCAACTTTGGCGCGCAAAATAACAATAACTCTCGTTTGGCATGTGTCGCCGATCGGTATTTTTTCATTAATTATTTATATATAAAGTCAACGGGGCGGGGATAGAGAACGTTACTATGTTTTAAGTGCAAGCAAAAATTTGCTTAGTGGTGATCAGGCGGGAGTGTCCTCGATAGTACATTGTTAAGAAAAACGCAGACTCTCGACTACAAACGCGGAAAAACGGAAGCTAATTTAGAAGATTTTACGTATTGTTTCGGTACTGTTTGTTATGCAAAAAAAATGTTGCTTCATAATGAGACGGAGAGATTCTATTGTTGCAAGAGGTAGCCCCTAACAAAGACACGTTTGAATTATGTTTACCTGTCCGAAAATATAAAGAAGGTTATGAATCAGATCTCAAGTTTGTAATCATTGCGGTAGACAATTTTATGTCAAGAGATATAGACGGATGAAAATGCCTAATATTTTTGAAGTCTTTGTAAAATGTCGTACAAAGGTGAGGTGAAGGAAAACGTCTGAAATTAAATTGAAGTCAGAAAAGGACGAACACAATGGTAGTCTGTGCTGGAGGGTGAGGCCGAGCTGTCTGAATGGGACTACATCGACTTTATAATGCTGACACGACACAATATACCCATTTATAAGGCGTTTTCCATACGAGGTTTAATTCAAATTCAGATTCACTGGATGCCTAAATATTTCCTTTCATGAGTGGGGTAATTGACTCGACGGGAAAAGTCTTCAAATATTTTATTGTTGTATTGGGATGTGTTAACTCAAATGATTATACATTAGATGTTGATCTCTTTCTATTTACAATAATGCGCGCTCTTTTCACCCAAAACTAATTATGTCGTTTCATCAGACGACATTGTTAGTTTAAATCTTACAACATTAAGGTGAATGCTCCAACCAGCCCGCGAAATTCTAATTTTCTTACGTTTTTTTTGTGATTTGCAGGCCAGTGCTAGGTTGTATGTTGATTAAAATATTGCTCGCGACTGTACGACGTATGTAGTTACAGAATTATAATGATCAAAATCATGAATACAACCATAAGGTGGGCTTATAAAGGTGCAGGAATGACTTTTTCAAGGTCAAAGTCATTCCTGCACCTTTGAATTTCGCGGGCTGGTTGGAGCATCCACTTTAAACGAATATTTCTTAGTCATTAAAGTTGCTTGATGATAATGACTTATGTATGGATTTACTATTGGTTTGTTTATATCCATCTTTTGTCTGATACTATCCTAACCTAATCCTTCTTAATTTTGCTTTCTATCTCCTGGATAATAAAGAAGAAAATTAACCTTTCTGCTTCATGATGACTCACATAGACCCGCGATAATTGCTTTTGTACTGCCGAGGACGTTCCAAGGATTAATTAAAAATACATATGGCAGGTTCCCACTGGCTAGCAGTTACTGTTTGCCAGTTATTTTAACGTGATGTTTACTTTACGCGCGTTAATCCCCAAAATGAGGTGGTATTGGACTTCTAAAATGTGGAAAAAGTTTTAAAAATAGGTCCTCATATTTTTTTTGGTCATTTTTGTTCAAGTTACGGGTTATCCTCATGTAAAACCGTGTAGATTGTGATGTAACAACACTTTTTGTTACAAGGAAAATATTAAAATATCGGTCTAACTATTATTATAATTTGATACATAATTAGATTGATTATTTTGAAGTTCCTGAAACTTTAAGATAAGGTATTAGATAATTATTCGGTTGAGGAAATATTGAATTGGTTAATTACCTACAACTGGTTATTAACATTGTTGGTAGAACGGTGAAGAATTTTATAACAGGACCCAAATTGAGAATAGTAGGTTGTTAATTCGTGATTGTTTCACCAACCAGACATATTATTATATCTGATTGATTACCGGCACACTAGAGTCAAAACAGCGAGTGTGTTTTTTGTTTCGAAACAGTTTTCAGCAATATAAGTTTTTATAACACATTTGCTCGTAAAGGATCTCTTATTTCACCAATTTCAATATCATAATGTATCTCATTATGTACTTATGCTGTAAAATAAAATGCACGGTTTATACTTTTTTAAATCTTAGCAAAGAGTTTTTATGTCAGAAAAGTGGTCAATATTTTATGAATAAAATTAACTTTGGGAGATGAAATATAATACTTAAATAAACATTTAATTCTTTAATTTAATTAATTTTGAACAAAAAGAAAACAATTGATCTGTAACAAAAACACAAAAATATTAATTTACTTTATTAGTAATACTGGCGCGCCTCGCTAATTTGTGAACAAGTAAAAATTATTCCGCGCGCTTTTTCTTTTCGCTGTATTGTTTTTAGTTGTTTTATTTATTTCCTCGCAAATATGTTATAAAACGTCGTATGACATACGTGCGCTTTGATAATTACAGCCTCTGCTTTTTTATCGCCCTCGCCAACGGCTCGGGCTAGCAATATCGCCTCGGCTGTAATTTTCAACTTACCGCACTTATGTTATTGCAATGTTAAACTACACTGGCCTGCAAAACTAAGTACTACACTTTTCAAATTTCATTTTTTTCTAAACTATAGGAGTTAGAGATTTAAACCGATCATGAACATAATTATTTAAACCGATCATAAACATATCACTACTATAAAGTTATTATGTACCTACGAAATTAAACTCTTTTTCGAACCTTTTTTGTTTCGAAAGTATATATTGTGATAAGTAGTTAGTTTTACAGGCCAGTGTAACATGCCACACTGAAAACGGGATATTTACCATGTTTACTATCTGTTTTGAGTTCCCGATATTTCGGCGCTGACACAAGCACCATGATCATGGATAAACCGTGTTACAGTGTGTAGCAATTTTTAAACTATGACACCATTTTGTTGCGAATTTACTCGTCGTTGTTGCCATAAAGAAATAGTATGCCTTCAGACAATCATGCTTCAGGTATACGTATACCTAACCTTGACGTAATTTCTGACTAAAATATTGCACGCCGACCGAGTAAATATTTTTTTTAAGAGGGCTATTACAGTTTTTCTTGCTTTTGAAAAAAAGATTTTTGATGTGTGTGATGGTTTAGATATGGCCCGAGAAAGTTTGATTATATAATTATTTAAGGACCGCTTTAAATAAAAATCAAAATTTTTCTTGTATTTGAGTGTTTGACTCTTAAAACACTCAAATACAAGTAAAAATGTGAGAGCCCTCTCAAGACCAACTAAAACTCTTTATCCAAATACCTCCAATTGAACGATAAAAGGCAACATATCCCTAACATATCACTCCATACATTTATCTTGGTCTAACTGCGATTCTACTAAAGGAAGGGGAGATAGCAAGGCGTTTTCAAACTTGTAAAAGAACTGTCTCCCGTCTTACATTGCTCGTAGGAAACTTCCACTGTCCTCACGGGCAGTAAATGGTGCAATCACTACGATGTGCGCAGAGACGATTTTATTCATTCTATTGTTCAACTTTATATTGTTTGCATATTATGATGGTATAATCTTTGGGTTCATTATGTTTGTCTGCGTTTTGAGCTGACCATGAGTTTGTTAAATAATATTGAAAGCCAGAAAATATGGCCCTGGATTGCGCAGACCAAAAAAATACGATGGATGGACGGATGGAGTATGAAGGATGTTATTTATAGCAAAAAAGGAGGTGTCTTTAGAGATGATGAGTAATATAGAAGTATGGAAGTAGAAGACATGCTGTGCCGACCACAAATGAATTGGAATAAGGGCAAGATAATGTTGATTTAGCCCTGTATCGAATGAGCTGGAAGTTATGGAGAGGCCTTAGCTTAGCAGAAGGATCATGCTGGGTAACAATGACAGCATTTTACTGACATTTCGACATTATGCCAACCATCAGATATAATGTACAATTTTATAGGCACAATTATTTATATAGGCGCCTCGTTGGTCGAGTTGTCGCAAGCTGCTGAGCACGAAGTTTCCGGGTTCGATTCGAAAAGTGTTATTGGATTTTTCCATCAGAAATTTCACACTAGCTGCCAGGGATTTGTGCTCGGTTGATGGCAATAGGCTCGCCCCCTATTAAGAAAAATAAAAGTGCGAAATGTGGGTGTACTATTAGGTACATCTCTGCCTTACCCTTCTGGAATTACAGGCGTGATCATCATCATTTCAGCCGAAAGACGTCCACTGCTGGACATTGGCCTCCCCCAAGTGTCGCCACATTGACCGGCCCCGTGCGGCTCGCATCCATCAGATCCCCGCAAACTTTACCTGATCATTGGTCAACCTAGTGGGAGGCCTTCCAACGACTTCCGCGTCACAGCCGTTAAGTATTTCATGTTATATTTAATTTTTTTTACATCTACAAAAGATTTATTCACAAAAACAGGAAAAATATTATCTGTAACATTGTTTTCATTCAAGTAAGTGGTACAAGGAAACAGTACACTCTACCTAAGACCTTTACCTAATTATTTTCCACACAGGCAATACTTAAGGAAACCTTCATTTGAAGAAATCTTTAAAGGATTCTTGGAATAATTCTGTATTTAAAAATATATAGGTATATACTACCGGAAACGAATATGGACGAAAATACACGCGTTTTACGTCAATGTCTGTAGACCTACACGTGTCTTGTTGAAATATAATATCCGTTGTATTTTAACTTATAATATAAAGCAATATGTGTTTGTTTAGCAAAAGAAAACTAAGATCTTTGGAAATTAACTGAAGGCACGAAATGCAAGTGAGACTTACGAGAGTCGTGGGTTGGAACCCAGACAGGCGCATTACTTTGTGTAATTTATTTCATCACCACTGCTCTCAAAACAGTCAAGGAAAACATCGTGAGGAAACCGGCATGTCCTAGAACCAAAAATTCGAAGACATGTGACATCTACCAATCCGCACTGGGCCTGCGTGGTGAATTATAGCCCATTCCCTCTCATAGAGAGGAGGCCTGTGTCCCAGCAGTGGGTACATTAAAAAGGCTGTGATGATGAATGCAAAGTGAAACATCATCATCATCATCATCATCCACAGCCAAACTTCTCCCACTGCTGGGTGTGGGCCTCTCTTAACTTGTGCCAAGCTCCACGACGTTCTTGTGCCAACCTAATCCACGATATTCCCGCGATGGCAACAATGTCGACTGTCCAAATGAAACTTACATGAAGAAAAAACCAAATTTTGTTTTTAAATTCATCTTACATTTTGGTGGTACGATAATTGTACAATTTACTTTAAAAGGCATATTACGAAAAAGTATTCTATTATTATGAAAGTATAGGATATTTTGTGAGATGATAAAAAATGCTGATTGTCTATATATTCAATAGAATCTACAAATTAGAGGTCCCGAATCGTGAAATCAGGTTTCCGTGAGTTTTTGCATTAACATGCATCGGGAGAAAGATAAATAAATAACTTGTCTAAAATTCGTTTTATTATTATTAAAGTAAAGAAAACTAACTATTTGTAACAAGTTATTGTTATTTCAAGCAACGAACGGAAAACATGTAGGTACCTAATTTCAACGAGTAAAATCGCTATTTCGCGTCTTTATTATAATAGGCCTCATATCTAGCAAATAATCCGCGGTTATAGGGATCATTTCTTATTTATGTATTAACAACTTCAAATATCATAAAAGGTGGACGCACACTTTCCGCGCCGAACGCTCCGAACGAATCGAATTTTAGAATTACTTGTATGAAATCCAATGAAATGAAAAATTTGGAAAAAAAAATTTTTCGCCGCCGTCGAATCGTTCGGCACGGATAAGTGTGCGTCCACATTAAATGTAGGTGCTCCAAGGGCGTGCCTTACATACCCACCTACCATTGACTCTCCGTGTCACCCGTTACCAGAGAGAAAGTAGAAAAGGCCCTATTTCCCAGACACTCATAACTTTTAAACCGGAACGCTGTAACTCAGCCGGGTGGCACAAGATAATATGTCGATGGTTCTTGCCAGAGTAATTAGGTACTAACTTATTACGTACTTAGCAAGGATCAGTACTATATGACGACCCGATTGGCGCAGCGGTTGTGAGGCTGCCTTACGTTCTTAGGGTCCCGGGTTCGAATCCCGGTAAGAGCAAATGTTTGTGTGATGAGCATGGACATTTGTTTCCGAGTCATGGATGTTTATAAATATAATAAGTATGTATTTACAAACAAAAAGTAGCTATGTAGTATATCAACTATCTGGTGTCACCGACACAAGCCTCGTTGCTTAGTGTGGCACTAGATGGCGGTGTGTGTAATGTCCAGCGATATTTATTTATATTAAATTGCTTTACTATGTAGGGTTAGGCAATGGTGTACCTAATAGTACACCCACATTTCGCTAGTTAAGTTTAAATCTCATGTAATAGGAGGCGAGCCTATTGCGACCATCAACCGGGCACAAATCCAGACTCCGTGGCTGCTACTGAGAAATCCCTAATGGAAAACCAAATAACATTTTACCCGACCTTGGAATCGAACCCTGGACCTCGCAACTAGACCCACGGGGCAGTCAAATGCTTTAGCATGTTTGAAAGTAAATTGCCATTTATCATTACATCTACCTACTTTATAAGAACGACCGTAATATGTCCTCTTATCGTATTACGATGGGTCAACATCTTGTTGTCTGTCCTCAGAGAATTACACATGATTATCTACATATTTCATTTCATAACTAAACTGATTCACCTCCAATGATAACCATCTGACATCGCTATATCTCATAACTGTCACGAAATGCCAACAGCAGTGATCTCTACGCACTTCCTCCTATTCCATGTTCTTGCCATTAACAATAATAGTAAACAAGCAATTAATTATCCAGATGAAACTCCTTCCACGAACTAATAGAAATGAACTAGGAAACAAATCCCTCATTACTACTAGCATAATCATTTTCACACATGATACTTCAGCCTCTTCACTTTCTATTTCCAATTTCCATTGTAGCTACGAGGAAAACGCCCACTAAATCATCTATCCCATGTCACTAACAAACCAGTAAATCATAAATATACAAAATAACACAGTTGTCAGGACACGACATTTCTGTCTAAGTCAGTACGCTCTGATTCCGTACAGTGAGCAATAGAAATAACCTCAGACGTTGACAAATAACTGTACGGCTTCGAATGTGCGCCGCGGTGCAACAGATACTTTGTGCTCTTGTGCCACGTCGCTCGATGGCAATAAGCGATGCTCGTTCTTATTACAAAAACAAAACGAGCGTGCGCGATGCTTGGTTGAAGCGAAATTATACATAGTTGACAAATAGAGCCGACTCCGCCAACTGCGAGCCAATTCACAAAACGCCGCGCTGCATCTTGTCGATAAATTTTCACTCGCCATGTCGCCAATAGCGCACAATAAACCCGACTCAGTCTCCCAATATTTTTATCAATTCCTACATTTCCCGTCGCTCCGTCGTCGTCATCATTCGCATATTGACTGAAAACGTTATCCTTCGTACTTACCGATAAAAAAATCTTTCATTTTACACACGAAAGCGTATCGTAAGTATAAAATTATTCCGCTATCTCCTGCACTGAAGTCCCGATTTCACATGTCGTAAAATTTTTACTCTCCCAAGATTTTTATCGGGTCATATGAGTCTAAAATATGTTAAAATATCGTCGCTTACTGTGAGCTGACGTGGCGAATGGCGATGCCTATCATTGTGGAGCATGCTTTTAGAACCGACGCACCTGTTCTGGACTTATTTATGTATATCCTGGAGTATGAATAGTCCCATTCGCGTCGTCTAACAACGTTTGTTTGTCATTTGCAGCACTAATGTATGTACAGAAAAAGTTGGATACTTTTTTTTACAATGGATTTTGTACCTGCATACTATTTAGGTTTAAGTTTATTTGATGATCAAATATGTATATCTGGAAGACAATACTTGGCACTGTATCGCGCGTATGAAGAGATTAAGTGCTTACGAATTTATCGACGTAAATGTATTGAACGCGTGTTTGACTTTTCAGTATGATTTGATAGCTTTTACGAGACGAATTAATACTCGTATATTTCCTATAAATAAATAACTACCTACCTAACATCCGCACACAAAATAAACCTGGAGTATTCCAAAGATTAAAAAATGCAACATGATCGATCCGAAACGTCGAAAGCGACCGCGTTTTGATGGGAGGCACGGAAATAATTAGAGACGGTTTAAACCAAGCAGATCGCATTCACCGCATAATGAATGAAACGTCACTGCTGTCATGGCGGACGGCAGTCCAACGTTGACGTCAGAGGGTTATGACTCGAGTCGAGACGTAAACCGTTTACGTATATTATTGCGTAAATGAAAAATGCTGAAAATTTTTATGTACGTTTTTGGAATTCCGTGGCGGTTTAGATCAGCTTAGCTTTAGCTTTACATTCTATCAGTGATAACGATACAAGAAAAATCTATGTAACTGACGTCATAATCAGCTACCGAAAAGCTTATGTCAATGTTGTTGAAAGTTGAAGTTCAGAATTACCACTTTAAGTGTGCAGTTCAAGGTGGCGCTGCTTGTCAAGAAAAAACGCATCGAAATGTCAAACTTGGTACATTTATTTTAGTTCGGTGTTTTCCCGCCTGCACAGAGAATGTTAGCTGAAGTGACTGTTCTAAAAGTGTTTGACACTGGTCCAGCTAGGTCTTTAGGAATATCTAGAGTATGAGAGAATGCCCAGAAATACCGAACGGAAGGTAACCCTTACCTTCCGTTCGGTATTTCTGGGCATTCAACAATATCACTAACTTGTAAAAGTATTACTTAATAATAAATAATAATAATAATACCAGCCTATTACTGTCCCACAAGTCCAGGTTTCCTCACGATGTTTTCCTTCACCGATGTCTGTGATGTCCAAGATAAACTTAGAAAAGTACATATGAATTGAAAAAGTCACATTGGTACTTGCCCGGATTTGAACCCACAACCAAAAAAAAAAGTAAAAATATTAGTACATTATTATATTGTGTGTGAGTACTCTAGAGGATTTATATCTTAAGCATCCGGCAATGTTTTGGAACAATTCTTTCTCTATTACTAATAAACCCTTGAAAGAAATCGCAGTATAAAATTATACAATACAAAATGATGAAAACTCGGTTTTTTTTATAGGTCTGAACTAAAGATATTTTATTTATTTATATATTTATTGTATCCAGAAAACTTTTTTATAGATCTGGAAACCCTAATTTAGTCAGGGTATTCTATTGACAACTAACATAAAAACTCTATTTGATGTGAAAACGGATTTGCTACAAATATCTACCATATTGGTAGTATGAATGCTGCAACGGGTTTCGAATGTAATTAGTGATAATCGAAGGCTTCAAAGTTCAATAAAGTATAAATGATCCTTGCGGTTACATAGACAACTTCATTGACTTTTGACCCGCTAAGCATACTTATGTCAACCGTAGGCACCTAGTGGTCAAACCGACGTTCAAGTCAAGTGACACTATAGTTTCAAGTATATAACTGTAGGTACGATGCGTACTACCGCACTCACTGATGGTCTACCTATTTTCACCCTTATGCGCTGAGTGATAAGATTGAAAATTGATCGACGGGTAGTGAGCGCGTTAGTTTCTCGGATCACAACTCTATAACAGGCTAAATAAAAAAGGAAACATCTATTCCTTGACCTTAAATCATACTAGTAGTAACTGCAAGAAAATCCTTAAGGTGTCACTTGTCGACATTTTTTCCATAGACATTTCGGGAGGGTATTACTTACTCCACTTTGGATGTACAGTGTCAAAACACTGTACATCCAAAGTAAAACATGATATTATCGTATTGTCTCATTATTAATTTTGTCTGTGCGGAAACAGAATAGTAAAATAAAAAGTCATTAAAAAGTTAAGATCCGACCTACCAAAGATTCGTTTTAATTGCCAATATTAACGCAACTTTGGCGGTAAATTAGTAATAAAAGAAGTGTCAAATTTCCAAAACAAAGTCGGTACAGACATAGCACAATTATCGAAGAATTCAATACATTTTATTTGTACCTAATTGATTAATGTAGTGGTTTTTTTCATAACCTCGATTTTCCAAAGGGCTTTTCGTATTTTTGTACGCGCGCATAATTCATAGTAAAAGCTATGAATTATCGTGCATCTCACGTCTCGGGCACGAGGCTAGGTGATACAGCGTGCTTTATGGCCACGCCCACCAGTGAGTTCGAGCCCGCAACTAGTGCTACCTTAAGTAAGCTCTTCAAAGTATGTCTTATGAAGATACAGAGAAGTTATTACTGTGCTTTGTTTATTCCATTAGTTAGCTAAGTAAATAGCTAATAAAACCGTGGGGCCAAAAAGTTCTGTGGAGAGGCGACCGCGAACCGGAAGACGTTGCGTTGGAAGGCCTCTTACTAGGTGGACCGATGACCTGGTGAAGATTGCGGGGATCCGCTGGATGCGAGTCGCACGGGACCGGTCAATGTGGTGACACTTGGGGGAGGCCCATGTCCAGCAGTGGACGTCTTTCGGCTGAAACTATGATGAAAAGCGAGTTAACACTTTGAATTACATCGAACGCCAAATGAGTGATAGGCCGTTCAGAATCAACTGCCGACCTTTCTTGTCAGTTAAAAATAGTCCCAGTGATTAATTGATTTAGAAGATCTTCTCTCCTAGTGAACTGAGACTTCGCTTCATAGAAACTAGCACATTTTTTTATAATTAAACGCACGTGTAATGGAAATGTAACACGACACTATAATGTACGTTTTTGTAACCATACATGTGGCCACAAAATATTTGGATTATTATTGATTAGTCTTATTCGTATTAAATAAACAGCTATTTTATGAAATTGAGGACGTTTAGTGGAATATTAATGTGTATGATAATAATGAGAGTAACTACATTCTGCGAGCACAGATTACAACTAACTTTAATACAAATAACAACACCGCACATCCTACAGTTGATATCGCCTTATCATCCGATATCACACAACAGTAACACGGAACTGAACGGAAATCAACATGAGATAACATACCTATACAAAATCAAGCGTAATATCAATACATGGATAATAACGTTATCATGCCGCCAATATCCGTCCAAGTCAACATCAAAACAATACCAACTATGATAGGAATATGCATCAGCATCATAGCACATATCAACGCATTATGCCAATTTAGTCCGCTCCAACGTACCTAAACATACCGCGGTGTATACCATGTTTCATAAATCGAAAACATCGATAGAGATTCGATAAATGGACGGCAACAGTTACAATCGAACTGGAGCCAGGATTTGGCAAAACAAAACAAAACGTTATAAATATCGCCAAACCGCAACGGATAGAATCGAATATGAGGGAAGTAAAAAAATATTAAAATTTTGAACGATCGCAATCCCGGCTATCGGTATCAAAGCACGTCCAATCAAAACGAGACGTGACAATGAATCAGAACCTTTTCGATTCTGTGAATAGCCTCGCTAACTTATTGGCGGTCCTTTATTTGCTGATTGGTGTTTGACACCTCAGCGGGAGCGGATTCCGTTGGTATTTTTATTTAATTAACTTTTGCTGTTGGCTGCGTTCGCGGGACGCGGGACGCGACACTGAAATACAATGCCGACTAATTTACGCGCGGTTTCACTTCAATTTTTTACGGTTATTTTTCACTGTTTTAGAACCCGTTTTAATTATTTTTTGTAACTCTTTAACTCCTTCCTTTATGCAAAATCTCTTTGTTAACGAATCAAAATTATGAAAGCCTGTTTGCAGCGAGTTAAGCGCTATCGAGCGTTGAAATGTCATTTTTATAAGTCGACTCTTTTGCTCTGAGCGGGGACGAAGCTCAAACTAATTGAAAGAAACTGCACCGAACGAAAATACAGGCGAAGTTGAATTCCTCCTCGGAAAACTGTGCGGAAGATAAGGCGATAATAATTCTTCGTAAAATGTCACGAAAGTTCATAACTGATAAAAGTTTAGACCCTTTTCTGAAATTTTAATAGAGATTTAATTTTCGCGAGTGCCCTAGTCAACTCGATATCGGCATCAGCCCGCACCCTTGCTGTCCCTCGCACACACGTTCAGTCTGTCTGTACGTTGTAATCTTGTATTGGATTATACAGAATGTAGTGTTCATCAGTAACGCTAGCGCATGCCCTGTGGATGACGTCACGAATGCGTCAAATGTAAACTACTTGCCAATTCTAACGCACCGGATGTATTAGATACCATTTTCGTCTGTTTGTAATTTTACTTTTTAGTTCAATATATTTTATGATGCAATAAACTAAACTTGTATGGATTTATTGCGATAGACTCTCGCCCACTCTGTTCTCCCTCATACAAGCAAGATAGGAGAGCGATTACTATCAAACTACCCATTTCAAATGTATGGTTTTAAAACCGGCACAGACTATTGTGTCATTTACATTCTAAGCTCAATATCAAATCTTGTTCCTTCTCCCTCTTATTCTTCGAACCAGAAGAAGATAGCAAGAGTTTAAGTTCTGTTTAGTTAGAATTGCAACACTAGCAAAGTTTATTCTTTAGTTCTCACTAAGAAACTATTCCATAAGCGGTACATGTACTTGGGTGAAACAAATTGAAAAGCAAATAAAAAGGCTTCCCGATAAAAACGACGAACTTTTTCAATTACAAACTTGTATGGAGCGGCTGATGTTAGGTATGAACCCTATAGACTTTATTAGATCGATTCTTGGCGATATGATATTTTGCCATTGTGATACTTGACACGAATTTCAAGCTGACTATGGCGGAGCGGTCTTACGGAATGTCCTTAAGAGGAAACACAAGGGCCGTTTTTCCATACAAACGTAGTCCCCTGTTTCCTCTCTGGATAATGCTAGTAGAGCAATATTTTTTTTCCAAAATATCTATGACTATAGGTAATAGGCATATCCCTGTTTTCTTTTTTTCATAAATTATTCATTAAAAGAGATAATCAACCTTCAAAAACCTAAAACATTGGCCAGATTTTCCGCTGTGTTCAAATATCCAAAAAACAAATTTGTCTAGATTATATAAAAAAAAAACATAAGAACACGGCTAAAATCTTTCTTTAACATTTAATGAAAAAAATGCGTCATAAATATATATATATCAATACGCGGTCAAGTTTTGGAGAAGTAATCAGCGCACTATGAAACGTTGTTTTTGTGTACTTACAATGGGTATTTTCTGCTGTTGTCTCTTTCGCGCTCTGCGCGCGGTCTTTTGGGCACTGCGCGACCGCAATACATTTTACAAATACCTATTTTTCAATTCCCTCGCCCTCAGTGTTTCATTTTGTGAGAAAAAGCATGTATAAGTATGTTATTTTTGATTAAAGCTTAAGGTTGAAGATTTCAGAATAGAAATTCATTCAAGTAATCCTTTTTTTACGTTTTTTGCAATTTTCAGGTCAGAGCCAGGTTGTATGTTGATTGAAATATGATTCGCGACCCTAACAAACATTTTTAGTTTAGGTTTAGCGAACGCGACTTTATAGGAAGGAGTCTTGCGTCTCTGTGTTAGGACACGGCTTGATGCCACATTTCCTTCTTCCATTTTCAGTGATAAACCACCGATATTAAACTAGGTAGGTACCTACTTTGTATGCACCATACTCGAAGTAAGGAAATAGGTATACTTAGTTAAGTTTATTATCGTTCGCCGTCGTCACCTTCGGTCTTTGTCATGTAAAACGTATTTGTTCTACTAAATGATGCGAATCTAAACTTTATTTATGCCATACTTTTCCTGTTGACGTCAGTTCGTGTTAGTTTTTACATAATTTATCAGATCTGTAGGGTTTGGTAGTTTTTTATTTGTCAGATCTAATAATTGCTGTTCGATTTTTGTCATAGGCTAATTAGCATAGAAGTTATAACTAGACTGATTTTCGTTTTATAAAAAATAAAATTTAAAATTAGTAAAATAAAACCTCTAATTTACAACTAGAGTCTAATCAGAGTCCTCATAAAATCAGCTTATTAGCTTTTATTCATTTACAAACCCTATTTCAATTCAACAATTAATACAGCGTTTACAACTTGTAATGATAGACGCAGAAAAAAACTTGATTTAGCATTATGGGTCTTCAAGCGCTGTGCTTAACTAACTACCTTGAAAACTCAAGCAAATCTAAACTGTACCTCCCGATAGCTAAGGTCGAATTTGCGCTGATGAAAACTGAAGTATATAAGATCTTTTCAGACTGACTAGTATGTATAATTGAGTCATTAGTACCAGGGTAACATGAGAGGTGTGAATGAGTCAAAGGTGCATACGATAAGTAAATGCAATTTCCTTCTAGACTGTGATCTTAAATAACTGCATTTATTACGGTGTAGCTCGCTACACTCAGTTAGGCGATATAAGGCTTCGTACAAAGGGTCGTTGAATGTGTTATAAACTTAGATTGCATGTATTTTAATAAGTTACGTCATAGTATGGGGTTGGGTATAGAAATTCAGAGCAGTAAGACTGAAGGGAGGCCAGAATTTCAGTCATTTATTTTGAAGTATTCAGTTTTTCTTGATGTAGAAAAATATTTTCTCTTCGAAACTTTGGTGAACACAACACACTCCCTAGTTGAACCTTACCTAACCTTCTTAATATTTTAAGATGTTTAGAGGAAATTGTTAATATACCACGTTGTAATGCTGTCTGTAAAATAATTGAAAATCAATTGTTTAGTTCACTGTTTTGGACTTTCACAGTACTTACGGGATGATATCCGTGATTTTTCGTTGTTGCTATGAGCTCCCCATGTTTGGGAGCTGTTGTAATTGTTTAGTTTCCTGCATTGTTTTACAATCAAAACTATTGTGTTTGAGCGATAAAATTGATCGAAGTTGCATACAATATTTTCAACGTCTACACGTCAAAATATTTTGTTTAGTTTATTAGTTTGATGAATGACTTTCATGAGTTATTCTGACAGAACTCTTTAAAAAAAAAGTAAAGGAAATCCGTGATCTACGCTCCAATGTGTTGTTTTTAGACTGGCACAGTTAATTCTTTCATAATCTAACTATAAAAAAGCACAGAATGTCAACTTCATGATCAAAATATTTTCAATTAGGGTTAAGTTCTAAACATGGCAAGGGTTAAATTCTAAAAAAGTAAAAACTCGGATGACCAAAAACATTTTATTTGCATAAAACTACATAATTAATTCTGAAGCATACGATAAATAGTATTAACCTATACCATACTTTCAAAGACAAGTAAGATTTGGGATTTAAAAAATACTGAGTTTTCAACGCTTTTCCCGAAAAAAGATATGATTACGAGAAGAGATATTATATTATCAAACTTTTCTCGAAAAAAGCATAAATCACACCACACAAGGAACCAATTAAAACAAGGAACAAACAATCTCCCACCATACATCTACAAAGTACAGCCACAATGATCCAATAAGCCAGATATAATTTGAACGTCCAATTGAAACAGTTCCCCGATATCGTTGAAGACATTTATCATCGCCCAAACATTATTACATTTAATTAAACTTTAAAACAAGTGTCGGCTGATATCGGAGGGATTATCTGATCTATTTGCAGGCGTCCAAATATCTCTCTAAGTGGAAATTGTTAGATTGCGGCATAGGGACATGTACTACTTAGTTTATGACGATATAATTGTAGGTAAGAAAATGTTAATGCAGATGTTGTTTTTGATTCTGAGGCAGGTTATTTGGAAAAGTATAAAACGAAAGAATTTTTTTTCGAGCTTAATCTAAAACGAAAACACATGAAAAGTTTACTAAGATAACGACGTGCACTTGTTCGAGTCAGCCTAAATTGGTGGGATTTGGCACAGACCAGGAAAAGATGCATTCGATTTGCCCGCCTGGACAACCACCAGTTGCCGAACAATATTTTTTTAATAGGCTTGCCGTTAGCCGCAACTTGCCTTATGTGAAGCAAGCTTGTCTAGAAGAAACCGATTCACTCGAACCTTGAATAGACCCAGATTATAATGATCAGGGACCATGCTAAATAAAGCCGACCATGCCGACATGTGTATAGCACCCCTTACCTTTGGACATAAACTGAGACTGACTTTTAATAGGTGTTTTAATAACGTGACAAAGCCGTTTCTGCACTTGCATCTCCATCTTTAAATCCATTCTGCCTTCTGCGAGATGAATGACAAAACTTCTTTCACAAAAACTGCACTGTTGATCCGCGAGAACGCTGCCTCATCAACTCAACATACTTTGCTCTCTTGAGGTCACAGTACACTAAATCCCATCTGCATAAAAAGCAAGGATCAGCGAAAGCAGAGGCAGCAGAATATATCGATCCAGAAGGTTGACTCCATATTAGGACCGAAAATAGGCACACGGACAACAAATACACTTCGCAGATCTGGAACTGCTGAACAAATGCCAGTCGTGAGTGTGCTTGCACTCCCTACATGAACCGTGTCGTTTGAACTATACACCTACTCCGTGACACCTATAATTGGCTAAGAAAAACACACTGTAAACTGTTCCCGCTAAGACTTAAAATCCAACCATCATCATCATCATTAGTAGTCTTGATCCTCCTACTGCTGAGGGTAGGCCTCCTCCCTGTGCGCTTATTATATTAGACAATTTAACCAGTCTTACCAAGGCGTATCGTATTAGGTTGTGGAGATCAGATGGGCAGTCGCTCCAGATAAAATACCGGTATTCAGCTGCATCCGAACATGAGACTGGAAGCCGAACCCAACGTAGTCGGGAAAAGACGAGGCAGACGGTGTAGTGTTGGGAAAAAACGTTCATAGTGTGCAGTTTTCGCTCAATGTGTGAAAGCAACCTTCTGTACTTATATATTCTATAAAAGCAGATTCAGCAAAATCAGGGAAATGCATTGTCTGGCGGAGCGTAGCGAAGCGGTGAAGCGAGTCCGCGAAATGGCATTCGTTTCGCCCGAAACGCGTACTCTGACCATTTTAATTGGTCTATTGTTAATTAAGTAACGTTTCAGCGTTCACCGCAACGTCACCGGTTAGCGTTCAAACCGTTATAATAACTTTTAATTTCGATCATTGTGATTTGAGGTGAGTTGGCCAGCGTTTGTGGTGAAAATTTGTATGAGAAAATAAATTTAATTTTTGCAGGCAGAAAAATTGCTTTGTAATATCATTAAAGTGTCGTACATTATTGTTACTATTAAAAACCCACTTAAATCCTGTGTGGAGGTAGATAATTTATTTATTTATTTTGTCAATCGCAAAAAGAAATACTTGGTTTAGAATGACAATTAACAAAATATTTGAAAACTTTTGACAATTAATAAAGTTTCAATAGTTTTGTAGATCGATTCGTACTATAAACCAATTGCTCCATCTGGCTGCGACATCCAAAAATAATTTTACGTCCACTCTTATTACAGTAACTAGACAATTCATTGAGTTGCGTGAAATAATCAGCAAATAACTAATTGAATGTTATAAATAATGTCGTCACGGCATGTCCGAAGAAATTCGTCTCAGTCGCCAGTGGATTGAGAAATTACTATTAGAACAATTAGTTTAAAACGAAAGCTGGTCATCATTTATCTCCTTGGGACAATCAGATTGGTTACACGGCTACTCAAATAGAATTTTAGCAGAACAATTATTTATAGAGATAGAAAAGTAAGCGCATTTAGTTCTTACGTCTTCGAGTCGTGTGCATGCGTCATGATGACGCGTCGTTGCGTCAAACTATGATGTATTTTGTGGTGATTATAATTGCTCGCAAGTGTAGCACGTAATTGGCCCCAATCTTGGAGTTTAAAGATACCTGTTGTGTCGCAAGCCGCCTTACAATAGCGCACTTACTCCTACGTGCTCGAAAACTAACCATTCATATCTGTATCTAATTTGATAGTTTGATCTTTTCTTCTGCATCATCTGCCTAAACCTAGCCTTTTTCTAAGCAAGTTCCAGTCTAACCAGATGCTCACCAGTATTTTACATGTGGCGACTGCGCAACAGAACTAAACTCTACAACCCTGTTCATAAATTTGGGCAACGGGATCAGTTGATCAATTCAAAAATTCATTAGGTCAACTGATCCCGCGGGATCCGCCTGTGTGGGATCAGAGCCGTGACACGATACCCCTTGGTAGGACTGGTTATATCAGAGTTTGATATCTTCTAATAATGCTAATTCACGCCAACATCCGGTACTTTCTTTAAAGGAGCGGTACCTATTCTAGGAAATTATTCCACTATGCTAATGTTCCTTCTTCGTATTTGAGTAATGTGCGTTTTACGCACGGTTTCCTTAGGTTTTACCAATTTATACAGGAGAAATATGAATGTTCTATCTTTAATGGCGAAATAATTTAATTTTCATAACAGAAGGCAAGACCATCCCGCTCCGAATATAAAGTCTATAAAGCTGGAGGAAATCGTTCATTTTCAAAGAAATGAAATTTAATTTGATAACCTACCTAATAATTTCTGAAACATAGTGTGAATGGATATGCAACCGCAAGGTGCAACACCAATAAATTAAATCTTAGCAATTTACTTCAAATAACTGTCAGAATACAGTCTAGGCTGACTTACTGTCGACAGTGGAAATTAATTCCATGATGTTTACCAGTAGGTACTAGTGTCTTAAATCATGAAGCATCAGGACGACAGACGATGATAGTTTTATTGCCAGAATTGCATTAACAACACGATCGTTAATCACTTGGAATTACTTCTAAGACAATAAGAGGAAAAGAGGAGACAAGTTAAAAATATACAGACACCTTATGCAGAGGAAACTCTGACTATAAGAATATATAATCTTGTCGGTTTTTTTTGTAATAGAGTCCATACCAGCCAGCTGTCTGCTGTGTTTGTGTCGGCCAGCTGGTCCCGGCTGTCATATGTAGATCTTTGACAGTCGTTACAAGTAGTCTGTGGCCTAAAAATTTTGACAACTAGTCTTACCAAAGGGTATCGTATTACCCAGTACTAACTGGGTTGTGGAGGTCAGATAGGGTCGCTCTATGTAAAATACTGGTATTCAGCTGCATCCGGTTAGACTGGAAGCCGGCCCCAACATACAGTTGGGAAAAGGCTAGGTAGATGATGAGAGACCTTACATCATTATCAAAATTACGACATCTCTAAATGGATTTTGATGAAGTTTTCACCATCAATTTGAGAATACATAAACAGAGTCAGAGTCATTTAAAATAATCCGTTCTATATGAAGAGACAATCAGATTTCCCATCAAGAATCTAAATATTAGTCTTTTAAAATAGAACAGTTTCTAAATAACAATAATACCAAATAAAAGAAAATAGAACGGGTATAGAATACCTCTGTTTTCCCGCAAGCATACGCCGAAATTACTTGAGAAGTTTGAAAATGTAAAAAGTTAAATAACAGCAAAACAATCTGTAAGAGTTGTTTCATTTCCGTGTTTGTTATAAAAGCTTGTTAGATAACTGAAGATTTGGAGACCAACAACTATTTAACTAGGTAAGATTATAAGTTCACCTACAAGTTGTTTTCTTGTTAGGTATAGAATTAACCTTTACATACACGTAAACGGTCTTCATCTTTGACAGTCGTTACAGGAAGTCAGTCCCCTGAAAGTCTGACCACGGGGTACCCACACCACAACCCAGTGAGTACTGGGTAGTATTACTCAGTACTCACTGGGTTAAGGAGGTCAGATAGGCTGCTCACTCCATGTATAATACTGCAGTATTCAGCTGCACCCGATTAGACTAGAAGCCGATCTCAACATACTTGGGAAAAGGCTAGGCAGATGATGATACAGGAAAACGGATTTGGCATGCATAGGTACCTACATTTGCATGATAATATGGAAACTGTTATTAAAGCATAAATTAATGAGCCTGTATTTTTAGTATGTGAAAAGAAGTGTGCCTAAATCCATCTCGTGGACTAGGAGCAGGATGATGGACGTCACATGTCTTCGAATTTTTGTTCTAAGACATTCCGTTTTCGTCAGGAAAAAAATCGCAAAAACGAAACAAACTTTCAAGTAAAATCAGCTGCCATTTCTTTTTAAAATCAAACCAAAGCTAAAATCGATTCACCACTGCATAATTTAAAAAAAGAATAAAGTTCCTCAGCAACATGGCACCTTCACAAATTCTAGGAAAAAAAGGCAAAGCAAATAAAATATTCTTTCTTTACTTTGCACTAAATAACATGTTCCAACACTACTAACTATCAATTTCCCCGTGTGTTTAATAATTCAAAGTATGTCTTTACCTTCACACCAAGACCATGTCATTTCACGTCAGTCTTTGTACAGACAAAGACTGACGTGAAATGACATGGTCTTGGTGTTCTATTCCCTTAAATTAATATAGGAAAATAGAATTGCAAATTAGTAGTTGTATTTGCATGTTCACCTACGAGTGGCGTGGAATATGTGTCATTTAGTTATCATAATGTTTGTTTTATTTTTATACTTATGATGCAAAACTAACTTAAGCCTTCGGCGAGTTTGGTGTCCCACGGAATCTTACTGCCGGGATAAAAAGTATTATATGTGTTAATCCAGGTTATAAACTATCTGTGTGTTAAATATCATACAAATCCGCTGAGTAGTTTTTGCATGAAAGAGTAGAACATCAATCCATACATGCATCCTCACAAACTTACTCATTTATAATAGGTACCTAAAGTTAGACGAAGATTCAAACAGGAGAAACGTACGAACGACGAAGATTCGTTTTTCGATTCTGCATTCTGTAGCTACATAACGATTTGACTTTGGAGAAAGATTTCTTAAGGATCACTTATCCGCTTTTCAGTCTTTTTTAGACTATATTGCTGAATTTTGCTATGTTATGGAAGGGAATGACAAGGATGGAGTGACAATAGCACCTTCCTGTTCATCAGTATAAACAGCAAAACGGCAAGTACTGGCAGCTAGTGAACTTGTACTTAATAGTAATAATGTTCAGCATATCTAAGGCCTAATTCACGAAGTCAGCGGCGGCGGCGGCGGCGCGGGCTGCGGTGCGTTCCAATGCATACATTTATATGGAACTGTTCTCGAAGTCAGTGGCGCGGCGGCGGCGCGGGCAGCGGGCGGCGAGCGGCGTACGAGCGGCGAGCGGCAAACGAGCGGTGCCAGCGCGACTGCATTGACGTAATTTTGTGTTGTGCAGTTTTTTTTTTTATTATCGTCCGAAATTTCAGAATGCCTGCCGACGTGTTGGGGCAAATTATAACTATGATTTTGGATTAGAACCCCTATGTGGAGCAGCAAAGACAGGAACCACAAAAATGGGGGGTTATTAACCGGTTATGGGAGGAAATAAAAATTTATATCTTCTTTTGCCTACAATAAATCAAACTATAAGAAGGAATTAGTATCAAAAAGATGTTGTCGTCGCTGTTTAGACATTTCGTTCGCGAATAAAGATATTAATTTCTCGTAAAACAACACTACGCCACTCTAGCGCCGCGCGATCTGCCCGCTGACTTCGAGAACGGGCACAGCGGCGCCGCGCAGATGCCCGCGCTGCAGCTGACTTCGTGAATGAGGCCTAAAACCTCGCAGAATAACTTATTATTTCATAGTGACATTAGTTTTTCTCTGATAGCGCATGTAACCACGAGAGAGATCAAGAAGATCACTACATAAAATAACTCTATATCCTCTTCCTAATCCCCTGGAATTAATGTATGTTTCAGATTAGATTGTTCAAACATTTACTACACCAGATTATTTAGGCTGATCCCATTTACCATTGAAATGTTGCCCTTAATAATTTTGCGAACACGCACCGTGTTCTGAAACCGCTTCATTGGAATTGTTCCTGAAAATCATTACTATTTCGTATGAAATCATAGAAGTAGTTAAACTATTTGCTCTAGGTACGTTACGATAGATTAGTGTTTTACGATGCCTAAGTACTAGACAATACATTACCTACTCCGAACTATGTTTATGCGGAGTAAAATCGTAACTACGGGATTTGTAAGCGGGATTTAGATGTTATTGCGAACTTGGTATGCCTGTGGCTGTTCCTGGAAAATATATTTTGATTTTAAAGAAAGAAAAGTCATGGAAAGCCTTTTGGTTTAGACACTAGTTAAAATACATAAGAATGAAATAACTTTTTTTTTATAAAAAGTAACATCCCAATTTGTGGCTTATTCAGTAAGCCACAAACTAAGTATTCAGTTGTACTGGTTTCTGAGGCTTTAAAATCCACCAATGAGAATAATATTAAGTATATTCGCTACTAAGTAGTTTCTTGCCAATCCTTTTGGAATCAATGTACCAATGAACGGCAAAAAATCGAAGAAAACCGTCATTTTCTTAAAACAAATATGGCGCGTCATACAAGTACCTAAGTCGTCAGAATAGCATTCAGCATCAACCTTTATTATATAAACCAACAGCATCCTTCAATTTGCATTAACAGAAATGCAGACCGTTTTAAATAGAGTTTACTGTGTACGTCACTGTATGCTCCTGCGCATGTGTTTCGAATCAGACGCAAACGCAATGTACCTTGTTATGATCAGGCGCACCGTGTAATGAACATCTTGTGCTAATATGAATATTGCTAATAAAATGTTTTAGAACAATAGTACTGTTGGTCTAACAGGCAAAATGAGTGAATTGAGTTTATGGTTCAAGATTTAAATGGCTTTGTAATCTGTTTGACTGTGGTGGAGCGAGAGAAGATTTGAATTTTTATTAGTTAGTTATAGTATGATTACACGAAACTCTTTGTTCGGACATTTTACTTTCATTAGGTGAATGATCTTCCTACGGAGGAAGATCAGCTTCGTCTTCAAGGACCCACCTAACAGATCCACCGGTGGGTCTCTGAATACTGATGTGTCTCCCAAGACCTACTGACTGGTAGGACCTATGTGACTAATGGTTTTATATTCCCTGAGACCACCAGGAACTTAAATGTACAGAAGAAAACAATTACAAATAATCCTTTATGGGCGGCATGGGCACTGGGACGTAGGCCGACGAAGGAGGCCGGCCGAGGCCCGGCACTTCGAGGACATTTTCCTTTTTTTTTTAAATATGACCACTCGCAGTTGCAACGCTCTAAGGTTGCTTGACTGCTTAACCGGACTATCCTGTGGTGGCCAAAAATTACTTTAACACTTCGAGGACAGAAGTCAAAGAGTGTTATTTAATATGCGAGCGAAGCGAGCGCGAGTTTATGAACCCTTATCTTTGACGCTACGTTTTCTATTTTTACCCACGACAGAACGGAGACGGTATATGCGTTTGGTGTGAGAGGACGTTTTTTTGTTTGTGCAAATACATGTTGCCATTTTTCTCCAAAACTACTAGTCTGAGTGGGTCTTCGAAGACAACAAATCTCAGAGGACCCACTAGTAGGTCTTGGGAGACACATTAGTACTCGGACACCCACCGGTGGGTCGGCTTGGTGGGTCCTTGAAGACGAACTGGGAAGATCATGCATAACGAAACTCCTATCCAAAATCATAATGATTGAACTAGGTATGTTTTAAACGGAAACTTACAGATTTAATCGCTTGTAAGTAGGTCCTTTATAAATTACAAGTTTCTGGATATGAAAGTAAACTGTTTCAGTTAGACATTTTCAACATAGCTACAAACGTCACTACTTGCAGCCATGTATCAGTAACTCGCCCGCATGCACCCAAAACAGTAATAATGATACCCTTATCGCGAGCTAAGATAATGAAACATCCATTATATCATTAACCTCATAATCCTCTAAATTCACAGATTGTGAGTTATTAAGTGCATGAAAAACACCATTAGGGCTCGTTGGTTTGGTGATACAATCAAGGTATGAATGGAAAAGGAGAATATGCTTTGTAGTCTCAAAAAATGCCATGGGTTACAAGTGCCGTACTACGCTAGGCCTACTCAAGATCAAAGTGTTACCCACTATCGTGCGGTCTGCGGTCAACTGTATTTGAACAGATTCTTTTTTTTTTTTTTTTTGTTAGCCTGTACTGTCCCACTGCTTGGCAAAGGCCTCCCCCAATTCCTTCCATTTGCTCTTTTCCCGTGCCTCCTCGGACCAACCCAACAGATTCTTGTTAAATGAAAAAGTATAATCTCTCAGGTTTCTTTCACTGCAGAAGATTAGATAATTTACCAAACCATTTTAGTTTTTGGAGGTTCCGTACCCGAAGAGGACCCAGCTATTATTAGTAGTAATAGCTGGTCCCGGAGGCTTAGGCCACCGCTGTCCTTCCGTCTGTCTGTCAACAGACTGTAGTAGACTGTGATACCTGTATCTCATGATCCGTAATAGGTAGACAGTTAATATTTTGAGTGAATGTGTATTTCTGTTACCGCTATAACAACAAATAAATTAAAAATGAAAGGGGGGCAATTTTAGTTTTTAATGCATGTCTCGTCTCATTTTTAAGATTTTCTTATGTTTATTTTTTGTATAATTTTTTTATTGTTAATTTTCACCATTTTGTTTGGTCCTGTGCGAAACAAATAAATACTTTTTCTTTCTTTCTTTCTAATACAAAAGAAAACCCGCCCACATTAATGTTACGAACTACAAAACTGCAAGCAAGCTACTAACAAAATATAAGTCTCAATATAAGTCAGCTGAGCCTTCTAATCCTCATACGACGTTACAGTAACTATCTATCTGTTTCTAAAAGTTAGTAGAAACGAGTCTAACAAGACACTTGTCCACGAGAACTTTAGTTCCAGGTCGTTACGTTACGCTTCTTGTCTTACGGCTTAAGTCTTGGAAGTGCATTCACAAGCTGGGCCTTGGTTTCTCTGGATGTTTGGTTTACTTGTCAGTGATATATTCGGTTTTTTGGAGGAAAAGGAACGGGTAATTTAACATATTTTCATATTTCACAAATAACCCACACCATTTTTTATTTCAATATTTATTCATTAGTTTCTTCTAAAACCTGGTCGCCCAGTTCTAGTGACGTCTGGGTTACTCCCATACAAATAGACAGTGTGACGATTGACCAGATTTTGATGAAATTAGGCACACAAATAGACCATGGTCCAGTACCAGGATGGACCAGGTCACTGTATAAATATTGTGGTATGTTATACGATAATTTTTAAGGTGGTAAGTACGTTGGGACAATTTCTGACCTCCACGTGGGCGAAGCTGCCCACAAAAGTAATAGTCAAATTGTTTTAACTACGCAAAACAAGTGAATTTGAACTTGTACCAAAAACTCGTCGATATTAATCAGTTAGTACGGGTGGCAATAAATTTCGTTTACAATTGCTAGTTTTTGGTACAAGTTCACAATCACTGTCTTGTTTTATCAACTCAAACGATTCTTCTATAGTGAGCAATACATAATAGCTCATCCTATGATGTAAATATTAGATATTTTAATAGCTAACCCTACCCGATGCCTACCTAAACCAAAATATATGCACTCACTTCCAGTGAGTGTGCGTCGAGCGTGCTTAAGTATCAAAGATCTTATATTTATCTCCCCTAAATTATTAAAAAAATGTTTAGTAGACATGTAATTAATTGAGTTTTTTTGCTTACTAAGAAAGCTCCTATAAATTTATCACACCATATTGGTACTTACACAAGCAACATCGACAAGAGATTATGAGAATAAATGATTGTTGCAATAAAAACACGTATCATAAGCTTTACATTAATGTCTTCTATAATACGTGTTATTTATTATATTTTGGATATGATAATTCATATCCCAATAAAATGCGTTTGTTTACGTAAACAAACAACATTTTACACTATCTAATCAAAATTCGAATATAAATCGCACATCCTCTAAAAAACTGTCACAGCACAAAATATGTAGGTATTTTGGATAATATCCCACTCAACTTTAATTGTCTTTGCTCTATCGTTGAAAAAAAAACCACCTTAAGTTTACAAAAATAAGTGGCCAAATGGCACAAGAGAAAATTTTACGGAAAGCATCGATAAGAACACAAAAAACTTTAAATGCGTATATCTCAAAACTGCTATTTTTGTGTTAAGACAGTTTATTAGAGGATGTTGCGAAATACTTGCGGATGCAATTATTCTACTGTGTAAATAAGGTGCTAAAAAGTAAGATTATAAATCTTCCATTTTTCATCTTAAATAGTTCGAAACCTTCAAATTTCCAAGTACGGGTCTGACCGCAGTACCTGTTATGGGGATACCTATCTATGTGAATCTGATCATAAATAATAATAAATATCGCTGGACAATACACACAGCGCCATCTTGTGCCACGCTAAGCAACGAGGCTTGTGTCGTGGACACCAGATAGTTGATATACTATATAGATACTTTTTTGTTATACATATAAACGAGTAATTCCCAAAGTACTCCATTTCCTTTGAACTAGAAATATAAGAATCTCATACATTAATTCGCAAGTTACTCCAAGGAATTATTATTATTTAGAAAGACTTGTCAACTCGGAAATACATATCCATGCTCATCACTCAAACATTTGCTCCTACCGGGATTCGAACCCGGGACCCTAAGAACGTAAGACAGCCTATCTACCACTGCGCCATTTGGGTCATCATCATGAGACCCTATAACTGCTTTCAGTCATTCATCATGATCATTCTTCTGCCCTTATCCCAATTTATTTGTGGTCGGCACACCATGTAACATAACAAAACTGCTTTTAGTCATTACTACCTCCTAATATGTTCGCGTCTTGACAAATACATGAACAATACGCGCCAAAACAGTTCGCGGGGTGATTGAACTGTCTGTCACTCAATCTTTAACGCGTTTTGTTGAGGAGCTCGTGGTTCGTTTCCCGTGAAGTCTGCCTGGAGTACCTGCGAGTCTCCTCTCAATATCGCACAGACGTGCCGAAGATGCAAAACCGCAGGCCGAAGACAGAATTATGTTACTACGACATGTCATCATCATAAATAATGTATAACGTTCCCACCGACTCTGAATTATTCAACGGTGACGGCCACTTTATTAAATTTGTCGTTTTATGAAAATATTAAGCAACCCTGTATAGTTGAGTAAAAATTAATATGGAACGAAATTAACATTTACAAATTAAAAGTTTCGCATCGTATTTTCGTTGGCGCGACTAATTTAAACTGCGTAAAATTAAGTTTTGAGTAATAGAAAACAAAACATTAAATTGATTTTAA
Source organism: Xestia rhomboidea (assembly GCA_963853795.1). Lineage (NCBI taxonomy): Eukaryota > Metazoa > Arthropoda > Insecta > Lepidoptera > Noctuidae > Xestia > Xestia rhomboidea. The sequence continues at coordinate 13,313,960 of OY970767.1, read as the reverse complement.
CATTCTGAATTAAATGTTTGGCTCATTTAATTTCAAATGAGGCTACAGTTTAAAGCCCGGTCTAGACTAAGCTTTTAATCATGGACTTATTTAAAAACAACTAATCTAATTACGTGACAGTATTATTATTTATTTATTAATGGAGTTTTAAGTCTTTACAAGGGTTAATACTTACAGCTCAATCTTGAGACTGGAAATTCAAACGTACGACTTCAGACACAAAATACAAATCAATTTTGCATTGTAAATCGTTTGTCTTTCAGTGTATCGGAACCCGGATAAACGAGAAGACTTATGATACTTATTATCCCATTTTAGTCCAGTGCAATTAAACAAAACGGTGGAACAAAGTTTATAGTGGTCGGATTTTTATGAAACTTTTTTTATTGAGTTCTTATAGATGAGGCAAAAAAGTAAAAAAAAAATCAAAACATTCTAGAACAAAAATAAATTGCAATGTTTTTGTTTTCCCTTTATGCACATAAAGTCTACTTTACCAAAAATACCACTTTCCCAATATGACCACTTTTTCATAATGACTACTGCGTTTCACAAAATGATCTCTTTACCAAAATGACCACTTTTTCATAATGACCACAACTCTCTCCTCTGAATTTTTAAAGTATTTTTTGTCTAAATGCACTTGGCTATTAGTTACGTTATTAAAAACTTAGTATAATCATAGATCCAACATCACAATTAGGTACATAATAGTCGTCGTCTACCATACCTTGGCATATAAAGGGTGTAAAAAACCTCATAAAGAAGCCGAAAGGAACTTGTTCTCCCCGTCATTGCGATATTTTTTTGTTTTACACCATACCTGGGAACCTTCTAGTTACGGAGATATTGGGGATCAAAGTTCCAACTTATTGACAAGTTTTTTTTAAATACAAGTTTTTAATGTGAGATTTTTACTTACTTTAAACACCTACACGACCGCCGTATTATTCAACCCATCAATCAGCACAATGTTTTGAGTGCGTTACATTGAGTTTTACCACAAGACATGATTTTTCACCCCAAACCCAGCTATATTTTTTGCGTAAAGTTACTTACTTTGATGTACAGAATGCTTGGATGACGGCTTCGTGATGAGGTCGTTTACACCCTGTAAACCATCCTTAATTCCGCACCAAACATCCTCAGCACCACACGTCCTTACTCCACACACATTGTGATGCAACAAAGGTTCAAAACATTAAGCCATAAAGTTTATTTTAAACATCTTTGGTTGGTGTAATGTGAGCAGAAGCATGTTGCATGCAATAATGAGGAATATTATAGCACCGCGGGGTAATTCTACCCCAGGATTAAGAAACTTTGGAACCACTAATGAATGCATCGAAAAGTTTCGTCCTCACTCGCAATCTACGAATTGTAGGGCTGCACTGTGTTTTAATGGTCTCGTTATTTTTATTTTAATAATCCGAATCTGAATAGCGGGATTTGGAAATATTTATTTTTCTGGTTTTTCCTTTTTGGTTTTGGTTTTTGGGTTCGTACTTTGTAGATTAAGGTTTTTTTTTTGTACTGGCAGTGAATCGATTTGTTTTTGGAATAGTTTCTGTAAATTCCTGATAAACTGGCTATCTGAGATTATGAAAATGCTGCCAGTTTATACCACAAAGTGACAAAAACTGCGTTTATTAAAGTGCCGGGAAACGATGCTAAACGGGTTTTTTATATCTCGTTGTATTTTTAATGCAAATGCTTAATTTATTCATGCTTATTACCTTAGTTCCTAAATAATCTAAGAGCAAAATTATTATTATTTCTAAAGATTTTTTTTCAAAGCTAATAGATTTATGATTGTATATGTTTTGATGTATGCAAAATCATATTCCTTTATGATTAATTGTCCAGAGGTTAAAGATACATTAATTTAAACATACCATAACCTACTGGTATAATTATTATTATTTTGCAACCCATTAATAAATATAAAAGTTCTACATAGTTATCTTCGCGTAATTCTACGACTCAAAAGATCTCAAGACAAACTGGTGACAACAAACTTTACGTCAGTTTTTATAGGGTTGACAGTTGTACGGCGCATCTTTATATTTCTTAATTAAAGCAATACATTTTGTATATTTAGCACCGATATACTCATTTAATGTCTTACTTGTTAGGTTTTTAATTTGGGTCACCCACTTTTTTCAGACAGTTAATTAACTCTATTAAAATGAAATTTCTAATGAAAAGCTTTAAAAATTACAACACATTAGAAATAATTTAGTATCGACCATCATCGTCAAAAAACAGTAAATAGGTAGATAGTAATAATAAAACTATAGTTTTAGACAATCAAAGAGGAATATCAAAATAAACGCTCAGATAACAAAAAAAGATTTTACATTGACAAACTGTCAATTTAAAATAAATACCTTCTGAAAATAAAAGTATTTTAAATAATCTAAAAAACCGTAACAAGATACCGGTTATCAAGATAAATGAGGAAATTCTTAGAAAAGTGTTAAAGACAGATGTACGGAGGGAGATATTAATTGCTACAAGGTAACAATTCCCTCAGAAAAAAGGTATTTTATTCGGAACATCTCAAAAATAACTGTTACTAATGTACTCGTGTTTTACTTCATAAATCAGTCAAAGATTCATTAGTAGAGCTTTAATCGAGAGTAGTTTACAAACAAACAGACGAATAAATTTTAAGAGAACGGTAGTTAATTACGAATGTGATGTTTTGTTAATTACAAATTACTGGGTTGGTTTCAGAATTTAAGTTATCTTGGAAACTACAAAATTTAATGTAGTATTTATCGCAGTGACGACTATATATTTCCATATTTTATGAAACCAAAATATAGATCAAAGAAATTTTAAAATGTAAACACTACTAAAATCAGTCAAATCACGATCCTACCTCTCAGGGACGACACTTCGTACCACGAATCTGAACCTAACCCTAAAAGAAACACGTGGGATACTTAAGTTCTTAGTTTATGAAATTGAATACTCCCAAAACATTTTGTACACTGGTAATGAGCCGAACGGATACCGCAAATAGCTGATACAAACGGGTGAATTAGCCCGCATACTTGCTGGTGAGCCACGAAGCGTTCTCGAGGGCCATACAGAATTGAAAGGATGACGATCTAGCCACAGACCCCGGCGGTGACCGAGTCAAGAGTAGCTGATGAATTTTTATTCGTCGCATTTAATGTGAAACGTTAGGTATGAAGAGTTTAAGAAAAAGCTCTGAAATTCTAGGGAAGAACTAGATTTTTACGCATAATAAAACATATAGAAACGGGTATTTATCGCGAATTTTACCTTTCATATAAGCCAATCAATACGACGAACACGGCTTCAGAATCTCTGGAATCCAGTGATCACTAAGTGTACTCGTCAAGTGAAATCATCTCAGTATGCGGACACTGTTAGTGTAGTGTGCTGTCCTAGTGTGAACCGGCCTTAATTAACATTAATGAGGATCAAGTGAGGGTAGTTGAATAAACACCTTCGCTTTGCTGTGGCGGTACCTCCAATACTTCAGTCTTCCCGCGACCACGGCTGGTGCAATCCGGTCGAAACGTCGGGCTTATATTAAAGGTAAAATTCGCGATAAATACCCGTTTCCATGTGTTTTATAATTGTGTTAGATTTTTACGATTTAAAATTGGTTGAAGAAAGACGGTTTTCCCACAACATGATAATTGTAAGTTGTAAATGTAATCTCCAGGAAAAACATCACTTTTGTTTCTATGTTTATCTTTACATAATAAGCTTTTAATATATCAATCACATCTTAACATCCTAGTAAACCAAATTACACATTAATCTCTCCAATTTTAATCAATACCCAATTAAAAACCTCTATAAAACCCGCTGAAGATTTAGGTCGACATTTCTACAACAAAATAAACGTATTTGCGTACCTAATAGGTAAATAAAGTACTATTAAGGGCCTTTGGGCCAAAGGTCAAGTGAACAGTAACAGAGCAACCAACATTCTTGGCCTTAATGATTACTATTAAGAAGAGGGGAGGGCCAAGTTCAATATCACGTTGAGTGTTGTTGGTGATTACTACGGCAATGTTGTTGACAAATAATTGGATAATGTTGTTATTAACCGTTTTGATAGTAGTTTTGACGATGTAAAAGTATTTTTTTTTAGTTTTGATGGAGGAGGTTACAGCGGAAACTGCTCTTCCGACTTCAAAAATGGTTTCACTGTTTGAAAACAGCGCTATTACAGTTGTAGCAGCACTAAATGATTTGAAAAGAGTACCTAACCATGGAGTTCCTTGCCGGTTCTTCTCCATGGAAACGACCAACGCGAACCGTGCACCCTTTTCGACGTTTTATAAGTGCCCATCTAGGCCTATGTGAAATAAAATATTTTGACAAAAAGTACTACACCATCTATGGCACTAATGTAGAACTAAGATCAAAATTCTAATTCGCACTACCACTGTCGGACAGTAGGCACCAGACGCAACACCCGTCCTGTCGGAGGATCCTCCCTTTTCTATGGGGGATGAAGAACAATCAATTTTGACCTCCACGTAGGCGAAGCCACAAGGAAAACCAAGTGTTGTATAATTAATTTAAAAACTATAGCATCTGGTTTTTAAAAACAAAAGCTATCGGAAGACTAAAAACATTCTTTGAAAAAAAGAAGTAAGTTGAAGTAAAAAAAATAATAAAGGAAAAAAAATAAATGGTACAGGAATTTAAAAAGCAGCCTGACTTTCTTTTCTAATTGCTATATAGCAATAGTAATAACAACTACTATGTTTGTTAATATTATTATTTTAAAATTGTTATAAAGACAAACCGCATAATACCTGACCTATAATCTGCGACAGGTTAGTCAGTAATGTGCTATCGTACAAAACCATGTTTATCGATAACACGGTACCAGGTTACGCCAATATCCGGCATTATTCCGGTCCTAGCTATCTTTATGACATCCGGTAAAAGAAAATTTTGTATATCTGTTTTCAGTCAGTTTAGATCTATCTCTCTTGGTGGAAAATTGTTATTAATCATCTTTAAGTCGACCTTAGCCAAAAATAACCACACGTATACCTGTATGTATTACTTCCGAACACAGGTGTTTCATATTTGCGCTGTTAATTAATACCATAATCGTATTGAACATATTATTCTGTAAAAAAAAACCTCAAATATAGCCAATGTAAGATGGCGTGTTTAGAATTTAGACTCAGCAAAAAGCCTGAAGACAAAAATGCAAAATAAGAAACGAAGTTAGTACATCAAAAGGTTTTGTACTTCAGGATGTGAAAGATGGCGAGTGGCGGAGGCCCCCAGGCTTGTATCTGTCAAAGAATTTTTAAGTGTCATCGAGCAGTGAATGGGTTCGCCTCAGCTGCGGCCACTTACACACGGAGCGGTTCTCGACCGCTCCTTGCCTCGCCTAGAAAACAGCCGATGTTTGAAATCTGCTCATATTGCTGAATATCTCTTTGGGGTTCGAATTTTGAATTTTGCGTTTTTTTTTCGAATACGTTGTTTTTTTTTTTGCAAGCATTGTTCTTTTTGTGAAATTGTGTGTCAAAAAGGCTATTTAAGAAAAATTGTGGAAAAAATTGTTTAAAATTGGACTCTAATGGAAGAGTGGTCCTGGCCGTAAATGTAACTAAATCTAGGAAGATTTGAAAGCAGTGGGGAATAAATTAAAAGGAAGATGCAGCCCTATCGTCAACTAACTAATAATAATTGCACACTAGTAATTATTGAAACAAATGTTAGCTTTAGATCAAATCTATTTGTAGTTGTCTCTAAGTTGATTTTAGTGTGACAGACTGCACATAATAATTCAAATGGTGCGAAAATAATGGACGACGTGTATTTTAGACCATGAAGCTTTCAGACAATAAACTATCTTGAAGCATTAACCTGGTAGTCTGCACGTGTTCACAAAACTATTTGTAAATCGTACTGGATACTTTGATTTGCAGGTGATAAAGTGAAGATAAAATTATTTTGTCGGGTACCAATTTTAGTAGATGAAACAAAAACATGATTAGTCTAACTGATACAAATGATGCTAAGTTAATATTAACTTTTCCAACAATCTTTTAGAGGAAAACTTATTTTTCTTAAGTTTTAACCGACTTCAAAAAAAGAGGAGGTTATTAATAGTTATTTTATACAATTTTTTCAAAGTAAAGCATATTCATGTAATTATGTACGTAATTAAATGGTTAAATAAATTATTTTACCAAAAATAATTACGAAAATAGCACAAGATTATTTTCAGGAAAAGTTCCAAAGGTCCATCGATCGGATAATTTATACAGTCGTTATACAGATTAATCGCATGACTAGAATATATACGATTGTTTAACCATAATGTGCGATTAGACAGAATTTATCTGTTTTATATGCAAAACATGCCTTATATGCAACGTAGGCATTAACTAAATTGTATCAGGAATTTAGGCTGGGTTCATAAAACCTGGATTAAATCGATAATCCTAGTTAAAAAATGGAATACCTATCCGACCCGTTTGGTGCTAAATCATGTTAATAGGAATTATTTGAATTTAAAAACAACCCAGAAAAGAATGACTAGTTACAAACGTAAGGCCGTTATTTTATAAATAGTTAAAAGCTGAAAACTAGCCTGAATAAAAATATATGAAAAACTTTAAGATGTATTGTCTGAAAACTTACACTATTATTTTCAATCAAACTTCACAAAAATTTACATTGAAAATTCAATCACAAACTTTAAGTTACTTTTCAATCTATCATGATCTTAAACTAATCCGTTTCACAGAACAAAACAAAATCTGATTTAAAAAAAATCAATTCGTGTAAATCGCTCTGGGCGGACAAAGTAGGTCGCTTGGGTCGAGAGCGACAATGCCTCGCTCGTACATTTGCCCCCTCTACCGGTAATCGTGGACTACTTGACATCGTCGCAATGCTTTCAGAGAGCTCTTATGATGAGCATTATTTTAATTATTATCTCATTTATACGAGGTTATAGTATTACTTGTCGTGGTGGCCCAGAGGTTACGGCCTTGCCTTTGACGCAGGTTGTGGGTCCAAATCCGGGCAAGAACCGTTGCCAACGGCAGATAAACTGCAGCCGTCACCACCAATCGACGACTGCCGTCGACGGGTGACGACGCTTGCAGTTGTGGCGTGCCGCATAAATCTATTGCAGTCAGGGTCGACTGCAATAGATTTACGCGGTCGACAGATGGCGACGGCTGCAGTTTATCTGCCGTTGGCAAAGTGCCGCTCGTCTGTAAGAACCCTTATAATTAATATAAGTCTGAAATCGCCAAACCCATCTTAAGCAACCGTGGTATTCAATGCTCGTGCATTGTCTGTATGAGAAGAGGCTACCCAGTAGTAGTGCGGAAAGGACAGCGTGATGTGGCGTAGGTTGGACTTGTACTGTGATAGCCTGAGTGGACATGAGGCATTAGGAACAGTACGGAAGATAGCCTTTCCAGGTAATATCGTGTTAGTGTGTTACGACCCACTAACTGGACTGGGGAAGTCAGATAGGCGGTCGTTCCATGTGAATTCTTTCAGCTACCATCCGGTTAGACTGGCAGCCGACCCCAAGTTGGTTCAAGGGAAAAAGCTCGCAAGCGAGAATGATGAGCTTGGGAGACAATCATACTGGTTGACTGTTGGGGTTAGCAAAGTATTGCGAGAGACATAGAGAGAAAAGCCACATAAATAGAGAGTCGTAATTATCATTATGCACTTTGTAATTTTACGTGGGCAGAACTTAACATAAACAGAGACGAAAAAAAATTAACCTATTATTAATTAACCATATATAGGAAAAGAAAAAAAATAATGAGAATTTTAATACACGTCAACGAACATCATTATTTTTAAATTATTTAGACATCTGACATAAAACTGTCTCTAAATACGCCTTCCAACATTTTGAATACCCAACTAAAATCTGTATTATTTCGTCCAATTCTTTCTCAAGATGCTACCCGTGAAAAGGGGTAGTCACTTAAATAAAGAAGTCTGAAAGAACTAAAATGGCGTCAGAAAGAAATGTTGACGTTCCCCTCTGGGGACTCTCTGATTATCTAACGTTACTCTGTACTGTCTCACCAGATTTCGCACCTACTCTGTGCTCACTTGAAGAGAATTACTTAATTAGATATTCTTGTACTGATTCGAGGAAAAAAGAGTGTGACTTTCATGGAAAGATGTTTTACAGTTGCACTTGGTCTATGATTTGTGGTGTTGTATTAGTGACAAGTTTTTTTGCAATCAAACTATAACTTAACTAGCTGATGCCCGCGGCTTTGCGCGCCCGCAAATTATATACTTAAACCTTCCTCTTGAATCACTTTATCGATTGAAAAAATCCGCATCAAAATCCGTTGCGTAGTTTTAAAGATCTAAGCATACATAGGGACAGACAGACGCGGCGGGGGACTTTGTTTTATAATATGTATTGATTAGAGAATTTCTGATGATCTGACTGAATGACTTTCACTAAAATTAGGTATCTAATGACTGATTCATCATTGTCATTTATAACTAATAACTTTACAGTCAGTATTTTGTACCTATTATATTAAATTTCATTTACTTTAACTAAGTCCAAACATTTTAAAACTCGCACATCAATAAGCAGTATATTACCTACTTGCAATTGTTAATCTATAAAATCCATATGAATCAAAGTTTACAAATTACAGGTACCAATAAATCGTGAATACGTCGCAAAGTGTAAAGGTACGCTCACACCGAAACAATAATGACTCCGATACAGCAATCTCCGATGGCAATTAAGACTGTGCCGGTCTGTACACGGCTAAAACGAATGGGCCTCTTCAATCAACGAATCAATCTACAATCGCGAATGGTCGCCACTTGCTAACGACAGCTCAACAAATTTATTGCCTCGAATGGGTGGTAATTTTCAAATTTCGAAGCCTGTTGATCGCCGCTCGCAAAGCGCAACACTACGTGACTACCAGTCGCAAATTACCGCTTACTTTGTGTACCGCGATCGCATATAGATTGGAATCAGTGCCGATTGTGGATCTCTCGTAATTTGACTCACTGTTGTACCACAGCTTCTATTGTCTGTACAATTTATACGTTCGCAAATGAAGCGCATTGAACAAAAGTTTAGTCGGCGAAATATTTATTTGCAACGGTTACTGTTAACGCTCGGGGATCATTTCGAAATTATACTGAAACCCTTGTTTGCAATTAGTTGGAAATTAAGAAAAAATCTGAGACATTGTCAGAGTTTTAAAAATCTCACATAAAATTTCTGAGTGGAAAATGGCGCTATTAACAATACTTGAGCAGGCAGAGCGACGGTAAGGCCGCGCTCATCGGTTCCGAGTCATTACGAGTTTTGCTCGTCTCTTGCCTGAGTTTAAGCCCGGTTAAGGTGCGGCCTGATTAAGTCGAGCAGACGTTGGCCCGTCTGCTTGCCAAAACCACTTGAACCAACACTCTGACGACGCCGACTGCTACACGTTATATTAAAGTTTGGCAATAGTCGCTAAGTGGATGCCTGATGTTTGCTTAGTCTGCTTTTATCGTTGGTACCTCTTACTTTCAAGTTTCATGTAATTGCGTCTATACTGTCTCCGTTACGACCCTTTGTTGTTAAACCAGATTATATTCTAGCCACAATTTTATTATGTTCGTATAAAGCTAAATCAGATAATCTGGATTTTGCTTGAGCTTTACAATATTGATGTTATTAAAGAGCATAATTTAGTGATGTCAATGTAATTGTCTAAATAAAAATGCTAGGCTATTCATTCCACTATTTATTATGTTAACGACAAGTGTCCCTACACGTACAAGATGTGTATTTAGTTAACATTCAGTACAATTCTCCCCTACTCAGCAGTAACAAACATTTGTTATATTAAGCCATTGCCGTCACGTAGGCGATACGGGGACCACCAGCTTCCGCTTGCTCCTCCGAGATCTCTTTCAGCGTTTTACCTGAAAACAATGAAAAAAGGCGTTAATTTACAGCTTTGGACATCGGCCAAACATTTCAACTAGCCGTCTAAGTTGGTCTTGTCGCAAAATGAATGAAACAAGTGGACATTTAGATGCGCGTTGTGTTCCTGATCGGTTATCAGGGCGGCCTGAGAGATGGGCTGAGGTGAGAATAGACAATATAAAACTCATTTATATCCCGTCACCGTGACGTGTGAGGCGTGCCAAGGCGTTTTCCAATACGCTCATTTATCACACGCCCCTCGACATAATGAGACGCATCCCGACTCCGCACGCACACCCAAAATACTTTAAATTTATTTTTATTAAAATTCCCATTAATTTTTCGTAATAGAATTTGGCAACGGATAAAATTAATGAAATATCACGACTATCGTGACGGTCTCAATTTTTCATTGGTTCTAATGGCAATAGAAATTCAAACTTTCGAAGCAACGATAAATTGAAACATTTCTGTTCTGAAACAGACTATGTTATTGCTGTTACTACTTATCAACTTCTGCTGTAGACAAAAACGTTGTTTGTCTTATTGTATTCGATAAAATATGAGATATTTCATTAGGTATATATTTGAAATACACAAGGACAAGTGCCTACTTAAAAAGCTGAAGCACAATGTGCGCAAACTGATTGCTGTTCCCGATTTTATTGAACAATCATAAAAGCGATCCCAATTGCCGTTGAAGTTCAACTCGATATCGTCAAGTAATGAGCTGTCACTCTTGTAACAAGCTAATAAAGACAATAACGAAGTCATTCTATCTGAATCTTGTGTTGTTACGTCAATAAAGTTCAATGAAACGTTTTATTTTACACGCTGTAGTGAATCATGTAGATTTTCTTGCCACATCTTACTCGATTTTTTATTACGAGTGAATATATCGAATTACGACTATGCATTCCTTGCTGTGTACCTACATCTGAAAGCTTCACAAACTTTTTGAAACGTTTTGGCAAGCAACATATTTCACAACATTTGTACAATAATTTTACCATTAACAACACATATTTTTAGAGTCGTTGATACCGATCAATTTTAGACATTGGAAAATAACGGGAGTGGTGGGGAAGTCACATGATGGCTTCACAAACGTGCGATGACGCAAGCGCAAGAAAAACAGATTTAAATAAACCATAACAATTATGTTCGCGGTTTTAGTTTGAAAACTTCTAACTCATTCGGAACACGAATAACATTTTTCTTTTCAATGGACCACAAAAATCTGTGTTATAACTATTTCGCATACTGCACAGAACCGGACAATCTGGTGCGCTCGTCCGAATTGTTGCCAAAGTTACACGAAGCTTTTATACGGGCTTAATTTTTTTGTGCGTACGAGTAACGTCACGTAATGAACATTTGGAGATAATAATGGCTGTGTTAGATAATAATGTGACGCTTAATGAGAGTTTATTGTGAGTGACGAGTCATTGATAGCAATTAGTGCTAGTGGAGCAGTGCATCATGACGGCAGCATGGGAGCGAGTGCGTCGGTCACGCGGTGCGGTGACGCGCGTGCGGGGCGCGGCCCGAGCGTGCACGCCGCGTCACGCGCGTGACGTGCTCGTGACGCCGGACTCTGGCACCCTCATCGTAAATCACGGATATTTCACGACAGCCATGCTGCGGCCACGCACAGAATGCGCGATTATCAACGCCACGTCTCAAAACAATTAACTCAGCGCGTAAACATTCTAATTCCGTCATCTCATAAAGATCTTCAAAAACTCGATTCCAGAAAAAACACGCTTTTCGACTTGAACAAATAAACTCGCAATTTACGTACGCGAAACATTTAAATGCATATCGAAATAAAACAATTGTTATTTATCGTGTGAAATTTTAAAAAAGATGAGCAAATGAAAAATCAATCCAATTTTTAATAAACTCAAAACAAACACAGGAACAAACAGCGATATTAAACAATAACGCTCTGAATTTGCTTTCAAAATAAACGTGCCAAAACAACAAAAGATAATCTACGTATAGAGCTGACAACAGGAATACAATTTTCACAAATTGTCAATTAATAAATGTACATACAACAGGAGATTATAAGGTGCAAGTGGATAAAAGGTACAGCGAGAACAATTTGTTGTAAGCAGTGCAACTGGCGACCTCACCTGCATTTTTGCGCAGTATTGCTCGATTAATGAAACAACGAAAATATTCATTGGCAATCAAACAGCCTGCCGGCACTTGTGCAAATATTGGTACAGAGAATCTGCGTTAATACCCACTCGAATAAAAAGATAAAAACCCTTAAATTATTGAGTTTCGCGCAGCGGCGTTCGTTGATCAAACAGACGCGCAAGTTACGTACGCGGCTATTTGTTTTCTGTCACTAAATTGTTTATGTTACACGTAAACTAAAATGCTTCCTTAAACAACTAATTTTGTTTAGTCTGGCGTAGGAAAAATTGGTACCTATAGGTTTGAAAGAGAATGGATTTAAATTGATCGTCATTGAGGATGTGCCAAAACATCTATCGCACTCCAATGATGAAACAATAACAATCAAGACATCAGCTGAGTGTGTAGTTATTAAGAAGAGAATAATTTATTTACGACGTGTTAACAATAAACCGCTTATGTGATTGCCGTGAAACTTTAATAACATGATTTAGCTGGGGTTTTCAAAAAATATATTACAAAATATTTCATCAAATTTTGCTGTGCAGAGTGCAAAAATCGCTGTGATGTCTTGGCTGCTTCACTGGAGCAATTTTGCGGTGCATAGTGTTTTAATTAAACCGACGAAAGCAATAATATTTGCACATTAATCGAAAATAAACATTAAAACGAGAAGCTGGGAGATACTTTTGCGAAATTCGTCCATTATTGGAATATTAAAAAATAGCTTCGCCAATTTGGGTTCACTCGCACCGCTTCCATTAAAAGAGCACTTATCGAACGAACGTTCTCTGACAGGTGGTAACGATTTTGATTTATTTAATTCGTTACATCATGGGGAGAATATTTAATTTGTCAGACGCGAACGCGCCGAATCAAATTGGCGATGTATGGTTTTTGGATTACTGTGTTTACAAATTATGGAATTAGGTTTTCGTTTTGCATTGAGCTCTTTTTATCAATAACCCTGCTTTTATGTTCAATATTATAAAAAAGTCAATACATAAACAGTTGTGTTTCAATTTCTACAATATACAATAAAAATATATATATATATATTTAATGACACGGTATATAGGTATGGGATTCTGTGACTCTTGCGATAGTTGAAACTGTGTTTAAGTATATTATATTCTATCTATGCATTTAACGTTGTTTTGGTTGTAACAAAAAAGTTTTATTCTACACGAAGCACATACGAACTATAACTTTCACAATAAACTTACAGGAAAGTACATAAACAAAATATAAAACCACTCAATTTCTTTTCATACCATAGTTCCCGAATAAAAATTGTCGTGCGACGTCGTAATAATAATTTTTACAACTTTGTGTAACAATAATATTATATTCAGAGCTACATACAACAACGTACATTCGTTATGAATATAATCTCTTCTGGCAGAGTAACAAAAAGAGATTGGCTTTTAATCCTACCGGAATATCTGCGAAATCCCCAACAAAGGCGGCTAATATTTCGCTGAAAATACATATTTGATGTGCCTACCAACATACTTATCACTGATTGATTTACGGAATGGGCTTTCGCTCTATTCTATATCACCGCTGTATCGCTTTATTTTCTTTCTTTCAGCCGTCCACACACAGCTTTCAAACCGCGTGAAAAATTCAACAAATAACACTGTGATTAATTTAAAATGAGAGATTAGGCTTCAGAAATAACGCATCCACGATTTATCACGGCAACATTTATGTCATTAGGGAATATCATCTCTGTAATTTTCCGAAATAAAACATGCTATTATCACGCGTGGATCGTTAAAGTCAGAACCTTGAAATATTGGTTTTTCAGCAGCGGCTTAGAAATATTATTGCTAGAACAATACAAGAAGCAGAGAAACAATCTGTCAATTTTTTTTCTTTCTTAGTAATCCTTCGTGATGCATAGACGTCATTAAGCACTATTCTTAACGACTAACGCAGAGACGTCAAAATCCTAATTCCTACTCATATTAAAAATGCGAAAGTTTGTCAATTCTCACCACTTTCTGGATGGATGGATGGATGTTTGTTACTCTTTCACGCAACAACTACTGAACGGATTTGGTTGAAATTAAGCATACAGATAGCTTATTACCTGGATTAGATACTTTCCACCCCGGTAGTTTCTATGATCCCGTGGGTCAATTATCAAAATCCACGCGGGCGAAGCCGCTGGCATAAGCTAGTAAACCATTATCCCCACTAAGTGAATACATAACACGAGACTTTCTGCACATTCCGACAATCGAGTAGGTATATACAAACACAAAACGGATAAGCGTAACCTTTCAAAATGACATTTAACTGGAATCCACTCGCTGTGCGTGACAGTACCTACGAATAATACATTCGTCAAATTAACGAAAAAGGGGGATAACTGGCAAGTACAATAAGCTTTTTTAAAAAAGCGCTGTTTTATGATTGCCAAAGGAATCGGTAGCATCTAATTTAATATTAACAAGCTATTTGTATTAAAGGAATGTTAGCGTTAACGGGCGGGACACGGACACGTGGGCAACGGGGCACTGCGCGGTGACGTGACCGCACGTGTCGCCGCCGATAAAGCTTGCTAATTGAACGTAACTTAACCCGCCATAATCGCGTGTAATGTGTATGTTTTGTCATTTACGATTGACTAATTAAAGTTCTTTGAATTTTAACACTTTTTTATCGTAGTACACTCGTTAAGCGCGGGCTTTATAATAACTGCCACATGACATGCTCTTCGACTTGCGGTTTATTTATAGTCCGCGCTCAAACTCGAATAAAAATAGGGATGTCGAACATTACAAATTGTATTATTTTATTTCGTGTGCGTGACAGGCAAGGCGTCCTAGTTGAATTTATTATTTGATCGATAGTAGATACGTTCAATACGTACAACCTCGCCCTTACAGGTCTGTGACAACAAGCAGTAGCGCAGCTTGATATTTTACTTATTTAAATCTGTACAGACTTATAAATCTTTCAGTCTGAAATCGCCAACCCGTCTTGAGCAAGCGTGGTGATCAGTGCTCGTGCCTTCTCTGTTGAGAAGAGGCCTTTGCCCAGCTGTGGGACAGTAATAAGCTGGTATTATTATTATTAAATACAGGCACGATTCCGGACGATATTTACTTACATATTTTGGCCCAGACAAAGGTGGTTTAACCCAACTGCGGTAAAATGGAGACTACGCCGGAATATTATTTACTTACTTTGTCGTTTATATTTTCTTTTAGGAATTTAGGACAAGCCTCAATGTAAGTAGAGTATACCTAACTACTCAGAAATTTTACTATTGTTCTTCTTGTGTTAATATTATACGAGAAACTGAACACAGAGAATATTTATAGATAAATTAGATAAATAAACGCGGCTCCTTTGTCTTATGTATCATTTCACGCACAAATCTGGTACACAAACAGTGCGAGCACAAACAAATAACAGTGTGCCATACAAATATTTATCTGGTTGCAGGAATCCGACCTGGAACTGAGCTTTGGAGGCAGATGCTCCACTTTACGCCATTTAGAGTACCTACGATAGTAAATACCTTTGCGTTGCATTTCATGAAACCCATTTGGTTATACAGGATGGGTGTTTCAACAGAAATCCCAGTTCATATACATAAGTGTGATACTTACTTAGGATGCAAAGGAAAGACTTTAATAATAATAATAATGGCTAATAGTCGTGTCGGACAATGGCTTAATAGCCAAGAGCCTCGACCAACATCTTAGGAGGCTCTCGCTTGGCAGCTGGATCAAGGGCTTGATTCAGAAAGCAGTACTTTTGGACACGGCACGTATTGTTAGGAGGTTCCTCTCTCAAGAGCCCTGACCACCTGCAGCTCGGACAATGTTCCCAGCGCTGGTGGGCTACTATTTTATATTTTTAAATGTTTTTATTTATATTGTTTTTATATTAGGAATATTTTAAAGTTTTAAAAATATATTATAAAATAAATAAACGAAATAATGGCTAATAATAATGGTAATCTGATTCTGATTCTGATTTTGTTTCCGGTTTTTGATTCATCATCGTCATTCTCTTGCCGTCATCCCAATTCATTTGGGGTCGGCACAGCATAATTATATGTCTCCTTAGAACTTACATATAATTATGCTTCAATTGAATTGGGATACGGATAGACAAAATACTTGTTTAGTTTGCCTTCACACTACCTACTCCAATTTTTTCAAACAGCATACTGTACAATTTCTGAAAAAAATATTGAACGAAAACGAATAGATCAACTTCATGATATGTTCACAAAAAATAAACTACCTGTACGCTTAGAATACAAAATACAAAAACAAAAAAACAAAATAGTTTATTGCTTCTTAAGTTTACAAGAAGTTTAAGTGTTTGGAGCTTCCCTTTAAGCAAGTAACACACACAGGCATGTGTTGGGAAGCCCCGCTCTTTCATAGCAAAGCAATGCAAATTTAGCAAAATGGGTATTTACAAAAAAAATTATAGGTAGGTACAGAAGTATGATATTATTATACATTAAAAGAAGTTACGATCTAATTTTAAACTAAAGAAAATCTTGCTTTCTGGTGTGTGTTCAGTAGGAAAGGGGTCCGCAAGGGCCGAAGCCTGCCAGGGCTGCGGGACTATTCGAAAGAGATACCGTGGCCCCGGAACACAGAGGGCGATGAAGGAACTTGGATGGGTTTTAGTTAGTAAAGTCTGACACTCCCTCCTGCTCCGCCCAGAGCGGGAGGAGTTATTTGATAATTTCCCATCCGACAAAAAAAAAAACAAAAAAAAAGGTGGTGTGTTGTGTATGAAGGATAGTAGTGTTAAAAGAAGCATAAAAGTTGCATCCGCATCATACGCTCAAAGTAAGAAAGTACCTCCCGAAGAGTTTTCACATTTCACCAGTTATGTTAAAGGTGCGAGCCTATTGTCATGAACCGGGCCCAAATCCAGACTCGCCGGCTGCTACCGAGACATTTCTGCCGACCCGGGAACCAAACCCAGGACCTCATGCTGAGCAATCGCGCTTGCGAGCACTCTACCACTGAGGCTTTTCGTTTTTTCTAACAATTTTAGTCTTACTGACTATAAATTGTTAGAAAAAACGAAAATCCAAGCTAATTACTTTGGATTTGCATATTGATCCACATTGATATATAAATATCACTGATTTTCCACAATAACTTACTGTTAACAAGCCCTAATGCAACAAAAAACAAACTACGTAGTTATATTGCCGACTACTAATGCCAACTAACAGTTAGCCTAAATGTTAGTACTAACTTGTAGTGTTGACAAGATTTATTGTGGTATTAATTACCACTGTTAACTAAGCGATGGCTTTCGATGCTAAAAGGGGCTATGTACAGAACAAATAAATTTATTGAAATTGTGTCATGCGTTATTGAAATTTTATGGAGCATGTTTTACTTTATTTTATTTATTATGGAACAATAAACAGCTACAATATATAATGTTTACAAATAACAATAATATACATAATTATGAAGTATAAACAATATTGCAGCCAACTACATTATCCGCGTGTTAACAAAATTAAGATAAGGTAAAAAGTGCCACTAGATTTAGCATTACTCAGTTATGTCATTTTAAGAAGAACGTAGATTATTAAAATTAACACAATACAATTAATACGTTATCTAAGAAAAGAAATAATAATTGAGAAAAAGAAAAAAAAATTGCGCAAAATGCAAAATGCTGCGTGAAAGAAAATGATTAGGTGGCCACCACAAGGTAGGAGGACCTATACACTCTAACAGAACATAAAATAGCATCACGTCTATAATCTTTGAAGGGTTAAACAGAGGTGTTCCTAATAGTACACTCACATTTTGCCAGTTATGTTAAAGTTTATTTTTAGGGAAAAATTCATGATGATAGTGAATTACATGAATTTTAAAGGAAAACTATAGCGATACTTAAAATGTCACTTACGGGATATCTTCCGTGATTATTTATTGTTCCAGTTCCATCCACCCGCATTCTCCAGTTGACCCGCGATCATGGCGCTTGCAACAGCGTCGAAATATCGGGAGCTCAAAAACAATAAATAATCACGGAAGATATCCCGTAAGTGACATTTTAAGTTTAGTTATGAACCGTGAAAGCTTAAAACAGTGTTTAAAACTATAGCGGTTAACATAACTTAATTAGTTTAGCAGTAATAGTCGTTGAAATTTGGTGTTTGATAATTTTGTTCCAAATACAAAATCCTTAGAATAAATCCTATAAAGTGACTAAGATGAAATAGTTGCTAGTTTGTAACGGGTAAAGACTTGCATTGAAAAAAAAAAAAACAAAAAAAAAATATAAAAAAATCGTAAGTTTCACAAAGCTGCCGCTAGGTGGCGCTATACCAACGGGTTCGTTCTATATTGTGATAACGGGCTACCACGGAACCCTACACTGCGCGTGGCCCGACACGCACTTGGCCGGTTTTTTCTAACTACTATTTTAAATGCGAAAGTTTGCGAGAATGGATGAATGTATGGATAGATGTTCTCTCTTTCACTCAAAAACTACAGAACGGTTTTAGGTGAAAATGGGCATACAGATAGTATAGTTATAACCTGCATTAACTAACACATAGGATTTTTATCCCTGTAGTACGATGCTGTGGGACAACTACCGATTTCCACACGGACAAAGCTGCGGGCAGAGACCAGTGGTGGCCGCGACACAGTAAGTCGTAGATTTGAACCCAGGCAGGCGCATTACTTTGTGTAATTTATTTCATCACCACTGCTCTCAAAACGGTGAAGGAAAAGATCGTGAGGAAACCGGCATGTCCTAGAACCAAAAAATTCGAAGACATGTGACATCTACCAATCCGCACTGGGCCCGCATGGTAGATTATAGCCCATTCGGGCTCATAGAGAGGAGGCCTGTGTCCCAGCAGTGGGAACATTAATAGGCTGATGATGAAAGCTGCGGGCCGCTAAGTCATAATAAAATAGTTAACAAAGAAAGTAAGTTTCCCTAATAATAATGCGCTACTATTGCCATCTCTAATAATAATGCGCTACTATTGCCATCTCTAATAATAATGCGCTACTATTGCCATCTCTAATAATAATGCGCTACTATTGCCATCTCTAATAATAATGCGCTACTATTGCCATCTCTAATAATAATGCGCTACTATTGCCATCTCTAATAATAATGCGCTACTATTTCCATCTCTAATAATAATGCGCTACTATTGCCATCTCTAATAATAATGCGCTACTATTGCCATCACTAATAATAATGCGCTACTATTGCCATCACTAATAATAATGCGCTACTATTGCCATCACTAATAATAATGCACTACTATTGCCATCACTAATAATAATGCGCTACTATTGCCATCACTAATAATAATGCGCTACTATTGCCATCTCTAATAATAATGCGCTACTATTGCCATCTCCAATAATAATGCGCTACTATTGCCATTTTTGTGTAATCATCATAATAGGAACAATTACTTATTAGTCATTACATAAAATTTACGAATATTTCAAAGTTCCAAAACATAATAAACAATTGCGTGATATTATTTGTTTTGTTGACATCATGATCTTGAACCTTGTAGCAATTAAATGATTAGGAATAAAATAGTTGATGCGCACCTAAAAATGATTAAAACAACGTTTGATAAGGTAATGGTGATAAGTAAATGATAACAGACAACGACAATGTGTTATTGTTTGTAAATAATTATGTCATAATACCGCAGGTGCTTCCGCAAAAATAAATTACATAGTCTTTTTAATTACTAGTTTTTTTCTCCGGCTTTGCCTCGATGGAGGTGGGAAATTGTACTATATAAATAAAAAGTATCTTATATATCCGTGGTTATGGTCTATTCGTAAACCAAATTGCACCTAAACCTCTTCTGCCGTTCAGGCGTGAAAAGGTGATAGAAGTATGGATGTATGTATAAATCTCCCCGAACAATTTTATCATAGTTATTCTTCGTTAGGCAACGGAGAGCAGCGGTGACCCAGTGGTGGCGGCCCCAACTTACGAACAGTAAGTCGTGGGTTCGAACCCAGACAGGTGCATTACATTGTGTAATATATTTCATCACCGCTGCTCTCAAAACGGTGAAGGAAAACATCGTGAGGAAACCGGCATGTCCTAGAACCAAAAAAATCGAAGACATGTGACATCTACCAATCCGCACTGGGCCCGCGTGGTGGATTATAGCCCATTCCCTCTCATAGAGAGGAGGCCTGTGTCCCAGCATTGGAAACATTAATGGGCTGGTGATGATGAGGCACCTACATATACGATTTTGATCACACACATATATCCATACTTAGCAGATACGTGGAAATGGGCAAACAACTTTGGCACAGAGAATATTGGACAAGACTTCTCACTTATGACATAGACAAACCATACATATGATACCAAAACATGGTTTGATACCTCCTACCTACTCCGTTTAATTACAGTTTCCGCTTATATTAAGTAAGTACCACCTAAATGAATGCCTTCAAGCCCCAGGTTGGGAAGAGTGTTCTTCCAGGAAAGTCATATTATTATTAAGGCCAAAATCTGCATAATTTACTTATTAAAACTTATTTATTAAAAAAAAATATTTTGTCACTTACGGGATATCTTCCATAATTATTATTTGTTACAATAAAAGTTAAGTTTTAAACCGTGAAAGCTTCAAACAGTGTTTATTTATTAAAACTTTATGCACAAGTAAAAACTGTACAAAGGAGGACTTAATGCCTTGGCCATTTTCTACCAGTCTACCTTAGGGTGAGGCAGAGATAATACACAGTAGGTGCAATAAAACAAAAAAACAAAAAAGACAAGATAACTAAAACATACAAGAATGAATACATGTATGTATGTATATAACATACTTACCAATATATATATATATATTGGTAAAAACTTAATTCTGAGACGAATCTGCCAACTTCTTGTGAATAGACGACCCGAATAGCGCAGTGGTAGTGAGACTGCCTTACGATTTTAGGGTCCCGGGTTCGAATCCCGGTAGGAGCAAATTGTGTGATGAGCATGGACATTTGTTCCCGAGTCACGGATTTTTATGTGTATAATAAGTATGTATTTACAAACAAAAAGTATCTATGTAGTATATCAACTATCTGGTGTCCACGACTCAAGCCTCGTTGCTTAGTGTGGCACTAGATGGCGCTGTGTGTAATGTCCAGCGATATTTATTTATTTAATATGCTCTCGAGCCTTCACTTTGAAAGTGAAACGAATTTATGTCAGATTAACCGCAATAGACAACTCCCCCTTTTTCATAACTAGCGAATAGTAGGATTTTTAAACGCCTCTGGGAACATTGTACCAAGAGATTTGAAAAAAAACCTGTCTATCTCTGCCTAACCTCCCGTAGAACACAGCCATGATGGTTTGCTAGGTACGTACCCACCCTACAAACTTCCAACAAAATGCCTTTTACTTCGGAACGTACAATTTATTCTTATCTTTATGTTTTGAACATTAAAAGGGAAGCGTGATTGCCAACAACTGAAAGACTCAATTTTCTTTTTAATTTATAAACTTTTAACGTAGCAGACTTTTTGCGTTTTCAAACTCATCAAATCTCACGAATTATTTATAGGACACTTTCTTATACTTAGTCCTACTAATTTATAAATCCTGAAACTGAATAAAGTGTCAATAAAGAAACTGAAAAATGAAGTAAGTATTTTTCAAAACATTTCCTCGAAAACTGGTTCTTAACGCACTACGATTAGGTTCAACATGCAATGTATTTCACACGAGTGCGTTTTTTTTTTCATTTTCCCAACACGTGTGCGAGAATAAAAATTACCTTCATCAAAACTTGTAGGTAACTAGGTATCCAGCATTTAACCCCTTCAGGAGATGTTTTTTCAATACTTTTTTACTAAAGGGTACACAAGAACACAGGCGTGTTATTGTGTTATGTAATATGCATCAAAAATTTGTATTAAATACGACATTAGCTTACACGACAACTGGTGTATGTAATAGTTTTCTTGCTATCTCCTTATCAGAGGAAGCGAGATTCATATACAGGGTGTAAACCACCTCATCACGAAGCCGTCAACCAAGAATTCTGTACATCAGACTAAGTAACTTTACGCAAAATTTATTGCTGGGAAACGACTTTTTTTTTGGGTGTTAAAAATCATGTTTTGTTGTAGAACTCAATGTAACGTGCTCAAAACATTGTGGTGACGGATGGATTGAATAGTACGGGGGTCGTGGAGGTGTTTATAGTTAAAATCTTACATTAAAAACTTGTATTTTAAAAAGTTGGAAGTTTGACTCCCAATATCACCGTATCTAGAAGGTTCCCAGGTTTGGTGTAGAACAAAAAAATGATCGCAATGACGAGGAGAACAAGTGCCTTTCGGCTTCGTTAAGAGGTGTTTTACACCCTTTATAAAATGGTGGATTGTGCTTTAAAACGTAGATAAGATAAATTTAAGTAAGGTGTGAATAATTAAGTTAATATGTCTGTAACTATGGGAATGACATGATTATGATTGATCAAATCCTCTTTTTTAAAATAAAGTTTTATAAAAAATAAAACAAACTGCCTATGTCCACCATTTTTATCTCATCCGGCCTATCTTCAGCTGTCAATCTTCACAATTTGAAAGAGGGCCACTTTCCTGCACATAAGGCGTGCGTACACGAGCACATTGTTGTCTGCACTCAATACCGCACAATGAACCCCCACCTTTATCATAAAAGATACACCGGATATTAAAAAAGGACCGCAAACTCAAACGTAGGTATATTTTTAGTGAGGGCTCGCTTTTGCAGAAAGTTGTACTTAAATATTCAGAAAACACCGTGCGTATGGCGTATTCTATGCCATATAAGAAGAATCATGTTTCAGGTTATACTGGAGCACCATATAGCAAAGAGCTAACAGGGTTTACCTTAAACGATGCGATCGAAGTCTTACTTGATGTAATGCGTTTTTTAATCAGTCAGAGGCCCATGGGCGGTCTAAAAACTCTGATACCAGGATATAGGACGAGTTTCCGGACGCTATCGATAAACTTCGACCGGTCATTGTACGTACTCATCATTATGAACAACTTTTACTATGGGACCAAACCCTGAAACGCGAAAGAAAAATCAGCTGTTTGATCTAAATATCAATTTAATATATAAACAGAAGCATTCATGGCGGAAATGGTCATGAACTTTGCAGTTGGAAAGCTTAGAAAAACAAATGCCAAAGTTTGGATAAAGGAAAGGTCCCTGTACATTATGAACTTCATCCATGAGCCAAGGAGTAACGTTATAACTTGACTAGCATAACTGATTCTTCTTTGAAATCATGTGGTTAGTGCCTATACATGCGAATATAATTGTAGGGAACAGCTGATTTTTCTTTCGCGTTTCAGGGTTTGGTCCCATAGTAAAAGTTGTTCAAAATGATGAGTAGGTACAATGACCGGTCGAAGTTTATCGATATCGTCCGGAAACACGTCGTATACCCTGGTATCAGAGTTTTTAGGCCGCCCATGGGCCTCTGACTGATTAAAACGTATTAAAGTTGATATCTTGAAAAAGAGGATGATATGAATGATGCTAATGATATTAAATTTAGATATTTTAAATAATATTTACTAGCATTTATATTAAAATAATGCATGTATTAGTAGGTATTTAAAACTAGTAGTAGAATACCACATTATTTTTAAAACAGAAGAGTAGCGTATAACCTATCTATTACATCAAGTAAGACTTCGATCGCATCGTTTAAGGTAAACCCACATAGCAATTTACTGTGAAGAAATTGTCTAGGTAAGTAAGTAATAATTATTTTAGTCTAGCGCGGTCAAAACTATTGAAGGCCACTTAAAACGCTCAATACTAGAATATTACTAAAGATCCTACTTCTAAATCTGGAGGACATTTAAACGCTGTTAAGCATCTTTATTAACTTTAATAACGACACAACTTAAACTTAGCCACAAAACTGAACAACAACTATAAAACTAAGTAGTCATACGTTCTTCAATTTATACTGTGAAATCGTGAGTCTGAATTCATTGAACAATTTTATAGAATTGTCCATACGACAGACACTAAGAACACATAAATCTAAATTATCTATCTTGTAAATGAGTTTGACCTTAATCTTTTGCCTATATTTTATATCTATATTGTATCTTTTGTTATAATGGGCGACAGCGAAACACAAATTTTCAGACACTTCAAAACACCGATTATAATTTTGAAGAAAATGGAAAGCTGTTTTGTTTGACTAAATCAATCAAAAGTGTACAAGTTGAAGCGAAGTTCGGCGCCAGGGCTGACCCGCGCTTCATTAATGGAAGGGATAAGTCTCTTAATTAATGCAGGTGCGCCACGAGCTGTGTCAGCCCTATCCCGGTGACCCCGTCGGCCACACTCAAGTATCATTTTTATACTAATAGACTGGGCACAATCTCTTTTAATATAATTAAAATGTAACGTTATGCAAGGTTCGCAACAGTTTGCACTGGTTGCCTGCGCTAATGTAAACCGCAATGTTTACCTTGTTTATTTACACTGACAGAGTCTAGAAAATTAACTACGAGTATTTTTGTTGATTTTAGTTCGAGTGAATCACGACAGTGATTTATTTCACAACGTTTCGTGTGTCACACGGCTCCTCAAATAGTTGGATCAATAGATCTATCTGCCAACATTCACGTCAATCTTTGATAGCAACAGCGAGTACCTAGCTACCTAGTGTATTTGTACTTGGCTCTGTTGATCTACGACGCATTCGTCAATTTGACATTGCAGCACATTCTGACGTGACCCGAATCGCACCACATCCAATTTATAGATCCTGTACATATATCACAATTTCATGAAACTCAAATTACAACAGTGTAAAACCATAAAATATGACGTAAATATTGCGCACACGTCTCGTTCTAAGCAGGTTTTCCAAACTTCACTCGTAAAATTTGCCAAACGGGATCTTAATTTTAACTGGTAGGTGATTTATGAATAATTAAAAGTGATGAAACAACCTAAGTTTTCAACTGTTGGCGTTTCTATGCACTGACTCATACGTTCTTTATGTCGTAAAGTTCACATATAGCTATGTGCGTAGCTGGTATTTCATGGGAGCACTTTATTAACGGATTATACCAACGACAAAAGTTTACTTACTCTAAATAAGTTGAAAGCCGACGCGAATTACAGTCGTAGACCGAATTTTCTCATAAAGCATAAAACGGCTGAAATATTTGTCTGAAAATATATATTTTTTGTAGACATATTAGGCATATTTCTTGGTGACCTACAAGGTAACTGGAGGAATCCTTGCTCCTTGACATTTGATTTACACGCTCTCTAAAGGAAAACACCAACGAAATATGTACGAGTATGTAGAAAAGAATATGTACCTTTATAATATGAATTCTGCATGAATAGGCACGCGTGTGGGATAAGCCATAAAGTTTGTTGGAGTCGGGAAAAATTCCCGAAACTAGTACCGTGTGGGGGTAAAATTCATAACGCGCTTAGCAGTTCGGCTCACCTGTCTCGTTAAACTTCGGAATTTTTAAATTAAATTCTGAATACCACCGACTCAACAAAGTTGCGAATTCTTAAAATTCGGTATCGTAATTAATCTTTCGGTTTAATAAACAGATCTGGAGGCGGACAAAGAAACTGGAGTGGTTTATTCCTTATTAATGGTGGGGATGACGCTAAATCTTGTAATTAATGCAGGTGCTCGCGTCTGAGCAGACTTACAGAGAGGATCTTCGGCAATTATCGGAACCTCGCTTTCTGTTACACGTTACGCGGGAAATTATTATGCTATATTAATTCTGCTAAAAGCTTTTCGGGGGGTTTTAAACGTCGTTCAAGAATGTAATTGTTCAATTGAAGAGCGGCTTATAACTTTATTGTGTAAGTGGCACTCAGGATTGTTTACGGCCTTTCGCTGCCGTTAAGGAGGTCAGCGAACTATTAATTGGTAAGTATGTACTTCGCTTTAATGACTTATTACGAGTGGCGGTGATAAAGCAGCAATGCAATCAGAACAAGATTCGGATGAAAATAAAAACTCACTTTCCCTAAATGAAATGAATTTTTCATTGATTCCTACAGATAATTGACTAAGTATTTATAAACAGTATAATAAGAAAACTATATATTATTATGTTTATCTGAATCAACTAAAATCAAATCAATCATCTTGAAATTTTATAGGTGAATAAAAAGGTACCTAACTATCTTAAGCATTATACATCATCAGATTGCACAATTGCGTTTCAGTCACACGGGACATCTATTTCCAACCGGCTAGTACAGCATTATGGCAGACATTACAATACGTATTGAAGTGACGTCACTAAACAGCTGATCGACCAGTCCCCTGCATAAAACGCGTTCATCGCACGAAGCGACGGCTGTAAGCAGAAAATGTTGTCTATGCTTTTTGACTTTTACATCCGTCTACCAGTAACGTCAGCATGGTACGACACTAAACGCACTTCTGGAGTATGTTATTGATTTTCACCGCCCGATGGGCGGGGCCAATTCAGTGCGAAAGGGATCACGCGATCGCCTCCTCATTAAATCAGAAGAGGAGCATCAATTTCACTCCGTACAGTTTCTAATTAAGGACGTACCCATTAAACAACTATTTAAAATAGGTAGAGCCTAGTGGAAAAACAATTCCGCGAAAATTATGGATGTCAAAATGGAGCGTCACGAGTTCAGATATATCATTTTAATCTCCTTACATGTAAAGCTATTCGGTGAGTGGAATTACAGTTAACTTTGAGATATTGCAGTTAGTTAAATTATATTCAGGAACTTAACCAAACAAACTTGCGTGTTGAAAATAATGTTTACGTCGGTATGACTCTGTGGAAATTCATCAAATCACTTTGAACAGGGCATTAATCCAATAAAGTAGAAAAAGGCAAAGCTATCGTACCTCGTTTTCTAGGAATCAGCTTCGTTAGTAACGCAAAGGATACGTCAACGGCCGAGTGGCATCGAGTAAAGTCAATGGCCAGAGCATCCGAGTGGAAATTCCGGGAAAATTTCTTTTAATTTTTTACTGAACGTCTGTGTTTTGTTCTATTTCAATTGAAGTGCTTCACTTTGTTGTTTTTCGTTCCAGAATATAACAGGAAATAAAATCAGATCAAAGCAGTTTATGAAAAATCGAAAAAAACACAACACATTAAGGAACAATACAACAACATTACAAAAATCAGGTTTAAAAAATCGGAAATCGAATCAAATCCCGTCGATACGTGCCGAACGCGTTATAAACACGGCCACAGATAACAAAATAAAAATGGCACACTCAACTCTTAGAACGAGAAACGCGAAAATTGTCTCGTCCCGGTGACATTTCCCTGAGTTCATGGGGTCAGGGTTGGGACGTACCGTAATCGTGACGCGGCTCATTCGTGTCCTGAATAACAATACTACACGTTTAGAATCCCGACTTGGAATCTGCATAACAATATGTACACACACAGTTCGATCCGATTTCGTGAACCGGTGTGGGATTGAACGCGACTTTTGTTGAACGTAATTTATGTGTTGATCTTCCTAGTTCAAATAATTTAGGCAGTGATAGATTATGATTTAGCTGTCGTGTCTGGTCTTGTTTTTGATCTGTGATTGAATCTGTTTTACATGTGTGTGTACAAACAGTATACCTACATAACGATGTCAACTAAATAGCATTTGTAAAGATACATTTTTGCATTAGACAAAAAAAAAGATCACATAATGTCGTCTCATTTATTGAAATCGAAATAGAAATTCTCTAAAGCATCTTTACTAGAGTCGAGTCAATGACCTCTATTGACGTCTGTTATATAAGAAGTTTCTAGTTCTCCGCCAGTCAGGTTATCTATAAAACTATGAGACACAAAATATTGCACAGTTAACGACTGGTATCAAAGTCTTTTCTCGTGTAATTAATTGCACGACAGTTAACAAAATTCATTACATAAAAATATTCCAAGCTTTCCGGACTTTACTACAATTTACACTACGCACGCGTCAAATAAAAGAAACAAAATAATTTTCGTTTGTGAAATTCAAAACGACAACAAAGGCGGAATGCTTTGAACATCTGTCATATTAATAGCATGGCAACATTGTATGGAATTAGATGACATTTCGAGCATAGTCAGCCACCACACACTGCCGAGGCTGGCAACACGTCTCGACGAATCTATGAGAATTTGAACTCCGAACATTGCCGTTGTTCTAATGTACCTAACATTCTTTACAACCATCAATTCTGCAATATATTGCAATGTGCAATTACAGCGGGGACGAACTTTTGATACGGTTTATTTAAAGAAATAATGTCGAGAACTGTTACAGCTCATTAGAATTTGTGATAGTAGAATCAAGCACATTTACCATATTTACGTATTGAATAGTGAGTCAGAAATCGGTGCCATTAGGAATAAATTCTATTAACTCTGCTATAGGTATATCTAGGGTTTCCCTTTGCCCCGTGACTGCCGAACCTTAACCACTTTCAATTAGGTCTCAGTTGAACAATGGCAATTCGAAACTGGGAAAAAGTAAAAAGGCGGCCTAACCCGGCACAATCAAGACTTTCAAGTGCAGAAACATAAATGAAACCATTAATTATCCGCGAACCCAGTTATTCTTCCCTCCTGCCCTCCTCAGCCCGCACTCCATTCCGCTTTTATATTTTTCTCTTTCCCGTTAATTTGTCCAAAGTTAATTGAAGGGATATTTCAGTGAGGGACGACGTAAATAGCTCAAGTTGAAACAATCCAGCAGTGAGTTTTCAGAGCTGCATAACAAGATGATCTCAAATTATGCTTCACCCCAGTTTTGTTCGCGCCGCCGCCTTGTTTAAGGGAAAGAAAATTCTAATTTCTTTCGAGATATTTTTCTGTCTCTAACTAGTTATCGAAGTGTGCTGTTATTCTGTTTTTTTAGGGGGCTGTAGCTTTAATAAGGTTGTAAACAGGTCGTGTAACGAGCGGAGGTTTAATTAAACCTTTGTAAGGCGCGTACATTTTTCACGTGAGAGCTAAAAGCTTCGCGGCGCGTCACCTAGTGAAGCGAATAACTGGAAGGATTGACGGCACGCCCGCCGTCGCTGCATTGTTTACCAAAACAATGGCCGACCTCTGCGGAGTCATTAACCTACCTCCGATGTCAGCGCGGCGCAGTTTGCTGTGCTGCGGAATCTTAACTCGGCTTTAATCCTAAAACTGAATATTTAAATACAAAACATGTTCTCATAAAACGCGCTCGTAATGAAATGTAATGTCGTAGTCATTTAATCTTAGTATCTGAAGTAATTGCGACTTTATGGAAACAATTGATTATTTTTATGTTGTAAAAACGTTTATGATCGAGTTTTATCGTGACTGCCGAATCTAATTACAACCAAACACGGGTATTTTTAATTCATGCATGTACGAGTAGTTCTCTTTTTTATGCAACTTATTCGAGTTCAAATCTTACTTCCCTTGTTTTTGAAACTCCTCTAGAATCCTATACTTTCAATAGTATTAATTACTCGAATGGAACAAAAGGGGTGCACATTGGATTCACAGTAGGGTTTCCACGTTGAAGTTATCCACGTGGTTATATAACGTGCTTACTTCAAAGTTTCTATATAAATCACAGTTTTCAGTCAATTAGTATTCCTGGAAACACTACCTACCTACGTAACCTACTTATTGCGCTCGTGGCGTTCCAATTATTTTGGACCACATACGTGTAACGTGGTACAGACTGGCAGTTAGTTGGATTACCTATTACGAAATTAAACACTCTGATTTGAAGGTCGAATTTGACACTTAATGATGTCCTGGTATTCGTTCAAGTCTTATCCATAAACTTGTATTAAGTTACGAAGACACCCGCCTATTGTCGTCATCGTCATAATTATTAAAATTATAATGACAGTCTGATGCAGTAACAAGCTCAAATTATTCTACGGATCAGCTTATTCTCATGGAAATTGTAATTGAGATGCAATTTTTTCGGAAGCTCTCATTGATTTTCTGTCAGACGCATACTGTAAACGTGCATTTTGTAAACGTGTACCTAGATACTTGCATTTTATGCTATCTAAGTCACACGTTTGTGCTAACATGTAAATCTCAAACAGACAAACATTGTTGTCATATTCCAGACATAGTAATGTTTTTATGACATTCTTACTAACTACGTTGACTGACAGTCTGTCACTCAAGTTTCCTACGAAAACTTATTTAGTTGGTTCATTTTTCCAATGCGCTTCGGAACATTTCACTCGCAATAACAATACTAATGGGTTCCCGGAAAGTTTCCGGCTATCAACAGTTTTTTTTGCCGCGATAAAAGTTGTTATTTTACAGTTTACACTTACAATAAACCACGAAACCTTTTAAAGGGAATTTGTGTAAAAGTGTAAAATAATGTTACTGTTTGGTGGAAGCTATTAAAATGTAAAATGGCTGGACATTTTGTAGCATGTTGCTGGTGAATATTGGCAACATGTGACGTAATATGACATTGTTTGTTTCAGTGGCAGCGGGTTGACTGGAGCGTCCTGCTGACAGCGGACACTACAATGAGGAGATTGGTGTCACGCGAGCGGCCGAGCAGCGCCGTCCGCCGGATGACGTCACGAGGACCGCCACATCCGACGTTATCACCTGGTGGTACATGAAACCGACCAGCCAATTGTGTTCGGTATTTCAATTTCAGTGTTGCCAACATTGCCAAAAATTGAATGTCAATGCAAAAGGAGGTCGTGTTATGGAAATTGATTTGGGAGATTTTCTGGCCGTTTTTGTCTGTTCGAGTTAACTTAGTCCACGAGCTAGATACCTATTAATATAAAGGGTTATTTGTAAAACACCGGCAACCTCTCAGGACTATGTTACTAACACCATAATCAACAACTTTTGTTCTATGACTTTTAAAAAATCATCATATTTTAGTTCATCAGATTTTCATATAAAAATAAAAATATTTAAATTGAACGCTCTTACGGGCCCCCGCCGCCCTAACCCCGCTCTCCTCGCTATTTTACTATCGCTTTCTTTTGCTTCGCATAGACTTCGTAACATTTAGAGCGTTCGATTTTTTTTTTTTTTTTTTGTATGAAAATCTGATGAACTAAAATATGATGATTTTTTAAAAGTCATAGAACAAAAGTTGTTGATTATGATAGTAACATAGTCCTGAGAGGTTGCCGGTGTTTTACAAATAACCCTGTATACTGTATTAGGATATTTCATAAGACATCACGATACGAAAGATTATAACAAGAATTTTCATTGCGTAGGTACTTATATCAATTATGAGAAAATGGGAAATTGTAAAGAACTCTACAAACTTTTCAATACACTTTCTTGCATCATGTAAAGACATAAATCGTTTTAATCATTGTACTATGAGTTAGATTCCGGCATTTAATTTGCTCAGACCAAATAAAAAGTTTTCTACTTGGTCTGAGTTTATTTGTTTTGTTTTCAGTGGCTGTTGGAAAAATATTTGCGCATTTCTATACTTACAAAGTAAATATAAAACTGATGATGTGTGACGCCTAGACAGTACCTATTCACACGTGACCTAAAGATTCCCAAGTTATAGCCATCGACAAATACAAAATTGCCTTTAAACACACCAACATGCATACATTGTTATTCCAAGTGTTTCTTAGTTAAAGGGAAAGCGTCAGGGTAGCCCGCGAAATTCAAATTTTCTTACGTTTTTTGCAATTTCCAGGTCAGTGTCAGGTTGTATGTTGATTAAAATTTGAATCGCGGCTGTAACACGTCTGTAGTTATAGAATTATAATCATCAAAATCATCAATACAACCCTCCAAGCTCATAAAGGTGTAGGAATTTACTTTTTCAAGGTCAAAGTCATTCCAGCACGTGTTACAGCCGCGAATCAAATTTTAATCAACATACAACCTGACACTGACCTGGAAATTGCAAGACACGCAAGAAATTTTGAATTTCGCGGGCTACCCTGGAGCATCAACCTTAAGTAAATACAATCAGTATGTTGTTAAGTACAAGAACAGGTACATTGCTCAGTTAAGATTGTTGACAAACATACTGGCTCTTAAACTAAAGCTGCATACATTTAATGGTGGACATTTTAGCTAAATAGAGCTGCTTCGGTCATAAAGTGAGAGAATAAAAAAGAAAGAGATGGCTGGAGGAAAGAAAGAGATACAAAACATTTACGTATTTCCTTGAAAATTTTTAATGGAGAAGAAGACTTATTTTGGTTTCTAGGTTCTGTTATTTATTTCTATTGGTTACCTTCTCAGAAAATTCAAGGTTGAACAATAATTATATTTTTCACTATTACTCAGCATGAATCAAAATTTTACCTGGGAAAAGATCATGTTTCAGGAAAATAACCTCAGTGAGCCTCCCATAAGTTAGAAGATACCTACCACATTCTTTTCCGCTAAAAGTCTCCTAAATATTAAATTTATAAATTATGACTCCCACCATAACAAATTCTAATAGTCGCGCTTCATAATTGCATCCTTTGTTCGAACCCATTACTCCCCAGTTCTCAAACAAAAGTGAATTTTCTAGAACGAAAAGACTAGAAAGAAATAAAAGTATTTTACGAGTATTCTTTTCTGCGTACTAGCGATATCGTTAATCCTCTTCCACACTACAGAGTACTTTGAAGGTCTTTTGAATTACTATGGTATTATAAAATACTCTAGTGATGCGCCGCTGCTCCACTCGGTTTTACGCTTTGACAAAACTTGAAGATTTTTTATTATGTCTTAAGTATGGAGTGCGTGTACGAGTATGACCAGGTGTATCGTCGTGAACGAGGCTTTTTTTTTTAATATAATGTTGTTACAAATATTTACAGTTTTTCTTAAATCTATGTCGAGTTCACCTGTATTTCAGGCGAGTATCCTGTGTTTCAGGCGATTTGAGGTAACATTAATTGATCAAATAATCAACAAAGTATATACAGGGTATATACTATATACAGGGTGTACACCACCTCATCTCGAAGCCGTCAACCAAGCATTCTGTACACCAAACTAAGTAACTTTACGCAAACATTATTGCTGGGAAACGACTTTTTTTTTTGGGGTCAAAATCATGTTTTGTGGTAGAACTCAATGTAACGCACCCAAAACATTGTGCTGATGGATGGATTGAATAGTACGGGGGTCGTGGAGATGTTTAAAGTAAAAATATTACATTAAAAACTTGTACTTACTTAAAAAAAAACTTGACAAAAAGTTGGAACTTTGACCCCCA
The DNA here is from genome assembly GCA_963853795.1 of Xestia rhomboidea. NCBI lineage: Eukaryota > Metazoa > Arthropoda > Insecta > Lepidoptera > Noctuidae > Xestia > Xestia rhomboidea. The sequence continues at coordinate 13,280,575 of OY970767.1, read as the reverse complement.
ATATCTCCGTAACTAGAAGGTTCCCAGGTATGGTGTAGAAGAAAAAAATGATCGCAATGACGGGGAGAACAAGTGCCTTTCGGCTTCGTTAAGAGGTGTTTCACACCCTAAACAAGTAGTTTCTGGCCTTTTGGCTACCCCCATGATAAAAGACGTAGATTTATGTAGTTTTTTATTTTAATGTAAACAGCATTCGTATTTAATTTATTTCTAAGTTTAATACGAATGCTGTTTACCAGCCAATCAATCGCCAATCTTGCCAGAATTACTTGTATCTATTAAGTTGTCTACCTCGTTGGTCTAGTGGTCAAAAGCGCAACTGTTGAGCATGAGGACCTGGGTTCGGTTCCCGGGTCGGGCAAAGTGTTATTGGGTTTTTCTATCGGGATTTTCTCAGTAGCAGCCACGGCGTCTGTGCCCCGTAACCGTTGATGGTAGGCTCGCTCCCTATTGCGTGGGACTTAAACATAACTGGAGAAATGCGGATGTTCTTCTAAGTACACCTCTGCCAAACCCGTGGGGATTACAGGCTTGATGTTATGTTGTGTTATCCCATGATCTGTCCACGAAGTAGACACAATAGTTCAACAATGGCGTCTCGACCAAATTGGTCATTCGACAGATCATGATTTATGATGGTAAAAATCACGTCAAATTCCGTTGCGTTTTTTAAAACAATGCAATTATACAGACATACAAGAAAAGCGTCTTTCTTTTATAATTGTGAATGGATAAAAATTTAATAGCCGTAGTTTGTAGAGCATCTGAGAGCAACTAGTCAAATGAGACATTTACCTACAGCTGAAAATTGTAGCTGTTGTTAGTAATGCTTTTTAAAAGTCTGTTTAATATTTGTTTATTCATCTCAACAACCTTTATTAATCTGATGTACAGTTTATTACTCGGGTCTAAAAGCATAAGAATAATACTTATGGGCGCAGAACCATCATTTGATTTTAATTTTAAGTTAGTTTGTAATTTAAGGGTAGTTACGTTTTTATGTTGACTTATGCAGGTTTACTGAATTATAATAGTTGTATTGTAGGGTAGTGAGTTTATTCATTTGGCATATTATGTTGATTTACTGAACTAATATTCGTATTTCCGTTTATTTAATTTAAATGTAATTGTAATTTCAGTTTGCTTCAATAATAAGGATTTATGTTCGATTAATGTAAAATATGGTTACTTCTGTTTATTTTAATAGAAGTTTATTTTGATATTTGCTAGAAATACTTAAGAGTAGTCTAAAGCAAAGATTATTAAGTAGTTATTTTGATCTCTCACGCCTTGCAAAATTAAATATTGATATTTTTATTCCACCTATCGCTACCATACTCAGTTTGAATTTCTGCGTATAAAAGCCGTTGTATTGTGGAAGAAGGATTCATTCTTGTCGATTTTTAATTCGCCTATCATGGAATAAACACCCTGAATTGGAGTAAGGTATTTTCATTAAACTTGTGCTGATATATCCTGCTGTTTCCTATTTGCTGAGTAATTCTGTGACTGTGTATATATTGATGCAAACCGATATATTGTGTGACTCTCAACGACGACGGCCATGATGTCGCCGACATACATCATCATCTACCTAGCCTTTTCTCATGTAAGTATGTTGGGGTCGACTTCCAGTCTAACCGGATGCAGCTGGCCACCATAATCCAGTTAGTGCTAGATAATACGATACCCATTGGTAAGACTAGTTGTCAGACATCACCCGCTCTAGGTACTAAGTATAATAAATTTAGTATCACAGAGCAAACAATCTGCTGTTCTGGTAAAACTGCAATTACTTATTCTGACATACATACAGGATGTAAACAACCTTCACGAAGCCGTCAACCAAGCATTCTGTACAAACTAAGTAACTTTACGCAAAAATTATTGCTGGGAAACAACTTTTTTATTGGGGTGAAAAATCATGTTTTGTGGTAGAACTCAATGTAACGCACTCAAAACATTGTACTGATAGATGGAGGTATTTATAGTAAAAATATTACAATAAAAAATTGTACTTATTTAAAAAAAAAGTTGGAACTTTGACCCCCAATATCTCCGTAACTAGAAGGTTCCCAGGTATGGTGTAGAACAAAAAAAAATATCGCAATGACGGGGAGAACAAGTGCCTTTCGGCTTTCGGTTTTATACACAAAATGAAATAAATGAAATGAAAATATGAATGAATGAATGATGATGAATTAAATGAAATGTCCTAAGCTGTTATATTAAACTTAAAAACGCAACGAATACTAAACAAATATCACAACTGCTAATTTCCATTTATACATTTTCATGTAGCAGACAATTTTCCATTCGATTTGTTTCCAGAAATACGAACAGGTCCATGCAGTTACACGCTCCGATATCTTTCTGATTGTCTGTCCATAGTTTTACCTTCTTTTTATTTTTATTTTGTCCATAAGTGGAGATTGGATTAGTCTGTATCGCAAGAAAATCCTTTATTCTTGAAATTACCGGATTGTAAGTGCAATGATTGAAATGTTGGACTGTTGCCAGCGGCTTGTCTTCGCATGAAACTGAAATCTCTAAACATCGTTATTACTACATGACGTGAGTTTGAGTGGTCAATGTCCTATTACAGAACAGTTAAAAAAATTAAGTGCCATTATTTTCACAACCACGTGCCTTTTTTATAGCTACATTGGTTTTTACACACAGAAATAAAATACCTACGTAGATATTACAAGACCTTGAAACTTTTACTACATGTATATGTGCAAAATATTATAGAAACCAGGGACACATCAAATTAAACAAAACACTATCTATCTTCATTCCCCACGACAGCTCCCATTTCATCTAAAACCCAGTTCAACAAAAGCATTTATAGCAAAAACTAATTTGAGAAAACCTTCAAATAATAAGGTCGTTCATTACGCGAACAATGTATCGCGACTGTACCAACATTGCATATGAGCGTTGCGTCATACGTGTACAGTTGAAGGCAGTTGCACTTAGGCACCTACTATACTGCGCCGCTATAGATGTATACAGCCTTTTATTGTCAACCGAGTGTAGATGAGATAATAAATGCAGATGCGTCACTTTACCTACTCAATTTAACGTCATTGTTGCATCATATCGTATCGCGAAAAATATCGTACGTTGACTTCGTAATTGGTACTACAAAATTATTGTCATTATAACTACGTTACCGTCGCCGTAAACAATGACAATAGAACTGACGAATAGTGTTTTATCGTTGAGAAATCGTGTTTTCGTAATCACAGATTGTTCGACTTCGGTGACTGACACAGCATGAAATGTAGCTGTAAATAATTATTATCTAGTCAAGATCAAAATCAACTTGAAACTGTCACTATATGGTATATTTTAGCGACAAAAAGAGGAGACACACTCCTCACATTTATTTAAATTGACGCAATGCATTTTCTAAAGCAACCTGAAGTATAGGCAGTAAATATTATTGTCAGAAACGAATCATTTAGCACAGAATGTGTTGTTCACTAGCTACCTAATCTATGACAAACTACTCAACCTACATTCACGTTCTATTCAATTCCACAAGCTTTTAGTGATGCTTTACTGCAGCAGAAACTATTTTACCGTAAGTATAGCTTACCTAGCTATGTGCTACGCACCCAATTGGCATCGGGGAGGCCGTGTGTAGCTGCGCGTGTGTGCGTGGCCAGGCTGCCAGCTTTGTGCCAGGACTTGGCAGCAACGTCGATACGGACAATTTGGGACCAGGCCGAGCCACCTAACCCGTTATTGGATTGTCATAATTTAACATGGCGTGTACCTATCGGCTTTACCGCCAGGAACACCGAGGATAAACTTGATAGTTCCCACGCCAAATGTATTAATACTCGTAACAAATATCGTGAAAAAGTTCAAAAGAAATATAAAGAAAATTCAAAATAAAATGCAGACGACGACAATGAATGACAGTAAGCGATTGTTATAAATTGCTTTTCCGACAGTTTTGTGTTTAAAAATATAATAAGTTTCATAGCAGAAACAATGGTAAAAAGTAGCAAAAATACGTCAATTTGTCGTTAAATCTGTTATGAAAAACTGTAATTTTATAGTGAACTTGTAATAAAAGGAATAAAAACTATTTGCACGATCCCTTTTCCTTGAAGGGTGAATGCACGAATTATACCTAAATAACATTGACTAGAATAAACCCTAGATATACAAACATTTACAGCATGTTTTAGTAGTCACGTACAAGATGCCTTTACACACAAAACACATGCACAAGCACCCGAACTCGGGTCAAACATGTGAACGACGAAACAATTGTTAGCTCCGATGACTCAATGGGAATCTGAAGACGGGCACTGCTGCTGCGTCAGGTGGATTTTCGAACTGACATTGATGAAGTTAGGAATACTTGGAGAGCATTTTGTGAAGGACACTATAAATGCTCAAATACATGTACAAGCCAGCGCGCTAGCAGCAGCTAGCGCGTATAAGCTAGAAAACAAATGCTAGCTTAGTAATCAGTTTTAAAATCAGCGGCTGGGTTAGTTTTACTATGATTAGAGCAATTGCCATAATGCCTTCCAATAAAAGTTTTAATGGGTTTATCCATCAGGAATTCCTTGAGTCTCATACTGAATTTCGACAGTCAATTATTTCGACACGGCCCAATTTCGAAAAACAATAGTTCGACTACTCATTGCTTCGACAGAACATAAATATTCGACTAGCATTAGTCCGACAATCAAACACCTTCGAAAACACTACTTCGACAGAACCCTTCTTCGATACGCACTTGTTCGGCGGATTTATATTTAGACGGAACATACCTTCGACATAATACTGCTCTGAAATACAATAACAATTGGATTTCGCTTTTTGGTTTCAGGTACAGAATAAAAACATAAACAATAATCAATTATGTTTTTAATTATAACCACTAACAAATCTTTGTACACTCAAGAGTCCAGTTGGGAGAGAGTCGAGTGGAGTCAGAAAGGAGTCTGGATTTTCTAAAACCATAACAGGCGAAATGTGGCCATACACTTCCTCCTACCTCTTCAGAGTTTACATGCATGTTTATGTTACGTTATAGATTTTCTCACGTTCACAATTTGTTGTCCCAATTAAATGTCCCTTACAAAAAGTTTTAGACATAGACAATATTCCAAGAAACAAAAGGCTCTTCAATCCTAGACAAACCGCATCCTAGGAAACCAGAAGTCTGTCGGCCACCAATACCGTACAAACGATTGCACAGGCCCGTGGGAAACGCACGTACCTGCATTATGAGGACAATGCTGGCCGGTATAAAAAGATGCGGCTGACAATGCATGCTCTATGGAAAACCACCAACCATGGCCCGTTCACACGAGTGTCCAGCCGAATGAGAGGAATGGAGGAAACTCGGTTAGCTTATATTGAAAGTGTACTTGATTTATGCTATAAGATTGCTTAGTTTGCACAAAGTTTAGTTATGTTTGAGCGAGTACGATAGTAAAGTAAATAAAATGGTTAGAACCGTATAAAGTGTGTGCTAAAGATTATTTTTGTGGAAGTAGGGAAATGTCCAATACTTGTCTGTAATCGGAATCTCTCTCTCGTTCTTTTTTAGTTAAACAAGTTTAAATAATTATGATATGCACACACATGCGTGTTCAATCAACCTGATAATATATTCTAACCTTGTTTTGAGATAAAAGAATTCTAAAATGACTATTGAAACTAGGGTCAAAATTTACTGAAGGCACCTAACTACGCATAGGTTAGATTGCCAAAATCCAGCTAACAAACACAGCAAATACATCAATAATGATCAGCACGCTAACCAAATGACAGGAGGGCCTTGCAACTGAACCGGATTACGATACCGATTAGCGACTGTGTATTTACAGTTACATACAGCGCTGTAAAGTGATGTATAGCGCTGTAAAGCTGCGCTTACACGGGCAATTTTTGGCAAAATTTTGCGGTCGACTACTGCCAGGTAATGCCTGATAAACTAGTTGCTAAATATTTTTCAATATGGCGTGTCACTGCAACAACAGCCAACAACCATAATGGCATCGATCGATATGGGCTAAAGTTGCCCAGCATTGTTCCACTCATTGCTTTACTACCTCCCAGCAGCTATCGGTACTAATTGCTGTAAAATTGCCCTTGTAATGGTGCGCTACTGAGTTAAAATTGCGCGATTTTTGACAGTTTCAACATAATCTTGGAGCAACCGTCAAATGCGGAATGTTGCCGAGACGTCATTTAATAGCAATTGCCAAAATTGCCCGTGTAAGCGCATATCAAAAGCAGCGTATAGTACGTATGTAACATGCAGCGTATACATCGAACACGTGTGTCGAACGTATTAACACATTAGGCGCTTACGACGGTTAAGTAACACGTCTCGGTCGCCTTCTAGAAGCGACGGGGTCGTGTCGTATGCGCAATGCGCATTGATGTTAGGTATTATTTGCGTACTTGATATTTTTTCGCTGTTATTGATCGCAGTTGTCTTCTGTTTTAAACATTGTTATACATCAGTCTCCTGCCAGTATCCCTATTTATTTGCGGTCGGCGCAGCATGGTTTATTTTTCTATACTTTTCTATTACTTATCATCTCATGTCAGTAGTCGCCCCTTTCTAGTCCTGTCAATGGATTACTGCTGCTTTAGTTGTGACCAAAAATTTGTTAAGTACTTAGACATAAAATTGCTTGCTACACAATTTTGTTTCCGGAAACTGTAAATTGCATCTGTCGGTGGTGAACTCCAGCATACAAAGAAAAACTCACAGACTTTATCTAGAAATTGTAGGTGATAAAGTAGGATTTTCCTAAATGTAGGTACATTAAAGCATCATGATACCTTGACATTACCTTTAATGAAGCTCAATACTCCGACACCACATTCCTATCAGAACATCGGGAAGTACCCTAGTGTTAAGGGCTTCGCCACCGGCCGAATAATTTACCCACCGAGCACCTACTAATTACTATACATGATGTCTCCGCACTCTGCCGCTGGCTACATGTAAGCCAGTGTACGGCCATTAACCCAGCCTAGATGCCCATTAATTTAATAGCAAGTTTTCTTTGCCACGGCGGCGATTAAGCGACTACTGGAGTCCCGACTAATTCAACCGGGGTTAGTGCGCTAACCGACCGTTAGCCACGCTTACGCAGCTTAACTTACTACAGATTTATGCATCGGACCCACTCCACAAATGGTTTCACACTATATCGCTATTCAAAGGATTACAGTTTTAATTTTACAGGTAAACGCAGTTTTACGACCGGTTTTGAAAGTTTAAATTCCACTAGGTATGTTAATTGATGCAATGTGGTTACCTTAAAAGCGTTGATTGAAAGTTTCCTATAAAAGAAATACATTAAAGGTGAACCAAATGTTAATAAAAACATGATCGTATCCAATATCAAAGAGGACTTCAAACTTTAAAACAATCTAAACGAATCCATCAGGAACTTTTCACTTTTCAGTGACTTCAAAACGTGAAATCAAACGCTTAAATATTGGAAATTAAAACGTCTACAAGAGGTACGACGTTCGTTAGACAGATAAAATATTCTCGCTTATGCAAAACTGTTTATGTAAATGAAATAAGTTGTCGCCTTAGCTCTTGATTACAAAGAGAACTTGGAGTAGTTTTGTTTACGGGTTAATCGCAGTTACGTCTTGTTTTTCTCCAGTGTTTATTCGTAGCTCGACAGGTGCAACTCGACTATAAAAGGTGAAACATTTTAGTGCAAAGTTCATAGAAACTAAGAGCACTTAAATTATTAATTGAACAAACTCGGTTTTTATAGTTTTCTCGCTGGACGAGCGACACTGATATCTTGGTGAAACTAGATATTCTTTATCAGTTTCAAATATGAAAATGAGATGAGAAAATAAGAAAGAGGATAACTATTTTCTCATTTTGTTGTGATATTAATGAAATACTTAACAATAAACAAAAACCCGTCTGAAAATACAACCTTTCAACACATCGTGAAAAAAAAAACTCAACGAAATCAAAATGCAAATCCGTTTACACAAAGTTATTCATTCGACCCATCCTTTAAATAGAGAATACGTAAAATAAAAAGTAAATCCCTAATTCTGACTCTCAATGAAATTAAAAACTTGCGCCGGCTGCTATAAAGTTGCAAGTACTTTGCTCGATCCGGTTGTGGCAAACCAGATTAAAGGGTGAGAGGATCCGATTTCTACATTATCAATTTACAATTTCCTATCTAGACACCTAGATACTTGTGAACTGAGAACAAGGGATAAAGTTTTAATTTGTTTACGTCGAAAGGAAAACAGTTGGTTTGTATCGTTGAGTTTTTCTCGGAATTTCAAGAAATTGTTAGCACTTTAAATGAGAACAATGGAAGTTTTTAAATACTGCTGTGAGAGATTTTGGTCTAGCGCACCTTTTTGTTTAAAATAGTGCTTTACTTTCTTCAAGATTAAGGCCAACTTTGCTTGTTTATCTTTATAAAGTCTAGTTTGTTCAAAATAGACGTTCTGAAAAAAGATACTTAAATAAATCATTGAAGCTTTTAAAGTTTTATCTAGATTATCCTATACTAGCAGCCGGTCCCGGCTTCGCACGGTGCCTATGTTAGCCTCAGGGATAATGTATAATAGTAATGGTGAAAGAATTTTTAAAATTAGTCCAGTAGTTTTTGAGTTTATTCGTTACAAACACACAAATCTTTCCTCTTTATAATATTAGTATGGATGATATCTATTCTTACTCATTTGTGAAAACAACATGACCATAGAAAAAAAATATTTTAAAATATTTTAAATTAACGCAACCACTTTTTATAGATATTGACTCATCTTTGTAATCATATCAAAGCCAATGAGATGATTGATTTATCTGAACCCTTTGAGATAAAACTAAATCTCTACAAGTACTACATATTACTAAGGGAACCTTATCATACTACTGATAACAATTCAGTAATATCTTGCCAGGTATTCAAAAAGGTATGTAATAAAGATATTACAAAAAACCGGCCAAGTGCGAGACGGACACGCGCACGAAGGGTTCCGTACCATTAGGTATCTATACAACATTAGACAAAACGGCAAAAAAATACGTTTGTTGTATGGGAGACCCCCCTTAAATATTAATTTTATTCTGTTTTTAGTATTTGTTGTGAAAGCGGCAACAGAAATCACATTCTGTCAAAATTTCAACTGTCTACCTATCACGGATCATGAGATACAGCGAGGTGGCAGACAGACGGACGGACGGACAGCGGAGGCTTAGTAATAGGGTCCCGTTGGTTACCTTTCGGGTACGGAACCCTTATAAGAATAGGTAGGTTTTCAATAGATAAATTGGCTAGGCGGGATTACCTAAGTTGATATAAATGGTACTAAGGATAAGTACAGCCACGTTTTGTACTACATTTGTTATTATATCGCCTATATAAAGTCTATCTATAAAATCCAATCAGCAAAATAATTATACTGAAAAAAAATCTTTAATTAGGAATAAAAATATGTTTTCTACCTCTACGTAATGACGTATATGCGCACACCTTCTGTCATCACACTTTGTGAATATTACGTTATTATGTGAGGTAAACGTGTGCAATAAAAATGATATCAAGCATAATCGGAATGATGCAAATCATGATTACAGAGTAATTTAACAAATGATTTGCGCGCACGCCTTTTTAACGTCACATAAGAAATTTTCCCATTAGCGTCTTAAGGGGGTGGTACCAGCTAACGAGAGGTTTTCTCCATGTAACTCCTCTTTGATGAGTGAATATAAAGGTGCAAAAAAAATATATGTTACTTATTAGACTCTTAACTTTAATTGGTACAATTGAAATAATTCTAACTTTATTATTACTATATGAAAAAAATATTCAAAGTGAAGCATTTTTTCTTTGAAATTTCGTAACTACTCCTAAACGGCATTAAGTTTTAGTATTTTTTTTCACACAAATATTTGTCACTTTTTTCTTCACAAAGTGTACAACTGGCATTTTGATCTAATGATTTATTAGGCTACAATTTAATAAAAACCACTCATTTCGCACTATTCGGCCCGCAGCGACAGACGTAACAACCACTTTGTAGTGCAAGCTGATTAGAACTTTATTCTAACAGTGTTTCAAACGAAGTTTGAACCACCACAAATAGAGTTGCTAATTTAGCAAATACCCCAGCCTTAATGTATGAATCATAAATTATCTTGTTGCTATTTGCTGTACAATTGAAAGTCATGGAGGTTTTCAAAACCTGGAAAGTACGATTGCGAATTATCCAATCTTAGACCTACGTCTTTAGTTAATCTTAATTTTAGTTTGACTGACTACCGCTAAAACAACATTTCCGAGAGGAAAATGAATTTTGTGATCTTAATACGCTGTGTGCTGGTGATCCATGCCAAAATTAAAAAGAACCTGGCTGCGCTGCTGGTCGACAGAATAGGGTAGATGACAAAAAAAAAAATCTAATTAGTCCGTCAGATAGATTTCCAAAAAATATATGACACATATTTTTTCTTTTTTCACGTAAACAAAAAATTAAGACGATACAGTGCGTCGAAAACTCGTGTGGCGTCACATTTGAGTAGATGCATTTTTAACTCAAATGTGACGTCACAAGCCCCCCTCATGATCTTTGACAAGTTTTATCTATTACTTAAATTTTTATTAATTTGATAAAACAAAAAACACTTATCCAATATTTTTCTATAATCTAACTGACGGACTAAACAGAATCATATTTTTTTAGTCAATCATCATCTCTATGGTTGTGTCCAAGACAAAAACAGCTTAGCAGTTTCCACCAAACATTCGAAAATCATTTTTTTTTTTCCTCATAGTCTTAAATGGGCAGTGGGCCCTTACAAAACGTCGAGAAGGTGCACGGTTTGGGTTGGTCGTTTCTTATGGAGAAGAACCGGCAAGAAACTCCATGGTTACTCTATTGAGACCAAGGCCTTTGCGCATTTATGTGCCTCACATCATTTACTTATGTGTGTATTTTTCCATACACAGTTAGCGCTGTTTCTACAGGGTGTAAACAACCTCATCACGAAGCCTTCAACCAAGCATTCTGTACATCAAACTAAGTAACTTTACGCAAAAATTATTGCTAGGAACGACTTTTTTTTTGGGGTGACAAATCTTTTTTGTGGTATAACTCTATGTAACGCACTCAAAACATTGTGCTGATGGACGGATTGAATAGTACGGGGGTCTTGGAGGTGTTTAAAAATCTTACATTAAAAACTGGTATTTTAGAAAAAAAACTTGTCAAAAAGATGGATCTTTGACCCCCAATATCTCCGTAACTAGAAGGGTCCCAGGTATGGTGTATAACAAAAAAAATATCGCAATGACGGGGAGAACAAGTGCCTTTCGGCTTCGTTAAGAAGTTTTTTACACCCTTTATATGGCAGTTGAAATGAGCCGTCTACGCGCAGATGATGCGCAGTCGACATGCTGTGTGTAAAGGCCCTAAGATGTTAGTAAGTGGTAATTATAAGTTTGCCTATAACCTTATTCACCTATAAACATTGTAAACTAACAGGTCCTCGTCGTCTTCCACGGGAAACTTCACAGTAATATCGCGAGGAAGAAAGTTTTGTAATAACGACCTAATACCAGTTTACTATTAGGTCGTTTATGAAACCCCTAGTGACGAATACGTACCTATCTTATAGTGTGACTTTAGATTGCCGTAGAATCATAATTGTTTGCTTTTCCTACTATGTAAGTAACAAAAACTAAATATGGAAATACCCATCGGATGGCAATAGGCATGACGACAGTATCAAAAAAATGCAAATCTATTTAGTCCGTCAGTTAGGGTATTGGAAATGAATGGACATGTATTTTTTGTTTTTGTAAATCAATGAATATTGAAAAAGATAAAACGCATCAAAACTCGGGAGTAGGGGCTCGTGACGTCAGAACTAGCTAAATATTATACCGTGGCGTGACGCATTGAGAATTTTAAAAGCGTCGTATCTTCGTCAATTTCGGTTTACGTAACAAAAGAAAAAATACGGGTTAAGTATTTTTTGATAATCTAAGTGACGGACTAATTAGTTTTTTTTTGTCGTCTCGCCTATTTTGTGTGTACCTTTCCATCATTTGTATCTCCTTTGCATTGACTAATATCATCGTTGACGGATAAAATTTGTTATGAAAGAATAATGAGAATTATAAGTAAGTAAAATAACATAATATCACGCCTGTAATCCCCGTAGAGGTAGGCAGAGTTGTCCCTAATATTACACCCTCATTTCACCAGTTATGTTTTATGTCTTATGTAATAGGGGGATCAGCGTATTACTTTAAAAAAGCATTACCAACATCAGCTACAATTTTCAGCTGTAAATGTCTCATTTGACTAGTTGCTCTCAGGTGCTCTACAAACCACAGCTATTAAATCTGTATCCATTCACAATTATAAAAGAAAGTCGCTTTTCTTGACTATAATCATGATCTGTCGAATGACCAATTTGGTCGAGACGCCATTGTTGAACTATTGTGTCTACTTCGAGGACAGATCATGGGATAACACAACATAACATCAAGCCTGTAATCCCGACGGGTTCGGCAGAGGTGTACTTAGAAGAAGGAGAGGAAGGAGTTTCTCCAGTTATGTTTAAGTCCCACACAGTAGGGAGCGAGCCTGCCAACAACGGTTAGGGGCACAGACGCCGTGGCTGCTACTGAGAAAATCCCGATAGAAAAACCCAATAACACTTTGCTCGACCCGGGAATCGAACCCAGGACCTCATGCGCAGCAACGACAACTCAACTACCAGGCGATTCAACAATCAGTAATGAAGTAACGCACCATTTAGTACCATCCCCGTACGTATGATTATCACGTTGAGAACGTGAAGTACGTTGACCGGTAATAGATGATTTCATAATTGAAATCATCCATTACCGGTCAACGTATTCCAATTTTCAGCAGAAGATACTCACAAGTCATATTCGATTAACGACTACAACCCCACATAACTCTTCCGATATTCAAATTAGAAATTCCAAATATTATAACGACGAAACTTTCCAAAGGAAGAGCAATTTTGTTAAATAGAAGTTCTAACTAAGGCAAGGATACGTGACAACAGTTCTGGGAAGCTCCCGTCAGAGGGGGCCTTTTGAATTATAGCCACCGTCTGTCCCACCACTTATCTCCGCATAATGATACTAGGTTCAGTTACACGATTCTAATGTAAGTCTGAGAATTCCGTTTGGTGAAAATAATTTTGGTGCCTCTGCTTTATGGTTGGTTGACTCCGTTATGTAAGAAGGTATGTATGGTTAGAAGAATACGAATAAGGAGAAATATATTTAGGTACATGGAGCTGATCTTACATTGAGTACATGTACTATCGAGGACACTCCCGCCTGATCACCACTAAACTAATTTTTGCTTGCACTTACAACATAGAAACAGTCTCTAGCCTCGCCCCGTTAACCACCAAACGAGAGTTATTGTTACTTTGCGCGCCAAAGTTGACGCTTTTCTAATAGGCCTAAACTTTAAGGGGGCGTGGCTCGGCGCCTCCGCATAATTTAAGCGAAAAAAAATTAACTAATCAGGCGGAAAAGACCACGACTGTAAGTCAAGCTACTACAATCTGACAAATTTCTGTAATAGATTTTCAACTTTATCGCTAAAGCATTAGGTTCAAGGTTGATTGGGAAAATTTGACAGTTTCGGGTAGCTTTATGTGCTGGCGTCTGTACTCAAATCACATCACAGCCATTTTGTACGCCAGGCAAAGAATGACTTCTTTGCTTGGCGTACAAAATGGCTTTAACACAGAAAATGACACGCTTTTTTTTCTTTGTCAATTTGGTATGCAATTATTTTCCTTGACTTAACAATTCGCAATCGCCATAGAATAATTAAAACACTGTTTTGTAGAGACAAGTAAAACAAAAACACTTCTGGCGGCGTAAACTATTTAAATCTTCACACAATAAAAAGGGATTTCCCAGTCAACAAGCAAGCCGAAAATAGGCCAGGATATAACTGCCTAATATCTATTAGATTTAAATCGAAAAAGACGGAAATAAATATCACCATTAAGTCGACTTAATGCCCAATGCGTTGTCATTTAGAAAGAGATAAATGTATCGTAATCTTCTTGAAACGGGACATAATATAATTTATCTTATCCCATATGTTAAACAAAGACTACAATATTATTTGACTTGCAAAATACATGAAACATTCCTTGGGAATACTAGTACAAATGCCATATTAATTTTAGGAATGCTAAATACAAGTGGATATGCTAAAGTGTGAGTGTTTTGATGTTGAACAGAGCTTAAAATTGAGTTCTGATATTTTTAACCACTTCAGTCTACACGTTTTGATTCTAGATTGAAACACAAAATATAATTTTCTTCCAACTATGCTTTAATTTCATCACAATCACACTAAAAACTCTCTAGAGCAATAAAAATTTATGAAATTTCATTATTGCACAGTTTTTTTTTTAATCGCACCAAAAGGTGCCAATTTCAATGGATTAGCTCTATTCAGCCAGCCGATATCTACTTTTTTTTTACGTACGTATTATTCGTTTCTATCCCACTTGTTCCAAATTTAAAAAATGATTGCTGCTAACTCTGATTTAAAAATAAAAGAAATTTAAAAAAGTGATTTGGCGGAAACTTTGTTAATGTTGCTTGACAATATTTTTGGAAACGATAAAGTGTCATACTATCTGATTTTGAGTGCTTCGGCTTCGAATTAAAATGGAATCATCTAGCGACACATTAACTCCGGAAAACATTCTAAATGAAGCCGACAGTGTTATAGAATCAAATATAAATTTGCCCAACAAAACTCTAAACCTTACGTTTAATAATTGCTCAAGTATAACTTTTAATTTCAATAATTAAACTTCTATTTTAACTGTTTGATATGAGTTTCTTTTATCTACTATTCCTATAGGTAATAGTTGAAAGAAAAGCAGATTATGCACCTCGCCTTAAGCAATTTATATTGCCCTCGTACCTGTTAGATTAGAGCCCTCGCTAACGCTCGGGCTCTAAATCAGGCACTCGGTGCAATAATAAATTACTTTGTGCTCGATGCAATAATCTACTATTAATTATAAATCTTTCAGTTACGGCTTAAAGTTGTTTTAAACGGGGTGATTGGTAATTGGGTGCATTCCTTGAAATGCGTAAAACTAGACCTAATTTGTAACATTTTTGACCGCGATAACTTGGGGTAGTACCTAGTAACTAACAAGACCACAATAGTAACTAACAAGGTGTTCAGTACATCATTCTTAGCCCCTAAAGACATTATTCATAGGCTATTTTTTTTTAAATCCGCTGTTTCTACACGGTCAAATGTATGGTACCTACAGCAGATTTTTTTAATAGAGAAATTTATGAAAAATGGCGGTATTGGCGCGTAAAAATATTGTGGTACACTTGTTTAAGTTTATAATACATCACTTATTTTACAATTTACTGTTTTATGTAGCATGTTTTTGGTGAAACGGAACGCAATGTCAAAACACACCGTCCTCGATAACGCCGGTATTGACGTCAAAGTTCATTGTGTCAAAAAAACACTTTTATTTGAAAAGGGCTAAAAGTTTCACTAAAATTTTATTATAATATTGTTATTGCAATTTTTACTTGAATAAAGCACATACAATTGGTAAAATTATTTTATAAGGCCAAAAAAATTAGATGTAAACAAGGCAGATTGTGGATAATGACGTCACATTATGGCCGCGACAGCTAAGGACGTTTGAACTGTCGCAGAAAATTGCAGGAGCTAAATATTATTTTTGTGCGACAAGCAGTAGCTGAACTTAACTTTTAATACTTTTCTTGGGTTAATAGTACCGTATTTTATCGATTTAAGTGAATAAAAAAATATGTTCATAGTCCCTATTGGCCATTGAAAGTCTCTATGTGGGCCCCGTTCAGAAAGACGTACTCAACAAGTGGTAACACTTTTGCGTAGATGTCCTATCCACTCCGTATATTAGATATCGATATCCATCACATTTGTAAAGTTGTGCTAGTTAATTTAATATGACCTCGGACATTATGAAGAACCCCTCATCATAATCATCTGCCAAGCTTTTCCCCAATTATGTTGGGGTCGGCTTTCAGTCTTACTGTATTCACCTGTAATTTACATAAAGAACACCTCATCATGACTTACAAAAATTGCATTATGATCTTTTTAAAATTAAACTACAAAAGTGAAAAACTCAAATTAAAGCAAGCCGGTGTAATTTGCCCTAAGTTACTCGACAATGTATAGAATTTTTGTTTCTTTGCTCACTTAACCAAATTAAGCAGCGTTAAAACTCATTGCTCAAAGTAATTTCGAGAGGGAGTCAATTTAAGGGCGGAAATTGCTTCATTTAACGCTACTGGGTGACAAAATAGGTTCAAAGATATTTACCTATTTCCCATGTAGACCGATTTGTCGGCAGACTGAGACAATTACTTGAGTTAGTAATTAAATAAAGTAATGATTAAGTTAAATCATGATAATTAGGTGATTCTTATAGTTAAGCAAATTAGGCGTTATTAAGTGCCGCTTGTTATTTCTTGTGTTGTTTAGTTGGATTTATTGTTATTGTGTAATTAAACGATTATGGGAGAGACGTTGCGACGCTATTTTCAATTTTTGAGCCCATTATTGGTGATTTTGTTTCGAACACGATAAAATGCCTGTTCCTGTGTAAGTTCAGGGAAATCAGTGGGTATTATGTAATTTTCTGTAGGAGAGCATGTAGCATGAGCATGTATGTTTGTAATGCTCGAAAACTAATTCCGTACCGAAACATTAGAGCAACCAAAATTCCGCGGTTTGATGTAATTCACGTACCACAAAACAGTTTCTGGTCTTCATCAAACTGATATTACCCCTCTCATCTTTTAACCACCCACGGAAAGAGATAGAGCATATTCCTAGCTAGAAATATTCTCGCTAATACAAAGTTTTAACATAAAACGATAGCTTAATTTAAATATATTATACAAATTGATGCTGGTTGGCGATATTAAACGCAAAATTCAAGTGCCTTTGGAGCGTAGAAATGTTATTGGATCGACTAGGAAATTGAATTTACGGGAACATAATAACATTAACCGCTCCATTGGGCTAGTGACTGCGAGCGAGACTAAATCTTGAAGATCTTGCTTTTGATCATCAGGGCCTCTCTCGACAGAGATAACGATAAAATCGCTAACTTTTGATTGCTAATTACTAACGAATAAATTCGGTTGCAATAACGATGCTTTGAGAAACGCATCTTGGATGTAGAGACTTGGTTTACTCGCAAGCCTCATTATTGCAACCGAATTTATTCGTTAGTAATCAGCGATCGAAAGTTAGCGATTTTGTCGTTATCTCTGTCGAGACTGCCCAGGTAGAGAAAATATTAAGAGGGCACTTTGAAATTGATTATTTCTTGGAATTACTTGCGTGGGCATACCCACGCAAGTCTCTAGTTTTCTGTTCGGGTAGGAGGAATCAATCTTATCGTGATTTAATTTTCTGATATAAAAATGAGTTTTATTAAAAGGCAACCTCTGGAGCCTTGTCTATTTTGGATTTCTTATAATATTTTTAGCTCCTTACTACTAAGCTAAATATGGTTGTGTTGTGACAAAAAGTTATAAAGACAAGTAAACGATAACAAGAAATAAATAAATAAAGACCAATCACGTGCCAAAACACGTCCAAACCATTGAGTTTTAAATATAGACATTATTGATTTAGAAAATTAAATAATCCTACAAATCATTTCTTCAGCTTATAGCTAGTTCTATAAATGTTACTTAGCTAGGTTTGGCTAGGTTTATACCTGGAGGCCTAAAATGGCCGCTTTAGCAGAATCTTAATATGAATCACGTTAAAAATGTTATTTCTTAAAATTAACTCTATAATCATAACTATAAGGTCTATTTTAAGAATTTTTTTTTTTAACGTGATTCATATTTTGATTCTGATAAAGCGGCCATTTTAGACCCCCAGGGGGTCTAAAATGGCCCTGTACTCTCGGACAGCTGTCAAAATAAAATTGCAATAAGGATTTAGCCACATGCTAAGTAACATTTATAAATGTCGGCCTTACTGTCAAGTACAATTTTTACACAGGAGCCAAGTGTCAAGCTGTCAAACTTGACACTTGGCTCCTGTGTAAAAAAGTTTTGTCAGGATTGCAAATCTGCACTCTAGTGCAAAATGGCAGAATATAAGCCACAAAAAGAATTCCATTGAGGTCACGACCCCTAGAGAAGACCTACTAGCCCGTTATGTCATATTCTCCTAGTTGTAATGCTAATTACGAAAATTTATGTCATCTGCATGCAGTTTCCATGACCTGCCTATAGTGCTTAGTGGCGCCGACAGCCTTAAAGACCCACGGTATTAAATCCGAGAAGGATTTAATAACGTATTTATTCTGACTGCTTTGTTGGTTTCGTTGTCGCAAGGGTTTCTGCTGAGCGCGAGATACTGGGTTCAATCCTCAGAAGTGAGAATCAAAGTGTCATTGAGCTTTTTCATCAGGAATTCCTTAGTAGCAGCCCGGATCTGGATTTGCACCCGGTTGAAGGGAAAAGGCTCGCCCTATTACAAAACTGGCGAAATATTGGTGTCTAAAAGCACAGCTTACCCTTACCCTTCAGGGATTACAGGCGTGATAGTGTGTGTATTTAAAGAAAATTCACCACAACGCAATATAGGTTTATGAAATAATTGTCTTTTTTAAACTTTCACGATCAGAACACATTATAAAACATATGTAAAAAAAAAGTAAAAAAAAAAAATTAAAAAAACACAACTGCGTAAATAATAACTAATAACTTTCAAAAAACTGAAAAGAAAAAAACAAGAACAAATAAAAAATTCTAATTCGGAACATATTGACTGCAACAGTCGGGACGGGACCCATAGATGTAATGATTTCAGTCTAGATTATTTAATGGGTCCCTTTACTCTTTTTAGTTACGATTATATTAAGATGGAGAATTTCGCATTTGTGGGCAGTCGTGTAAAAAGGTAAAATTCGCGATAAATACCCGTTTCCATATGTTTTATTATGAAATAATGTCTCTATAACTGTACACTAAATGTTGGCACGCCATTGTGTTGATGATAAAAACAATATAAATGACACATGAGGCTCATCACATTAATGCACAAGTGTTGACATGTTTTTAACGTAGCTATTGAGAGCTGGTGGCGAAAAATAAAAGTTTGCAATTTTATTGAACTAATTTGCATTGTAGGGAAAACCCTATACCAATTTGCCTGACTTGGGAATCGATTCTTCATTCTCAGCAGAAATATGACCTTAGAAACCAAAGACTTGACTGCCTGAATGACTGCCGTCATAGAGGCAGTCAAGGCTACGGCGTTAGGTATTTCGCGGTAGCGTGCATTCGTTGTTAAGTGTTTAGAATTGGTGAACTTTCGGGGACATGACATTCGGGATTTCACTTTTCTAAATCACGTATCACATTCCATGTTATGACTATGTGTGCAATAGTAAGATGTGATGCATCGGAAACCTTGTTTTTTTTTGTTTATGGAGACCTAAGTAGGTACCGAATGCAGATTACGATTATTCGTCGGTTACAACTTTAAGTATGTCGTGGAATTCCTAAAGTGCATGTATGTTATTCGTGTATGCTACATTCTAATCAAGATCAATTTTAGCACGATTTTAGTATCTAATATCAAAAACCGAGCTAAGACAGTGGACTTGGACCGTGACATTGACTTGTTTACACTAACTACACTAACATAATTTAGTCAAACTCAAATCATTTATTTCAATTAGACCAATAAGGCACTTTTGAATGTCCCCATAGAAATGTCCTTATTATAGATTCGCCCATCGTGCGTTAATTTTTTGGCATTTAAAGAAAATGACATCCTGGTCGTCAGAGTTATTTCGAAGTCCCGTGCATAGGGATGCACGGGACTTCGAAATAACTCTGACGACCCAAATGGCGCAGCGGTACTGAGGCTGCCTTACGTTCTTTGGGTCCCGGGTTCGAATCCCGGTAGGAGCAAATGTTTGTGTGATGAGCATGGACATTTGTTTCCGAGTCGTGGTTGTTTATATGTCTAATAGGTAATGTATTTACAAACAAAAAGTATCTATGTAGTATATCAACTATCTGGTGTCCACGACACAAGCCTCGTTGCTTAGTGTGGCACTAGATGGCGCTGTGCGTAATGTCCAGCGATATTTATTTATTATTTAACTATCAAAATGTGAGTGTTCTTAAAGTACACCGCTTTTTTACCCTTCGTGGATTACAAGCGTGACGTTGTTGTTGTTGTAGAAAATCAAAACCCCTTCATCACTAGAAACCCCAAGAAAGGATCGCCGTAACTCTGCGGGCTCCGCAACCTGTCTATACAATTTGTTACGTACAAGTTCACGCACCGTGAAATTATTCCTCGCACCTCGTCTGTTTGCCGTCCTTGTCCTACCATACCGGCTACAGGCGCATCTTCACGCGTGCTGATTTTTCGACTTGAGTGCGCCTCAACGAATGCACATACAGAACAACCCAGCTAAATCACGGAGCTCCCCTCCGTCACCAACTGGAACACGGCACAGGAGGCTTCCCTAAACGGTTGGGTAACACCTAACAAGTGCTTCGCCGTTTACTTTGTTATGCTAACAACGTTGATTTGTTTCTAGTTTTGTTTTTCTTTTGGATGGAATGTTTAAGCTGGTGTTTCTTGAGGTATTGGGATTTTCGTTTTAGAAGGGTTAGTCTAGAGCAGCGGATCTCAAACTTTTTTAGCAACCTACATATTTAACGGAGCCCTAAAACACGTTTGTTGCCTAAAATAATAAAAAAAAAATCAAGAAATGAATTACTACAACTAATTCAAAGCTAGTCGGCTACATTTCGCTGTTTTACAATTTACTTGGTTAAAAAAATATTATAATTTTAGTGACTGTCGTATGATAACTTAACTTTCTCTGCAACCTTATTTTTATTTGGTATATTTTTTAATAATTATGACCAGTATTTTCGTTTCCCCTACAGAGGCTCCACGGAGCCCTAGGGTTCCGCGGAGTACACTTTGAGTAAGGCTGGACTAGAGATGCAAGTTTATTGTGTTTCTTGATGGATCTTCGAAAGTACTGGCCTGGGACGTAGACACATCGCCACAATGAAACCACTGACCACCACTGATGGCTCTTCAATAGGCAAGACGACAAAAAAAGTCTAATTAGTCCGTCACTTAGATTATCAAAAAATATTTGACCCGTGTTTTTTCTTTTGTTACGTAAACCAAAATTGACGAAGATACGACGCTTTTCAAATTCTCAATACGTCACGCCATGGTATAATTTTTAGCTAGTTCTGACGTCACGAGCCCCCACTCCCAAGTTTTGATGCGTTTTATCTTTGTCAATATTCATTGATTTACAAAAACAAAAAATACGTGGCCATTAATTTACAATACTCTAAACGAACGGACCTATTATCAATGTCAGTCGTTTGGCACCATAAAGTACCCTAGACTGACAAATATTCTCCAAGTTTTAATGGTGGATAATTATCATATATGTATATTGAAGAATATCACAGAAACTTAACTGACGTCAAACAGCAAATTGCAATACGCAAGCTGATTGATAACTTCAACACTATCTTAAGGAAATTCCTTACACAAGTACTTTAAACTGCGTAATTTTAGAATATTTGAATAGTAGAACACTTTATTATTTACAAGATACGGTTAATCACAACAACATAACGTAATTTGTAACTTCCTAACCGTCTTATCGGTTTATCCAGCTTTACCGGATTAAGATTACGTTATCGTGATTTGGATTTAGAATCGAAACTAAAAAAAAAACATCGTGTTTATCAGCTGATCAATCCACGCGGTAAAGAGGTTAATGTTGAGAACGCAGGACGACCAAATGTAGACTCTGTCAAATGTCGACTAAACGCAATCAAGCTATACAAAACCAGTATAAGCGGATCTCATTTTATGGGAAATCTGTACAAAGCGAGAAATGCATAGCTGGATGTGTCGCCGTGTGTACACGATGGCGGTGAGTTGACTATTTGGTTTTGTTTTGAGTTTTGTTTTGTATTAGGTACAATCGCTTATGTTTTTGGGACTAGAACGTTACACTATTCCTAGTCATTTCAACTCCTCCTGCCACCAAAAAAGCAAGCGCCGAGACAATGAAGGTCGTCGAATCTCGCCTCTCTTACAAACAAAAAGTATATATGTAGTATATCAACTATCTAGTGTCCACGACACAAGCTTCGTTGCTTAGTGTGGCACTAGATGGCGCTGTGTGTTAATGCCATTGTTCATAATATACCATCTCAACATGAATGATGTAACCAAGATTTTGTAACAATATTCTGATTTTAAAAGAGTGTCCATGGAGTTTCTTGCCCGTTCTTCTCCATAGAGATCTACGCTAGGGAATGGGCAACTACAGTACTTTCACAGTTTTTATGTCTTGTGACTGGGACTGTAGCTACATTTAATTTTCATCTTTGTTTCGACAATTCAAAAGTGCCTGTAACTGGCTTACTTGAAATAAATGCTTTGATTTTGATTTTGTCCAGCGATATTACTTATTAACATACTATTTCTACCTATTGATTAAGTAGAACTGTAGAAACCACTAATTACTAGAAGTAACGATCAGAAACTCATTTGGCTCCTCCAACAATCGTGATTCCAAATAATAAAAATGTAAAACATTTCTATTAACGAAATCAAGAATGGCAGTGGACACATATTATCTCCAATGAAAATCTGTTAAAAGGCTAGAATTAGGTACAGATGAGATTGTTAATTTTAGTGGATCTTGCCTCGTGCCCATTGCCAACGTATGTAACTTCTAATCAGCACTTAGTGGCATCCCGTCGAGTTTGTGGGAAAATGGGTTGACTATTCTGAAATCACTCTGTAATTCTGTCTTAACATAACATCACGCCTGTAATCTCTGAAGGGTTAGGCAGAGGTGTAACTAATAGTATCTACTTACACCCACATTTTGCCATGCAGTTATGTTTAAGTCCAATGTTATTGGGGGCGAGCCTATTGCCATCAATCGGGCACAAATCCAGACTCCGTGGTTGCTACTGAGAAATTCCTAATGGAAAAAACCCAATAATACCTTGCGCGAACCTAGACCAACATGCCATTCAATTCAATTACAGTTACATTCAAAACAAGTCCTACAGTTATTACAGAGTTATATTAACTCTGCCTTAGAATCACTGTCAAAATCACAATAACCTCTATTTTCGAAGCAATAAAGTTACTATGTTGCTGTCACTAACAAGTATCATAATTACAGGGATTTGTATTCTCTTAACATTAAGGTCGCTATTGGCTTGCAGCTGTCAGATGTCTAATATCTGTCAAAAGGTGGGTACTTAGTTACGTCAAAAAATCAAAGGCTAGATTCCACGGAAGAGAATGGCAATGGGCTTTATTATAGTTATTACGTCGTCCATGACGAAACTGACGTTGAATATATGAATTCGTTCAACTGCATGAGTGCAAATACCATATAATTGTACGCATCCACAAATATTGATACTGGCACGTCACCAGACAAAGCAGTGCAATAAAATAAATCAACAATTACATTCTCACGTAGACTAATATTACATTTTCAGCAGTGCAAATTCAATTATTTGTATTTACCTTAGTCACGTGAGAAATACGCCCTAAGCCGAGGCTCGTTCTCTGCAGAGGATGCCCTTAGCGTGTAGTTGGTTAGTTTTTGCCCTGGCTGGAGGCCTTACACTCAAGGCACCCACAGGATAGTCCGGTTAAGCAGACGACAACCTTTCTAGGTTGAACTGCGAGATGCCATTCACAAAAAAAACACGTGAAAAGTGCTAGAAAATCCACTAATTTACAGTTCATTCAAGTTCAGGTACTACCTGATTGATTTGATTAGGAATCTATAAACATTGCATTTATAAGGAAACAGAACGTCTCTCTAATAACCAACTACTCATCATATCATGGAAATTAAGCTCAACCAATCATAACCACGGAAACCCCCATTTCAAAACGCACCAGTCAAATTCCGTCCTAAGTCAATTCAAATACGGTTCTGCGTTCGACGGGCGAACTATTGCCACAAGAATACCCCTCTGAACTGATTAGCGGGCAGGGAGATGCCGCCAACTGGCACATGCGTCGCCTGCGCCGGCCAAACTGCCCGACTCAGCACGCCTCAATGAACTGATTGTCCAATTAACTCCATTCATATGTTCAACGCCACTAACCCACACGCTAAGAGCCTTTTTCAGGCTAATACGATCGTTTGTTCGGGTAATGTCGGAAATTGCGAGCGCCATTTGCAATAGAACAAGATTGTGGTATGTTGGAATAAGTGGTGCGGATTTTTGATGATGTTGCAGTTTTGTTTTGTTAATTGTGTATGTTTATTTGATATCTAATTAATGGGACGTAGTCGTAGAGCCTGTAATCAATTCATTGATGAATTCCTTTGTTACAGGAAATCATTTACAATCAGCAACACAATGGGTGAAATCGGGCAAAAATGTCCGTAACAATATGCAGCACACAAAAAAGAACTGCATTTTAAAATGAACATTTTAATTTCGGCTTCAAAATACAAGTTTAATTCGGAGCACGTATTGAAAAGTGCCAGCATCAGAGACAAAAGCTATGAAAAACTTGTGTAACCGTAAAGTAAACACACTCACTTCCCATTGGTACGCCCAAAGTGGGGCAGCTAAAGGGAAAAAAGAAGTAGCAGAACATTTCACGAAGACGTTCCAGATGTTTCTACAGATGCTTTGTTTTGCCAATAGTGTTTTTAAAAGTCAAGCTTATTTTCAGGAGAAGTTTGACGTTTTGGCTGCAGTTTTTTTGTTTTTCTACAAGAAAGACTTTATTTTTTGCTATGTGTTTAATAAGACAAGGACAACACTTCAAATTAAGATACCCATTCATTCAATGAACCAATTAAGAGATGAGGAAATTTTTGGACGTGCACCATGTTTCAAGGTAAGGGTAAATAATCAGGATATTACAAACCAAATTGCAAAAAAAAAAACTAATAACGACTCGACTGCAAAATAAAAATCCCACGAAACTTCCACGAAAAGTATACGCAATCAACATCATTTTACAGTTCAGCATAATCTACTAAACTGTCGTTAAATTATAAATTATCATTGAAATTTACAGAAGTGTGTCACCGCGAGCATCATTAGAATGCGATAGAAATGCATTTAAATTAATTAGCGGTGAGCATCGCAGTGAATTTCTTATGATAATAAGCTGTAATAGGTGCCTTTACCTTACTGTTGTTCTAGGAAAACTTCTACAAATTGTGGTGGAAGCACATATTTTAGACATTTAGGTAATAATAGGTTCTCTAATTGACAAGTTTCTTGGAAAGCAATTAGTTATGCTTTTCGAGCGTATTTCCGCAGTCCGAAAGCTGAAAGGTGACTTCAGGATAATAATTATCAAGAAGACGTTTGCAGCTGCGTGTTTCCAGCTTAAAACACGTGCTGCGATGGCTGATTCATTTACCTTTTTTAAATGTTATTAATTTGAAACGATTTTTTCGTTTACAAACAATAGCTTACAATATATTTTTAGTAACGGAAACGTCTAGGCTGGTTGGGTTCTAAGTCGACTGCCTTTGTAGCGTTCATGATCTCAAGATCAAAAGCGAACAATACCGGCAGATGTCAGTAAAGTGCGCCAGTGATTACGTTATTGCAGTAATGGAGATATGAGCACTAACAGTGTGATCCAATTTAGTCGCTTTCACTCAAATCATTACAACTCTTATATATCATGATCTGTCAAATAACCAATTTGTTCGAGACACCATTGTTTAACTATTGAGTCTACTTCGTGGACAGATCAAGGGATACGATGAACATCAAAGAAATCATTTGAATTCCCACAAACACTAAGTTATTTTTATGTTCGTCTCCAATTTATCATCTTTTTTTTCTAGAATTTAAATTTATCACTCTTGTTTCCTAATTTATTTCATATTTCTGAGGATAAACAATTTTTCACGTGTTCCTTTAGATAATTATTTCTAAAATTTGAAGTGAATAGTGTACTAACGAACGCATTATTGAAGAACTTTTACACTTTGCCAGCCAAATAAGTATCTTATAAATTCTTTAAAACGATTTATTATACTGAGCTTTGTTCTCTGAAAAGAAAACTTTCTGTTGTCGGAGAGCCTGATAAACAAATGGTAGAAGTTGTACGCAAATAAAGAACGTTAGAAGTGTATCTTTTTGTAACAGATACAACTCTTTAGAGTTTTGTTAGGTGATAAAAGAACTAACAGAATAAAAGATTGCGAAGATAAAGATGTGTGATCATTTTAATTATTTTATTTATTGCTATGTTTTGACTGCCTCGTCGGTCGAGTGGTTTCAAGCCCGACTTGAGTTCCTGGGTTCGATTCCCGGGTCGGGGAAAGTGTTATGAGATTTATCCATCCGAAATTTCTCAGTAGCAGCCACGGAGTTCGGATTTGTGCCCGGTTGATGGCAATAGTCTCGCCCCTTATTACGTGGGACTTAAACATGGCTGGCGAAATGTGGGTGTACTTGTTAGGTACAACTCTGTCTAACCCTTCTTGGATTATAAGCCGTGATGTTGCGTGTGAGAAATGGGAGTGATTCTGTATAATCAGTTAGAACGTTCGAGGCAGTACGGAGCGGCGCGGCGCGGCGTGGCGGCGGCATTCCCCTCCAAACGCGCACTCGGTACAAGCTAATGCTTACACGTCCTCCAGCCAGTAAAAGGACCGTTTACATTTTTCACCGTGCTAATTTTATTTGACTCGCCCTGAATATATTATGTCCTATTATTACGCCGCCCACCCTCCGCAAGCGTTTAATGCTAACAATGAGAATTTCTTTCCTCTTTAAATTGTTAACATTAAATTTTGGAGAAAATGTAAAAAATCTGATATCATTCCATTTTTATTGCTCATTAAGATTAACTTTTATTTTCTTGGCGCGTTTAATTTTAGCCGTGATTTCAGAATGAAAATGTTTTGATGTAAAAATACCGGACTCTACGCACAATAATAAATATTTTATGGCTCTTTCACTGTGTATTAGGGTGGAGGGAGATAGAGCTTATCGAATCTGAGATGATGACGTAGAAAATAATGCTTTCCATGCAAGATCTACGTATAACATCGTATGTTATTTCTGAGTGAACATAAAACGTTATCGAACTGACGCACTTACTAGATCAATGTAAATAAAGTCATTCAATTCGTAAACAGATGATAGATAAATATTAAACCGAAGATAAAAGATTCTCTCACCGCAAAACGTTTAGTTTTTTGTGTCGAATCGATTGATGGCATCGTTGCACATCAATCGAATCTCATTAATTTGTTCAATATGAGCTGGTCAATGACTGACACTGATTGTCTGGCTCACTCGGAGATTTATCGAACTGCTTGACAACCATGACGGCTAAAGACTTGTTTCATAATTTTATTGACTGTCTATTAATTTAACTATTCGCTGGGTGGTATTCGTAATAAACAGTTAAAATCTTTCATGAAAATACCCAACAAATAGTTAATTCCAAAAGATCTTAAAACTAAATTCTGAAACTGGACGTTTCTTAAATTGGGCCATTTCAAGAAATTAATTTTATAATTTCCACAAACGCGACATTATTCAGCTCCGTCTGAGATATGAAATTAATAATTCATAAAATCTTAAGCTAAGATTGAATCTCGTTATGTTAACTTACGTTTCTTCCACGTCTACATCGGATTGTACAGTCAAATAACTTCTTGTGCAATTTATTGCATAATTCTACCTGAAACAAAAAGAAAATGGGTTAGTGAAGTTCCATTAGAACATGGCTGCCATTCGCGGTAGTTACTAACATTACATTTGTTTTATTTTAAAGAGCACACTAGCTAAAGTTGTTCTTAAAGCAATTCTTTGTGTAGATCAAGCACGTTTTAGAACTTTTAACAATAGGGATGATTCCTGACTAAAAAAAAATATGATTCTGTTTAGTCCGTCAATTAGATTATTTCAGAATATTGGATACGTGTTTTTGTTTTATCAAATTAATAAAAATTGACGAAGATAAAACGCGTCAAGATCATGAGTCTGGCTTGTGACGTCACTTTCATTTTTTGTTTAGATGAAAAATAAAAAAATGTGTCCAATATTTTTTGGAAATCTATCTGACAGACTATTAAGGTTTTTTT
Source organism: Xestia rhomboidea (assembly GCA_963853795.1). Taxonomy (NCBI): domain Eukaryota; kingdom Metazoa; phylum Arthropoda; class Insecta; order Lepidoptera; family Noctuidae; genus Xestia; species Xestia rhomboidea. Next base: position 13,252,308 of record OY970767.1, on the reverse strand, counting down.
GTCACCTACCCTAATACCAAGTGATCCGCGGAATATTCACATAACACTTTACACTAAATTCACTAAATTCCAAATTTATAAATGGCTATACGAGGGCTGTCGTCTGATTTAGTGGCCGCAACCAAATAATAATTCTGCTGAACTAGAACGTTGGAAAACAAATTACAGTAATAAGATAAGCGGCCTGCGATTTCTAGCTTTAAATAAATCAAGTCTACAGCTTCTATTAATCCGACCGCCATTAAGATAATCCGAACTGTTTTTTATCAATAAACAGACGATGATCTATGGTGGATGAGCGCTAATTGGTAGCTTTAATGAGTGGTCAAGCCGCTGTGTGGGAAGGAGCTGAAATCCAGAAGCGTTGATCCGAAACAATCCGCCCAATAATAGTACGCTTCGATCGCTCTAAGTATAACCGCGCCGACCCCGTTAGCAAGTCTACCTGCTAGAACATTGCAACATTAATGGAGGCACCGTGTCATTTGTTCTTAAATATAAAACCGCCACTGTTGACCCACTCTAGGCTTGACGTTTCCAGAATTATCCACACTCTGTTTTAGTGAGATTTCAGCTTTGAATATTGTAGTTTAATGGAATAAATTATGAATTTATAGCGAGTCTAGACTAGTATGGAAATGGAATATTAGGAATGATTTGTGATGTTTGGATGGAGGTGATATAAATAGCAATGCAGTTTAATTGTGTGAAGTTTATGTGACGTGGAGATGAGGGAATGTTCTGTCGTGAGTGTGATAACATACACGACAGCTTACTTCAAGGTATCGGTTATCACACGTGCATTAGCTTAATTTCAGCAGAAGATCTGACTGCCACTCAAATTAACTTTGGTGGGAATTAAAATAAAGACCCATAAAACGATGATTGTGACTGGCTCTTGATTGGAATAAAAGCTAAAAGTCAAACCAAAACCCTTCATCATGACTTTGATTTTCTTATTAGCATTTAAAGGCTCCCCCCGTTTATATAGTGATCTTAGATAGTCTGAATAAGTTATTAACTAATTCGACGACCCGAATGGCGCAGCGGTAGTGAGGCTGCCTTACGTTCGTAGGGTGGGTTCGAATCCCGGTAAGAGCAAATGTTTGTGTGATGAGCATGGACATTTGTTTCCGAGTCATGGATGTTATATGCATAATAAGTATGTATTTACAAACAAAAAGTATCTATGTAGTATGTCAACTATCTGGTGTCCACGACACAAGCCCCGTTGCTTAGTGTGGCACTAGATGGCGCTGTGTGTAATGTCCAGCGATATTTATTTATATTTTATATTTAATTAAGATTCGTCTGAGAATTGCTTTTAAAATTTGAACTAGCTACACCGTCATCATCTGCCTAGCTTTTTCCCAACTATTAGGATCGGCATCCAGTCCTACCGGATTCAGCTGAATATACTTTGTATTCAGCTAGCCTTTTTCCCAACTCATGTCGGGGTCGACTTCCTGTCTCACCAAATGCAGGTGAATACCAGTTTTTTTACATGGAGCTTCTGCCTATTTGACCTCTACAACCCAGTTAGTACTGGGTAATACGATACCCCTTACTAAGACTGATTGTCAGACTTTTTAGGCCAGTGACTACCTGTCAAAGATCTACAAATGACAGCGAGGACCAACCAACCTGGCTTAACACCGAACTAGCTACACCAAACCCAGTAAAAGTGAAATTTCTCCTACAAATAAAGAAATCTCGAACATTTTAGGCCGTGGCGCCTCCGCCACAATACATCAGGACCTATGGCAGTAATATATTAGTCCGAATGTGTCTACACATTGACAGTGCACTTACTATTAGCCACGGCTGACTTCACACGATACAGCCGTGAAGCGAACTAAACGAAGCGATCAGTTATTTGGTATCATTCTTAGGTGCTGAACGGGTTTGTGTTGAATCTGATAGGCAAACTATATAATCTAGTATAAATAAAATAAATAAATATCGCTGGACATTAACACACAGCGCCATCTAGTGCCACACTAAGCAACGAGGCTTGTGTCGTGGACACCAGACAGTTGATATACTACATATATACTTTTTGTTTGTAAATACATACTTCTTATACATATAAACATCCATGACTCGGAAAACAAATGTCCATGCTCATCACACAAACATTTGCTCCAACCGGGATTCGAACCCGGGACCCTAAGAACGTAAGGCAGCCTCACTACCGCTGCGCCATTCGGGTCATCAGCTTGGGTGTTCGATGTGGGTAGCTGGGTACCTTGAAAGCACCTACGTTTGGACCCGGGGTACTGGGGTACCCAATTGATGCAGCCCACCGTACCTACACAGACATGTTAAATGAATAAAAAGGCCTATGATTGTCGAGCAGTGTAAAAGTTGTACAATGGTAAATTAGAATTGGATAGTGGAGTTTCAATATTATAAACTGATTGGTTGGTGGATTTCTTTATAAGTCTGATTCTTCTTTATTATTGAGTCGTATTTGATCACACCGAAAATATCTTTAGAGACAGCAACAATCGGTAAAGAAAATTGTGGAAAGGATGAGTTTGATTGGCCTTTTTATCCTTGAAGAGTAAGGCGAAATAAACCTATGGTATACCGACAATTCCACAGACTTTGTGTTTTTGGGAATTGAACCAATTGACATCAACAAAACATAACGTCACGCCTGTAAACCTCGAAAGGTTAGATAGAGGCGTACCGAATAGTACACCCACATTTCACCAGTTAATTGATTAATTTATTTACTGACATCAATTGGGCATAAATCTGGATTTATAGGAGCCTGGGCTCCGGGGCGCTAGAGAAATCCCAGATGGAACAACCCAATAATAATTCGCCTTACCTTGGGTTTGGTATTTACTATTTATGCCGTAGATTTATTAGTACCTGTATTTCTTAATCTTAGGCCAGCTTATGTGACCTGCGCATCATAAAAATTAAAGAAGCTAATAAACGCACATAACATTTATATACCGGTCCCACGATATTTATTAACCGTGGTTTTACCTAAGTAAAACTTGGAAGATTACTGCCTAATTCATGTTTATAAACATCTAGTCGTAACTTGAAAGGTTTATTGCGTTTCTTGCACTGCAGACCAAGCGACTTTTAAAATCCCTAGCTAGCCTTGCCCAGATGAAGCCCAACATTTTAGTTTTAAGCTATCAAGCTACTTTCAAAAACAACAATGAGCGGATGACTGAAAATCCGTCACTTTGTGTGAGAATAGAAGATGACAGTTCATAATTTTTACTGATGGACATTCCGTCGAGCGCCCGACTTATTGATGCATGATGATGATGATGATTTTCCGGATAGAAAGTGGAAATGTATTCTTTCAAACTGGCGTACGATTTAACATAATTACTAATGAATATCGAATCAGTAAATGAATTTATCTAAAAGAGTACCTCTTGCTTGTTGACAGACTCTAACCCTGTTACAATTTTTACAACTTTGGTCAGATTGCTACAAAAACCCGTAATCTGGGTATGTCATTAGAAAATTAACACTCTCGATTAAGAACCAAATATGTACCTAGATATATTTAAATAGTGTTAGGTTCAACCTGTATCACACAGGACCTAATACTGTCAATCACTTGAAATAAAGCCTACCGAGGGACCCTATAATCCTCAAAGAGGTAGGCACGACAGAAGGGATAAAACCCTAGTTGAAACATAGATTTACCGACCACATTAACGGACATAACCATTTCTTCAACGTAAACACAACATTTACTTAAAACGCCACCCATCCACGAACACTCAAACTATCTAAGAAACGAACTGCGTATAATTTCCTTCGTGAGTCTGAGATTCAAAAAGAGCGCTAAGAAAAATAAACAGCACTTGTATCTCAACGCGACCGTCTCATTTGTAGCGAGACGACGTTTCTTAAGAACTCGCTGCACAATATAAACACCGTCTGCGTTGTTTACGTCAAGCCTGCGAAATTTTATAACTTCTGTCATGTGTACATTTTATGTTAAAACAATAGACCTGTACTTACCATTTACTAGTTGTTAGCATTTAATGGAGTCCTTCGTGGTTAATGTTACTCCAGAATTACCGACGTGATTGAGTGCCAAGAATTCGTGGCTGCGACTGGAAATACATTGACATGAGCTAGCTGTCTTGTTTGTATTCCCTGAAAGAATTTGTGGAAGTACTTGTGTAAAGGTGCGACTACTATTAGAAAGTGGGAGTAGTGGGTACGTCAGTCAGGGATGATATAACTCTCAACGTTGTGACAGCATGTGACATGTCAGTCTTGATTTAAAGTGTATTCTTTTCAATCACGATTTGTTTAGTCAGACGAGGTCTTTTGTCATGAAAATAACAGTTTTCCAGGAAGTGTGTCTGACACACGTTTTATATTTTTGTTGTTTTGATAAAAAAACCGGCCAAGTGCGAGTCGGACAACGAAAAAATTGCAAAATTATCACGTTTGTTGTATAGGAGCCCCCTTAAATATTTATTTTATTCTGTTTTTAGTATTTGTTGTTCAGAATCAGAATCAGAATCAGAATCAGAATGCTTTATTTGTAAACATAGGTGTTATAGCGGCAACAGAAATACATCAACTGTATAGCTGTTACGGTTTATGACATACAGCCTGGTGACAGACAGGCGGACAGACAGACAGAAGGACAGTGGAGTCTTAGTAGTAGGGTCCCGTTTATACCTTTTGGGTACGGAACCCTAAAAAGATGAATCATCTCTCATTAGTAGAAAAGTAAGACATAAAGAAATACTTTAAGTATTACTCTGCCCCTAGAATACCTAGCTCATAAAAGAAAAAGGAGGAACCATAAAGCTCGATTCTCGACGACCGTCGCTCCGTCAATTATTGCCTCATCACAGTATTTATTGGGACTTAGCTGTACCGAGAACCGAGACCAAGTGCTCGTTGAAAAGAATCTATTTTAACTTATCACAGAACTAAAGTGGGTCAAATTCTAACTTAAATGTCATGAAATATTGAAAGCAAAGTAGAGCCTTCTAAGTTTTAGGACATGAACTCAAATAATCTCTTACGGAGTGCACTTACGTATATATTAAGCAATACCTATTTGTTTAAGAAGTGGATAGGTAGGTACCTATTAGATAACAATGAAATTGATGTCAAAGCCGTGGGTAAGCCCTACTTTCCATTGCAAATTTCGTGTCCCACATCCTCTGAAAGAGCCGTTCCGTGTCTACAAAAACCGTAAGATATTTACGTACATCTAAAATTTTACAAAGCAAACAAGATAAGGTCTGACTCGGGGTTACTTGTGTGTGTTATCAGATCGTTCCACAGTCACAATGAAGTTTTGTGTGCGTACGTAACGAAACACACTAAACAGTTCAATGTACTCTGATAATACCAGTAGGTATCTTATGACAGTGATCGATTGTTAAGAAGACTTTTAACTTGAGCAAACATACACACTGGGTATGAAAACAGAAAATCTCTGGAGACGATATGCCTGCACGTCAACGTATGACGGATTGCAATGGAAATTATCAGCATCAGTACCGTGAGAATGTAATACTGACACACAAGACAATTGGAACGTATTAATTTGAAAATAGAATTATGATAGAGGAGAATAGTGATGGATTAGAAAATAAAATGGTCCCAAGAACAAGAAAGCAAAATACCTATTGGTACAAAAAAAAGTTTGAAAAAAGAACGTTATTGTGAAAAAGTTTCCATTATGAAATGAAGATATGTATTTTTCCTAATATTTTATATTGTCGCTTTTTAGTGCCGTTTTTTTGTCATTTAAGATAATTATCAGAAACAATACATGAATGTTTTTAGTTGTCAAGCGTGTGAAATTCTACAGGCATTGAGATGACCCGATCTATATTTATTTAAGTAGTTAACACTCAAATAAGGCGCTAAGGAAAAGGATATTTTATCTCACTAAAATACTCCGCACTCCACTGCGTGGTCACACGCATAGGAAACGCTCTAAAAACCAAAAACCCAACACTGGGCGCCTTCATAGACATAGAGGGTGCTTTCGACAAAACGAACTTCGCCAGCATCAGCCAGGCACTAGTCGTGCACGGTGTGGCGCCAACGCTTACACAATGGATTCACAATATGCTAAAATATCGCGCTATTCAATTTACTGTAAACACTACCACACGAGGTATCGTTAGTAGGGGCTGCCCACAGGGTGGGGTGCTGTCACCACTACTGTGGAACCTAGTAGTAAATGAGCTCATTACAGAGCTCAATGCTAGCAGTCTATACTCGGTGGGTTATGCAGATGACATAGCAATTCTAATCACGGGGAAATTTGAAGGCGTCCTATGTGACCTCATGAGGAAAGCCTTCAATATAATCGAGAATTGGTGTATTAAACACGAACTATCGGTTAACCCCACCAAAACAGAACTAATAATGTTTACAAACAAAAGAGTCCTTGGACCACACAAACTCCCTAAACTATTCAACACCGAACTAACACTCAAAGATGAAGTCAAGTACTTAGGAGTGATTCTCGATAGCAAATTGCTCTGGAATAGGCATCTTGACTACAAACTCAACAAAAGCACAATCGCGCTGTACCAATGCAAAAGAATGTTAGGAAGAACGTGGGGGCTGTCTCCAAAGATCACGCTATGGCTTTACACAGCGGTGATCAGACCAATGCTGACTTATGGCGCCTTGGTTTGGTGGACGAGAACTGAACTTGCGACCACCGCCTCTAGGCTTCAGCGGTTCCAAAGGCTAGCATGTTCCGCCATCACGGGCTGTACGAAAACAACCCCAACTGCGGCAATGGAGATAGCCCTACAACTAACCCCCCTTGAATTGTACATACAGCAGGAGGCAGCATTAGCAGCCATCAGGCTGATGCACTTAGGCATATGGGGCAAGAACCACACCAGTCCCCACGCAGGCATCCTGGACCGGGTGATTGAGTATCAACCACTCATCGCTGCCCCGTGTGATAGGACACCTAATAAACCTATGTTCAACAAAAGATATAGCATACAAACAACAGAGGAATTAAGGGATCAGTCAGGAGCCAATGAAGTACGCATCTACACAGATGGCTCTAAAACCAAAAACGGCTCAGGGGCTGGCGTACACTCCCTTGACCTCAACTTTAACTTTCACTTACCACTAGGCGAACACAGCTCGATATTCCAATGCGAGTGCGTCGCCCTAACACAAGCTGCGACAGCCGTAAAGCGTCTAGGGGTTCACAATTACGCAATCAGATTCGTATCCGATAGCCTAGCTGTGCTTAAGGCCCTAGAAAACAAACAAACTAACAGTACATTAATATTTGAATGTCACCTCGCCCTGGAAAGTATATCGCTGTCTAACAGAATTACACTCCAGTGGATCAGAGGACACAGTGGGTCCCTAGGCTATGACGCCGCAGACGAACTTGCCAAGAGAGGCTCCGAGATGGCAGTGCTAGGCCCGTACCCACTCCTTCCCTTACCTTTCTCACAATTCCGTACATGGATTCGCCAGAGATCAACTGAACTCCATAACAACAAATGGTCACGGTCCACAGACTGCAGGCAGTCAAAAATGGCGATACCAAGTCTTCATCCGCGACTAACAAAACGACTGCTCAGCCTAAGTAGAAATAACCTCAGAATAATAATAGGGACAATAACGGGCCACTGTCCCCTAAACAAACATCTTTTCAACATAGGCGCCACGGACAGCCCACTCTGCAGGGGCTGCTTCGACGCCGAAGAATCGGCTGCCCACGTAATCCTGGAATGCGAGGCAGTGGCTACCCAACGCAAACAAATCCTCGGAACGGTGGGGTCGCTCCGCGAAGCCTGTGAAGCTCCCAGGAAACTTCTGTGCTTCTGGGCGGAGCTAGGCTGGCTAACTTAGCCAGGACACCTACGCACAACGGACCGATTAAGAGTCTAAGTGCGGAAAATGGAGTCCCTACTCTACTCTACTCTACTCTCTCACTAAAATACTTTGATTTAGATTGTGAATATGTATTGGCTAGCAAATACATACAATCACATAACAAAATAACGATATTGAAGTGTCAATCCCTCGCCACAAAATGAACGAATTACGATTAGGTTGACCATGAAAATTTATTACCTACTGATTTTATGACGCCTACAAAGTAGTAAACAATAATAATATTATTAACATGCATATGTTTCTATAGATCTTTTCTTACAAAGAGACGTAATATTTCTTTGATTTTGCTTAATGGATGTAACCGTTACTAATTATCATTTGTCTGTATGTTTACCGACTACCTATTAGGTATTATTACTTGTAAGGCATGGACGGCATTTAGATTGTGTCTAGACATACCACTTATTTGTTTAGATATTAGCACTTATTATCTAAAACTAAACTTAACTGCTTAATATTAAAACCGTCATTAGAAAAAAATTGAACCTACTGGCACACAATATTAAAAAAATGCCAGTAGACTCGTCGTGTTTCAACTGTTGATTCCAATTTCAAATATTTCATTTAAAAGAGAGAAAAAAATGGCCGAAATTCTCGTAACATACGGTGCCCAGTAGCTCAGTAGCACATGTTGAAGAAACTAACGACATAATGACAAAGGGTAAAACGTTGATTGATTTAGGCAGGGACTAATTACAGGGCTGAGGTACGAAAAAAAATATGTTTCTGTACCAAATTGTTGTAACAAAAAAAATACGAGAACCGTAATGACAGTGCCGATTAGCGTTTGAAATGTTTCGTCTATTTTGTGAAGAAGAATAAGGTTGAAGTTGCAGTTAATTAGGTGAATGTTCTCTTTTTGATAAGGAACTAAAAATAATAAAGATTCCTTTGAAAATTTAATTTGGAGTAGGTACCTTTTCTTGTTGTGTTCTTTAGCCAAGAATAATTGCCCTATTTGTTGATAAAGTTAAGAGAACGTAAAGATGGCAAAGATATATAATGTATAGTCCTCGCGCGAGCTCCGAGGAACCCATGGCTTTATTAAAACATCGGTGGTTCCACCTTAACCACATAACACCCTCACAGAATGATTTCATAATTTAGCTCGCGCGGAGTACTAAGTTATAAAACCATTGTATGAGGGCACTATGCACCCGAAATAAAACCACCGATGATTTAAACAAGCCACCAATTTCTCGGAGCTCGCGCGCGGACTATATAGAACATTCTAGTAGACAAAGGGAATCGCAGAAAGCAGTTGAAATAGGCAGGGGGCACTGTAACAAGTGAGTGTAGGTCAAATCAAACTGCTCGTCTGATGTAATAAAAATATCATCATCATCGCCTAGCCTTTCCAAACTATATAGAGGTCGGCTTCCAGTCTAACCGGATGCAGCTAAATACTAGTATTTTACATGGAGAGACAGCCTATCTGACCCCCACAACCCAATTAATACAGGGTAACACGCTACCCTTTGTTAAGGTGGATGCTCCAGGGTAGCCCGCGAAATTCAAATGTTCTTACGTTTTTTGCAATTCGCAGGTCAGTGTCAGGTTGTATGTTGATTAAAATACGATTCGCGGCTGTAACACGTAAGTATGTAGTCATAGAATTATAATCATCAAAATCATCAATACAACCCTCCAAGCGCATAAAGGTGCAGGAATGACTTTGACCTTGAAAAACTGACCTGCAAATTGCAAAAAACGTAAGAAAATGTGAATTTTGCGGGCTACCCTGGATCATCCACCTTAAGACTTGTTTTCAGACTTTCGGGCCACTGACTACCTATTAACTGTCAAAGATTCTGCAATTGACAGCCGAGACCAACGGCTCAACGTGCTTCCCGAGGCACGGAGGAAACTTGGAATGTAATATAGTCACCAATCCACGGACCAACCTAGGCAAGCGCAGCTTAACTAGAAGATCGACTTGAGGGGCTGTTATTATGTAGTCACGAGCTCCTTGAAGTAATAAAAAATATGTACAGAAAAAATTGTTGGTACTTTTAAATTTTAACAGAGTGCACAAATATCATGCCGAAGTTGTGACGAGAGCAGAAAAAGAACAAAATGATTCCATAGAATATTGCTAATAGAACCTTTTTACAACCAAATGCCAATCAGAAAAGTACCTATCGTAGAAGTAAACACCGCTGTTTTTACTCCGCACTGTATCTGCTGGAGCTACAACGGAACATAGATGACGTTTGTGCTGGAGATAGTTTATGCGTTAACTAATAACAATAGCCATTTCTGACAGTCCGTAGTGCCGGTTCACAGCACATTGTTCGTTGCACAAGCACAGACGACCTACGGACGTGAGTTGTTCAATGTCCATGTGCAGTTTAGTCGATAAACATGCACAGATTTACGAACTGTGGTTTGTACGGTTATTCATAACTTTCGAGTTGTAAATAGTCTGAATTTTTAGTCTGATGTATGTCGATTATGTCTTATGATATGGCATCTTGTTCTGTTAGTTTATTTTTGTTAAGAAAATAACTAGATAGGAACTGCAGCGATTCTTTTGGCTTTCATCTCGCTTGTTATGTTGTTTCTATAAATTAAAATATTATTAAAGTATATATATCTATAATAATAATTAGTTTCATATTTACAAGTGTTAATAACTATTTGAAAGTACGATAAAGATACTACTAACCTAACCTAACCCAAGATAACTAATATAAGGTCATATGCACGTCGTACATCTTAATGCATTTAGTCGCAATGCTTTTATAAAGATGTCAGCCCACGAATTAACATAGTATCGCCCTAACAGTTCTTGAAACAGACGCTTCTTTACGACAGAGCCACAATTCAAATGTCTAGACTAACCCCTGACACTTGATCACGACGCAGTCTCACCGCTGAATCAATGAAAACAAAGTTGCTGGGTGACGGGGTGGGGCCGTATCGATAAGGACTTTTTAGATTTCATTTATGATGGTGTTTTGAACAATCCTACTAACTTTCAGCTGGGTTCGAATTATTGAACCCTCGGAAGTCTAAATTGATCGGACTACTACTATTACCTACTACTAATAACTACTAATAACTATTGTATTATGTAGACCGTACACATCCGTGAAGCCATTTCGTCGAATGACCTTGTGGCGCGGCGCGTGTCACTGCAATACACTGCAGACGCCTGTGCATAGGCGGAGTCTTCACACTACACCATACCATGACCGTGGTATGAACATATCCCGCGCCACGGAAATAAACATGACATTGACCACTATGGCCACTAGATCGTGTCAACAGCGTGACAATCCGTGCATGGCATGCGACGGTGTTGGTCGGTGACGGAACAGTCTAGTGGGCAAGGTCTGATATTTTTCAATACAAAGAATATTTTATTGCCTGATACGTTCATAACACGGTCATAGTATGGTATGGTGTAATGGGCAGTGTCCTTTATACATAACTCTACACTATCTTTGTAATAACATCTACATTTTATAGATATTAATGCTCGTTAGATACTTGCTATTCATTCTATTTCTTATCGAATAAAGCACCGAGAGGGCAGACTAGAGATCACTTGCCATGGCCGTTAAATCAAGTATATAACCATAAAATAATACTTAATTTTACGCGACATATACGATATGAGACTTTAATACCTAATCAAAGGAACAGTTTAGAGTTGTAACTGTAATTATAAAATGGACGACGCTTACGGAAATCGTGAAACGCGAAATTAAAGTAAAACGTCGTTTTACTACGCGCGCTAAAATGATATTTTACGATAAAAACATACAGTCCGAATAAAAAAATAACAGACATTCGTTTTCTTCGTGATTGTGAAACGCGATGTGTCAGTCTGATAGTGATAGAGATGCCCCATTTGATTCACTCTCAAACATCGTGAGATACGGAATTAATTCGCAAAATCCGACACATTTCCAACGACAGAATAATGATACTTTGACAAGCTCGACTGCGTAATAACCTAATTGTCACTGAAATATTCTTCACGCGAAATAACCATAATTAATGAGGTTCCACCGCAGATTTTATCAAACCTATTAGTGCTCTTATGGGTCGTTGAACTCTCATATTTTTATACCACAATGCTCAATGATAAATCATGGTGTTTTACACATAAACCGCCTACTCTTCTACTACGTTTATTTAGACACGTGATGAAACATTTAACACTTCGATGGTATTTAAAATATTTGTCAGCCGTTATCACGAGGGAATTGTCAAACAACAAAACTTTTTGTAGGCCGAGCTATTTGTCTTTGAGGTTCCGAAGTGTCAAAACAGAGATTTCAATAGTCTATCTTGATTCGTGCAGTTCTAATCAAAAAGCGCCTAACATCTGATACTTTCCCGAAGAAGCCGTGGACCAGAAGTGCTAACGGAAACAAATGAACTGTTGCTAGCTGAAGGCTATCTAGAACTGTAATAACGCGCGAAGGATTCTCGTCTTTACTGTGGTTGAGTAAGGCTTCATTTCGCGTAAGAAAAGTCGAGATAAGCAAACAGGTCTGGTCGCTTTCAACGCACTGCACTGCATTCTATTGCCGCCGCAACGAGTCGGTCGGAGAGACATTTGACACGTCCTCGCTGACAATAATATGTGTGTGTAAACCGGAGCGAAATATATGCAAGCAGTTCACGCCCTTTTACACACCTCTCTCAAATTAGAACAAATTGTTGCATTACAATAAATTAAGCAGGTTTACATTTTCTATTGCTACGCTTTCAAACAAGAAAACATTCCGACGACAAAATATGTAAAAATCCATTAAGTATAATTGTTGAAATGAATTCATTAGATATGTGTTCTAACTGGAGATGTGTTCACAAGAATTTTAATTATAAATTAATGGTGTCAATAAATTCTCTTACTAGAGACGTGCAAGAGTCGGGAAATACGAAATACCGAGTTAGTCATCGATGATAACGATCTTAACGCGACGCGTTAAACACTTTCACAAATCATCAAATCCATTCAAAATCCCTTTCGCTTCGTTTATTAATTACACGGGCGAGTTATCCCGCTTCGCCCCCTCACCCCCTCCCTCGCCCCTCTCAACCCTCACTAACGCCAATAACTTGTTTATCGCGCGAGTGCGGAAACTAGATCCCTAACTCAGATCGGAAAATATCCCCCGAATTTCCTGCGCGACCGACACAACTTCGCTTTACAACTAAGTAGTACGACACGAGAGAGGCTAATGCAATTTTATTTATTGTTTTTCACTGTTTTTGCAACGATAATAGCATTGCAATAATTACAGTTCTTTATTTCAAATGCCATCAGCCCATAACAGTGAGTTAGCTAAACTTTTACGATTAATTAATCTGATCAAACGCACGACAAATGTACGATCTCGTTCGTTTAATGTTGTTTAATCTTCGGTTTATTGAGTGAGACATAAGACAACTAATACGATTTCAATCTGTCGACATCAATTCCTATCTCTGCGTTGTAAACTCGTTATAATTCAAACATTGACGCCTTTCAGGATAATAATTACTTATATCAGATTTATTAATTAGATGTAGTGGGGACGTCTCTTGGGCCTGTCTGGCGGTGCAACGGGCGCGTCGGGGGGTTGCCAGGGGGGACGGGGGTGGCCGGGTGGCTTCCGCACCGCCACCGGAGATTGCGTCCCAGCCTCCTGCGCAAGCCGTCTAACTCAATCATCTGCGTGAAAATATCGAATAAAACTTGCTCCCGGCGACACTTTTAACTGTACACGTGGGAGGGAATGCGCCAATTCGCTATCGTAGTTTCGTTTACAGAAACGAAATAAAAATCGTATTCGTATTTGAGCCGCGAGCGGTCGGCGACACGACGTTCTCCGTCTGTACCGAGTCTGGCGAAGGTGTCATCGTCTCTGTGACGCCGGGCTTCCTGTTTGAAAGAAAACGTCTAAAATTCATTAGCTCATGTGACTGTGGAGCATCTCGGCCGTGTTACGTTCCAACTAACAGAAAAAAAACCTCGCAGCGGCCGAGGGCACATCGGTTGGCACTGCTTGTCTTGACGGCGGAATGTCAAAAACATGCGTGTGTGAAACTCGACATCAATCAATGTGGGCTGCTTTTATTTTTGTTCTCTCTCTGCTGACTACTGCGACTTATTTTTAGGGTTGCGCAGGACTAGCTACTAATGAACTAGTCGATTGTGATCCTCCTCTTACTGATGACTCATAAAATATCCATCTATTTTGTTCTTTCTATCTTCTACTAAGCGACATCACTTTTTAGAAGTACCTATATACTCTCGTTATTTATGTGAACCCAATTTTTACTTTCACAGGACGACCCTGAAATTCCATTGAGACCTATGAGTAACTGGCTCTACGCATTTGGGGTTCGATGATTTTCGACAATATTAGCAAGAAATTCATGAGGTTTTAAGTACTATGGTAATAGCTTAAGGACTTCATTCCAAATCTTTTGATGTTTTGCAAATAAACTAAAGCCTTCATTACAGGTGCGTCTGTGTATTAAATAGGACACGCCAATTATAAGAAAATATGAAAAAGCTGCATTTTACCAGTCAAAAGCTAATATAAGGCAAGCTTACAACATAATTAATTCTTCGCTTAACTTCTATATCCCTAAGTTAAAATATAAACGTTATCTATAAAGTGCATAGTCGAAGAATACATTGCACTAACGCATGCCTTTAATGAAAGCTTCATGTCTGCACTGATAATCGTGAACCACATCTATCGGTGACCCCTTCTATCATCAGCGAACGCTCTGTCGGTCAGATTTCAATCCCCACGGTTAGTAATGGGAGATTCACGAGCTTTGACGACTCTGTCTACCTCTTGCAATGACTCATACGATTGTTGTTAAAGGAATCAATCCGACGAAGCTATATGTTAAAAGGTACGATTCGGGAAGCGGCCACAGTTGATGGTGGCGTAATGCTGCGCTATTAATGAGCGTAGGTAAGCGCTACAAGCAGAAATAGTCCTCACGGTGGTCAAATGTTAGTTTGGTCAATAGTACAAAAGCATTTCTAGAACATAGAACCAGTCGTGGCGCTGCGATCTGTCATTACGATTGGTCGACTTACGGCCATTTTCAATAACTTACTGTTCGGTTTCGGTAGGTTGCTATCTCTGTCTGTTTGACATTTTGTTTACAGACAGTTAGAAACAAAACGTCACAGAAAATCTTTCTTTGATTTTTCTATGAATCAAGAGACAGGTAAGTAACGCGGATAGATCGCGGATATTTCAAGTTAACTTTGATTATAGAAACACCGATAGCTGCGAGACATGGCATATTAAATGACAGTAGTACATAAGTAAGTTATAGAAAACGATCGTCGGCCACCTTCAGAATTGTACTGTCTTCAATAACCACAAATCAACACTCGAATTGACAACTTGCTAAGCCATCCTTCATCCTCTTTGAACTAAACTATTAAACGACTGTCATGTTTCAAACGAATTATCATTATTCTCGAGTTAACCCTTATGATGTTAGAGCTTCATACTGGGCAGCCATTACAAATGCAATCGTTACTGTGATCTGTACAAGGAACACTTACATTCAGGAAGCTATCCTAGATTTATCACTCTCTCAAAGGCGCGCTAAATACCGTTACAAGTGGTGACATTAACATCCATCATGTCAATGGACAAATTATTTGTTGAAATAATGAGGTGCCTACAGATGAGAAGTAAACTATTCCATTAGCTAAAAATTCGTTAGAGCACACGTCCACACTAAATAACGTCACAAACGATACATATTTTTAGAAAATACAACATCTTTTCTAACGAGTCTTTTCTTCTTTCACAATTGCTACAATGCTCATCACTAGCTCGCTATAGTGCGGATTACTAAGTCGTATTTAATCGACGAAGCTTATGTTTTTAGATGTCGAGATTCTCAAGATTTCTACATTTAAAATTCTAAAACTGTATTAGTTTAGAGTTATCTGCGATGATCTATTGGCCTTAACCGCTATAAAAAAAAAGTATAATAGAACAAGATAAGCACGCCAGATCTTCAGACTTTAGACTTGGAGTATAAGTTATCCTTTCTACAAAGACGACAAACAATATTTCTGAGGCTTGGAGCATTGCCAAAATTTGATTTTAATGACAGTTTATACACGCATATGTCCGCTCTCTTAGTTTTCTCTTTTTAGTATTTCTTATTAAGTGAACAGAATAGAACATTGTGCAAATGTAGTATAGCTTTTACTTATAAACCACTATAGACTCTGACAACTACATATATTTTTGCTGCCAAAATTAAGTTAGTTCTAGTAAAATATCAGTGAAAAATACTTGTGTAATAATTCCGTACGATATATACGCCTGTACAACTATTTTTATCATAATTATATATCTTTCGTCTACGTCGTCGGTAGATACGCGTCATATGAATCAAAATTGTGATTGTTGTTTTTTAACTAAGCTGTAAATATCCTGACCTATAACTGGACGGATAGCTCAAAACGTCGGCCGAATATTTATAAATACGGTAGCGCAGTCGGTAATGCGCCTCGGCAGACAGTTGCTAAATTTCAATATGCTCTATTTCGAATTTGTAGCTTCGGCTTTCACGAGGACAGAAAACAAACTGGACAGACACTCTCGGACACCTTTTCATTAAAGATTAAAACTGACATGACGAACAAAACGACACTAAACGATAATTTCGAGACGCATCACGCTAAACGGGAAATTGAAACTAGACTTACGCGAATTCTAGGAAACGCGGAGGATGACCTAAACTGCCAGTACATTCTTTAAATTAAACCCAACACAGAATATTTGAGGGTACTTAGAAACATCATAAAGAAGTTTAAAAGTCGTTATGACATGCGTGAACATGGTGGTTAATTTTGAGAATTTATTACGATTTTAAAGAATAAGCGAAGTCGAAGTTTTGGAAGTTCTGCATACAATGGCATCGAAAAATAAAAGAGCTTCACCGTAGCGAAAGAAACTAAAGACACACGTTTCAAGGCGATAACAAAGTCCAACGAACTATTTACTTCCAAAAGTTGAATCTAGTGCATCCATAAAACTGAAGTAACCGGTATGTGAGCCACCCACGGCTATCACTATAATATACAATTCAGGTATGCTTACGCGAATCCTTCACCTCTATCGGGCGCGCTGCACACGGGAGGGTTTCAAAGAATTATATCTAGTTGAACAAAGTACGCTATTGGCAGACCTTTCGAATATCTCGTGAGTGCGAACTGCAGCCGTATATATTCTTGGAGCTTCGGAAATACCCTAAATCCGACGTACATTGTGGACCATATTACTTCGTGCACTTACATTTATGCTCGCTATGGACTGCTCAGCCAAATTTTTGAATTATTCCCATATGAAGTGAAGACAGTTTATGATTGCGTATCCTATTTTCTGAAAACGCTTCAGGGAACGCTCCATATTGCCATCCATTTGGCTGCAAGACTTGCTCTTAGATTATCAGAGTAGTGAGTCATAGAGCAAATTGTACAAATACTATCTAAACAAATACCTTGTAAAGTTGAAATGTTTGTTTGAGTGGAAATAGTCCAATAGAGAGGTATTCTCGTGACCTTGTTCATTTATATTGGCAATAAACTTATTTACCTTTAGATCGGAAAAAGGAAGCACATATCTTATGAAAGTGCTCAGAAAACCACGCTAGTTACAAGAATCGATGATTGTGTAACAGCTTATGCCATTTAAAAATTGACTAAAAGAGTATATTCGTAAGATGTTATCCCAAAACTTATTTTTATTTTCATTGAAGTGAAAGACAAAATGGCTTTGAAGATAATACGTAATGAGTATAACAGAGAACTAAATTGAAGTTAACCTTCCAGACATAAAGCGCTTTGAATCAATGAACAATTCATCCTTTACGCGATGACGAATCCTGTTCAGCCAATGAATGAGTTCCTTTGCAAGACTGGCTCCGATCTAAAACGACATTCTCAATCCAGTCACACACGCCTCGCTCCTTAAAGCTATTGTATTGATTCAAAAGCTCCCAAAAATCTGTAGACATGTAAGCAATAAATGCGAGGGAAGGACGCTTTATAGCTGTGTATGTTCGTGAGAGCATGCTTGCGGACGTAATTGCGTTTCTAGGCGTTCTGACATCGTTCCTCGTCTTTATAGGGCAATTACTGTCGTTATCTGGCATTGATATTGCATCTAATTTATTCATGCTCCCATCTACATTTGAATAAATACATGACAGCTGCACTGACCTCCTGGATACGTATACTTTTCGCCACTCATAAGTCGTTCTATTAACATTACAGCATTATTCTTCATGTCAGATAAGGAATGCTTAAAAATGCAATACAAGTA
Organism: Xestia rhomboidea; assembly: GCA_963853795.1. Classification (NCBI taxonomy): domain Eukaryota; kingdom Metazoa; phylum Arthropoda; class Insecta; order Lepidoptera; family Noctuidae; genus Xestia; species Xestia rhomboidea. The sequence continues at coordinate 13,234,069 of OY970767.1, read as the reverse complement.
GGTATACACATATAAGCATTTCAAATGATGTGTCTATTTTAGTCGCACAGTTTGAAGGTGAGTCTCGTCTATATGGAAGTTAAATTGCGAAGGAGTAGATTGTCTGAATATTTCATAGAGGAATTCGGTAGTAGATGTGCGATATGCAAATTCAGGAGCATGTCCTGCTGAAACCCGATTTTGACGTTACGCAGTCGAGCACCTACCCTTCACGCCACGAGCTGACGCGTCCCATACGTGCTGACATCTCCGTCTGGTGCAATTTTGAGACTTGACCTACACTAGTTTAAGCTCAATTTTCTTTGCGTTATTTCTGAATATCCAGAAATTCAGAATGGCACATGCATATGTAGTAGACATACAAATGAAGATTACTCCAATCATGCTATCTGCTTAGCATTCGAAGCCGGCAAAGCCGTAATAAAGATGGCTATAAATCGAATAATATATTTAAGTAATGTCCTACAAATTTTATTGGCGGTAATCAGGCTCATTCGTGTATAATACTGCAGATAATTTATATTGTTAAGTTAACGTAATTGGTGAAACTTAATTTAGCAATGACGAATTTCATAAATGAATAACTTTTCTGCATGTGCCAAATTAAATACCGTTAACTTCTGTTATTGCTGTATCGGCTGAATCTACGGGACTTTATTTACATTTATGCGTCAATAATTGTGGAGTTTATTGCCCATTGTCAAACATTTGATATATTTGAATACATAAAACAAAACGCGTATTAATTAATATACCGACGTCATTTTAAAAGTCGTATTATTTAGCTTTATTATGATTCTTAATGAACACTGAGTCATGTTATGACACAATAATAAAATGTTCTCGTTAATTTTATCACCTAGGTATTTAAAATCTACATCAGCACACGCGATATGAGATATTCATCCATTCATAATTTTTGGCAACGTCCACAAGTATTTCAGTATTAACGGTCTTGAGGTTTATTCATCATAGAGAAAGGTTGGATGTCAACAAAGTTTCTCAAAGCCTATTATTTTCTCCAGCTTCAATCTTAGCTCAGTTAAAATGTTTAATTTAGAGTTGATAAGGAAGTCAGTTATCGCGTTGACATCCTGATTTTTTACTCGGTAAGATTGTGTCGAGTCGAGTAGAGTCAACAATGATTCTTATCTTTTAAAAAAACATTAAGCTTTATCAGAATGATAGAACACCTAGTTGTTCCCGAAATATCGGGGCGCCAGGCAACTTGCTAAGTTATCGCGGTGTGAACCATCTTGTTTGCATGTTAGGTGGAATATTATTAGCTAATACTTGTAATAAAATCTGATCGAGTCCCGACCTACTTGCTAGATCAAGAAAGAAGAATGAAAAATGATACCATTTTTGGAACGTCATTTTTGGGACATGGATTTCTAGTCATGTGGGCTTTCATTGATACGTTAGTGGGAGAAGAGAGAGATACAACGTCATCTTATTTTTCTCACTGTAATCCCTAACAATGCCTAAAAATGATAGTTTGACGGTTGACAGACGAGAATGGAAGAGATAAACGTGTTGCGCCGTCCCCAAGTAACATGGGACAAGATCAGGAAGTTGAAGATGATCCCTAGCGAAGTATTATATCATCTGTGTCCCTAACAATGCCTTACCTTGAACTTCAAACTTCAACTCAAAACTATGTTTGGTTTTTTTTTTTCAAAGAAAAAAAAACTTTTTCAGTGGTGTCCTTGAAAAATTACTTTATAATTAAAATCGACTGACTGAAACTTCAGGGGTTCTAAAATGGTCGCTTTAGTAGAAGTATAAATATGATAATATTATTACGAATATTTTACGAATTGTAATTCGAAAAATGTTCATAGAGTGATTATTCATAATTATTAACTATACGTCTGTGACCATTTTAAGAATTTTAACGTGATTCATATTATTATCCTAGTATGATTCTGCTATACCGGCCATTTTAAGCCCCCAGAAGTCAACTATGTTTTAATGTAGATAAAGAAAGTTTATGTCAAAGACACTAGTCTGACCTGGACTTTCTTTTTATTTTTGTTTTTTTTTTCTCTTTGTTAAATTGTTATTAGTTGTACTGATAATTTCACCATTTTGTTTTATTTTATGTGTTTTGTCCTGTGCGGGCTAATAAATGCTTTTTCTTTCTTTCTTTCATAGCCGCCAAAAAAATATTTTACTCACATTAACATTCGAGTAAAAGGATTAGGTATTTAATTTAGTGCTAATGGTTTTAAATACTGTGCTAAATAAATAATAATAATTAACGACAATGTCTTTTGAATTTATTAGTGCCTGATACTTAATAAAATATTATCCTACTCCCAAATCCAGTTCTAAAAACCTCGAACCAAAGCACATAATCCCGCAATATATTCGTCCTAACTTAGGTACTGAGTCGCGGCGAAGTCCCGTCTGAGACACTAGATGCCCTAGAATCCCTAGATGAAAGGAAGGTATCAATCAGTCTGTTCGCGCTGAGCTACCCAATAGTGATTCATTTGTTCTCCTTGCACGGGAAGTAAAAACTCGTCTAAAATTAACCGGCTTTATTCTACGGGACATTTCCCTTCTTCATTTTGTGGTTGAAATACTTCAAATGACGGACTTCGGTCTTGAATGGTGTTGTGGTGTGTGATTTGATTGTTGGGTGTTTGAGTGCTTATTTAAAACCGAGTTAATGACGGCGTTCATATTTTTCTTGTGGCAAGAATTTGTAATGATTGATTAATTTCTGGATTGTGTTATCTTAATTTGTGATTTCAATGTACTATTAGTAGGTGTGTAAAAACACCATTATTTATGTTTAATTTTAAGTTTCAAATTATTTTTTTTCAGACTCACATTTCAGCTTGGCGACAGTCAAAAACTTGCCTAGTAAGTCAATATTTGTTCTAAGCAAGACTATGTTTGCTCATGTGATTTCTGAATTAAATTAAACTACAACCCATGACTTATTTACGTCCAAAGACTGATGACCTTTTAAAGCAAGTTTTTAAGAGATAAAACCACAGGGGTTAATTGACGCGTGTATATACCTATATACTTTTATGACTTTATACTGTTTTTGACTCGAGCCATATCTCAAAATATAAAAGCGATACTTACAACGTTTCCTGCAAAAAAATCAACTCTACCTGTGTGTCTACAAATAAAAGAAATCGTTATGATTTTTCTACTGCCACGTCTTGTAACTGTAATTGTATAATTGTTATTCTACATTATTAGAAAATTGTGTCTAAAACGTATCCATATCGGACTTTACACTGTTAACTTAAAAGTTAACCAATCATTTATTTACACTAACTTTTTTCTATAGAGCATGTCCTCTGCTATCTCTTACAAGTCACGGTGATATGTTAAGGCCCTTATCTTATCAGGACACCTCTTACTTCACAAGCTTTGTAGCAACAACCCTCGACTTAGAAGTAGCTGTCATGATCGTTGAAAACGTTATAAATGTAGGTACTTCAAGAGCTGTCAAATTAGTTCCAAACTAATGATTGAATGGGTAAGGCCGTTAAAAGCTAATTGCAGATGGCGTGACCATAGCTAGGTCTTAATCTCACCAATGAGGTCAAGCTATTATGAAATATAAAATGACATTACCAGATTTTCATTTCAATTACAGTACAGCGTGGTTATTTAGGCTCGTGGCCATTGTCGGAACTAAAACCCCCATCTTGTGTTTTTCACAGCGATTTCAACAGATATTTTCACAGCAACGTCCTCCTGACAATGTATTTAATCGCCAGAAGAACACTATACGTATGCTGCGTTTGCAATTTAGTTTTCCAGAAATGTAAACAAATATGTTTTAGGGAAAATAACTAGCATGTAAAGTTTAAACGTGCTAGACCTTCAAACATTTGTATGGCCTTATCAACAGGACAATTCATATTGAAATTAATTAACTCTAGCATTTATCTAAAATCAGTTAAAAACGAATTTGGGAATGTGGAATTTATCTCTGTAATTTTGCATTGGTTTTTCAAGTCCACAAATTACAGTACCTTATCAATTTCTATCAAGACACAGTTATACCAACAAATGAAAAAAAAATCTTTTGTTAACGCAAATTACTTCTAAACAAAAAGGATAAGAGACTCCAAAGTAAAAGCAATGTCGTACAGTATCTGAATTGACATTAACCGGACCACATGATTATCCCTTTGAACTAAAAATAAACGAGAGAAACAAAAATACCGACGTTCATAAAGATTCACCCTTTATTCATATACTATACTTTCATCATGACCTACGATAAAGCTTTTAAAAGTGAGTCGTCCCTGAAGATCTTTCTGGCTAGCTAACTATGATGTAGGTGTGTAGCCGTGATGAGATTCGCATCGGTTAGAATGACGAATTTCCATACAAACGTTCATATCTCATTAAATCCTTACGGGGCGTCAACTTATCTTCGATATGTAAAAAACTATTATGCACTAAAAAAAAAAATACCTTTTTTCCTAAATTGACCGAGCTCTATATCTTCCCTGCCCTTAGGATGGTAAAACAGAATTTAAGGGGATGATTTGAAGGGTCCCCTAACATAAGGGAACCTTACTTAGGTTACTGTTTAGGGGCTACTGGTGAAAACGGGCATAAGACTATTTGAACGAATATACGCAAGCCCAAAATTCATTGAACTCTACCATTCTTCTTTCATTCAGACCCAAACGGCCTTGCACTGTCTGTCAGTGAATATTAGATTTTATTAAGCAGATATTCCTGTATCGAGTTGTTCTTTCAGTTTTCATGTCTACTGCTACTAAACCCAGAGGAAACGGCAGAGCGCTCATTAGCATAAATCAGCCGATACTGTTGCCAAAAATAGCAACAGGAACAAAACTACAATTTCCAATACACATACGTATACAGACCACACAGTACATGTTCCTAATAATATCTTGAGTTAACTCAAGAAAACTTTGGCAGAAGTTTGACCTACAAAATGTTACTGAGATATTTCTGTTTCGGCCAAGTTACCTTTACGGTGGATTCAATATGATAATGTTATCGAAAATAACCCAAAGACTTTGTTTAGAGTTTTTTCACCCATTGTCTTTTGTCCGCGATTTTTTCACATGATAGTTTTTTCTCTAATTTGATACTTCCGGGTTGTGAAAAGTCTTTTTCTAGTGAGCCATAAGAAACTTGACAGCAACTTAAGACCTCATTAGATTTGTTTATTGATTTTAGCATAGAGACTTTGTCATCGATATAGCCGTAACATTTTGCAACTATTACTTTAAAACAACTGGATACTAACTATATTCGGAAGTTGTATTTCATTATGCACATAAACTGTTATTGCTTTTCCACTACAAGACGAATTAACAACATAGTCTCATTATTAAGAACGACTGAATTGCATAAAATGACCAACGACTTTGCGGCGAGGGGATAAATTATAGCATTTTATGTCTCCCGTTTCCCATTACACGATGGTATAATTCCATTTGATATAGTTAAGGTAATTTATTTCTCCTACTTGGTATGGAATAATACCTGGAGAGAATCCAAGTAACGGTCTTGAAAAGTCAAAAAAGTTTTGGCTGAGTGGCTGTATACCTCGATATGAAAACTAAGAATTTGAAACTCAAGACAAGAAAGCTTGGAGAAAACTTGAACTGACCCTTTAGAAAAACCCTCGATAAATATCTTGTTACCCGACTACGGCGAAGCCAAAAGGGTTATGATTTTAGCCGTCTATGTATTTTTGTATTTACGTATGTTCCTCCGTAGCGCGTAAACTATTCATCCGATTTTGATGAATAAAGTGTCAATAGATTCGTTATTATGGCCCGGGTAACATAGGCTACATTTTAACCGACTTTAACAATAGGAGGAGTCGATTTTACCTTGTAAACCCCGAATTTAATTAGAGTGTGATTTTTCAGTAGTTGGTTTTTTAGTTTATTACCTACCACACAAATTCTTGTTTCAATATAATCTAAGTGCAGTTCGAAATCTGAATAACAAAAGTGTCATGTTTCCAGTTGATTTTCTCTTACAAAACGGTGACTAATCCGTCGCCTTCCGTGTTAGAAATTAACCGAAACTACTAATATGACAGACGATGAATTATGTACCTACAGTCATAAACAAAATACCGAGTTAGATGTACCGAGACTTTGCAATACGTCTAGATACGGTATGTGATGCACTGGAATTAAATAATGAAGCGTTTATTTAAGTGTACGCTTAGTGTTTGATTATGTGCGAACTGTATATTATGTCATATTATCAATTACGCATACCTTGTTTTTATTGAGCTTTTCCATTTACCTACATGGCTTGGTAAACTCTTTGTTTCCTTTTGGAATTGAATAATCTAACTTTATTAACAAAAAAAAAACATGTTACTAGAATCATTATCTATTCTATACCATAGGTTTCCCCATTGTTTTCTACTATCTTAACTATGTAGCTAAACTGTATAAAATTATACAGTTTGAAACAACCATATGATTCATTTTCTACTTTAGAATCCCTACTTGTTAAAAATAAAGAAATGATACAAACTTTTAACAACCAGTAACCCAAACCCTTATGAGTGCCGCCGCTAACTTAGCAAAGAAAAACAAACAACCAGCCATTTTGACAGCTTCAAAGAAACATCTGGTGAAAAAAAGTTGGCCCTTATTAACATGAAACGTCTTACGTCAAACGAACGAACTTCGTTCTTGACTGTACAGTATACACGATAAGTGTTGCTTTCCTGTCACGGAAGTGAACGTTTGCATTTGTTAATTTAGTTGTTACCGGTTTTTGTCCTGACTTCGTAGGTACACGGTAAGGCGGCTGGTCCGAGCTGATTTTTACTGCTTAAAACAACACACTGTATGCTAATTCTGTTACAGAGAAATGGGTGCCCACCTACTTGCCTATACTATACAGTAGGTTTCCTGTATTTTAGTGACAGGGGACTTTCGTTTCTCTGTCCCTTTGCTAACGACTTTTGTGCCTTACAAAACATGAGAAGTGTTTTTGAGCAATATATTTTTCAGTTTCACGAGTTCAATATTTTGTAAATTATAAATAAACAATTTAGAAGTTATTTCACCGCCTTTTTCCTGACTTGTTTATTTTTACGCGTCTCATGTAAAAGCTACTAAACGAAATGAGATTTTCTCTATTTTATAGTTCAACGTCTAGAAAATAAACTACTGAATTATTTATTTCAAACATATAGACGTGACGTCAAGTTATACAGAAATAAAAAATAATATCACCCTACTTACGTAAGTACGTGGGTGGAGCCGGGAGAAAAGCTAGGCTGAAAATAATGACAAAGTTAAGTGCGTCTGACAGAACAAAAGTTTCATAGAAATTTTTATTTTATTATACGCTTTTGCTGGGAGCGGTAATTAATCATTTAATATTTCCAGCATTTAGGGGAATTAATGACAGTAGCAGGTGTGCCAAAACTTTGATAGACTATCTTAACAAAAAATAGACAACAATATAATAAACAGCAAATAGAGAAAAGAAAAATAATATCAGCCTGAACAAAATACCCAATTTGAACTAGACGGTGAAATTGCGTGTCGTAGGTGCAGCCATGGTATTTAATGAAGGTTGATTGATTGAAAAACATGAAATATTCAATGATTACATGAAACCGAGCCGTCGTGTTAGGTCGGCGTTATGCCAGACATAAGAAGTCAATGATTAATTGCCCAGTGTTAGGTCGACACAACTTTATAGCCCCGTTTTAATATACATAGATATTCTGTTAGATAGATAATATTGAAACAACGATAATGGACTTGGTGACCAATTTATAAGAAGATGAGATTGAGCGCTATTTACTTAAACTTTAGCACTTTGATCTGAATTTGAGCAAAATCATCAAGATGTTTGAGATGACAATCGGTGCAATGTGATGGAAGACCCATTGCCTTCTTTCGAGAAGATTCTTAGCTAACCAGTAGGCTTAGCCAAGTTGACAATCTACAATCGTTAACGCTAGTAGAAAACTAACCAAATGTATGGGAATGACATCTATCAACGATAAGTCACGTGGTCAAAACAAACGAATGGAAACTTTAAAGTTTAGTCAAAACTGTAAGTTGGCTACGATTTATATGGGATGTAGGAATCACGATTGTAGAAACGAATACATTTCATTCTATCATCTTGATCGATGTAAACTTGTCTACGAAAGTTTATATTCGTTTGTTTTGACCACGTGACTTAACGTTTACGATTGTAGAAAGAGAATCGATACGAATCGTTTGTAACTTGGCTAGGCCTGCTGATGAAGAAGAATTGGAAAGAGTGATAGACTGTTCAGGCATAGACTAACCAAATTAGATAACACTTTTTGCCAACGAGAGCCCATCAGAGGGAAGTTGTAGCTTTGTTCCTGACGACATTTTAACATAAACAGAAAGTATGAAATAACCAGAACCCCCCACCCCCCCTCCCCCCAATGGTCTATCGTCAACTAAATGCAGTCCTTAGTTGTGTAAAGCTAACCGATGTCAAGGATCTGGCACGAACATGAGATGAACTAGTTAAATGAGGCCGTGACTCGTCATCACGTTGTAAACTATCCTCATTGTCATCAGCAGAATCATTTGAGAACGAGGTGACTCAACAGGCTCATTTTGCTTTTATCCCTGATGAATATTAACAAGCAGGACTAATTGTGCTTTTAACGTAACTTGTTAATTATAATAGTCTGTTACGGTGTTATAGAACTTTTTAAAAGTAACTGGATATAATGTAAATACATATGTGGTGTAAAACTACCCTTAACGAAGCCTACCTACGAAGAGACTTTCTCCCCGTCATTGTGATATTTTTCTTTGTTTTTTGACCATACCTTCTAGTTAGGGTTCATACAGACAAGCGGCACGTTGCCAACTACAGATAAACTGCAGCCGTCGCCACCTGTCGACGGCTGCCGTCGACGCTTACAGTTGTGGTGTCAGCGGCTGCCGCCGGCGCGTCGACGGCAGTCGTCGACACACATTCACGCGGCATGCCACAACTGCAAGCGTCGCGACCCGTCGACGGCTTTTTTGTTCTAAAACTTTACTTTAAATTACTCCACAATTAATCACCCCAAAAAAGAGTTTCAACGCAATCATTTTTGCGTATAGTTACTTTACTTTGATGTACAGAATGCTTGGTTGACGGCTTCGTGCCCGTTAACACCTTGTATTTTTCAAGATAACTAGGAACATTGGCCAGCCTTGCCAAAAAGACAGAATATTATAGTTATTTTCAACTAAAACGGCATAATACACATCAGGAAAAGCACAGAAGAGGATATCCAGAATTATTAGAAGACCTTGAATGAGTTAATTTCTATCATCTCATAAACCGCTACTAAACTGATTCGAGATTAGTAGACATTTTTTTGAAGACCGCATCTCATTAGTTTTGGGAATTGCAAAAGGTCTACCTAACTCAGGAATCCTTCAAGCGGTTTTTCAGTCTGGTAATCTTCAAAACATCTCATTAGCAGGACAACAATTTAAGTTGTTTTTAGTCAATGAGTATATTCTCGCCAATATTCATGCTGATGAATATTGGCGATTGGAGATTGGTGTTGTTTTAGACCTAAATGTGCTGACATTTAGGTCTAAAACAACAGAATACATTAAATATCCTACACTAGTTGTGTAGGATATTTAAGGTAATGTAAGTAGTAAAAAGCTGAATAAGTAGAAGTGACGCAATAAACTCCTCACAAGTATAATGCCCTACCGCTATATACCTAGTTACTTAAGTGACCAGGTACACCTACTTAATAGAAAGAAACTTTAACAATACCAATTTAGAATACTTAGAAGTTTTGTTAGAACTGAAAGAGGCCGGCCGTCAGTCGTAATATCAAATATGAATGATTCAGGTAAACGACATGTTGTTTCAGTGCTAAGGGTGTGATCTGAGCAAAGCTGACGCTGGCGGAGGCGGGAAACGATGACAACGGTAACAACGGTTAATATGTTTTTTTTTGACAAGTGAGCAATGTGACAATGATACACTTTAGTGATCAATAATTAATTTAAATAAATAAAAGATATGTAAAGGATATATGTAGATAAAGATATGTATGTAGTTATCTAATATTTGCACGCCGAAATTAAAGGCAGAATAAGAGAAATTTCATACATGCTACCAACCTTCTCTAAGTACCTTATTTACGCAAATAAATGATTTTTGTTTTGTTTTTGTTTTTAGTCGGGCTACATTTGATTTGGTACTTGGGAGTTGATGTATGGAATAGGCAACTTTTCTGTGAGATCTTAGATCAATAAGATTTTACTTCTGGCTGATAGCAGCTGAAAGAAAGTTCTCCATGATAGAGTGGAATGACTACATTTTAGAGGTTTAAGTAAGCAATCGCGGACTTCAACTGGAAAGCGTAATGCTTACTTGACAGTTGACATTAAAAGAGTACACGACACGACTAGCAAAACATCATTGCACTTGCCATGAAACAGCAGTGTTTTCGCAATATTCTGTTGCATTTATATTACACGTTAACGATTAATGTTGCCTGTTATTTTATAATTATCTAGAATCATCTGACAATATTCTGTGACGTTGCTTTCACCACAATTTTATTGATGACCATAAAATTGTGGTGTCTTTACTTTCCGCCAGGTTTCGCTTTCCGCTCAGACTGATTTAAGCATCACTCTGGCATCACCCTTACCCGCCTACTTTACCTTTCGACAAAAGACAGCTTAATAGCAGTCAATTTGAGCTGTTACCTAATAATGTTTTATTAAGCGCTATTCCATCGTTTCGTTTTAGTTTGTTTTCTATATTGATATTAGGCGCTGGATAATGAACAGAAAAATCATTTAAGGACTTAAAGTCATCAACATTATTCTCTTGCCTATATCTCAATGTATTTTGGGTTAGCGGAGCATGTCTTTCCCAGGGTTCCCTATTAGTCGTCATACAATGAGTTACTCCATTTTTAACCATAATCAAATTCACACAGTCCATCCACCGTTTCTTTGGTCATCAAGGACTTGAGTCATCAAGTGTTTTTAATCTGACCTTTTCTAATTTACTGTTTTCTGTATAATTTCGTCGAAAAATGTCAACTAGCTTAGTATATTTCCGTAGTATTAAGAAGGATTTCAGACAACTCTGTCATTAAAACTTTACTTTTGTCGAGTGCGGCTTCAAATCCCGAGATAGAAGAAGAAACATTTTTATATTAATGAAACGTGGGAGGCCTACCTGCCAATATAAATATGTTGTTTGTTCATTTAGATTTCAATAAGAAAACGGCCTTTGAAAACCGTGGTTTTAATTAAGAGGATAATTATAAAATGTGGTGGTCTTTTCTTTGTGTCTACCTATTTATTTAAGTAAAAACTCACATAGAATACAAAATGGCATTGTCTAACGAAGTTTGCATTGAAATCAATAATATTCATTCAGCATTGTGTCATTTTTTCAGCCACAAAACCTAATCCTGAAGTTTGTACATACTGCCAAATAATATCTACATTATAATAGGGTTTTGAATAGTAAAAAAAACGCTACACGTCCGTGTTACGTGGATCACTATTTAAATTTAAACTGGATAGCCGGAACGTCAATACATACGAGATTCAAAGTATGTTAGCGTAAATACAGGGAGTCTAAAATTGGACAATAGAGAATCCATTTGCTACCCATGTTTGATTTTTTTATCGAATTGTACCTCCGGCTATTCGGAACGATCATAAAGTACGTTTTCCTTTATCTGGTGTTTAGTTTTAACTCGTACTGTACTGTAGGTATATTTTGATGCGTGAATTCGGGTGTTGCTTGTTTTTTCAGTCGGAAAGGAAAGTCAATTTATTTGGAGCTTAGAAATTTTAATTTAGCTTTAGAGGAAACGTTATTACAGGAATTATGTGAGTTTAAGCAGTTTTATAAAGTGTAATTACACATCAATTTGTGAGCTCGAAAGGTCGTGGAGTGAGCGAGCGTGACGGTAACATTTTGTCACGTAATCGGATTACACGGAGCTCCCAACTACATGTCTCCCACATACAGACGCCGCTTTCGTGTTTTTAAACGAAAAAGAACAATATCGGACATACATTTTTTATTTGTTCGTGTAAATAATACTGCTGTATCGTTTTCTGAAGGCAAACGAGCAATAAGATGAGGAGAATACAAATTCATTCTACAGTAAACTAAGATTACTTTTAATTGAGAAATGTTATTACACGGTAGACCAATACATGACGGATAAAACTTTATAGGTGTACCTACACAATTTACGAATATAACTTTCTCACTACACACACCCTACACCTACACACCACATACGCACTCACACACATCCTACACTTTCTCACTGCACACACCCTACACCTACACACCACATACGCACTCACACACATCCTACTTTCTCACTACACACATCCTACACCTACACACCACATACGCACTCACACACATCCTACACTTTCTCACTACACACACCCTACACCTACACACCACATACGCACTCACACACATCCTACTCTTTCTCACTGCACACACCCTACACCTACACACCACAAACGCACTCACACACATCCTACACTTACTCACTACACACACACACACACTCGGATCCTACATTTATTCACCTCACCACACACATGAACGTTTTTAATTTTGTGTTTACTCTATACATAGATTAAAATTATCCTGTTTTCTTTTACACCATTTGCTTATTGTTGTAACGTCCTGATTTATTTATTATCTATGGCTTTGTTTATGGAGAATCACTGACTCCTAAGACACAGCCACATACACCTAGTTTAGGAGTCGGGAATTAAAATTATTGTGTCCTAGTTATAAGCATTATATGCTCTTAGTTTTTGGTCCTTGTAGTATGATGGCTTTTGGTGAAATAAAGAATTTATTACATTATATTTATTAAATATTATTTATTTCAGTGACATTTTTATTTTAGATTGTAAAATGACACACCATAATTCAATTTAATCACTTACGATATTGACATGACATGATTGTAATTATTACCTATTATTATATTCTATTCAATCTGACTTATATATGACCTTATATTATTGCATAGTGTTTATTACTGCTAACAGTGCTAACTGGACATCATAACGACCTTTAGACATATTTTTAATGAAATGTAATCTATTGTGTTATTGTCAAATTTTGATTCATTTTATTTATTATATTAATTTAATTGAATGTTCAAAAACTCAACAGCAAACCAGCATTGTGCTTTGCAGTGCCCTGACAGGGTTCATATACAATAACCAACAGTAATATTGTAAAATGTGTGATGTGCATGAGAGCAAATAAATAAATAATTAAAGATTGGAACAAAATTCAAGCATTCCAGTTTTCATATTTTGATGGCTGCCTTGGAGAACAGTGATTTAAAATATCCAATATTTTCAAATTTCTAACTAATAGCTGTGTCAACTAAGAAAATAGGCAACAGCATTCCAAAGAATTTCATAGAGGATCGACATGGTACCTAATTTTTGTAAGTTTATTTGTATCCAACTGATTAGTCTGCTATTCTTAATCATAGGATTTATTTTTAATCGATACTTATTTGATCAGAACAATTGTGCAAAATTCCTTAGATTTTCATTGGATAATAGTCGATGGGACATCGGAGGAACCTGTTGTCGTAAGATATAAAATGAAAATACATTTTAATTGTGACAAGATGCGCAATATAGCAAAACTAAAGATGGACCTTTTAAGAACGCAGATAACGATGATTCTGCTAATAAAACGAATGCGCCTCCCATTAAAGTATCGCCAAAGGTACAAAATAAATCGCTCGTAGTTTTTAAATACGTAATTTTAAGTCAGCCAGGAGTGGGTGTTGCTCACATAAATTCAAGTCACAAAGTACACGGTGCGACTGAGAGACTGTGCGAGCTAGTAGTTGTAACATACACTGCAAACTAGTCGGCGAGCGGCCGCGACGACGCCCAGTGCCACCGCGTAGCATTTTGTTACACATAATCGGATTAGGAGCGAGTGTCGTCTGCCTCCGTATGCCTTCGTATGCGCCTTGCACGGCACCCACATATAAATACGACCCGACCCTTACTCAGGATTTAAATACGAACTCCGACTAGATACAGAAATAATGAGCTTACCGTACCACTAAAGAAAAAACTCTGAAATACGCTGCATGAAACATTGTAAATATTGTGGCGTTTGGCAGCTGAACATAGATATTCCTATATGCATAAAAAGGCGACGCTAGGCGACGGAGCCAAACTCAGCCTTCCATTACACGGATCACTTGGCTTGCGGTAAGGTTCACTAGCTAAACCCCTTCCTGCAGCCTTCCAAAATTACCCTAAAACATTAACCATAACTTCCGTCGAAATATTGCTAAAATTAAGACATCGAACAAAAAGATTTAAAAATACAACGTGTGAAAAGTAAAAAATACATTAAAAAAATGTGCAGTAAACACTAAGATGCGGCACAATATACATAGACAACAAGATAGAAAAGTAATCGTGCTCTTATCGTAATCATGCATAGCGTGACATCGACCGTTAGACGCTCAACTTGCTAGTAAGCTCTCTGTGGTCTCAAGCGGCTACTCTACGGTGTGAGATATGCTTCCGGTGGTTCCCGGGAAAGATCTATTTATGCGCTATGTTCCGCACTGTTTCTGTTGGTGTCAATAAGCTGTGTGAACAGGGCATGGGCGGTACAATCGACAAAATATTTCTCTCCGGAATCACGTCGGGCAGACTGTGTATAAATGGAGTGCCTCACTTACCAAACTTCGGAAGATGGCAATTAAGGTGCTCCACCACAATTACCGCTTGCGTAACCCTGGGAAAAATATTTTTCTCCGTGAATCTAACGTGTAAGTAAGTCTTATAACAGTGGTTGTTCTTAAAATATAGGCAGGGAATTATCTCAATCATTACTCCGTGGTATTGCACTGGGGTGTGGCTTCTTACAACTAACATGCTGATTTACGTTACTCAGTGAGGAATATTTGGGTTTGTTCTCTTTACACTATTATAGAGTGGGTTGTACTTTGTGTTTGCTTGTACTCAAAACAAAATTCAATTGGACATGATCTACTAAATATAAAAACTTGAAATAAAAACGCTAGGGCCGCTAATCGGTGCTATAGATACAGATATCTATGAAACTAAAACACAAGGACTAACGTAGATACACCTGTTTCTAACAATAGCAGCAATTGGTAACTATATATACTTGCTGTTGCTCCTAATATACGATAATAGACTGAGACAATAGTGAAGGTAAATAAATACTTTATTTCTACAGTACAAGAAGTGAATTATTATAATTTTTCGCATTAAATATTACCATTTATGAGTTAATATTAAGTGGTAGATACCTGGAAAAGATACACAGGTATATTAATAATAGATCCATTAGTATCATCTAACTACTTAATAAATAAACACAAGTTATATACATGACACGTCGGTGTCGCGAAAAAAGTTACGAATAGATCGAAAAAAACGATTGGCGACGGAAATTCACGTGAGCAAGGCTTTAAATAGCAGCTAAATATAATATTGATTTAAATGAACAGCAGTAGAAAACCAATAAATAGTTTAATAATCAACGCAATGAAGCGATAATGTACTCGTAAGTGCATTAAGTGCAATGTCTCATACAGAGTTAAAATGTCGCGACTGTTTAGAGGTCTTCCATAAATAAATAGGTAAATCGGTCATAATCAAATGATTTACTCACTGCGAGATAATGTGTTCTAGATTCACATTACGTACAATTGATAACAAAAATATATAATTAATGAGATAGAACACTCATTAATTTTCATAGCGCATTATAAGTCATAACATTATTTTGCGTGAAATCAGCGCTTGAAAATGTGGGTCGGTATGTATTTAGTTGGGAAAATAATTGGTAGGAGCAGAAAAGCATATTGTGAAGCAAACAAACAAGCATTGTAGAGTGGCCCGGCGGCGCGGGTGCGGTGTCCGGCGTGGCAATGGAGGCCGTCGCTCATTGAGCGCTCGCCAATTGAGATAATGGCTTCAAATGCAGATGATTACTGACCCATTCATTGGAAACTAGCTGTTAGTAGCTCGCTGCGTTCGCGATTTATATCATTACGATACGATAGGGCACTTCTATTAAATTAAGTTAACGTTAACCACGCGTGCCGCCGCGATGAAATGTGTGTTTACCTGCGAAACTAATATATTGTAAATGCACGCGATTAACGGATAGTGGTCGAATTGTAGCGCGCTGTAACACAGTAGAGGTTACGCGGAAATAGAAACGGAATATTGTGAACTTACTAATATTTGATTTTACGCGGCACGATGCATTTGCAGACTTGCGGTTCACCAACGGTTTATTGCTAATTGAGAATCGTTATGCGTTGTGTTGTTGCGTCAAATGTGGCGGTTTAGTCACAAGGACGGGTTTATACACAATTAAAACTAACAACCCAAAACGTGTTCGTACAAAATGTTGTCCAACACCTGACACGGTATTATTTAAAGTAATAATAAACAAGAGCGCGTGGTTTATCTTATTTATAATCGGTCCCGTTGTTAATTACTGGTTATGACATAATTTTATTATTACGAGGGTGCAATAAAATTCAATGTACCATTAAGTGTTCGTGGCCCAATGATTTACACAGAAACTTTCGTCGTAACAGAGATTTACGGTGTCACACATACAGCTATTTTTGAAACAGTTCGACTCTCTTCACACTTTAATTATAGACGTACAATATAACAAAATTATATTTTAGCTTCGTGGTTTGCCTTGAAAATAAATACTGTTCTAGTTTATGAAGTGGAGGAATGCACGTTGAGTTTTAGAACGTTCGAAAAGTGAAAAAAGTTTCGCAAGATCTTATTTCAAAAGAGTTCGTTGAAATGGAAAATGATTGACGGAAAGCTAAGCTGTGACAATTTTCGCAGAAATATAGGTATTTTTGAGATTAACTAATTAACTCGGCATTGCATTGTCAGTATTAATTTTAATGTTTTATTGCAACGCAGACAGACTATAAGTGCAATCATAAAAGTAGATAAAATCGATGGCGACGTTTGAAACCTTATGGCACATTTTGTCACTCAACTATCTGAATTATTTACAATTAATATCGCGATACGAGATTCTTATCGCCCGATAAGTGTGAAAAATAAACAAAAAATACACGGCTACTGTAGTGTTAAAGAGACTCAAACGTTTTTATTTAAACCGCATGATGGTCGACGCGGCATGGCTGTGGTGAAAATCTTTCTTCTGAGCGCCATTTTGGACATAGTGCCAAGTTCTTGTTTTGAACAAAGTAGGATGAATTGTGATGACTCGTTCTAGAACGTTATGGCCGCCACATATTAAATTTTGAACGGGTTACTGCCACCCTTTTATAGCTTTTGGACACGACATTAAACGACGCTTTAGCTTTTGAAGCGCCTTGATATTAACTATTAAATAAATGCGTGTAGGTAATTCATGATGTTGTCTTTTAAATAGTAAGATAATTTTTCAACGACGCAGTAAAGTTTTCCAATACGGATAATATTCTGCTTTAAAATTGAAACATACATGTAACTTGGCAGTCTGACGATTCATAATTCATTATACCTACAGTGTACACCAGAAAGGTGAATCTACTGAACCGATTTTGAAAATTATTTTACCAATAAAAAGCCACGTTATTTGTGAGTGTCATAGGCTATACAGAGTGTAAACAACGTCATCACTAACCCGTAAACCAAGCATTCTGTACATCAAACTAAGTAACTTTACGCAAAAATTATTGCTGGGAAACGACTTTTTTTTTTGGTGTGAAAATCATGTTTTGTGGTAGAACTTAATGTAACGCCCTCAAAACATTGTGCTGATGGATGGATTGAATAGTACGGGGGTCGTGGAGGTAAAGTAAAAATCTTACAATAAAAACTTGTATTTAAAAAAAATACTTGTCAAAAACTTGCCATATTTCAGGGTGTAATTCAGACTATCTAACTATACAACTTTCTCCATGGGGGCCAACATAGAAATCTGTTGTCCCATACATTTGAATGACACGCTGTATAATGAATTATGAATCGTCAGACTGCCAAGTTTTATTAGTTTCTGAAGTGGACCTTGAAAAGACCCAACCGGATAAGCGAACCTACATTCTTCATAACCACTCACTCTATGTCATAGAGACGTGAACAAATCACTTTGAGAACTACAGACGTGTTAAAAAGTACGGTGACACTCGCGTAAACACTAGTCCAACACGCGCTCAAACTAAATAAATTGTTGAGTGTGCGGTTTGACATGCTTTTGTGTCCAAAATAAACTTTGAAGCCATTAACTTTTATTTTACGAGCAACATTATTGGATTCACATAATCTAGCAAGTCACATGATTACTAAAATGAAAATCTAACGACACTATGTTGAACTATTCACTTGTGTCGTAGTCTATTTTAAAATAGCAACGATCATGCGAAAAACATAACCTTACTTTTGATTTTATTGCAGTTCGCATGGGACTTCGTCGCTAAGAATCTGTTTATTTGCACAAACAAGACACAATGTTTCTTGAATTATAATATTGGCCAGCACACACAATATGTCAAATATATGGTGCGGAGAAGGCCATATAGAATCGCTTATTTGTTTTATTTCAAGGACTTTGACTATTACTTTAAATTTAAAAATACTACGCCTGCAAAAAAGTATTATTTACAGTTTTTGGGTGTTAAAGAAATGTGCTGCGTGTTTTAAAGATACAGAGAATACACACAATTTGTTTCAGTAGTTACAGAACAGATAATTTCGGTGCTATTAAGCTAGATAAATGCGTGTCTAGTCTACGGCATCTAGAATAATTTGATGCCAGTCCACTGCAGCGAGACGTATCGATTACTATGTACGCAGTACCTACCCACCAATATAACTAATTACACACAAAATGGCGGCCACTAATACATAATTACGATTCTATTAAGAGTGCCTATATGCGCAGGAGTTTGTATTTCTGTTAGATAAGAATAATTTAAATGGAACAAGGATAAACTTGAATATTATTTTGTACACATTTTATTCATTCATTTCAATACTCAATACTCAATACTTTTATTGCATTTCATTTTACATGAGCACTTTTTTGTTAATAAGTAACAAGTGTACTGATCGCGATACCTTGTGAAAAGTATATAAGTCCGTTGTCTGATCTTTACCTAGGTAAGCTAGTAGATACTTACAATTTCGTTGAAGAATTAATTTAAATTACTGACTACCTACAAAAGCACCGCTACAGAAGGTACACATTTCCACAAAAAATAGAATTCGATGAAGTCATAAACAAAAAATAACACTAACCGATTTAATTTTCCAATCTGGCAACTATAAAATTTTTGTATTTGGCAATCAAAAATAAACTCTTTGAAAAACCATTTCCGTCTCATTACTGGAATTACACGAACTATTAAAAGCTATTTTCAGCATTCATCACGAAGCTTCAATAAAAATGATTCCTATAAAATTGTTAGATTGGCACGAAACGGCGTCGTAGAAATGTCAGCGAGGAGTGAATGGACTCAAGTTTTTGTTTATTTATTTCTGCATACGTCCGCATGCATGTGCCAACAAAGCAAAGAGATCAGAAAAAGACTCAAAACAATGAAGTCATTAGTCGTTGCTATTTCCAGCAAATAATGTTGGTAATAACTTCTACGAAATTGTAATTGCGTTTCTCGTAGATTTTTCTTACCTTCGAAAAGATCGACGGTAAGCAGTTAACATGTTAACCCTAGGACATTCTACTAAAATAGCTTCAAGTTTATAAAGTTCGTAAATGTAAACTATGTATTTTGAGAACGCATAAACATATTTTATATCTTGTCATCTTGACACTAAAATACGGATAATCAAATTTAACATTGCATCTATTCGATTTGTTTTATGAGTAGTTAAATGTATTTTTGCCGTCAACATAGTTCCGAGGACTTATAACGAACGAGCGATTGGTAAGTTTTATTTATTTTCGCGGTAGAACTGTATTTAGAGGATTTTGTGTGTAGTGTTGTGACGTTCGTGGAACCCATTGAGGAGTGGTTAATAAACATTAGTTATATAACGAAGTTCAATGACGTGACACCGACGCAGGGTATCGGTTTCTAAGTGGATTAGTGCGGGCTATCATAGGCCAGCGGTGCAGTGCGTGCGCGCAGCGCAAAGGTCGCGTGTGCAAACTATCGTAACAAGTCTCAGCCGAGGCCCAGCTAGCTGTCACTCACCACTCACGAAGCGGACGACTCAAATTATTTCTTTACATTGAACACTAGATAGTCACATGTCTCCGCCCATTGTAAAATTCCACTCCATTTTAGTCAAGTTTTAAAAAGAGCAGCTTTATATTTGGAGTTAACCTCTGAAAATATGAACCCACCCGTGCGCGTCTAACAGGATCAAACTCGGCCCGAAAAAATATACTTAGACAGCAACGTTAAATTCATTCCATCACTGACCTGCCTCACTACTTAAAAGAATGAGTAAGGCTTCATAAAGCCTCAGCGTCTGATAAATGTACGTTAAATTCGGTCGATGCCCGCTTTATGCCACAGAACGAAACAATTTTGTTTAGAATTCCACCATGCTTCTTCTACGTCATCATTATTAAGAAAACATCCGCAGAAACAGCACAAGGAAACACAAACGTTGAGATTCATAGTTTTGTACATTAATCACTTCAACATTTTTGTGTCAAAGACTATATTTAGCGCTTTATTGAATTGGCTCGTATTTGTGACAAAATTGTACAACGAAATAGGTTAGGTTGCGCTCCTGAACAGTGGAATTAACGTTATCGGACAAAATTCCGGTAAGATATTCCGTCCGAAGTCAGTAACCAGCCCTTCAGGTACATGAAGTCCCTGATATGAGTTCACAAACACACTTAAAGTAACAAAGTCACGACATTTAATCCCTTCCCCGGTATGTTATCGCACTCGAGTACGGAGTACCCTTTGCCTAAACTAATATTTGCATTTCCCTGTAAATAGCATGTGACTATGTTTTGACGCCTACACATGCTTACACTGTGTTGTGTGAACGTAAGGTCGAAAGGCGTTCTATGTAATCAGAAGTCAATAGTCTCTTATTAATAATGTTGATCTAACGCAATATTGCGAAAATCGGAAGCTTTGTTCGAGATACAACGGATATGTTGTGGACACGCACAATCCCTCCGACATGAATACATAATGCTTACCGACATAGAAAATAGCTGTGATACCTTATTCCCTTAGTCAATAGCCAATTCATTTCTTTTATAAAATTATTTTCTGCGTTCCAAGAGTTTGTTCAATTGCATTTTACAGCTTTAAAACACGACACTGCTGAAAAGCTGAATTTCGTTTGATTTCGTCAGCGAATTTCGTCGAATTAATTGTTGACAAACAAAAAAAGTTAAACAAAATCCTGAATTACGTTGAACTGCGGTGAAACAGTGACGTTCTGTTGAACATTGAATATTTACAATAACTGTAGGCAAATTAAAAGGTTCACCACATAAAATGTGTATGTTAGTAGTAAATTAACAACAAACAAACGGACGCTAATGGCTTTACGAGAATCATGTTAAATCACGTCGAATGTGGAGTGAACTTGTTTATTTTTCTGCATTCGTGGAGCTATCGTGTCATAGGAGACAAGTCTTGGCCTTCATCCAAACACTTTCACTCAAATCATGTGGACATTGCACAAATCTGAAACGCCTACATTTTCGTAAGAAGCGTTATCATACTTACTCCGCGCACGAGATTCTCGTGGCGACACAACAAAGTGAATTGCTGTTTTATTGAAATTTTATTTTTGGGTCGTTTTAATAAGTTTCGACCGTCGCTTTAAGAGTTGTTTCACTATTTTATATGAGTGGCGAATCACAATTTCTAGCAACAAATAATAAAATCTTTTTCTTGAATGTTGTTGACCTGTGTTTCTAAAGTGGTAAAACGACCAAATTGAAGCAATCTTAACTTTTATAGAAATGGAGAAAATAGTGTGAGATGGGGACGCACGTGGCGGACATCCATTAGACGCTCTCGAAGTGCACGGGAAGGACCATTAATTGTAGGCGACGGTCTCGAAGCTTCACCTGAAACACTACCTTCAGTAAACTAACTTGCAAACTTACAACGTACTCATGTTTGACTGAATGCACTCTACAAGGAGAGCTCTGATTTGAACACAGAGTTCGATAATAGTTGTGAATATTTATTGATAATCTTGGGGACTGGGTGTGGTGAAAGCGTGTTTTAGTATTATAAGGTAATCAAATCTCAGAAAGCCAGGTAATTGAATTTTTATTTTCGCTGATGGCGTCATGAAAACGTTTGCTTTTTTATTAATTTACTCTAATAATCTAACAGAATTATGGGGGTTGTACGTGAATTTTTTTTTAACCTTTATGTATTTAGACTAAGAAAGAGGGTAGACAGATTTGTCTGCACCTTTTTTTTCCGATGGGAAATCATCAAATGACCGCTCTTGGCGGAGCAGTAGGGAGTGTCAGACTTTTACTGGCTAAAACCCATCCATGTTCCTTCATCGCCCTTTGTGTTCCGGGGCCACGGTATCTCTTTCGAACAGTCCTGCAGAGATTTGTCTGCACCTTACAATTTGTTTTCCATCCACCCCCAGTCTCCAGTCATCCCGCGATCACGGCGCTTGCAACAGCGTCGAAATAATGAATAACCTCGGAAGATATCCCTTATGTGACAGTATAAGTTTACGTGAAAGATGTTGTCTTAATTTAGACAAAATGAGTACCTAGTTGCTTTCAACGCATCCATCATATATAATAACGGAAGGCGGAAATTTAACTGGTTTTAACTTTTATAGCACTGATATAAAAAAGCTAGAAGCTTCGTATTTAAAATGTCACTTACGGGATATCTTCCGTGATTATTGTTTATTTTTGAGCTCCCGTTATTTCGACGCTGTTGCAAGCGCCATGATCGCGGGTTAACTGGAGAATGCGGGTGGATGGAAAAAAATGTTAGGAGCAGACAAATCTGTCTACCCGTCTATCTGTCTGTATCCCGTAAGTGACATTTTAAGTATAGTTATGAACCGTGAAAGCTTAAAACAGTGTTTATAGCACTGACTATAAAAAAGCTAGAAGCTTCGGTATTCTCCGCCATTCATCAATTGATAAATGCTCGACATAACACAAGAATACGAAACCTAAAAGTCCTTGCCAAGATGTAAACCATGCGTTACTTCAAGGTGTCTCATCAAAAGAAACATTTTCAAAAAAAGAATAAAAGTTTGTAAGATCAGTTCACCATTTCACCAATTCATAAATTCGAACTAAAGTATCTTAATACTTATCCAGTGTTTTCGAAATAAGAGAAAAATAGAGAGGGAGCTTGCAATCTCATGTAAGTTGCAACAGCAGTGGGGATCTAATCTAATGGTTCATCTACATAAGATGACAAATCAGGCTTTGCTCTGTGAGTCTGTATAGAGTGTCTCTACATTTGGTACCGTGTCTCTACAATTGGAGTAGGTTACTGATTGTTTTGGAACGCTTTTGCTGTCTCTATTAGTGAAAGATCCGATGTGAGTTTCGGTAATTCTTGTATTTGATTTTGCTCTTTCCTTTTTTAGGGTTCCTTAGTCCTGACAAGGAATCCGTAAAGTTTCGTCATGTCCGTCTGTCCGATGTTTTGCTAAGAAGGGTGTGTATATTAATTACGCCGACAAAGTGGTAAAATAAATTTTTGGAAAATATTTTTTTTAGGGTAGCTCCAACTCCCCCTTACATGTGAAGTGGGGATGAATTTTTTTCACCGTCTACCCCATCGTGCGGGGTATCGTTGAATAGGTCTTTTAAAATGACATGGGTTGCTAATAGTATTTTTCGATTTAATGCTCCATTTACGAAATATTAAACTTTAAAGTACAAATTTTTGTTCCGATAGGGCGCCTCCCCACCCCCTCTAAAAGCACAACTGCTGGTTTGAAAAATCGGGCTAAATTCATGATGATAGTGCATTTCATGAACTTTAAAGGAAAATTATAGCGGTTATGACTTTATTAGTTTAGCAGTAATAGTCGTTAATTTTGTACCAAATACAAAATCCTTAGAATAAATCGTTCTATAATATTGTGATAACGGGCTACTACGGTACCCTATACTGCGCGTGGCCCGACACGCACTTGGCCGGTTTTTTTGTTTGTTGATTTAGTTGCATTTTAATGTAAGTAAGTAATTAGGTCTCTAACAAGATTTATGTTGAGTAGTTGGTTTTATGCAGTTTTAAATAATAATTTGCAGAATGAATATAAATGCTGTTCCTGCATGCGGGCAAATACAGGGTGTAAACAACCTCATCACGAAGCCGTCAACCAAGCATTCTGTACATCAAACCAAGTAACTTTACGCAAAAATTATTGTTGGGAAACGACTTTTTTTTTGGGGTGAAAAATCATGTTTTGTGGTAAAACTCAATGTAATGCACTCAAAACACTGTGCTGATGGATTGAATAATACGGGGTTCGTGGAGGTGTCTATAGTAAAAACCTTACATTAAAAACTTATATTTAAAAAAAACTTGTCAAAAAGTTGGAATTTTGACCCCAAATATCTCTGTAACGTAACTAGAAGGTTCTCAGGTATGATGAGAACAAATGCCTTTCAGCTTCGTTAAGAGGTTTTTTTTACACCCTTTATATACCGATAGATAGGCTATTTATGTTTCCCACGCAACTATCGAACTATAGTCCCAGCAAATGAGTTAGGATATAAACTTTATTAGTTTCAAATAAGTACTTATAAAACCACCAGCTTAGGTAATAAGGCAGAAATTAAAGATTTACGTGCTCATCCAGCCTTACACACAGACGTCCATTTATATGAATATTAGTGTATAATAATTAACGGTAACTTGTCGGTAGATTTCAAGACAGGCAAAAATATAGTATCTATATTAGTAATCATTTAGTTCACTGAATATATTCTACGGACGGGACGGAGGAATGTGGGAAGACAACCGACTAGGTGGACATACGATCTCTTTTATGTGGCTGGGAGAAACTGGCCAGTGATGACACAAAACCGCCAAAAGTTGGGAGATTTGGAAGATTTTGTTATTAGTTTGATATTCAGCATTAGGTGCCCAAAGCTTGAAGAAGAAGAGAATTCATTTTCTGTATTTATGTTCAAGAGAACACCTTCCAACTTTTTTAAGAGCAATGGTGAAGAAATAGATCGTCCAATTACTCTTAATGCGTAAACCCGTAGAACGCTGGCAGTCAGAAATTGTCGGCGCTTATAGTTAGAGAGCCCACGACACTAAATGTAGTTCGATAAGACTCCCAGATGATATATTAAAAAAAAAACGACAAGAAAATATACTTAAAATCGTTCTTTTTTTAATAGCGCCTCCAGGTTTTTTTACATTGCAGCATCGCTATTTCGTGTTTCCGATTAAGAACGTGACTAATTACATATTTATGTATCATCTGGGAGGTCTTATCGAACTAGGTTTAGTGTCGTGGGCTCCCTAACAATTATCGGCGCCGACCTGCCAGCACTGACCAGCGTTCTACGTGCATACGCCCTAAGTTAATTATTCCTTAACGCTTAAAGATGTCTGTGAACCTGCGACCTTAACACATATAAAAGACAAGACACATTAAAGATTGCGTACTTAAAGCTTCCTATTAAAGTGTTCTCAGAAATTATGTTTCTCATTATCTGCAGTTTAGATAGTAATATGTGTGTTAGTAGGAACTGGAAGGAATGCCCGAGGTAATAATTACTTCAGCCCGCATCGAACTTAATGAAGGTGTAATTAAATATTGCATGACAGTGAACACGATTAAGTGATGACGTTCAATTAACTGGGAGTCTAATCTTGAGTTAACTTGTAATGTTGGGGATGCTGAATTTCAGTTAAGTGGAATAGGGTGGTGCTAGGTTTTGAGCAGTCTGACGTTTTTTTCTCTCATATTTTTAGGTATATTTAACTGATACTTAGGTGCTATTCCAATTTACCAATTGACGAAGAGTTTTCTAGGGAAAATCTTTCTCACTTTGACTAATTTAAATAAAATCAAGTAAAAGCTACCTAAGTCTTAAGTCAACAAACTTTTTGACTTATTTTCCAGGTATTGGCTGAGATTTATTATTTTCTGTAATTAATATAGACAAACAGCTAAATAAACGTTTGACTTCCCAGAAAAGAAATCAAAAGATGTCACTTAAGCTATATCAGAGGTCGTGTGACGTCACAAATGTTCGCGAAACGTAAATAAGATATGAACCTAACTACCTGACGACCAGCTCCGTCCATCATACTAACCACGTCATTTTATATTAAGACAGTGATCGTTACTGAGTTGACAAAAATCTTCAAGAAAATCTGATAATGTAGACGTGATCTTTTAGTTTTGGCTTGATTTCTTCCTGTAAATTGTGTGTCTGTTTTCTCTTCAGGATATGTATTATTGGCTAGCCAAGGATCTTCCTTTTGTGATCTGTCTGATCAGTAAATAAAATAATTAACGATGATCTGACCCTGATCTGTTTTAGTGTTATTCAGTTTCAGGATGACTAAATCCCAAACGAGGAGAGTCCTGCATTTCAAATGTGTAATAAATATTGTATGGATATTGGATATTTTGGTCCCGATTACACTATGTTATGTATGAAAATTAACAACCAGTCTTACCAAGGGATATCGTATTACCCAGAACTAACTGGGTTGTAGAGGTCAAATAGGCAGTCGGTCCATGTAAAATACTGGTATTCAGATGCATCCGGTTAGACTGGAAGCCGACCCCAACATAGTTGGGAAAAGGCTAGGCAGATGATGTATGAAAATTAATACGTTGACTATCGTAAACATAAACAAACTTTAAATGCAGTTTTAATACACTAGAATTCCCTTCGATCTCTATTGCAATCACTGAAGGATCATAGAAGCAATAGAGATCCCTGAATAAAACCCAGTTTGAATATTTCGGCGTTGACATATACAACGTTCATCTGAATTCCTCCCAACAACAAGTAAGTTGTAGAACTTAATAAAACACCGCTTAGCATTTATTTACAGAACTAGGGCTAAATAAAGCGAGACATGTGTGTGATTTCCTCCGACTCTGCTCGGAATAGTAATATGTTCTTTAGACGGTCTTTCCCGTCGTGAATAATATTTTCGCCAAATATGAGTTGTCATACAAGTTACAATCAATGTCTTGTGAAGATGTTTTTTTTATGTGTATGAAATTTAGCCTCATGTTTTCTTTATTTTGAAGTTTTAACAGGAGTTCTTTTATTTATTACGTAGATTAGTATGTATTAATCTTTTAGTATTAATCTAATAGCAACGCTGAAAGTTTTGTACAAAATTAAGCTAACTAAACAAGTACGTTTTGTTGACCTCGCCTAAGGAAAAACCTTTACGAGTAAGTAGGTAGAGTAAATTGTTGTTAGACTACTATTATACCACGCTTTGATCTATTATCTAATTAATTATTACATACAATACCAATAAAACAGCGAACAAATATTACTTCAAAATCTATTCCATTCCATATCGTAATTGACTTTAGATACCTATTCAATTACAGATTCGCATCTAATATAAATACATACATTACACAAACAAACACACATATGCACGAATACACACACACACAGAAGAACTGCGTCAATAACGTCTAAGAATACATAAATCTTATTTATGTATTTCACCCACATTATCTAATTAAATATGTGAACTTTGAGATTATGACATTAGATTGAATTAAACTAAGGGTTGTTATACTACGCGCTTATGGAAATTGTGAAAAATAGTGGTAAAAGATCCAAATGATACTGAAATTGATCGGTGAATGAATCTAACGTTTGTGGTGCTATACAGGGTTATTTGTAAAACACCGACTACCTCTCAGGACTGTGTTACTAACATCATAATCAACAACTTTAGTTCTATGACTTTTAAAAATTCATCATATTTTAGTTCATCAAATTTTCGTACAAAAATAAAAATATTTAAATTGAACGCTCTAAATGTTAAGAAATCTATGCGAAGCAAAAGAAAGCGATAGTACAATAGTGAGGGGAGTGAGGTCAGGGTTATTTTTTTTTTATGAAAATTTGATGAACTAAAGGGTCAGGTCGGCGCAGCATGTCTTCTTCTTCCATACTTCTCTAATCCTCGTCATCTCATCAAACCTGCTTTCTTGCCATATCATCCTACAGTCCACCCATCGTTTCTTTGGTTTTCCGCTACTCTTAAACCCATCCATATTAATACTTCTGAGAACATAATAATATTACCTACCTATATGCATTCACGGAAGTCTTGGCGTATTAATAGAAATTGAAGTCGGACTTAGCTGAGATTTTAGCACAGCATTCATATATTCTCTCAAGGTGACTAATAATAAAATGAAAACTTTTTGGTATGAGGCCTCCCAGAATCGACTCACTAATAGGATTTTTCATTAACAGAATTAAAGATTTTCAGCAATCATTTCCTATCAGTGGATCCTTGTAATGTAATTAAGATACAAAATTCGAAAAACATTCTATATCAGTTCGTTCCACTGAACAGAGAGAACCGAGAAACTAATAAAGACGCTTTAACGTCCTTCTTCAAACACCAAAAGGTTCTTGAGGGAGGACTTAAAACAATCTTTTCCAACCACTGAGACAAATATTTATTACGGAAAGTCAACAGTTAATTTCTTTTCTCTTTTATAAAAGAAAACGCAAGAATTATGTTAAAACGCTTCAGGATCTAGAACAATTTTTATATAAACTACATAGGTAGGTACTTTTACTTCTTGTTTGAAGAAAAATGATGGAAGAATTAAGTGGATAAACATAAATATTTTACTATGAGCTGCTGTAATCTTATCTTTGAGCTCATTCATTAAAGGTTTTCATTATGAAAAAATGTTTAAGTAAAATTAAGCTCTGGTACAAGGGTCTAGGTTGTAAAATCGAATAGAACTGTGCTCTTTGGTTTAAAAATAAATTCGTGTTATTAAAAATGTGGGCACGAGAATCTTTTACTTCTTTACACCTGTAAAGGCAGATATTGAAATGCACAAGCTTGGAAATAATAAATATGGGTAGGTACAGTCGTGGTCTTTTTCGCCTGATCAGTTAATATTTTTTTTCACTTAAATCATGCGGAGGCGCCGAGCCACGCCTCCTTAAAGTTTAGGCCTATTAGGAAAGCATCAAATTTGGCGCGCAAAATAATAATAACTCTCGTTTGGCGTGCGTCGTCAGTGCGCTCGGCGGATCGGTATCTTTTCATTCATTATTTCTACACAAAGTCAAAGGGGCGGGGCTAGAGAGCGTTTCTATGTTGCGAGTGCAAGCAAAAAGCTTAGCTAGCTTAAAGGTGATCAGGCGGGAGTGTCCACGATAGTACCTATACCCCACAGTTTTTGAGTTTTCGCGCAGTCTCAAAATTTCGCAGTTTATTGGGTGATGCTCGGCGAGCGTATGTTTTTCGAAGTTGCTACAACATATCAAAAATTCAAAACTACATCCTGCTATGCGATTTTAATGTTAATTTCCACCGGGCTAAAGAGTTTGTAGAGAAACCAATGACTTATCTCTGACCGCGATACAGAAGCTGTCGTGCTTTTTCTATTATTGCTATCGTGAAATACCCTTTTTTTTCGGATGGGAAATCATCAAATGACCCCTTTCGCTCTGGGCGGAGCGGAAGGGAGTATCAGACTTTTACTGACTAAAACCCATCCTTTTCCTTCTTTGCCCTTTGTGTTCCGGAGCCGCGGTATCTATTTCGAACAGTCCCGCAGCCCCAGCAGGCGTCGGCCCTTGCCTTTTGCTGACTCTCTTTGAGGCGCGCGTGGAACACGAACGCGCCGTCGACACGGCCTGTCGTCATAAGACGGACGGACGACGAGCTAGGCCATAGCTCACCGGCCACAGGGTCGAGAAATATCCTTGAGCCACCTTTAGCGTGAATAGGTAGGTTAGCACCTGATGAATTAAACTGCAGAACCCCAAGACCATAGCAGCTTAAAATGTTCCCTCTACTCAGGCCTCCTCTCTTTATGAGAGCTTCGCGGGTTGGTAACTGTCACATCGTGTCTTCGATTTTTTTAGTTCAAGGACATAGGCGGTTAGGATGTTTTCCTTGGCCGTTTTGAGAGCAATCGTTGAGAAATAATTTACAAAAAGTAACGTGCTCCAGAAGACCATAAATACTGTTAATCAAAGGTAACTATACTAACCACTAAGTACCTACCTAAACACGCATTGCACGTAAATCACTATCAGATATCTCGCTGTTATCAAATCTTTGTGTTATCTCAGACGAAAACTACGTTCTTACGCATTGCCTTACTTATAGACGTCACTTGCGAAACTATGATAGCAGACACTGATTTATGAATTTTGAATGTTAATTTAGATTCTCGATACAGACAGTCCACGTGAAACTTCTGAGAGCAACAATTACACGTCGCACTAATATTAGTTCTTAGATCATAAATACAATGTCATTCTCGATTTTAAAACAAGTCGCTGCTCTGAAATAACATTGAAGAGCATATTTCGCTTGTAATGCGACGCCACGCATCGTAACGTCAAAATTGAGAGCATTTTCTATTAGTTGGTCGAAGAACAAATATCACACCGTGACTAAAATTTGAAAAAAATAGTCGTAGCTTTTAGCCCGGGCTTCACGCCGCCGTCAATTAGCATGTCGTTTGAAGACACGCTGCTCCGTCGTTTAACAAGTTTCATGTGGACGTAACAGAAAAACTTGGGAATTCGAATTATGCCGTGTTGCCAAAGTTTTAAAGTCCGTTATTGTGAGTAGAAGTTGTGAAATGTGGCATTTTGTAAACTGTGACAGCGGGTCGGTAGCATGAAGTCGTGTGCGCGACAGATGAGTAATGACAACAACGCAGCGGCGTGTGTCGTCTCCGAACGTTCCCAGATGTGCGTCTGGATGCACGGATTGCACGAGTTATGCAAGCCGGAGAAATGCTCCTTGTTGGTACTACGAACAAGAATACCGAGCCGGATTGCCGACCTCGCCGGGGAAATTACAAACATTCGAACGTCTACATAAATACGAACGACAAAGTATAATATCAAACGCTACCATAATTTAGGTCGTTCTCAACAATTATTATAAGATTTATAAGAACTATTTAAATCACATAAGATAAAACTTTAATTTTCAGCGAGAGCCGAACGCATGTTGTGTTGGCAAGATGTGAGTAGACAATTTTCATAAAATTTGCCTAAACAATAATTCTTTACTGAAACATGTTCTTGGTGACAAAAAAGTGTAATAAAGCAAAATAGATATGACATAATATGAATGATTAGTGACTTGTATGAACCACATGTGTGTTCAAGTCAATCATCGTTCAATGAAAAAAAGTTAGGAAATATAATAGTAGGTAGACATCACGTGTCACGTATGTAAAATATGAAATCGAAATCATAAAATGATTTGTACATCACGGAAAAGGATAAAACTCGACTAAATCATCGGAATATTTATAATAAAAATAGTTATCTATCACCACGGACGTATCTCACACTTGTACAAGATTTCTTTATTTACGCTTCCCATCGCTCATCGCGACACGAGAACTGTATTACTATGAGCGGCGCTTAAGAAGCTGCGTCTGCGTATCGCAGTAGCTCTCGTGCCATAAAAAAAGAAAACAAAATAGCTCTACTACATTTTGATTCACGAAAAACAAATTAAAATCTGATAGATAATACGCATACTAACAGTGTTGACGCATATTACCAAACAAACCTTAGCCCTGCCGTCCATCACCCGTTAAAAGCTAGTCACGAGTCAATGATATATTATTTTTTTCTTTCTTGATTTATGTTCTCTAAAGAAGTGTTCGCACACGCGCCCATGTCTATTTGCGGCCAGGCCAAAATAACTGGCAAAACGAAACGTGCATCCGGTTCCTAGCCGACTCCCAAACTGCTGTTTGCTCACACGAGCACCGTGCGCTTTTATGAGGGATTATATAGGTATACCACGATTTGCGGTAATGTGGCCGCCTCTTCTCTCTTTGACCACTATCTAAATCTTTGCCCTGTGACCCTGTCAGATCGTTCAGAAATACTACGGAATAATGTTCTTTAGCTGATACAACCCGATGCGCTTTGAAGCTTTGATGAGCACCTGCGGCTTTCAATAACCCACATTGATTTAGAATCGTTCTGCAGTTACTATTTTAAGTTTGTAAATAATGGACGTGTGCACGCTCGCTCGGATGGTTACTTTGGATAATTTATAGAGCCATGCCTCAAATGTAAGTAGTTGTGCTGACAGAAACTTTATTAAAGAAGCTGAATTACATTTCATGACATTTCTACTTTATTAAAGGATTTTGCTACGGCTGCCGATGCTTCTACTTATCATTTTACAATAGGTTGGTACTATTATCGAAGCTTCTCAATGGCTAAATATCACTTTATTTTATTCGCCCAACCAGATTTAGCTAAGTTTTCTAGTGTTAACTCGTTTCGTTTCGCTCCAGTTAATCCGTCTTAAGAACGTATCAGCATCGAGTGGAGACACTTGTTCACCGCTCAATCCTGTTGTAACAAGACGCTTTCTCGATACTGTACCTACACAGATGAATCAGTGCTTATTAGTGGAGTCGATTCCAAGCCAAGTAACGTTCGTTGCGAACTAAGTTTGCACCTGATTGGTACCTAAGTTCGCGAGTTGGCAACGTCGTCGCGAACCTCCCTCAAAGTGGAAATTAAATAAGGACAATCCGTTCGTTCTGCATCAGAGAGTTTGCTGTTGCATTATTCAACGTATGCAAAATCTCTGGATTAATAATAGATGACGACGAAGGTGAATTTCTCGCAATCGACTAAGAAATTGAGTTGTGACCCTTTCAGAGTGCGAAACGGGTTCGCGAGCTTTTGTCTTCACGGGAAATTGAATGATAATTTCCATCATTTAAAAGGAATTGTTCAAGTTTATCTATGCAAAAATTAACGCGTTAATCCAAGCTGAAGATATCGTCTGAAAATGTTATTTTCGCTGAACCATAGAAGCTGTATAAAATATTAGGTACATCTATACCGCGGACAAAATTATACTCCGGTTCAAATGAAAATAGAACTGCTTTCGACATAGATAGATGAGACGAACATATCGTTGTCATTTGCTGCATTTTGGAAATACCAGCAAGTTCAAAAGCAACGACCCATTATCTCTTTAAATCTGTCTTGAAACGTACAAACATTTAGTGGTATTTATCATTCTGCGACAATAACATAAATCTCTAAAGTCTCTGCCTATAAGAATTCATTAATCTTTGAATTACGTGTACCGTTATCGAAATGAACATTTCCAATTATCAAGTGCTCATTCAATCCGTGAAGCGCGTTCATAAAAGAGTCAAAGGGAACTGTATAACAAAACGGTTCAGTAAAAGTAAAGACGCGGTGCGCACGAGCACGATTGAGGCAAACAATCGTCGTTGATAATAACCGTAACGAGTCCGGCGTCGATCCCGTTTGCATCTGTATTGTGTTCGGGGCAACGTACACGCAACCTCAGTCATCAACTGTTTACAGCTTAAACTTTAAACAATGCTAGACTTCAGAACTTCGAGCAAACTCTTGCATTGATTACCGAAACAACGTTAAGAAGATTTGTCAATATTTAAAACGTTACTCTCGTAATGTAGCCGTCAAATGGTTTTAAGGCTACTGGGCTACATGAAAGACTTTTTTATGTTTTATTGGTTCTTGGTAAGTTACATCGATTTCGGGATTTCAATTGAACTCGTTCGTTTATTTCAGGAACACTATTTATGGGATTATGGGACTTTTTTATAGGACTATCCACGGACTCCCAAGGAAGGGTCAAGTTTTGTTGTTTTATAGGTAAACGAAGATGAAGCGACTTGCTCAGAAAAAGATTAAGCGGCGTTAAAGGATGTAAGGCGCCCCAACACTAGGCAGATACAGATTGAAGAGATAAAAGTATTAACACTGATAGGATAGGATTATAAGTTCCTACTTAATACAAATGCTCTTACTTAGTTCTGAAGTCACAGTGACATAGCAATTAATTAGAGGACTTAAAAAGACGATACATCGATTGCTCGTTGCCCTAACGGCCAAAGACTTTCTAATCCTTATCGCCTCTACCTCTCCAGTAACATTTGAACTTCGACTTATGCAAATGGTAACTATAGATGCTTTAAATAACGGACTTTACTATATTATAAATATGAATATTTATGTAGCAGCGTGCAGTAGTTTTAGAATTTCTGTTTCTGTTACAATTAGTTAAGTCTGTGCAATGAAGTATCATGTTAATGATACAACAGACGCTTCCAATAAGATAATGAATAATCTTTTGTTCGACAGCTAAACACCCACTTCAGCTACTGTACCCGTCTGAACAGTTAACAGTGCATGCAATAATGAGCTAGTTTAGTAATACATATGAGCTGAAATTACTTATCCTTGCCCCATTTCCTAGTCTACTTCTTTATTGCTCGAACGAGTGCCCATAACGATTTGTAGATTTCACGACAAGACGGGTAGTAAAAATTGGTTGACAAAAACGAACGAGGGAAAGTATCATCCACGGACATTAAAATGTCATTACATTTTTATGTAAGTTCCCTCTAAATATTTTACGTATAATTGATGTAGGTACGTTCTCATGGTATTTATGTTCTTATTGTTTTCTCATATCAGTGTCAGTACCTAAATTAACGTGGTCCATTAGAATTTTGTCATTAATATCTTTATGATTGGGTTTAGGCACAAAAACACGGTAATACCGTATGTACAAAGTTTAGTTATCGAGTGTCTAGTGTTATGAAATTGATGAACAGCTTGTTACATAGCAACAAGTTGTAATATTTAGGGGTTCTTCAATACAATGTGCCGTCGGTTCTTGCGTGAGAACTGACATGGGTTTACAGTACATTTTCTTTCAAATCTCTATACCGTTAGTAATAGTTGATAATAATTTATTGATGAATAGAACAGTTGACCGATTTTCCTTCCCGGACGTAAGTGAAATACAATTTACATCTTACTGAGGATATTAATAGAGCTTATTTTAGATGAAGTCGTTCGATGAATGAATAATATTTATAACCTGCGCTTCCTTCATACCATTCCAAATATTATTATCTACGAACATGAGAGCATCAAGAGAACGCATTAGCGAATGTAATACATTACTGAGATAGTAATATAAATACAGTGGTATGTCGTTGTTGTCAGCCAATTTGTTTTTGTCATTATAATTTATTTATTGAATAGCTACCAGGTACTTGAATGCTACTTTTTAAAAACCCTACTTCCGCGTTGAATATAATTCATCAGAATTTTTCAAGACTTGAGTGTTTATCCACCTGGATTCTCTTTGAAAATTAAGTTTAACCGTCGTGCGAATCTTGCTAAATTGATAAGTATGTGCGAACAGCCTCGGACTGCGAAATAATTCGAATGTACTTGTACAACACTATGTACCTGTCACTCTTATCAAAAGCTGTGATTGATTTTTTTGTGAAAAATTTGGACAGCTCGATAATTGAAGACTTGATATTTGTAACGCTGAGATTAAGGAGTCTAGGGCGCTTCATTCCCTATCAACTGCGATAACAGTTGGTGTCCGTGTGTCGTGATACAAATATCAAAAATTATCTTATCACACTAACTCCGGTAAGGTGCAAACATCTTAAACAAACAACGTCAGTTCAGTTCAAACTTTAAATACTTTGAAAAATTCTACGCAGGACGTTAACCGGCTACAACGTATTTAGTTAAGAATAAAGTTGGCTCGGAACCGGAAAGAAAAACTAGGCTCATTATAACGAGAATAGTAAACGAAATTTGGCAGAAACTGATAATCACGTGGAAGTGACCACGAGACAATTTTAAAAAAGTCTAAAAGTAGTTTTGCAAAACGATATTGTAGTAGCTCATGATTGCAAACCGATCGGTTTTAACGATGTAAGCGAGTGTTGCACAGTAGCGAGTTGATATTTCTGACAGTTCCCGGTATATAGAGCGCACGATCGATGATACTTAGATCCGATAATATCTCGAGTGTTTTGCTTGTAATCGCTGATGCAGCGCCCTAGATATCTCCAGAGAAGAACAAAGTTGGCATAGATATTGAGGATCAAAGTGCGGCGTGGGCGCACGACCCAATACCGCGGGCGGCAAATCACTCGCGCACGCGCACCGGACCTTTTGCGTGTGCATCGCGCAATTAATTTGTATGAACGCGCTACTGAATTGATGTACTTCATTCCACACCCAGTAAATAGAACACGCAAATTAACATATTATAACCTACCATTTACTATTTATTTCAGAACAAACCGATTTTCAGAAAATCTTGAACCTAAATCCAAATTTTGATTGATGCTGCCCTAACTGCGTTAAAGGATTGGAATAAAACAATAATTACTATTTCTTTATGTATTTCAAATAGTTCACAAGTTATTATCAAATAAGTACAAAATATTACTTAAAGCCAATTGTTGTCCTGTCCTACTAAGTATGAATAGACTATAGTCTAGAGTAGACTTGACGGAAACGCGCCGGTACCGAGCTTTACGTACTTGAGATTGAGGTTATGTTGTGATAACTGTTTGGAGCAAAAGCCGGCTATGAAACTGTAACTGGAATTTGCCACTTAATTCTACTAGTGATAAGAACTAAAATAGCTCGCAAGCCCGTGGGGTGGAGAGGTCGGAGAGGCGATTGAGCCTGCGCGCGCA
The DNA here is from genome assembly GCA_963853795.1 of Xestia rhomboidea. NCBI lineage: Eukaryota > Metazoa > Arthropoda > Insecta > Lepidoptera > Noctuidae > Xestia > Xestia rhomboidea. The sequence continues at coordinate 13,197,278 of OY970767.1, read as the reverse complement.
GCCGGCATGGCCGCCGCCGCACACCTGATTGCCAATACAACCCGATAACATTACTGAATTACAACATATTACACACGTTCACGACGCTTTAAATACCCCCTGGATGCATCTCACACCGATATTATCACGTGCACCACTTCTGCACACCGACAACGACAACTTCTGAACACGTTAAGTAATCAGCTGATTATCAAACTTTTACCGGTGTTTATGTATCCGACACGGTACTTCGTCACTGGAAACGATCCGCGTTTCTCATTTCACGGTCATAGGAGGCGTCTTCCGCGAGCTAAGCGGACGGTCAGCCGTCGCCGGCTCGTGCATCGGATGCACTTCCGCTAGAAGCTCGGGAACGCGGCCAGGGACCGACGAGCGTACCTGGACTAGTCTGCCAGCTGAGGCCTCCGACGAACATCTTCCTGCAAGATAAACAATACCAATCAGTCACTGAAAAAAGCGCGACGAGCCGGTTTCTTGGGAGTAGAGACGTACCCCGGGTCGTTGGGCACCTCCGCGGGGCTTCTGGCCACATCCTGATTCTGGGTTTCCATGGGCTCGGACGCCAACGGCGCGGGGCGGGCCGGGCGGCGCACTACGACTACGAGCGAGCGACGGCACGGCGGGGACGGCTCCCGGAGTCGCTCGGCTGCACTACCGACTACCGGCACGAGACTGGCGCGCCGCGGCGCACCCCTCCACGCAGCGGCCGCCCCCGCCCGCCCGCGCCCCGCATCGCCCGCGCCGCCGCCGCATCGATTCATTCACTCCGTACACAATTATTCATACGGTGGGCACGACGGACGCGAGCAGCGCGCCGGCAGCACCACGTGAGCGCGCAGCACGTGCTCGCGCCCCCCCTCTACACCCGCGCGCGCCCGCTGCCGCCCCGCCCGCGCCCAGAGCACGCCCACCGCGCGCCTACACGCTCACCACCACCCTCATACACCCAACTTCCAAACTTTATCGAACTAATATCAATAATTAAGTTTCAGACAAAACTTTTCAAAACATTCTATTTGACATTTGTTATCAGTCGTAGCAACACTCAGTATTTACATAAAAATCTCACAAATGATCTACCTGCATGTTTCTTACTCGCTTCGTATCTGCAAAATTTATGTAGTAAATGTTGCATCATAATAATTTTATGCGATATCATCAGACGCACTAAGCGCCGATCGTGTCGTAGCGGCGCGAAACCTCTACAACTGACGTCACTGAGTGGCTTGTCAGACGCTCGTAGCACCGCGCTACGAAGCTGCTACGACCACTTTATATACGGACATTGAAATGAAATTTTGTTTATTTTTGCAAGTACGGTTTTTACAAACACTTTTACACGTCATTTTTTAAAACTAGATGGGGCCGGTGTTTCGTACCTGACTACTCTGAGAAGTAACAGCCGAAACAAACTCAGAGGTCATAGTCTCATTTGAAGTCCAACAAACTTAATTTCGTATTAGCCGAGTTTAACCAAATTATCCGTATCTCGAATATTTACGCGAAAATAAACTATGTTGATACATAAGATTTTTTTATTTTTTTTGTGAAACATTATAACCTATTATACATATTTAATAAAAACGGAATCTGTAAAAGTTGACGCAAAAAGTTGGCTGACGATATTAGAATGACTTAAAAACTCGTAACTTGGTGACTTTACTTTATAGAAAAATATAAAAATTAGATCTTTTTATTTAGCCACAATCCTGAACAATAAAGAGAAAACAAAGGTTCGAAAAAACTTTTGTAAGTCACATTCTAATGATATTATCGATACGATGTAGACGGCCTCACAGTTTCGCTTTTACGTCGCGTGTTCAGACATCCTTTCCGACGGAATCGAAAAATGTGACATACCAGACGACAGAGCTTATACAGCACAAGATTTCAGATATATTTTTTCTTGGAAACTGAAAAAACAGAAAAGTGCTGGTAAAAATTACTATTCCTGCAATAACGAAATTAATTTCATCGAGATCTACAGACACCATTGTAAACTAAGCGCATTTAGGCTTCTAGGCTATTTGAAAACGGCACAGACCGTCTGGCAACATAATTTAACCATTCAGTAAGTGGTTGCGGCTGTGCTGAAAATATCATTCGCTTTAGATCAATACTGGGACCAAAATGCCGTACTGACCCGGTCTAACAATAGAACAACCCAGTTGTCCCGTATTTTGTTATCCAATCTGAATGTACTCATCCCAGTCCTAGTTCTGAAGGCAGGCAAGTCTTTTCTGCACCGTGTCGGCCCAAGCTATACGGAAATAGCAAATGTCGTAAAGAATTTTGCTGCTTTTCTAATGCATAGGACTCATGCAGTCATGCACTTGTTTTCTTACTTGGAAAATAAAAAAAACTTGTTCTTGGAAGGCCTATGGAGACAACCCTCATTCGGACGTTTACCCAAAGTTAATTAAATACCTAAAAGAAGGCGAGGATGTCTTTAAACATTTTTTGGGGGAAATCCTCACCATAAAAGGTACCCTCCGTCTGGGGAGAACGGAGCTAGGGTAATGACGGCTCCTTTCAACTAAAACCCCACGGGTTCTGTCCTACCTTGGGTCGGGGGCCCGACTATTATCAGCCCACCATGCCTAGTGGACCCCATCCCCAAATGTCTATCAGCCTAATTTCTGAACAGCATTATGACAAAAATTCAAGCCGCGACCTCGCTAAAAACTAAAATAGTTTCTCTGCATTGCATTTTAAATCGCGTCTGGACTGAAAATATAATTCTTTTTGGATCAATACAGCAACTAAAAATGTTAAACTGACCTGCCTAAGAATAGAGCAACCCAATTGTTTCTGCAGATGAGAATTCTGTTAGAGCAAAATGGTGCATTGCTAAAAATGGATAGGCTGCTGCATGGACGGTGGGGTTATCTCACAAAGGGAGTTTAGTTCTTCCGTCTTTTAATGACGAGAAACCGCTGGGTAACGCAAATCCGGCTATTTAACTTTGTAATTATTTCAATTCTCCCGTTGTTTGATAATTGTTTTTGGCAGATCCAGGTTACATACAAGATCTAAAGGAACTGATTTGGTCGATCTATCTGAAGTAGCCTTCTGCCACCCAAGAAAGACCTAAAAAATTAAGTGATCCCCGCAAGGTCTGGCGATGAAAAGCAGCATACATACTGTCAAAACTCAACCAACGGAGAAAAGCACCAATAAAGAATGGTAGTGGTCGTGGAAGTACGTACAGTCAGTGCCCTGTATTGGCAGCAGACCCGTCTTACAAAGTAGAAGACGAAAGATGAACCGAGTAATGCAAATCACAGACGGACACATAAAATATTATCCATTTCGGATCAATCATAAGCCTGGCCTGGCCTGGCTTCCAGTCTAACCGGATGCAGCTGAATACCTGCATTTTACATGGAGCGACTGCCTATCTAACCTCCACAACCCAGTTAGTACTGGGTAGTACGATACCCCTTGGTAAGACTGGTTGTCAGACTTTTTGGGCCACTGACTACCTGTAAAGACTGTCAAAGATTTGCAAATGACAGCCGGGACCAACGGCTTAACGTCCTTTCCGAGGCACGGAGGAAACCCGGTATGTAATGGGTTCTCGCCCATCCACAGACCAACCTAGGCAAGCACCTTAAGATCGACCCGAGCGGCTGTTATTATTTAGCCAAGGGCTCCACGTCCGTTCCGTATCCGTTTCGGATCAATACGGAAACTAAATCTGACGGGCTGATTCCGTCTAAGAATAGAGCAGACTACATTCTCCTTTTATGAGGTTGGATGCGATAAAGCGATTTAATTAAAGACATATTACATCATCTTGGATACTATATTAAGTAAATGAAATGGTCACCATCAATTATTAAGGAAATTACTTTGAGCAGTGAAACTGGGACTAAAAAAGTTGGTACCAGGGTTCAAGTTGTGGATAGTTTTTAAAGTTCAATCAATTCTAGTATTGAATTCATTATACATCAAAAGAAAGACGGCATACGCTGTTATATTCACATATTTCGATATGTCAGGTGACCCAAGTTTTTAAAGTTTTTTTAGATCAGAATTTAAAAAATGATCATGATAAATCATGATCTGTCAAATGACCAATTTGGTCGAGACGCCATTGTTTAACTATTGTGTCTACTACGTGGACAGATCAAGGGATAATGAAGACAAGAAGTTCCTTTGTGCAAATGCGCGTGAGAGCAGAACAGAAACAATGAAACCGAAGTTTAAAGTTGTGGACAAAGATTTTATCAATTAATTGAAGTTATATTTTAAAAGGAACTTGTTAAATGTTACCAGTTAAATCCACATTTCTGACGGAAGATCCATTATATTCATAATTTCGACGGTAGAAGCGAGGTCTATTTAAAACTTCAGTAGCGGCTAACTGACAAGTTGAAATGAAAGCGCTAAAAGGAGATTCAGCTGCAGTGGTGGCTGCGGCAGTACAAAAATATCATCCGTTTCGGATCAATACTGCAATTTAAACTGCAAACAGGAATAGAATAACCCAGTTCTTCCTCCAGATGACGTAATAGGTAGTTGGGGCATTATATCGAGCATTAAAATAACCTCTACAATGGTGACTAGAAATGTTGAAATGTACATACCTTGACAGGACCACTCTGGGCAGTCAGACCCGAAAAATTGTTCCCAGTACACATGGATGTACCCACAAAATCTCATCTTAAAAACAAGGATTTTGCTTTATGGCACATACCATTCCTAACGTGCATATGTCATAAGATAGACATTGCTTTTAAAAAGAAATAAAAATGTTTAATGTCTAGTATTTCCTCCACTTCAAACATTTTTAAATGGCACTAAAATATGTTTAAGCCTCTTTCATATTATAACGTCCTCATTATGAAAACGTCCACTATAAACTCAACAATATGGAATAACTTGTTCTCTCAGTAAAACTTGGAAAAGCTTAAACTGTCGTACAAAATATTTTACGAGAAAGATTCAGTTTTAGCCTTAGTTGAATAATATACTAGTTTTAGTTTGAGATTCTGTCTACAGTCACGTCCGTTTTAATATATGATGTTATATTTAGTTAGTTACTTTTGTATGCTATTTTGGAATGTATGTTTTTTTTACTTGAAAATGTTGCATATTTGCAAGAGCCTACACATTCTGGGTTAAGTCGCTAAAAAGATGGAGCAAGGTATACTTTCACGACAAATAGGTAATTTAACATTTCACTAATTTAAAATTGGGATGAGAATGGCAATATAAACACGGTTCACATATACCTTTAAATTCGAATGAAGCAATCAAATTGAAACGCAACGTAGTACCTGCAATGTCGACCATAATTATCAACTTGGTGTAATATTGCCATAAAGATATTATTACCTTACCGTGTACTTACATCGGTGTGCTGAATTGCAACATCAGCAGAGATCTTACCTTGTAAACTTAGAATCTAAGGTTAATTAAAACTACACAAAATTGTGGGACAATTCCCTTGTTTTTACGAACATTCGCAGTCTAATCTTCAGTCAACGTTTCAGTCAAGTTCTACATTTTTGCCAATTTTTTGTCGCTGAAATGAGATTGAAAACGTTCATAGCGGTACGGGAACAGGCGAGACGACAAAAAAAAATCGAATTAGTCCGTCAATTAGACTATCAAAAAATATTTGACCTGTGTTTTTTCTTTTGTTACGTAAACCAAAATTGACGAAGATACGACGCTTTGAAAATTCCCAATACGTCACGCCATGGTATAATTTTTAGCTAGTTCTGACGTCACGAGCCACTCCCGAGTTTTGATGCGTTTTATCTTTGTCAATATTCATTGATTTACAAAAACAAAAAATACGTGTCCATTAATTTCCAATACTCTAACTGACTGACTAGATCTAGATTTGCAATTTTTTGATACTGTCGTCATGCCTATTGGCCCTCTGTTCTATAACAGAGGGCCAATTCCCGTACCGCAACCGTAAACACTGTTTTAAGCTTTCACGGTTTTTAACTAAACTGAAATGTCACTTACGGGGTGTCTTCCGTATCATAAGGTATCGGGAGCTCAAAATTAACAATAATCATCGGAAGATATCCCGTTAGTGACATTTTAAGCTCTGTTAAAGTAGGTTTAGATAGAGTGACGGTTCTAACAAAATCATACAACAAAAATAAATTGATAAACATATCGTTTATTACATTGCTTCATAAATGAATACGTTATATTTTGCATGATTGACATTACAAATATGTTGACATTAGGGACCGAAAAGGTTACCTGTGTAGGAGTTTTGATTGGATGTTGATTTAGGGTTAGGTGAAAAACCCTACAGTAAATGTTAACCCGTATTGGGTTAACCTCAATAACAGGCCGGCTAATCAACCTATAATAACCAGTCACGCACAGAGCTCATATTAGTACATCAAAATATGCAATAAAGTGACGGAGTCAGCCTGCGCTCGGTGCTTTGTGTCTTTCATTCTGGTTAATCAATAATATTTAAAGGGTTAACCCTTATTATAAGGGCTTACCGTTAACCCCACAAAACCATATATTATAAGGGTTAACCATTTAAGTAACCATTTATTATACTGGGTGGAAGGGACAACGATGGTTACCACGTGTTCAGGACATCATTCTGAAAATACAAATCTGCTGTTTCATTCATTTTGACAGTGTAGGTATTGAACGTTTGTAGGAAAAAGGAATTCTTTTTTTTTATTACCATAGAAACATTCTATGTTTGGAATGATGTACTGAACATGTGGTTACTGTTTGAGCGTCGATGTTCTTCCACCCTGTATACCCTGATAATATATGGACTAATCATATACGGGTTAACCCATATAATGGTTAATCAAACATATAGGTTATACCATTTAACCTTTTAAACTGATCAATCGGTCCCTGGTTGACATTTAAGTTTACTCTAGTGCCGATTTCGCTCTTTCCTCATTTTTGACCACATTCGAATCATTGAGGTGTGAGATATTTTGTATTACCTATCTGTACTGATATAAGGATTAGCTTGGGCTGTATATTTAATCGGGAACTTTGTAATTTTTGTAAATTTGTGTTTCCAACAAAGCCACTTGATTTCCCCGTTATGTTGTGAGAAAGAATTGATGCAACGCCAGAGAAAACGAGTTTAAGGGGTCAATCTAAGCATTTTTGTACGCAGTATGTGTACCAATACACCAAACCATTTTGAAAAACCATGATTTTTCACATTTCAATACTAGGATTTGCGGGTAGTGCTAGCGATGAATTACCTAAATAGCCGAGCGCTAGTTTGCTTCACTGTTAAACTCTCTCAATCGCGAGTAACTTCTTAATTTGTATGGAATAATTGTGTTTCCCATTTCTGTCACGAGGAGGCGCTAGTTTAGCTTCACTTTAAAATTGAAGTTTATGTTAAGGCAATCGGTCTAAAAACTCATTAATCGAGGGAGCGATATCGGCACTATAGTCTTTTTGGTCTTAGTTTCCATAAGTTACAATAATTATTAGGCAAGCATGGTTTGGTTTTAAAAATTCTATGGAAAATAGCTTGAAACTGCTTATAATTAAGAGCGTATTTAAAAGTAATCACAGTATGGAGATTCGTTGGCATTAGGTATATTTAAAACTGAGCCGCTAATGTCCTATTTTTATGAGTGAAATCACAATGATAATGTTTATTGATTCTAGGACGGTAAATTAATATACTGATGGAAATTTTTATCCAGTTCTTTGAACAACTCATGATTGTTACCACCGGCTTTTAATTTTTTATTATATTGCCAAAATCACAAGTAAACTTATGTGGTTGGTTGCTCACGCCAACAGCATGAACAGGAAAACAATGAGTTTTATCGTACAAATATGTTTACATGCGAAAATCGTCTAGAGTTCCTCGCATGGACATACGCTCGCATTTGACTGTAAACGCGCTTTATTGTTAAAAATAAACGACTAATTCGTTAAAATAATACCGTACATAAAAACAAAAGAAATCAGTTGAAATGGGACATCAACGCTCATATGACTACAACAATACAATGTTAGATAAAATACCTATTTTACTAGAGATCAAAATATTTCACTAGTTATTATGATTAAAATTACATATCGGATAAACAACCACATTCAGACATAAAATGGCAATTAGTACATCAATTATTACATCTATGAGTACACACACTCACGACATCCATTAAGTAATACCAAAAGGTACATACACAATTATCCTATTTGAGAGTGAGATTTGTCCCAGATAGACTAGGACTGTATTTAATGAAACTAGATTGAAGATGATCTCGTTGGAAGTCTGTCTATCATCAAAAAAATATTAATCATAACATAACATCACACCTGTAATCGCTTCGGGAATTACAGGTGTGATGTGATGTTATGATTGATGACACCTGTAATCCCCGAAGGGGTTAGAAAGAGGTGTATTTAATAGTACAGTCACGAGGACCAATATGTAAACACCTAAAAATTTTAAAAAGTGTGTTTCTGTTACAGTTCTGATTAAAATTTCGTGTTGTTACGAAGATAGCATTTTAGAACTCCTATTTTTATGAAAAAGATCCATCTCCAAGTTACAATCGTTATTTCTCGCGAAAATTGATTTTAAATTTAGGGAAGTGTATACATATTGGTGCTCGCGACTGTACACCCACATTTGGCCAGTTATGTTTAAGTCCCATGTAATATGAGGCGAGCTTATTGCCATCAACCGGGCACAAATCCAGACTCCGATGCTGCTACTGAGAAATTCCTGGTGGAAAAACCCAATAACACTTAGCCCGACCCGGGAATCGAACCCAGGACCTCATGCTCAGCAATCGTGCTCGACCAACGACGCAAAAAATATAAATCATTTAAGTGAAAACACAGCCATTAAACAACACAGCGCAAGGATCTTTCTAAATCCCGAAATAATCTTTGGAATAACTAATCCAAATTACCCTAATCATAAATAGTAACAAAAATTCAAACATATCTTAAACGAATTCACAGCTGACAAAATTTTGCCAACTTAATTATTAAACTTAAAAATACATAAATATTATACTTATTGCAAGCTAAGCAAATATGAGGCTGGCATTAACGTTGTAACAAATAAAAAATACCGTCGCCTAAAAAAAAATATTGCAACGAAAAAGCACTTACAAACTAACATAATAAATAAACGTAACATTGCACAAAAGCTAAAAGAAAAAATATTGCAAGCAAATAATAACTTAAAGCTGACATCGTAGCCGCCAAAAACTAGCAAAATATTATATTTATTTCAACTCAATAAAAATAAAGATTAATAAATAAACGGACTGGTAAACGATGTTCGTGAACTCAAATGGCGGAAGAATCGCTGTATTCATTTTGCTACCTTTTTTAAAAGGTCAGAGAGTTTTTCGAACTATTTGATAGATCGTTTCGGAGTAGTCAGAAAAAAGTAGACCGAATTAGTTTATTACATAATTATTTTTAGACTTTGGTATTACATATCAAAAGAATGGCAAACAGCCTAACCGAAAATATATCATCATCACATCCATGAATTAATCCTACTATTATTGAGAACTACGCACTTTTTAGCGCTATCTGTGATTTACATAATCATTATAAATTGCACAAAATAAATAGACAAAATGGTGGTAATTTATGTAAATCACCAGTGCCTACAATCAGGTTAACCTTAGCACAAGGGAATATTTTAAACCAGTGCCTTACTCGTATATATATAACTTTGCAATAAGTAATACGATTGTGATATTTTATTGACAAAGACTAGCTAGAGTGGAGGCTGTTTGCGTTTATAAGCAAAAGCATATAATATGCATAATTATGTATTAAAGCAGCTATGCGTAAATTCTGAAAGAAAGCTTAGTAAAAATAATCACAGGTACCTACAAATTTGGCACAATTTTAGTATAACATTTTAATAAAAATAAATATGAACCGCAAAAAAACTATTTTCACAATTACTTGAAGAACTTCTTAGCCTATCTTGAACAACGTTTAGATCTACGAATAAACCTACATTTTCACTTATAGACTATTCTACAAGAATCTAATGAGTACTTTAAAATTTTAATTATCTTCGTATTGAAGTACTGGAAACATACTATAAGTTAAAACCCTCAGCTACGAGATAAAAACGTCTAAACAAGAAATAAGTGATTGAAATCCCATCAAAAATAGAATTACTTGATTTATCAGAAAAACTGTATTAAAAAAATACTTATTCAACTTTCACAACTAGTCAGTTTCAAAAAGGAATCACTTTGGTAGTTTACCCTTCTTAACGTAATTTAATAGCATACTTTAAAGAAATGAACCCAAGTTCATGAATAAATACGCCTACATAAAAAAACTAGATCAATTTGTTGAAAATTGAAACAAATATACTCGCCGTTGAATTAACTTATTGCTTTGTCAAACCAATCACCACTTATCAGGAATTAAGAGAGAACTGCTAATCCTAACGAAACTTAAGTAAATACTTAATCACTTTTTGCCATACCCTGATAAAAGTAAATTGAAGTAGTTTTCCCAGCATACCAAATTCCCATAATTAAAGACGAGTTTTAAGCGCATAATCGAACTTAATGTTTTGAAATAAAAGCTTGTTTACACTTGAACACAGCACGCCCATTGACCAAAAACGCTCAAGTAACTGAATACGATCATAGAAAGCTACAAGTGACAAGCTACAAGTGTAAAGCCTGCTGGCTTGGCTTGGCTTGAATAAGTCGAAATATATCACTATAAATAATACTGATTCCGCATAATCCCAATTTGTACTTTCTGACAAGTAACACACAACCTTTAGTACGTCTTAGTACACAAACATAATACCTACTTACTAAAATAACTTTCAGGTAACATAGAGGTAGATAAAACAAACATTAATTTGTCCTGATAACAAAAGAACAGGAAGTAAGTTACTTAGAATTAATATTTAGGGAGTAATATTTATGGTTTGCTAATTTTTTTTTTTATAGTACATTTTGGTTTAAGTGGGGAAACTTTTTCATTGCATTCTAGGCGGAATTCACACCCGAGCCACCAGGCAAGGTTGCTATGGAGCCGAGAACAGCAGTAACAAATGCCCACGTACATAAAAATGTACTATTATGCAATGTTATACCAGGTTAAATTGATATTAGAAATTGACACTAATCAAGTTCGTGAAGTTTCACTTGTTAAGTTAATTTTCTTAGGCCTCCTGAACTACTTCACTGAGCTGCTCAGTTTGTGATTATTGACTTAGATCCAACAAACAGTAAGCTGGCATCGGATTTATTTAGGCCAGAACAAATAGAAGCAGTTGATTTGTCACAGAATTTATAATTCAGGATGAAATTTTAGTAATACAAACACAGCAGAACTTGGTTACAGGTATAAAAAATATCAATTAAAAACCGCACTTATGTATTTCAATCATGAATACAATATTAACTGTTGTGCTCAAAGGATTACTCAAATATATCCTAGGGCAATTTTGCAGACAAGACTGTTTAGCTAAGCTTTGGTTGCTATTTTACTGATACCAGCATGGTATGGACTGGGCCTTATGACTCATGGTTAGGTTAGATTAGTAGGTACTTGCTGCACATTATATTTGCACTATGTCTACGGCTACATTTTATATTGCTACTAGGTATTTAAATGTAAGCATCAATTCATTGAATAACTTGATAAAGTTTAGGGGAGATTATTTTTTAGTAATTATAATATGAGATCAAGTAATGTTTAACTATCATGGAATGGATTCTTGAAATTACTTCTTATTCTTTTGGGAATTTTCAGCGTTTGACGCTAACAAAGCCGACAGAGTAGCGTGGGTAGCACTCAATGTACCCGAAGTAGGACTTACGATATTACCCGATGAATGTCCCACGTTATTATTGTTCAGCAACCCGCCGCTGGTTCCTGAACTAACGATAGTAACGTTTGGCGGTGGTGTTACACCATTCGCGAAGCCAGTAGACAATACCTTCTGCGTATTATGCATCATAAACGACTTGGCAGCCCCTGCACTGCCTAAAGTCAGAACCTTCTTTAACATAACAGAGGAATTACAAGCATTGTCGATCATATCTTTGGTTGTAGATATACTATCGAAGTCTGTGGAGCTTGTTGAGACGACTGTACTTATCTTTGGCGTGGACGTGTGCAGTATCGGGCGGACCGCAGTGACGCTGAAAGTCGCGCTCGAAGCAGGAGTCAGGTTGCTGCGATTGATGATGTTCCGTGAAACGATGGCGTTGTGGAGAATGTTCCCGGTGGGGAACGACTTGGAACTGACATTTACGTACTGCGGGGTACCGATGATGGTGGCGTTAGATGTACGTGTACCGAAGCCAATGATAGTACTGGCCGTCCCTTGAGACATGACCGTGCTGAATGTGCCCTTAGTGTTGATTGGTATTCTGCAAAAAAGACAAGATAAGTTATCTTTCTGTTTTAACCTGAACCGTTCAAATTCTCCAAAATATTAGCTACCATGGTAAGACCACAACTCGTTTTGTGTAAGCATCAGCATTTACACTATTACATAATTTTACTACTTTGGCGGTATTATTAACTCCTTAAACAAACACAACGTAAAAAAACACTCACCCACGGATAACCTGCGACGTAGTCCCAGGAATGTTCTGTATGGTAACAGTGGCTTGTGGCAGATGATGCACGGTCCTCTGCCCAGTCGGGGGGATGTTGGAACTGGTGTAGTAGTGCACTGTGCTCCCAGTGATGCGGGGAGGCGCGGCGATGTGGGCTACGGGCACACTGTGCACCATGCCGCTGGTGGTAGATGCTACTGTGATGCATTTCGTTTGGTTTACTGTAAACTGGAAAGAGAAAATATGTGTGAGATTTAAAACATGACAGCATGCGTGTGCCGTCTGTTTGCTCCGTGAAGTTGCGGCACATAGCGAACCTTGTAAATACCTCCTATATTGGACAAAGTGTATCTATGTCACAGTTACACTTTGCTCGATACACTTCAGCACGGCAGTCACGGTTGCAACGACTTAACCAACGAGGCTATCAACCTGATAGTGGAAAATACAGCATTAACTTACATTACTAGTGTTCAAGGTAGTGCTCAAATCAAATTCGTCATTAACTAATGAGAGAGTTTCAGGGTCAGCTCCAGTGAGCTTCACTATTGCTTTCCTCGCATCAGCATCACTCTCAATGTTTCCCAAATTACTGTTCAAAAAATCCATATCTGAATCAAATATACCATCCACCAAATGATTCTGACCATCCTCAGAGTCTTTGCAGAGGGAGAAGTCATCATTCTCCAACTTTATATCTTCTACTTTCATTCCATCTACATCAAGGTCATCCATATTCTCAACTTTAATACTAATGAGATCATCTTCATCCTTCATTTCCTCCATTTTAATTTCGTCCAAATCTTCGACCTTTATACCTCCATCTTTCATGTCATCCATATCCTCGACTTTGATATCAGCAAAATCTGTGTCTTCCTTCATCATTGGAACATCTGAGAAGTCTCGGCTATTTTCACCATTACCAATATACTGGCTAGCATCAAAACTGTTGCTGTCAAAGTTGTCATGATTTGGTTCAACTTTGATGTCTTCTATTTTGTATTTATCTTCCTCTTGTATGTTGCTTGTGCAAGGTTGAGGGCTGCTGGCGTTACTTATGTCGCCGCTTAGGGCTCTTTTAAGAACATAGGCCTTTATTTTCCTCAGCATAAACATAGGAACTTTGAAGCCTGTCAGTTCTCCAAGCATGGGGAGTGAGTTGTGTTTGTATGCATCACTGTTGGCAAGCTCTTCTATGTCCTCTAAAACCTGAAAATAAAACAAATTCAAATTGAATTACATCTGTTTATGTGAATAGGTCATCCATCATAGAACAAAATAAAACGTAATAATCACCATGATATAAGTTTTTCCGCCCACAGCATTAACCAAGTTATGACCAGCAATCCATTCTTTGTCCGAGGAATCAGCTGGATATCTAAGTAGGCCAGCGTGTCTGGTATACAGGCGGCCACGAGAATTGCCCAGGCCTAAAACCTGTAAACGAGTTATGATCCGATTAGTAACCCTCAACAAAAAGTTTCTTAATAAACTCTAAATGGGAGTTTGTTAAAATGGCTATTTAAAGATTTTAACTCAAGAATCCTCTTGCTGCACATCATCAGCCGTATAACAATTGAGTTTTCAAAGAAATGATCTTGTAGTTTATATTAAGTTTATTTGTATTAATTTAAATATTGATTGGCCAGAGGAGGCAAAACACAGGGAGAGATGGAAAGGAATGGGGGAGGACAGAATATTAGGGCGACATAGGGCAGTCAATGTGCAGGTACAAAGTACCAATTGATTGCCTACAAATATGTAAGTGTCAATTAGCTTATACACAAGTGCAATACAAAACTATTTAAATATTCACATAAACATTTTTCATAGTTCTTACTTTATGAGCATGAGATCCCATAATAAACAGTGTCTCTTGTGTCAATCTTGCCGGGTTCCACTTCTCAGGGTCTCTGATAGCAGGGGAAGGTAATGGTGAAGATGATGCACTGTCCGTGCTGTCCTCCTGTTTGATCTTCTTCCGTTTTATAGCCTCAATGTCGTTTTCAGAATCCTTTCTCTTCGGGCAAGGGCTCTGCAACTGTTACAAGTGTTTCTTATATTGTTTACCACATTTTTTTTTGTGTTTGGAACATTTGTTGGTTATACAAGCAGTACACTTAATCCTATACTATAGAATGATGCTCAAGCATAGGTTTTACCTTGAGCATAGATTTGATACACGACAAATGAAGTTTATTTTGCAAATGGCCGGTGTTTCGTGCTTGACTCTGACAAAAAACAGCCGAAACGAACTCAGAGGTTGTCTCTTTTAAGGTCCAGACATGATCTTGGTCAACTCACATGAGGTCTATGATTAGCTCAAATTAAAAATTAAAGAAAGAACCACAGATTTGAGTGGACCTATCCAGTAAGCATTTAAAGCCATTTGAGTGGTTAGACTTACTTGAATTCAGTTTTGAGTAGACTTAAATCTGAGAATTGTTCTATGATAAGACCCTGAGTACATTGGCAAACAACATGCAACTATGAAGTATTCTGGTAGATAGTTACTATGTGTGCGTATGTACTCGACACTAGAGTAGCAGCTACTGAAGTGTCTTGTGTACAAAGCTTAAGTAAATCTTACAAGTTCTCATTTTTAATTTTTGAGCATACAATAAAGAGTATTTTATATTCATATATTCTTTATTGCACACAAAATTAAAAAATATACACACAAAATTTATATCTTAAGTGTCTCACATTCACAACTGACTTGTGTCTTTGAGACTATATTATTGAATATATTACTATTCAATATAGTCTCAAAGACACAGGTCAGTACATTTACATTAATTTGTTTACTTACAGTAGACGGTTTGACAAGTTTAGAGTCAACACTGTTACTAGATTCTGAATCACTAGTCTCATACGGTGACTGTGTTGGTCGAGGAGGTGTGGTGTACAGTAAACGAGTGGCATCCAGCATGGCCCGACATACTGCTCTCACCTATGAAATAAAACACAATTAAAATTGCACAGCTACACATTCTACTATTTAGTGATATGAAAAAGATAACATTATGTAAATATGCGTAACTTTGTGACAGTCTTCTTTTTAAAATTAGAAAGAAAGAAAAAATATTTATTTGATAAAGCACACACACAATAATATAATAAAGATACAAAATAAGGAGTAAAACATAGATGTGCTGTGTGCCCCACGGCTGCGCCAAAAAGGTCCATTTCAGCATTTATGCCAGACAGGTGATGCTGTCTGACGCTGATCTTCCAATGAACCTTGAGGGGGAAGTGACGGAAAAATTACTAATTATAATAATTATGGATGTCTCACGCTTTGTTGTTATTCAAAGTAACATACAGATAAAAATTGTTGATGAGCAGACCCGCACCAGCTTCGCCTGATGACAGATTATCATACAACTTTCCACCCCTATTTCACCTGCTTGGGGGCTGAATTTTCCAAAATTCTTTCTTAGCTGATGCCTACATATAATAGCTATCTTTTGCCAAATTTTAGCACAATCGCTACAACGGTTTGAACTGTGCGTTGTAATCAAACAGGACAAATGATATTATAGCGATTGTTGATTCTTTAGGTTTAAGAAATGAAAGAAATACCTGATCTTCGCTAACAGATTCATCTCCCAAATTCAGTCTTATGTTGTTAACAGCGGGAACAAAAAATTTCTGAAACATAACACAACTTACTTTAATATAATATTCCTCTAAATATTTAGACAGATTTGTTTAAGAAATGGACTGATAATAAAATACTTAAAAACAAATCTTAAAAAATGTTTACATGTGGAGTTAAAAGATAAAAAAGAATATTAGGTACTTCTACAAATGGTAAATATTTTTTGCTATGAATAAATGAAAAAAATACCACCGCAGGTCACTCATCCAGCCTCAAGATAGTGGCAAAATGATACGCAACATTTGTAACTAAAATAATAACTATATCTAGGTATTATTTTAGTAACTCATATTAACTCATCCTGTGCTCAACCTATCATAGCCTACTGTATTACCAGAAACTGTTATCTATTTTCATTTTGTAAAAAACTTACTTCCAAATATTTCTTGATCACTTGGTCTATTTCTCTTGTGACCGCTGACTGAATAGTTTGACGTAACATGTCCAAGGACTTGTTGGCACTTGCCCTGAACTCTGCAATAGGTCTTGAATGTGGCTGCACCGGTCCAGGCAGACTGAACCTTCTGTGCATAGCCGCCAGTGTGTTTATGGCAATCTGACGAGTAACTGGCTGCTTCTGAAAAATATAAAAAAACCATAGGTTAGAAAAAAATACAGTGGATATCATTTATTACGACCTTGGTTGTAGCGACCATTTACCTATAGCGACGTTAAATCTAAGTCCCTTGAATTTAAAGCATACACTAGTACAAAATTCATGTGGCTATAGCGACTTTGGATGTAACGCCGAGTTCGGGTGTAGCGACTGTTTTTAATGAATCATTTGTAAATTCCTAGAAATCCCATGCAGATATTGCGACCGGAGTCGGCCGCCAAAGACTAAAAGATTTTTTTTTCACAAACATTTCTTATCTTTTGTTTACATCCATTGCACACAGATGGTCAGCAAGTGTGGAGACCTTTACCTTTTGTTTATAGATATCAACTAAGTAGGTAGGGAAGCGTGTACATTTCAGAGCTTTTATGGTTCAGTTACAAAGTGATATTCTGAGTAGCAACTGGGTTTAGTAAAATTTTGAATAAGTATGGCTGCTAGACGCACATTCACTGTTACTCTTTACCTTTGCCTGTAACGACTTCCGGATATAACGACAAAAATAGAGTGGTCCCTTCATTGTCGTTATACCCGAAATCCACTGCACTGAGTAAAATAAATAAATCAAGTAGACTTGAACATTTTTGTTGCACAAGGCATGGGTATGGTAGAACAACTAAATATCTTTGTCATAATTAGAGATAGAGATTACTAGATAGAGATATAGATTACTATTATAAGACTATACGTGAGGACTTGTAATTGGCTTTCTGGTGACTATGGTTTCCTTTTTTTCTGTTTTTATTAGCTGTAAGTCCTCCATGTACTAAATAAATAAATAAATAAATAATGTAAATAACCCAAGCTATGGCTAGGTAAAAAGAAAAAACAAGAACACAGAAGCAATTGAAAAAGAAAAAAAAATCTAAAGATTTCTTTATAAACTTGTAGATTAAAATAATAATAGTCATGACTGAAAAGTCATCAAATTGTATGAAAATGCTGTGTGAAAATGCACAAGATTTGTTTAGCAAACCATTACTTCATAAAAATAGAGTTATTCCATTCCAATTAATTACAAAACAAGTGTTCTGGCAGTGGCACG
Organism: Xestia rhomboidea; assembly: GCA_963853795.1. Lineage (NCBI taxonomy): Eukaryota > Metazoa > Arthropoda > Insecta > Lepidoptera > Noctuidae > Xestia > Xestia rhomboidea. The sequence continues at coordinate 13,179,378 of OY970767.1, read as the reverse complement.
CAAATTCATTATTTACTCACTGACATTTTCATGGTCATTGTGCAGAGGTAAAGAAAATAATAAATCTTACCGCTTGCATATTGTTGGGTGTATTATAACGAACATTCAATGTTTTAGTCGGCGCCTGGAAGCCCCATGTACCACTGGAGCTAACTGGATTCTGATGCGAAGTGTCTACGTTATTCCAATTCTTTTGCACCACCATTTCGAATTCCTGTCATAGACTGTTTTGTTTGATTTTCATACCCGGACACTCGGGAGATCATTCACGTTCCTGTTAGAAAACCACTAACAAAATACTGTAGTTTCTGGGATTATGTATAGTATGTAGAACAAACAGAAAAACGAGCTTTGAATTTCAATTTTATTGAAAGAAGCTGCCCAAGCCCAACTTTAGTCAGATGTCAGATTCAGAAGGGGTCGGGAGGGGCGGGTGACGGGTGTGTTTGGGAATCAGTGTTACAGAATTAAAAAAATGTATATTGTTTACTGTTAGTTTGCTCTTTACTTCAAACGTAATGTATACTTTGCCAGAAAAATCAACCTGTTTTTACGACAATTTTGAATACTCGGATAAATTAGATAATTTTTGTTCATACAAATAAGCATGACAATAGGAGTACAAAGTTTTTGCTTTTGGCCTCGGATAGATTGGTTTCTTTATATTTGCCCAAGATTTCGCACCCTCCAATGCTTACGGGCCTTATTTAAGGCCCTGACGATGGAAGAATCGTATTCACAAGAAAAGAGTAGAGGAGGACACTAAATTTATTCACAAGTTAATAGCCAAAGTTATTATTAACACAGTAACATATTGTAGAAATCCAAATCTTTTCGATATACGAGTATATTCTTTCCTGCCAGAGGGGTGCAAGTGCACCCCCTTGCACCCTGCTGTTGGGGTCCATGGTAGACACCCATTGTGTGGAGACTATTGCTAGGTCAACCGGAAGTACCTTATAGGTTTTGGGGCGAAAACCTATATGGTAGTTCCCGTTTACCAGAATTTACAAAATTTGGAAAAAAGCAAGGTCCTAGAGCACATGTAAAGGGAAAAGTCTGAAACCCGTAAATATGTAGCGTAACAAAAAAAAGCGATTTTACTATTACAAACTTATTTTATTTGCGGTTGGTGCACTAGCCGTTTCGAACATCGAACAGCAAAGTTAGGTTTGTCCAAAGTTTTTTTTTGTGATTTTGTGAACACTACTGTGTGTGTGTATTTGAGAGCACATGAAAGAGCGGCACACCAAAGCTCTCTACAACCACATTAGAAAGCCATCGAGTGCAGTCGCTGTGGCCGAAACCGGCTAGATGGCATCATCATCATCATCAGGTACATACAATAGTGCAACATTTGCAGAGTTTTTTCAATATTTTTTTTCACCGATAACCGATAATCGAAATGACACCATAGCTTTTGAGTTTACCGGACTTCACCAAGGTTTTGGTTTGGGTTCGGGTTCAATCAATGTTTTCAATTTTCGTTCGGTACAGTTGTTCAACTGGAAGTATAAAGCTGAAACGAAGTAATTTTGATCTCAAACCTCCCGAAATTCCTAGCATATTTTTGCAGCATCAGTCGAAAAGATCACAAATGGTGAGATGAAGATTTCGAGCGCATTTCATTTGCTTTCTCTTTTCTTCACGTCTGTTGTTCAGTGTTGACGTACGCTGAAGTTGTCGACGGGTTAAACAAGTTTTTTTGGTGATAATACATAAAAGTAAGACATTATTTTATTTTATCACCCTCGCGTAGCCTGAGTTCAATAATCATTTGATTGGTTGAATGCTATTCATTCTATTATTACAAACATTACGTTTACGTATGACAAGATTGACAAGTTCGTATCTGTTTAACATTTTACTGCTTGCAGTCCGGTTTGAGAAGTGGGTTGAGTACGACGTGATCAGTTATTAAAGCAGTAATCAATTTACGAAATATTAATTGGTAAGATAACGCACCCACATCATATCGTTTGCTGATAAACCTATTTCTAAGACTGAATTTTTATGTCTTAATCAATAGGTATTTTTCGGTATTTTAAAGTTTCTCTAAGCCTTCCGCAAGCCTTTTGGACTTTGTACTTTGCTTTGCCACGAAGTTGTTTTCGTAGTCGTGATATTCTCACGGAAACCGAAAGATTTAACGTATTGTGTAATAAAATTCTACGTGAAAATATTATTCAGTTTCTGTACAGGTTAGGTGTAGGTATTTAGAGAACAAGAACTCATTTTCCTGCTAGCTAATTACCAGTTACTACCGACTACCATAACAGACATTTAAATTCTGCATTTTGCATTCTGTATCTATAGATTTTTAAAATGATAAATTGTGGTACCTCGGTACCACAATTTTGATTGTTTTGAATGTAAAATCAAAACATAACTTTTTCAGTAGTTAAAAATACCTGTTTTCCTGACTCATCATAGGTTCAAGCTGTTGTTCTTAAACTAAAAAAAAAACATTTTTACTGTGAAATTGTGCCTGAGAGTGTTTTCACAATCCATTCTAGGCAGCCAAGACCAATAATAAAATAATACTATAATTAAATACTATAATATATATAGTATTATTAATTAATAATACTATAGTTTCCAATGCCATCTCATTTGGTGACTATTTTTCATACAAACTTGCAATTCATGGCTTATCTTTTAGACATAATATCACAAATTTTATCAGATTATGCTTCATTTAGTTTTTGGTAATGCCCTTGAAAAAATATTATAAATCCTGTCATTATGATTTAGACTTTTTTATCTGAAAACCCATGTTAGTAGTTTGACCAGCATTATGTTGGCTAAGTCATACCTAGACAACTTTCTGAACTATACTTTTATATTTCTAGATAATATTATATACTACTAACACTGATACCAAGTGTGATGTGTTTTAAAACGAAGATCACTTCTAATAGAGCAAGTCATGGATAGAGAAAGCCGTTCAGAATCTGTGGTTATCAAGAAAACTGAAATGCCAACCATACCAGTATTTCTTGTTTATATTTTATGGCTTCTAGCCTTGTTGTTTGAAATTACTAACTTAGTTCTCTGTTTTCTTTATTTTTGTTTAGATTGAGATTTATTTGGTTAGTAGTTCCTATTGCTCATTCGTGATGCATTATTTATGACCGAGGCGGTGGTCTGTAAACATGACAAACACATACTTTGACTTAGACATGTTCCCATCTCTATCTCGCACTTGCAGTTTGGTAGTTGTACAACAGTGACAGGAATAATGCTAAGCCAAAGTAAGTGCTTGGTAACATTCATGGATTGGCCTCATAAACATCAATTAATTCACTATTATCAGGGGGCCTAAAATCGCCGCTTTAGCGGAATCTTATTACGAATCACGTTTAAAAATTCTTTAAAGATTCTGCTCAAGCAGCCATTTTAGACCCCCTGTACTCATAAATAATTTTGCTAGTAGGTAGTAGTATTCACAGGATAGTAAATAGGAGTCAATTGTCAATTTATTACATCATCCTCTTACGCTCTGGGAAGATAAAATTGATGATACAATAGTGCAATAACAGTTGAAAGTATGTAGATAGTATTTGGATATCAAAAACATGTTGTTGTTTATACCTAGTCATTTTATTATCAATCACATTTAGGTACAACAATTGGATTTGTTTGGTTTATTTCTAACTTGGTTTATTCCACGATGACTTATCTATAATATTATTAATAATAAGTAAACAATTATAGTATTTAGTACTTTTATTGATTTACCAAAGTTTTAAGCATGTCAACCATTGTGATTGTGTATGAAAAGTTTAATAAAAATATTTCATTCCTACACAAGTGTTTTTCACATACCCATTAAAAAAAATGTCTGCCCCTTGTTTAATAGTCACCTATGTAATGTATTCTTTGAACTTTAATTATAAAGAGTACATAGTCTACGAATTTTGTTTATTTTAACACGAATTTCGTTTACCAAGGTCAATATACCAATATGTGGTAATGGTAATGTTTACGTAATTTATTTTGATATGGTGATTAATACTTACTAGTTAATTTAGTTTTACGGACTGACAACAATATGTGATATTTTTCTTTATGTATCCATGACACCTATTCAAGAAAATATTTACGTACCTATTTTATCTCTGCCCCTGAGTTTGATATAGTTTTAACAGTAAGATCGAAGTAGATAGTATTTAGTTAAATTTTGTTAGTCAACATATTTTAGGAAACACATTTCTTTGATTTCAGATACTCAACATGTCGAAAATAAAGGCTGGACCCGTTGTTGATGTCCTCGGTGACGAGATGACCAGGATTATCTGGGATTTGATTAAAGAAAAGCTCATATTGCCCTTCTTGGACATCGAGCTTCACGTCTACGATTTGGGTATGGAAAACCGTGACCTGACTGATGACCAAGTAACCATTGACTGTGCTGAAGCAATCAAGAAATACAATGTCGGCATCAAATGCGCCACCATCACTCCTGATGAGAACAGAGTAGAAGAATTCAAGCTGAAGAAAATGTGGAAGAGTCCCAATGGAACAATCCGTAATATTCTTGGCGGCACAGTCTTCAGGGAAGCTATTATTTGCAAAAATATTCCGCGTCTCGTGACTGGCTGGGAGAAACCTATTATCATCGGCCGTCATGCTCACGCCGATCAATACAAAGCTACTGACTTTGTCGTTCCTGGTGCTGGAAGCCTAGAGCTCATTTGGACGCCCCCCAATGGAGGAGAGCCTATCAGACACGTTGTGAATGAATTCAAGGGTGCTGGTGTCGCCCTTGGCATGTTCAACACTGATGCCTCCATCATTGACTTCGCTCACGCTTCATTTAAATATGCTCTTGGAAGGAAGTACCCTCTTTATTTGAGCACCAAAAACACTATTCTTAAGAAATACGATGGCCGCTTCAAGGACATCTTCCAAGAAATTTATGAAAAGGACTACAAATCACAGTTCGATGCCGCCGGTATTTGGTACGAGCACAGGTTGATCGACGATATGGTTGCTTACTCAATGAAATCCGAGGGTGGATTCGTGTGGGCCTGCAAGAACTACGACGGAGATGTGCAGTCAGATTCAGTCGCCCAGGGATACGGATCTTTGGGTCTAATGACATCTGTTCTGATTTGCCCTGATGGCAAGACTGTAGAAGCGGAAGCTGCTCACGGTACAGTTACTAGGCATTTCAGATTCTACCAGCAAGGAAAGGAGACATCCACCAATCCGATTGCGTCAATCTTTGCATGGACCAGAGGTCTCCTACACCGCGCTCATTTGGATGACAACGCCGAACTCAAGAACTTTGCCGAAACTTTGGAGAAAGTTTGCATCGACACAATTGAATCTGGAATTATGACTAAGGATCTTGCTATTTGTGTTAAGGGCATGAGCAATGTAAAGAGGTCAGACTACTACGAAACTTTCGAGTTTATGGATAAACTCGCTGAAAATCTTAAGAAAAGTTTGGGTAAATGACTACCCACACAAAGGAAGTTGTGTAACCTGTGAACAATTTACCAATCAACGTTTACGTCTGAATTTTATCATGTCACAAAGGGAATGAGGGTATTTTATTTAAACCTTATTTATAGCAATTATTATAATTTATTACTGTAATAAATGCAACTTTAAATTATAAAAATATATTTTTCTTCCAACTATGCTTTAATTTCATCACAATCACACTAAAAACTCAGTACAAAGCGAGTCTTTAATGCTCTAGACTCTAGAGCAATAAAAATGTATGAAATTTCATTATTGCACAGTTTTTTTTTTTTAATCGCACCAAAAGGTGCCAATCTAAATGGATTAGCTCTATTCAGCCAGCCGATATCAATACTTTTTTTTACGTACGTATTATTGGTTTCTATCCTACTTGTTCCAAATTTAAAAATGATTGCTGCTAACTCTGATTTAAAAATGAAAGAAATTTAAATCATTCGAAATCGCCGCGCCCATCTACTTCCCGTGATAACGACTTCATTGTAACAAATCAGCCAGGCCCATCTACCTCGTCTGATAATATTATTCAGTCCCAAGTTAAACAAACATAAATTTGCCCAACAAAACTCTTAACCTTACGTTTAATAATTGCTCAAGTATAACTTTTAATTTCAATAATTAAACTTCTAAGTAATTTATATTGCCCTCGTGCCTGTTAGATTAGAGCCCTCGCTAACGCTCGGGCTCTAAATCAGGCACTCGGTGCAACAATAAATTACTTTATGCTCGATGCAATAATCTACTATTTCATTTGGGTTTCACCGTTTCATAGCTAGCCGATTGTAGGTAATTGTGAAACAACAACAATGAATGATTATAGTGATTGTATTGTTTTATCTTGCTAACTTAACTTAATTGGCAGTTAAAAGAGGGCCCCGAGAAACAATAAAACTCGTCATAATGCGTAATGCTTGGGACAGCAATGACCTACCTACTTATATTTTAAAAAACAACATTGGTACTTCTTGATTCCCTAGTAGGTACTAAACGTGCCAATCTTGAATTCTTGAAAAACGTTCTCCTCTAGATGAGGCCTAAACCCGCCATCTTTTTTCTCCAGGCATAATAATATCAACCAGGTCGTTCGACTATTATCTAGTGTTTCCATGCTACTTCCTCCTTTTCATTGGTATTTATATCGCAATCGGAGCACAATGACCCTGCTAATTAGAAAAGGTGAATTATCTATGTAGTTTCATCATCCTTTTCTGCTCTATGATTGGAATCAGAAAAGCGCTTAGTATGCTCCACCTGTACCCAGTATTTTATCATTATTTTATCTTCTAATGGAGGTACCGATAATGCGGCGCGTGGGGAAATGTAAATCAGATAATTTATGTATAATTAAACTTACTTATCATGAAAATAATAACAGGCACTAGTTCAATGAATAGAAAATTAATATTAGCGTCAACCAAGGTCTTGGCTATTGACAAGTCTATACTAGCGCCATTATGTGCGGAAACTATAGAATATGTTGAAGGTGTAACCACGTTAGTTCTTCGGACATCTCACAGATGGCAGATAATGCATGTACATTTACAAGTCGTGGGTGTGTTAGATAAAACGTAGGTAGGTTATGTACTTCCTGTATAATTTCATATGAATTAATACGACTATAACTTACCTACGTGCCATAAAACGTTCATTAAACTCACGTTAAGATAAAACCGTTCGTACACGATTATGCAATATTTTCTTATCGTTTGCGGAGCTTATCGGTGTTTGATAACAATTACTATCACAAATATACAGGATGGAATTCAATGCCACCTGGAGGGAAAGTACTCTAAATACCGGAGATAGCAAATTTTACTCAAAGGCAACATTCCTTTATTTTTAATTTGACCCCGAAATCTGACTCGGGATCATAAACTACGGTACTATAATTAAAATGATTGTTTTAATGGTATCCAAACTTTTAGTTTGGGGGGGCCCAAACTACAAGTTTGGATACGTGCTTGATTGACCCTATCGATTGATGTCAAAAAAGTATCGGATGTTATTTTTTCGAATTTTAGTCGGTTCGATTCTCGAGCGTTGCAAGCTAGTTTTCGAAAATCTTTGAATGCAGATTTGTTTCTTTTGCTACCTCCAGTATTTACAGTAATTTCCCTCCAGGTGGCATTGCAAAATTCCACCCTGTATATGCAAGGTACCTAGTGTAACATTAACTGGGTTTTTGTTCAATTTTTATGGCTGTAGAATGCATTTTCTTTTACTAGTGAAATTACGAGTGAATGACAAAAATATGGGATTGTGGGTAGTTAGATGATGTGGAATTGTGGATGCATTCGTACCTACAAGAGTTTTAGAAATCTTAAGAGTAGACTAGTCCGTATATACCGGTATCTAAGATTCCCCCGCAGGTTGGCCATGCATCACTGTTAAATAAAAGCCGATGTTTTGTTTATTTTGTACCTATTTGCAGGTTCCGTATTTGACGAAAGAATTTAACAAGGATCTATGGATCTATGTCAAAAATGTTATGGTACCTACCTATTTGCTCATTAGCTCTGAAGAATGTTGATTGCGGTACCTACTGGTTTTCTATTTTTTTATCGGGGCTCACTTTTAGGAAACCTCTACGCTAGGTTCTTCTAGGAGTATAGAGCTCCCTGTATGGCGTACTTGAAAGAGTTCTTGTTAATAGGTATTAACAAGAACTTCGGACGTTGAGATAAAAAAAAAACAGATGAAAACGTCAGGTGTCTGGTGAAAGCGTCAGGGTAGCCCGCGAAATTCAAATTTTCTTACGTTTTTTGCAACGCAGGTGCAGAAATGACTGACCTTGGAAAAGTTATTCTTGCACCTGGATGAGCTTGGAAGGTTGTATTGATGATTTTGATGATTATAATACTGTAACTACATACGTCTTACAGTCGCGAGGAATATTTTAATCAACATACAACAAAACGTAAGAAAATTTGAATGTCGCGGTCTGGTTGGAGTGCATCCACCTTAAGAAGCTTCGATCAGTTGGGCTATTACGTAACTCTGTTGACAGCTCGATATGATAGTAACTGGGCTCGCTCAGTGTCCATCAATTAACTGTCAAAAGGTTTGTTTCGTAATATGTATGACCCTGTTAGTCACCGTAAAGTGATATCCACTCAGTGTGATACGTAATACCAATATTAGGACATTCACGGTTGTCATCAAAATTCGGTGTACAACCGAAGCTTGATAGTCATTGGATATCAGAAAGATACGTAATAGCCCTCTTGTTTACGGGATGAACATGGACGAAGTAGCACAGGATAAAGCTATGGTAGGAGAAAGGGGAGGCCTTTGCCCAGAAGTGAGACAATCAATAGGAAGGCTAAGAAAAACATCACAGACTTGATTAAGTTCCTACAAATATGACAAAAACAATCCAACCAAATGTGGTTTTGGTTGATAAGTATATATTTATTGTTTGACCTTTACAGTGGACCACAGGATAACGGAACCCTAAACGGTGCGGTTTTTTCACAAATAATTTGATGAAGTACCTAAGTACTAGTTTACAGGTAATATTGTTATTTTGATTTGGTCAATTTTGGTCTTGTCAGATACCACAGCGTCCACAGCCCACACATTCGGCTTCAATTATCCAAACTGAAATCAGATTCTGCAATTTGCGGTTGTAGGCACGCAATAAACAACGTCATAAGTAATTTTATTACCTACCTACAGTTTTTGGACACCGTAAATTGGCTAGGTAGGTAATTTCTTTTTAGATGCCTACCTACTTAGTTAATGCATAGTGCAGACAGCTGCCATAATTAGATATATCCGTCAAGACACTCAATAAAATGGGTAACGAATTACCTAATGCGTACATAAGTAAGTCGAGCTGAGCAGTAGTTGGTAGGTAGGTACCTAGGTTCTTACTTCTTAATGGTAAGTACCTAGAATAATCTAGCAATAAAAAAGAAAAGTTCAAAAATATTATTCCATCACTCACACTTTTTTCCGATCAATAACAACCTAAAATTAGCCGGCTGCAATTCTTCAAATCGCCTATTCACTTTACAAATCGTTTTCATTTTTCTATTACAACAGCGATCCCCTATGCGGCCAGTCGTCAAATAACTTTTCTTAGTGAATTACCGGAGGCGGTTGACGCGGTTTCCCCTACAAGATCGTCCCTCCCGCGACTCCCGCCATTTCTCCCTCTTGTGGAGTGGGCCATTCAGAGACGGTTCGCGAAGCTCTCACGGTGCTTACGGCTTGCTTCAGTTTGGCGGGCTAAGCGTCAGCCAACAGGCGTGCGCGGTGTGGTCACTCTATCCAATATTTGGCGGGAACAGAAAGCTCGCGTTCGCGGAAAATTAATCTCAATAGCAGCGAATTTTATATCTAAAGTTTAAGTGAATATCGTGAATAATGTCTATAAAATCGAGTCCCTTGATGCTTTTACGATGGTTCATCGTAATTAATATTATGGTAAGCTCATTTGTTTATTATTATTGTAGACATTTTATCGACCTCCAGTTTTTGTTCTTTTATTAAACTACTTAGTAGGTAGATATTACAGCTACTAGGTACTACATTTACTACATACATTTCTAGATGATCCTATTCTTATTTGAGTGTATAACAATTAATAATATTACTTATATAAGTACTTACATAAATTACGATTTATGAATCTTCAGCGTTGTACTGGGACCTAATTTTATCCTAATTCTTATTAAGACATTCATTATAATATCACATAAAAATCTCCATTAAGTACCTATATATAAAAATAAAGCTAGAATTCAAGTTAAACTACTTATTATTAATATGTTTTAAAGTTAATAAGTATAAAAGAAGCCAGACTGCAGTTGAAATAAGTATTTAACCAAAGAATAAACAGCAAAGCACCGACACTTATTATGCACTCAAGAACTTAATTCGCGGAATCGACACCCAACCCAATACGCAAGAACTTCTACACCGCCATTAACGCGAACAATTTAGCCCTATTTTTTCACCCGTCCCTCAAAGCACCTAACATCAAAGCGAGAACATTTAGTTCAATTACCATAAGATAATATCACTCGACTCCACTAACTGTAACCATTGCAACATCGTGCATGGAGTCGAAGTCGAATCGATCTCCGCCCAGAAGCGTCGTTCGATTGCCGTAACGATGAACTTGCGGATCGAAATGCCATACATATCGAAGGGCGTAGATGCATGCGCCGATCGAGAACCGCTAGCTTGCCATATCAATTTACTAGCGCCGCTCTGGTGCACCCAATTACTAGCTCTGGTTCACATGATTCCTATTCATCAGCCTCTAGATTGCTTTAGTACCTATTAAAAGTATGTTCGATGAGGAAACATGATTTTTAAGAGCATCTATGTTTATGGGGACGGTATGGTATGTGGACCGTATTAATTTTTGAGCAATAGAATGGTAATTAATTTTATATTGGGGAATGCGTAGAAAGAGTTTTTTGGACTCCTTCGTACGATACGTTATTTTTGCCTTTTATGGACGTAGCTTCATTTAAGTATTTTTATGGAAACTACCTACCACTTATAACGGATAGCTCCTAAAACCGTACCAGTTTATTATACTTAGTAAAAACGCTATTAACATATTCGTGTTCATAAACAAGCTTAGCTTAGCTTATACCTACAACTTACTGAAGCCTTAGAATCATCTCATTTTATTTTAATTTCAGATGGACGTATCTACAATATGTTCATATTAATGAAAAACTTATTTCAATTACTTAGGTATAATATAATTAAAAAAAAAAAAAACAAGAAATGTGATGATAACAAAAAGGTAGGTAAAGAAAAATGGAGTGTGAAGATAGTCAACGCAGATACAATATGTGTTGACTATCTTAACATCTGAACACTCCATTTTTACCTAACCATAAAATATGATAATGTAGTCATTTAGTTTTATCAGGGAGTTTCCAGGCGTGAAGTATCAACGGTCATGCGGTGCAACGCACTTGCTCGTAGACACTTAATTTATGTGGTGCAATGACAACGTGCAGGTGTAAGATTTACTTTACCTACACGAACGGTTTTTCCAATCATTTCATTAGCTAGGGTCAGACGTCCTGCCTACCTCTTTAGGTTCATTTTACCTTCCCCATTTTAATAAGAAGGTGGAAAGTTGGTTTAAAGAGAGTGGGATTTCCTAAGACCGCGGATTTAGTCCTACCTATATTTAAGACGTGGAGTCAGCGATAAAAGCGGGTTACCTAAACTCAGCAAAGTTTCAAAAGTAAATTTTTGATGAATTTATATCCGCCAAATGCTACCTACTTAACTGTACAAAATATTGATGGGCAGAAGAAACCATTGTTGGTAAAAAATTATACTTAAGTATCGATTTTTTCGGCAAAAGAAATGCGACTTCCAAAAAATGCTGAAAAATGTCATGTGTTCATTTAACATTAAAACTAGAAATTGGATTGATATCAAGACTTCAAGAGATCATCAACACAGACAAAGCAGAAAAAATACTTACTAAAGAAGCTAACTCAAAACCTACCCAAGTAGAGTTAATAAAGTTTTATGGGAGTACCATGCAGTCTTTCTCTACCAAATAAAAAAAACATGCAAATCGGCCCAGTAACCACGGAAAAATCGATGTACAAAAATCAAATAATATTTCAATTATAACCAAAATCCCGAAACAACTAGATATTAAAATATAAATAATACAGGCGAAAAATACGCAAACTCACAAGTTATTCTTAATAGAGTCTGAAACGTCATTCTCACCACCCAGCGGTCAGCCATTTTTGTTCCGCTGCCTCGATGGTGCGTGCTTACATTTTTAAATCCCATTGACTGTCGGAGGTGGTCGTGCATTCCCATATTACTATTCAAGTTTTACAATCATCATTACGCACGGAGAAAACTTGTACTTACTGCTGCAGAAAAATTAATCGTTTGCTTGAATACAAGGAAAATTTTGTGGTAGGTATGGTAAAATTCTGGCGTTCTGTTATTCAACACTTGTACTTTTTTCATGATAATTATAGTGTATTCATTAGGTAAAACTGAAAAGCAATCCTAAGCAATGATATTTTTGTATCTGTTCTTAGCGTTTCTGGGCTATTGTATTCAATTCAATCAATTTCAATTGTATGCTCTCTTCATCTGCCATTTACTTCAGTAGCACTGAAATCATTTTCTGCTTCTTTCATAGCTGTTTCCTCTTCTCCCTTCACCCAACATGAATCTTTAACAGTTAGTTCGCTTTTGTCGGCTTTAACAACATCCTGCAAACACTTCTTGGACCTCCCTCGGTGTTTCATCGCAAGTTGGTAGGTACACCTAATGCAAACCATTTCCGACGGACCCACTACACTAGAACCAAGTCAGGTAACCATTAATTCAGTGCTTAGCTTGGATGAAACTACTACATTAACACCTTTTTAAATAGTTGGTTGCAACTCTAGTTGTTCAAAGATGTCAAGAATGCCTACGCACTCTAGCTAAGCACTGCATTTATTGTTCTGACACAGGACTTCTTCTCGTATTTATCACAGCTAAATAGATTTTATTAGCACACGGTCCAGTCTTGTACTAGCGGTTGGCTGGTTCCCTTGGTCCTTTACCGCAGGAGTGCCTGTGGTCTCTTATTTAACCGTGTTTTTTATATCGTCCGGGCTGCTGCCTGTTTAGATCCTTTTATGGCTTCTTGCTTAAGTTGCTAGCTATTATTTTTACTGTCTCAAACTATACGCATGTATCCACATACTTGTGCGTATATCTTTCGTGACTTCGGAATTCTACGTTTATTCTCTCTTTTATAATTAACTCAATGAGATTTGCATCTCCTTTTACGGTGCTTACAGCTAAAACCACCTTTCCATTTAGCACGGTTGTGAGCCTGGGATTAGTCAGTTCATTCTACTAAATTGTAAACATATGTAGGAGTACTGTTAGACGCATTACGAAGGACCATGAAGCGTGGCATTAGGGGCCTGCCTAACAGTGAGCGGAATTAGGTCGAAATGATGATGATGACAGACTTACTTAAGTTTCTATACACATTACATATCGTTACTTTAAGCCCATGTAATAGTGTAAGCTACGCGGCTAAACGTTCAAACGATTTACATGATTCAAGCGTCAGATGAGTTAAACCGACCCCCGATTGCCCCTGATGCAAGCGCCGCGTTTCGTTGTCAACAAAGGTATTAATTTACTAAGAGGCTATTGTCACGGGTTGTACTTAAGTATTAATAGCGGTCCCCCTGCTGCGTTTCACAGAATTTTGATTAAAGTTACATAACGACGCTCGTATCCACGTTCGGTGTCTGATCTTCATTGGCGCGCGTGGGAATCGTCTCCGGCTATGCAATTAGGGAACGCCGGGAGCGGAGGGTATAGTCAATTACTGCGCACTGTTTTATTGCGACTCTCCTTGTCGATGCAATGAAACCTCAGCCGGAACATAAACATAAGGAGCTTCATAAACTTTATTGCACCCCATTTTGTTTCATTTGCACTTGCTGGAATTCCTAGTTTCACACTCGTTTGGTTTTTAGTAAATGGAAACAATTAAAATGCTGATTGGATCAGTTTATTAGCATAATTCTTGGCGTCCGTGAGTTAATTACATTCCAAAACGGCAAGTTAGATACATAAATCATGAAAAAAGTTGTCATATCATTAGTAAAGACAGCCTTCCTTGTTGTTTATGATGTTAGTAAGCGATTAAATTAGGTAACTACTCACCTGTTGTAATTCAATGAATGGGAACGTGCCTTCATGTTCCACATTTATAAAATTAATTAGATTCTTTTTTTTCACCTCCTGTCGCCTACTCATGCGTAGCAAAACACATTAAGCAATTCAAACCACCTCGTGCTCTTGTATAAAAACCTAGTGAGAAAGTGATCGCGAAAAAAAATAATTAAAAGAAAAAATCCATATCATGTCATATGTGTATTGCCGCGTCTTCGTGTCAACGACCTAAACCAATTATGGTTGCATAATAGAATGTTTTTTTTTCCAATGATTGAAATTGGTTTTTTCAAACGTTAGCCAATTTTCGATAACTATACAGATAGCGTCATAGTCGGTTAGATGGCTATAGATATGCGAGTGATACTGTCTTTGTCGTGATATTTTTACCGTAGATATTTTTCCTAACTAGGTTTCATATGTATCTATCAACTAAAACGTTTAAACATTGGTATGTATTTATCTATTTGCACTATGTAGGTAAATAAAAGTGAATCTTACATGCATTTATTTTACTGTTTACTTTTTTGTATTGATCAAGCAATTATCGTATTTATTTTTCGTGTTCACATGCGATTTCTCTGGTAGAAAATTGAGAAACGAAAAAGGTATTTGTGTTATCGAATTTCATGGGATTATATTTCGATGTTGACCTTAAATTTTGAGAATACCTGTGCATTTTCGTCTTGTGCCAATGCACCTTAAATAGACAGTTGTTACCACAACTGTCTTACTTACTAAAATAACGTTACCACGTTATTTTAGTAAGTTCTATTATGTATCAATTATTACTATTTCGTAAGCAGGATTGGGCAGTATTTGAATTACTTGTAATTAAAATACGTAATTGAAATACAAATACGTGTTTGGTAATTGTATTTTATTTCCTTAAAATGTAATTTGTAATTCGTATTTCAAAAACCTGACGCCGAGATATTTTGTAATTAGTATTTCAAATACCTGACGCCGAGCTTTTTTGTAATTCGTATTTCAAATACTTGAGGCTTCAAAATACATTTTAAATTAAAATACATTTAACCTTCATTTAGCGATCGTGTGAGTGCGAGGCAAGAGTGTAATGATGCTTATACAATACGGGATGATACATGCCTTAGAGACAAGTTACAAAACACATGAAATAATGCCTAGAAGCAGCAAGAGTAGCACCACTAATAAAGAAGATGATGCTTTTATTGTTTTTGAGAACAGAGACAGTGATCAACCACAGACATCTAAAATGGAGTTAGAGTTGGTCAGCTTCCTAAATGATAGAAGCAAAGACCTTTCAATTCTTGAGCGCTATCCAAATATAAAAAATGTGTTCATACAATTTAACACAAGGTTGTGCTCACCAGGACCTTTATAAAGATTGTTCTCTTAGATTATTTATTTTGTAATTTGTATTTCAATTTAAAATAGCTAAAATAATGTATTTTGTATTTCAAATACCTCACTTAAAGATATTTCGTATTTTAATTACTTGCGATACAGTATTTTTTTATTTGTATTTCAATCATGTATTTAGCCCTGCCCTGTTAGTAAGTCATCCTAGTGTACCTAATTGTTTCAAATAAGTACCTATTGATAATAAGATTGTTAAGTTGTCAACTCTGGGGGAGTATTACCTACCTAATCTACCCTCTAATCTTAATAAATATTAATAAGTAATTTATTATTAATTTGTTTTGCCTCTTTTTCAAACAAAGGCATTTTGTTAATAAAAATGACTTAATGCAATATTTACCTACCATATTTACATACTTGAGTAATACATAATGGAACAGTAATGATACTGATAGACAATGACGGAACTGCAGGCAGTGCCAAGTTACGTATACATGCACCTTAATGTTCAATTCTAAATGCAGTCGATTTGAGTCCAGCAACCAGTGACGATGAATAATGCAGTGTAACATTGTATTTTGTTCAATCATTCAATCCTTTATGCGTATAGATAGATTTCTCTGAATCGTCATAGAACTTAATCTTATTAATAGATACTAATCTCGTACAATGAACCTGATTCCAAATCGATTCCAATTTGAAAAATCAAGATTTTGATGACCGCTGCTTTTGTAAAAATCACATAAGAATACGGCCAATAAAATTAATCGACTTGGTAATTACTTATCGTTCTCGTACAAAGGTGGTGAGGTGTTCCTAGCAAGCACGTATATGTATTTAATTAACTATGTCATAAATAAAGTCTTAATTGATTAAAATTGACTTTGTCATCGGTGCTAAAAATGATTGAAATACGATATCTAACCGGATTCTTTCAATGTCCACTTAAGTGCCTAGATACTATATGGTCTTAATGGGAATACGCTGATGTTCTTTTTTTCTAGTTCGAACTTTATTTTCCTGTACTTACGTTCTTTAGAAGAATTTGTAACATCCAACGTAAACCTCGGAATTGGCCTCGACTTACAGTCTATTCCTGATTTAAGTATTTGAACTTGAGAACCTGGCAAATTCTACTTTAGCAATATTCCTTCGCAGTGTTTCCTTCGTTTATTGCTCCAGTTAAGTTTGAAAAGCTCTCAACTTCTAATTGTACATTAAATATATAAAATCAATTAATTAATATTCTATAAGAATATTCTAACATTAAACCTGGCTAAAACAAAATATATAACCTTCACTATAAAAAATAACGACCAACCTTTGCAAAATAGTCTTACTTTAAGAGCCCATGTATGTGATACAAACTTTTTAAACTGTAACTGCCATGTAGTAAATTCTGTCTCTTCAATAAAATATTTGGGTATCCTAATTGATCAAAATTTAAACTGGAAAATTCATATTAATAATCTCACCTCTCGACTACGAAAACTAATAACACTTTTTAAAAAAATTAGACATATTAATGATAATAAAACAGTAAAGGCAGTTTATTGTGCATTGTGTCAATCTATTGCTACTTATGGTATAATGGCATGGGGAGGTGCGGCCAAAACTTACTTAATTAAAGTAGAAAGAGCGCAACGAGCAATTATAAAAATAATTAATTTTAAAAATTTCAGGTATCCTACTGTAGATTTATATAAAGAATACTCAGTACTTACCATAAGGCAATTATTCATTAGGACAATAATACTAAAACAACACACGAAACCATTACAAATATCAAATAAAAGACGACAATTTATGGTTTACACTGTTCCCTTCTGTAGGACAAGTTTTGCGCAGAAATTCTTTCGTTACCTAGGACCTTTTGTATACAATAGAATTAATCAGTCTGTATCTATATCAAAATGCAGCAAGTTTGTGTGCAAAAATATTGTAGATAAATATCTCAAAAATATGGACTACGAATCAACAGAGAAATTATTATTAAGTGTTGTTTGACGTAACTCTAGGGAATGTATTTTAAAATGTTATAGGTAAATAAATACATACATTTTTTTTTTTCTTTCTTTATTTTTGCAATATTAATAACAAGTGTAAAATGCTAACACGCGTTGCGTAAAGTAATGTTGAATGTCGCATATAAATTTTGCTTTCATTTTTGCGTCTACAATGTCAAGTCAGACTATTTAACACCTAGTTGTATGATTGAATAACATGATATGGCATAAATGTAATGTTGTGGAATTACCTACGAGTTAAGTCTAGTGAACTTATTGCACCACCTAAATTGAGTAATATTATTAAACATACACAGCATGCAGTTAATCTGTTTAGTTTGCGTATACTATGTACATTCATCGGAGACAGCAAACTGGTCGCGCACTACTCTGCCGTCGTACAGTTTATAACTAGTACGGAGGGTAGTTAACTAATTTGTTTGTCAAAAAACTAGCCAATAAGTCTCAAATACCTACCATCATCAATTGCAAAATTGTTTTTTTTTCTTCATACTTACATGTTGTTATAAAATTGTAAACATAGGCTAAGTTTAAGGGAAATAAAGTTTATTATTATTATTATTATTATTATTATAATAATTGTTATACAAATACATATCATGCATCATATCATTCTTATCATTGTTATCATCTTTTACATTTTTTAAATATTCATAAGTAAACTTACATTAAAAAGAAACATTTAAAAATACATATTAAACAATAGCAGCCTATCGGCATCAGGAACAAGGTTCAGGGCTCCAGAGAGAGGAACCTCCTTACTATGAGTTCCGTGTCCAGGAACTACTGCTTTCTAAAGGCTACCGCACATTATAGACAAGACTGTCTTTAGACAGACAATAGGCATGACGACAGTATCAAAAAATTGCAAATCTATTTAGTCCGTCAGTTAGAGTATTGGAAATTAATGGACACGTATTTTTTGTTTTTGTAAATCAATGAATATTGACAAAGATAAAACGCATCAAAACTCGGGAGTGGGGGCTCGTAACGTCAGAACTAGCTAAAAATTATACCTAGGCGTGACGTATTGAGAATTTTAAAAGCTTCATATCTTCGTCAATTTTAGTTTACGTATAACAAAAGAAAAAACACGGATCATATATTTTTTGATATACTAACTGACGGACTAATTAGATTTTTTTTGTCGTCTCGCCTATTACTTTTAGTAGGGTAATTTTCTGTCTAAAGACAGTCTTGTCTATAGTGTGCAGTAGCCCTAATTCAAGCTCAGACCCAGCCGCGCAATCAGAGCCTCCTAAGGTGTTGGTATAGGCTTTTTGCTATTAGTCTATTAACCGTTACTAATGTAATTAATAGTATCAACACTACTATTAATTACATTAGTTAAGCGAGCATTTATATTTGCTTAAGAGATCGTTGGCACACTTCTGTTTTGCGTTCAGAAGTGTTGAATTTCTCAAAAGATAAAAGAAATACTCTGCTTGCGTAGTATAACTAAGTTCGGCAGGCAATACAGACAGGATTTCTGAGCTAACATGAATTAGGTACCTACTATTTATTTAGACAGGACGACATAATTAGGTAACCGTAGGTACGTAGACAGTAAATAGACTAATATCAAGTCAACTCAGGCGAAACCGTGGGGGTCGCGCTGCATATTCCTCAATGAACTCACGTCTCTTCATAAGTACATAATATAAACTGGTGTAGATTGTATCTTGTAACATTATACTAATCCGTCCTGTCGAGCAGTATTAAAGTTGTTGAAGCTCATGTACAGTTTAACTCATGTTGAGAGAGTCATAGACAAGACTTTTTGCTTGTGTTTCTATCAGGCGGTATTATGAATTCATAATTAGAAAATTAATAGACGAAAATTAGACGCTATATAGATGCAACGCCTGATAAGTATTCCATTAACATGGTTTTTTTCATGAAGGTAGGAATCATATTTTGATGATGAATAAAGAAAACAGTTTAAGTGGCACCCAAAACCTACTAAAGAATTAGAAATCCATTGTTTGTTTCTACTTTTGTTTTGAGTTAAGTCTAGTATGAATATTAAGTGTGAATATGCATTTACAGGCAATTTATAGAATATCCCAACTTTAGGGTTAGGCACTTTCAAGACTAAGATATTGTGCTTGTGTGCCTGCCTAGTACCTAACAAATTTGAATACTTAAATTTTAGTATTATTATAATAAACCAGCTTATGCCCGCAGCTTCGCCCTCATGGACTTTGATAATTGACTCACGGGCTCATACTACCGAGATAAGAGTATTCTATGTGTTAATCCAGTTTATAAACAATAAAAAATATTAATTAACAACACAATTATCAATTAACAATAAAATTATTATTATTATTATTTTATTGTAACAAAAAAAAAACTATCTGTGTGCTAAATTTCATCCAAACCCATACCAGTTCAGTACCTAGTTTTTGCGTGCAAGAGTAACAAACATCCATAATACATCCTCACTATCTTTCGCATGTTAAAGTTACATTGTTAGCTTTTGAGAACGACGATGGGCTAGGCTTGGATAGGTACAGTCGTGGTCTTTTCCGCCTGATCAGTTAAAATTTTTTTCGCTTAAATCATGCGGAGGCGCCGAGCCACTCCACCTTAAACTTTAGGCCTATTAGGAAAGCGTCAACTTTGGCGCGCAAAATAACAATAACTCTCGTTTGGCATGTGTCGCCGATCGGTATTTTTTTCATTAATTATTTATTATAAAGTCAACGGGGCGGGGATAGAGAGCGTTTCTATGTTTTAAGTGCAAGCAAAAATTAGCTTAGTGGTGATCAGGCGGGAGTGTCCTCGATAGTACCTTCCCAGTACCACCCACCTCAGTTCATACGGTACCTACATAGCAGTAAACCTAAAACATTGGCAGTTTATATCTTCGATATTTAATTGCTTGTCACCTAAGATATAAAACAATATTATGTGGATGTATGATATACAATTAAATAGCAACAGGATGCTTGTTAGAAGACCTGACACAATTACTTGATATTCTACAATAATAATATGTTATCTCGGGTAGTGACTTCATAAAAAAAACGGTATTGACGATGGAACATTATGCCGAAGACGGTGTTGCCACGTTTTAAAAGTTTGTTAGAATTTAGGGGAACTGTGGTAATTTGGGACGAAAAACATGCCATTTTTAATATTTTTACTTTCATGAATATTTTGTGTTTCTTATTTTATTTGGCAAATAGTTACAAATAATTTTAATAATTTTTCTTTTTTTTTATATATATTGTTTTTTACTTTCATGGCAATGTCGGTGATCGGACAGTTTTTTTTTTTTTTATGTATGACTTAGTTTTCAATTCTTACGAGCGCGCGGTGTAAACGTAAAGTAAATACATCGATTTTTGAATCGTAAATACAATTATCCTATGGCATTTTAGCTAAATTGTTTGCAACAAACACAATCAGTACCTACCTATCGTCCATAGATATGAATAAATCCCTAAAACCATAAAAATGTTACCTATATGAAAGACACAACTTTTTTTTTTAAATAGTTATTACGGGTGAGTTCAAATTTCAAATGTCAAACAACGAGACTAAGATTTTAAAGTTACCTCCCTAATAAATCTTAAGTGCTATCTTACTTAAACCATCGCTCACAAGTACACCTACACGACATAGAGGTTATAGACTCCTACGGTAAAACAATTAGCACTAATTGTGACCCCAAGCATTCTGCCTAATAGGTACGCAAATCCTTCATAAGCCAGCCCTAGGGTAAATTTGCTAATGGAATTGTTATTATCACGTACAGAGCGCAACAGTGCAGGCAGGAGTGTGGTTAAACTGTAAAGTCGAAGGACTGGGTTTATACTACGAATGGGTTCTATGCCTGTCTGTGTATGTGTACCTATGTGAAATAATTATTTTGTGGTCAAGTTCTATTCGTTTAAGGTGGATGCTCCTCCAGCCCGCGAAATTCAAATTTTCTTACTTTTTTGCAATTTGCAGGCCATTACTAGGTTGTATATTGATTAAAATATTCCTCGCGACTGTAAGACGTATGTAGTTACAGAATTATAATCATCAATACAACCCTCCAAGCGATGACTTTGACCTTGAAAAAGTCATTCTTCAAACATTTCAAAAAACGTAAGAAAATTTGAATTTTGCGGGCTACCCTGACGCTTTCACCTTAAGTAATTATTTACCGTACCAAACATGACTAGGTTTTCATTCCTGGAACCCCACTCAGGTCTCAGATGACACGATACTCATGACATTACTATAATCTTGCAAAAAGTATTTGATGTATTGAGCTGTACCTATTTAAGCTGGTATAAGTGCTTTTGGAAAGAAAACAAACGTGCTTTGACTAGCAACTTATACATGATACTAATGGGAGGTAAAATCAAAATCTTTAAAATTAATTTCACCTGACCAATATCTAACATTCAAGGGGTCTAAAATGTTATGTATGGTTATGACCATAAAGTCCATTTTAAGATTTTTTTTAACGTGATTCATAGGTATACACTGGCCTGCAAAACTAAGTATCACACTTTTAAAATTGCAATAACTTTTTAAGTACACAAGATATAATTTCGAAACAAAAAGCACTCGAAAAAGAGTTTAATTTTGTCTATAGTTTCAAAGAAAGCTGATTAAAAATTGCTATAAAACGTTTTTTTTTTTTATTTTAAATCTCTAACTTGTATAGTTCCGAAAAATTTGAAATTTTAAAAGTTTAGTACTTAGTTTTGCGGGCCAGTGTATTATGATTCTGCTAAAGCGGCCATTTTAGGCCCGCAGACAAAGCATCCATTTAAGGCCAAATATTTAATATCGCCCAGTAAAAAAACTAATTTTGCACACACACAGAAGAGTACCTACGCAATGAATGTAAACACACCTATGCATGAATAAGGCCCCTGGTCATCGGTACCGTTGCGTGTTGCTTACTGCCGTCAATGGTCAGGTCGCGGTGCCTATAACCTGCGCCCTATCGATCCATATAAGTACAGCATAATGCCCCTAGGCATGCACTTAAACTAGCTTTGGAAAGTCCATCAGGCCTTTAAGTATACAAGTATGTTACTTAGGAACCCATTATTTGAATTGCGATGAAACCTACATATAGCGTAAGTAAACCACAATATCTATTATATTTTTAAGTCCTAAATATATCTTAGTAGGTACATAATACTTATTTGCTACGACCTCTACGTATAAGCTACGCTCGTAGCATGATGGTAGCGAAAAATTTTTCTTATGCAAATGTGGGTATTTGTCCAATTACAGTGTTTGTTCAAAAGACTATTCAAATGTAAGTTCAAATGCTCCTATTTATCTATTGTGGTGTCAGTTTGAGACTGCACATTATATAGTCTGGATAGTTTTTTTAAGATTATGTTTATTTGAAAGTCCGACGCTATATTTTCTTAAGCGCATATCTATTAAATACTTTAACAAATCTAATGTAAGTAGGAGTAGAAAGGTTCCGTACTCTTGATTATTTGGTCAGAAAATTAGAACCAGGTTAAAATTCCGTTATAGGTCATTCTGAGCGAACAAACCAATAAACAAACCGAACTAAATGTTTTGATTGCGAATTTAATTTAATAACCTACGTTACGCCTTTTATACCAAAAGTAGACTAAGCTTCTGATAAACCAGTCGTACAGACCATGAGTAATTGAATGACTAACATGCACGGAACCCAAAAATCGATGAACTTCCTCCAAATGACTGGCTCATTAATTAACTGTAAAGATTTAAAAAAACTACGCCTAAAATGTTTATTCATACATCTATTACTTTTTTTGCGACATGAGTGTTTAATTCAATTAAGTAACCATTACACCGATGACAGGCGGTGTCAGCGCAGACGCACAAAAAGTTGTCACTGACGTCGGCCCGTAATCACGAGCCAACAACCACTGACACATGATACACGACCTACTTACCCCCATCACTAATAACTCTAATCAGGATAATTGTAATTAATTAACACAGTTACTTTAACAAAGAACAACGCAAAAAATTAGCGGTTGCTCAGGCGCAGTGCGGCTCTGAACCGTTACTGTTATGGATGAACAGAATTCGCACTCTCTCGTGACTTCAAAGAGAAATACCACTGACATTTGTACTTGCTATTAGAGAAATACTTTTGACCAGCTCTTATCGCGATCCCCATAAAACAAGTGGACGTGTAATGTATGGGCTTCTCCGTGTTATTTACTTTATATGGACACTTCGAAAGTGTAACATGTTTGTAGGTATGTAGGTGGAAAATCGAATGAATAACACACATTTATGACTGCCAAACTGGAACAAGTTTGTCGGAGTTGGCGCATTACGTCTGGGAAATCAGCAATCAGAGATGTCAAGGAAAAGATTCGGTGGTTTCACGTTACATAATGTTCGTGAACTTCGCTGACATGGCTCAAACTTGTGTCGTTTCCCGAAATCAATGTTGTTTGCGATCGCCGTGGCCGCTGCCCCTCGGAGGGTGGCACACCCCCGCTCTATAAATCACTGTCCGAATTACGGCGTTTCTATAATATTTGTAATCCGGTGCTGGGCACGCGGCCGCACAACAATTGATACACCCTACCCAGTACCCTACGCGGTCCACTCACAAATTAATTGAAACTAGTTTCGTCCTCGTTAATATTTTGATTGTGTCAAGTTCAAATCCTCACTTCAAATCGTATTTCAAGAAAGGACCTACGATAAACAATGTAAATAACAGCTTTTTTCACCCGCATCAATATAATTATTTACTTAGATATTTTTTGTTTCGCCGATCATTTTCATTTTATTCGCCGTTCAAGTATATGGATAGTCTCTCACAATAGTTCAAGTAGCGGTAGTACAGGTTGCTAGTTCATCACCTACGAACGCCATTACGAACCTGATTCCCGAGCTGGCTCACACAAACGCGTAGCTAAACAGTTTCTATACGCATTAACACAAATATATCGTACGCACAATAATTGCGAACTTTAATTCTTATAAGGCTATGAATAAACTAAGCGTTGTTAATATCAAGATACTGTAGAATATTGTATAAAATGCGGGAGGTTCGTAATATAGAGGTATTAACGCTAATACCCAATTATAGACTCGCATCAGATCGGCGCATGGACCGGGGAAAGAAGATTAGGTTTTCAACCGCAATCTATAGGGGTGAGAGCAAGCGCTATTAAAATGTTTCGATCTCCACTCACGGACGCCGGACGGGCGTCACGTAAAATTAAATAAATTGTTCCTACGATTACATTGCACTTTCTAGTCAAATAATATATGTGTTCTTCAGTAATTAAAAAGTTACGACCATGTATCGTGATTTCTCTAACTGAGTATTGTTGCTGACAAGTTAATCACTGCATTTGCATTTTGTACAATTTGCGTGATACATACGCTTACAAGTTCATTTTTTATTTCTTTATGACAAGTCATTAAAATCTTCCAGGTGATCAAATTGTAGATACTTACGAATATTTTTGCTCATTGGTTTTTGGTAAATACTGTTACAATCTAAATATAAAGTTCACGATAATTACGAATGCAAAATATGACCTGCTCCAGTGCAGAGCACGCGAAGCATGTATGAAAAACTGGCCAAGTGGCCAGCATCTTGTTACACATTACACGCGCCATCGACTTCTACTCGGTATTGACACGATCGATTATACAGATTACTCCGACAATTACTCACATATTGAATTTCCTATACCTGACCGTAACCGATCGTACTTTGTTTACTTCTTACAATCGTTTAACAGCCCATTAGTCTCGCATTACTTTATTGTTTTATTTTTCGCAAGTTTCCCTTTTCCAATATTGTTTTCGCCCTGGAGGATGTTGAAAGCTAACAAGATTTCTATGGTATTGAAGAAAACTTGTTTACAAAAGTTCGTTCTATTTGCAGATGTTTAAAATAAGTTGATCCCACTCAGTAGTCTAGACGAAGCCCGGGAGGGTGCGCCCTCCGGGGAAATGTCAATATTGCAAACCAATACCCATCTTCATTCTATTTTCAACTTCGTCATCTCTTATTTATAAACGTTTTATTGCTGCACAAGGATTTTTTAAGAATGATGTGAGATTTAATTTGATAGAGAAAGTTTTGATAACATATTAATTACTATAAATAATAATGCTAACCATTAACTCAAATTGCAACTGTATACATATTATATTGGCTGTATGTAAAATAAGCAATAAGGGGAAAGTTAAAATAGCTTCGCAATTGCAAGTAAATCCTAGTGAAACAGGTGAATTGATAGGTCGGGACTCGGGAGAAATCTGCAAAAGATGGCGGCGTTACAATAAACACAAATAAACAATTACTGGGAGTAACCTGACTGGACAGAAAGTAAAATAAGTACAAGTCAATAAGTTTCTTACATATCTGATCAGTAGAGACCTCTTATCTAAAGGTTCAAGTTGGCAACGGGCGACACGAAGCCGCCGCAGACGACGTGTCGTCGCTTCATGTCGCCGCGACACGTCGCCGCCTCATGTCGCTGCAGTCATGATTTCATGTCATTGTCAGCGACGCCGCTACTGATCTTAGGTCGGGCGACACTTGCGTCTGCCGCTCGACGACACGTCGCTAGCTTCATGTCGCTTGCTTCGGAGGGAATTTCATACAAATACATAGAAACCAGTAGTGTCGCTGCGACACGTCGTCTGCAGCGGTTATGTGTCGCACGCTGCCAACTTGCACCTCAACTTAAAATCATGCAAATATGCATTATAAATGCATTAATTATGCAACAGGTGTCAAAATATTTAACATGAAAGAAGTGTAGGTACCTACTACATTTTCGAAGAAAAAGGTTTTTTTATACCGATTACCGATTCGAAATCTATTAATTAAGATATTATTGATCGTTCTACACTCACTTAGGTCAATGTACTTATTTGAATTTAAATACATTTTTTCAGGCAGTTTCTATTTTTTCCGGTTAGATATAGGTAGGTACCTTACCTACTTACTTAGTTAAAGTTTAAGAAAAAATCCGATTTTAGCTAAAACATGCATAATATGCAAATGCACATGCAAATATGTAATGCATTTGCATATAATTCGGCCTTTACTTATCAGTAATCGTTACTTAAGTCGTGTTTCATTCCAACAGTTTTTTAATCCTCCAGAATCTGAAATATTCTTTACCAGAGAAAGTAAAACACATTAAAACCTCATAAATGCAAAATTCGTGTAACAAGATCGATCGAAGCATAAAAGACACAATAATCTGCCGAAGATAATGGCTGTAATACAAATCAAGATAAAATAGGATTTGATGATTTTTTGTACGCATTTCAATATCTATCAACTATAAAGTCGGAGCTCGTTTTCGTAGAAAGAAAGTATTAATGGAGACTATATTTTAATAATATCTGTGATAGAATCTCCATTGTTGAGTTTGGCAAAATCGTGAAACCATCCGCGCGTGAATCTTACTACTTAACGGTTCAACTTTGACATAGAAAGGTTCATGTCTAGTGACTCCAGTAGTTACGTAACCATAATGATCAAAAATCATCCAAAAATACACTAAATAACACACGTGTTAAAACTTATATTGATTAGAACATAAATCAATGGATTCGACATTAATTGGAAGCGTCATGAATTCATGAAAGAGTAAAATTATGGCACAAACAATAAAGCGCACCAAAAACACTACAGCATTTAGATAACAAACATGTATATTATGTGACATATTACTGATTACATCATAGATTCTAAAAAAGTCAATTCATGAAACAAACAATATTAAGTACTTTTATGGCGAAGGCCGATAATAAGATACTACAAAATGATGAAGCAATACGTGACTTCAATCTGCACTTGCTTCCTATCATTGATAAGGTTCCGAGGTTCGAGGTTAGTATTATGATCATGATTATCGTCAGCCAGCAATTTTGCTGGGCATGAACAATATACTTACTTTATCTATAAAGATTCGATATCAGTGCATTATAAAGAGAGACGTCATAGATGCTGTGCCCATTGACTTGGATCGTAGCGCGAGCGCGCGTGCCGGTCATCGACCACTACACGTCGCGCAAGTTCACTCGCGCATGGGAAGTAGGAGCTGTTGCGCGCGCGCAAGCGCATGTCTGCGCGCTCAACTGGTGTCACCGATGCTGCTCAAAAGAGACCGCTCACCTTTACGCATCCGGGATCAAATTTTCAACCAGTCGCATAGTATCATAGCGAGTAGTGAATAGAAAATATTGGCTGTATATAATCCATTCTGACTATACATATACCTTCCTTGCAGTAATTATCGACTGTTGATTTACGAGCTCATAAAATTCTGAAGGGTTCATTTTGTATATTACCATTCTGTGTTACATGACAGGAAGCTTACCTGTGGCCGTACGTTGAGTTTGTCTTTCGGCTCTATTATTATGTTGTTTCCGAACTTCGTTTATGGGTTATTAGACGATATTTACACCCAACCATTTTTCGTGACAAAGGGAACTTTACGTTTTACGAGGGCACATTACAATTTTAGAACGAAGAAAAAGTAATTTCGATTTCCCCCCTTGTTAAGAAATTCATGTGAAGCGTGTTTAACTCCACTAAATCAAAGCGAGTGTGCATAAGTTTGTTTCTTTCTTTAAATGCTTACGCCTCGCACGTTACTTTCCGGTACATTGATTGAGTAAGAGGAATTGAAGTTTAAACAATCGTCATATATTTCATATTTCTTGGGTCATTAGGATTGTTAGGAACCACTCGGTAATCGGTATACGACTGTACTGTCTTGGAATACATAAGCGAACGAAGAATGAGCCTTGATGCCAATCAAACCATTGCATCGCTCATACTGCACATATCTTATGTCTCGCGTGACAGAATATCAATGCCTTTGGAGATTTCCGCAATGAAACTCGTTCTTAGAATTAACATAATTTTCTTATAATCCAATTTTGTCGTCATATTACTGTTATTTAACTGTTTCGCATACTATTACCTATTGGCGAATATTAACGACTCTTTTGTAGTATCCTATTTAAATCAACTTGACGGGACCTGTAGCACAGTTACCATGACCATATTTTCTTTTAAATGTCTCAAAGATATGTAAATTTTTGCTCTACCAAATCATAAATTATTTCTATGGCTCCATTAATTCTGTTACAAATATTGTTGACATCAACATATTTTACAACTGTTTATAATTTAAATGACTATTAATTAGAGAATTAATAAATTATGACCGTTTCGTGCACCTTGATTACAAATCTTTCTCTAGTGGTTTTGCGGCACTGAGTGTCTTCAAAGCAGACTGTATTCTTTTAAGTTTCTCCTGTAGCCAGGAGTAATCGGCGTGAGCATTCCCTTCAACTTTTTGTGGAATTCACGTAGTTATCTTTTTATTATTTTTTGTGCGTAAGTTGCTTGATAACCGAGGTGACCGCAGCGTGCAATATTCTCGTGCGGTTGGCACTCTAACACTCTACCTGTCTATTGTTCACACTGGACGAGAGCTGCCTTTTGTATTGTTATACCACGTCGTAAAACCCACGTTGTTTTGTTCTTCAGTAATATTCACACTTCGAATCGACTTGAGAAATGTAATAGTTCGACTCAACTATACACAACTGTTTACAGTTATGATGTAAATGTATCGACATATTACTGCATATTTTACTCTAAATGTTAGTACTTAGTTGATGTCCTCGGTTCGCCTGCATGGAGTTCGGTAATTGTTCCAGACTAATTAATTAATTAATTTCCTGACCATAATTTAACTCTGTGTCAAATTTTATCCAGATCCGTTCAGCCGTTCTGGTGTGATTGATTGTTTGTCACTCATGACAAACATCCATCCATCCATCCAAACTTTCGCATTTATATATTGGGTGACTGGTAAATTGGTAATTAGTGTACGATACTTAAACACGTGATTGTACTATATGTAGTTGTTGTAAGATTATAATTCTCAATGTCTTGGAAAATAGTAGAAAGCAGATTTGACAGAGAACAGTAATTTCAGTAAGTGCTGCAGGGTCAGTGTTGCATCATGATGCAATTATTTCTTTCCTTCCATAATAGGTAATGGCAGATGAAATGCTGTTTTGCACATTTTGGCACAGTTGGCGCAGTGGCTGAGCGATTGGCTGCTGCACTGTGTCGAGGGTTCGATTCCCGCAAGGAACAATTATTTGTATCGCCTACACTCCTACAGGTAGTTGTTCCGGGTCTGGCTGTTTGTGTATATGAGTTTTAATGTATGTAAACACGCCCACGATACAGGACAAATTCCTAGTGTCACTGATAAAGTTGTAATGGATTCCAAGCAAATCTCACATAGAGAATGAAGAGAGAATAGTAGATGAAAGAATCATAAAGGAAATCAATATATCGTAACTAAAAACAAAGAAAAGTAAGAGGAATAAAAATAAACACTACAAAGTTACAATACAAATCACCCCACACAACAAATACACAGCAATGGATAATTTCCAAGCATGCAACTCAAGCGATTCTTGCATAAACAATAACAGCCTTACCAATTAACAAATGCAAATGGCAATATCTTATCTGCCTACAATATTGCTGTCACTTTCAAATAGGTCTTTGTTGAATACAACGTTCCATAACTATGCCACGAACCGCTTCACAAATTACTGGTCACAAATATTTCTGATCACATTCGTTGTGAAGTCAAAATCTCGGAGATGACTACGCATGAATGCATGCTTGGAGAATGTACACCTACCCATAATAATGATGTAGACCACACATTATTCTTGGTCGCAGTAAAAACGAAACCCATCAATGTACCTCTCATTAGGGCTCCACTTTATGTCGTCATCAAGGAAGACTTGTATCCTTGCCCAACGCATTAGCTTCAGTACAAAATATAATATTTACTGGCAATAATCTACATGTCCATCCGCATGGAAATTAGAAATGTTATGGATTTTTTAATCTCCTTTACATGGAGGAAATAATGAGCAAATTGAGGAAGTAACATGTTTATATGTTTCACAGTTCGTACTAAAGCCTTGCTTTAGAATGTTCGTTAATTTATAGTGTTGGTCAGAAAATTCTGGTATTATCCTAACCGTTCGTAGATAGAGGCGATACCAAAAGTGTCGCTAAAATTTATTAATTTATGATGTCGTTAAAATTGGTTTGCTATTTTAAATACTCCTACAGTTATTTATGTCATAATTAACACAAATCTATGAATAAAGAGTTCTATGGTCGCTTTATCGTATTTTATAACTATATAATTGATAGATTGTTTTTGGTTTTTGGGTTTTGTATGTAACTGTTACGATAAACATTTGAATCAGTATTGGAATTAGGTGTTTTCTAAATCTTTCTATCTTCTGTCCCAAAAAACGTACAGCAGGTTACGTTAGTGTTACAGCTAGATATAAAATCGGAATGACAAATCGCGTCTTTATTCGTCGTACGTAACCCATTCCCATATATGGCTTCTACTGCATAAAACATTTGCGGTGAAGGTCCGTAAAAGCTTATATATTTATTACCAACCTTCTTCACTATATTCTTGTCATGTCCCGATGTGTGAATTGGTTTCCTACAGGCTTTCTCAAGGTTAAAAGGTAGTTACCTTCTTAACGAGTTCAACGTCATCATCACAATTGTCATATGCGGCTAATTGCTGTAAAAACTGAGCATGTTTAGGTAACGTGAGGTCTCACGAGCAAGTGTTACCATCTAGCACATAGTAATGATCGTAGTATAGCGTTACGCTCTCATGAATACCGTGATTACGTCGATTTACTCCATTATAAACACGGACTCACATTTCATTTGGTTTGCAGATAAAAATCTCAGTACAAGGGTGGGTAATTAAAACAATTAATTATGCGCTGTTATGTCACGTAATGCAATTACACGTCATGGTAACGACGGTAATGGACCGATACAGATCGCTACCACAGCCTTGCGTTTTTACTTCAGAGAAAACTTTGCTACGTTTAATAGCACCAAGTGGATAACAGAGAAATTCATTTTATTATAATGTCATTATTATTACCATTAATAATAATGACATGTGTTAAAGAGTGATCAAATGCTATTCAAACGTCATTACAGCCATCAAAGGAATGAAAGTTATCTTTCACCTGATTCTAATCGTGATACTCGACGACTCGTTAGTGTCGCTATATTCGCAGATAAACGAGTTATTTGCTTTACACCAATAACTTTTTGCATTGGAAAGGTAAGTTTCTAGATCATTACCGTATTTAGACTTCCGTAGCACAATGAGTTTACTTCATAATGGCAAAACTGAAATTATGAACACACAACTTGCACGAACTGTGGATATTGAACTAAGTATAGACTGACGGGTGGTTAGTGATTTACTAGGAAATTGATGAGAGAGCTGGGTTCGTGCTCGGGTCATTTACGCGGCAACCAAGCGGTGAAACCAAATCATACGGCTAAATAAGTTTCGTCGGATAATTGTTAACATTACGTACAATCGAAGCAACCGCAATCCGCATGATAGGTACGGTAACGGACGCGTTTTTGCGTGTGCTCGTTTAGATTCTAACAATGCTTTCTTAAACAAAAAACTGGTTAACTCAAATTTGGCTGCGCAGGAATTGGGTCACTAAATCACTACACTATAGAGAACACAATGTGTCCGTTAGTAAAGAAGGAAAATAATTACTTTATTTGTAACGAGACTATACATTTATCAAAGCAATTCTACGTGATTTGTTGCTATCAAACATTCGTAATCTGTGTACAAAGTGAATCGTTTTTCATATCCCAGTGAGATAGCTTCACAAAACGTTTTTCTCATGAATTATGTAGTATGTTAGGTACCTAAATACTGACGTAGGACCGACCCTTCTTCCTTTCTGTATAATTTCATGTTCCGAAACTTGAATAAGTAATGCAACGATTCCGAAACGTTTCATAAAATTTTAATTTCGGTCGATATTACATCGTAACGTTTACTTACTGACATATTGAGTTCTTGACGTGATAACGTCTTATAAATCGATGAACACCGGCTGCACGCACGAAAAAGTGTCACACCGTTCCGCGCGCCAGTCGATCAATGCCCAGCCCAAACCCTTGGACCTACAAAACTGAAATTTTGCACAGTGGGTCCCTTTATAATGTAGACAAGGAATTAGGAAGCATTTCTCGAAATTCAACCCCTAAGGGAGTTAAATAGGGGATGAAAGTTTGTATGAAAGTCCGTCAGTTTAAAGTTAGAATCTTAAATTTTGTGTTTAGGCTGACGATAGAAAATTAATTTATACGTGTCTCAGCGTTTGTTATAATTCCACCCCCAAAGGTGGTGGTGGAGGTTATGGAATTGGATTGGAATTGGAATTAAAGGGGATGAAGTTGTGTACGGAAAGTTCTTAATTTTCGAAGTAAAAAACACAAAAATTATTATCTAGGCGTTTGGTTGGAAGCTAACGCAACGGTGTTGTTAGAATTTCAATCCTTAAGGGGGTGAAAAGGGAATGAAATTTTGTTTATTTTTTAAGTTGAAATCACTAATATCATCAAAAATTACGTTATCACGTAAAATTATCGTCCGTAAACCGACTTTACAGGCAACCATTTTTTTTTTTATTATTATAAATTTGTGATGTCATTTTGGGCTTCGACTGGGTGATCTGTTGGAATTAGAATATCTAGCTAAAACATAAATAGCTTCTTATAAGTTAGTAAATGGGATACGTAATTATTCGTTGTCAGAAATATATCTTGGATGATGTATGACCGTCGTAGGCGGAGCGGACATCCTAATATAAGCGAAGACAATGTTACAACTAGGAATGTCATAGCAATTTGCAACAATGACATAATACACAAACAAGAACGAAGTGGAACGAATCGTAATCCGCTCCTAAAACGCATTCAGTGTGACCATCTTAAAATTATCGATACTGCCATACTTTGGTTTGAAACCTGCCAAAGACTCGAGTACAAAATGCCAAGTTTGTTTAGCGTTTTAAAGTAGTAAAAAAATGAAAAGTCCTACTAAGTACCTACGTCTATGACTGATTAAATGAAATAACATAACAGTTTGGTGCAATGGCCTGTGGATTCTTTTATTTATTTTAATGAAGATTGTCTACCCTATCGTTATTAGGGTTGCCATTTTCGACAATTTGAGATGTCAGTATAGATTTATTTTCTACATTGCAATACTGCCAAAAACTGCCAAGTTTATAAAACGTTAAATAAACATGCCGGAGGCTAAAATAGGAGGCCAATACTGCCAAAAAGGCAGGAAACTGCCACATATTGTCACACTGAACGCATTCGTTTCTTCACGCATTAGTGCATACGTGCTGCTATGAAGGATGTTTCGTTGCCAAGGTCGACTTAAGTAAGTTTACACAAGTACGTTGCCCTTGTAAGTTAACAAGTAAAAATATCCAGCGTGAAATATAAAAATAGCGCAAAACCACGAAATACTTTGTAGGTTGTGTTGTGAGGACTGAGGCGCATTCTTGGAAACGCTGCGTATTTCTACGCCTGACGTGATTAATACGCTTGCGTTGTTATGATCATTGTAAATCATAGCGAGGGGTACGTTCCCTTGGTATGCAAATGCAAAGCAAATTCGCTGGGAAATATAATAGTTGTAAAAGCCATGTTCGTCGACAGGCCGTAACTTTTTACGACGGGGTATAATTTTTCTCAAAAGAGGACGAATGACTTTAGTGATCTAGGTGTAAATTATTTTTATTTTCAGGATATTGAAGTTGCCATGTCTTCAGCCCTTGAAGAGTTTTCAATTTTATCATCTAATACATATTTGACGGATGGTGCTTATATATCAAAAGATTCTTATAGGGTGTAAACCACCTCTTAACGAAGCCGAAAGGCACTTGTTGTCCTCATCATTGCGATCATTTTTTTGTTCTACACCATACCTGGGAACCTTCTAGTTACGGAGATATTGATGGTCAAAGTCCAACTTACAACCAACTTTTCTTTTCGGTTCCAACTTTTTGACAACTTTTTTTTAAATACAAGTTTTTAATGTCAGATTATTACTTTAAACACCCTCATTCGACTACTTAAAAACCGTTGACGGAGTTCTCAAAGATATATAGATAGATACCTATCAAGCAGCTTGCCGTGACAGAGGTTTACTAGAAAACGATGATCATTAGGAAAATACTCTGAGAGAAGCATCAATTTCGCAGTGTCCAGTACAACTGAGAGAGTTGTTTGTCGTCATACTTTTATTTTGTCAGCCA
The DNA here is from genome assembly GCA_963853795.1 of Xestia rhomboidea. Taxonomy (NCBI): domain Eukaryota; kingdom Metazoa; phylum Arthropoda; class Insecta; order Lepidoptera; family Noctuidae; genus Xestia; species Xestia rhomboidea. Next base: position 13,144,597 of record OY970767.1, on the reverse strand, counting down.
TCGGAACCATTAAAATTATGGGAAAATTTCAAAGATCATTTATGTCAAGATATTATACATAGACTCCAACAGCAATATCAAGATTTCACCTTACAATACAGTAAGGACATTTGTAACGAAAGTTTGATACATATAGAAAATAAATTATTGCAACTAAATGATAAAAACCTAAGCGATTTTGGACTACCTTCTTCAGTTCGTACAGAAAACAGCGGTACAATGGCAAATCACTATAATACAAATAATTTGACCACTTTTGTCAATGAAAATCTGCCAAAATTAATACCAGATCAAAGACATGCTTTTGAAATTATAGTCGATAGCGTGAATAATAACAAAAATAAAATATTTTTTGGTTGCGCCAGGTGGCACTGGCATGACGTTTCTTGCAAATTTAATACTTGCTAAAATAAGACAATCAGGGAAGATAGCGATAGCAGTTGCTTCGTCAGGAATTGCTGCAACTCTTCTAAAGGATGGAAAAACTGCTCATTCAACTTTTAAACTTCCGCTATCCGTAAATCTGGAGCAACAATCAATATGTTCTATCCGTAAAAATCTTCTCTAATCTCTTGGTAAACTATTGCAAGACGCCTCATTGATTATGTGGAATGAATGCGCTATGAGCCATAGAGCACATGTAGAGGCCGTGGACAGAACCTTAAAAGATCTTAGAAACTCCTCTGCTCTCATGGGCGGGATTACTTTTGTATTTGCTGGAGATTTCCGACAGACTCTTTCTGTCACTAACAGAGGTACGCGAGCAGATATCATCAACGCATGCTTAAAATCGTCGCCCTTATGGACTTCGATTGAAAATATTAAAATTACGGACGAATATGAGAGCTCATCTTCATGGAATCACCGATGGTGATTTTCCACAGCAACTGCTTAACTTGGGGAAGGAATTTTTCCCACTCCAAATTTAAGCAGTAATTGTAACATCCTTCTGGATGAGTCTCTAGGCCAAATAGTCAATAGTTTAGAAATGTTAACAGATGCAGTATACTGCATCTATCAAGTCCTTTTCGTGCAAATATGAGAATTTGCATGAAAAGGACTTTCATTGGTTGTGTTCTAGGGAAATAGTGTCACCCAGGAATGATAGTGTCAACGAAATAAACAATCTAATTATTCAAAAAGTTCCCGGACAAATAAAAAAATCCAAATCGATAGACACCGTGACTAATATCGAAGACGCAGTCCATTATCCCCAGGAGTTTTTAAATTCATTAAACCCTTCTGGACGGCCACCACATGAATTGACTTTAAAAATTGGAATTCCAATTATGCATTTGAGGAATTTAAGCATGTGCAACGGGACGAGACTGCTTATTAAGGAATTGATGGACAATATAATTGTAGTAACCATTATCACCGGCCCAGCAGCTGGTCAACTAGCTCATATACCGAGGATTCCGATGATCCCAAGTGATCTGCCAATCCCATTTAAACGGCTTTAATTTCCTCATCTTTTGCCCTAACTATCAACAAGTCCCAAAGCCAAACTTTCGAATTAGTAGGGATTGACCTACGAAAAGAATGTTTTACTCATGGCCAACTGTATGTTTGTCTATCGCGGGTCGGAGGTCCTGAAAATCAATTTATTTTGCTGCCACAAAATAAATTAACATCAAATATCGTTTACAGGGAAGCTCTGACTCAATAAATTGATTTTCAGGAGCAGAGAAAGTAAAGTAAATAGTAAAGGCCTTTTTACAAAAATTAAAAAAAAAAAAATAATAACTCGACGCCCTTGATAGAAGAGTTCGTACACTGCTGACCGAAAACCCGATGCATCACCCACGATCATCGGTGATGAGACTGTACATCCCGCGGAAGTGCGGAGGTCGAAGCTTTTTAAAAGCGAAGACCCTCCACAACCGCGAGGTGTGCAGTCTCAGAGAATATTTTTTAAAAGCCGAAGTGGGTATGCACCGAGATGTGGTAGCAGTGGACAAGGGACTCACCCCGCTGTCCATGGCTAAAGACAACTGGCACAAACCTAAAGTATAAGTACTTTGGGTGGTAAGCCACCGATGAGCGCAAGGAAGTATGGCAAGGCAAAGAGCTTCACGGGCGTTTCTACCGGGCGTTTCTACCGGGCTCTTTATGGGCCCGATGTAGATTTTCTAGCGTCCGTGTCCTGGTTACGTTTCGGCAACCTCTTTGGGGAAACTGAAGATTTTGTCTGTGCGATTATAGACGAAGTTATGTTGACGAACAACTACCGGAAATATATTATGAAGGACGGGACGGTTGACGTGTGTCGGGCATGCCACCTTCCGGGTGAGTCCATCAGACATATTATTTCTGGTTGTTCTCGTCTGGCTAACGGCGAGTACTTGCACAGGCACCACCAAGTAGCCAGGATTATACACCAGCAACTTGCCTTGAAATATGAACTTGTAGAATCTGAGGTACCGTATGTCACGCTGTACTGGGATCGGTCTATCATTACTGACAGGACTATATTGACGCCAATAAGCCTGACATAGTGGTGATAGACCGATCAGCGCGCCGCGTAATGATAATCGATGTTACCATTCCGCATGACGAGAACCTCGTGAAAGCTGAGAAAGAGAAACAAATAAAATATCTCGACTTGGACACGAGGTTCGCGACATGTGGAATATGAACTCGGTTATCATTGTGCCGATTGTCGTGACAGCCAATGGCCTTATAGCCAAGAGCTTCGATGACCATATTTCGAAGCTCTCTTTAGGCGGTTGGATCAAGGGCCTGATTCAGAAGGCAGTACTCCTCGATACGGCTCGCATTGTGAGGAGGTTCCTGTCTCTGCAGCCCTAACCACTGGTGGCTCGGACCCTGCTCCCGACACCGGCGGACTACTATTTTTTATATTTTTAAATGTTTTTATAAGATATATTTAAAAATGGAAACTATGAGATCATAAGATGAATAAAGGATATAATAATACAAAAAAAATATATAATTTCATATTCGAATTTTCTTCATTTTACTCTTTTTAATGACCCCACGCAAAAACGAGAAAGTATGTATGGGAGAGTGTGTGTGTGTGTAAAAATTATAACTTTTGAAATGTTTGTTTAATACCCGTGCGAAGCCGGGGCGGGCTGCTAGTAGGTAATAATTTGAAAACAAAACCAATCAGGTACATTAGGAAACAGTTTAGCATCTAGAGAATGAGAGTTTCAAGGTAGTCAGTATCTAAATTTTTTTCAACGTTCAAGTAGATACTAAACCATGGACTTTTTCGTGTTTCCATGTACCTACCTATAATTATTAATAATTCAAAGATACCTTTCTGTTTCAGATAGTGCAGGCAGATAACAGAGCATCGTACCTGGGCGCTCGTTGTCGGGCCAAAAGCGACTGTGGTGTCGCTAACTCGCAATGCGAGAGAGGCGTGTGCGCATGTCAGCCGTACTACGCACGAGTTGACAACTCTACCTGCCTTGAATGTTAGTAACACTTTTATTTTTTAAATATAGCTTTTAAGTATGTCTGTAGCTAGCCTGCCAGTAGCTTCCATTCTTAGTGTAGAAGTGGTGCTGTTCCACAAACGTTGGGGCACTAGTTAACGAGGGCTGCATGTCCTTTCGCTTGTTCTTTACAGGAACTGATGAACGCTACTGAAGGCTCCAAACTTTTAGCTAAGTTCTTGGCCGACTCAATTGAAATTGCCATCGACACACTAAGAATAAAGTGGCTTCCCACTAGTAGGCTGGATAACCAGCGATTTTCTCGAATTTCCAAGCTAGTGAATGCTTTATCAAAATCCTCTCGGTATTGATCGCAAAATGCGAACAGAGGCATCCGGTAAATAACGATTTTAAAGTAGCTGCTTTGAAAACTCCATTCTATCCTTTTTCCTTGCGCACACGCACGCACAGTGCGTAATTGACGCACTTTGGATCGCGGTTTTCACCTCTCATTGGCAATACCTTACCTAATCACTCTCGTGTGGTTAACTCCGTGGTGAGACTAACAAATTACTTTCACTCGGATGATCAATAGCCATCGAGTAATGGCGGTAGTTTTCTGTTTTCATCATAGGACATCAACATTAACTTTTGTATTACCTAAGTAAGTACCGAAAATCAATTTCGCTTTCCATTTGTAATTTATAAACGTTCTGTCATTCCATTTACCGACTTTGACAGTTGCCGTTAAGGCTAAGTTGGTTCTTTATTCAGATTCATTTCATTGTATCATTATAATAATAGTGAATAGAGTGGCTGAAAACAGATGGACAATAAACCACTTCCCATTCACACCTTGCTTTCACTGCATTTCGCATAACCATTAAAATAATTCTCACAGATCTGCAGATTTAATAGCACTTTAACGAGGTAAAAAACGTTTACCTCGAATATTAAAAATAATTACATTCCATTTTGTCTAGACTTTATCGAACTAGAATCATCCAATTTCGGTTCGCTTATAGCAGGGTTCCACGATACGAATTCAGATCGATTGGAAACGAAGCGAACGTATAGTGCTATCGTACAATATCTCAGATCTTTTATTGCGATAGTCCTATAATCCCACGCTCGTCTCACTTTCTTTGGCACAAAAGTATGTGACCAAATCGGACAACTGGATCATGTGGATTACAACCTCCAACGGTTCATTCGCCGATTATGTTGCGTATACTTCGAATAAGGACTGACCCAAATTTGCTTTTATAGGTTCTGTGATACCTTGACTCTGAAATGACAGAGTTTTTATTAGGTTTGTTTAATTTCCGTGTCCAGGTTAAGATTAATGTTATAAAGAGGAACCACTCACGGATGCGTTGAGTAACATACTTTACGGAGCAACGGGTCCAGTCAGGCGGCATTTCAAACTAGGATTGAACACAGGGCCCGCTAGGCCGACGGCCATGCTAACAGCGTAATCAATAATCATAATATCCCATCTTGTCCTTTCTTGGTGCGTAATGTGTGTGTGAAATAAATGGAATTATTTACTTAATTTTATTGCTTTGCCCCTATAAGCAGACTTAAAAGTGGACGTGTCTTGTGAGGAACAATGCGTCAGAGAATTATTCATCGATGTCGTTAGACGCCGTTTAATTCATTTTCTTGCATGTTGTCTTTACGGAACAGAATACTAGTAAATTGTTAAACTGATTTGTTGATTTGTTTTGTTTTGTGTGTCAGTAACGACAAAACATAGCAAGAGCTCTAAATATTTATAAGATCCTTAATGTTTACACCTATGTTTTACAAATAAATAATCCTGATTCTAATTATTTAGTCGTCTTTATTGGATCTTGTATAAATTATAGTATGCAAATATAGCTAAGAATCTACTCTAAGTGGAAGTCATATTAAAATCAACAGGGCACCCTACAAAACAAGGAAGTCATTATAGGAAGACATTGAACGTTGGAAAGGCGATTGTGTGTCGGTTTAGATGCGAGACGTCAGCTTGTCATCTCAAACTTCCTCCTGGTCAGTGTGCCAAGCGTGAGCAATCACCTGCACAGCACAGAAATATAAACCGTTTGATATAGACACAAATATAGCTTGACAGTCCATCTGTCAGCTGGAGATAATTGAGCTCTTACCAATCCTCCTTACAAGATACCGAGACTGCAAAAAACCGTTCTCATAATTTAAATAGTAGGTAGTGCGTCTACCTATACCTTACTTTACTGTATACTGCACTCTGGAGTGTTTATATCGTCGTTAAAATAAAATAGTTCGATGGTTAGTCACATTGTTCCCGATATAATAAATGAAATAGGTACAGGTAGTCTTGTTTTCACACTAGTTGATTTGTTTTTTCGAGCCATATTCGTGGCTTTTCTCGCCCGTAGGTATACGCTTATTGTGTCCATTGTATCCAGAAAGCGGTCAGGCGAAACTGAATTAAGTATTAATAGAATTGTTGTAGGTGGATCCCAAAGCTCTCGGTGATAACAATGCATAATATAAGACAGTACTACCTCCAACTTTGCTTAGTGCTAATAACATATGTATCGAACGCTCCAAAAATAGAACCGCGGCTATGCGCCAGAATATTAAAGTAGTTCCACAGAAACGAGTGCAGGCCAGGAAATCTAACAATATTTACTTATATGATATCAGTATTTGTAAATCCAAAGAGGATATAGAACTACAACCTCTATTCTTCTGTGGCAGAGTTACTGGCGCAACCGTTTCAAAGATATTTGGTTCCAATAGAAAGAAACAAGTGAAATCTATGGATCAATTATTTTCTGCTTGTTCCATTACTTCTGGGGGAACATTGATTGCCCATTAGCAAAATGTTCCAGACAAAAAAGGAACATATTAGCGGAACGTTCTCATCAGCGTTCGTAGTTTAATGGTAATATGACGCTAATAAATCCTTGTCGTCTAAAGCTGAGTGCATGGACGCAACGTGAATATGTCCATCTCGTTTATTTGCGGTAGGTACCAATTTAAATAAACTTGTTGATGATTACGAGAGCGGCCCCGTCGGCAAGCTTCGACTGACTTATCGTCCGGTTTGTCAGCCGTAAATTGGTCCCGCTATCCTTCGAGGGTATGAAATGTAGGGACTCTTATCCATTTTATTTATTTACCTACTATTAGACGAGTCCGTTAGTTCTGAAACTAAGAGTGCGCTTTCTTCCGTGTGGCCTTCTGCTTTAAAAGATTCGAAAATGAATAGGAATCTATATTTAGATATACTTAGGCACACTTCTCAAAGCGTGAAAATATTTCCACATCAATGAGACCTCCAAAACTAAAAGTGTAGCTACTGAAACACATACATCCGGTATTTAAATACCATACAATACCAATACTCGTTATCTAGGACGCACCGAAACAAAATCTCATGAAGCTCGTGGGTAAAGAAATGGCATCACGAATACAGAAGGCATCAGATACGCCAACGATTAGTCGATTCTCTGTAATAACGGTACGCAGGCACAAACACAATTGATGTTTATTGCTTTTAAGTTGAAGTCAAACATAAACATTTCTATTTATAGAAGTTTTAATGTTTATTTTACACACATTAGTTTGGGAAGCTTTCTTTCTAAGGGCACATTATAGAAAGCGCTATAATAAGTTTAGTTCCGCATGTCACGCATTTACGGCAGAATGGTGGAAAATAATATGACACCATGCATTTAAGAAGAAGTTGCAGTGTACACTTTCACTGTCCACGAAGTAGACACTATCGCAGTGAAATATTTGTGGGTTACCTATTGGACAAGGCTTAGGTTGAAACGAAATCTTCCTAAAACTTCGATTATTCTATTACTTTAATTACAATTATTCAGTCTGGTCCTTGTTCAGTTTCTAGCAACAAAAGATTACATTGTTTGGTAAACTTTGAACTGACAGCAAAACAACCGGATTTCCGTCCATATAATCCAAAGGCCATAACTTTGCTTATTATATCCAGAAAAACCGGTCAAGTGCATGTCGGGTCACGCGCAGTGTAGGGTTCCGTACCTAGTAGCCCGTTATCACAATATAGAACGATTCTGTTGTTCTTGTATTTGGTACAAAAATTTCCAAAACCCAAGTTCAACGACTATTACTGCTAAACTAATAAAGTTATCTTAACCGCTATAATTTTCCTTTAAAGTTCATGAAATGCACGATAACGGCTAAAAATCTGGAAAAATTCATGATGATAATCATTTTTATTTTTAGATTTTTAGCCAGCAGTTTAGTCTTTGAGGGGGGGGGGGGGGACGCCCTACTGGAACAAATATTTGCACTTTAAAGTTTTATATTTCGTAAATGGAGCATTAAGTCGAAAAGTAGTATTAGCAACCCCTAAGTCATTTTAAAAGACCTATTCAACGATACCCCCTCACGATGGGGTAGACAACGAAAAAATTCATCCCCACTTCACATGTAGGCGTCAGGGGAACACAAAAAAAATATTTTTCAAAATTTTATTTTACCATTTTGTCTGCGTAATTGATATACATACCCCTACAAAATTACAGCTTTCTAGTACTAACGGTCTCTTAGCAAAACCTCGGACAGACGGACATGACGAAACTATAAAGGTTCCTCGTCAGGACTAAGGAACCCTAAAAATGACAAGTAATTCTGTCACCTTGCCGGCACGCCGCTTTTACACACAAAATATGGAGGCACGTACTAAGACGTGTCTGGGCACCAAGTCAATGCATGTAAGCATGACATACAGTTTTTCTGAGCAGCACAAACGCCCATTTTGCATCCATTAACCCAGTTATGCATAGTTAACAAGCGTGCAGTTTCTTACGATGTAAGTATCGTAATTCAAACGAGATATCTTAAAATACAAATTTTAAAATATCTCGTTTATATAAAATTGGTTTTGGAATTTATGTATACACTCGAGTTCGTATTCCTGTTGTTGACTTCATCTAGACAAATATGTTTCAGCTATTGCAAAATAATAACGCTTCTTTACGCCCAATTTGTTGATTCCAAACCAAGTAGTAGCTTCAAAAATCACACTGCATACCCCTGCAGTTCCGTCTTCGGCAATTTCTACATTACCATAATCATCATTGGAGGAAGCCTTATTCCACTCAACAGAACTTGAGCGTAGGCTTCATCTCCTTTGTGCCATGCTTTAGGGGGCGAGTCTGACAATAGTGTCAATTGTGACGCTATTGTAATAGCAGTCTATCATTGATCTCATAATTGTTGATTTTGACAGGTTTGGTAATCTTCTAATATAGTGGCGCCATTATGACTTTCCAATGATCAACCACTGACACTCCATTGAAAGAAATGGCATAGAATGGTAATCTCGTACACAATGACAAATGAATGACTGACTTAGGTTTACTTAAGGTTTTTTAATAATGGCAATACAACAATGTCATTATAACACAATTCTATTGCGAGACCATTGACCGAACAATGATCGACCATTATGAATTTAGCAGATTACGAATTTTTAGCAAAATGACCATTGTCATCGATCAACAATTATGAAATCAATGATAGACCATTGTGACACTATTGCAATAGCAGACTCGGCCCCCTGGTCGGTGCAAGTCTCATCAGGTACCTCACATAGTCAAGTTAAAACAAGTTCAACAATTACTTTATCATCGTCAACGTAATTTCTCTGTTATTTTGTTGTTTTGGCCTTTTCATTGTTTGTTGCTCTGATTTTACTTTTTGCATTGTTCTTCAACATGTCATTGTTATTTTCCGTAAAGCTGCGTTCTTTTGTTTACAAATTATAACAGCGCCCACTGTATGACAGTGTAGTGTAGGTAGGTAACTGCTCTAAGTAATTTATTATTCTCTGATTCTCATCACCGTTATGTGGATGGACTGATTGTGGGTGTCTTATAATACTTCTTCCTCTTCTGCAACCTTTGGCCACCCAATGCTGAGTGTAGATCTCTTCCACATCTCTCAACTTTTGGCAGTTTTGTGTTATGGCTCTCCAGTTTCTTTAGAATACTTCTTACAAATTCACAATTGCAAATATAGACGTGTTCGTGTGTAGAGACATGAAGTGTACCTAATTGCGACTCTATAACTGTTCCCGTACAATATACAAAGAAGGTGATTTAGGGCGCCTATGACTGGACAACCGTTATAAAGATAGACTTGGGTCCTATAAAAGGCTCGAATCTATCCGCCTGTCGATGTCGCCTTCCCACTGTCCTCAACTGGAAAGATCCGTCTGTCTGTGTGAATTTCGGATGTGAAATATCGAATGAATGAAATACAGCTAATGACACCGTTTCATTCACTCATTACACGTATCGAATCGACCTTGACTTTGTATAACAAGATTATAATCTTCGGATTGGAAATCGAAAAGTCACGCACATGTACACTCTTTTCACGGTTGTCAGCAGCGTGCCAAATCTAATAAATGTAAGTATTCTTTGTGGTCTTCGTTTTGAGATTAATGTGTCAGACGTCGTAGATGGTTATCGCGAGAAATATAAAAGAATTATAATTGTAGCAGGCCGTCAGCCATTCAGAGACGTCACTCTGCGTACGCGCTAAAAGCAAACGCGTGTAAATACGTTAAATGATTTACCACAAACATCATTAAAACTGGATTTTAATTAAATTGGTGGCACGTATGTTTGTTAATTGATTTTAGTGCCAAACTACGTGTGTTTACCCTCTATTAAATTGAGCAAAACGTCGGAACTAATTAATAACGGACAAAGAGAAATGATGTTTGGACATGATAAAAATATCCGGCTCCCAAAAAAATGCAAATGTTTATATAACCGATTTCCCGTATTAATCTATGAATGGAGCTAATGGTATCATTAATGTTGATATTGATCGGAACCTGCGACTGATCAATGCGGCTGTAGTTAATAAATCTCTCATGTTTATTCTACAGTGTTAATCGCAGGTATATAGGTACTTCTGATATTCTTGTAAACTGCCGCTCGCATACCAACCGTTGTCGGTGTGACTCTATTATTTATCGTTTAAACGTTCGAAAGTCGTGTTATGCATAAACATTTTGCTTCCACGAACGAAATCCTGCTTTATCATTTTGTGAATCTAAATACAAACATATCATTTTAAAAGTGCCAACGAATGGCCTTAATACTAGTATTGTTTATGACGTAGTAACGTAAATGTATGTACATACATTGGATGCAAATTGCCGGCCACACCCGTATAAACGGAGCAACAACGGTGAACTTGAAATTAAATAGGGTCGCACACGCCTTCGGGTCGTGAACCCGTCACTCAGTGCACTGTCACCATAGAGACTAGGACACGTAGACCAGACAACTAGAACTAGGAGGTGGAACTGGCTATTATTAAAACGTATTGTCAATGGCCAGATGACTGGCAGATTTAGAATTTGAATTAGGAATCTTATTCTTCTATTCTGGGAACGGATATTTAAGTCAGTGGTCCACTTTTCATATAGTTTAACCTTTACTTTATTATACCTACATTTATACACACACTTATTATAAAACAAAGTCCTCCTCCGCGTTTGTCTGTCTGTTCGCGATAAACTCAAAAACTACCTACTGCACCGATTTTCATGCTGTTTTCACCAATGGATAGCTGGTTCTCGAGGATGGTTTTAGTAAATATAATTTGTCAAGTTTTTGCATACATAGGCTAAAATATAATGATATTTATTGGAGGTGTCGGAAAAAATAAGCCGTCTGGGACCTTTAAGGTGCAAGTTGGCAGCGGGCGACACGAAGCCGCCGCAGACGACGTGTCGTCGCTTCATGTCGCCGCCTCATGTCGCTGCAGTCATGATTTCGAACCCGACTGCAGACGACAGCTGCTGCAGATGGAATCCAGTTGGTTCCGAGTGTTCCGTGAAACAAGATGTGTGACGTGTTCGAGAATACTATTGCAGTTTATTATATCTTTTATTAGAAGAGGAAGAAGACGATGATGACTTGTTTTTATTATACAGAAAAAGACGAAAAGCCACACGCCCTATGCTTAAATGCATGCATCGTACAGTGCGGGATGTTGCGCCAACTGGTCACCGCCTGGCCACCGGGTTTTCAAAATGATGTTTTTAGATTCTGAAGAAAATGAACTCATAAGTTCATTTTCTTCAGAATAGAAATACATAGAAACCAGTAGTGTCGCTGCGACACGTCGTCTGCGGCGGCTTCGTGTCGCCCGCTGCCAACTTGCACCTTTACTTTTGTTCGTGATAACCGACATCCAAGCGGGCGAAGCCTACCTCACTTATAATAATTTCCAGATTTTGCGACATGCATAATATTTCGGAAAAACTTACATAATTTTCCCCGTTAGATTAGTTAGACCATAGCTTAGTAAAGATAATCCCAAAGGTTGGGTTTTAATCCTTTCTAACTTTGCTCTAGATGCTGTTGTGCCTGAAAAAATAATGAATTGAATGTTTTTGGCATCGGTAGTTTAGGCTGAGCTGTCTATCACAACTTGTAAAGATTGTACAGGTAGCTTGATTGCCAATTCTTAAGATTACTATATCTATGACTGTTGTTTAGATTCCTAGCAAGTCTAGTTAGTTATAGCATTCCGTTTTTTCAGTCTGAATCTGGTATCGTTTTTTGTTAGAAATTCGAATTGATGTGATTGTAGGAATAATATGTAAATCATGATCTCGTTGGCGATTGCAATATTCACGATACTTTTATTGTGTCTTTTAAAAACTGAATTTTGAAAGTTTTTTGTACATAATAATAGAAAGTATATAAATTTTCACAATAGTGCTGTAACCGCGTCGTGACGTAAAATTGTTATCTCTTCCTTAGATCATCATAGTTTTGCGAATACGATGACTTTTATTATTTTCCTCTTTTATGATAAATTATGTCGTACCGACAGTTTCTATGTCTGTATTTATTGTTGTCGTTAAAACATTTTACTTCCTGTCGTAGACAATTTCATCGAGTGAGATAATTATTATAATATTGTGAATTTTTTTATTGTTGCAGCAACTCTACTGGGATCAGAATGCACGGTATCAGAGCAGTGTACCTTGAAGGTGGCATACAGTGCTTGTCTCGAAGGGGTCTGCCGATGCTCCGATGGACATCTGCAGTTCAGGAAACACACATGTCTTTCACGTAAGTAACATGCATAATAGACTAGAATTAGCTTTCGCGACATTTAAAATTCAAAACATTTAATAGCTATTTATTCACCAAGGCACAAATTACTAATCGAGTGTGCATTTGAGGCCCGACGCGAAGCGGAGGGCCGTGAACCACACGAGTTTAGTAATCTGTACTTACCCTCGAGTGAAATATACAGCTTTATACTACACTTGGTTACAACGTCATCAAGGCTTTTTTAAAAAAACAAAACGCCTTAGTAATGGATTACTACCCTGATTTTTAGGGTAGTAATGAAATTCCATACAATATAACTGGCTATATTTTTGAGAAGGTTTAATGAACAACTTTCAAGCCTTTTAGTGGGGTAGTATTGGTACACTTACTAAGCAAGTGTTGTATAAAATAACTTTTTCATTACTCATACTCTGAAAGAAATACCATTTATTTTATCAGTTGAAAACTATTAAAAAAAACTAAGATAACTAACTTAAACTAAAAACTTAAAAAATGGCGTCAAAAAACTCCTCCTCAACGCTGTCAAGTAATGTCCCCAAGAGACTGGCGGAATTACCACGCTGTATGGCAACGCTAAGCCTTTGGCCAAGGTAAAAGCCAGCCCTAGGGTCACGGGAAGTGTCAACTAAACGTTTTGAAATTTCCTTGAAAAGGCTGTGAGCGCTCGGACCCCACGGTCCTAGAGTTTCAACTCCAAACGGCTCGAAAATATAGTTACCAATAAGGTTACTATATTTTCGCCGCTTGAGGTTCTCCGCTGCCGCAGCGACAGCCCCTGCACAGCACGATGAACTAGGAAGATGGGAAGGCGCAAGAGTATCGACACATGTAGCATCCCACACTAAAGGCCTATACCCATCTTCCATGAAAACAAAGACATGCCGTCCGGTCTCTTGCCATCGTCGCGTGCCAAGCCATTGGGTTCTAATAAAGCTGGAACGCCGACGGTGACAAGAGATCGATGGATGATGTCATTTAAATTCGCGTGCCGCGCAAAACGGTTCGCACTTCGGCTGCAAGACAGGCCGTGGTGTCCGAGGCTGTTGACAACTTCACCACAGTGACAGCGATGAGGAGAACAGCATGTGGCGCCTAGGCGTAGAGCAACAGCGAGGCGGAAAGTGGTGTCGTCGAGCAATGTGCCTATGCTCGACGACAGTAGTGCGTGAAGCCAAAGACCCGACTCCCACTCACCCACAGCCAGCAGGCGCGCACGCTCAGCAGTAGTAGCAGACGTGTTCAGTAGATTGATCTGAACTACTTTGCAGAGCGGCTCATCCCACCGTCTCTGGGAAAATCGGTCGGGTTCTTCAGAATTCGGGCAAGCGAGTTTCCAAGCGTTGATAGCCTCGGAGAAGCACGGCCCATCAAAATCAATCAGTGTGGAAGCCAGGATTTTCCTGATTAATTTCTCAGTGCCGTGGACCTAATACTAGAAATTTTGCGGCACCGAGCCCTCCCATACGAATGGGAAGAGTAGCTTGGGTCCAGGCTCGGTCGTCCAAGGCCACATTTAAAATGGATGATAAAGTATTTCTGATAATTTGATCCATTTTGTCTAAAAGATGAGTGTGCTTCCATAAAGGAGAAGCACGTAGGAAATATGTTAATTTAGGGCCGAAACAGCAATAACGGATAATGGTGATGGCCGAATGCATATTAATTTGGAGTAACCTTTCCGAAATATCACTGAAATTTTGAATTTTTTCCTCGATGAAATCGGGAAAGGAATTTTCGAAGATTGGAGACCCATGGAGACGAAGAGAACTTTTTTCAATAATTTTGATGTTAGGGGCTATTGCGTTAAATTTAGGAATAGTCATTTGTCTATCGGTACAGTCTGCTAAATACAATTCACATTTTGCAAGGTTTAAGTCAAGGCCAATGGAGTGAAGATTATTTTTTAAGAAAATTAAATCATGTTAAACTGTATCTACATCGCCGCCCAAGGTTCCGTCATCAAGATACCAGACGTTCAATTTTGAATTTAGCTGTCTAACAAAGTAGGTCTGAAGTTGCCTGAGGAGCGGGTTGAAAGTATATACTTTTCAGCCCTAGGGAGAATCGTTTTCAACTGACAGCTGTCAAATTATAAAAAAATATAGTTCATTTTTCTATTGAACCATGTTCCAACATTCTACCTATACAGCCACGTTGTAAAATTGAAATAACATAAAGTTAAGTATTATAATTAAGTTTGAACTATTTCTTTAAAATACATGAGGCCTTTGCTCAGTGCAAAGGCCTCAGGAGTGGGACACCAACATTACATGGTTTAAAATCATTTAGATAAATTTAACAGTTTATTGTAATATACCTACCAGCACCACTTAGGTACGGACACCAGTTTTTTAAACCACCAGAACAAGGAATAAATGGTACTGGGAAATACCATTACGAGCCACTGATTAAACATCAAAGAACGAGGCGATAACATCGACAAATAAATTGAGTTTCATTTCCCAATGCTAATTTTTATAACGACTTAGAATCGGTAAAAGAAAAAATGCGTACATTGTTTTTTTTTTCGTAACACTTTTAAATGGCTGTTTAACGACCGTGGCGTGGCTATCAATTAGTTTTTCATAGGATAGATGTCATTGGCGTCATAAGCCGGTAGTTTTCGTATTTTCTTTGTTTAGTTCCTATAATTCAGTAGGAAAATATTTCGTCAGTTATTTGGGTTTTTCTATCGTCGTTGAATAATTTGTGAGACATTGACGTGTGAATTTGGAATAGAATGCCATGAATTTTTACATGGGACTTACACATAACTAGTGAAATGTGGGTGTACTAGGTATGTACTTACACCTCTGCCTTACCCTACGGGGAATACAGGCGTGATGTTATGTAAATTAAGTTTGAATCGTAGACCAAATGGGTCAGCTCGGAATGCAGTACCTATGAAGAAGAATATTTCTTCATACTCCATGCCGAGCTGGCCCATTGGGTCGGGAAATATATAATGGCCAATATAGGTGCGCAAATCTAAAACTATTAAAATAAGTAGGTACTTTATTAGGTACTATTATTTATTTAATTCGTTTTAACAAACAAATTGTTTGTTTTCGATTTACGTGAAATTGAGACGTGTCCTAATCATAATAATTTTCATGCAGTTCAATGAGATCAAACTGTATTATAGGTAATACTTACTTAATTCGTTAACAAGCCATTACGAGTCATAGTTAAACAATAGTAGATTCATTTAGATACAAGAGGAGAAAGTTTGTTATTGCATTCGAGGCGGAATTAACACCCGAGCCGTAGGCGAGGGTGTTATTGAGCCGAGAACTGCAATAACAAATGTCCACGTGTATTAAACGACGTTTTTCAATACACTTTTGAAGAAATAAAATAAAACAACGAAAAATATTTTTGACATGAATTATTAGGAAACTCTGATTTAAATTTTCTGTTTTTCCGCGCTTTGTTTTCGTTAGGTTGAAGGAGAAGCAACGGTATAAAGCCGCTAAACAGCCTAATATGAAAAATTAAAAAATCTAATATTTTTGAGTTAGGAGAACACAAATAAATGTTAATTTGTTCATAAACGTTTTTATTTTTATTTTAAAAATCATGTTTATCTACGATATTCTATTTATAAACACAATTCGCATACTTATTCAAAAAATATTTACGCCGTACAGGCGCATATTGCTTTGCACTCCTCATAGAGGCATTGAACCAATTTGGACTAACTATAGGTATAGTTATCTGTGGCAATTTTTATTTCCGCATACGTGTTGGAAAAGGAAAAAACACACACGTGTGAAATACATTGCATTGCATTGTTGAACCTAATCGTAGTGCGATAAGAACCAGTTTTCGAGAAAGTGCATGAAAATAATGTTCTTGAACCAATTAACAACTATTTAAATAAATAAAACTTTTACTTTTAAATTAATCGGCGTGACAAGGGATTATTTCCAAAGAGTTAACAATATATTGATAGAACTTTCGATTTCATCCAAATGTCCCAATTTCTCATGGAAAATTACACTAGTCATGGTTTAAGTCACTGTATTGGATCATAACGAATAAGCCGTGAAATTCTATGAAGTGGCCCGAGGAAAGTAAGTACTTACGGGTTGAAATGCCATGAATTTGACCTTCATTCTTTATTAGTCCACGATTAAACGAATACCTCAATACAATAGAAAAAGTGTCTCGAATTCTCGTTAATTGGTTTGTGTACCTCATTTTGCCAATTCATCATTTGTTTGTTACCACTGTTTAATAGATCGTAAAGCGTAAACAGTTGAAGCCAGCGGCATTAATTGATACCACTGCGATTTACAGATGGAGTTCGTTGGCGCATGTTTTGTAACAGCTATTAAATTTTGTAAACTGGCACGCTTACACAGATACCGTAATTTACCACACAAGGGCTTAATACGTCACATTTAGTAAAAGCCCAATAAAACCTTATAGCGGTTGCTTAATAATTTCCTCTTTGCTGGTCTCAATGGTTAAGATGCTTTAACAGACCTTATTTCCGCGACTTATCGTAAGAGCTCTGTGAGAAAATGAAGCAAGTAATTGTTCTATCAAATCCACTAGCGTCTGCTCATGTGAACCGCGCTTATTATCGCACATAATGTGGGTATTGTAACCTTACTGTGAGAACTCCTAAGTATAGCTTTATAAATTCTTTACATGTCATGACACCATAATAAAGATCAGATATCTACGATAAAGAATCTGGATCAAGAATAAGGCTGACATTTTACGTCTTGACCTTGTTACCTCTAACCGTAATGAATATCCAAATCAAACATAATATATTCTGAACGATGAAAGGTGGATTATGTTTCACTATTTAATATCTCGACCTGTATCTCGATCCGCGAAAAGGTTAGAAGTTCAAATCAAAGTTGCGCGCAACAAATCATGAAATTATTTCGCGCACTCCACTCGGAACTAGAAACAGTTATACAAAACGGAATGATTGACGTAGTAATACACTTGTTATTTCAAACTAAATTGATTTAATAAAAATACGGATGGACTAATAATAGTATAATTTAATAACGGCTCATGAAAAATAACGACACAGTCGTGGATAGGAGTAGGTCGACAAATAACTAGCTATGTTGCGTGCAGCGCTTTACTGTTCCTGATTAACATATAATAGCCAATCATATTACCATTTGTGATTTTATATTCACGACACTTCATCAAATTGAAGTCATTATGTATTTACCAGGCATGGGAAAACAATATAACAATTTAAAACATTAACGCAATCGACAACAATACCAACGCTTTTCAATGTTATGACATGATCACTTCGACATATAAAAGTTAAGTTAAAACTGTATCTAGCCAACTATTAGAGCATGTAATGGTAGACCGTATGGCTAGCCTCGGGAAAATTGCTACCAACCACTCAGTGCTGCAAGAGTCACGAAGTACACAAATACCTCGGTGTATTTTATTCAACGACCAATTGGCGTGAGCCAATTTAGCATTAAAGCTTAAAAAACTGCATGTGCTACGTGTGCTGACGTGTTTTATCTCATTATTTCAGCTGCACCACCCGGTCACGTCTGCTATAGCAACGAACATTGTCGTTTATGGGACAAGGAGAGTCGTTGCGAGTTCGTCATACTTAACCTTTTCGGAAGGTGTGCATGCAACAGCTATTACAAACAAATAGGGGACAAGTGTGTCGCTCAGAAAATTCCGCCATATGCTACCGAAGCCGTGGTAGCAGAAATGGATGCAGTTGTGGCTCCTGCAAACGGAACAACATTCTACAAAGATCCGAGTCCAACAGTTCAACTAACATCAAGTTCAGTCAACTCTTTTGGATCCTCACTCTCTGTAATCAGTTCTGACGATATTCAGCCAAGCAAATTACCCCTGTACACAAACAAAAACGATGTCTTTAGTACTGACGAAGATAGCCCCTTGATGCAAGCTGTCATGAAAGTGCCAAGTGTAGAACCAACGAAGCGATTACCCGTTTCGAATAGGAAAGACGGTGAGCCGAATGAAACGATAAGGGTAGATGAAATGACGGCTAATTTGCATGCAAATGACCAGCCAATTTATAGGGTTGTAACTCAACCTTCCGTGGAAAAGAAAAACAACAAGAAAGGCGGTGCGTCAAAGGAACAAGTTAATTCTAGTGGCAAGCCTCATAAGGGTGGACATCAAAAGAAGTCTTCTCTAAAAGGTATTTTATAATTAAGGTCTATAATGCAATGAATTGTCTTTTGTAATTGAATAAGTTTTATAAGGAGACAATTTTTTCCAGACAAGCATCGCATCCGTGCGGATACACCAGTGTACGACCTTGGCCCTGCATCTCTCGGAATGCCGTGCCTTACGGATCCGCAATGCCAACAAGTGGATCCTTACACGCGATGCCTCAATAAGAAATGTGACTGCACGTACCGAACAAATTCAACTTCAGCTTGCTCGGCTCGTAATAGAGGCTGCTTGCCAAACACGTTCCAAGTTAGTACTTGTTTATGTTTTCTTTAGCTTACGACGAAACGGTAGTGGTTTTTGCATTTGAATGTAGCTATTATTTGTAATTTCTTCTAAATCACTGTTCAGATTTACACATTTTGCCAATGGTATGATACTTTCCATTAAATGGTGAAGATTATGAAACCATGAAAAAGAAAATCGTTTTGAAAGGCATAGCTCATAGCTTTTCAAAGCAAAAATTAAAATTATGCTAAACGATGGAATGAGTCATGTGTTTTCCATTAAATAAATTTCCATACAATTTATTCATTTTAAGACGGTGCATTGTTATTATTCCAGTGCCGGTCAACAGGAACTTGTATAAGTTGGTACTTCGTGTGCGATGGACGCAAGGATTGCCCAGACGGTTCCGATGAAAAATGTGAAGGTACTGGTAAAGGTTCGTACACTCTGCACTCTTTATCTTTTGCGCACATCTTTCGTCTTCATTGTTTCGTCTCATTTTCATTTCAAACTCATTCTCCATTTCACCCTACTCATTTTCCGAAAGTTTTACCTGTGATTTTTGTGACTAATATTAACTAATGGCTTAAGTGATTCTTCAAAAAATATAGGTAGTCATTTATTTGTTGAACATCGAGTTATATGACGTACAATGTTCCGAAGTGGACTTCTGTCGGCGGATTTAACATCTCACTCGCTACCGTTTTGGCTAGTTAACGAGTACGTTTTAATTGATTTTGTCTCGTTGCTTCCCAGCGCTGATACCTTATTAGTAGTTGTGGTTTATTTAACTTTCATTAGGGTTATTTTTATCTTCGTTTAAAGTTCCTTTCATTAATCTTCGACTCGATTCCACTCAAACGATAACGCTCTGCTTGCTCTGACACTTGCACACTTGACGATCTTATGCAAAATTCAGCTATGCGAACTCGCAACGGACTTCGCATAGCTAAATTTTGGGCCATATATTAAATGAAAAGCCATCGACACTACTAACTTAACGCCATTGACACGACTAAGAAGATAAAACTATGAATTAGTTTTATAGATACGCCGTCATTTGCATTTCATCACCATATTCAAGATAGGTATTACTTATATTTAGGCTAACATTCATACACCGAGCATCAGTCAGTGGTCTTCTAAGTCATGATCTTAATTTCCAGAGCTGACAGGGGAGCGTTGTTCCACAAACTCGTTCAGATGTGGGGGGCCTGGGTCACCGTGTGTGTCTAGAGCATCGAGGTGTGACGGCACTCCTCAATGCCCTGGTGGAGAGGATGAGAAGAACTGCCGGGCGACGCGACGTAAAGGGTAAGTTTGATAGCTGAAAATATACACACATCGTAAAACCTAATGTTATTGTGATCATAATTCAAGAAAACTTTAAGATGAATGCCAATATGACGATTAAATTGAAGCTTTCATGTGCACAAAGATTTTGGTTACTTAAAACACTGAAACTGGAAGTAAAATCGTTGAGAGATTTTGGAGATCATAAGAACACGCAACTAAGGATTAGTGTATCTAAAATCTCGGAAATGATCTTGTGGAATAGCACGTGTGTTATTGATGAAGCCGTGGGACTATAGTCTAGCGCCGTTGAACTTTTATAATAACCCATTACAAAACATAATTTGATCATTAAAAAAATAATCACCGCTTTGCTAATTCTTGTTTCGAACTTGTTTCCCTCAGGTGTCCACGTCATACATTCCGTTGCGGTTCAGGGGAGTGTCTTCCCGAGTATGAGTTCTGCAATGCGATAATTTCTTGCAAAGATGCTTCGGACGAGCCGCCACACCTGTGCAACGAACAATCAAGGTAGGGAAGGATGCATCTTCTGCAGATTTTATAGTCTTACGGTAACTATAATAGTGTAGAACAATACAAAATAAAGGGACCGTTTTCTTTTATTATATACCCACACACTTGTCGATTTACTTGGAAGTTTCGACTCTTGACAAATGCTCTAACAGTATCACTGGCGCGGTGACGCCGTGTTAGGCTCGAGGCGGTTGCCACAAAAACCTTATAAGCTGTTATGTGTATTTGCCATTGCATTTCGTAATCACACCACGTCCGACCTGTAACGGTGTTTGTCCAAATATTTGACCTTTATGGTAGTAGTTGACACGTTTTCCGTATGTATTCAGGTGGCGTGCGGCTGACTTTTGTCCGTTCCGTTGCGGGAACGGGCGCTGCAGGAGTACGGCCGTGGCTTGCTCCGGGCGCGACGGCTGCGGGGACAACAGTGACGAAATAGCCTGCAGTGTATGCAGTAAGTAACTTATCCTTTAGCACTCGTTTGATCATTATTGTGTAAATTCGAATGAGCTACTAGTTCATTCGACGTTGCATGTTTCATAGAGGAATCGAATTTAACATGGAGTATAAAATCTCAAAAAAATCTGATGTCTTTTGTAATCTTTAATTGGCTTAAAAGTAATTCTGTTTTATTTATTAGAGTGGGAAGATGCGTTGTACCTAGATGAGCTACTCATGTTTTCACATTTGAACATAACAGTTATTTTAATAGACCTTAATTAAGCAGTAGGTCAACTTCTTAGGCGTGCACTCGAAAAATCAACAATGCAATTTCTTCTAACTTATACGAATGCAAAAAAAAAAGCTCTCTAACTTGACCAATCATAGCGACGTACAGTATTGTCGGAATCCAGTTGAAATACCAAAACACAGTATGAAAGATAATGATTTCTGACAGGAACTGTTAGGTGACCACTTGACCAAACATGTGAAATATGAATGACCGTCGCTTTCTGCATATCAGCGATTCGACACGATAAGCGATGCCGTTACGCGAACAATAGTGTTCAAACGATCCGGCGAACGGCACCGGACAGCATCGGAGTAGTGCCGTCACACGGCACATACACAACAATAACTTAATTAAACGGATATTGTATTTTTTGCAGAATGTCCTGCCCCACCGCAGCCTTGAACATCAATGCATCGATAGACACGATTTAAAGTTGAAAATCCGATTGCTGGATCTCAATGCTCAATATTTTGTGGAAACAGTAAAACATTCCTGCTTATTAGTGCTTCGATAAATTACGATAGGAAGTTTTAGGACAACATTAGATTTTTTTTCTTGTCTAAAAGTCAGGCATGTGTTTGCTAACATATAATAGAAACTAAAGTTGAAAAATTGTTGATTCAATCATTATAAAGGTACAAAAAAGAATTATAAGAAAACTTGACGAATATTCAGTGTAGTTGATGTTTTTTGTCGACGGTGTTTAAAAATATAAATTTTTATTTTGGCTCATTTTTAATGTAAGCTTAAATGTAAATATAAGAATATTTCACTATTTAAGTACCTAGGTATTATGCACGACACCGGTGAACAAAAATGTTGTCTCAATTTTATTCTCATGCTCGATGAATATTATTTACAAAAACTTTAATTTAAGTAGATATATTTAAGCCACGTATAAAACAAGACTGAAAAGTGATAGCCCATGAATATTATCAACTTGTGAATTAGAAATAGATCAGGAAGTGTAGAATATTGTTTACTAAAATCCCGCTCAAAATGGTTGTAAATATTACCTACCTTTTTTCACGAAAGTCATTCGTTTGGCACAGGCATCTTATTTTCGTATTCCACAGACTATAAAAACGTCTTATAAGATTTAAGTATATTTAAGTTTCTTGTGTTTTGTGTGAACTTACCTGGCTAAGCGCAGTCAAGTGTAACTTATTGTAATATAGTGTGGTTATGTGTGTGAATGTGCTAATGTATTTATTAAATTAATTTCATTATAAAATTCAGTATTTTATTAAAATAACTACATAACTCTTTAATTTCTCTTGAATGTATGAATAGGATTCTGCCTCTTAGAGAAATCACTTTCCCACAAAATTTCCTAGTGTTACGAAATCCTGTGTGAATCTTCTTAGGAAACCTTTTGTCAACTTTGTTAAAACTTTCCAATTAGGTAGGTATGTGTGAATTTGAAAGACAATGACTTGTGTCTACTCCTTTGTTACTTTTAACCTAAGAAAGTATCTATCTTATCCTGCAGCTGTTAATATAGTAAATAGTTATCTTTTGGAATCATTTAGACCACGTTCGTTACTTAACTCACAGTTACGACATCTGTAGGAAACAACTGAATCTAATTTAAAGTAACTCTACCTAGATGTCGCTTCTAATCTTCGTAGAGCCTCTCTTTGACTTCTTAGTATTTAAGTTCCTTGGATTGATGTACTAACATCAATCCGAGGAGGAACTTAAATACTAAGGAATTATTAGGTACAAACAAAATCTTGATATCAAAAAACCGTTTAAAAATGAACTTTATTTCAAACACATAGTGTTGGGAAAAAAACTTCAGAGCGAGAAAGCTTCAAAAGAGGGGTGTGTTCTTGTCTTGCAATTGTCAATAAAAATAAATTAATCTTGTATTTAGGTATGTATAGGTATATTATATAATCTGAATCTCGGAAACGGTTCCTACGATTTTCTTGAAATTTAGTATATCGATCTAGCTAGGTTTCATTTTTAGAAAAAAAAAATGTCCAGATATTTATATAGTAATAGGAAATCACGGCAATTGCCAAACTAGCTCATAAATCGTTACGGGATTAATTTAATATTCAAATACTAAATATTTTAATAATAACTTCTTGCGAAATATTATTTAAATAAAATGATATAAGAAATATTTATGAATTTAGTCATTTCTGAATGGCTGTGGCACATTGAGTTAACTGTGGCAACCTAGAGATGACACTCATATCTTAAACAATATGGCGGAATAAGGCCGATACACTTTCGCGCTGAAATCGTATTTTTTGCATTCTCATGTTCTTTTTACATTACTTAAAACGACTATCTTCTACTCTAAATATGGTAAAATCGTGTTGTATGAAGAGTTGTAATATTGGGGCGTTTACCTACTGGTTGTGGAATTTAATTTTTCAAGTAAGTTCTTTTAGCTTTGTTTACAAATTACGACTAGGGCGACAATGTTCTTGATTTATAATCGGGGATAATAAAAAAATAGTTAAGTTCGTACTTCGTAATCGAACGTAGTAATCAAAATAGGACAAAGATTATTTTATAAAAAAAAAAAAAAAACGGAGATCACGCTTGTCATCGGTACTTCGGTAGTACTTTGTACTCAAATATTAATAATATTGTTTCGTTTCCATGCATATTCCCTTATTAGGGAATGAGAATCTTCAGCAACGGGGGCTTGAAGTTGTCCCTATAAAGAAAAAGCATTAGAGGGGGAGGGGGATAGTTCAACCATTGACTTATAATTAGGCGCTCGCGCATCATCTAGCACGCGCGAGACGCTTGCCCTCTTATTATAAAACGTGGTCTTAAAAAAAGTACCGTGTTTAGTACTAGGTTTAAACCATGAACTTGAATAAACGTTATTACAAAAAGAAGTT
This sequence comes from Xestia rhomboidea, assembly GCA_963853795.1. NCBI lineage: Eukaryota > Metazoa > Arthropoda > Insecta > Lepidoptera > Noctuidae > Xestia > Xestia rhomboidea. The sequence continues at coordinate 13,120,179 of OY970767.1, read as the reverse complement.
TATCGCTAGTCCTAGAACTATCTGTGGTACCAAAGTTAGACAATCGTGACCCATAGTTTAACTATGGTACTAAATTGTAAACTTGTTTTTTTACATATTTATATTGGTTTTCGTTGACTTATCCTAAAGTATTTTAGCCGACTCGACATTATGTTGACGCGGTATAAATCCGAGAATGAAATTTGTATTAATGTAAATACTGTGGCATAGGTTATAGTTTAGCTTTAGTGCATCAAAAACTGTGTATACGTAATCTAACATGTCAGTTAGCACTAACCTTTTCTTCTGAACTCCAATTTTCACCCCTTTTTTTCTTTGGTTGTTCCATTTTTTTAATTTTTAATGCACACACGATCTCACCACAAAGAATACTGTGCCCAAAGAACTGTGTCTTTACTTGTATTCATAATCTTGGAGTGTAACCGGACATTTTATTTACTTTAAGATGTAACATAAACATTTCGATAACATTAGGTACTCAAATTACGCGCACCGCTCAGTTCACTCCATTATACGCTCTAGCTCGATAGTTGTTCCAAAACAGAACAATTGGATTGATGCAGACAAAAAAATACAAGTCGGAATATTTAAATACCTCTATATAACAGTAACTAAACTTTATATTTTATCACTACAAATAACAATTTCTAAAATATGTTTTCTTCAAATTACGTAACAACATTTTGTAAAAAGGAACGTGAACGAATGATTGAATAGTTTTAATATTTTGTTGCATATAATCTGTGGATAATGTTTAGACCACGGACTATCTTTGGTACTAAGTAGTCCTTTGTTGGTCTACGATTTGTAATACGAATGAAAGAACTAACGTTAGTACCGTACTAAACCAAGATCTTTTAGTCCTGGTTTAAACCTGGTACTTATGAAAGTTTTTATAATAAGACGGTTGATGTCTGCCCCGAATTTTATTTTACATTACTCATACTCTGAAAGTATGTCTGAAGTTGCCTGAAGGGCGGGTTGAAAGTAATACTTTTCTGCCCTAGGGAGAATCGTTTTCAACTGACAACTGTCAAATTATAAAAAAAAAAAATTGTTCATTTTTCTGTAGAACCATGTTCCAACTTTCTACACAGCCACGATGTAAAATTGAAATAACATAAAGTTAATTATTAATTAAAGAATATTTAATTTTTAAATATCTTTATTATAATTAAGTCTCAACTATTACTTTAAAATAACATAGATTTGGGCAAAATATTTACCATTTTTTCGACGATGAAAATGAAAAAATAGGTAATGGCTGAATGATTGGCCGGCCACAGAAAAAAAAAACAAAATAGGCGGGAAAGCGGCAATCCGATCTTTATTTGTTTTTTCGAGTTATTGATTCATGTTTTTATTTTTACTTTCCTTGTATTCGTAATGAAAAGCACAGTGTTTACCTCGGGTTAAAGACTTATTTAGTCCCTCGAACTATTAGCGCCCTCGCTGCGCTCGGGCACCAAACCCCGTCTCGGGACTAAATAAGTTACTTTCACCCCTAGGGTAACAATGTACTACACTCGAGAGCAATGAATCCGGGTCACTTAAAGAATCCTAAAAATCTCGGAAACTAAAAATGCTAGGTTAATGCAATAAATTATATTTAATAGACAATGTAACACTCCTTAAATGAAGGTATTAAAACTTCTTAGTTATTGTATAGTTATATCATAAAAAAATCAAATTTGAAAAAGGGCCACTTTCGAAGATGGAACTACGAAATTACAGCATTTGGTTTTGCTTTTGTTTGTAATCTGTCATTTATGTGGGTACATAAACCATGTTGATAGTGCTCTATATTCATTATTCAAGCTGAAATTATGTCGCTTACGCCTGAAGAATGCACCAGAATACTTACAATGCTGGAAACCGGCCGGAGTCAGCGCGATACAGCCAGGACTGTCGGTGTGTCGCTGTTAACAGTACAAAGAGTTCTCCGACGTTACGAAGAAACTGGTTCTAACCTACGCAGACCAGGAACGGGCAGAACCAAGTGTACCACAGCACGAGAAGACCGATACTTGGTGAACACCATGCTTCGAAATCGCTTTCTCACAGGAACTGAACTCACAAATCAGTTTCGACGCCTCGGAGGAAGTAACCCAAGTGCATGGACAGTAAGACGTCGGCTTGCTGAATCTAACTTAAAACCCCTTAGACCTGCAAACGGCCCTAAACTGGAGCGTGGGCATCGTATTTCAAGACTAAGATATGCCCAGAGCCACGTAAATTGGAGTATTGAAGATTGGTCAAAAGTTATGTTCTCCGACGAATCAAAATGTATGCTCTACAAGCACGATGGAAGACACAGAGTGTATCGAAGACCAGGGGAAAGATTCAAGCAAGCATGCATCGAAGAAAAAGTAGCCTACGGTGGTGGGTCTGTACTTGTGTGGGCCGGAATTTCTTCTGAAAGTCGCACAGAGCTGGTGATCATAGAAAACGGCTCTTTAACTAGCGTAAGATATGTGGAAGAAATCCTCAATGATCACGTTGGTCCATTTATGGTCAATTTAGGTGAGGATGCTATATTTATGCATGACAATGCCCGACCTCATACAGGTAGGATTGTGAATGACTACCTTCAAGAGATGAACATTACTCGTATGGAGTGGCCAGCGCGCAGCCCGGATATCAACCCGATCGAGCATGCTTGGGACGAGCTAGGCAGATGCGTAAAACAACGTAACCCTCCCCCAATCACGCTTCGTGAGCTCAAAATTGCTCTCACAGAGGAATGGGAGAATATTCCCCAAAATCGTATAAGGAACTTGGTGTACAGCATGCCAAACCGCGTAAACGCAGTAATGGAAGCACGAGGAGGCAATACGAAGTATTAAAATTCAAGAAAATCGTAATAAAGTTAAAAAATTTCATGTTTCCTATTTTTGTTTTAAGGAGAGATCAGCAGTTTTTTTCTTTATGTAATTTTGTGTTAATAAAATGTATGGTGACTCATATTTTTTTTACTTTCATTTAAGGAGTATTACATTGTCTATTAAATACAATTTATTGCATTAACCTATCATTTTTAGTTTCCGAGATTTTTAACATTCTTTAAGTGACCCGGATTCATTGCTCTCGAGTGTATTTAAAGGCGTTTTTACGTGCGAGGATTTTTCCGCTTGGTGGAAAGTGTGAAAACTGACCCTTAGGCAGCGACTGCAGAAGGCTACCCCACCAATGAATAGGTATTAGGGCCAAAGCCAATGAATAGGTATTATCTACTAATAAAAAGCGAAAGCCTCAATATCCTGCGTGTTTTAATACGTAGAAGGTAATACTATACCTACTATTAAAACACGCAGGACATTGAGGCTTGAGGCTTGAGGAACAGATAGAGTACGCTTATGATGATGTAGATTACAACTCAACTCAAAGCTGATGCTGCGCTGAATTAATTTAGAGTACCAAGGGTGCGAGTAAAAAAAGATTTGTAAGTTTACTATTTACGGATACACCTGAAGTGTATCTAAGAATCTAAAATGCAATAGCCACTTCAAATATGTTAGCACCTCCGTGACCTCGGTTTGGTTAGTTTAGGTTTTGAAGAGTTATTTGAAAAGGTTAGGAACTAAATGAAAATTTGATTCATAAACAGATGTAGTAATGACTAAATCGATTTAGGTAGACAACTTTAACAGAAAAAGGAACTAAGGCACCAAGAGCGAGCGAAGCGAGCTCGATAATTTTAACACCCTACCTTGGACAGATTAGACTTGTTTCGCCACTTCATACAGGAGTTACTTGGTTGACTTACAAAGTTAAGATCCAAGAGAAACTAAGCTGCATGAGCGAGCGAAGCGAGATCGAAAATTTTACGTCTTTGTTCAGAAGAGAGAGATCTTGAGATCAAAATGTCCACATGCTCCATTTTTTGCAAAAGGTGACTGGGGGCCCTTTATATCCAGGCCCTGGGCTGCAGCCCAAAAAGCCCTTATATAGATCCGCCCCTGCTATCGACACGCTAATAAGAAAATAGGTAGGTACTTAGTGTACGAAAGTTTTGCTAGAGAGACAGTCCTTACTACACGTGAAGAACTCCATTTTGTTATAAAAAACTAAGAATACGTAGCGTCAGATAGTGGCCGTCGTAGACTTTGTAGATTGGGATTTGTTGATTGGTACTTATTTGGGATTTTTCCGCTTGATGGAAACGGACCCTAAAGCCGCGTTACCACTATGTCGTGCCGATTAATTTATCGTTGGTTTTTAGTTGGCAAAAGTCGTGGACGACCGTAATCGCGTCGTCCTGTATGTGAACACCTTCATTTAAATACACAAGTCACGACACTAAAACTACACGATTATCGATCGTCACAACAAAGTGGGAACGTGGACTGCGGTTTTCTTCACCTACTGCAGCGTCTCGTCATCTCGTGACTCGTATTTCCTGACCTGAGTCCTGACATTCCAGCGGGCCAAACAGTAGTTGTTTCCGGCTCATGACACAACTCACAAGATGTCAATAAGTAAAGAATACCAACTTTAGTACGATGTGAAGGATGTTTATTGTCATAGTATGCCGCCAGTATCTATTTATTTACAAAACGATTTCGACGCGTGCTTGATGCGAGTAAACATTCGGCTTATTGAACAACAAGCATCTTTGTGACTGCACAGTTACAACTACGTCGTATAAACCAGTCTAATTAAAATGGAAAGGCAAAATAGTAAAGTGCGTGTGTTCTTTAGAAAAATATTGAAAATTCCGATACCCAGGTTACCTACTGAGTTTTTTTATTTCTGATTGAATCCACATTAAAATAAAAATTAAAACAAAGAGCTGTGCAGATGGCTATATCAGTATGTAGCCATCTGCACAGCTCTTCGTTTTATTTTTCCTGTTTTCGTTTTTATTTTTTTCTTTTTGATTCCATTCAAGTTCTAGCAGACCAGTGTCTGCTAGAATTTGAGTGGAATCAACACGCAAAGAAGAAGAAACCAAAGATGCAGATCATTTAACTCATACTCTCAAAAATAAGTTATAACGTTATCATGAGCTAAGGTTCCTGTTTTCTTCCAGACTTCGAAAGGTAACAAGGAAATACGGTACGAGACAAATTAAAATCGGTGTTTTTGCAACCGTAACCGTTATTGCACTAGTGGCTTACGTGTGTTGGTTAACAATTTACAAGCACGAAAGTGACGAAGCCCAGGAACCAACTGACGATGACGTCATGTTTGGGACTCCGTTTACGCATAAGCCATTAGACGAATTATACAAGGACAAAAACCAATTCGAAGAATATGATTATAATATTTTAAATGACGAACAAAAGGACGCAGGTATGTACTAAGTTATAAACTTTCAAACTTATGGCGCGGGACCGCAATAATGAAAGTAGGTATGATGTTATAGAAAGAATAGCTGCTGCTATGGTGGAAGCACCAGGGTAGCCCCCGACTTTTTTTTTACGTTTTATGCAATTGGCTCATATGGGTTAGGTCAATTATGTCATTGTCAGGTTGTATGTTGATGAAAAATGATGAGTCGCGCAAGTAACACGTATATACTTAGGTACAGAATTAAAATCAAGACACTGACCTATAAATTACAAAAAAAGATGAGAAAATGAATAACTTAACTAAAATTAACATTTGCGGTCCCCCGATGCGATGACGCTTATATAAAAATGTTACTACCTACCTTAATATATTAGTTAACTAGCTGTGCCCACGGCTTCGCTCACGTGACCGTGGATTCTTTAGTCATTGTCAAAGTTTATGAACAAAAGCAAACCAATAACTATAAAGCTATGCAACTCATGGTCCTAGGTCCCAACGGTTAATATTCTTAAATAAAAAAACTTTCAACCTCTCTGAGGGCTCAATCAGCCGGTGGAAAAAATGTGATGGACACAAACGATGGAAAAAAGTGAGAATGTGTAAAAGCACGTTTCTGAAAGATACTGTGTACGCTTGAATTTAATGTATTTAGCAATAGAACCAGAAAGACTATTCGCTTCGATATATAATATTATAATCCGTCAATTTTAAAGGGTAGCCTTGACTTAATTTTATCAGGCGATAATCGCTATGTTAATTTGTTAATGTTAGTATTAAAATTGCTAAAAATATTGTTTTCATTCGACAGATTAGTGAAGCTCGATGTTATATTAGTTCAACAACCTGCTGTTGTCATTTCCGAAGGGCGAGGCTGCGGTGTACATACCTATAAGCGATTTGCGGCATCTTGCAGATCTAACGTTAAAAAATTAAAACTAAGTAACTACACAAAGTCTTATTATTAGAGGCTTATTTTTTTAAAAGAAACTAATACGACTTAATTAAATTTAAAATGTTTAAAAATGGCAGCAGCAAAACAAAACATAAAAGATTCAGGAACTCTCCATGATATAGCTCAAATACATACGATCATTCTGATTGTTTGGTAATAATTCTACAAGCAACATTTATCCAAACTGCGTATGGATCATTGATAGTTTGCAGAAGAGAAGGAAAAAGACTTATAGTACAGTAAGAGCATGTGAACCTATCAGACTTATATTCGTTATACTACTTTTTGGTGAAATCATCAACATCATCAATGTCCAACCCTTATTTGGCCTTTTTCATTAATCCTAAATTTAACAAATTAGTAGAATTAGTTTAGTAGATTTATAGATCTAAAATGATGCCTTTTTTAAAGACTAATTTGCCTGTTTTAAACGAAAGTATTTTCTTTAGTTTGTGTGCGGGCAACATTGAAAAAAGTGTAGTGGGGGCACTACACTACCAACATAAGACAAATACGGGGGCGTAATGTTTTTATTTTGTGGGATATTGTTTATCTACCTGCTTTCTAAGAACTAATTTTATCTAATACATAATTTCACTCGTAAACGTCAAATAATTATAATAAAACCAAATAAAAGTAATTTGGTTATTTAGATAAATCTTTGATTGAATTATTAAATACTTATCTGCCATCTAATATTGAACTAGTAAGGTTAATGTTTTTAACACCTATCGACGCGTAATATCTTACTCTTATTACTACATTGTTTTTTTTTTGTTATTATTTAACCTCCCGTGCGTTAGTGAATCTCCAAGAGATTTGTGTCAATTGTTTAACTAGGTATTGTGTCTACTAATTAGTCGTATAGACGTTTAATTGCCTCGAAAACGAAATTTTCAAATCATTTTAAATTTCGTTTTATTAATGTTATATTTTGAGCCTTTCCATCAAGTCCTACTTTTTACACAAAATGAATGGTGACCTTATTAGAATGGGACTAAGGGTCGCGACACATCTGCGGAACGTACAAATAAGAATTGTTGTTGGACGTAGTACCTACTTAATACTTCCATGCAAAGAGTACCTAAAGTAAATTTTCACCTATTCCGACACTACGACTAAAACCTATTTACGTAAATAATATCATAGAAATATAATCACCAATTAAGGTGCATGTATTAAAGGTGCAGGAATGACTTTGACCTTGAAAAAATAATTCCTGCACCTTTATAAGTTTGGAGGGTTGCATTGATGATTTTGATGATCATAATTCTATAACTACATACGTCTTAACTCTTACGGTCGCGAGCAATATTTTAATCATCATACAACCTAGCACTGGCTGCAAATTGCAAAAACGTAAGAAAATTTTAATTTCCATCGTGTGAGGTATTGTTGAATAGGTCTTTTATGATTGAAATGACTTAGGGGTTGCTAATACCATTTCTCGATTTAATGCTCCATTTACAAATATTAAACTTTAAAGTGCAAATATTTGTTCCAGTAGCATCCCCCTCCCCCCTCTAAAAGCTAAACTGCTTGAAAAATCTGGAAAAATTCATGATTACATTTCAAAAGGAAAATTATAGCGGTTAAGATAACTTTATTAGTTTAGCAGTAATAGTCGTTGAACTTGGGTGTTGGATAATGTTGTACCTACCGAATACAAAATCCTTAGAATAAATCCTTTAAACTGACTAAGATGAAGTATTTGCTGTAGTTGCTAAACTGACAGATGTCAAATTTGATTTATAATTTGCATTTTTATTATTAACGGGCCTACGGGCTATTATGGAACCCTACACTGCGCGTGGCCCGACATGCACTTGGTCGGTTTTTTTCTTTTTTTTAAATTTTATATTTAAGTTTTAATCGTTTTGTTTTATTAATAATAATTAATATTGATTTCCGATTTTAGCTGGACTGATAGACACTGAGGGATGTAAAATACCCGTAGCTTTTATTAAATACAGAAAGTATTTACGAAACAGAACTATAAATAAGGAAGATATGTGTGGAAAACGTGCCGTATTTTTGCGAAAATATGATGAAGATAGAGTAATAGCTAGAATAAAATATCAACATATGAAAAAATCCACTAAGAAAAATATTAGCATTGAATGTTGCCATCAGTTTATAGTTGACACTGTACAAAACCCACATGAAAATGACAAACTATTGTGAGTAGTGAATATTCATCTTTATACATATACAGGGTGTAAACAACCTCATCACGAAGCCGTCAACCAAGCATTCTGTACATCAAACTAAGTAACTTTACGCAAAAATCATTACTGGGAAACGACTTTTTTTTTGGGTGAAAAATCATGTTTTGTGGTAAAACTCAATGTAACGCACTTAAAACATTGTGCTGATGGATGGATTAAATAATACGGGGGTCGTGGAGGTGTTTAAAGTAAAAATCTTACATTAAAAACTTGTATTAAAAAAACACCTGTCAAAAAGTTGGAAGTTCTCCGTCCTCTTTCTCCCAATATCTCCGTAACTAGAAGGCTCCCAGTGTAGAACAAAAAAAATGGTTGCAATGACGCTGAAGGGGAGAACAAGTGCCTTTCGGCTTCGTTAAGAGGAATTTTACACCCTTTATAAAACTAGATGTTGCTCGCGACCTTCGTCCCCGTGAAATTATTATATTATAAAAATACTACATTGCCCGTTTTTGCAAAATTTTTCATTGATACTCCACTCCTATTGGTGTTACAAGTCTTACATAGCCTTCTTCGATAAATAGGCTATCCAACACCAAAAGAATTTGTCAATCCGAACTAGTTGTTCCTGTGATTACAAACAAACTCTTCAGCTTTATAATATCGAGATAGATTCCGATGTGTTCGTAAATTGTCTTCGCCTAAACGACGTCACTAGCTTTGTTGAAAATTTGATTTGTACTTATAATGGAACCTGGATGGTTTCTAGCTATAGTTGGACCAAACATTTCGCGCTGTTGTCGACATCCAGAAAATATTGGGACAGGACGTCTAGCGAATCGAAAAACGGTCGCTTCTCTGGTATCAGTGACGTCATAAAAAAAATATTCTTTAATATTTTTACTTCAATATTTTATGTATCTTATTTTATTTGGAAATGTTATTGGTATACCATATTATACCACTTTCTGATCAGACAGGTTTTTTATTTTAACATATTGTATAATGGCTATTTCAGATTCAGTAACTGTACAGAATTCCAAGACGAGGCCATAATAACTCTTCAATCTGATTTTGTACGTGTGATTTGCACCGAAGTTGATAAGAACGATAAATCTCATATAATCTATGAAGACATGTACGCCTTCAGTAGGAAAATTCAAATCTCAAAATCAGAAATAAATACAGAAACTTGTAAACTCCAATACAATGTGCTAATACTAGGAATGCAATCGATGTCACTACCTCGCTTCCTGGCTTCCATGCCCAGGACAGTCCGTCACTTTTCAGAAGACAGCTGGCTTGGCTTTCGAGCATATAATAAGGTAGGCACATCATTAAAATTTATGACTTTAACTCTTGTTGATTTTCTGTTTTTTTTTTTGTTAAGCTTAACAATAATTACTAAATAGGTTGCAGATGACACATTGCCCAATTTATTGGCTGCATTAACAGGAAAAAACATGACTGCATTAATTAAAGAATGTTATGCTGCAATGGATGACTGTAACTATCTCTTCATTTGGCAAGCATTCAAAGATGCTGGATATGTTACAGCATACGGTGAAGATAACTTAGGAAGTTCATTTAAAAGAGAATACACATTTCACAAGGCTCCCACAGATCATTTCATGCAACCATTTTTTCTCAATAAACAAAATAATCGCCATACCAAGTCATCGTTATGTGCAGGGAGAGCATCATCGGGACAACAGGTGTTAGATTACGCTGTGGACTTTGCTAATACATATAAAAAGGACTCATTTTTCGGTTTTTTTTGGATCAACTCATTTAGTCGCGAGGAAAACAGTCGGCCGGAAAACGCGGACCAACTGATAGAAAACTTCATGAACCAGTTGATTTACACTGGTGTTTTGGCGAATACGTTCATAATTTTTTTGAGCGCCCACGGTCTACGCTTCGGTAGACACCGCCTCACAATGGAAAGCTACTATGACGATCGTTTACCCATGAAATTTGTGTGGACTCCATTACTTTTTAAAGGAATACATTCTATGGAATACAAATCTTTGGTGATCAACCAGGGTCGCTTGACGACGCCTTATGATGTTTATAGCACCCTCTTAGATATCAAGAAAATATCTCTGTGCAGTAATTCTAGCGTCCCAGCTCCTGACGGGTGTCCGCAATGCCATTCGATGTTTAAAGAGATAGGCAGCAATCGGACGTGTCAGGAAGTGGAAATTCAGGAAAAGTGGTGTACTTGTCACAAACTGTATCCTCTCACTAATCAAGACCCTATAGGACTAAACAGCGTTTCTGCTGCTGTGAGTTATATTCAAGGAATGACTATGAATATAGACACGCAAAAATGTTGGGTATGTGCGATGCCATCTCTAAAAAACGTTACCAGAATACATTTCTATTACGACAAAGACAAAACTAAAACATTTTATGTTGTGGCAATGACTATGTCACCTAGTAACAGTACTTACGAAGCATTGGTACTGCGGACAGATAGGTATTACGTTATTGGGAAAATCAGCTCTATTTCTTACTATCAAGGTTTAGGTAAGTGTGCTCTTAAACGGAGAGACCGCCTGTTATGTGTTTGTGAAAAGGATGCACAATCATGGATCGGTGAGACATGCTAGCTCATTGGATAACATCAGTACTTAACTAGGGAGATATTCAATATTTTACTAGCTCATGTCATGTGTGCTTATGTAGACAATATAGAACGTATATTTTGGTATATTTTCTCGAAAACATTAAAATGCAGGTGATTCAAACTTTTTTTATTTCCTCTCGTTTTTAAAAGCTTTGACAATATATTTTTTTCACATAAGTGCGCGGGCAGCGGTCTTGCGGGATCGTGTTTCAAAAAAACAGAAGAAGAGTGCGACACAGTGTTTATTTAAAAACAAAAAACGTTGCCACTAGAAATTTCTCCTGTATCGTGGGTGCGTTAACAAACATTTAAACTCACACACATAAACAAACAGACCTTTTTTCTTACTATAAAGCTAAACTGTCTGTGATGGCCCCGTCTGCACACTTGTATTGCAGTTACGAGGTTTCCCGTAGGACACTAGCATCCAACAAAACTCATCGCCATTCGGAATCTCTGGGCAGAAGAGAGCACAGGCCCTATCCCTAACTAAGTAAAAGTTCTCGAAAAAAAGGAGACGTTCAGGTTGATTTAGTGCATTATGGATATCAAACCTGTTCCTACACACAGGGTCGTCGGCAGAGTGGGTGGTTTTGGGGATTACCTAAAACCCCCCCGAAATCTCGAACTTCTAAAGAGAAACTAACCTATCCGAGGCAGAATGCTAAAATTGCCTAAATTGGTAAGACCAGGGGGGTCTTACCCTGGATAAAAAAGCTGGTCTTTCCTGGTCTTCCCGAAATAAATTCCTGGTTACGGCTCTGCATACACAGCCTCCGCGCCTTAACCGTTTGGGACTACCTACTAGAGTACTAGACTAATATTAACCGGAACTCGTTCGTGCCTTACGGTTTAGTTCGTATTAATCACATTATGGTTTAGAATGGTACAAGGCTGCTCAACTTATTTTGAAGGTGGGCCATCTGTTTACTTTCAGTAAATTAAAAATTTCTAGTTAGATGTTGGCTTACTGAGAATGCCGGGTTCATATTTTCATATCAAGAAACAATTTTTTTCGATCTGGCTGAAAGCTGTTTTCAAAAGACTGTCGTCAGTTGACCACTGTAGGCGGGCCAATTCAAATTCGTTGGCGGGCCATATTGTGGCCCTCGGGCCAGGGTTTGAGCAGCCTTTGTATAGAATTTCGAATATACGAAAGACTTTTGAAGACGAAGTAAAGAACAATAAAAGAAGTTAGTGTTGTTTTAAATGTAGTAGGTACATTAGTAGGTACATATCCTAAATAGCTAGCTCGTGGCTAAATAAAAACAGCCGCTCGGGTCGATCTTTAGGTTAGCGCTGGAAGCCGACCCCAACATAGTTGGGAAAAGGCTAGGCAGATGATGAGGTACATAATTATTATCCTAAACACAACGAATGATAGGTAGGTAATTCAAGTTTTAACACACATAGTTACGTAAAATTTTTTTGCCTTTTCCGTAATGGGTGTCGTTTTTATGGTTTTGGGGGCGTTGATAACGAAAATGAGATCAAAATGAAAATCCAAGATGCTGCCGATGAAAATTTTCGGTTTTTTCATCATGGGTATGGTTTTCGGGGTTGCTGATAACGAACATGTGTTAAAAATGAAAATCCAAGATGGCACCGAGGATTTTTTTTGTTTTTCTTCATTGGTGTCGTTTTGGTGTTATTTAGGAGGAAAATTTTCGGTTTTTCTATCATGGGTGTGGTTTTCCTGACTTTCAGGGTCGCTGATAACGAAACTGAATAAAAAAATAAAATTTAACTTCCACACTGATTTTCTCAGATAATAATATATTGTATGAAGGCTGTTATTAAACCATTTTGAAATTGTGAGTCTCATTGTATTTTACCATTTACCAATGTTTAAAATACGCGAAAAAATGTGAATCATTTGTAAAATAGAAAAAGGAAGGCGGTTTCTATTTACCTGGAAACTGGGGTCAAAAGATACAAGAGAGGGGTGAATAGAGAAAAAACTAGGCCTGTCAAAATCAACTTTTATTATAAGTAAGTACCTAGATATATTTTTTCAAATAACAAATTGATGTTTTTTCTTTTCATTAAGTAAATCACTTTTTTACTAATTATTAAATCAGTCTTCTCCGTCTACCTATTATGTCTAGGTAGGTAGTTAGGTAATTTGACCAAAGCCAATGAGGATAGAAAAAATCAAAATTCATCATTTAATTTGAAAATCACTTCTAAAGGTTTTTCCAATAGTTTAAAGTTCTCACTTATTTTTTTTTTTAAGTATGGGATGAGATGTTTAAAGTAGGCAAGTATGTGATGTAGGTCAGTATTTCCAACCGACTTCAAAAAAAGAAGGTGCTCGACCCTATGTCTCCGCGTTTTTTATATCATAAAATCACGCCTGTTGGGATTTAGGGGGCAAACAGATGTACACCCAATATGTGGTAGGTACCAACTAAATCTAAAAAAAAATATATATAAAAACTGTAACGTGTCTCAAAACGAAAAACAACAGGCATCGACACCGACGCGCGACGGCCGCCCGTCGGTTTCGGCGGGGATTATGCCTTCTTGCGCAATGAAATGGTGTATACATCGATCTCATCTACATAATAAAATCCCGGAATTAGTTATCACGTGTAAGTAGCCCCGTAAACTACTACATTATTTTTATATTAATTAAAAACATGGATCATTTTTTAGGGTTCCGTAGTCCTGACAAGGAATCCGTTATAGTTTCGTCATGTCCGTCTGTATGTCCGAGGGTTTGCTAAGAGACCGTTAGTACGGGAAAGCTGTAATGTTGTAGATGTGTGTATATCAATAACGCCGATAAAGTGGTAAAATGAAATTTTGGAAAATATGTGAAGTGGGGATGAATTTCTTTTTTGTCGTCTACCCCCGTCGTGTGGGGTATCGTTGAATAGGTCTTTTAAAATGATAAGATTAAATACTTTAGCCGTAGTGACAACTTCTTTAAACCTTTATAACTTTTGTCCAAAACTGCTGAGCAATATGCACCTTTTTTGACGTGAAACGTCTTTAAAATCAGTACCATCACGGGGTCAAGTCAGAAAACCGGACCGTAACGAAATGGCGTAAACGAATTGGTTTATAATAGTCTGACATTAATAAATACAAAACTATTCATCGTAGAAACATCGGGTCTGTGCGGTCGCGGTCGCGGTCTGTTAGGACCACAGGTTAGGACTTATTCCTATATTGTACTATCGAGGACACTCCCGCCTGATATGTTTTAAGTGTAAGCAAAAATTAGCTTAGTGGTGAAGCTAATTTTTGCTTACACTTAAAACATAGTAACGCTCTCTATCCCCGCCCCGTTGACTTTATATATAAATAATTAATGAAAAAATACCGATCGGCGACACATGCCAAACGAGAGTTATTGTTATTTTGCGCGCCAAAGTTGACGCTTTCCTAATAGGCCTAAAGTTTAAGGCGGAGTGGCTCGGCGCCTCCGCATGATTTAAGCGAAAAATTTTGTAACTGATCAGGCGGAAAAGACCACGACTGTACCTACTGATCTCATAATGAACAAATATCAAAATAACCTTTTCCCAAAATGACTGATTTTCTGAATGTCTTTGTTTTAGAATGTCGGAAACTCATATCGTCTGTCAGAAAAGGTACATTCGTGATACGATTTAACTACGTTTTTTGCTTAAACATTCTTTTTGATTTAACAAAAAGAATGTTTAGGCAAAAAACGTAGTTCCATCATGGAACTGTCACTAGTAGTGACAATGAAGGGTTTTTTCACGATGTTTTCCTTCACCGTTTGCGTTTGAATATATCGGTAAATAGACCTTAGAAAAAGCCTGTGGGACTCGAACCCGCGACCTTAGGCGGAGCACGAACTACCGCGCCACCGGTGCTCGATTTGTTAAATATCTATCTCCTCTATCCTTGTGTATAGGTATAGATACTCCTTTACCTTCCGGTCTGAGGATAGTAAAAATACATGTTACACTGGCCACTAATAATGACTAATGTCGCTGAAAAACAATAATATTATGTCGTTGTCATTACCAACTTCTTTGTATACTGTATTGTTATTTATTGTAAAATAACCATAGGTTGTGCTTTAAAATGAATAAATACTTATTAGCCTGTTTAAAGACAACTAAAAAGGGAAACCTTTGTTTTTTATGAGATCAGTACAATATAGGAATCAGTCCTAACAGACCGCAAGGCTGCGTAAATGAGCTCTTGCTGAATTCTATTCAGTCTCAGATCAACACAAAAAGGAAGATGGCGCACTGCGAACATCAAAAGTGAAGCCACAAAACCGTGCTCCAGCAAGTAAAATACACGCT
Organism: Xestia rhomboidea; assembly: GCA_963853795.1. Taxonomy (NCBI): domain Eukaryota; kingdom Metazoa; phylum Arthropoda; class Insecta; order Lepidoptera; family Noctuidae; genus Xestia; species Xestia rhomboidea. The sequence continues at coordinate 13,104,840 of OY970767.1, read as the reverse complement.
CACGCACACACATACAAGTAAAACCACGCCCACCGCTCTTAGAACGTGACAAGTCGTCGTCTAGTTAACATAGTTTTAAAACTAGAATTATGATTTCGTGTGTCGTGAAATAGTGGTGAAAACAATAGTAAATCACATAAAAAGTCTCACGGAATCACTTTTCACTTGTAAGTACTTGAAATAACATCGTTTTTAGGGTTTCGTACCTCAAAAGGAAAAACAACGAAACCTTATAAGACCACTTTCTTGTCCATCTGTCTGTCCGTCTGTCACCACCGATTTTCTCAGGAACGGGTGGACCTAGAAAGTTGAATTATTTTTAAATACTTAATTAATTATATATACTATAATTTATACCATATACCTACTGAGGTCTATAGTCCCTATTAGTTGTATAAAAATCAAGGTCCTGAGTCAACGATAAAAATATATGGGCAAATTTAGATTTTCGCGAAAACTTGTAAGTACCCAAATTTAACTTAATTTTCAACTTTTTTTTTATTTTCGGACTTTACCCTTTAATTCTAGGTCAACCGGAAGTACCCTATAGGTTTTGGGTCGAAAACCTAAATGGTAGTTCCCGTTGACCTAGAATCACAAAATTTGGCAAAAAGCAAGGTATCGCTTTTTTTTTTGTTATTTAACTAAGTACCTACATATAAAACCGTAAATGTGTAGTTGAATAACAAAAAAAGCGATTTTACTATAACAAACTTAATATTTGCGGTTGGAGCAATAGCCGTTTCTAGGGATCGATCAACAAAGTTAAGTTTGTCCTTTAAAAAGTTCAAAAGCTCTTGGGTGGTTTATTTTTTAAACCTTAACTTGATAACGTATCTAATACACGCACACATTCTAAGAAAAAATATTTGAGAACAGGTCTGGTATATACGTTTTTTTTTATCTGTTAAATGGGACCCTTGTAGTTCTTAGAATAAATAGTATTTACTACATCTGCCTACATTTGCTAGATAGATCGGAAAATAACGGAGCGTGCGCGTGAGTCTACGAGTTATAAGGTAAGAATCGATAATAATCCTAACTAAATAACTATTTTACGATAAATTAATGTAGTAATTATTCGATTGAATGTGCATTATGTATTAATAATCAATATTTATGTATCTGCAAATGCACACTGCCAAGTGCCCATGTGATGACTTGACTTTTGGAGTGTGCATTTTAAGATACGTTGCCAAATATACAACATTAGAGCCTATGATAAGCAGTGTGCATTTTCAGATACACTGCCAATGAAATACACAATGATCAACGTATATCCTCTGTATTGAAAAAATCCCTATATAAATAAATAAATAAATAATAATAATATATCATTTATTTGTTTACTTTTAGGCTGGTACAAGAGCACAAAAAATATTGGCTTTGGTTCCGAAACCAGAAGCGAGATTAGATGTTGATAGCAACGACTCTTCTGATGGTAAAGTAATAAGACCTTCTTCCGCGAGGGCGACGATAGTTCGTGTGAACCTTCGTTGCCATCATTAATAGAAAATCTTCACATATTATCCTAAAGTGAAGACACACTCTTTGACTTCTGTCCCCGATGTCTCGGGCCTCCGCCGGCCTCCTTCGTCGGCCTACGGCCCGGTGCCCATGCCGCCCATAATAGATTCGAGTTCGAGAAGTACTTCATGTCCGACAGATGTCAACCGTACCGTACTTGACAATGTATTTCCGATAGTTGTTCGTCATGATAACTTCATCCATAATCGCACAGACTTTCGGTTTCTCCAAGGAGGTCACCGAATCGTAGCCAGGATACGGACGCCAAGAGGTCTAAATCAGGCCCATGTAGGGCCCGGAAAAAGCGCCCGTGTAGCTCCTTGCTCTGCCATACCTCCCTGCGGTCATGACATCCAATACCACAAGTTTGCGCCAGTTCTCGTTAGCCAAGGATAGCGGGGTGAGGCTTGCCCACTGAGACCATATCTTGATGCATCCCCACGTCAGTTTCGAGAAAAATAACCGCGAAGTATGCAGTCTCAGGGAGAGCCTGCATACCTCGCGGTTGTGCAAGGTCCTAGCATTTAAGAAGCCACGACCTCCACAATTCCGCGGGATATACAGTCTCATCACCGATGACTGTGGGTGATGCATCCGGTTTGCGGTCAGTAGTGTGCGGACCCTCCTGTCCAGGGCGTCAAATTCCGTCTGAGTCCATTTGAGTATGCCGTAAGAATACATAAAAACCGGCTTGATCCAACCATTAAAAGCGCACCTTGTTTCCGCCTGATAAAAGACTGTTTCACACTTTATTCAAGCGGCCAAAAAAGCGCTCCTTCAATGATTATTTCATGTCAGCAGCATTGATGCCAAATGCTTCCGAAATACCCAAATACTCGTAGGAGAGAGAGGGATCTAAGGTGTGTATGGAATCCGAGAGTTGAGTTCCAACGGATTCCATAATCATCCCTCGCTTTATATGCATGACCGCACATTTGTTCACACCAAATTCCATCCTGATGGCGCTACTAAGAGTTTCAGTCATTTTATTAGCTCCATCAGTTGTAAATTGTTGGGAGCAAATATTTTTAGATCCTCCCTGTAAAGGACGTGAGATGTAACCTGACCATCTTTCCTCAACCGGTAGCCTAGACCTAAATCCTCCAGCAGTGTTATAGATTATAATTATTATCGATGCGTCACGCTTTAATTTGTAAGACTGTGATTTTACATTTTTAAATTATGATGTCATATGTGTAGTACACTACATAAATAAATATTGTTATAAAATAAAATGAAAGAATTTCGTTTTCTACCAATCAAGCAGTGTATCCTACAGTGCACATGGATTTCCAAACATACATGCATGACTACTTGGCAGTGTGCATAATTAGATACAAGGTATAAAAACAAAACTATTTTTGTAAGAATTTATTTCTTATTTTTTAGGGGTCTATTTACCAGGTAACAAACCTAATAAAAGAAAGAATTAAAAAAAAAAAACGACATCAAGCTCTCTGCCAAGTTAAGGGTTAAATTAATAAACTAGAACTTGATTCTTCTAATTAAACTTTTACTTCTTTATAATAATAGTAGGGTCATTTCGCCAGTTCGCGTCCATCACCCTATTCGCGTCCATTTTTCGGACCTCCCTATAAAAATCTCGAAAATAGGTATAATTAACACACTTAATCACTGAAAAGTCGTTACCGCCAATACCTCATCGTATAAGAGGCACACACACGTAGACAAAAGTTCTGTGTACCCAATCAATCATATGTAGAAAAAATAGTAAGTCTCCGTTCTTCAAAAAAGAAGCGCGGACGCGCGGAATGTCGGCAAAAAAATAGTGTGCAGGGGCGCGTTTGACGGTAAGTATTTTATTGTTTTATGCGTATTTTAGAATACACAGCTGTTCCTATACATAAAGCATGAAAAAAGGAGTAATATTAATTATGTATTTGCTTGTTTTTTTTTAAGTTAACAGTTAAAATAAGGTGGACGCGAATTACTACACTGAATTTATAAAAGTTGCACTTTGCGACCACAATGGACGCGAACTCGTCTATTTATGATTTAGTTAGTGTTTATTTTTATGTGATTAAATTATGAAAGGGAATTTGTTTTTATTTTTTATTTATGTACTAATATCATGCAATCGTAATGAGCAATTTGCGTCCACATTATTATGATTGTAGAAAAAGATACAAATATCGTTCATCACATGTGGACGCAAACTATACGTACTGGGAAATAGTATTGTACCAAATTGCGTCCTATTTTCATTAAATACAAATAATAGCATAAATTTATTTTTTAACTTATTTGTAAAAATAATTTAACATGTATTAATTATTTTTATTAAAACTTTCACGTGACGTTACACCTTTCTGGCCTTGATGTTGACTCTATCGTGTCCTTAGACGACGTTCTAATTCTACTATTAGAAGATATTATATTATCAACTCCCACACCCACTACGTCAAGTGTTGAAAAAGAAACTCCTACTAAGGAACAAACGCAAGCACCGCCTCTGACCTCTTTGATTCATACAGTATCAATTGTATCGCCATCCTTCGTTTTACCTACAGAAAACTCTCCTCTAGTACAACCATCTTCAGCAGCTGTTGGCGATTCAAGCCAAAAAAACCTGTGATCCATTTAAAAACCACCTGATGAAGCCTGAAATTTCTAAAGAAGCCAGATAACCTAATAAGCAAACGACTCCAGCAGCCATATCTTCTGCTGCATGGAGAAAGTATTACGAAGATAAAGAGCAGATCAAGAACGAAAAACAGGAAGCAATACGAAAAAGAAAGTTAGAACGAATAGAGAAAAAAGAACAGGAGAGAGCTCGAAAGGTTCAAAAAACTGCTCCGAAAAGAAAAAAGAAGATAAAAGTCACACAGGAAACGATAGAGTCGATAGATGTGGAATCTGAGAAAGAAAATGTACCAGCCGTGGAGCTAATGAAATGTGCTGAATGTGACGATGTATTAATTTCTGATGTAGAAGATGACGATGAGAAAAACATTGGCTGTGACAAGTGTATTAGATGGTATCATCTGAAATGCACGCGATTTCTAGGATTAAGTTATTCAGTAGTCAAAGATAATTCTTTAGAATGTGACTTGTGTGATTAATTAAAATTCGAAGGCAATAGTAATCATACATTGTTTCATAATCATAATATTATGATTCAACATTTCTTTTAGTAGTAGGATTTGTGCAAAACTATTAATGTTGATTTTCAAATAACTATATTCTTGAATAAAGAATCTGTTTTTCTTTACATTATCTTAAAAATATCACCCCTAAATTCCTTTTCTTAGCTGGTGGACGCAAAATGGTCTTTGGGTGGACGCAATTTAGATTTTTTGGACGCAAAGTGGGTAAAACGTGTATTTTTGAAGTTTGTCTATTTATAAAAAAAACACAAGTAGTTTCGAACAAAACTGAAAGCGAACCCTATAGTAGACTATATAATGAACACATTACATAACTTTCTCATTGAAACTAGTGCTGGAACATTTTTATCTTCTCCTTCAAACTTGCCAACTGCACTAAATGGACGCGAACTGGCGAAATGACCCTACCTATAGATTAATTTACTTACTTGGCAAAAGCCTTCTTTAAATATGTATTTGTACGCCAAATGGCAAAACATAGAGAAACTTTAATATGTATTGTACCATCCTGCACACTGTTGTAACCTGTGTTTACAAATAAAGACTTGATTGATTGATTGATTGACTAGTTTACGAACGCAGTGACATAAGTGCGAGGGTTGCCATAATATGATTTAAAATTTCCCCATTCGAAATGTGATTTCTTACATTGCGTCTTATTTCTATTTTCTTATTTTTATGTAAGTATCTAATATTTTAAGATTTCCAATTAACACTGAAACAAAAAGTAAATGGACAGTAGTTCTATGAAATACCTAGTCGAAATTATCCAAAATGGCTGCCAATCGAAAACCAGCGTAAATAGATCCTTCTTTTGTTAATCTGAGTACTCAGATTAACAAAAAAAGGATCTATTCACCTATTCAGTATAACTCCCGACTCACACGTGATAGGGCAGTGATTCTTTCGTATTTACAGAGTTCGTTTAGACCAATCGATTTAAATAAAAAATATCCAATAGGTGTTGATAATTAAAAAATAATATATTTCAATCTTTAAAGACGAAAGGAAAAAAGTAATTAATTTGAAACACAACAAAATAAACAAATTTCAATGTATAACAGAGTGACACCCATCTGTTCAATAAAATTATAAGTTATGTTTTTGGCAACAAACTTTTTGTCAATATATCTACGACTGAAGGACATGTATCCATGGTCATGAATAAAGATATTTATAGTGTGTTAGAACCTTAGTTGTAAGTATATGTAGTATGTATCACTTTAGGTCTTCCTAGGTACTCTTTTTATTGTATGAACTGAATTATTATTGTCAGTATTACAAGAGGTGTCATCCTAATTACTTTTGTCTCAACTCCTTAACGACCACAAAAGTTAATGTATCTGCAGGCATATCATTTGTATCTAAATACTCTATTTTATTAAACTTATTAGCAACAGCTGTTCTGACAAAATGAAATCTGACATCACTAAGCTTACTTCTTAAAAGGAATAGGTATACACTATGTTCAGTTAACAATTGTGCACTCTGGTTATCATATACCTAAATGCTGTACACAGAAGCTGTTGGTGAACCTATATTAATAAATAAAAAAACAGTCTAGGCGACTCATTTCTGTATTTCAATTCTAATAATAAGTTTCATATGTAAATGGCTTCAGACCTCTGCGATGCTTTTTCAGCGAGATATCGGTGATAACGTGTTTTTCACCGTTTCAATGGCGCGGCCATGGGGGTTTAGTCTTACAGCTCTTAAAATATAAACCTAGGATTTTTTGTGTATTTAAAAAAAAAATAACAAATTCAATTCTAGGTTTTACAAAAAACTTCAGACCTCTGCGATGCTTTTTCAGCGAGATATGGGCGATAACGTGTTTTTCACCGTTTCAATGGCGCGGCCACGGGGTTTTAGTCTTAAAGCTCCTAATATATAAACCTAGGATTTTTTTTATATATTTTCACAAATTCAATCTGTTATTTAAGTACCTACCTAAATTTCAGGTCTCTGCAACGCTTAGTTTTAAAGATCTCCGGGGCCGCGCAGTTCTCCGCGTTTCGATGGCGCGGCCACGTTCAAACCCTTATAACTTTTTATCCATAACTTTGACAAATTTATGGTTTTGGAAATCAACTTTTACAAATTTTTACAAAACCTTGGCAGTTTAAAAAAAAAACGCCATGGTCGCGCCATCGAAACGCACACAGCAATCTTCCTATTAATTGCTGCTAAGTAAGGATACTGAGCACTACAGTAACAAGTGTCTCCCTTTTCAAGCTTTAAATTATACTATATAAAGCTTTTACTTCTATAGTTGTACTTACTGACTGGTTTACAATTTTTCTTATTGAATTTATGATCAACAAATTGTTCCTGGTCTACTTTCATTTTATATTTAAATTTATTGGGTATTTAAATTTCATTATTTTGTCATCTGTTCCTCATACCCAAGCACTGTCTTGTGTCCCTCAAGCCTTTTAATTTAAATTTAGACTTCAATTTAGTCTTGAGATATTCAGTTTCTCTTTTACAATCAGAAAATATAAAAAAATCATCTGCGAAGCGATTGTTCTGGCAGTACTTATTATTATGTTTAATAATTAAACAAGGCTCATACTGACTTTTTATATCCCAAAAATTGCAAACAATCATCTACACGCTTATACCATGTATAGCTGATTGTTTTAATCCAAAGATTGCCCTCTTTAGTTTTAATACTTTATCATCCCTATCTTGACATTTCAAATTCTCAGGTACTTAAGTAGGTACATTTATACATCTTCATTCAAATGCCCATTAAAAAATGCTGAGGTTACATCAAGGCGAGTTATATCTAGGTTATATTATGGTTATTTTTAACACTCGATGCAAACAAGAGGGCCCATAGCCTATTGAAACTACAAGAGCTCGCCCATCTTAATAGGTGTTGCTATTATACATAAATATATTATTTTGATACATATTTGACACAATGGCTTTTTTGGTTGTAGCAGAGAATGTATCTTCGATTACTAATAGGTATCTGATGGGCATGGGCGTCGTGTTTACGTTATATTTTACAAACCATTGTTTACCAGTTTATAAACTTTATTTTACGTTCTTATGTTACAAAAGACTTTGTAAGCATTGGAAAGTTATACTTAAAACGGTTTTCTTTTTTGTTTTGTATTTAACTAGCGGACGTCACGCGGTCTCACTCGTGTAGTTCCCTTTCCCGTGGGAGTACAGGGATAAAATATAGCCTATGTTAGACTCGGCCCAAACGGGCCACCAACCACAGCCACCGGTAGCCAGCGACAAGCAGTTCACACGCTTTTTCATACATTTTGTTGAAACTCGCCGCACACGTGTTGGCCGGTGGCGGCCACTCGTTATAGCAGTCGACAAACAAACCACAGCCACCGGTGGCTGTGGTTGGTGGCCCGTTTGTGCCGGGCCTTACTCAGTAAAGACGTGGCTTTATAATGGCAAAAATAAAAATCGGTCGAGAACTTTTAGAGTTAAATCGTAACAAACACAACAAATCAAATCTTTTTCCTCTTTAAAATATTAGTACTTAAGGATAATAAATAAATTATTTTGTCTTAATAACTTTACAGGATTGTTTTACTGTTATAAACCCCAAATTTGTACCTCGTAACTAGGCATGTTTCAAATCAGAATCTCAGACAATCTATCACTCACTCAAATATTAACATTATTTAGTTTGGGATATTTTGGTTACTGTGTAATTTGAACTTAGGTATGGCATTAGGCTTCAGATTCCAAAACATGAAAATTATCTGAGATTCTAAATTCAAGGTAACATTAAAACCTTTTTATTTATGTACAAGCATAATACTGATAGTTTCAGGGTACTGGCACAGAAAGATGTCATGGCTATTTAGATAAATATGAATACAATTCTTGAGACCAGATCTATTTTAGCATAAATACTAATCAAGGTTCTACTTTTAATAATAGTCCCTTTGAGTGGCAAATATTCTTATTTTTTAAATAAATTTATTTGATTTTAGTTAGGTACATAAATTCTAATAGTAGTAGTAGTTAGTAATAGTAGTGTATCTTTTAATTTATCAGTTTCTCTTAATAATAAACACTAACCGACAGAGGAGCTCTTTAGAGATCTGGACTGTTATTTGATAAATTAAATTTGAACTAATTTTATTTGTCATCAGACCCCAGTTTGTTTTCACACAACAAAAGTACTAGTGACCATTATGCTATAAGATGTTTCATTGAGCTAGGTGATTGCGTTTTATTAGGATATATCGCAAAAAGAGAGAGTTGAATAACAGCCAATGCAGCACCAAACAAATTCGTCATCTGTGAACAAAATAATAATTGGATTAGTTATTTACCCAAAAAAATTATATAGGGTGACTGGTTTATGTTATATGTAGTTTACGATACTTAAACACGTGATACGAGAACTTTACTATGGGACCAAACCTGAAATCGCGAAAAAAAATCAGCTGTACAGTACATTTTGATCTCGGTTATCTGGTCAAAATGTACTAAACAGCTGATCTAGGATTGTACTACTTATTTTGTATACTTAGAAATATTTTTATTGTATACAAAATAGTACTATCTTTTGCCCGTGGCTTTGTCTGCATAGAAACTTATATATAGTATGGATAAATTATACATACTTTTATGGATGAAAGATTTAATGGAAAATGAAATTATTTAATATCATATTTGTAAATATTAACTTAGTACAATAATTTGACACATACCCACAAAAAGTTGTCATCCTTTATGGTACCATAGAGAAACCAAAGCATAGACACGAAGAAAGACATCAGTATCATAGGGAAGGGAAGACATTCTGTACTCTTTACTCTTAATACATACAGCAGTTTACTCATAGGGGCTGCTATTGTCAGTATAGTGAAGGAAGAAGCCATCAGTCCTGAAATGTGAAACAACATAACTTAATAAAAGTATTCATAGGAATTTCAAATATTTACAGCTAGATTTTTCACAACTTTTTTTTGCAGTTGTTTGATTTTGTTTTTTGTTTAAATGGGGCAAAATCAGAGACCTAATGTCAAGAAATATTATTTATTTATTTTATTTTAGGAAATCTTACAGACTAATAACATTATAGTAACTAAAATATATAACTAAATTGCTATTATCAAGCCTCCACAGATAGATACAAAAAAATATTAGTTTATTTATTTAAAATAAAATAAACTGTTCAAGAGCAAGCTATTTTTTGTACAGGAGGCACCTGCCTCCTGTACAAATGGCTTAAACTCACATAAACGTAAACATGCTTAAAGGTGTCATATTGACATTCATTATCCACCAGACTACAGTTGCAATAGTTACTGACTTTTTCATTGGATTACCTATCTAAAGGGATATCATAATCGATCTTCCATACCAAGACCAGAATATTTGTGTCTTTATTACTTTGTATCTCTCATGACGATTTGGCAAATTTTATTTACTACACAAAATCACTAAGCCTGTATAAAAGAAAATAAAGAAAATATCTTCATTTAAAGTTGTATACACTCTAGCTGCCCACCCTGTATCATTCAAGCAGGATGTTATCACAAAATGTGTAAACTTGGTCATTTTTATCAAAACGATAAGCCATTGATTTACAATGAGGATGTAAAATGATAACAATTCAAGTATCATTATATTAGCAATAGATAATACAAATGCTTACCTAGTGTACTAAATAGGACTTCTTTATCATCCTCTGTAACAGCGTAATAAAGTATGAATATGACTATGGCAACAGCTCCAACAACCTGTTTCAAAACAGTTGATTTCTTAAATGTATATATGTAAAATACTGCAGTGTATGATATCATCAATGTTATGCCTATAGTATTGACTAAAACTATGATGTTATCATGTTTTACTAATCCGTAGAGAAACCACAGGCAGCAGCTGTAAGAATAAATGAGAAAGGTTAATTGTTTCAGTCGTTACCTCATCTTATTGCATTTTAATTGGCTTTACTTACCATAGCATTCCGCAGACAAAAGGAAGCGACGAAGTTTCTGCTGTCGTTCGGTTAACGACGTATTGTTTACACACAAGTCTAAAACAGGTGTAAATGAAGTTAAGTATACAAAGAAACCACAATGACTCACATAAACGTGCACATGCTTACAGGTGTCGTTTTATACTTACACGCCAGATAAAAACTGCAGAATCGTTGTTACTACAGCTAGGCTGCTAACAACGTTCTCAAAATCTGATAGATGCATATTGCTATTTATTAACTGCAACGTTCTAAAGTATAGTTACTTAGTGTTATATGCCATAAGGTTTATTAATCGGATCATGTTATTCAGAGAATATGTTAAAAAATACCGTTAAAATGTTTTTCATCTTCAAGTTTCAACCTCAGCCGCATTACCTGAGTACACGTAAACACTGAAAAAAAAGTGAAAACAGCTGAGCCGCACTGAATGAACGTCATGTCAATGTCTATTTGACAGTGACATCGGCTTATCTATTTTTATTAGCGTGTTGATGACAATGAGAGGTTTTCTTTTTGAGTATAAAAAAAAATAGTTTCCAAGAACTCTGTAGGTAGCGTTGAACTGACTACGTAACTAGGTGCCAAAGCCCAAAACGCTTGGAAAAAAGAACATTGCGTCACGTCACATACGCTTGTTGACTGACACTTTCGTTTGCATATCTTCCGAATTTTATTTATCCATTACATCCAAGTGAAGTGATATGACGTTCCGTTCCTGGCAGAAACTCACCAAGTTCAGCGCCATCTATCCAGCGACTAGGAAAGAGTTGAAAAAAAAAAACCCTCATTGAGTTTGAGGGTTGGTTGGGTTTCACCCCAAAAACTGGCGATAAGTTTGGCACTTTCTGTAGCAGCCATCAGCTCCTGTGATGTGCAAACAATAGAACAAGCAGCTCACGATTTCAAGTTCCCCAACACCACGAGAGAGTTGTCGCGAAAGATGCGATTATCCAAACAAAATGTGAGTGAATCGAATGATTATTATTGCTGGTATCATTTGCCTTTCAATGAATATGAAAATAATGACAGTTGAGAGGGTAGGGTAGATTTTAGAGGGAGAATAAAAAAGGAGGTTAGGTAGAACACGAGAGGATAGTGAGTGAGTGTATGAGTAAACGGCACGCGAAGGGCGTCCGGAGGAAATTACAAGAAGAGGTAACGAAAAGAGTGAGCTGGCCCCCTGGTGAGTTGCACAAAGTTGATAAGAGTTAACTGGGGGTGTATATCGAGAAATTACGTAAGAATGATAGGTTTCGAAGGCAGGCTGTGAGGGGAGGTATGGAGGCCTGTGGGACCCCCCCGGGGGGGGTCCCCCTTAAAAGACCCTTAGTCTCGAATGTGTGTATATATGAACGATGATGGTGACTAGCCTTTCCGCGGTGAGAGGAACATACCACTTGCGTGGCTCTCGGGCAGGTTAGTGGCACCAGAATCATATCATAAAGCAAAAATGAGAACTTCTCGTTAAACCCCCCTGAGTCAATTTGTCGTGTAAGTATCAGCATCTGAGGTTCTAGAACCTGATAAGGCAAACGTCACGACAAGAGTCATACATGAATCTCCACCGGAACAAGTCTTCCTTGCCTCGGACTAACTGTGTCCGGACTGGAATCTGTATAGCATAGACTTATGTTAACTGGCAACATAAGAAATTTAAAAGTTAAAATGTCATATAATCTATGGCCTATCCTTTTATTGCTCTATGCTATATTCAATGAACTTATATACTAACTGGAATGAGTACGACCATAATGCTAAAAAAATAAAAACTCTATTTCTAAAGTTTAGAGTTTAAATTTGTACATTAGATTCAATAGAAAAGAAAAAAAAACGTTCCGAGTGAGAAACCGAATTTGGTGGATGGTGTCTCTGTCTTGCCTTGTCACCCATGTAAACAAAATGGCCGATACAGTTTCTTGTTGAAGTCATCTAGATAGTAATCAAAAGTATATTTTTATTTTATAAATTAGAAACATCGCACATGGTGTCGGTAGTAACTAGTTTGCTTTATAAATAGAAATATTGAAAAAAAAAGAGTCCGCCGCACCGTGCTACGGCACGGTGCGGCGGACTCTTTTTCAAAAATCCTTATGACCGTCACGGTACGCCGTGACGGTCATAAGGATTTTTCCATGCTTCTCCAGCAAAAGAATACATTTGGCGAGCTGCAAGTGAAAATGATTGGTTTCGGAAGGTAAAATAAATATTGGCGAATGTTACTAAAACATTTTAGGTAAACAGTCATAGCATGAATATGCGATTTTCCATGTCTGAAAAAATATATAATTTTAACGGAGTCCTCGAATCCCCGAATACGAAAGTCATCTGGATAGACAGGTTGTAAAATGGATAGTTTGCAACTGGACTGTACAGACATATATTTATGTTATAGGTAATAAGTTAACATAAAAAGTTATGACATTCACTCTTGTAGCTATCTCGCCTAGAATGCTATTGATTTGCAGGTCATCATAATTAAATAATAAAATAACAGTAGTCTGTAACTGTCTCAAGAGTTAGTATGATTATTGGACACCCTATTAAAAAGAGACAACATCCACTCTTGAAGCTATCTCGCTCGGAACGTTTTTGCGTTTCCCGTTGTCCGTCCAGTTAGTATATAAGTTCATTGGCCATTTAAAAAAAAACTGTCAATGTCAAAAATTGTTATTCAGATTTCTGTTTTCTTTTGCTACCTACTGGCACGGGTTATCATAGAGCAACATCGTTACTGTTAGCTTCATTTGTAATATCCTACAAAACACTCACAAATTAAAATGTGCACACCATCTCCGTTATTTTGGTCATGGAATAGAATATCCCAATAGTGCATCGTAACCAGTAATAAAATAAGACTTCAAAAATGAAGTCTTTCAAGCTTATTGTCCACCAATCTAGTTTCAGTCGTAAGTATTAAGTATTTTTAATATTCAGTTTTCTTCATCAGAAAAAGTACTGTTTTGTTTATTTGTTTTGCAATGTTCCCCGCCCTTAAGACGACCCACCGACCGTTCCATGAAGTAAACAAGTCAAATTTTTGAGAATTTGTTTTCAGTTAATACTTCAGTCATCTCTTTTACTTTTCCACACTATTTCTTTGTGTTAGATTCAAATTGTATTATTCTATTGACTTTTACTAACTTTCATTCTAATATTGTAGCTCTGGACCTTATAATTAATTTAAAAGATTACCCTGGCCTGAAAGAAAAGGATATTGTTGAGATATATCATCCGGAAAATGACTACCCACGCCTGCTACTACAAGTTACTAGAGTTGATGCACCAGGACGTGGAAGAGGTATGTGACACCATAACTGTACTAATCTTCAATACAAAATTATTTATTAATCAATAACAAATTCATCATTCTTCTTCATGGTGTCCATGATTTCCCTAATTATTTAAGCCAAATTAGATTCAACCAGACGTCATCTATGTCAGCAGCATTGATTGTGGGTTTGTACACACCGTGCCACGAAATATGAGACCTGTCACATCACTTGAAACAAGTGAAACTTTGTGAAATAAATAAATCAATTTATTGACTGACACAAGTTACAAATTATACAAACAAGAAAACAAAAACAGTGAGCATAGTTAAAAGAGTACAAAACTAGAAGAAGTTGTGGGCCCCTAACTAAGCACGGCCTATAAATCTTGGTGGCCCAATATAGACAGTAAAGGCAGATTGAATAAATGACTGTTCAGAGTGACACAGCTGTAATGTAAGAGTACGCTTTTGTTCAATAACACTAAGAATTATAGGCAACTTCCACTATGTTCCTTTATTCATAATAATCATTATATTATTTAGATTATGAGGTCAAATGCTAACCTACTGCATTATAGTAACATTGACACTATTTGTTCCATATTCTTGAATATTGCAAGACTGTAATGCTATCTTAATTGAAAATCTATACAAATAAATAAAATTGAAGTGTCTAAGTATTTGTAATTTCACAATAGTAGCTTTTGGCTGAAAGCATGTGAAGGTATTTATAGTACTTATATGAAAAAAAAATACATATTTTAATTATTTCTCTGTCTGTCTGTTTGTTCCGGCCAATCTTCGAAACAACTGGACCATTTTTTATTTGAAAGTTTTTGGGAAACGGTTGACAGTTTCATGCAAATAAATTAAAACCTGCACATTCTAATTCAACAGTTTCATTGCTAATTGGTAAAGAAATTACTTTTTTTTTCAATTCCTTGTCTTTTTACAGATACCATCAGTGTGGAACAGAGCATAGCCACAACTTTTCAATTGCGAACATTTGCTGATGTTTACGTGAACATTGTGAATGTGGTTGATGTGGCTCTGGACTCTGTGGAGCTCACATTCAAAGATCAGTATATGGGGAGGTCAGAAATGTGGCGGTTGAAGAACAGCTTGGTATCTTATTTATTTAAATTGCTTTTTGAAAGTTAGATAAAATATGATATCTTCATAATCACTTTTGTGGCCGTGGCGCCGAAAGTCCGTTGAGCGCACAACTTCTGATTATAAACTTAGGGCGTCAGTTTAAGGAGGTGGCGGAACGTGAGAGGGAGAGAACCTCACGCCCGGCCGCCGTGGGAGACGCCCCAGGCGTCGGGGGCCACGTGGTGGCCCCCGACGCCCGGGGCGTCGACCATCGCGGGCCTGTGGACGGTGAGCTATGGGCTAGCTCGCCGTCCGCCCGTCTCATGACGACAAGCCGTGTCGACGGCGCGTCAGTGTTCCACGCGCGCCTCAAAGAGAGTCAGCAAAAGGAAGGGGTCCGTAAGGGCCGACGCCTGAAGGCAAGGCAAGGCAAAGAAGGAACATGGGTGGGTTTTAGTCAGTAAAAGTCTGACACTCCCTCCTGCTCCGCCCAGAGCGGGAGGAGTCAATTGATGATTTCCCATCCGAAAAAAAAAAGAAGGGTGTCAGTTTATAAACATAACGTGTCTTATAGCGTGTAAATGGGAACACGCTTGGTTTTATGGAATAAGTTGACAATACCGCTGCCTCCTCTATGAATTCTACCAAACTCTGTGGCTGTTAGTATTGTTACTATTAAAACAACATTACATTAAAAAATATAATGGAAACTATACAATATTTTTATTTTATGTAGGTTAGTACAATATATTTTAAACCAATATTAATAATGATTCTAGGTAAGCACCTGTGTGTACTTAAACAAGAAGATTGAATACTGTGGTGGTGCCATAAGATGTCAAGTGTACGAGATGTGGTCTCAGGGTGACAGAGTAGCTTGTGGGGTCATCACAGAAGATACCAAGATTGTGTTCAGGTCCTCTACCTCCATGGTCTACCTGTTCATACAGATGTCTTCTGAAATGTGGGACTTTGATATACATGGTGACTTGTATTTCGAAAAGGCGGTAAACGGATTTCTTGCGGAACTTTTTGCGAAATGGAAGGTAAGGATAAAATTAAATACAGTACAGAAGGAGAATGGGAAAATTGGTAGCATTTTCTATGCAACTGCGCCCAGTGTCCTTAATCTCTTGACTAATATAATGATGACAATATTGATAATGAGTACCTGTTTTCCATAGAAAAATGGCAGTAATCATGAGGTGACCATAGTGTTATTTTCAAGAACATTTTATAAAGCTAAATCACTGGAAGAGTTCCCTCAACACATGAAGGAATGTTTGCAAAAAGACTACAGAGGCAGATTTTATGAAGACTTTTACAGGTATTTTGACCTATTATTTTAGTTTGCAGTACTTGTGTGGTGAATAGAGAGTAATGTGGTCAATGATCATAGAAAAAAATATTTCTTATAAAAATGAGGACTTATAGATAAGTCCTCATTTTTATAAGAAGTATTTTTTTCTACTAATTATTATAACTTACTAATTATGCCACGAAGCTGCAAGGTACCTGACGGAGCACTTTTAAATGACCTCAAAAATAATTTTTCGCCTGTATAGCAAGCATTTTTTTTTTCTCTTGCTATGTTAAGGTCATCCTCTAGAAAACACAGACTACTATGTCTCAAATATTATTGTGTCCCTTATTGTTAGTGTATCCATAGCAATTTAAATTGAGTGGGCCCAGAACTGCTATGAGTTTGGCGCTATCACTAGCGTCCATTAGTTCCTGAGGCATGCAGGGCACAAATTCAGGTGTCGTCCCGTCGTTCTGTCCTTGTGAACTTCAAACTATAAAATGTTTTAAATTTGTTTAGCTGCAGCGTTAAATGTATTCAGTGAATGCTTTTGAGCCTAAAAAATGATATGCTACTCACTAGAATATATTAAGCATGGAACTTAGTGCATTGTTTTAAATATTTATTTTCTGTAAAGGGTGGCAGTTCAGAACGAGAGATATGAAGACTGGTCAAATATTCTCCTACAGTTACGACGATTATTCACTGATTATCAAAAAATCGTGTTGCAATATCATGAAAGACCGAACTTAGAAATTCCAACAGCCATCAATTCTACAGCAGCTCAAGGAAACTTCCTTGAAGTTTTAAATATGAGTTTAAATGGTAAATAATTTCTACTATTAAATCTGCTAAGTAAAATCAAGACTGCTAAAGAATGGAATGCTTCAGAACATAGACTTGAGAAAAGTGTTGTAGTAAGTTGAGGCTCTGTCTAATGTCTTGCAATAATGTGACCTCTATTCTTAAAACCTAAATTCTGTATTTCAGTATTTGAAAAACACTATTTGGACAGATGTTTCGATCGTACTGGTCAACTCAGTGTGGTCATCACGCCAGGCGTCGGAGTTTTTGAGGTCGACAGAGAACTGACGAACGTCACTAAACAACGGATCATAGACAACGGCGTTGGCAGTGATTTGGTCTGTGTAGGGGAGCAACCCTTACATGCAGTACCACTACTCAAATTCCACAACAAGGACAACAATCTCAACTCAATAGACGATTACTCTATGCCTCATTGGATCAACTTATCATTCTATTCCACAAACAAAAAGGTTGCATATTCAAATTTCATTCCTAGAATTAAATTGCCGCCGAGGAAAAGTCAGGAGCCACTGAGGAAAATGTACGAAGACGAGCGGAAAGGGAAGCTGTTGAAGGAAGACGAATATATGCATAATTCTATATTTGATTACGACGCGTATGACGCTCAGGTTTTCCAGTTGCCTTTAGCGCACAGCACGTGGTGAGATTTCCATTTACTGTACGTCGATTTGAATGGCATGTTATTAGATTAAATAACTACTTCAAAAAAAAAGTAAAGTAATAAGTACATTAATTAATTTGACGACCCAAATGGCGCAGCGGTAGTGAGGCTGCCTTACGTTCTTAGGGTCCCGGGTTCGAATCCCGGTACCCTAAGAACGTAGTACGAGTCATGGATGTTATATGTATAATAAGTATGTATTTACAAACAAAAAGTATCTATGTAGTATATCAACCATCTGGTGTCCACGACACAAGCCTCGTTGCTTAGTGTGGCACTAGATGGTGCTGTGTGTAGTGTATATGCGATATTTATTTAATTAACTTGGATCATTCCTTCTTTACATGGTTATAAGTATAACATAATATTACGCCTTTTTTTCGGATGGGATATCATCAAATGACTCCTCCCGCTCTGGGCGGAGCAGAAGGGAGTGTCAGACTTTTACTGACTAAAACCCATCCATGTTCCTTCATCGCCCTTTATGTTCCGGGGCCACGCAGGCAGGCTTCGGCCCTTGCGGACATTGCGGCCCTTCGTTATTGCTGACTCTCTTTGAGGCGCGCGTGGAACACGAACGCGCCGTCGACACGGCCTGTCGTCATGAGACGGACGGACGGCGAGCTAGCCCTTAGCTCCCCGTCCACAGGCCCGCGCCTACGGTGGCCGGAAGCCACCACGTGGCCCCAAGCCACCACGTGGCTCCCGATGCCCGGGGCGTCTCCCGCGGCGGCCGGGACGTGTGGATCTCTCCCTGTCCTGTTCGGCCACCTCTTTCGCTAGCATGACTGCTTCGCAGGAGGTGATGGCGTCCCATTCCGTCTCGCTCCGGACCATGGATTGTACCAGGGCCGGGAGCGAGGGGTCGCCGCCGCCGATCGCCGCTACGAGGACACGGCGGTGCTCCGCCCAAGCAGGGCACATCTCCACAG
The DNA here is from genome assembly GCA_963853795.1 of Xestia rhomboidea. Lineage (NCBI taxonomy): Eukaryota > Metazoa > Arthropoda > Insecta > Lepidoptera > Noctuidae > Xestia > Xestia rhomboidea. The sequence continues at coordinate 13,086,118 of OY970767.1, read as the reverse complement.
ACGGACGGACGGACTTCCGGCGTGATCTCATGGCGACATGGAGAGAGCGACTGTCGCAACCCCGTGCAGGGCACGCCACAATAGTGGCGGTAAGTCCCTTTGAGGAGTGGCTGGAGGGACGCCACGGCGTCCTCACCTTCCGCCTGACGCAGGTTCTTACCGGACACGGATGCTTCGGTAAGTTCCTGCACCGAATCGGGCGGGAGGAGACGCCCGGGTGCTTCCACTGCGAGGATCGACCGGAGGACACGGTGGCGCATTCCGAGGCCCATGAAAGCACATGGCCTCGGACTTGCGCAATGCCACCTCGAGACCCAGTTGCCGGATCCTCTCAACGACTATCGCAAACCCGCGTGTCATAATTTCGGCCGCTGCCTCGTGCGACCCCCCCTGTGCGAGCACCAGCGTGTCGTCTGCATAGCAAACCACGCTGACGCCGCTAGGGAGGTCGGCGCGCAGCACCCAGTCGTAACCGATGTTCCACAAGGACGGGCCTAGACCCGATCCCTGCGGAACACCGCACGACATCTCTCGCCGGTTCCAGTCTCCGTTGCGACCGGGGTAGTCCCCGACCACACGACGGAGGTAGGTCGACACCCGGTGATACCGGAGTGCCTACCTTATGCAGCTCCAGGGCATGGAGTTGAAGGCATAGGCGATGTCGAGAGACACCGCCAAGACAACCCCACCCCGGGACACTGCATCCCCCGTCGTGAGGGCTCTCACGCGCATGATGGCGTCCACCGTAGAGCGCTTCTTGCGGAACACCAGTTTGGTTTCCGCAAGATCCGGCCCCGTCCCCGCAAGGTGCTCGGCGAGGCGGTTTGCAATTACTCTTTCAAAGAGCTTGCCCACCTCGTCAAGCAGCATCAGCATCAGTTCTTTACATGGTTATAAGTATAACATAATATTACGCCTGTCATGTCATCCTCGAACGAAGGAAGAAGAAGCAGAAGTGAACCTGTAGTACACCCACATTTCACCGGTTTTGTTCAAGTTCCATAAGGGGGCGAGCCTATTGCCATCAAATGGGCACAAACCCAGACTCCGACCTGTTACCAAGAGATTTCTAACAATACTTTGTCGAATGGGAATGAAACCGAAAATACTGTTATAGATTATACTGTTAGTATTATTTACAGTTCTATACAGAAATAACCATTATTTGTGTCTTGTGTAGCGTGCAAAGAGTGACACGTACGAAGAAGACATCCGTGGCTGGGTTAGAAGGTATCAGTCGAAGGAGTCCGCCCACGTCCAGTTTGCATCATAGGAAGATGTCCGATCCAGATATACATCACACCGTTGCAGACATACTGGCTAGTGGCAGTAAGTTACAAAAAAAGAAACTCTAAAAAACTGACCAAGTGCGTGTCGGGCCACGCGCTGTGTAGGGTTCCAAAAAATAACCTTGACCTAGAACCCAACCTAGAACCCCCACCCTAGAACCTAGAACCTAGAACCTGGGTATCTAAAATGTTATATTTTAGATTTTATTTTTCAATCAAAGTCTTCACCCGTTATAAACAAGCAACTACTTCATCTTAGTCATAGTAGTATAGGATTTATTCTAAGGATTTTGTATTTGGTAGAACATTATCCAACGCCCTAGTTCAACGACTATTACTGCTAAACTAATAAAATTATCTTAACCGCTATAGTTTTCCTTTAAAGTTCATAAAAAGCACTATCATCATGAATTTTTCCAGATTTTTCATATTTCGTAAATGGAGCATTCAATCGAAAAGTAGTATTGGCAATCCCGAAGTCATTTTAAAAGACCTATTCAACGATACTCCACACGATAGGGTAGACGATGAAAAAAAAAAACATCCCCACTCCACCTGTAGGAGAGCTACCCTAAAAAAATATTTTCCAAAATTTTATTTTACCTCTTTGTCGGCGTTATTGAAATACACACCTCTACACTTTACAATTACAGCTTTCTAGTACTAACGGTCTCTTAGCAAAACCTCGGACAGACAGACAGATAGACCGACAGACAGACGGACATAACGAAACTAAAAGGTTTCCTTGTCAGGACTACGGAACCCTAAAAAAATAAAATACAGTATAGATTTTGTCTTGTTTTTGGAAAACAGGGTGAGCAGCCATAACACAAACCGCCAAAAGTGAAGAGACTAATACTAGGGTGGCCAAAGATTGAAGAAGGGAGAGAGAGAGACGATCACGCGTCAAACATGGCAATTTAAATCTAATATCAATGAAATATAAGTTGCCAGACGCGCGCTTATAAATTGCAATGACTATAATGTACTTGTAGTAAGCTTAGCTAACACGTCAAATTATTACCTATAACTAAAAATTCTGAGAAATGTGACGTCTAGCAACTCACATGCAGCACCCAAATACATCACATAAACTCAGAATTTGACCGTTAATTCACAGATAAGCAAGGAGCCTACGACACAAATAGCGATGCGACGGACTCGCCCCTCTCAAGCAACAGACTTTCGCCCCGCAGCTCAATCTCGTCCCACAAGCCAGTCATCAGGACGGGGCGGGCTCTTATCAACCCGTTCGACCCTTCACACGTAACTGTTAAATTGACCAGTAACAGACGACGTTGGACGCATATTTTTCCTAAAGGTAATAAAATTATATTAATTGTTAAGGGGACTACAGGAGCTAAACGCGAGTTTTATAATGCAAAAAAGCATATGATTCACTGCAATAAACAAAACCAGAAAAATATATTATATTCTTCAGGATATATGCTAGTGTTTTGAAAACATAATACAACTAATTTTACTCGATAAAAAAAACACGTACTTATCTCAAAAAAATCTTTTAACGATTCTTTCTTTTTCTTTTTGTAAATCGCAAAAAAAAACACTCATTTCGCACTATTCGGCCCGCAGTGACTGACGTAACAACCACTCTGTAGTGCAAGCTGATTAGAACTTTATTGTGAATGTATTTCAAACGAAGTTTGAACCACCACAAATAGAGTTGCTAATTTAGCTCCTGTAGTCGCCTTAAGTAAATAAATTATTTTGGTGTGAATTAACTACAGTAAATAGCCCACTCATATTCTTCTTCCAGAGTATAGTACAATATGTGAACTAAGATCAAGGCAATTTTAGCGCAACTTAGGTAACAGCTTAAAAAAAATGTATCTATGTAGTATATATATAACTATCTGGTACACGACACAAGCCTCGTTGCTTAGTGTGGTACTAGATGGCGGTGTGTGTAATGTCCAGAGATATTTATTACGTATTTATAGTTTACGCAATGGGCCCGCATAGTTCTTCTTCGTGTCGATGATTCCCATTTTTTATTATTTTAAATTTGTTTCGACCAGAACTCGGCCACGTCGACGGCGTTAGTGGTGGCTTCAGACAGGTCCCTTAAAGTGCAGGTGGAGTTGCACATAGAGCAGGTCAGGAGGTGGGTCATGGTTTGAGGTGAGGCTCCGCAGTCGCACTCAGCTTTATCGGAATACCCCCACCGGACCAAGTTGAACCTGCAGCGGCCCACCTGGCTTCTAAGTCGGTTTAGAGTCTTCCAGGTGGGCCATGACAGTTGATGACCCGCTGGGAGCTTTTCTGCAGGCTCAACGTAGTGAGCCGGGGGGGGGGGTGTTTAAGGAGCCACAGCTTTTAACAGCTGGCACTCGGTAACGCAGAGTCCAGCTGGCCAATCTTCTCACCACGATGATTCCCCGCATAGTTGATTACGGCCCATTACCTCTCTCAGAGAGGAAGCATCATGTGTCCCAGCAGTGATAACATTATAGGCTAATTATTAGCCCATGATGTCCCACTGCAGGGCAAAAAACTCCTTTCCTTCCTTCCCTTTAGAAACGAGTCCACCTCATCTCGCCATCTCTTTCTAGGTCTGCCGCGTCTCCTGCTAATTATGCTTATATTTTTATAAAATTTAAATATTTTATAACACATGTCTTTTCTCATTGCGCCAGGACTCACTCATTGAGGAACCGCGTACTACGATTTCTTCTAATCAATAAGCTATTAACATATACCTACATTCAAAACTGTTCCTTATTTTCAGGTCCAACTGGTGTGTTAATACAACAGCATCACTATCAAGCTCGACCAGCAGGAGAGCCAGCGTCCAGGACTGAAGGTCATCGTTGTGAAAACAATGTACCCAAGGAGAATGGATCGTCGTCTATCATTAATAATAATCACTCCATCTATCAGGTTGATGGTGAGTTGATATCTTATTTTGTTATGTCCATCAGCTACGTTGCTTATGGGTCCAGTTAAGGAATATGGCGCCAGAGGTTCAATAGTAAAAACGTACGAATATGTGCATTCTTTTGATTTTTCTTTTTCCGATCTTACAGTAGTATTAATATTTATAGCCATTTTTTAATTATAACAAAGACCCTTTTACCCTCTACTTGTATGAGAAGATAAATGACACATTTCGTCACCCTCGAATAAGAACCGGTCCGGTTACTTCATCTGGCTGATAATTCAAACAAATTCTATTCCACGCAAAACATTATTCAGTATTAATATTCCTATACAGGTAACGTAATAGGCCGCAAGCGCATGATAAGTGCGTCGGGTACGCTAGCCGTGCTGGGCGTAGCGTCAGGCGCGTCAGTCACGCCGGGCGCGTCGGGCACGTCGGGCACGTCAGGCACGTCGGGCACGCCGGCCACCACCAACAACGCGTCGCTGGCGCTGCTGTGGGGCGCTACGGGCGAGCAGGAGTGGACGCCTGCGCTCACCACGGGTGAGTACCCACTGGCGTTATTGTGTGTGTGTGTGTATGTCAGTTTGGCATTGGTTCGTTCATGTATAGAAGGCGAGTCATTTATTAAATATCTGAAAATACGCTCAAATATTGAGTTTAACTTTCAGCTATTTGGGAACTTACTTGCCTGATTATTGGTGAGGACATTGATTTGATTAACATTTTTGACCACATTCCTCATCCAATTAAATTAGTATGAAAAGCAAGGCAAACATTAAAATGTAGTCGTTTTTCATTGAAGTGTGTTATGTATACTATTGATTGAGTGTAAATAATAATTTCTATTAGTAAATTAATGAGCCACTGTTGTGTATCTTTTACAATAACTCAAGTTAGTTCTTGAACTACCACTTATATTTTCAATCTAAATAGTAACTTTTGTTGTTAGGTTAGACACACAATCATTTAATAACTTTCAAATTCATCTTCTAGATTTTTCTTGCATGTTCAACGACCATTCATTAACACTAACGATGCACCCTTTCTGCACGGTAAAATACTGGTCGCTGAATCAATCATAATTACGAAAACATCAATGTTAAACTTTCTGAGCGACTTGAGAATGATAAAATAACAGCAAGCCTAAAATGGTCTTTTTAGCGGAATCATAATATGAATCACATTAAAAATTCTTAAATGATGATGATGAATGATCATAAAGTCCATTTTAAGAATTTATAATTTTAACGTGATTCATATTATGATTCGGCTAAAACGGCCATTTTAGGCCCGCTGATTTCTCATCAAAAGTAGCCATCGCGCTATTCATTTCATATCTAGAAGATGAATTTGAAGTATCTTTCACAATAATGTCCATCACGATCTTGTAAATGGGAATCTTAAACAGAGTCCAATTCATTTATAATTGTTACTCTGTATTGGTTTGGAAATCGTGATAAAATTATATTTGTGTGTATGTTCACTTAAATTTTGATGTTTCATGATACCATCGCGTTGAAAAATTATCTTCAAACCTCATTGGAACGAAGCGAACCGAGCTATAGGTTTGATATTCCATTTATTGGATTTGCATCAGTAGTTTCTGCATTATTATGTGTTTTAATTAGTATTTTTATTATATGCGCTAAACGGTGGATACATTTGTATGAACTAAGCGCTTTTTAAACAAAATTTACGCATCTATATTTATTTATTTAGGTTGTCTCAAATATCTTTTTTTTTTTTTATCTTCACGATGTTCACTTAGATCAAACCAAAAGAGCTTGTATAACGCCTGTAGCTTTATTTTAAAGCACAGCTACAATTTATTACGTTGGTTATGCATGTATAAAGCAAAATTAGCAACTTGTGAGAGCAGAACGAAAGAGAATCGACAAATCTTTTGTTTATCTGTCATTGAATCGACAAAATGACAGATGAACAATAGTACATTTTGATACAAGTGGAGAAAGTTTGTTATTGCACCCGAGGCGGAATTAACTCCCGAGCCGTAGGCGAGGGTGTTTTTGAGCCGAGAACTGCAATAACAAATGTCCACGTGTATCAAACAGCGTTTTTCAATACACTTTTGAAGAAATAAAATAAAAGAACGAAAAATATTTTTGTCATGAATTAATAAGAAACTATGATTTTAATTTTCTTTTTTTCCGCGCTTTGCTTTCGCCAGGTTGAAGGAGAAGCAAAGGTATGAAGCCGCTAAACAGCCTAATATAAAAAATAGTTTTTTTTTATATATTTTTGAATTTAGAACACAAATGTTAATTTGTTTATAAAAGTAAATATTAGTTTTAAATAATCATGTTTATCTATGATATTCTATTTATAAAGACAATTTGAATTATTAAAAAAATATTTACGCCGCGCGCCATATACATTATTGCTTTGCCAAAATAAAAAAATAAACATTCACCTCCGACTTTATGCATTGAACCAATTTGAACTAAGTATAGGTATAGTTATCTGTGGCAATTTTCATTCCCGCTCACGTGTTGGAAAATTAAAAAAATCGCACGCGTGTGAAATACATTGCATGTTGAACCTAATCGTAGTGCCTTATGAAACAGTTTTCGAGGAAGTGTATTGAAAAAGATTTGTCGATTCTCTTTCGTTTCTACGGTGGTCATGGTAAGCGGGCTGATTGGCAGAAAGTCAGACGACGCCATCGGCCTCTCAATATTCTTAGCCTAGAAACATATAGTTAGCTATGGTGCTTACCACAGCCGGTTGCTCCGATTTACCTGATTGGGTGATAGTATAATCAGTTCAGAGTAAAAAAACAAATAACGCTAATCTGCCTGCATTATGCTTACAAGAAATTAATGCTTAGAAATAACTATAACGCATTTGGTATCATCTCATAGACATTTCATATTAGTTTTATAACATCTTTACTAAACATTTGTTTCAGCTTCTCTAAAATTATACTGTGAATAACTTAATAAAATGTTTAGTTTTAAGTTTATTTGAGGAAATGGTGGCAATAAGGCTGTTAGTTACTTTGGTATGCTTGCAGGTAAAGTGAATGCATTATTTGTAGAAACGGTATTTAGTTATAAAAAATCATGTAACTGTAAGTTTTGATGTAGTAGATATATATTACTGTATAGTTCTCGCAAAAATATCGCGAAGACGGAGACCACTGAAATGTTGCGGATTGATTTGATCAAAAAGTACAGGAGCAAGACATGCCGCGTCGCTATTTTCAATCACTTGATGCTCGGTAATGCCACGATGAACCTGCTTCGAATAAGCTTCAATTCTATCCGCGCCAAAATCCTTCGACAAAAATCCACTCTTACAAAAAGCTAATACAATACCTCAAAATAACCCACATTTCCCCCTACCAGGCGTGGACTGGAAATCATTGACGATTCCGGCGTGTTTGCCGATCACGACGGATTATTTCCCGGACAAACGTTCGTTGCAAAACGATTACTTGGTGTCGGACTACAACCTTCTGCCGGATGACGTGAACGCCGACTTTGCACAGAACAGAGCCATTTATAAGGAGCCTCTGACCACCATGGAAGTGTTCAAAGAGTTGGTGTCTCAGAGATTAGCTCAGGTTAGTGTGAATAGTGATTTTTAGTGCGGTTTGCTTTCTGTGTGTATAACTTAACTAGCCTTTTTTTTCGGATGGGAAATCATCAAATGACTCCTCCCGCTCTGGGCGGAGCAGGAGGGAGTGTCAGACTTTTACTGACTAAAACCCATCCATGTTCCTTCATCGCCCATTGTGTTCCGGGGCCACGGTATCTCTTTCGAACAGTCAACTTAACTTGCCTTAGGCCTATTTTAGAGCGGGCTCTCTTCATGAGCTTACCTATAATACCAGCCTATTACTGTCCCACTGCTGGGCAAAGGCCTCTTCTCGTACAGAGAAGGCGCGAGCATTGATCACCACGCTTGCTCAAGACGGGTTGGCGATTTCAGACTTATATTTTACTAGCACTTCGCCCGCGAAAATTGTGATAGCTTGGTTAATTTGCTTGATATCACTATAATTTATAGCCTATGTTACTCAGTGATAATGCAGCTTTCTAACGACAAAAGAATGTTTGAAATCGGTTCAGTAGTTTTTAAGTTTATTCGTTACATACAAAAATAGAAATCTTTCCTCTTTATAATATTAGTGTAGATAAGTCCAGGTTTCCTCACGATGTTTTCCTTTCACCGATGATGTCCAAGATAAACTTAGAAAGTACAAATGAATTGAAAAATCACATTGGTATGCCCGGATTTGAACCCAAAAACCTCATGCATGAAAGGCGAGGCCTTAACCTCTGGGCTATCACGACAGACAGAGCTTACTCAGTTATGAATATTCGGCTACTTCTCATTTCCAGGGTTTCCAACTCATAGTAGGTGTGAATGAGAACGAAGTAATAGAGTCCCACTGTCCGTCCACGGCGGCACCGCCCCCGTCTAAGGTGGCCCCGCAGTGCGGCAAGCAAGTCAACGCGGCGCCCACTAAGCGATACCTGCTCTCTATTGGAAGGATCTTCCATAAGCTTACGCTTGTCGGGTCTACCATCACTGTCACGAGATATAGACCTAGGTAATGCGTTTTTATTTGTGCCTCTGTATTATGGAATCGTATTGTTTGTGAATGAATTCAGTCGTGATATTAAAAAGCCACTACTGAATTGTAATGAATTAGATGATTTTAGATCCATCAGTTTTGAAACTTTTCGTTGGTTTAAAAAAAATCTGCTGGGTATGGAAAAACTGAGATTTTATTTTACCGTGAAGGTTTTGCACTTTTGTATGAAACAGCAGATTTTGCTAATATCCGACTAAATGTTTATGACTGTTTAAAGAGCCGTCATATACGACTTTTTTTACGCAAGTTTACTAAAGAGTCGATTTTCGCAATACTTCGGAAATGTTGAAATTGCTGAGCCATTATATCGATATATTTGTACATAAGCACACCAACAGCACAGTCACTTACTATTCAAATCAAATAACATCGAATGTTGGCATTTCAGTAACCATGCAAATAACAGAAAAGCATGACATTGATATAATTATGAATATTAGAGACAAAGTAAAACAATAATAAAAAGTGTGTCTAGTAAACCTTAATCTAGAACACTACAAAACAAACCAATTTGAGCTACTTACCCCCGAATACAGAAACGTCACTCAAAATTTAAGTAGCAATTATATTTAACATACACTCAAACGTGACGTTTGGCCATACGAAATTAAAAGTTTAGGAGCTGCTCAAATGTTATGCAGCCATTAAATTTTGAGTGACGTTTCAGTATTCGGGGGTTAGACATGCACTCATCGCATTGTTTAAATACGGAACGTCTGTATGAAGCGAAACTCATGAAGAAAATATCAATGGGGTAATCTGTCCGTTTGGACCTACGTACAAATACATACATAAATGTTACCTTAACCAAAACTAAAATTATGACTTTTAAGAATAAAAATGGCAAACAAACAAACGTCGATGTTTATTTCCAAGGACAGAAGATTGAACAAATCAATACAACTAAATTCTTAGGCTTACATATAGACTATAACCTCAACTGGAAGTCACATTTGGAAAGCTTATGTCTCAAATTAAGTCAGCAGTCCTACGCGTTATATATGCTTGCAAAAACGGTCAGTACCAGTGCGGTCTTAGCATCTTACCATGGTTACGTAGGATCCTTGTTGAGATATGGCATTATGTTTTGGGGCTATTCTACAGAAAAGGAAGCTGTATTTAAAATGCAAAAGAGGTGTATCCGCGCAATATGTAGTTTAAAACCAACAGATAGTTGTAAGCCCTTTTTCCAAAGCTTAAAAATATTAACACTACCATGTTTATATATATTGGAAGTCGTAGTCTTTGTAAAACGCAACTTGCATTATTTTAAAAATTATAGAAGTCAACGTAACAATAAAAAAATATATTTTCCTGACAGCAGTAGAACTGCTTTGTTTAGCAATAGTATTTTTTGGATGGCACCTCGACTTTATAACCATTTACCAAAATGTATTTTAGACTTAAAAAGTATCGACATATTTAAATGTAAGGTTAAAAAAATGTTATTGGTAAAATCTTATTATAGTGTTAATGAATATTTGCGTGACAAACTCTGAATAATGTTTATTACTTAAGTTTGACATAAATTTCGTATTCACAATGATTAATTATTGACATTTTAGCATAATAGTTTAACTTTGGCATTATTACTTTGACACTATTTACTTTGACTCTAATTGACAATTTAATAGACATGTAATTTTAAACTTTAATGTATTTAAATTTTTAATTTAGGGACTAACCACGTTCCGAACTAAATGTTGCATGCCTAGTGCAGAATATGGTGACACTAACAACTTTCCTGTTCTCCAAAAACCCACCTGTATAACTACCCATATTTGCAATAAATGAATTTGAATTTGAATTTGAATTTACCTTTCAGACATCCATACCCGCCCTTCAACATCCACTACCGCTACCGATTCCACGCGCCGAACCACGACACATACGAAGTGTCCTGGGTGTCATTCACTACTGAGAAACTAGAGACCTACAACTGGAACTACATGGACCACTACATATGTACCCGAGGGGACACTGACTTCAACCTGGCCGAGGTCATTGTCACGGTAAAGGCAGACGGCAGTATCTATTAACAGCCTTAAATTGCTATTAACAATTTTGCTGCCGGGCCTTTTTGTTTTTTTACTTTGCTGTTTTGATTTACGTATGGTTATATCTCGATGTGATTTATTTATGCGTATAGTATCCCAAAAATATTTTTGTTTTACCTATTATTTATTTAAAGTAGCTATTTCGTGAAACTTTATGCCTTTATAGTTTCTGTAGTGAGAAAATGTAGTAATTATTATTAGAACCAGCTTTAAGATGTCAACAGAAAATAAATTGATGTCAAAAGTAACTGACGAAGTATAAAAATCGAGGTATTATCAGGCGTAAAAACTTCTACCTTACTAACAATAAAAAAAAATTGTAGGCTCTCAAATACTGGAGGTTCCGTACACTTCTGCTACCGCTATACAATCCAGCTACTAAACAGATAATGGACGATAATGTGATCCACTGCGACATCTATCCGACCCCAACGCGGCACGACCTCGACCAACTGACAGATGGCTTCCTAAAAATGACTGAACAATACTTCAATAAGGTCAAACGACCGAACAAGCAAAGGGTAAGTATGGCAACAGGATTTAGAGCGAGGTTTTCATGTGGAATTAATTGATCGGCGCTGAATTATATTCGGAATTTTATTCTTAATGCTGATTAGAGTTACACCTTTATGATGTGACGTAACCACTCCGACTTAAAGTTTTAATGGATTTCATTTTGACCGTTCAACATTGATTTGGTAATCGTGAACGTGGATTTTATTCACCGTAGGGACCATAGGGCGGGACCGATTAATCAGATTAAAAGGTTAACCGGTTAGACGTACACTGTGGGGTTTTTCACTTAACCCTAAAAAATAACCCGATTAAATCCCATGGGTATGCTTTTCGGTCCCTTCAGCGTAAAGGGTGTTGTTTGTCGAAATGAAAGTATCTTCATGCGTTTTGCGCCAGTAGTTTCAACTTTTTACTCAATATTTTTTAGTGGAGTCGAATTGACGACTAGAGAAGTAAGGAGGAATACTGCGCCGACCCCGAATAAATTGGGATAAGGGCAGGAATATGAATAAATGAAAGATCTATAAATCGAGCTATCTTAATTAACATCGTCGGCTGGTGTTTGAACTTCAAAATCGGAAGTACCCCAAATTGTATACGCCTTGTATTTGGGGTACTACCCAATTTTGCTGCTACGAAATTAAATGTGATTTTTAATATGTCTCGACTATACAACATGTAACATAATTAACGCACACCCTCAGACACCCCAATTAGTTTATTATGTTATAATCATAATACATGCACTGAATTTTTAATTAAACATGTCTAAACAATGATTATTTAATAAATTAGTTTTCCTAATTCCGGAAGAATGTTGTAGTCACAGTACAAATCAACGAACGCACACAGTCGCATACGTAGGTCTCATTACTACGTATGCGACTATGTGAGTCTTGCTAGCCTAGTAGGTATTCGCTCGCGTTCGAGACAGCTGTTAACGTCGTCGCTCTACTCAACTTCAATAGAAAAGTTCAATACATTTTAATGCCTGTTTTCTTAATTGATGTTTTAATTTAGAAAGCTCTTCGTCATTTTTTATCGAAAGCGTTCACTATCCTATTTTTTAGATCCTCGGCACTTATTCTTAGACTTAGATATCGCACTAAAATAAACTAACGATTTAATACGTCCCCACAAAAAAAGTCGTCAAATCAGCTGATTGGGGATTCTCATCGAATTAATCCCATATTTCGTTTTGAAAACGAGTACGTGTACGAGAATCGGCTCCCCTGTCGATGGCTGTGTTCGGACGGAACGTTCCATGGCCACGAAGTAGCAGCTAACATAGTCCTACCCTGCGGTCTACTCCAGTACCATACCTTTGGTTGACTTGAATGTCCTGCCAGCTAGAACCACATTATCACCACACTGCAACGTGCCACAGTCCACCATTAGTCACCATTTCACTGAACATTTTGGGTCAATTATTGACATCGCGCGCGAACTATTTGCATACACTGTACGGAACGGAAGGCCGGGCGTGACTAAAATTGTTTACATTTATTTAAGTTAGCTTTGATGGTAGGCGCCGGCACAATCCGGTGTCATGGTAGCTATCTCGCTCTATCCCAGGTTTTTAATTTGCACGAGAAAGGGAACTCACATATTTTACATTTTGTTGGTTTATCTATTGTGTCCTTTAACGAGTGCCTGTTTAATGTGTGCGTGCGGTTGAATCGCCAAGTTTACCTAACTGTATTTGTAACGACTTTAACTTACTTGAAATAAGGTTCATTTTTCTTTATTTTGTATTGAATGGCGGGATTTGTATTAATACAAATAAAACTGCACTTTTAAAAGTCTTATTGCCTTGAGTTACGGTCCATTTCAGTTCGCTTGGACTATACAGGGGTAGTGTGACTATAAATTACGTAGCTTTAATTATTTTTGGGATAAAAAATTACCTATATTAAAAATTATAGAAATCGATTCAGTAAACGATTCTGAACAAAGTAATTTCAGGATGTGCGTTAATTATGTTACACGTTGTAGAATTCGTTATTTTATTTTTTCAAAAACTTCTAAATTATTATTCCACACGTATAGGCTATTTTATTTTACATTTAGGTATATTATTTGCTATTTCATATTAGTAGACATTTTAGCGCTGATCAATTAATCGTATTTTATTCAGATCCAATCTCAAGATCACTATGAAAAGATATTTGAATTTGTTTTATTTTAATCAATTTTTTAATTTATTTTTGGTCCTATAAATATGAGTATTTTTTGTTTATGTAAGTATGTAAATGATTTTATCACTTATAGACCAATACATTCAAAGTTTGACCATTTTAGGTCAAAATGTAAATATTTATACAAAATAATGTTATTAGTGGAGCATATAAGCATGATTGTAGTTATTTGCACTTTGTATGAAACTTAGATACCGTCTACTTGCACTGCATGTATCGTAGAAGTGCACCCTTTCCTAAATAATATGTAAACTTGCAATAATGTTGCTTGACAATTCAGATTTAATGTTCTTAAAAAACTATTTACATTACTGAAATTATTTGTACTAAATGTTTACTCAAACATTAAATTATTAATTTCACAGTCGTAATTTTGTAAACGCATGCTAACTTTAAACTAGAATCTTAGCTGTTGTCTTCACTGTCTTTAATGTGTCCATGTTAAATGTATGAATGTGATGCATCAGGCATGTTTATAATTTATCTATGAGATTTAATTTATTCTTTTGTTGCACACTACGTGTTATTTGTAATTTCTTGTTTGAGTCTGAGCGCATGATGTATTAACTTGACAATAATCCTGTAGACCGCAGACCGGGCGTGACATGAACTGCCTAAGCATTGTGTAGACATTTTGCTTCAAATTATTACTTTTCAGTATCGAACTAAGCATCGCTATCAACATTACCTAAGCAACAAACCAAATTAGGCGACATCGATTTTGGCGTCACCGCACAGGTAGTAGCGTCGCTTAGAATCGATTCGTTTCTTCGTCGTTATCGTCTTCGCTCTGCGGTCAAGTTTCTGTGCTCGGAATTGTGAAATTGTTGTGCAAAAATCGCATCAGTAAAATGCCTCGAGATCGCGAGCCCTCAGTACCGTTACTGAGTGCGTCCGGTCGGCGTGGGCGACAGGCTGTAGTGTGGCTGTGCAGATGGCGCTGGCGGGCGGCGGCGCGGCCGACGCGGCGCTCACCCGGCGCCGCCACTCCACGTCCATCCTCACGCGGAGCGCGCAGGTACAGCTGACCCGCCGCCATAGCCTCACACGGCCGCTCTGACGACACACGCCTTGAGATCTTAGCTCGATAGGATTGTAGTGTCATGTGTAACGTTAGACTCACGTCTACGCTAGTTGTTACTTAGTGTGCAGCCCACTTCCGTCGCCACTCCCTCTTGTCTCCACTACGACTCCATGTTGACACTTTTCAGTTTTCAGTTTGTGCTGCGATCAAATGGGGCAGACCTCCTTATAAAAACGATGTGCAAAATAAAAATTTTCACGATTCAGAGTTTTAATCTTCGAAAACTAACAGCAAATAATGGGTCTGGTCTTTTGATCGCTTGACTCGGAATCTTTATTTAATTCGGAATCAAAATTTATAATTTCGTTGTTATTTTCTGTGGCATATTTGCGCACTCATTTCATTGGCTCCATGAAAACCTGGTTTGTTATCAATTGTTAATTTGTATTAACCTTACATTGGAGTGGCGTTTGACCTTCTAATTTTCACACCTTAACCATAGTAGACTAACGTTACCACGTTGATTATTATGACACAGTAGGTACTAATTTCACAATTAATCGTAATTTTATAGATAACAGTGCAGTGGAGGTCTACGCCAGATGGATGCCACTTCTGTTGACTGTAGATATTTGTTTTGCATCGATCACCTATAAATCCTATAATGCAATACCCTAAAAGTCGATGGCAAAAAGTAATATTTGATTATTCCTGTATTCAGAAATGTCTTTTTGTCCAACCGACTGATGTGATCCCAAGATAAAAGTTCTGATTTTACAGTACTCTCAAACAAGAACCACCACATTGTATATGCATACTGCGTATATATTTGCACTGCTTATTATAAAATTATGCAATATTACTATGCACGGAATGCACCGATATTGAGACATTTTGTTTGCTGGCTTCTTTAAATTATTATTTTCTATAATTTTTTGTAGTAGTTTACGACTTAACACTTTTAAATAGTATAATACTGAAGTTTATGAACTCCTGGGTATAAAACACGAAGTTTTAAAGGATGATTGCAGAATTGCATGTGGATGGCCAATTTCGAAACTATGAGGAATAGCAAAAAATACTCAAAGGAGTATCGAGTCAGATTTTGATGAAAACTAAAACGGCGTTATTGGATTTTTGAAAAAAAAACAATATTCCTAGCCAGGAATCAAACCCTTGATCGTAAAAAAAACACTGTATTTTATGAGCGGTTTCGCACTACGTCCGAGCCGAGTCCGATCCGTACCCTTGAAAATGCGTAGTGCATATTCAAGGGTACGGATCGGACTCGGAATTTAATTAATAAAAAAAAATATCCGTTTGTAATCGGATGACGAAAGCCGGATCTATTGCGTAAAGTAGAAAAAAAAAAAAATAGTTCTACGACTACTCCCGGACCGTATTTTCACGGGTTCGGATGGGATTCGGATCGGACGTAGTGCGAAACCGCTCTAACACCATTCGATAGTGTCACTGATAGGGATCAAATTCTGGGCAGTAGGTAATAATACATCCGAAAAAAAAAAACATTTTTAGCGAAAAGGTTAAAAAAATTTATGATTATATGAAAGGTTAAATTAATGTATTTGATTAATGACATCCACAGCGCAGTCATATTTACAACATGATGTCCTAAATTCACATTTTTACTAACTCTTCACGATAGAAAAAAAAACAATTGAAATTAGAAATTACAAGTGAGTTGGCGCCAATAGTGATTTTGTTCGACGTTTCGTTGATTACTACTAACTGTTTGCATACTGTTACGTATTTTATCAAAAATTAACTCTTTTATTTAGTTTGCCGTAAGTCATACTTCCCACAATTTGAACCTTAATGGCGACGCTATCGAATGGTGTAATAATACAGTATGCTTTTTTTTTTTAATTAACGGATTCGATTCCTGGCTAGGAATATTGTTTTTTTTTTTTAAATCCGATGATGCAGTTTTAGTTTCTACCAAAATCGGGTTCGGGACTCCTTTGAGTATCTTTCGCTATTCCTTATAGTTTCAGATTTGGCCAAACACACCCACTTGAAAAATTAATTTTGTATTATTACAAACCTCCATTAAAATGCATGGAATTCGCAAGGTTCCCGTATCTATACTTGTCTCGGGAGCAGTTCTAGTATTATACCGTTTCGAATGTTATGATAGGATGTATGTAGGTAATCTGTTGCCGTGTTAAAGTGCGTGTTGTGTGTGGTGTATCAGGGCGGTGTGTCCAACTCACCGTTCAGGGAGCGCGTGGGCAGCACCCGCTTGCCTGACCGACCGAGGCTACGGATCGAAGCCATGTCAGTACCTACGTGACAAATACATATCATAGCCTGAGCTGTGACCTGATCGATTTTAAAGACAGAACAACTATTTTATTTCTCTTAATCGAAAGCAAACTGTTTTCCTATTTAAATGAGTAGTCTTTAAAATTGACCAGTGATTTTATATGCATTTTATACGCGTCTCTAAAGTTTGTGCTGACACGCATGGCGTATTATCTGAAACATAAATAGGTAGCCGCGAAAGACACTAACTTGTTCTCTTATTGAAAGATAAATCAAATAAATACAAGTATTTTCATACAATTATTTGATCCAACGAGGGTCTGCCGTATAACTTTTAATATCACACAACTCTGGCTCCTATGCCTTTTTTGTATCCCACCATCGTAAAATCATGTGTCGTTGAAGACGTTACGTTTTAAAACACAATGTTACGACTAAAAAGACGCGTATAAAAAATCGCAATGAGTATGTTTGCTTCATGACTGTCGCCTGGTGTGTTCGCGCTTGACCAAGTTTCTTTATATTGCTAACATTCATACACTCATTCATTCGTTCGTTCTCATAACACACATTTAACACATTCATTCATTCATCTTCCTTGCGTGAACCAACTGTGCTTCTTGTGCTCTTATATGTAGGACCTATTTATCTTTAACACCTCAATGTACCATATTTCACGTAAATAAAGATTATTATTATTATAAACATTTAACTGACTCACTTATTTTTTATTTTATTTATTTATTTTATGTAAGTTGCACCATTGTATTTTAATTTAGATCTATAGCTTTTAATTTCCCTTCTTTTTATTACTAAATTGACAAATTGTTTTTTTGCAGATATCCTTTTAATACCAATTCTAATTCATGACACGGTTTATTTTACTATCGCTAAGCTATCATCGAATGCTTGCCCGTGCCTCTCCTATCAGTTGCTTATTCTTATCCTTATTGAATGTTTCATTGCAGCAACTATCACCTACTAAGTCACTAAACACTAGTCAAAGTAACAAGTAAGTATACAGTTCGCTCCATCATACCGTATTATAGGGGTGGTTTTAGAGTCAGGTGTTAATTCACGCACTTAAATCCTAGCTATTAAACCCGCGGTTTTACTTCGTCATCCCATGGAAACTACTCCATGCACCCAGGTGAAAAGTATCCTATTGAAATCGAAACATGGTCTATACATTACATCACGCCTGCTTTCCCCGAAGGGTGGGTTGGGTTAGTTAGGCAGAGGTGGACACCCATATTCGCCAGTTAATTTTAAACATGGTTTGTCTTTGTGCCAAATTGCATACTAAGTTCATTTAGTTATTTTTGCGTGATCAATATGATCACAAACTTTGTGCACGCGTGCAGAGCTCAAAAAATATAATATGTTGACATGCGTTACCTAAAAAGCGGCTAAACTGAAATGGGACTGGGCTGGCCACGACTGTCGTATGCCCGACGAGCAGTGGCCCAAAATAATCACGATGTGGAGCCCGAAGACGTCGCGGCAGGCTTCGCAGGAGACGATGGGACGATCTGGACAAAACCAACAATCTGTCACAGGTCTACATTAGCTAGATTGAAAGATTTAAGTCACGGAGAGAGGCCTTTGCGCAGCAGTATTATACACAGCCTAACCTTAATGCACTTCCAAGGAAAACATATCCCACATGCGTATACGAATGACTCTAAAACGCCCTAAGATCATCAGAATTTTCTTTTAACTCAACTTCTGCTTGGCAGCTTTGCGTTTGGAATTATCTGCTTCACAATCATTGTTAGATTTTGTATTGGAATTGTGGTGAAATGTTGTAATATATCAATGACTTCAGGGCCGCAGCGAAAACTGTTCTAGAAAGAACGCAATCTCAGACTGGTGAATGCGACGACACTTATGATGACGGGTAAATATTTCTGATATTATTGTTATACATTGTGTTTTAGTCGTCGAGGAGCTTGTGGCTAAATAATAACACGCTCGGGGTCGATCTTCAAGTTAGGCCGCGCTTGCCTAGGTTGGTTTGTGGATGGGTGACCACCCGTTACGTACCGAGTTTCGTCCGTGCCTCGAAAACACGTTAGCCGTTGATCCTGGCAGTAGTTAAGTAGTCAATGGTTCGAAAGTCTGAGGACCAGTATTACCAGGGGTATCGTATTACCCAGTACGAAAAGGGTTGTGGATTTCAGATGGGCAGTCGGTCCATGTTGCTACAGGTATTCAGCTGCATCCTGTTAGACTGGAAGCTGACCTCAACATAGTCGGGAAAAGGCTAGGCAGATGATGACCTTGTCTTTTAATCATTTAAGTGCAATAATAATTTGTGTCATTCGCTATTGGCATGATGGGATAGTGATCCCGACACGTATTTTCGTGCAGTTTAAATTTTTGCGTTTGCGTGTTTTGCGACTCTATCGCCGATTCAGATGACTATTAATCGATGCTGTTTCGCAGTTTTTTTACTACACATATTTACCAGCAGCACAATTTAAGGAAGAAAGAGAAGTGGGTCTTTTGCTCTGCAATGTAAGCTTTAAAAGTAAAAGACACACAAAAAAGACCTTAAAATATATTGGTATTTGGTACACCTTTTTCAGAGTGCCAGAACCGAAACTGAAAGCGAACTCGTCATTGGCGGAGATTGTTGAACGCATGCGTAGCCCACAGCTGGGCGTGGGCTTCCTACAACAGACAGTTAGCCTGCCGTCCCACACATTCGTGTCAATATACGCCATACATTGGTTACAAGCTAATATGGAGGGCGTTACCTATGAAAGGGCTACGGCTGTTATGGAGGTAAAGTGTTTTTATTTCATTTTACTAATAGCTGTAGTCACACAAACACCAGAAATGTGGCTTATAATGGTGGCGATGGAATAAAACCAACGTTGGATGACTGATAGGAGTTTATTCTCTTTACTTCAACACTTTACAGACTTTAGCAAACAAAGTCAGACTAAGGTTAGACCTATCCCTTCACCTCCTAGCTAGGCTATTCCTGAGGGCGACGGGGCCTCCGCTCAGGTCAAGCTTATGACAACAGTGGTGACTGCGGGGCTATCGACCACTGTGCCGTCTAAGTAACGAGTGACTAGATCCATTTTTGTTTTTTTTTCGAAATGGCATCTCTCAGTTCAACCAGAGAGGTTGTCGTCTGCTTAACCGGACTTTCCTGTGGGTGCCTTAAGTGTAAGGCCTCCAGCCAGCAAAAAACTTACAAACTAAGCGACTACACGCTAAGGGCACCCCCTGCGGCGTACGGGCCTCGGCTTAGGGCGTCGCTGGGAGAGGACAGCAAGGGGACAGGCTGGATCGGAGTGGTGTCATTATTTAGGGACTGACTTTGGACTACAGGCTCAGCAACGCGAGCTGGCACGAGCAAGGGACGGGGAGGGAGTGACTAGTTCCTCGGTGGTGCGGGTTTATATAGGCGGTTTGACAGATGACAGTGTGTGTCTTCATCATCTCATGCTTGTATGTGGTTGTAACCTTCGTTGACGTCACGGACACTTCTCACGACGAATGTGAGATGTCGCTAGTAGTCTGTAGATACTGTTGATGTTATCGTCTAATCGATGATTGATGATTGTGTTAGTTGCGATCTACTCGGGTGGCGTAGTGTTGAGCACAAAATCCGGTAGATGGCGTAAGGCGTCGTGTTTAATTGTTGTCGGCTTTAATATTATGTTTTTATGTACTCCAGTGCTAGACCTTTTCTAATTCGATCTCGTAAGCCAATAATTGACTGAATTTATGTTTTTTACAGAAATTACTACAAGAAAAAATGATATGCCACGCGTCTGGTGATACAACGAAGCGTTTCGTCGTAGGATACTATATGTATCATATCTTGCCACAGAAAAGAGAAAAAGGTAATTCCTCATCTTCTTTCGAACTATATGGGAATAGTTCTTACCGTGGTTAAATCCAGTCATCAAGGAGATTTCGAAACTACTTACTAATATATATTTCCTACATCGGCCTATATCGTCCCCCCTGGGTGGATCCTGGGATGCCCTCTTCGCTATGAACGAGAGTGGACCATAAGGCCCGGACTCCGGAGACAAACAGAGCGGTGCGGTGCGGAGACGTTCAAGATTAACCAATGATAGAAGAGATAAGAGACGTGATGTGGAGTTTAATGAAAATTATTTATTTTACTATTTATGTACACACAGTATACAGCACAGGAAAACACATTAAAAAATATGAGTACATAGGTACTGCTTATTTCTTAAGAAATTTCTGCCAGCAGCCCTGCAAAATCAATCAATCAATCAACTTTATTTTCTCACCACAATATACATAAATTATTTTTACATTGGTCAGATTCGACAATGATACACAATACAGGTAAGTATAAAGGAGAAATGAAAAAGAAATGTAGACAATAGTGTGTGAGAGAAGGAAGAGAATACAGATTATGTGCCTTACCTAACTTAACCTATTAAGATATATAAATACACAAATAAGTAGATATTAATAAATACAAAAAAAAAAAAAAATGTGTTGATGTCTCCATGTCTCCTCTCCGCTCCGCTTGTCACCGCTTTAATGGAGACCCGCGTAACCCGCCACGCAGGCCCTGTGTGATGGGAGGTCGACATACGCATTATTTTTTAAGCATATAGTACTGTCATTTGCTGCTCTTTCCGAATTTTTATTTTGCCACCTCGTATCTTTGCCGCTCGCGCCGCCATATTGTATAAATGACGCCCAAAAACATGATGATATGATGCAACATGGCACAGTGGTGGGAAATTTTCTCTAGTTTAATTTATTGCAACTATTTTCCTCCTAAAATGAGTCGGAAAGAAGTTATCGTCAAAAACTGTTTTTGGGCCCCATTTTTTTTACCAATATCGCGGCGCGAGCGGCAAAGGTATGAGGTGGCAAAATAAAAAATTGGAAGGACCACATCGAAATCTATAAAATCACTTAAATTTTCAAAACTAACTGGATTACAAGTAAAATGAGATAGCGGGTAATCCACCACGAGAGCCCATTGCGTGTCGGTAGGTTGATCACACTTGTTGACCCTAAATAAACATTTATTCCATTTTTTTTTTTGTTTTACAGATGCTGTGCCAGATTACGTAAAGCCTCTAGGCGACCTCCAAAGCTTCGAGAACGAATGGATGGAGGTCGAAGTATTAGGACCACGGTCGCCATTACTGTCAGCCGAGACCTTGATGGGGGCCATCGATATATTCGGCACTAGCCCGGTGACTGACGACACGGGAGTGCCGGCCTTCCTCTGTGATAATATAGACCCTAGTTATATGCAGTTGGGTTCTGACAGTGACAGTAAGTATGGTGTATGGGTTTTGGATGTATTCGATCTGAATCGTCTGATATACAAGGTGGAGATGACAATACAACAATAAATTAAACTTCGTATACCTCATGACGTTCCCGTCAGCATACAAAAATTTAATCGAATATGTCCTATGACCTACTCAAGTCACAGGACATTAGTTTCATTTTTTACGTTGGCGTGATGTATCTGCTAATAAGCTAGCAGCGACGGGTTATTGACCCCCGCATCGGTATAAACATTAAACACAGTGTTGCCAACTCGCTACTTCAAAAACCTTCACCACATTCGTTCTAATTAGTGCAAATTATGCCTTATGCAGAAAACCAATATTAATTTATAAATGGTGTTCTATTTCGTTAACAGTTTTATGTTATTTAGTTTTGTATTGAAAAAATAAATTATTTTTTTAAATTTAGGATTTAATAAATGATTGCTTAAAAATATTCCTAGTATTGCCAGTGTTTTCATTTATTATCGTGTCGCCATACCTTGGATATCATATAGTCTTAATTGATTGAGACTTTGAGAGTTCAGTCAAATACGTAGAAGATATTGTAGATAGCTGCACGAGTGTATGCGCAAACACAGGTGCACTCTCTGTACCTTAACATGCGACTGCAATCTGAGAAGAACACGGAGGGATCAGATGTGCTGTATAGCCGCTGTACAGAGGCTACAACACCCCCTAACACTCAGCAATACAATGAACTGATCGCGACAAGCGCAGCTTAACATCGCAGATCTATCGATCAGTCAGTCAGTTAGTATCCTGTATAACCTGACCCTC
Organism: Xestia rhomboidea; assembly: GCA_963853795.1. Classification (NCBI taxonomy): domain Eukaryota; kingdom Metazoa; phylum Arthropoda; class Insecta; order Lepidoptera; family Noctuidae; genus Xestia; species Xestia rhomboidea. The sequence continues at coordinate 13,063,118 of OY970767.1, read as the reverse complement.
GTCCCCTTTATAAGAACGAAGCCTAGTTTAACTAACGGTTTCAATAGGGAATATGCAAGAAATACATAACTCTTTTTATTTATTAAAAATGCCTTGTATTCATAAAAACATTGTGGTAAACTTGTTTAAGTTTCTAAAACGTCACTTATTTTACAATTTATTGTTTTATGTAGCATGTTTTTGGTGAAACGGAACGCACTCAAAACGCGTCGTCCTCGATAACGCCGGTAGTGACGTCAAAGTCTATGTGTCAAAAAAATACTTTTATTTGAAAAGTAGTTAAAGTTTTACTAAGATTTTATTATAATATCGTTATAGCAATATTTGCTTGAATAAAGCACATTAAATTAGTAATATTATTATATTATGGCCAAAAAGTTAGATGTAATCAAGGCAGATTGAGGTTAATGACGTCACATGGCCGCGACAGTCACGGACGTTTGAACTGTCATAGAAAATTGGAAGATTGTCAGGTTTAATATTATTTTTGAGCGACAAGCAATAGTTGAACTTAACATTTAATAATTGTCTTGGCATATCAACCCAACTGTATTTTATTGATTTAAGTGAAGAAAAAATGACATGTATATTCCCTATTGTCTGGTTGCAGTGCCCCTGTACAAGAACACGCACTTAGACATCGACATCAGCAACAAGAGCGACCGCATCGAGTGGGGACACGCGCGCTACCAGGCCACCTTCCGCCCGGACCAGGCCTACGAGATGTGCATACAGTGGGCCGTCGCCAGTGGGAATATCGTCGCTGAACTGGTTTCTATCTCCATCACATACAAACATAAACTCACGCCTTTTTACTATGGATGTAGGCAGTACAGAACTTCACCTAAATCCTTACCTTTTTGTCATGGAGACAGAATCTACACAACGCTATCTATATACATACTTATTTATTATCGTGATCCCCTGTATAATCTCCGAAGATCCCAACACTCACACGTATTTCCTAGTAATGCTTAACTAACGACTAAAACACTACAGATGTCTTTTTTTATGGCATTTCCTTTCTGAACCCCTATTAAATACTGGCTTATGCCCGCGGCTTCGCGCGCGTAGGGTTCGGTAATAGGGTAGATGACACCATAATTCAATAATTCCAAGACACCAATCTCTTAAAAAAAAACTTTATTTTGTGTCTGAAAACCCGATTTATTTTCAAATAATTGCCAAATTCGATTTTTAGTTGCTTTGAAATCAATAAATAGTTGAGTCATTGAGTTGACCAAATAGTGACGTCACAGCGTGCTATTGCCATACAAAATCTATGAGAGAACTGCGTTTTCACAGCTCTTAAAAAGTATGTCAATTGATTGGTGTGTCATCTACCCTATTGTCCCACGGGATCGTACTATTGGGATAAAAACATGCCAAATCTCATCCAAATCCGTTCAGGTGTTTTTGCGTGAAAGAGTAACAAACATCCATCCATCCATCCTCACATAGTAGTAAGAAATCTGTGTATATCTCCCAGATATTCGGGTGGGCGCGCAAAGCTCAAAGCTGTCGCCTACAAATGGTGCCAATACCCGCGGATCCACTCGCTCTGCCCTTCACGTTGAAGTCGGACCCTCTCAGGGGACCCATCTACGTACCCCTTAACGAAGAACCCCTGCTCAGAAGCAAAGTCACGTTATTTGAAGGTACTGTACCAACATATTTTTAGATTTTGTTTACTACAACAACTAATATTATTCCAACTGTAGTTTTGTCATGCCTACCGTGTGTTCTTTGTACACTAATAATAATGTAATACCCGTTTACAGTACTGTGTACGTCTCGTCACGGGTCAGTTACACTGTGACATCTGAATGAATAATAGATAGAAAGAAACAATACACTTTATTGCCACTCAGCCATTTAACAATGTTACTAATTCTATGCGTATATACAAGTCCGTGATTAGACCTGTCGTACTGTATCTGCTCCGAATCCGAATCCGCTGTGAAGAAGATGAACGAAAAAAGATTGCATGTAGCGAAGATGACAATTAATGATGGATAAAGTAAAGAAAGGAGATTGCCTGATTGTAAAGAAAGTTGGGTTCCAGTGGAAAACTGTTGCCCTGAAGATTTTTATTTTACATAATAATAAAAAAATAGTATTTTCATAATCAGAAAGCATTTTTCAATTATTTACCCTGGTTCGAAAGATATCATTGTTTTTCTATCGTAAAAATCTAGGTTATGAATGGTGTTTTCTAGGCCAGCTTCCAGCAAAAAATTATAGATGGCGCTGTACATAAAAGTTTTTGTTTGGCTGTATGGAGCTGGCATTTATTACCTTTCAAAATTGTTCCTTCCTAGTTTGTGTGCGTTCGTCTTTCTTCGTTCGATTTGCGTTTCTGTTGCATTGCAATTTACCTTTTTTCATTTTGGCTATAATTTCTATAAAATACGACCTGGCACCGAATATTTGACACCGATATCCGCCATCTATCGGTTTTTGTTGGAAGCTGGCCTAGAAATCACCTCATTAGAAATTGACATTGACATTTCCGCCTTATTCTATTTAGGCTAAGTACCTACTTCTACAAATGTTGAGATCTAAGGGATGATTCTCATTAGAGCGGGCCGTGCCGGGGGCGGGCCGAGGCCGGGGCGGGGACGGGCCGGAGCCCGTTCGTGCTCCACGATTTATATTACACCGAGTGTTAAACGGGTTATAAGTCGACACGGTCGCGTAGTGCTGGGAATAACCCGTACGCAGTACGGAAGAAGTGCTCGCATTTCGACGGTTCGTGAAGGGGGCGGGGTGGGACCGTGCAACAACCGTGGCGTCGAGCGGGCCATTAAAAATAATTGTTTTTATTGTTTTATAACACATTTGCTCGTAAAGGGTCTCTTATTTCACGAATTTCAATATCGTAATAATAATAATATATCATTTAATTCAGGTAACAAAAGACCCATATCATATATACCTTACAGACTAACATACATATTTATATAATCCACAATTAATCTATTGAACATGAAGAGACGGCGTCATGTTGCGCTGCGTGGTGTCGCTTAGCCTTCCGCGGAATCGCCGATACATGACACCCTTCGGCCAAAACTCTTCCTTGAGGAAGGTCTCAATATGATGAGTCGGAACTCGCAGCACAAACGACTTAAAATTCGTGTTGTGGCGCGACTCCAACTTCTCGACCCTCAAGGTCCAGCTGGTCTTCGCTCGGACATACTCCACGATCTCCTCAACCCTCGTGGTGTGATGTAGTCAGGACACATAGAGCTGAGTCGATGGTATCGCCGGACGCAGCGTATTGGGTCCTGCCAGCGCGGTCCCGCACTGGTTACGACTAGGAGGCTTCTTCCTCTTCTTCCTCTCCACCTTCACGAAGCCATCCTTGTCTCACGTGGCCGTTGCTGAGCCAAGCTGTTTCGAACCCCTGTTGGCAGGTTTACAGCAGCTCTTATTTTCCCCTTTCTTCATCTGCGATACAGATTTGTGCGTGGCGACAATAGCAGCGTAGGCACGTTTAGGGGTCGACGTACCTACACAAGTCACTGCCTCCTGTAATGTATCTCTTTACGTACTTGTGCGTTAATGTAAAGTAAAATGCACGGTTTATCGAGATGCTCCGTCTAAACCGAACGGTACTTTTTTAAATCTTAGCAAAGAGTTTTTATGTCAGAAAAGTGGTCAACATTTTATGAAATAAAATTAACTTTGGGAGATGAAATATAATAAACATTTAATTCTTTAATTTAATTAATTTTGACTATAAATTACAACCGTGTCTGTAACAAAAACACAAAAATATTAATTTACTTTATTAGTAATACTAGCTGTTTTTTGTGTCTTTGCCTTAAAAAAAAGCCTGATGCGCGCGCATCGCTAATTTGTGAAAAAGTAAAAATTATTCCGCGCGCTTTTTCTTTTCGCTGTATTGTTTTTATTTGTTTTATTTATTTCCTCGCAAATATGTTATAAAACGTCGTATGTCATATGTGCGCTTTGATAATTAAAGCCTCTGCTTTTTTATAGCCCTTGCCTACGGCTCGGGCTAGCAATATCGCCTCGGCTGTGATTTTCAACTTACCGCACTTATATCATAATATACTATAATTATCGTTTTATTTTGATATTGATTACTCAATCGATTAAAAGACGTAATTTTTATTAGTTACCTGATTGATACCTGGCAACTTTTTTTTGTATACCAATCAAACCACAGACTACATTGAATCAAACGGATGTCGACGTAATGTTTAACTATTCATTAACTTTATTCCCAGGGTGAAAGAAATTGTATAAAAATACCCTGTACACAAATCTCGACTGTCTTGTAATGGGCATGTGATGAGGGACGAATTGCATGTGACTTTGTGATTAAAAGAGTGATGAATGCGTTGATAGGTGGAGAGGGAGAGGACGACCAAGGAATCGATGGATGGATTGTGTGAGGGATTGTATGAAAGAAAGAAGAGTAAATGATAGTGAGGTTTGTAACATGGGACGGGACAAGGGCTGGAAGATAATGCTTTTTCTATGGGTACGACGGCGGTCTTATCACTGATAGCGATATATACCAGAGAACTTTCGAATGGACCAAACGAACGTCTAAGGCATCGTCGTTACTCGTACGAACGCGCGATTAAACATACTGAACTCGAATAGGTGTCCTAACTGACAATCGCACGACGCGGTCGCGCGACTTAAATGTTTGTAAATCTATTCGCGCGAACTTAGTTCGTACGAACGCGCGATCAAACATTTTGAATTCCAATAGGCGTCCTAATTGAAATTCGCGCGATATTGCGCTGCACGCATTCATTTCCATCTAAACCCGCACAATAAGTCATCCAAATATTTCCCGACAGCAAAAATTGAGCGTCTCTGACATCCATGGTTGTTGGTATCGACCGTGCCACTGTCCGGGCCCTAGTACGTAGCCGTAGCCACGGTCGCTCGCTCGCTTGCGTCGTCAATTCGCGCGATGACACGACACCCAGTTTTTGCCATCGCGCGAACACACGATGGTCGCATCGCTTACTCGCGCGATGATCGCGCATTCGCGTTCTATTAGGACGATGCCTAAGTAATTCTATTCTTCACTTCTACAGGCTACAATCTCCGCGTACTTAGAACTAAAAAAAAACTTACAGTACGTTAATTTAAAACTTTACTTTACTACGTTACTTTATTTTATTTGAAGTATGTCATGGTGTTACTATACTTATTTCGTAAATATGTTTTTCTTTTTGTAAATTGGCACCTTGTTTTTATAATCAGGCAAATTGTATCATTTAATTGTACTTCTGTGTGTTGTGTTATGTCTTTTGTGTGCACTAAATAAACGGTTTATCTATCTATCTAAAAGTTCACTAAACATATTAAATTATCGACTTCTTCCTAAATTAAATCCTCAGGTTTCCCCGAAGACACCTGGCTGGAACGTCTGTTCCTGTTCCAAGAAGCCATAGTGGGTCGTTTCGGGTTCATCAAGTGTACTGTGGAGAGTACGTCGCACGAGGCGGGTGTAGGCGACCACTTGTATGTGCACGTGACTGGGAACATGTTCATACTTATACCTACCACTGTCAAGTCGGAGCAGAGGGCGTTGAGGACCAAGCCCGCCAACAAACCTCTCAATGCTAGCAGGTATATTCCTTTCTTATCTATTAAACTTGATTTCAAAGAGTGGTGCTCGAAATGGGCTTAAGTCTAACAAAGATAAAATATATCTCAAGTCATACGTTCATAAGTACCACAATGACGCAACAGAGATAAGACCAGGTAAAGTTGTTGCAAATTTATGTAAATAGAATAAAGTTAACATATTATAATTTGTATACTCATCTGTTTGGCTCGAAACACTTACAACCATAACAATAGTAAATTTTGATACAAATGCAGAAACAAATGTCCACGTGTATCAAACGACGTTTTTCAATTCACTTTTGAAGAAACAAAATAAATAACGGAAAAAAACAATCACCTCCGACTATAGGCATTGAACCAATTTGGTTTTAGTTTTATCTGTGCCAATTTTCCAACACCTTGTGGTCACAAGATCAAAAGGTCACAAGGTGTCAAAATGAAAAAAAAAAAACGCATGGGTGTGAAATATATTACATGTTGAACCTAATCGTAGTGCGATAGGAACCCGTTTTCGAGGAAGTGTATTGAAAACTTATGACATTCGTTCACAACAGATATCCTGTTCACCCAGAGGCGGCGCCCAGTCCTCACGAGGGCTATATTACAAGACATGTCAGCGGCAAGAACAAAGACGATTACGATAACAGTCGGCGGGTAAGATAATAATTAGAATAAATCTGAAATAAAATAGCATATAAAGAGTGTAGAAACACCCTGTAACGTCCTTCCCGTCATCGCGATATTTTGGACTTTAGAGTTGACTTTAGAGTTAACTCTAAAGAGAGTTAACTCTGACTTTAGAGTTAACTCTTTGGACTATGCCTGGGAACTTCTGGTTACGGTGATATTGAAGGTCAAAGTTCCAACTTTCTCACACGTCTTTTTTTTATATGCATGTTTTAAATCTTATAACTTTACTTTAAATACCTCCATTTCAGTGCGTTACATTGAGCGCCACCATAAACAGTGATTTTTCACACCAATAAAAAAGTCTTTTCCAGCAATTATGTTACTTGGTTTGATGTTCATAATGCTTGGTTGAAGGTTTCGTGAAGGGTGCGTTTACACCTCTTTAAATAGATATTGAGGATTTTATAAGAGAATTGATGCAGAGACATATAACAATGCCGAACTTATTCTAGAAATCAATGTGCCATTTTACGATTTTAATCATTTCAGAAATCTTTTGTTTCCACACGCAGTCATATTTACCTAAAGTTATTTAGTTTGGGGTTTATTCATAAACGCTGCCTAAAGTTAATTAATGAGTAACGTCTGTTAACCTTCCAGAAACGTCTAAGAAAGATCTGAGTTTATGAATAAAAAGACCCTTACTCCGAGAAAGCGAACTGAGACATTTGAAAAAGAATATCGCAGACAACATTCTCACATTTATTTGTGGAATACTGGGATAGCTGATCTAGAACTGTGATATTTTCGACACGACAGCCAAGCTAAAAATAAAAATGTTGCGTCATTGACTACGAATTGCAATCTAATTCGAGTTTGAGCAGCTCAAAATATTGCAGAATTTTTCAATACCTATCTTGCACAATTAAAGATACACGCAATCATTTTGATAATTTCGTGTCTTAATGACGTTGTTTCTAATCCTGTGCTGAGTTTCACAATGTGTAAATAACATAACACCACGCCGGTAATCCCCGAAGTGTTAGGCAGAGATGTACAGTCGTGGTTTTTTCCGCCTGATCAGTTAAAATTTTTTTCGCTTAAATCATGCGGAGGCGCCGAGCCACTCAACCTTAAACTTTAGGCCTATTAGGAAAGCGTCAACTTTGGCGCGCAAAATAACAATAACTCTCGTTTGGCATGTGTCGCCGATCGGTATTTTTTTCATTAATTATTTATTATAAAGTCAACGGGGCGGGGATAGAGAGCGTTTCTATGTTTTAAGTGCAAGCAAAAATTTGCTTAGTGGTGATCAGGCGGGAGTGTCCTCGATAGTACCTAATTGTACACCCACATTTCGCCAGTAATGTTTTAAGTCCCATGTAACAGGGGGGCGAGCCTGTTGTCATCAACCGGGCACAAATCCAGGTTCCGTGGCTGCTACGGAGTTATATCTGATAGAAAAGCTCAATAACACTTTGCCCAACCCGAGAATCGAACCCAGGGCCTCATGCTCGGCAGTCGCGCTTGCGACCACCGGACTCAGACTGGATTTAAATAAACTGCAACGTCTGACACACTTGGATTTCTGTCTACTTCAATTTACACAAAATTCTAACAACCGGTGTTATGGCCGCAACTTAAGAGATCCCTATATCCACCTGTAGACCTGGACTGCGATATACCAAGATGATTGAATGTTTTGATGAAATATACTAGATAACTAGGATATGGAAGTAAAAACGTTGTTTGCACAGAGAAGATTTTTATTGCAAGTTGAATGACACAAGTCATTATTTAAAAACACATGTTCCAATATCAATTTGAAATGTTGTCTCAACTAAAAAGTTTCCCCAGAATGTTACTATAATAATATTATTTCAGATGGGTTTCCTCTGGTCCTGGAATCACATGATATCAAAAAAGTGGAAGTCGTCACTCACGCCAGCGACTGGAGACGAAGGCTTCCAAATGCGCATGCTCAGAGACTTCAAACATTTCTGTGCGAATCAAGAACAGAGACTCAGTCAGTTCTGGGATCAATGTTGGGAGATGCGGGAAAAAGCACGTGGCATGCAGTCTTGTTAATTTATAAGCCAAATGTTAAATGTTTATAATTACTGTTAAATAAATTTTTGTAAGTTGTACTTAGTATTATTAATAAAATGATGTCAATCAAATCCTGCCAATTGTGCCTCCAGTTGAGAATTCAGGATAAGTACTTCTTGATTGCACCTGGAAAGGTCTGGTGCGTAGTTCTCGCAACCAGAATGCGTATTTGACCAGTTGTATGAACGTGGAGTATGTAAGAATGGCAGATGGCATTCTGCAGTTGCTACCTACCGCCTTGGGGAAAAAGGCTTTAGTGTATGTTGCAGCGTTCCTCGGCATAAAAACTTAAAGCTAGTATCTCATTTATCCCTGACATTATCTCGAAGGCCATAACACCAGACCACCCCCAATGAGGTTTGCTGCACAATTATTTAAGATCCTGAGACGACGAAGCGACGTGTGATATATTTATCATCACTGCATTTTTATCATTATCTGTGCAAAGTATCTTTTTACAGATCTATCGACGCGCGACAGAGTGCTTCTTTTAACAATCCTGTCGACGCGAAAGACATTCTATTAGATTGTGTTATAATAATTTAAATTCCGTGCTTCAATTACTAAGATTTGGTTGTGTTTTAGAAAATTACTAAATTAAAATATCAGGTGAAATTAATACATTTATTTGGCAATGTAACCCTTGACTGAAGCTTCCGCCAAGGGACATTAAGAACCCATTCTCTCAGCGCGAATATCGTTATTTATTGTCAATTATTCTATATTTTTTATTTTTAGTCGTTAAGAGTCCACAGCATTAAATTCACTCGCTAGAGTTTAAGGAAATTCGTTGCGATCCTGTTTGTGTGATATGTTCATGCAGATACACGCACACATGGGTTAAGATCGAGTGTAGTGATCGCTTAAACTATTTTGATCTTTTAGACGATATTATTATTTGTAAGTAACATTATTAAGTAGTAAGTACGGTTTAGAAATAAAAGTCATGAATTTGTGTGCTTATCACAATCAACATGATTGCTGTTTTATTGGGTTTTTCATCAGGAATTTCAGCCATGGAGTCAGGATTTGTGTCCGGTTGATGGCAATAGGCTCGGCCCTTGTTACATGGGATTTACACAGAACTGGCGAAATGTAGGTGTACTATTAGGTGCACCGCTGCCTATCTCTTCGGGGATTAAAGGCGTGATGGTTACGTCATAATTATTAGGTCCACGCAGATTAATATTTAAGATGATTTTGAGGAAAGAACCATACAGATTTGATTGAACCTGTCTAGCCATTGCAAACATTCGACAGTTATCGTGTAGCTCGACTCATCAACAATACTATAAAAAAAACGAATTGGTAACGGTAGATGACAAAAAAAAACGAATTAGTCCGTCCAAACAAAAAACACGTATTCAATATTTTTCGATAATTTAGTGACGAACTAAACAGAATCATATTTTTTTTTAGTCGGAAATCATCATCATTCTATTTAAAAACACATTGTTGTGTTCAACTAGTCAAACTCTCTCAAACTGTCAGACATTCGTTAACAACTAAGTGAAAAGAAAGAAAGAAAATGCTCTTTTTTGGAATAGACATTTTCAAAACGTTTTAAATTAATTATGGTTATGGTTGGATTTTGTTTTACACCTAAATGTTCCACCTATTTTTTGAGCCTTGTAGTACTAACAACAAGACTTGCTTATTTCTTGTATGATTATTATTGTAACACTGTATTTTTTAAATAGGTACTTATATTTATAGCATATAAAACATTATCGTAAATATAATGTGAAGGCACAGTCATGGTATATTTATTTCTTATAATGGAAGTAGGCAGAAAACCGTATAACACAAAGAAAAGAAAGATGGAAAGATGTCCATCAGCGCATTTCTCAAGAGTTTTGAAATATTTGGCCTGCTTAACTTCCGCTATTTTATTATATTTTCAAAATAGTGGCCGTGTTTAGACCTATACAACATGTTACATAATTAACGCACATCCTGAAATTACTTTGTTCAGAATCGTTTACTGAATCGATTTCTATAATTTTTAATATAGGTAATTTTTTATCCCAAAAATAATTAAAGCCACGTAATTTATAGTCACACTACCCTTGTATAGTCCAAACAAACTGAAATGGACCGTAACTCAAGGCAATAAGACTTTTAAAAGTGCAGTTTTATTTGTATTAATACAAATTCCGCCATTTAATACAAAATAAAGAAAAATGAACCTTATTTCAAGCAAGTTAAAGTCTTTACAAGAACAGTTGAAGTAAACTTGGCGATTTAACCGCACACACACACTAACAGACACTGGATACAAAGGAAACAATAGTTACACATACCAACAAAATGCGAAATATGTCATACTTGTTTTCGTTCCCTTTCTCGTGCAAATTAAAAACCTGGGATAGAGCGAGATAGCCACCGGGCGGCGCCAGCGGCGCCTACAATCAAAGCTAACTTAAATAAATGTAAACAATATTTAGTCACGCGCTAACTTCTGTACAGTGTACATAGGCAAATAGTTTTTCGCGATGTCTTTGCAATAACAAAATGTTCAGTGAAATGGTGACTAATGGTGAGGACTGTGGCACGGTGCAGTGTGGTGATAATGTGGTTCTAGCTGGCAGAACATTCAAGTCAACCAAAGGTATGGTACAAGAGTAGACCGCAGGGTAGGACTATGTGTACTTGCTTCGGCAGTACATATACTAAAATTGGAACGATACAGAGAAGATTAGCATGGCCCCTGCGCAAGGATGACACGCAAAATCGTGAAGCGTTCCACATTATTATTATTATTTTTTTTCCACAACTCTCTCGCAGAGTTGAGTGTCGTCGTCGGAAACCATTCCCTCCCCGTGCTTGTCCTCGGGGACTTCAATGCCAAGAACTTGGCTTGGGGTTCCCGTTGCACAGACGTGCGGGGAAGGATGGTGGAGGACTGGGCCCTGGAGAAGGGCCCTGGTCGTCCTAAATCGGGGTTCTGTCGCCACGTGCGTGAGGATGCGGGGCGAGTCGGTGGTGGACATTTCGTTCGCCAGCCCCGCCCTGTCACCGCGTGTCGTTGACTGGCGCGTCATGGAGGGGGTGGAGACCTATTCCGACCACCGGTACATCCGGTTCGCCGTCTCCACCCAGACCTCAAGCGCGCCGGTCCAACAGGCCCCGAGTGGTCCGCGTTGGGCGCTGAAGCAGCTGGACCGGGAGCTCCTCCTGGAAGCCTCGATCGTGCAGGCCTGGGTGACATCACCGGATAGGCCTGCCGACGTTAACGATGAGGCAGGGTGGTTCCAGGAGGCCATGTCCGACATCTGTGACGTGGCAATGCCCCGAGTCCAGCCAGGAAGCGCCCGGCGTCAGGTGTACTGGTGGTCGCGTGAGCTGACGTCTTTACGGGAGGCGTGCGTGGCTGCGCGACACCTGTACGCCAGGCACCGCAGGCTCCGCATTCGCCCACCGAATGCGGAAGCCATTGAGGCGGAGCTTTATGAGGGCTACAGAGCGGCGAAGACCGCCTCCGCGAGGCTGTCCTGCGGGCCAGGGACCTGGCCCGCGAGGAGATGCTGGGGACTCTCGACAGAGATCCGTGGGGGCGCCCTTACAAGATGGTGCGGGATAAACTCCGCACCTGGGCCCCCCCGCTGACGCAGAGTCTCCGGCCCCAGCTCGTGGAGGACGTGGTGAGCGCTCTGTTTCCCTCGCGAGGGGAACACCCGCCCCCGCCTATGGCTCCGCCGGCTGCGGTGCCGGAAGCGGACCACGAAAGGGACGACGACGACGCTCCGGAAGTGACCGGGGTAGAACTGAGAGTGGCGGTACGCAGGCTCAGTGCCAAAAATACCGCCCCGGGACCCGACGGCTTGCCTGGCAAAGCCTGGGTCCTGGCCTCGGAGGCTCTCGGTCCCCGACTGGAGGGGTTCTTAAGCGCATGCTTGGAGAGGGGCCAGTTCCCGCTTCGTTGGAAGACGGGGAAGCTGGTCCTCATTCGGAAGCCGGGGCGCCCGGCGGACTCTCCGTCCGCCTACCGGCCCGTGGTGCTGCTCGACGAGGTGGGCAAGCTCTTTGAAAGAGTAATTGCAAACCGCCTCGCCGAGCACCTTGCGGGGACAGGGCCGGACCTTGCGGAACACCAGTATGGTTTCCGCAAGGGGCGCTCAACGGTGGACGCCATCATGCGCGTGAGAGCCCTCACGACGGGGGATGCGGTGTCCAGGGGTGGGGTTGTCTTGGCGGTGTCTCTCGACATCGCCAACGCCTTCAACTCCATGCCCTGGAGCTGCATAAGGGAGGCACTCCGGTATCACCGGGTGCCGACCTACCTTCGTCGTGTGGTCGGGGACTACCTGGCAGACAGGTATGTCATCTACCCCGGTCGCAGCGGAGACTGGAACCGGCGAGAGATGTCGTGCGGTGTTCCGCAGGGATCGGTTCTAGGCCCATCCTTGTGGAACATCGGTTACGACTGGGTGCTGCGCGCCGACCTCCCTAGCGGCGTCAGCGTGGTTTGCTTGCTTGTAATTTTTTATCCCAAAAATAATTAAAGCTACGTAATTTATAGCCACACTACCCCTGTATAGTCCAAGCGAACTGAAATGGACCGTAACTCAAGGCAATAAGACTTTTAAAAGTGCAGTTTTATTTGTATTAATACAAATTCCGCCATTCAATACAAAATAAAGAAAAATGAACCTTATTTCAAGTAAGTTAAAGTCGTTACAAATACAGTTAGGTAAACTTGGCGATTCAACCGCACGCACACATTAAACAGGCACTCGTTAAAGGACACAATAGATAAACCAACAAAATGTAAAATATGTGATACTTGTTTTCGTTCCCTTTCTCGTGCAAATTAAAAACCTGGGATAGAGCGAGATAGCCAACTTAAATAAATGTAAACAATATTTAGTCACGCGCTAACTTCCGTACAGTGTACTTATGCAAATAGTTTTTCGCGCGCGCTTTCTTTGCAATAATTGACACAAAATGTTCAGTGAAATGGTGACTAATGGTGAGGATTGTGGCACGGTGCAGTGTGGTGATAATGTGGTTCTAGCTGGCAGAACATTCAAGTCAACCAAAGGTATGGTACAAGAGTAGACCGCAGGGTAGGACTATGTTAGCTGCTACTTCGTGGCCATGGAACGTTCCGTCCGAACACAGCCATCTACAGGGGAGCCGATTGGCGTACACGTACTCGTTTTCAAAACGAAATATGGGATTAATTCGATGAGAATCCCCAATCAGCTGATTTGAAGACTTTTTTTGTGGGGACGTATTAAATCGCTAGTTTATTTTAAAAAATAGGATAGTGAACGCTTTTGATAAAAAATAACGAAGTGCTTTCTAAATTAAAACACCAATTAAGAAAACAGGCATTAAAATGTATTGAAGTTTTCTATTGAAGTTGAGTCGAGCGACAACGCGACGTTAACAGCTGTCTCGAACGCGAGCGAATACCTACAAGGCTAGCAAGACTCACACAGTCGCATACGTAGGTATGAGACCTACGTATGCGACTGTGTGCGTTCGTTGATTTGTACTGTGACTACAACATTCTTCCGGAATTAGGAAAACTAATTTATTAAATAATCATTGCTTATACATGTGTAATTAAAAATTCAGTGCATGTATTATGATTATAACATGATAAACTAATTGGGGTGTCTGAGGGTGTGCGTTAATTGTGTTACATGTTGTATATAGACATAGATTAGGGTAGATTGAAAAAAAATCCTTGCTCGCGTCACGCCCGGCCCGCCCGCAACGGCGGCGACGCCGACGCTCCTCATTCTTTTATTGTGCGCGGCAACAAGCACTCACTCTTAAATACTTTTAAATATTTAGTGATATTTCGAATTTCTTTTTCACTATGCCTAAGCGTAGCGCTGACAATCAAATTAGTTACTATGAAAGTAAAACTAAAAAGCTAAAAGAACGTGCAAACAAAAAACGAAATCGTGTGATTATGTCTATATATCTTCGTCGGATTCCGAGAAAAATCAAGGTAATCAAAATTAAGTAATTTCGTGTACAACTAATAAGTACAATACTGTGTATACACTATACGTGATACCTTTTATACTCTTTTAATTTAGTTGAAAATAAATAAATTAGCATCTCTAAGCGGGCCTGGAGGATATCACTTTGAGGGTATCACGAAGGTATAGCATGATGTGAAAAATAAATAAATTAGTATCTCTAAGCTAGCCTGGAGGGTACCACGTTGAGGGTATCACGAACGTATAGCATGATGTCTAAAATATGCCTGTAGGTTGACTGTGGGTCAACACGGGTTTAAAAAATATATATAATATATATCATAACGCTTGACCAGTTTGTTCTCATTTGAAACGATGATCGTTTCAGACGACGAAACCATACAAGATGATATCGACTCGACTGCTTTAGCGACGAGTTAGGCTAACTTATTACGGAGACGCGGCGCGTTGTGCGGCGCAGCTCGAGAAGCGATTTTATTAAGCGCGATTGCTGAAATGCAGCGTTGCCCGCCGCGGCCAAAGCTTTACACGCGCAAATACAAATAAATCGCAGATAAAACCGCCTCTCCGTAAACGGGAAAACACAACGCGCCGCGTCTCCGTAAATGAGCACTTATGCGATAGGGCCGCGTGTGCGAGCGAGAAAGCAAGTTGCGAGTCGTCGCGACGCTCCGCACGCTGCACACGGCGGCGACGCGCCGACATGAATTCGCAGCGACGGCGGCGCGCCGGCGCGGCGCTCATATCTACTCCAGAGGCGCCTATTCAACTGGCGCCGGATGATTCTCCGCAGCTCGATCCGCAATTACTATCAGCGCTGGGCGATACCACGGATGAACAGCCGATTTACGGCGAAAATATTCACCAAACTTTAGCACAACGTTGGATTCCTTTACTAAAAAAAGACTTGCCAAGGATCTCAAGGAAAAATTACTAAAAGAGTATCAGATACCTGAGAACTGTAAACTCCTTAGGGCGCCTACTGTGAATCCGGAAATTAAGGCTGCGGTCTCAGAAATTATTATTAGCCGTGATAAAAAACAAGATCAACTAGGCCTCGGTATAAGCGCGCTTAATAGGGCTATTAAGGCTATTAAGATTCTTTCTGATAGCTGTAGGATCCTGACCGACCTACATTATACTGAAACTCATGTAAGGACAAAACTCATAACTCCCTGTCTGGACAAGTCTTTTACGCCACTTATAAAAGACCACGAAAGAGACGAGACGTTTTTCGGAGAAAAGGTCTCAGAAACCATAAAAGCTTCTAAAGCAATTTAACGACAAGGATCGCTGATTAAAAAATCCGCTTAAAGGGCGACGACTTTTCCCGCACCCATAGCTGGACCATGGACAGCGAGGACTCGGTTTTCGGGAAACGGGACGGGCTCCCCTCGTTATGTCTCGGCGAACAGGGGAGGGCGAGGAGGATATCCACGAGCAACGGCAGCGTACCGGCGGCAGCCGACGACGACGCGACCTCGAACTGCTAAAAGTGCGAAAGCACCGTGCCCAGACTCGACGCTAGCGATACAAGTACACGCAGGACGTTTACAATATTTTTACAATTGTTGGATGAACATCACTACTAATAGTACAATCTTGGATTGGATTAAAAATGGATACGTGATACCATTTTCTAAAAGAATTTATCAACATGGTGTACCCTCTAACACGTTTACGAATGAAGAACAGAGAGATATGTCTGTGGCGATCGACAACTTGATACAATTAGGCGCCTTATATGAGTGTGAGCCACAATCAGATCAATTTATTTCTAAAATATTTTTAACTTCAAAATCAAATGGCGGAAAACGATTTATTTTAAACCTAAAATTGTTAAATAAATTCGTAACACAAAATCATTTTAAAATGGAGGACTATATGTAGAACAGCTTGCAAATTAATTCCTCTTAAGACGCTGCCCTTATCGGGACAGCGTAAAAACGTCCTCTTTTTCGTCGCAGAGTTAGCCGTATTGGTACATATTACAAGTCCAAAAAAAATACGGTGTGTAGTCAAATGTATAAGTAAAAGACTTTTGCATAAATATTTTCAAAAAAGAATCCAGAATCTTGATAAAAAATATCGCAAGAAAGAACACGAAAAAACTTTTTCGTCTCGAAATACTAAATATTTTGAGCGATAACTGTTCAAATTTTTTTTAACTATCAAATAGGAAATTCAATCAACTAAAGACTGGTAAAAATATTTGAACATAATGGCGTACTTTTTTTTTAATAAATTAAAACTGCGAAATATCTTTCATATTCGTAATGGCGGACACGAGATTCAACTAAAATCAAACGCATCGCCATTTTCAACCTTATTTGCTTACTGCGATGCACTACTGTCGCGCGCTTGCTCGGTAAAGACACGCCCGGTCTACGGCTAACTCTTACAGAGAGAGGTCACTTCGCGCATGCGGCGCTCCAGCATTACGTAAATTCGTTTATCAAAATAAGTTACTTCGTAAAAATTTTTTTAGTAGTTTTTGTTTTTATACGGTTTTTGTGTAATAATTGGACAGGGTTAGGTTTTGAAACGAGTCGCCTGAATTGGAGGGTGAGGGGGGTGGGGAGGAATGGAGGGAAAAGTGTATAGTCGCCCCCCACTTTCATCCCCTGCCGGAGATGCGTAGTTTTTTTTTTAATTATTTTTAAAGGTTACAATTTTTAACGTAAATTTCGGTCAGTGAATACGAAACGGGGCACTATTTTTTTAACTTCGACCAATTTCGAGGTAGTAGTTGGTCACAGTTCTAACCTAACCTAACCTATTGGTCGGAGTGAACGCAATCCATTCGACATCGTTTTACGACAAACGGTTAGTCGAAGACAAAAGACACCAAGATACTTTTAGCCTTATATTTAGGTGTTTCATACGATAGAATCGAGAAAATAAACGATTTGCGAAAATAACACTTTTTTGGCTAAATTTTTGTTTTTTTCTCGGTGCCTGGTTAAGTACCTACGTAAATTTTTTTTTCTCTCCGGCAGCTAAAATCAATGGGGGCGCTTCAGACCAACCCCCTTGACCCGCCCACAGTTACAGAATCTTCAAATTCAGGCGACTCGTTTCAAAACCCAACCCATTGGACACTTTAGTTTATGAGTTTCGTTATATTTGGGACTTATACGTGATTCTGTGCGTGTGTGATAATAACAATAACAAAACAATAGAAATAAAGTGCTACTACAAGAAAACGGAGATATAAAACAAAAAAAAAATACTGCATCTGAGTAAGTATAAAAAATTGAATTATAGACGACAAGTTCCAGTATAAGCTGATCTCGTATTGTACGACAAGTCTATCCAACGCGAGATCAGCTCATACTGGAATGTGTCGACGTGTGAGTAGGTACGTGTAGATTCATCACCCTTTACTGTAAATAATTACAATTATTATTATCATCGTAATGCTATGTGGTCATAATAATATGTATTTCCTCAATATCTGAAACATACTTATTTCTGGATTGATAAGTAGCGACACAAGTAAACAAAACAATACATATTATTATGATTGTTACCACGGGGGCGCGCGGCGGCGCACAGTGGGCTGGGATTACAAGGTTGGGTCTTAAGAGATCAAATGTATTTTTTTGGTATCTAGGCATAAATTTAAAACGTTTTTATTCTTTGACTTTTTTTAATTTAACGAGTACTTTCGGAGATATAGCCATATCAAATTTGTATGAAGAGTCATGTTATTTTAGTTAAGCAATTTATTCCAATTAAATTGAAATTGAAAATAATGTATACTAAACGGCCTGAAAACCTCAATACCTACTTAGTTCTTTAAAAAAAAAAACAATGTTCGACATTTTCCACCACCATAGGTAGGTATGACGTAATTTGTTTTGAGACTTATTTCCGGGAATCAAGGGATAAGAGTGCGCGAGCGCAACTACAAATTATGACGTGTCGTAACGTGATTGGTGCAACGATAGGGTATCTACGGAATGTTCGGTTGCATTCAAACGTACTTCAGTGTTCTATTACCCACCATAATAGACGCACTACCCCCACACATTCATTACTTACTTATTTGTTATTTTGTATTTGTGAAAATGTTTGAAAATTTAGTGACAAACCTTGATCTTTTCGTTATTTTAAAAAACAGTGGCAGTATAGGGGAGACCACTATATAAAAAAAACGCGCCTAGTTCTTAACCTCTATGGTGGTGTGGAATAGAGAACAAAATTTGAAATTGCGACCAAATCGCAGAAAATCGCAACCCGAGAATAGGCGTTAAAATAGGACAAATATACGTACTATGCATACGTAGAGTCAATTCTTTGAGAAAATTTGAGAATTTCGAGATTTTCACATTTTTTTCTTTTGCGTCATACAAAAATTACTTTGGATATTTATAACTCCGAAAATACTAAGTTATCTGAACGACCCTCATAGAAATAATTACTTATAATCGATAGATAAATCCAACACAATATTTAAAATTTCAGAAAAATAAACTTTTTTTTTTAAATGCTAAGTCCTTTACCGGCCCGTTTCAGCCCACTGTGCGGCGGTGCGGCGGCGCTGGAGCGGTATCGCTGCGTCGTCTTTACCATGTCACACAATGCGCTCCGGCGTCGCACCGTTTTCTAAAATCTGTGAATGCAATTTGTTTTTTTTTTTATAAAAGAATGTTTCCTTTGAGTAAAATTGCTATCTCCAGTATTTCGAGTACCTACTTTCGCTCCAGGTGGCATTGAAGAATTCCGCCCTGTATATATTTCAGTAGTTAGGTACTTACCTACTAAATTCCTAAATAATATTCTGGGTTTTATTTATCAGAGATCGGATAATCGGTTGCAAACCCACCCATTGATCTAAAGTTGAGGTTTTGACTTCATTTCAGCGCGATTAAAATACGAACTAACAAACATTTACCTTTACATATTGCGAAGATAACCCATTTATCTGTTTTTTTTAGAGAAACCACCGAAGACGAGCCCCTTGTTGTTGAAACAGATTCTCAAGAAAATTCATACCTACCAATATACAGGGTCGAAGAATTGTAAATATCATGATGTACCTACTTCATTTAGCAACTTCAAAAAAAATCCAGTCATAGTTCTATAATTGATTGCAATTCAAAAGATTTATGTCACTGTTAGGAGAAAGCAGAAATGGTTTGATTTCTAAATATAAATTTAGATGTAGGTAGGTACTATGTGTAAAGAAGATTTTATAATCACAATCAGGGGCCGCGCCGGCCCTGTGTGCGAAGTGTGCGGCGCACACAGGCGCCAAGACAATAGGGGCGCCGGCGCCGCCATCTAAATTATTTTTGTTACACTTACACAACAACATATTCTTTGTAATGTAAATAATAATCGATAAGTAAGTAGGTACAATAGGTGCAACATTTATTTATGCCTTGTAAATAACAAAACATATAATATTGCGCTTATTAAGTCTCCCAAGATAATATTCACGCTTTGGGTTTTAGTTTACAATTTACATTAGTTACGAGCTCAGCGTTAAAATAAAAAGAACCGCTGTGAGTTTGTTTGAATGAGTTATAAACGCAACCCGACACGATGCGATGCGTGCGACGGCGCCGGCGACGCAAGCGGGGTGGGGTCACGGGGATTCCCCGACTATAAGGATCGAGAGAGCCAAAACATAATATTGAACAATCATTCAATCGAAAGTGTGTGCAAGCAAGGTGCGCATTGATTTTTTATGATAAGAATTAGTTCTAGCTAAAAACAATATATATTTGTGTGTTAATGATTGTTTTAACGTGTTTTCACGAAGTGATAGTAGGTATAAGGTCAATGTGGGCAAATCCGTCTACGGGGCTATTCCGTATACATGCATTACTACTCATTCCAGAATAGTTACGCTATTACTGATTCGGTCGATAAATCAGGATCACTTTTTAGTTCTAACCATGATTCATAGATGATGCAAAGTTTTCTACAAGAGTAAAAAAAATCGTTTGAAGTTTAGTTGTGATTTGAACTCGACACTCAAGTGTTGCGTGCTGACGTTTCTTATAAGGTAAATATTCAATTTTACAAGTTACGACTTTCTGAGTATGTGTATCATGTAGTTTAATAAGTGTTCTAACGGATTTTTCTATTTGTTTTGAATAAAAACCAGTAGATACAGAAACAATTGTTTTAAAAAACATGTTACCTCAAAATGGTCAAGTGGGAAAATCTGTCTAATATCAAAGGGGCTAAATCGTCATTTAACGGAATTACCCCATTCCAGATATTGTCAACCTTTTTCAACCTCCGTTGCTATCGACCCGAAAGATTTGTGTTATATTGCTGGCATAAGTTTTTAAACTCAAATAATAACTAGCACTAACAAGTATTATCACTTAAACTACCGCTGCTACCACCCATTTACCCGTAAACATGGAGCCTACAACATAGTGCCGAAATGTCTAAAACTCGGAATAAATAAAAAATATGATAAGAATCCGTTCCTGCTTTAATGCTAACTAATACTAGATTTGGCTTATGGTCAGATATAATGTTTATTAATTATTTGTTTGTTTTCAGTTTTCTCATGATTACTAAATAACAGTAATCCTGGTGCGACATAAAAACAGCAAAGGGTTCCTATAACAAGCACAAGTTCCATGCAGCTGTACTGGCAGTCCGAAATGGTAGCGCAACTCTACCAAATTCAAATTAAATTAAAGATTTAAAATCAAGAACGTTTCGTATGTTCCATTTTAACACTTGTAATATGTCATTAATATAATATTATGTCATTATGAATAAAACCATTTCTTTTTCGGAAACTGATTTTTATTTAAGTACTAAATTCGATTTTTAATATAATGTGTGCAGCATTGTTTATAATTCTAATACTTTTATAAAAGTAAGGGTTACTTTTAATCTCTTTATAAGGGTTTTCTTAACCCTTTTTATTTAAGTCATTACAAAATATACCAATCTCTAAATAAGATAGGCGTGTTTCAATGTACCTGCAAAATTAAACTGATGATTGTGAGTAAAAATATTTAAATTAGTTTTCTTTGCAAAGGTTCATAATCCCTGGTTATAAAAATAGGCCGGATTAGCCCCCAAAATAGTTTTTAGGGAATAAAACGTAAATTCAACCTTAACTTTATGATGTTACAATACATTTTTCTTCAACATGTGCATTTACTTGTTTACAAATTGCATACTTGCCCCAATCCTCGGGAAAATCCGTCTAACGACTGTTTTTTTAAAAAACATTTTTAATTAAATATGGAGGAATGCTCTGTTGTTTTTAATGGATGTGTCTAAAAGACAACAAAATACTTTATCGCTTACAACCATCAAATTTATATTAAAGTAGTTTAATGTACCAGTTATAGTCACCTAACTTCAACTTTCAAAAAAATATGACGGATTTGCCCCCATTGACCTTAATCAAGATTTAAAAAAAAAATTAACTGGTTACCAGAATTTAATAAGGAAAAGAAAACAAGAAGAAGAACGTGATAAAAATACAACTAGAATAAGTAAATATTTTACGGCTCTACCCTCAGACCAAATAAAAAATTAAGACAACGCTGCGAACAATAAAGTGAGGCAAGCGCAAAATTACGTCTCGCTCTCTGCATACACGCTCAACCGCACACATTTACATTAAACTACAATGAAATTACGTCTCAATAAATGCACACATGATTACGAAACCGGCCTCACTTCTTGGTTCGCTTCGCATTTGGTCTGAGGCTCTACCATCCACTTCCAAAGCCTTTGCTCGAATCATTGACAGAGACAGAAACCAGTCATTGCAGCGATGAAGGTGTTATAAAATCTGATTCAAAAAACGCTTCATAGTGGTATGTGCTTTTTATGTAATTTTCTAAACAAATAAATATAACTTTAGCATTGATGTATTTTTAATATATCAATGAACTTTAGTCTGTTTGTAATGTCAAAATAAAAATAAAACATTTTTTTTTTAATTTCTGTCTGTCTTTTTCTTAATCTTCGAAACGCCTGCACCAATTTTGATGTGGCGGATAGATGACTCGTGACTGTTTTATTTTATACAAGTAATCGCTGCCGGAGGACATGGGTTCGAATCGCACAAGGTGCTTTGAAAAACCTTTGTGTTTAAATACAAATTTAAAAAAAAGTATAAGGCGTAGACTCTAAATTTTAATTTTATTTAGATGTGTATTGTATTAGAGTACTTTTAAATTCAAAATTAGTGAGATTAGCCATCTAATTTTTAAAGTCGATGAAAAAAAACCACAGGGCATGAGAAGTTTTTAGGGGTCTGAAAGGATAGCAGATGTCCCCTCCAGTCGACCATTTCCATTTGGCACACGATGCACCAAACACCCTGTAGGTATTTATTTATTTGCAGAAAAAAGTATATTAGTAGTTATATCAAATTCAAATTTAAAATGCTTATACTTCACTTTTGCACGTCAGTTGTCTATAGTAGGTACCCATAATACAAGCCCTGCTTAGTTTGGGACTAGCCGGCGGAGTTTCATTTATTATAATAATGAACGAATATTCATTTATTTATTTATATTTATTATACATAATTAACAAAAAAAAAAAAAATTTGTTGAAACATGAAGATTCGTGAAAAAAAGAGGCGCTTCATAGGTTTCGCACACCGGCGCTGTTGGGGGTCGGCGCGGCCCTGATCACAATTGCTATTTTATTTTATCATCCCTAACATACCCTCTAAATACTTACTACTTCTCGATAAATTCTCATACTTAGGTAAGTACTCGATGATCTATCTATACCCATCACGTCTGGAAGTATTCATAAAACCCGATTCAAATAAGGAAGTATTGACAATCACGCGGCCGTAGCCGCGGGCATCATATTATTATAATTTATTTATTTATTAAGGTTAGCCTACAATTGTTTACACAATACATTTTATTTAAAAGTACACAATATATACATTTCTAAATGCAACAATTAGTTACAGGCTAACACCATATGCACTATTTTATTTAAATTACATTCTACATTAATATTATTGCAATTAATTGTGAATTTATGAATGATAAAATTAGTCTAAAACAAAATAGATTCAGAGATAACAAACAAATCAAGATCAAATTAAATCAATTGTAATATATTGATAGTAATAAAAACAAAATAACAGATACTACATAAATAAATTAAACTAACAAATATTTGGTCAATAAATTAATACATTATTTAAAATCAATTAAAGCTAAACAGGTAAACTAATTACCTATACAATTGGCTTATAATTGTGCGAATAGTATTCAATAATTACTTTGCAAAATTTCCCTATGCTATCGTGGTGAACGTCAATCAAGTCACTGCAGCTGTTAAGGATTTTACACATTCGGGGTATTGGTGAGTTAGCACCCAGGACAGGACGCAATGGCGGATAAAGTGGAGTGATGGGATTTCTAGGATAGCGGGCTGGAGCACGAAACTTGAGGAGACCCAGTAACTGTGGACAGTCTATTTGCTTTCTGAGCAGTTTGTATAGAAACAGGGCATCCATGACTTCTCTTCGAGTTGTTTACGAGAGCATTTTGAAAGTTTGCAGACGGGACAGATATGAGGGCAGCTGCTTGCTTTTCCCTTTGGAAAAAGCAAGGGCCATAGAAATCGTTTCTGGATACTTTCTAAGATAAGTTTATGAGTGGCGTAATGTGGTCTCCATACGACACTACAATACCCCAGTATGCTCCGGACAAGGTATTATACAGCAATATTTTAGTGCTGACCTGTTTGAAACCCTTGGTATTGCGTAGTACAAATCCTAACATTTTGGTAGCTTTTTTGGTAATATTTTCGATGTGGGGCATAAAAGTAAAAGTGGTAGCATTTTTTGAAATTCAATTCCATTTTGTTATTTTTACACCATTCAATTACTCTATTCAAATCATCCTGCAGAAGCTCCATATCATTTGATGATTCGACCTTCCTGGCAAACTTTAAGTCATCTGCGTACAAAAAACACTCTGAAAAGTGAAAGCAGTGGGGAAGATCATATAAAAAAATGATAAATAAAATGGGGGCCAAGTGGGAACCCTGTGGGGCACCGGAAGTCATGCGATAAATGTTGGTAGAGTGAAAACCATTGAGCACTACATAAAATTCACGGTTATTCCAAGTTTCCAACCACTTCAGCAAAGGTCCCGTGATACCATATGTTGCCAGCTTTTTTATTAGTATGGAGTGGGAGATTTTATCAAACGCCTTACTAAAATCGGTGTATATCACATCAAACTGCTTATTCGAGACGACATTAAGTTTGTAAAGCCAAGTCAGAGGCCCATGGGCGGCATTAAAACTCTGACACCAGGTTAGACACTAACCACACGATAATAGTAATTAAGTTTGTGGCAGTAGACCTTGACGCTATAAAGCCATGTTGTTGATCGCAAAGATAAGGCTTAAAATGGTGTTGGATATGGGGACAGATCATCGACTCGAATACCTTGGCGAAAGTGGAGATTATCGCAATGGGCCGATAGTTTGATATCGTCTCTTTATTATCCGACTTGTGTACTGGAACAATTTTGTTTTTTTTTCCACTCGGATGGAAAATTTCCAGTGGCTAACGACATCTTATATATTTTTAGGAGCGGAGAGACCAATAACGGCGCACAGGTGTAATCAAATAGTGGCGAGATTCCGTCAGGTCCTGCTCCTTTCCCGGTGTTTAAAGATTGCAGTTTTCTGAGTAAAGAATCCACATCCAAGTCTGGAGTTGTTTGGCACTGACTATTAGTTTCCAGTGAACTAGATAGCTTGAATTGTTTTTAAATTCTGTGTTATTTTCAGAAGTGTAAACAGATGAGAAGTAATTACCGAAAAGGTCACAGATAGTAGAGCCATTAGACGTTGTAGTCTGTCCGTCAGTCATTGTCATTGGATAGACACTAGATCCTCCGCGTTTAGTTTTCACGTGAGTCCAGAATAGTTTAGGATTATCTTTGATTTTTGATTCTAGGTTATTCATATAAAGATTGTATAAACTTTTAGCTAAATTTTGACAACGTTTTGCAATTAATTTAAGTTCTATTTCATCTAGTGGGTTTTCGTATGTCTTGAATCGTAATATTAGCTTATTTTTTTTTTGAGAGCATTTATAATCGATTTATCAAACCATGAAGGATAACGACTGCACATTGGCTTACAATTTGGAACAAAATTATTTATGGCCGTGTTTAAACACGGTCTCATACCCGGGAAAATCCGGGTTTTACTAAGGGACCGAAACCCTGAACCCAGGGGAACATTCTATCGAGGTGGCGATCGGCGGCGGCGACCTCTCGCTTCCGGCCCTGGTTCGTGCCATGGTCCGGAGCGAGACGGAATGGGACGCCGTCACCTCCTTCTGCGAAGCAGTCATGCTAGCGAAGGAGGTGGCGGAACGTGAGAGGGAGATATCCTCACGTCCCGGCCGCCGCGGGAGACGCCCCGGGCGTCGGGGGCCACGTGGTGGCTTCCGGCCACCGTAGGCGCGGGCCTGTGGACGGGGAGCTATGGGCTAGCTCGCTGTCCGTCCGTCTCATGACGACAGGCCGTGTCGACGGCGCGTTCGTGTTCCACGCGCGCCTCAAAGAGAGTCAGCAATAGGGAAGGGGTCCGCAAGGGCCGAAGCCTGCCGGGGCTGCGGGACTATTCGAAAGAGATACCGTGGCCCCGGAACACAAAGGGCGATGAAGGAACATGGATGGGTTTTAGTCAGTAAAAGTCTGACACTCCCTCCTGCTCCGCCCAGAGCGGGAGAAGTCATTTGATGATGTCCCTATATCCGAAAAAAAAAAAAAAAAAGGGGAACATTCTAAGATGATTCTCGAATCGTCTACAAAGTTCCATTGTGAAACATTCTAGACTCGAACGTAATATAGAATGTTCTCGTAAAACAGCTGACGTAACAAAATGAAGCAACTTTTCGCCTTAAGAGCCCCGTCACGACTTCGGGCGTAGCAACTTGCGTCAAACGACAACTTAATACCATATACCATGATCCGTCAGCGGCGACAACGAAATGTCGTACTCGCCGGTCGCACACTCTATAAAATCATAACTGCCACACTTTAGTTTAATTTTGAATGAAGCCGCTGAGTATGAGAGCGGCGAGACGGCGGGGCAGTGCAAACCGACAGCGGTAGCTAGTGTTGTTGGCATCTCGCAAGTACCAACCCAGCTATCTAGGTTGTTGGCTGCTTAACTTGGCTCAGCTTAGCCAGGACACAAAAACTAAGTGACTATACATCAGTCATCGGGGGACAACAGCAAGGGAGCAATTTTATTGATACTTCATGCTTCAAATGCAGGAAGGCTTATAATAATGATGCCCCCACACTCGGGCTTGGCATATAAGCCCATTGTAACATCTTTTTAAACTTAGGTATGCAAAATAAAATGAATATGACTACGAATATGAATATGTTTTAGGACGGGCTGTGGTGGGTCCCGAGCTTACATAAAATTATCCTATTTTGAAATTAGCCATCTATTATTATTAACACGTTAATTGCCACATCAACAACGACGTCGCGTGAAGCGGCCTGTAATGCCGTATGGCCGTTCACGCGACGTCGTGTGATGGTACCTTAATTATGTACGAGCCACAAAATAGCGGGCGAGCGTATTGGGTTCTGGAATTTATTTTGGCCACTAGGGAACACATCCAATGATTTATTTATTTTGACCATCTAGGTACGTTCAGAATTTTGGCTTGGCAATAAACGTGTTAAGATGACCAAAAAGATATGGACAGGGAAATGGAACGAGGGAAGGGAAGCCTTTACCCTGCAGTGGGACAAAGATGGCTAATAATAAGTAATGAAATTAGCAAAAAAATAAAAAGGAAAAAAATAAACTTACCACATTGTTGACTAGAAGTCACGGAATTGTTACAACCTGGAAGTGTAGCCAAGTAGTCAGTTTTAAAGAGCTCAAACACACCTGCATTGGGAACAAAATCCAAGACTATCATATTGCTTTGAAATATATTCCAATTGAAGGGTTTATTAGTAATTTACAGATGGAAACAACATTCTGTAAACATACCACTGAATACTTGATAATGTTTTTACAACTGCAACTTTTTAGCCTCGTATTCATGATGAATAAAAATGGGGAACATAGGTAGTTACAGCAATATGACTTTGTGTTCCATACATAGAACATACGTTTAATCATCAATAAGTTTCTTAAACGCACTCTCAGAATTTATCTAGGTTTTATACTCCTGGGCGTAAGGAATATTAATCTTTTTTTAAGACGTCTCTATTTGGACCAACCTATAATTATACTGCCACATCGAAAGCTTCAATGAAGTCCAAATACCTAAACCTTTATCAGCTGAATATACAGGGTGTAAAAACCCTCATCACGAAGCCGTCACAACACGTTATCGCCGATATCGCACTGATCGCAGAGGTTTGAAGTTTTTTGTAAAACACAGACTTGAATTTGTCAAAAATTGTAAAAATACGACAAAAAGTCCTAGGGTTATATTTTAGGAGCTGTAAGACTAAAACCCCATAGCCGCGCCTTTGAAACGGTGAAAAACACGTTATCGCCGATATCTCGCTGAAAAAGCATCGCACAGGTCTGAAGTTATTTGTAAAACCTAGATTTGAATTTGTCAAAATCTGTGAAAATACACAAAAAAATCCTAAATTTATATTTCAGGAGCTGTAGTACGGTATCGCTTAGAACCTTCAATACGTTCTGAATGTTTCGATAGGGTGACCATGACTTATTGTTAACAGAAAACTTTCCACCTATTGCATTAGAAATTATTTCTCATGGATTCTAAATTAAATTAAAATAAAACGATTAGATAAAAAACATGTTTATTTCTGACAAAATTACAAATCACAGATTATTTACTTAGGTACACTAAGATATTTTTTAATATATAACCAACCATACTTTACAGTCGTATTAAAAAATAATTATATTTTTAATACGTCTGTAAAGTATGGTTATTTTTCATTACTCATACTCTGAAAGTAGGTCTGAAGTTGCCTGAGGAGCGGTTTGAAAGTAATACTTTTCAGCCCTAGGTAGAATCGTTTTCAACTGACAGTTGTCGAATTATAAAAAAAAATAGTTCATTTTTCTATTGAACCATGTTCCAACTTTCTATACAGCCACGATGTAAAATTGAAATAAAGTTAAGTATTAATTAAAGTATTTTTTTTTTTAATATCTTATAATGTAAGTTTCAACTATTTCTTTAAAATAACATAGAAATATTACCGTGACATAGATTTGAGCAAAATATTTACCATTTTTTCGATGATGAAAATGAAAAATAGGTAATGGCTGAATAGCTGACCGGCCACAGAAAAAAAAAAAAATAGGCGGGAAAGCGGCAATCCGATCTTCATTTGTTTTTTCGAGTCGATTCATGTTTTTATTTTTATACTTTCCTTGTATTCGTAATGAAAAGCACAGTGTTTACCTCGGGTGAAAGACTTATTTAGTCCCTAACCCCGTCTCGGGACTAAATAAGTTACTTTCACCCCTAGGGTAACAATGTACCTACTATTAAAATAATTTTATCTTTATCATGTAAGTAGAGACCATCATATGTTAGATTATGTATTGTCATAGGTTGTTAAGAACTTGTGCGCGCGTGCATTCCGGTTTTATTATCGTCATAACAAATCATTCTGGAATTACTTACTAAGCAATGACACTTATTTCTGGCTTAATACATTTATATTTCAAATCCTTTAGACAAATTAAAAAGAATAACTTTTTTTGAATTCAAATGCTTTTTCAGCTATTATGCAATGGAGCCCTCCATTGCTTGATAGCTGAAAAAGCGCTAACTGAATAATCTGTGATTTATGTGTTCTATATAATTAAAAATAAATAAACTAAAATGAAACCTGATTACCTTGATTTACTTTTGCAAGGTCAAAGTAATTCCTGCACCTTTATGCGCTTGGAGGGTTGTATTGATGATTTTGATGATTATAATTCTATAACTACATAAGTGTTACAGCCGCAATTCAAATTTTAATCAACATGCAACCTGACACTGACCTGCAAATTGCAAAAAACGTAAGAAAATTTGAATTTCGCGGGCTACCCTGGGAACCTGACGCTTTAGCAATAAAGTTCAAAATTTGACAGATTGTAGTAGCTTGATGAGCTGGCGTCTGTACAACACAGGATAAAAGAGATACAAGATTAGCAATATGTCGCTTACAACAACTAGGTGGTAAAAACATGGTGAAATTGTAATTAGGTATAGATAAATAAAATTGATAACAGTCAAAATATAAAATTGCGTCACTGTGACGACATGTCCTATAAATTAACAAGTTTATTTTAAATGATAAATATAGGTACTTATCTATTTTGCTCAACAGATAAATACAGAGAATAAGGCAAGGCACTAAAAATAAATTTAGAATTAATAGGCAACTGAAATGTAACATCAAATGGACACATTCAACTACAATTTGGCCGCTGAGAGAATGCGTTCCTGACAGGTCGTGAGCGAAAGGACGATGTAACTTTGAAGTGGCGAAGAATTTACAATAAACATATAACTATAGTTTTTTTGCCCTATTAACAAATAATTATATTATATATTTTAAATAATTATATTATATATTTTAAATAATTATATTATATATTTAATAATATTATTAAAAATAACAATAAATGTTATAATTTCGCGCTTAATTTATGTACTAACTGACAGACGTCAGAAACGCATTCTTTCAGCGGCCAAACTGTATGTCCTTTTTTCTTACATTTAAACTATCCCCATAAAAAATAATATTGTAGAATTGGAATTAATTTTAGTCAATATTAACACTGGCTACGGCGGTCCAGTGAACGTTACCCCAGCAGGAAAGTGTCTCCTAGAGTTATATGAGTGGAACGTTTAATGTGTGCCCTAACTGCTGTAAATGTGCATGTCCAGAAAAAAATGTGTGCCTCCCTGTCGTTTTGAAAAAAAAAAAACGGAAAAAACGATTCCTGCTGGGGTAACGTTTTTCCAGCAGGAAAATTCTAAAGGAATGATCGGAGAGAGAAACATTGTGCATGGGCTTATAGCTTATACTAGCTGACCCGCGCAACTTCGTCTGCGATATATAAAAGAGACAGAGAGATGGTTAGAGAGAGTGTGAGACACCCTTAAAAGATAGACATAATAATGCTATCGCGGACTTTTTATAGAACTTTTTAAGAGGAACAATTCCATCATACACGATTGTTGCGTAACTTTAACCGTTTACGTAGCGCACGCAACGAAAGATCTCAAAAGGAATATCTTTTTCCTTTTTTTTTGCAACATTTTTCATTGCTGCTCTGCTCCTATTGATTGTAGCGTGATAAACTTGGTAACGTTGTTGTTCGTTGTTGCCTTCTCCGATAAATGGGCTATCCAATACTAATAGATACTTTCAACTCGAACCAGTAGTTCCTGAAATTAGCGTGTTCAACCAACCAAACAAACACTTCAGCTTTATTTAAGTATAGTATAGAATCAAGAAGGTAACAATTTAATTTCTCTGAAATATTTGCATTAATCGCTAAAATATTCTGTTTTTCTAAATAAGGGCTTCCCTCGCCAGCCTCCTCAGCCTTACGTTATCATCTTTAGACACTTGATGACAGTCATACTCCAGCTAGGTCGAAAGTTCTCATCAAGGTGCATAAAATGAGCCCAAACACGATATAGATGCCGTAAACTCTTGATGACCTCTTGCAACTGCCTTCCGTCTCCATCGTTAGACCTTCGATGACAGTCCAGGCAGGTCTTAAATTCTCACCAAGGTGCATGAAATGAGGCCAATAACAATATAGCTATAAATATAATCTACGTAAGCTGCGTATGGATTATTGATTATTGCAAATAGCACAGCACAGTTCTTGCACGGCAAGACCACGTGAATTTATGAGGCTTCTGATGTTGGCTATACTACTTTTTGGAGAAATCATCATACTCCTGCCCTAATCCCAATTTATTTGGGGTCGGCGCAGATTGATTCTATTCTTCTTCTATACTTCTCTATTACTTTATGGAAAAACATATATCACCACGAAAAAAAATAAGAAATATAGAAATGCAAACAATTTAAATACAAAAAGAAATCTATGAAATCTCACAACATAAAAAAAATAAAAACAAATCACAAAAAGTGAAAATAATGTTGGGGGGGTTTGAACCTGCAACCTCGTAGTTTACAAAGCGGTCATGAAACCGCTAGGTTATTTACTTCGTTGTTTTAAGCTACAAATACCCGTTCTCATGTACTTACGTCATGACTAAAACGTCAAAGAATTGAAGTATACGGACATAATGCAAAATTGCCTACCCCCTTAAGGAAGTAGCGTGATAATATATAGCCTAAATATTTAAGAAGCCTATGCAGTAGTTTTGACGTGATGCGCGCACAAACATTTCGTACCAACTACTTATACCGAAGAAAGCTGATTTTCTTGAGTTCCGCTATTTTGCGCGTATTCACGCCAAAAATCAAATTTCACGAAAACTGAGAAATTGTATTTACCTATATTAGATATGAAGTATATGTAGCAACTTTAAAAGGTTTAAACTTCATTGGTTTTGATTGTATAGGTGCGTGTTTGAAGTTTATTAATTTTAGACACCAAACCCTCTTTTTTGCGTCTCGGAATGAGATTTTTTAAAAATGCTAAAACAGGTATTTCTTTATTTTTATCAATAAGTATTTATTCTGAGTTTCATGATTCTAGAACAATCTAAAAATTTTTTTTCATACAAACTTTACCCCCCGTTTCACCCCCTTTTTCCAAACAAATCCAAAATTTCTATAGCCTAAATGTTATTCTGAATGTATTTAAATAGATTTGTGAACATTTCAACAATATCGGTTCAGTAATTTTCACGTGATGCGCGGTCAAACAAACAAACAAACAAAAATTTTTAAAATGGTTTTAATAGGTATGTTCAGTTACTTATTTTAAGTCACCCTGGCTGATTTTTTTTTAAATCTTCAATGTACAGATTTTTTGGTCTCGACGATTTTTTTATTATATGTATAGATTAGTGCCAAAATGTGCCCCCAAAAAAAATGTATTTTAATAATACGTATTTTTCTCTCCTTGTGCTACGTTGATGACTGATCCCTTAATAACTTCTAGTTACAATACAATACAAAAAATTTTGGGGGCACATTTTGGCACTAATATAAGCTACGAGGCCATGCATAATGTTTCTCTCTCCGATCATTCGTTTAGAATTTTCCTGCTGGTTAACCCAGCAGGAATCGTTTTTTTCCAAAACGACAGGGGGCACACATTTTTATGTGAGGGCACATTTACAGCAGTTAAACATTAAACGTTCCACTCGTATAATTCTAGGAGACACTTTCCTGCTGGGGTAACGTACACGGCGGTCCAGACGTATGTAACGCGCACTCAGACCAAATAAAAAACCAAGACATAGCGCTGTGAACAATAAAGTAAAGCCAGCGCAAAACTAAGCGTAAGCTCCGCTCTGTGCGTAATTGCGTACACGCTCACACGCACACATTTACATTAAACTAGGTACAATTAAACGAAGCTCAAAAAATGCACACATGTTTACGAAACCGGCTTCACTTTATTGTTCGCAGCGCTGTGTCTTGGATTTCTATTTGGTCTGAGAACGCGTAATGTAAGATTACGTGTAATCTAGCGTCAACAATGTGGACGGCACTGCGAGCGCATTTGTGTTCGGGCTAAAAACCGACAGCCGATGGATTACGGCGAGCGCCGCCAGCGCAAGCGTTACATGACATGTAATGCTCGTAATGCCGTCCACACACAGAATTCGCGATACATTTCACGATACATTACATTACGCGTTACACACGTCTGGACCCGGCTCTACCAGTCCGCGGCTACCAGTGTGTAAACACCACCTACATTACACAAATAACATTTACATAAATAACAATACAGTGAAATATAAGTCCGACGGTACATATTCGTTTCAATTTGTTTGGATTGAAAACGTTTGCAACATATCAAAAACCCCAACAAGCGCCTAAAAAACCAAAAAATGATTGCTCACGGCTTGAAGTTAAACTGTCACTGCCAGCCTGTGCCATCTCACTCCTGGGTGAAGGCCCCTCCCCATGACTTAGTGAACTATCAGGTTTTTTTGTAAACACGAGACGACGTGTCAGCGTACTCGAAAAATATGGAACTGCCTTTTTATAGCTTATTAAGAGTACTTCTTCATTGTACGATTCATAATCTAAGGCAACCTTTTGACTCACAGATGTAAGTAATGTCAAAATATCCGTTTCCGTCGTCGCCAAGTACTCCAACTCTTCACATAGTTCTTGGATGAACCAAGAGCCAAAATCCCTATTTCTCCACGACAAATACCCAGGTACAGAAGAAAGTGCGAGTAAGAAGTCACGATGAAACGGAACTTTGTGGGGTTCAAACGATCCGTCTGCTTCGGTACAATTTGTTGTTAATGTAATACCATCATCTAATTTGTCACCTTGACAAGCCTGAATTATAAATAACTTCGGTTTGCCTGCAAGTGTATGGCAGTTTTTATCGGTAAAGGGACACCACAAATTTTCCGCACTGTAATGTGTGTCACTTGCATACAAATATGCATGAGACTGTCCATGAGTTAAAACCGCAATTAGAAGACAATCATTCTTGGAGTGATCCATCTTCGCTGTCTCTTCAATATGCTCCATAATTTTTTCATATTTTAAATTATGGAAAACATCAACACTAAATGATAACTGTTTTAGGCATTTCTCAAGCCTCTGCCAGTCTTTTAAATTGCCGCGTCTTGGATCCAATTTTAGATATCTGTCATATAAGTCGTGACTAAAAATGAGGGCCTTACCCCGGTACTCGTTGTCCATGTTGTAAAATTCTTTCAATCTTAATGTGTTATAGGTATCATATTGGTTATTCCGTCTTCCGTCATCGTCATGTTTTGAATGTTGCGCTGCGTCCGCATTTCCTCCCGTCATTTTATGTGGATTCCGCTATAGGTTCCTGTATATTGTATACAGATATTCCACACTAGTATTTTAGGTTAGGCAGAGATTTATTACAATACTATTGTCACAGATAATTTATTACTTCGTCTATTGTTAAAATAGGTATACTCTATCACCGACTGTTCAACTCGCAAAAATTCAAGCTGCTAGTTTCGCAGTATCTAATGATTGCACGCTATCAGCCAATACACTATTAAATATGCAGATATCTGCGGTATTTATAAGCGATGAGAAGTGATGACGCAACAATCAACATATTTATTGTAAAGCAGCATGGGGAAAACCTGCGCACGCACAGATAGAGTTTATCTGTGTGCGCGCTTTTGTGTTACCATTATATGAGCTTCCAAATAATCACTTCCAAATGTGTAAGTTTGTAGAGGCAGTTAGATTACTCAGAGGCTTATTTTTAGCCTTAAAAATATAAAAGTGAGAGTGTGGTTCTACTGTACGCTACAATTTATTACGTACTTACTAATTCTGTGACATCAGGTGTTAAAATTAAAACTTTAAAAAAATCCTGAGCCTCTACGTGACTGCCCACTTTCATTTTTGGCTTTGCGAAAATTTGAGAGAATCTGCCACCTTCGTTTTTGGATTACAAGTAAAAAAAAACGCCCACGAAAATTAAATAAAATGTACCATTATGAGTAAACTGACATGGCAACACAGGACCGCGAGCACAGACTAATATAATATAAAATGAGATCGCGGGCGGCAACACTCCGGTCGCTTCACGGGTATTAACGTCCTAAATGGAAACAATTTTTTCCTATCTTAGATGCAGTAACTTTTATAAATATGTAGTCGCATTGTGATAATAATATGTTGGTGTGAGTGTGACTCATTTGGGACATTTGGACCTTTGCCTTTTATAATTGTTTAGTATATAATATACTTACTTTCATAAAAAAATGTGTTTTATTTGGTAATGTCATTGGTATACCGTAAATAATATAGATGCCTCTTTCAGATCGGACATATTGTGTAAAACAATTCACAAAAAAATCAAAGTCGAGATTATTGACCATAAGGTCAACGTCAATAACCCCAGAGATGAAAAAATAAAATAAAGGGGGGGGGGGGTAAAATAAAGGGGGGGAGAGGCTTAGCAAAATATCACGAAATATCACTATCACTTCTCACGGTGCTTAATTTTCCAGAATTAAATTAGATTAAACCTGTTAACCTGTATTTAAAGATAATATTCTATACCTACACGTGATTTTGGGTAGGGGGGAGGGGTAGTCTAAAAAATAACCTCACCACGTATCACCATGGGGAAGTACTTAATGGGAAGTGTTTTCAATAACAATAAACACTTCCCATTAGCACCATTTTCCTGTTTTTGAGTGACGAACATGAGTAACGCACTTATAAACAGGAAAATGGCGTGAAGTCGAATTATGTGATTATTGATAATGTTACTGAGACGTAGGTAAGCTGTTTTTTTTTTCTACTACTTTTTGAGATTCTTCATGTTCTACTGTCAGTTTTACTGCTGGCAAGTCACCCTAGCTCGCACGGTTACATAATTAAAAATAAAACTTAGGTAGATAATGAAATTGGAAATCGGTACCTGCAATTACCTAAAACTTCAACTAGGTACCGATAGAAGCAGTAATTTAATACTTAATAAGTTAAACTAACCATAATTACAAACAAAAACACTCACAAATGTAAACAATAATAACAATCCAAACTTAATATTATAAATGCGAAAGTAACTCTGTCTGTCTGTCTGTCTGTCTGTCTTTGCTTCACGCCTAAACAACTGAACC
Source organism: Xestia rhomboidea (assembly GCA_963853795.1). Classification (NCBI taxonomy): domain Eukaryota; kingdom Metazoa; phylum Arthropoda; class Insecta; order Lepidoptera; family Noctuidae; genus Xestia; species Xestia rhomboidea. The sequence goes on along the minus strand of OY970767.1, from coordinate 13,027,022 downwards.
GATTTGTGTGAAATTTGGTACAGACATAGTTTGGAACTTGAGAAAGGACATAGGATAGTTTTTATTACAAAAAATAAAATAAAATTTATTCCGGACATACAGCGCCATCTATTGGTCAAGAGTCGGCATCAATTCAGTACTGAAAATTCATCGGAAAAATGTAATTATATAGTAAAAAGGTATGAAAATATAATATAATACAACTTTTAGTACAAAGAAAATGCTCTAACGGAGTATAGATAATTCTATTAGTACTATATGTCGAGTTGGTGATCGCGCAATGGTGTCGATCGTTACACGAGTTCGGTTCATGTTATTGTTTTAATTCATCGGAAAAAAGTGAATAAATAGTAAAAAGGTATGAAAAAAATAATATCAATATAATAAAACTTTTAGTACAAAGAAAATGCCCGAACGGAGTATAGATAAATAATCCGAGTTGTCACTATGCTCGATAGATGGCGTTGGGATCGAAATAGATCGCGCTATGGTTTCGTTACACGCATTTGGTTGGGTATCGGCCGAGCGCTTCGGTACTGTCGTGGAATTGTGGATTGATCGTTTCGTAAATTTAAAATTGGCTCCGTTGTATTAGTAGATTAAAAGGTTTATTTGTTGATGTAACGGCACACGGTTACAAGTTAGGACGGAATGTCATTAAAGCCGTTATTATGACTGGAATGGCAAAAGGCGAAACTGTAATTATTCCCCGCATTCCCATCATTCCAACTGATTTGCCATTCCAATTCAAAAGAGTTCAGTTTCCGCTGAAAACTGCGTTTGCAATGACCATAAATAAAGCCCAAGGGCAAACGCTTAAAGTTGCGGGGGTACATCTTGAAAAAGACTGTTTCTCCCATGGACCACTCTACGTTGCGTGCTCAAGAGTGTCAAAACCACAAGACCTATATATTTTTGCAAAGGATGGCAAAACTAAAAACGTGGTATATAGAAATGTCTTGGTGTAAGAAACTTTAATAATCTTTAAAGCCTAAAATAATAGAAAATTTGTCAAGGGAGAAACAGTATTTTTTTCTGAAATGGCAAATCAAAATAATATTTTGAAAATAAGGGAAAATTAACATTTTCGTATTTTTCGATCAGCAATAACGGCTTTAATGCCCTAAGTGAGTTTACATATCTTCAATTCAAACGCAGAGCTCATTATGTTGATTTTTGAAGAGTTCCCTAGAATATCTTCCACATTTCATTTTTGAAGAGATCCTGCGAGATCGGGAACTATGTGGGTAAAACCAAAAATCTGCCGGAAGTCACTATTCCACGCGAACGAAGTCGCGGGCAAAAGTAGTAATTTATAAAACAAAACCGAAGTTAAAAAAATAAAAATTTAATTTAAAAAATTAAAAACTACTATATGTTTGTTCGCTTTTCATTTTTTTGTGTTGGGGGCAACACAAAAAAAAGAAAAGCGAACAAACATATATAAAGTCAAAAATAATACCTATTGTTAACCCTATTGTTAATTTTATTTTAAGTATCGAGGAACAAATGAAAATCCGACTCTCTTATAACTTGTAACTCTTTCGACCGTTATTTTAAAATACGTGTTTTTTTAGGGTTCCGTAGTCCTAACAAGGAACCCTTATGGTTTCGCTATGTCCGTCTGTCTGTCCGAGGTTTTGTTTAGAGACCGTAAGTACTAGAAAGCTGTAATTTTGTAAAAGTGTGTTTAGCAATAACGCCGACAATGTGGTAAACTAAAATTTGGGAAAAATTTTTTTTTTAGGATAGCTCCCCTACATATGTAGTGGGGATGATTTTTTTTTCGTCGTCTACCCCATCGTGTGCGGTATCGGGGCATCGTGTGGGGTATAGGTCTTTTAAAATGACTTAGAGGTTGCTAATTCTACTTTTCGATTTAATGCTCCATTAAAGAAATATTAGACGACCCGAATGGCGCAGCGGTAGTGAGGCTGCCTTACGTTCGTTGTGTCCCGGGTTCGAATCCCGGTAGGAGCAAATGTTTGTGTGATGAGCATGGACATTTGTTTCTGAGTCATCAATCAATCAATCAATCAAGTCTTTATTTGTAAACACAGGTTACAACAGTGTGCAGGATGGTACAATACATATTAAAGTTTCTCTATGTTTTGCCATTTGGCGTACAAATACATATTTAAAGAAGGCTTTTGCCAAGTAAGTAAATTAATCTATAGGTACTATTATTATAAAGAAGTAAAAGTTTAATTAGAAGAATCAATATCAATTTTAATAAAATGCATTAGGTAATTATATTAAAAACGATAATGTCAATAATTAAAGATAGTTATGATGTCAATATGTCATGGATGTTATATGTATAAGAAGTATGAATTTACAAAAAAAAAGTATCTATGTATGATATACAACATGTAACATAATTAACGCACATCCTGAAATTACTTTGTTCAGAATCGTTTACTGAATTGATTTCTATAATTTTTAATATAGGTAATTTTTTATCCCAAAAATAATTAAAGCTACGTAATTTATAGCCACACTACCCCTGTATAGTCCAAGCAAACTGAAATGGACCGTAACTCAAGGCAATAGGACTTTTAAAAAGTGCAGTTTTGTTTGTATTCCACCATTCAATACAAAATAAAGAAAAATGAACCTTATTTCAATTAAGTTAAAGTCGTTACAAATACAGTTAGGTAAACTTGGCGATTCAACCGCACGCACACATTAAACAGGCACTCGTTAAAGGACACAATAGATAAACCAACAAAATGTAAAATATGTCATACTGGTTTTCGTTCCCTTTCTCGTGCAAATAAAATACCTGGGATAGAGCGAGATAGCCACCATGACACCGGGTTGCGCCGGCGCCTACGATCAAGGTTAACTTAAAGAAATGTAAACAATTTTAGTCACGCCCGGCCTTCCGTTCCGTACAGTGTATTGCGCGCGATGTCTTTACAATAATTGACCCAAAATGTTCAGTGAAATGGTGACTAATGGTGGACTGTGGCACGTTGCAGTGTGGTGATAATGTGGTTCTAGCTGGCAGAACATTCAAGTCAACCAAAGGTATGGTACTGGAGTAGACCGCAGGGTAGGACTATGTTAGCTGCTACTTCGTGGCCATGGAACGTTCCGTCCGAACACAGCCATCGACAGGGGAGCCGATTCTCGTACACGTACTCGTTTTCAAAACGAAATATGGGATTAATTCGATGAGAATCCCCAATCAGCTGATTTGACGACTTTTTTTTGTGGGGACGTATTAAATCGTTAGTTTAGTTTAAAAAATTGGATAGTGAACGCTTTTGATAAAAAATGACGAAGTGCTTTCTAAATTAAAACATCAATTAAGAAAACAGGCATTAAAATGTATTGAACTTTTCTATTGAAGTTGAGTCGAGCGACGACGTTAACAGCTGTCTCGAACGCGAGCGAATACCTACTAGGCTAGCAAGACTCACACAGTCGCATACGTAGGTATGAGACCTACGTATGCGACTGTGTGCGTTCGTTGATTTGTACTGTGACTACAACATTAATCCGGAATTAGGAAAACTAATTTATTAAATAATCATTGTCTAGACATGTTTAATTAAAAATTCAATGCATGTATTATGATTATAACATAATAAACTAATTGGGGTGTCTGAGGGTGTGCGTTAATTACGTTACATGTTGTATATCAACTATCTGGCGTCCACGACACAAGCCTCGTTGCTTAGTGTGGCGCGAGATGGCGCTGTGTGTAATGTCAAACGATATTTATATTTTTTAAACTTTAAAGTGTAAACTTTTGTTTCAGTAGGGCGCTCCCCCCCCTCTAAAAGCTAAACTGCTGGCTTAAAAAATCTGGAAAAATTCATGATGGTAGTGCATTTCATGAACTTTAAAGGAAAACTATAGCGGTTAAGATAACTTTATTAGTATAGCAGTAATAGTCGTTGAACTAGGGTTTTGGATAATTTGATACCAAATACAAAATCCTTAGAATAAATCCTATAAAGTGACTAAGATGAAATAGTTGCTTGTTTATAACGGGTGAAGACTTGCATTGAAAAAAAAACATCTAAATTATAACGGTCAAAATCTAAAATATAACGGGCTACTACGGAACCCTACACTGCGCGTGGCCCGACACGCACTTGGCCGGTTTTTCCCATTATTGGTGGGTTCGAATCCTGGTTTTGGCAGGCGATAATTTAAAAATCTTTGAACGCAGTTCTAATTATTTTTTAAGTCAAAATGAAATCTTCTTTCCGTAAAACTTCATACATACAATATTTATGGTACTTTCCTTCCGTGTGGATAGCCCTGGAACGCCCTGTTTACCTAACAGGGCCTTCCACGGCTATCCACACAGAAGGAAAGTAGGCAAATTAACTTAAATATTGTATCTATGAAGTTTTACGGAAAGAAGATTCATTTTCTGTCTAAACAGACAATTACCCTAATCACGGTAATATTATAATACAGTACTCCAACTTCATACAAACGGACGAAACGCGAGCTATACCTACGCGCCTCGATCACGGGGTGCGCTCGGGGCGCAGACAGTCACGGCTGTACCGCAGTGTCGAACGGACGGTGTGTTGTTTTTTTAACAATAACCGCGCGATTTTTTCTCTAAAAATCAGTTAATATGACGAGTAGGAAATATTGTGTTGTTTTTGGTTGTATGAATTCGTCAATAACGCATCCAGACATAAGTTTTTTTAAATTACCTGGAAACCCTGAAAGGTAAGACCATAAAATAATTTTACTTACTAGTAGGTAGGTACATAATGTGTGTCTTTTTAATGGATAAGTATTTCCTTTTATCTCACGAAAAAAAAGGTGTTTGGATCAATAAATAAAGCGAATAGAGTAACGGAAAGTTATTGAGACGAGTGAAATAGGTATGCGGTTCTGAATGAATCATGATACGGTAGGTACCTACCTACTTACTTACACTTGTGTTAAAACTTCGGTGCATGTGTGTTTTGTTAGTTTGCATAATTCAAAGTAAAGACGTGGTATTAATTCTACCAATCAAAAAACAACACGCATTTTTATTGAACACTTCCTATTCAATAAACAAAGTATTTCATTTATTTATATAAAAAGGATATTTACAAACACAAAACTAAATAGAAGCAGAAAGTAGGCAAATGTAATTAAAATGCTGGAGACGGGCAGCCCTAACGCATGTTTACGTACCGCGCGGCTGTAGGCATTTATTTTTATCATGCGGCCGAGTTACACTACTGTATTATAATATTACCGTGCCCTAATAGTGCGAGCGAGAATACATAGTCTGTCTCGCTCGCACTAGTAGGGTAATTGATAATTATTAATGTCTGTCTAAAGACAGTCTTGTCTATAGTGTGCGATAGCCCTTATAAAGGGCTAAAATAGAAAATTACAGCATTCTGAATTCCTGAAGGGTTTAAATTTTCATCATAAAGCGAGCGAAGCGAGCTCGAAAATTTGGTGCTTTCTGGACCACGACTGGTGAAGCCTTTATCAAAGAGAGAGCGAAGTGAGCTTGAGAAATTGGAGCTTTCTGGACCGCGATATGATATATTTTATATATATATCTATATCTATCTTTTAGATATATTTATATTTTATATATAATTATATCTTTTAACAAAAAGAACGTTTGAGGTTGGGAGGTTTTGTGATTTTTTTCCTCATCCCTTGTTACTCGGGGGCCCCCATAACATTGATACGGCTGATAAGGCGGTAGCTACGCCCCTGGTTGGAACATCAAACAAAGCACAGAACAAGAAGATAGCAGACAGGCCCGGACTGGGAGCCGAAACCGGCCCGGGCATTTTAGAGACGGTCGGCCCTCCACTCTCAAGAGATAGGAAACCTACTAATGTCAATTTTGAAGAATGTTGGGCTGAAATACTAGGCTCTGCTAAAGAAGCTGCTGCTCTCTGATAAAGAAGAGACTTGAAACTAAAAGAATAGCGACGGTGTCGAACAAGGGCGTCGCCATTTTTAGAGCCAGGGGGAGGGGGCGCAGAAAGGTGCGAGTAAAAACGGATTTACTTACTGTAAATCCGTTTATTTTCGGATTTAGTTTACTAGTTACAGTTGCAGCTAAAGTTCTTCTAACAATCTAAAATAATTGATTTAATAGAAGTAGAAGTTACTAATTTTGAAGAGTTATTTGAAACGCTGAACTATAAAAAATTGAGCTCTCCACTCCAGAGAAGTTAACTATTATTTAGTTTTATCTTTTATTCAGACATAGATGTTACTTATAATCGACTTAGGCAGACAATTTGAAACAAAAAGAAGTACGGCTCCAAGAGCGGGCGAAGCGAGCTCAGCAATTTTAACATCATACCTCGGATTGTTTCGACCTTTTATACAAGAGTTACTTGGCTGACTTGCAGATAAAACCAAGATTCAAAAGAAAGTAGCCTGCAAGAGCGAGAGTAACGAGCTCGATTATTTTTGACACCTTGTCCTTAACAGGTTAGAATTGTTTCGACATAATGAAGTTACATGCTCTACTCCTAATTTATTTTAGCCTCCGTCTATATCGGTCGATCATGCGAAAATCCAATAGGAATGCATATCCAGAGGCAGAAAAAAACAACTTTTGTGTTAAAAGCTTTTTGCAGGGTTCAAAGTACGGGGTGCGAAGTCAGAAGTCCTCCACGTGTGTCCGGCGGCTGCTCGTCCCTCTCGATACGTCTGGAGGGAAGAGCAGCTGCTGGGCCGGTGCACCCCGGGCGCGGCAGTATCCTTCTCCGGGGAATGAGAGGAAATGAGAATTTCCTCTTATCCCTCGGGGAGTGGTACTGCCGCGGCCAATTATTCTGACATGGGTGGGGTCCGACCCGGACCAAAGGTGCGTTCCTTTGCGTGCCCTCTGTTTAGCAGAGGGCACAGCAGAGGAGTGAGGGCGGGCTCGGTGTGCACTTACCCTGCCTCCGAGCAGACAGAGAAGGATCGTCCTCCTCTGTCACCGCCGGTCTCGTAATCCCACCGTCGAAGTGTCGTGGATCAAGTCTCGCGGCTTCGACAGGGACCGAGGGTCTTGGCTTAACCGCCCGGACCGCGAGGTAGACAACCTCTATAAAAAGTTACCCCGAATCCCAAGCGGCGACGCACCGCGAGGGGATGTATGGCTGACGGGTGTTCCACAGAACGAATCAGTCGCTAGTGCGCTCCTCGCCAGGGTACCTGCAGACCCCCTGGCGAGTAATAAATACTCAGAATCTGCCCTACTAGGTACAGGGGTCTCTGCCTAGTTAGGAGTTTATTTCCCCCATACTCGTGGGTTCAAATATGGATTGTAAAATAAACCAAAAAACCAACACCGCCGGCAACGGCAACGAAGAGGAGAGGAGGGATGTGGGGTCGGAGTCCGACGTAGCATCCAGCGAGGTGAGCGGGGGAGGCTCAGTGAGCTCCCGCCGCGAGAGGGCCGGGACCGCAGGGGAGAACAGTAAGTTCTTCCGCAAGCGGTCCAGGAAGGAGGACGACCAAGCGTCGTCATCGGAGGGAGAGTTGGCCTCGGCCCGGAAGATCCCCACCAGCAGGCGCGGGGGGATCCGAGGCAAGAGGGCGGGCCTCTCTGCCTCCGAAAGGTCGGCCAGACTGGCCGAAGAGGGGCGCCACCCAGGCATTGTTCTTGGGTCTGGCGAAGAGGCGGGTGAACCTGGCAGCTCCGAGGCGGAGCGTAAGGCCAGGTTCGCTAAGGAGGTGGAAGCCGCGATAAGGGGAGTGGCCTTGAAACAGAAGACCTCTTCGAAACTCAAGGCCATACCCGGGGCTTCCGCTTCCATCATAGCGGCAGCGGAGGCCAACTTCGGAGGACCTCCTCCTCCTCCTCCTCCTCCTCCGACAGACGGAGACGAGGTGGCCAAATTGCGGGTGGAGGTGGCCCGCCTGACGGCCGCCACGGAGGCTCTCCGAAAGGAGAATGCTAGGCTCCAAGCAGACTTGGCCAGTCTGCGTGAGCCTAGCTCCCGCCTGGCGCCTCAGAAGGGGGGTCCGCAGCAGCGGCAGAGCCAGCCTGAGCCGGTGGAGAACCAGGTCTTGAACCTGGTTCGCCAGGAGCTGGCCTCCTTCCAGGCACGGTTTTCCGTCCTGGAGGGAATCGTTTTGCGCCCCCCCCTGGCGGCAAGCAAGGCGGCCACGGGCCCGAAGGCGGCCTCGTACGCGGCTGCTACGGCTGCCACACCCAGACCGGGGCCGTCCAGCCGGCCCTCCGGCACAGCAGTGGTGGCCCCTCCCCCAAAGCCGGCTCCGGCGAAACCGGCGCCGGCTAAGAAGGCGCCCAAGGGGAGGAAGGGCAAGGCGGCTGCACAAGCGGTGACTGTGCAGCCGCCGGTGCCAGTGACGAGTGGGCCAGCGCCGGCGGCACGTCAGCCGCCGCCGCCGCCACCGCCCACCCAGCAGCCCCCTACACCTCCCGCGGCGGAAGCCGGATGGCAGGTGGTGGGGGAAAAGAAAAAGGGGCGGAAGGCGGCCAAAAAGGCCCGGGATCAGGAGCGGCAGCGCCAGTTCAGGGCGCGAAAGAGCGCGGCTAGGCTCCGCGCCCCGAAGACCGCGGCTGTAGTGATTACACTACAGCCGGACGCGGAAAAGAGGGGCGTGTCATATCGCGACCTGCTGGCGAAGGCAAAGGAGGCGGTGGACCTCGGGGAGCTCGGGATCACCGGGGGCCTCCGGCTTAAGGTCACGGCAACGGGGGCTCGTATGCTCGAGGTCCCCGGGGAAGCCAGCGGCCCGTCCGCTGACGCTCTAGCTGAAAAGCTCAGAGCGTCCTTAAACGCGGACGAGGCCCGAGTGTCCAGGCCCGTCAGATGCGCAGACCTGCGCATCTTGGGTCTGGACGACTCGGTGACCAAAGAGGAGGTGGTGGCCGCCGTCGCCAGGTCCGGTGGGTGTCCTGCTGATCAGGTCAGGGCGGGCACCCTACGGCCGGACCCTACGGGTATGCATACCGTTACGGTATGCTGCCCTGTGACGGCGGCTAAAACAATAGTGGAGGGCCGAAGGCTACTGGTGGGCTGGGTTTCAGCGCAGGTTAAGCTGCTGGAGCTCAGACCTCTGAGGTGCTACCGATGCCACGTGGGACACCACGTGTCAGTCCGGTGCGCCTCGGAGGTTGACCGCAGCGGGCTATGTTTCCGCTGCAGTCAGCCCGGTCATCAGTCCGCAGGGTGCTGTGCCACGCCGCACTGCGACGCATGTGCGGCGGCTGGCAAGCCGGCCGATCACCGGGCTGGGAGCAAGGCCTGCGCTCCGCCCACCAAGGCCACCCGAGGCAAGGGTAGGCCCTCCGCTGCCACCGCCACCGTCGCCACCGCCGCAGCCGCAACTGCCGCTGCTGCCGCTCCCTCTGCCGTTGCCACAGAGGGGCCCTCGCAGGGGGCCAGGGAGGAAGCGTCGATGGAATGCCAATAACGGCTCCACTTCGCTTCCTCCAAGCGAACATCAACCACTGCGCCTGTGCTCAGGATCTGTTGCTCCAGAGCATGGCGCAGTGGTTGATCAACATCGCTGTGGTCGCTGAGCCGTATTTCGTCCTGCCCAGGGAAGACTGGGTGGCGGACCTGAGCGGCTCAGTGACCATAGTGTCGTCGGCCGCCGCCGGCACCCCGACCCTTGAAAGTGTCAGGAGGGGTCGGGGGTGCGTAGCAGCCCGGTTCGGGGAGATCGTCGTAGTGGGAGTCTACTTCTCCCCGAACCGAACTCTCGCCGAGTTCCACAACTCTCTCGCAGAGTTGAGTGTCGTCGTCGGAAACCATTCCCTCCCCGTGCTTGTCCTCGGGGACTTCAATGCCAAGAACTTGGCTTGGGGTTCCCGTTGCACAGACGTGCGGGGAAGGATGGTGGAGGACTGGGCCCTGGAGAAGGGCCTGGTCGTCCTAAATAGGGGTTCTGTCGCCACGTGCGTGAGGATGCGGGGCGAGTCGGTGGTGGACATTTCGTTCGCCAGCCCCGCCCTGTCACCGCGTGTCGTTGACTGGCGCGTCATGGAGGGGGTGGAGACCTATTCCGACCACCGGTACATCCGGTTCGACGTCTCCGCCCAGACCTCAAGCGCGCCGGTCCAACAGGCCCCGAGTGGTCCGCGTTGGGCGCTGAAGCAGCTGGACCGGGAGCTCCTCCTGGAAGCCTCGATCGTGCAGGCCTGGGTGACATCACCGGACAGGCCTGCCGACGTTAACGATGAGGCAGGGTGGTTCCAGGAGGCCATGTCCGACATCTGTGACGTGGCAATGCCCCGAGTCCGGCCAGGAAGCGCCCGGCGTCAGGTGTACTGGTGGTCGCGTGAGCTGACGTCTTTACGGGAGGCGTGCGTGGCTGCGCGACACCTGTACGCCAGGCACCGCAGGCTCCGCATTCGCCCACCGAATGCGGAAGCCATTGAGGCGGAGCTTTATGAGGGCTACAGAGCGGCGAAGACCGCCCTCCGCGCGGCTGTCCTGCGGGCCAGGGATCTGGCCCGCGAGGAGATGCTGGGGACTCTTGACAGAGATCCGTGGGGGCGCCCTTACAAGATGGTGCGGGATAAACTCCGCACCTGGGCCCCCCCGCTGACGCAGAGTCTCCGGCCTCAGCTCGTGGAGGACGTGGTGAGCGCTCTGTTCCCCTCGCGAGGGGAACACCCGCCCCCGCCTATGGCTCCGCCGGCTGCGGTGCCGGAAGCGGACCACCAAAGCGACGACGACGACGCTCCTGAAGTGACTGGGGTAGACCTGAGAGTGGCGGTACGAAGGTTGGGTGCCAAAAATACCGCCCCGGGACCCGACGGCTTGCCTGGCAAAGCCTGGGTCCTGGCCTCGGAGGCTCTCGGGCCCCGACTAGAAGGGCTCTTTAGCGCATGTTTGGAGAGAGGCCAGTTCCCGCTTCGTTGGAAGACGGGGAAGCTGGTCCTCATTCGGAAGCCGGGGCGCCCGGCGGACTCTCCGTCCGCCTACCGGCCCGTGGTGCTGCTCGACGAGGTGGGCAAGCTCTTTGAAAGAGTAGTTGCAAACCGCCTCGCCGAGCACCTTGCGGAGACGGGGCCGGACCTTGCGGACCACCAATTTGGTTTCCGCAAGGGGCGCTCTACGGTGGACGCCATCATGCGCGTGAGAGCCCTCACGACGAGGGATGCGGTGTCCAGGGGTGGGGTGGTCTTGGCGGTGTCTCTCGACATCGCCAACGCCTTCAACTCCATGCCCTGGAGCTGCATAAGGGAGGCACTCCGGTATCACCGGGTGCCGACCTACCTTCGTCGTGTGGTCGGGGACTACCTGACGGATAGGGCCGTCATCTACCCCGGTCACAGCGGAGACTGGAACCGGCGAGAGATGTCGTGCGGTGTTCCGCAGGGATCGGTTCTGGGGCCGTCCTTGTGGAACATCGGGTACGACTGGGTGCTGCGCGCCGACCTCCCTAGCGGCGTCAGCGTGGTTTGCTATGCAGACGACACGCTGGTGCTCGCACAGGGGGGGTCGCACGAGGCGGCGGCCGAAGTAATGACACGCGGGGTTGCGATAGTCGTTGAGAGGATCCGGCAACTGGGTCTCGAGGTGGCATTGCACAAGTCCGAGGCCATGTGCTTTCATGGGCCTCGGAACGCGCCACCTCCGGGATCCGCAGTGATGGCGGGAGGGGTTTCCATCGGCGTCGAGTCGACGCTGAAGTACCTGGGACTTGTCCTCGACAGCCGGTGGAACTTCGTGGAGCACTTCCGACGTTTGGCCCCCAAACTGGAGCGGACAGGGGCTGCCTTCATGCGGCTCCTGCCCAACCTGGGGGGGCCGAACGCCTCCTGCCGGAGGCTCTACGCGGGAGTCGTGCGGTCCATGGCCCTTTACGGGGCCCCGGTGTGGGCACGTTCATTGAAGCGGCGTGCCGCCCACCACTTGAACGTGCCCCAGAAGGTGGTAGCCGTAAGGCTGGTCCGGGGGTACCGCACGATCTCCCGCGAGGCGGCGAACCTCCTTGCCGGATTGCCGCCATGGGATCTGGAGGCAATAGTCCTCGCGCGCCTACACGAGTGGCGCGCGGAGGCGCTACGCCGGGGGGAAACTCCGCTGCCGCGGCAAATTGTCGCTCAGCGGACGGACTTCCGGCGGGATCTCATGGCGACATGGAGAGATCGACTATCGCAACCCCGTGCAGGGCACGCCACAATAGTGGCGATAAGTCCCCTCTTTGAGGAGTGGCTGGAGAGACGCCACGGCGTCCTCACCTTCCGCCTGACGCAGGTTCTTACCGGACACGGATGTTTCGGTAAGTTCCTGCACCGAATCGGGCGGGAGGAAACGCCCGGGTGCTATCATTGTGAGGATAGGCCGGAGGACACGGTGGAGCACACTGTGGAGGTGTGCCCCGCTTGGGTGGAGCACCGCCGTGTCCTCGAGGTGGCGATCGGCGGCGGCGACCTCTCGCTCCCGGCCCTGGTTCGTGCCATGGTCCGGAGCGAGACGGAATGGGACGCCGTCACCTCCTTCTGCGAAGCAGTCATGCTAGCGAAGGAGGTGGCGGAACAGGACAGGGAGAGATCCTCACGTCCCGGCCGCCGCGGGAGACGCCCCGGGCGTCGGGGGCCACGTGGTGGCTTCCGGCCACCGTAGACGCGGGCCTGTGGACGGGGAGCTATGGGCTAGCTCGCCGTCCGTACGTCTCATGACGACAGGCCGTGTCGACGGCGCGTTCGTGTTCCACGCGCGCCTCAAAGAGAGTCAGCATCAGTGAAGGGGTCCGCAAGGGCCCAAGCCTGCCGGGGCTGCGGGACTATTCGAAAGAGATACCGTGGCCCCGGAACACAAAGGGCGATGAAGGAACATGGATGGGTTTTAGTCAGTAAAAGTCTGACACTCCCTCCTGCTCAGCCCAGAGCGGGAGAAGTCATTTGATGATTTCCCATCCGAAAAATAAAAAAAAAAAAAAAGGGTTCAAAGTACGAACCGCTTGCGGTGATTTAAAGAAAATGGATAAGTTTCTAGCGGTAATACGAGTACTCATAGGCACATCTTTAGCCTTAAAAATATTTGAGAGTGATTCTACTGTACTACAATTTATTACGTACTTCCTAATTCTGTGGCAACAGGCAGGAAAATTAAAAACTTTTAAAAATATTGAGCCTCTAAGTATTAGTATGTTAAGAATTTTCCTGCTAGAAAAACGTTACCCCAGCAGGAATCGTTTTTTCCGTTGTTTTCCAAAACGACGGGGCACACATTTTTTTATGTGGGGGCACATTTACAGCAGTTAGGGCACACATTAAACTTTCCACTCATATAACTCTAGGAGACACTTTCCTGCTGGGGTAACATACACCAGTCCGGGCCTGATAGCAGATATCATTAATTTGGTCTCGGAGCATCCCGAAGAGCCTACTAAGAAAAAGGAATAATACCCTAACGGGTCTTACTGTTGATATTTAGAATACCTACCTATTATGGCTCTTGTCCATTTCTACCGGTAATTATTTGCACTTTTAAACGAATGTCCAAAATATTGTTGCAAAAATATGAGTTTTGCTAATTACCCTATTTTAATTGTAAAATAATATAGGTTATAAATAAATAAATATCGCTGGACATTACACACAGCGCCATCTAGCGCCACACTAAGCAACGAGGCTTGTGTCGTGGACACCAGATAGTTGATATACTACATAGATTATTTTTGTTTGTAAATACATACCTACTTATTACACATAAAAACAATTATGACTCGGAAACAAATGTCCATGCTCATCACACAAACATTTGCTCCTACGCAGCCTCACTACCGCTGCGCCATTCGGGTCGTCACGTTTACACTTACATTGGCTTGATAATATTGATGTTAAAGAAAAATAGGTATCTTAGAATCAAAGAAATTTATTGCTTACGGTTTACAAAATACATAATTAAAAGCATTTATAAAAAATACAAACCAGTCATATCTTGCATCAAAAATCTATGAGGAGGGTATTAGTTCTAAACAAGAATAATCATACAAAATAAACTGTTAAGTTTCTAAAATATTTTTTAAATTGAAGGCACAATTTATTTTTACTGATAACTTCATATTAATTCTAATAAAAATCCATGGGCACTCCTCACAGATATTCTGAATTTTATTCATACTAAAGATAAATCAGTCATTAAGATGGCCACTATCACATACCTTCCAAAATCCTTTTTCTTCAGATAAAGTTTAAACTATCACATCAGACAATTATTATGACACTTGGGCATGCAATATTAGGCATTTTCATTTAAGCCATCACCCAAAAAGAATTAAAATATTAATTACTAACCCAATGCAATTGGCAAAAATATTTTTTTGTGCTAATAACAACTAGTACAACAATAAAATGCTCTTTATTTAAATAAAAGTTAATGTCTTTAGGTAGGCTGTAGGATGAGCCCACAGTACCTATTAAGAAAAATGCAAAAATATCTTAAAACATAACAAAAAAGTAGGTAACACAGTTGAAATTATATCTGTAGCAAGGAACAAATTTATAAGTTAATACATGGTCACAAACATAATAGTAGCTAAGCATAGCTAAAAATCATTACAAAAAAATAAAATAAACAAAAATAGTTTTTGACTTTCATGATATGTACTGTTACTGTTGAAATTGATCTCTTTTGTTCTTCAGTTCTTTTGTTACGTATGTAATGTTTACAAATATTTCTTATTAAGTAGTTTACATTATGTAATCTCAAACATTATTGTATAATAAATACAGGCAATACATTTTAAACACTTATGGTTGGCAGCACATACATTTTTCATATTATTAAAATTGAGCAAATACAAAAGATAAAACAAAATTTTTAAGTTTGTGCATATGTTCTTATTTAGTAAATTGTTTACTGAGCATACAATTTCTTTTATCTACCCATTCCTAGACATAACATCACTAGCACTTAGTATGTCTACTTAAGTAATTTGTGACACGGCATTGTTATCCTAACACTAACCACCATTCTTCATTTGGATACAAAATTCTTTAAAAAAAACTTATTGGAATAAGAAATGCAGAAACAAAATTATCTCATAAAATATGATGCTATGCTATTAAAATATTACTTTCAACAGCCATTGAACATTTATTTTCTAATAAATAGGAAGAGTTTCCTTTTATCTATTATTTTTTGATAACAAATGCTAACAAGGTGTTTTAATACCTAACTAGGTAGAACCGGTACTGGTTCAGTAATAAGAACCAGGATTTCCCATGGAATTGAAGAAGTAGTTTTGCATTCACCATACCTACCTTAGGTACAAAATCAAACACAGTTTATCAGTGGGATTACTTCTTGCCAAACACAAGTAGGCGAGTGAGCATACTTGTGATGCAAGGAACCTGCTTCTGTTGGTGCATGGGCACCAGGTCTGGAGTATTAGACTCAAAGTCCAGAGCTACTCTCTGACATACAAAAGTTAATAATGTCAAGATGTCTCTGTCTGTTCCTGCACTGCGTAACTCGTCACACAATGCTTGCATAAACCAGGATCCACGAGTAGTGTTCCTCCAAGAGTAGTATCCAGGCACAGTAGAAAATACAATCAGGAAGTCTGCATGGACTGGGATTTTGTATGATGCAGATGGTGACCCATCTGTTTCAGTATAACTCACTAGACTAACACCACCATCCAATTTATCACCTTGGCAAGCTTGAATAAAGAACAGCTTTGGTTTTCCAGCAAGAGTTGGGCATTTGTCTCCAGTAAAGTAGTACCACAAGTTATCTGGCTTGTAATGTGTATCTTTGGCATACAGCATTCCTAGCTCTCCGTGGGTTAACACAGCAATAAGAAGACAGTCGAAGTCAGTATGGTCCATTTCTGCTGTCTGCTGAACATATCTAATGACTTCTTCAGATGTCAAGTTCACTAGCACCGTAACTTTGAAGCCTAAGCCCTTGAGGACCTTGGAGAGATTATCACTGTCTACGTTGGTGCCAGTACGTGACTTTAAGCTATGAATGTCAAAATGCTCGTGGTTGAAAATAATAGCCATGCCACGATACTTATGCTTCATGTTGTAAAACGGTGAGTTTCTGTCAACGGGCATCCTTGCCAAGCGACGTGATCTCGAAGATTCATATGTGCCCAGCGCGTCGGCTTCATCGCCGCCACCGTTCGCGTTGTGTCTTTGTCCAGTTTTAACACTTCCATTGTCTTGAGCTTCTCCGTCCAACATTTTGATTACTTACTGCCTCAACAGAAACTATGAGAAAGGACTCCAGTTACTCAGTACACACTCAAATTAAATTAAAATCCACAGAATTGCCGAGAATGTTACCTCAACTCGCGAAAATCGTGACAAAGTCAATTTCACTATTGTTCACAGATTTTGTAAATGTCAATCAAATCAACCGAATCAACTTTTAGAACAATGAACAGCTACAGCTTCCACAATCAAGGAAATTATATACTAACTGGAATGAGTACGAACAAAATGCTAAAAAAATAAAAATAAACTCGATCTCAAAAGCCTAGAGTTTAAATATGTACAATAGATTCAATAGAAAAGAAAAAAAACAAAACGTTCTGAGCGAGAAACCGACAAAGGTGGATGGTGTCTGTCTTGCCTTGTCACCGATGTAAACAATATGGCCGATACATTTTCGCGTTGAAGTCATTTAAGTACTTTTATTGTATTTAAGTGAAATAATCCGCTAAATATGGTAAAATTGTGTTGTGTGAAGGGATGTAGTAGTAAGGGTTTGCTGGATGTGGAATTTCGTTGTTTAGGGAAGTTTTTTAACTTTGGTTGTTTATTACGACTGGGTTACCAATGTTTTAGATTGACAAACGGGAAATATCCAAATAAATTAAGTAAGTAAGTTCGAAGTTTCGAACATCGTTGTCGTACATAATCAAAAGTATTTTATCTAAATTAGAAACATCGGACATCGCACATGGTTTCGGTAGTACCTAGTTTGCTTTTTAAATACAAATATTGAAAAGAAAAGAGTCCGCCGCACCGTGCCGTGCCATGCCGGTCCTAAGGATTTTTCCATGCTTCTCCAGCAAAAGAATCCATTTGGCGAACTGCGACTGAAAATGAATGGTTTTGGAATATAAAATAAATATTGGCGAATGTTACTAAAACATTATAGGTAAACAGTCATAGCATGATTATGCGATTTTCTATGGCTGAAAAAATTTATAATATTAACGGAGTCCTCGAATCCCCGAGTACAAAAGTCGTCTGGAAATTATCCATTTTGCAACCTGTCTGGTTGCAAAATGGATAATTTGCAACTGGACGGTACAGACATACATTTTAGTTAACATAAAAAGATAATGACCACTCTTGAAGCTATTTCGCCTAGAATGCTATTGAGTTGCATCATCATTAAATAATAAAATAACAGCTACTCAGTAACTGTTTCAAGAGTTAGTATGATTATTGGACACCCTATTAGAAAGAGGCAACATCCACTCATGAAGCTTTCTCGCTCGGAACGTTTTTGGCTTGCCCGTCCTCATTCCAGTTAGTATATAAGTTTCTTGTCCACGATCAAACAAAACTAAAACTTATCTTTGGCTCGACCACAGGTTATCTACAAAAGTTCGGTCAGGTCTGGACATAGAGTAATAAGCTATAGAGGCAGCAAGGACGACTCGCCGAACTTCCTGTCACTTTTTGCAGAAGGCGATGTAAGCACAGCACACTACGGGAATGGGGGCTATCCCGCAGGAATTCGCCGCTAGAGGCATTCGTGTAGAGTAGGGTCTTCCGAAATGTTCGCGCGTTGCGTGCTTTTTTATCACGTATTTTTACTAATACTTAGGAATAAGGTCTAGATTGAGCCATTCCTCATATAATATGACTTGAAGATTTTTTATGGATTGAATCATTTATTATGGATTGAAAGGTTATGTAGCATCTTATTTGTTAGTATTTGGAGGTAAAATGATTTTTAAATGTTTCATGTTTGCTAATTTTAGGGAGAATATTGTAAATATGTATCTGAAGTTTACACTACGCAATAAAATTAACTTTTAGGAAGATATTGGTGTATTTATTGTGATAAGGTAAGTACTTTGACGATTAAAAAACAAACAAAAGGTTGACTTCTTTCATACACATCATGTTCATTTATTTATGGTGGATGCTCCAGGCTAGCCCGCGAAATTCATATTTTCTTTCGATTGTAAGAGGTGCAGGAATGATTTTTTCAAGGTCAAATTCATACCTGCACCTTTATGCGCTTGGAGAGTTGTATTGATGATTTTAATTCTGTAACTACATATGTCTTAAAGCTGTGAATCATATTTTAACCAACATACAACCTGACACTGACCTGCAAATTGCAAAAAACGTAAGAAAATTTTAATTTTCGCGGGCTACTCTAAAGCATCCACTTTAAAAATAAATAATCCAGGCCCACAGATAAAAAGCTTTTAACCTAACTAAACATATTTGAAAATAAACAAAACTTGTGTTTATAAAAAATAACTTGTGTGTTAGTACATAAATAATATTCCAATGTAACCACCTGGGTCACCCATGTAACTTTTAATGAAAACTTTTTCAGCCATAGAATTTGTTCAAAAATCGAATAAATGACGTCAATTCGGTATGATCAAGTCGTTACAAATCATTAACTAATTTTGGGTAATTTATCCAAATTAAATTTGTACCCGACTGCGCCAGGTGGGTTATGTTTTTCGAGAGTATGTTTGTATGTATAATTGTTTGGCACGCTCTGTGGCCTGAACGGCTATCGTACCTAACGGGTAGGTATATGGATTTTAGCTTGAGAGATGTCGTTAGATTCCTATTTACTGTGAGAGTGACACAGAGTATATCAAAATAAAAAATAAAACAAAATGGCGGATTTTTGGCGCCTAATTCTGATGTTTGGCACGCTCTGCAGCCTGAACGGCTCGATGGATTTTAGCTTGAGAGGTGTCGTTAGATTCGTATTTATTGTGAGAGTGACACTGGGTATATCAAAATAAAAAAATAAAAAATGGCGGATTGGCGGAATGGCGGAGATTATTGGCGCCAAATTCAAATGTTTGGCACGCTCCTGGCATATGTTTTTATTACAGCTACGTACATAAATATATGTTTAGGTGTTATAAATATATGTTTAAATGTATGTGTCTGCATCACAATGCAGCATTGATAAGGGTCATTATGTAGCATTGTAGCCGTAATGATTTCAACATACTTCCTGTTGCATCAATAGGTACTTATTTTAATTTTCCTGTTACTATCAGTCATGAGCTGGTAGAATTTATCCTGTAAGTTTGTCCACTAAAGTACAATAAACGGCATTAAGGGCAGGTAGACCAAATTTTACCAATTTTACTTAACTTTGATTCAATAGTAAACTAACAAATCGTAATTTTTTAAAGCAACAAAAAATAAAGATGTTATAGGTATATATACTATATCTAATTTGATAATTTGTGGTTCAAAACATGATATCGAAAACATCACTCGATAAAAAAAAATCCGAACAGGAGCCTAATTCGAATATTTTTTGTTTTCCTTATTTTTCTTGAAGAAAATGAAAATTTACTTCCAAAAAAAAATCTAAGCAAAGGAAGTAACATATAGAACAATTATTTGTGGTTACATTTTGCAAAAGAGGTAAGTGGATTCAGTCGCCCGCCGGGCCTTGAAGAGGTAGGACCTATGTCCCTTTTGCTGGCACACGGCTGTCCCGCTGATTTATCGAACGATTTATTTATAGATCGTAGTGTAAATATAATGGTATGGTATTTATAAGGAGGCGTACTTGTCATTACAAAATAACGATACAATTACTATCTTGTGAAAATAGGTTTCGATTTTATTATTTTGTCTGATATCATTTAAGGACTTCAAAGACGGTATGAAAGGTAGCTCATAATTATCGTGGTCATCCATTGTTTTGGTGAATAATTTTCCTTCTTACAACAGTTGGATATTCCTTAATCAATTCTCCTGAAAGTTGGACTTTCTTAAATAGTGTGATTTTATTTTTTGTTTTATAGATCGTGTATAATCTTCAGATCCCCTTCAGTAATGTTGCACTCAAATGATGTTGATAATATTTTTTAATTAGCCCCCAAAAATTTTGAACGCGACTGTACGGACAACAGCTTAGGTCTACTAAAGAAGGTCATCGATATGTATGAATCTGTCGCTTTTAAGTAGTCATTCGAATTTGGTCGGATAACCAGCCGTTGTTTACATGTTTTGTTTTTTGTTTATATTTACCTAATGCGAAACATTCCAAGCTGAATATTTTCACCATATATTTTAGACTAAAGGCACACTAGTTCCTTAACACCTACACATCTGGGATTGAGCTGGTTCCTTGTATTTTGCCGTCAAAGTTATGACACCATCGTTTTGACTTTTAGCAAGATTATTCAAAAACGCATGCATGACCAGTTTTAAAAGTTTGTATGGTTATTAGTAGCGTCAAGACGGACCGAATACAGTTTTCAGCGAGCTTATACCTTGTCTCATTTAGGTGCTGTGATGTTTTTTCGAGTTTTCATAAAACCGTGATAACTTTGAAATTATAAATATTTTCTTAAATCTAATTGGGGCACTGAGGGGCACACACTAAGAGCTACGCGTGTATGTTTATTCTACAGGGGCACATGCAATGGTTTTAGAGATATACGATTCTGCAAAACGTTATCCCAACAGGAAATGCAATATCTCGAAAACCTGAAGGGGCACACAATTTATTTTTGGGGGCACACTTTGGCACTACTATAAGCTACAAGGCCATGCACTACGTTTCTCTCTCCGATCATTCGTTTAGAATTTTCCAGCAGGAATCGTTTTTTCCGTTGTTTTACAAAACGACAGGGGGCACACATTTTTTATGTGGGAGCACATTTACAGCAGTTAGGGCACACATTAAACGTTCCACTCATATAACTCTAGGAGACACTTTCCTGCTGTGGTAACGTACACCCCGGACTGGCCATACGGGCAAATGCCTGATGGGCCGGATGCCCGGTGGGCCGGTGTGGCCGATTGGCGGTCGACTTTCTTTAGCTATTAAAAAAAAAACACGCAATTCATCGATTAAAATAACGAACTCTACCGTCAAGTTGAGGACCTAATTCAATTTACTCTTGGACTCTATCTATAGTATTAGTAATGGTACCCCCTAGAGGCTCAAGATTTTTAAAAGTTTTTAATTTTCCTGCCTGTTGCCACAGAATTAGGAAGTACGTAATGAATTGTAGTACAGTAGAATCACTCTCAAATATTTTTAAGGCTAAAGATGTGCCTCTGAGAACTCGTATTACCGCTAGAAACTTATCCATTTACTTTAAACCACCGCAAGCGGTTCGTACTTTGAACCCTGCGAAAAAGCTTTTAACACAAAAGTTGTTTTTTTCTGCCTCTGGATATGCATTCCTATTGGATTTTCGCATGATCGACCGATATAGACAGAGGCTAAAATAAATTAGGAGTAGAGCATGTAACTTCATTTAAGTCGAAACAATTCTAACCTGTTAAGGACAAGGTGTCAAAAATAATCGAGCTCGTTACTCTCGCTCTTGCAGGCTACTTTCTTTTGAATCTTGGTTTTATCTGCAAGTCAGCCAATTAAGTAACTCTTGTATAAAAGGTCGAAACAATCCGAGGTATGATGTTAAAATTGCTGAGCTCGCTTCGCTCGCTCTTGGAGCCGTACTTCTTTTTGTTTCAAATTGTCTGCCTAAGTCGATTATAAGTTGCGAAGATATTTAAAATCCTGCTGGAGTAACGTTTGCACGATTGCTGTGTCTCGGAATTGACTATACGGATGATTGTAATATTTGTACATGAGATCTGGCTAATTAGTAATAATTTGTTACGCAATAAACGAATCCATTATAATGCACCGTTTTGAAGTTATTTCTAAAAAGAAAATATGTTTTAATAGGTCCTAGCACTTCCAATAAGCGCTCTAAAGACTAAACTTAAACGTTGTTATATAGGTAATTACTGTCTATAAATGGTACTGAAGTTTCATTAGTATCCTATACGTTATTAAAAGTTATGATGATTTTCCGGCCACGGCGCGCGGCGCGCAGCTGAGTTATTTGACGACCGATTAACCGAGTTTACTGTAATTGTGGTAACTGAATCTTTTATCAATAATTAGAAATACAGTTCAATAATATACATGTGAAATTTAAGATTTGTACACTAATTAATTAACGAGATAATAAAAAAAAATATGTATACGTGGTAACCCGACCAAATCTAAAATGTAATAAAAAAGCGTCCGCGCTATACTTAGGACCAACCTTCTAAAATTATTACCTAGCATTATTGTCGTTAAAAGTTGGTACAGTCACGAATAAAATTAGTTTGATTGAAAAATTAAAGCTACCTAACCTAACCTAACAAAATGTTTAAATAAATAAACTTTAAATTGCTCAAAGTAAGTGTCCACTATGCCATTCTTCATATATCTACCTACCTACGTTTAACCATTTTATCGATGAGGTAGGTAGTACCTATTTACTTACCAATTTACAAGGTACAAATTGCGCTTAATTAGTGTAGTGTAGTGTAGTACATAACTGAAATCTTATAAACTAATTTTGTACAACTAAAATCATAATGGGAATAATAGTACATTTTGATACAAGTGGAGAAAGTATATTCCTGCACCTGTTACATACGACGCATGACCGCAGAGTCCATTCTGTCCGCTATTATTGTCAGGATGCCGTTGCGGTTCCCCCTCATACTGTGCACCACAGACATGGTTTTCCTACGCATAATTGCATAGAAATCATCTATGTGCGCATCTGCAAACCCGCACTGAAGCACTACAGTACCGCGGAAGCCGCACATACTCAAGGCAGGTCTAAAGCTATCTCCAAGGTGCATGAGCTGAGCCCAATAATAATACAGCTACTGTAAACTGTTGAGCACCTTATGCGACTGCCTTCCGTCTCCATCGTTGGACCGTCGATGACAGTCATATTCCAGGCAGGTCTTAAGTTCTCGTCAAGGTACATGAAATGCGCACAAACACGATTTTAAATGGGACCAACTAAAAAATAGAATCTTGTTCTCCGTAAAAAGTTACACGTGGTCATACAATAAAAATATATATAAATAAACGCGTCGAATTAAGGCCTTGTCCATTTGCTTCGTTGGTTTAGTGCCCAACCTGAGGCATCAGACACGGGCGAAGGTCATTCTTTCACGGAAAATCTTAACACCGCGATTCAGAAAATGTAGTGAAATGAACAACGCCATCTATCGACTACGAAGTTAAACTGCTAAAATATAATGCATGGAGCTATTTAGATTTTCAAATCAGCGTCATGTAGGCTAATCGAATCGAGTATCTTTTGCTATCATAACTTTTTTTTAAAGCCGGTGAGTCGATTTAAAAGTTATCTTGTGAGCACAGTTTTATTCATCAATACCAATTTGGTACAATAGATGTCGCTGCATGTATCTTACATTTGATGATGTTCTTCTTGAACACTTTAAATTCATTTATATCATTTGATAGCAAGCACCGATTACAATGAAACAAAAACTTAAACCTTCTCTAAGTTATGCACAATATTTGTGCATTGAATCTAACCACATTGGTTTTATAATTTACACGTGATGCTGTAACAAAAGACCCCGCACAGACATACAGACAAAAATTGTAATAAAAAAATAAAACCGACTTCAAAAACACAAAAACGTGAAAAATAACTCAAGCTTCAGAAGTCGGTTTTATTTTTTGCAAAAACGTTTTTAATTTTTCACTTTTTAGTGCTTACGCCATCACAGCGTACCGGCGAGGTGTTATGCTATGAACTGGTGTAAACAATAGACAGACATGAGATTTCAGCAATCTCAGTCCATTTGCTATCATTTATTGAGGAGTTCCGTTGCCTATCTCCGAAGCTTTTCATCAGATCTTCACCAAATTGAAATGGGACTACTCCCAGACAGTACCTACTCTTCCAAAAACTACCCAAATCGCTTCAAGTGTGCCTATAAAATTTGAAGAGTTCTCTCTATTTCTCCAGGTTCCCATCATCGGATCCTGATTTGATGAGCATGGGACCACCTGGGAAGTATACCCTTTTAAACAAAACAAAAAAAAATCCAAATCGGTCCGTCCAGCCATCTTCGAGTAATCGGGGAACATCCAAAAAAAATATTAATAATAAAAAAAGGTTCCGACGAATTGAGAACCTCTTCCTTTTTGAAGTCGGTTAAAAATGGTAGAAATGGGTTCTGTTAGTGATCCCCCACTATTTTTTTTTTATAACATCCCTTTTTTTTTTCTAAATATGTTCAATGTACAGAAAGGCCACGTCTACAGATTTATTATGATGTAGGTATAGAAGATATAGATAAAAACTAAAAAAATATCTGTATTATCCGGATAGTAAAAATGAACGGATATTGCAAGCCCTACTCACGGCTAGGGCTAGGCTAGGGGCAGCTCGTGCAGGGAGGCAGCGTTGCGGGCTACGGCTGCGCTCTTACAGGTAGTGAACCGCATACGACGCCTATGCCTTTTTTTTTTTCGGATGGGAAATCATCAAATGACTCCTCCCGCTCTGGGCGGATCAGGAGGGAGTGTCAGACTTTTACTGACTAAAACCCATCCATGTTCCTTCACCGCCCTTTGTGTTCCGGGGCCATGGTATCTCTTTCGAATAGTCCCGCAGCTCCGGCAGGCTTCGGTCCTTGCGGACCCTTCCTTATTGCTGACTCTCTTTGAGGCGCGCGGGGAATACGAACGCGCCGTCGACACGGCCTGTCGTCATGAGACGGACGGACGGCGAGCTAGCCCATAGCTCCCCGTCCACAGGCCCGCGCCTACGGTGGCCGGAAGCCACCATCACGTGGCCCCCGACGCCCGGGGCGTCTCCCGCGGCGGCCGGGACGTGTGGATCTTTCCCTATCACGTTCCGCCACCTCCTTCGCTAGCATGACTGCTTCGCAGAAGGAGGTGACGGCGTCCCATTCCGTCTCGCTCCGGACCATGGATTGAACCAGGGCCGGGAGCGAGAGGTCGCCGCCGCCGATCGCCGCTTCGAGGACACGGCGGTGCTCCGCCCGAGCGGGGCACACCTCCACAGTGTGCGCCACCGTGTCCTCCGGTCTATCCTCACAGTGGAAGCACCCGGGCGTCTCCTCCCGCCCGATTCGGTGCAGGAACTTACCGAAACATCCGTGTCCGGTAAGAACCTGCGTCAGGCGGAAGGTGAGGACGCCGTGACGTCTCTCCAGCCACTCTTCAAAGAGGGGACTTACCGCCACTATTGTGGCGTGCCCTACGACGCCTAGGCCTGGAGGTGGCCCTCAACAAGTCTGAGGCCATTGCTTTTCATGGCCCCAGACGGACGCCACTGTTGGGATCACACATTGTGGTCGGGAGGGCCCGGATCGCTGTCGGGTCAACCATGAAGTACCCAGGATCTTAACAGCCATTGGCACCTACTTTTAGCGGCTGGTGCCCAAGTTTGTAGATGCGGTTGGCGCACTGTCAAAGCTGCTCCCCAATCTGGGGCGCCCGACCACAGCCTGTAGGCGGTTGTACGGTAAGGATCGTGCGAACGATGGCCCTTTACGGGGCCCCGATATGGGCGACAGACCTGATGGCCGTCAGGGTCATACGAGGATATCGCACGATCTCCTAGTTCTCCTACGAAGCGGCTTGTGTACTAGCCGGATCCCCGCCGTAGGACCTAGAGGTGAAAACCCTCGCGACACGGACACAACGGACGCGAGGAGGCCAAGGATCGGGGCGAAAGGCGATAGATTAAATTGCACTGGTCTTAGCTCTAGCAGGTCATGGTAAGATATAGGTACACATAAGTTGAATAAATAAATAATTTGTTTTTTTTTTCTATTTGTTTGTATTGATACCAGCAGGTAATACAAGTTTTATGCGTGGCTGCTATTTTTATGATGAAATGATGTTTATTTTTGCAAGTTAAAGGTTTTTACAAACACTTTTACACGTCATTTTTTTAAAAACTAGATGGGGCCGGTGTTTCATACCTGACTACTCTGAGAAGAAACAGCCGAAACAAACTCAGAGGTCACAGTCTCTTTTGAAGTCCAGACATAATCTTGCTCAATTCACATGAGGACTATGCAGATTTGTGTCCGAGATGGTCTTTAGAAGAAAGAACCACACAGATTTGAGTGGACTTGTCCAGTCAGTGCAAGCATTTGTCAGTTATCGTGTAGCTCGACTTATAACTCAAGGAGCTCAATGAAACGACGAACAATACAAAAGAAAGGACGTTTGGGTAGGTCGCTTAGAGTACTCAAACTGCCAGACAGTCGTGGGGTTAAAATAAAAAATAAAATATGTGACCCACATTGTCCTCACATTCACAATAATTAAGTAAGTAAGTAAAATTAATAATAATTTACATAATGAATGTCAATAAAAAACATCAATAAATGTCACAATAATAATAATAAAAAAATAAAACATTTAACAAAATAAGTATTCCTGTCAAATCAGTAAATGTCACAAAAAATGATAAAAATTAAAACAAAATGGCGAGCTCTTTCTATAAGTTTTGCAAGTCGCAATCAGCTTTCATGTCGATGATTAATTGCGGCCGTTGTTGCAGTACCTACTCGGGGGCGTTTAGATGCAACACTGCTGTTTTGTCAATAATCAACGTGCTCAAGGATGTTGGACAGACTATTGAGACTTGACTACCTACTGAGACCATGGGCAGGGTTATTTTATGATTCAAATAGGTTTAGATATCGATTGACCTCGTACCTATTCATTTTTCTTCTTTGCGTGTCGAATGTTGCTGTTATTGTGCCTATGTTCTTCTCTTTACCATGAATACAGAATATTAATTTTGCAAGCAACACTTTAACGATTCCTCGTTCGTTTCTAGCAACATGTTTCACACAACAGAAAACATGTTCCTGAATACAACTGAAGCAGCTGCTCAGTGCTGCGAGTCAATGGTTGCGAGCCTTTCGTTTCCCAATAAACGCGCAGCTTTTGTTTACGATTTAAGCTGATAGGTTGCTATGACGACCGTAGGTACACCAACAATGAATTGAGAATATTGAGAAATGTACAAAGGTATACTTACATACCTATTTATATTGAACATAAGAATTGGTGACATAAAAATATGTCCATTTTTAAAGTGAAACAATGGTGGTCTAACGATAAACTACAAAATGAACAGCCAAACGAAGGAAACCAAAATGCCAATTGTCTTAAAGTGGATAAGTTTAATTCGCACAGTGACAGTGATTGTATTTTGGTCGGTGAAGGCTCATTATTAAAAGTGTATAAGCCGAATTTAGAGGAGGCATCCTCGCATACTTTATTAGAAACTCAATTGAGCGATGTTGTGCTACAAATTGAGACTGGGAAGTTTACTGGGTAAGTTAGTTAATTACTACACAAGCTCCGGTCATCATGAGCAACTTACTCAGTAACTTTATTTTTGTAGGAATTGTGAAGATCGTCAGATTATATTGTTACATCCACAAAGCTACGAAATTTATCATCTGAAGAGGAAAGAAGGTCACATGGAAGCTGGTATATATTTAAAGTTTTAGTAAAATTATTTATCAGTAGGCTGATAACTCTTGTTATTACTTAAATAATTGTATTGCAAAATGTAATTGCATTTAGTTAACTAAATGCTAAGAAGAACGACAAACAATGTGAAATTTTTGTTCGAAAATTGCAGGTGATCAAAACTACATCACACCTATAATAAAACATTCGTTTACAAGAAAAGCAGACAGTTTGAGTTGTGGCCCCTTCGGAAACATAAAAACGAGAGATTTTATTTGTATACAAAGTCTGGACGGAAGCCTGAGTTTCTTCGATCAAGACACATTCTTGTTCATGTGCATTTTTAATGACGTCATTATACCCTCACCTGTGTGTTATATAGCCAGCAGTGATTCATTCGTAATTTGTAAATCGACGTGGGTGTTAGAAATATACAGGTAAGATTAAGTATCTATATATAGGACTAAGTATCAGGAGTTCCCCAAATAAGTACCTAGGTACCTACTGCTCATAGCCGTCTCCTGCGGAAGTTCGGATATACCTGGCGCGGGCTGACACTCCAGCGAGGCAGAGCTGAACGGAAGCAAATTACCTTTATTTTAAATCAGGGACCGAAAAGGTTACCCGTATTGAGTTTTTAATCGGATTAAAGGTTAATCCGTATTATTGCAGTGATAGCCTAATGGTGTGACCGACGGACTGCCAAGTCACGTACTCGAGTTCGAACCAATTATCACTTGCTTCGGTGAAAGAAAACATCGTGAGGAAACCAGCATGCCTGAGAGATATTTCTCGACGGCATGTAAAAGCCAAGTCAGAGGCCCATGGGCGGCATAAAAACTCTGACACCAGGTTAGGCACTAACCACACGATAAAGAAAGAAAGAATCCGTTACTATTAATTAGCCTATGATAACCGGTTAATGCACCGAGTATATTTTTTTTTACATAAAATATGCAAGAAAGAGCTCGGTGCTTTGCCTCTGTCATTCTAGTTGATCAGCAATATTTAAATGGTTAACCCATATATTATAAGGGTTAACACGTATAATGAATAATCGAACATATTTAAGGGTCTAACAGCGCAGTTAACCCTTTAGCCCGTTTAACCGGTCCATTACAAACAGCTCTTAAGGGCGCGTTTGCATATCAGGTAAAATTATGCTGTTTTTCGGTACAATTTATGGCATAACCAAACAAAATCCAATATAACTAATAACTACCTCGTATAGATTGGTTCTTCATCTTCAAATAATAGGAACTTGATCATTGAAAATTTTAGTTTTTTATAATGTAAAATCGATCTGTCGTTGCCATTTTCCCTAAAATTAACGATACAGGGTTGAGTTTAGGTACATTTTTTGTGCTATTATTAACATATTTTACTATTTCTAAAAATACTGTATGTTGGCAAACATAATCAATTCTTAATGCAAGGATTTTTTTTTTATCTAAATGATTTATATAGTTGCAAAAAAAATGAAAACCAAATCTTATTTTTTCACATTTTTTGCTATTCTGGATGAATCTTAATCGATTGCATTAGGGGTTATTTTATTTTGGATACCCGTCTTGATTTATTGCACAAACACTTTGAATGAAACTTTAGTCCGCGCACGGCCGCCGTCGAGAGTGGACACGTAACGCCTGTTTGGAGCGGCTCGAGTTGAAAAAGATCGCTGCACAAACACAAAATATTCGATAAACCAAATTTGATACTTGACAAGGCAAGATTTTTATTATTTATTAGTTATGATGAGACCTTACCTCCGGACTTGATGAAGTGATTGGTGACTGCTACTGGAACTCCTTGACGTGTTGTACTAGGTGAGCTGAGTTTGGGCTCGTTTTGTTAGTTATGATGAAACCTTACCTCCGGACCTGATGTAGTGAACTGAAGATTTACTTCGATGATTGCTACTGGAACTCCTTGACGTGTTGTACTGGGTGAGCCGAGTTTGGGCTCGTTTTGTTAGTTATGATGAGACTTTACCTCCGGACTTGATGGAGTGACCTGAAGGTGTACTTCGGTGATTGCCTCTGGAACTCCTTCACATGTTGTACTAGGTGAGCCGAGTTTGGGCTCGTTTTGTTAGTTATGATGAGACCTTACCTCCGGACTTGATGGAGTGACCTGAAGGTGTACTTCGGTGATTGCCACTGGAACTCCTTCACATGTTGTACTAGGTGAGCCGAGTTTGGGCTTGTTTTGTTAGTTATGATGAGACCTTACCTCCGGACTTGATGGAGTGACCTGAAGGTGTACTTCGATGATTGCTACTGGAACTCCTTGACGTGTTGTACTGGGTGAGCCGAGTTTGGGCTCGTTTTGTTAGTTATGATGAGACTTTACCTCCGGACTTGATGGAGTGACCTGAAGGTGTACTTCGATGATTGCTACTGGAACTCCTTGACGTGTTGTACTGGGTGAGCCGAGTTTGGGCTCGTTTTGTTAGTTATGATGAGGCTTTACCTCCGGACTTGATGGAGTGACCTGAAGGTGTACTTCTATGATTGCTACTGGAACTCCTTGACGTGTTGTACTGGGTGAGCCGAGTTTGGGCTCGTTTTGTTAGTTATGATGAGACCTTACCTCCGGACTTGATGGAGTGACCTGAAGGTGTACTTCTATGATTGCTACTGGAACTCCTTCACATGTTGTACTAGGTGAGCCGAGTTTGGGCTCGCCAACTCCGTCAAGGAGTTCCAGTAGCAATCATCGAAGTACACCTTCAGGTCACTCCATCAGGTCCGGAGGTAAGGTCTCATCATAACTAACAAAACGAGCCCAAACTCGGCTCACCTAGTACAACACATCGCGGAGTTCCAGTAGCAGTCACCGAAGTACACCTTCAGGTCACTCCATCAAGTCCGGAGGTAAGGTCTCATCATAACTAACAAAACGAGCCCAAACTCGGCTCACCCAGTACAACACGTCAAGGAGTTACAGTAGCAATCATCGAAGTACACCTTCAGGTCACTCCATCAAGTACGGAGGTAAGGTCTCATCATAACTAACAAAACGAGCCCAAACTCGACTCACCTAGTACAACACGTCAAGGAGTTCCAGTAGCAGTCACCGATGTACACCTTCAGGTCGCTCCATCAAGTCCGGAGGTAAGGTATCATCATGACTAACAAAACGAGCCCAAACTCGGCTCACCCAGTACAACACGTCAAGGAGTTCCAGTAGCAATCATCGACGTACACCTTCAGGACACTCCATCAAGTCCGGAGGTAAGGTCTCATCATAACTAACAAAACGAGCCCAAACTCGACTCACCTAGTACAACACGTCAAGGAGTTCCAGTAGCAGTCACCGATGTACACCTTCAGGTCGCTCCATCAAGTCCGGAGGTAAGGTATCATCATGACTAACAAAACGAGCCCAAACTCGGCTCACCTAGTACAACACGTCGAGAAGTTCCAGTAGCAGTCACTGAAGTATACCTTCAGGTCACTCCATCAAGTCCGGAGGTAATTCGTAAAAACAGCAAAAAAAAATTTTTTTGTAGGGACCTACCATAATTTTATTTCTAAGAAATACGTAAAAATCTTTCAAAGCATCAAAATGAGTTCACTTGACTACTATTCTCGCAGTTAGTCGTGCGTACACTTGTGTGTATGACCCGTGTCAATGTAGTAGTTCGATTCTGTACCTATCAATTTTGCAAACGCGTCCTTAAAACTCGCTATACGGTAGTCATTGATTATTTTCCGCTTTTTTGGATGGATTGTTACCAAAAGGGCATCGTATCTTATGTTACATCAAAATATTTTTACTTATATATTTTTTAGTTATCAACAGCTAAGAGAATCTAGCGAATTAACTTTAAGAACAAATAAAAAAATCATACCGCAGTGGATATACAACGCCGGAGAAGAAATTTCACGCGTCCAAGTTATTCAGGTATGTACGGCACCATTTGCATTTTTAATTTTACTATGTAGGATGATGCACTACTTATATCTTATAGCGCGGCTCTTTTCGAGGCTTGCACCAAGTCAGCGGGACGTTCGTATATTGCGCTATTGGACTCGTTCCAAAATATACCAGTACCCCTATATTTTTTGCCACTAAACTAATAACTTATTTGTGACATTCCTGTTTTCCAGACCAGTAACAACTTTTCCAGTATAGTCGCTCTTGGCGAAAGGCATATTTACTGCTTCCAAGACAATGGATTGATGAAGTACATGATTAAATTTGATTTTATGCCGGTTTGCTTCTGTGCTTATCTCATTGGTTGGTACTATGGTAAGTTTAAGTTACCCCATGTAATAAACAGTAGAACTAAGTACCTAATCAAAAGGGTAGTTGAAAATAAGATACGGTTCTAAGCTGTAAGGATAAAGTTACTGCTCTAATGAACACATACTTATTTTACTACTTAAGTGTTTCCTTTTTACAATGTGGCGTCTGGGTGTCGCCATATTGAATTTTGATTACTGGCCAAGTTACTATGATATTATCTTTAGTGACACTCGCAAGATTAAGGCAAATAGATTGACTTATAAGAATCATCACAATCACCAAAACACTGTTCGTTTACATTCGACAACAAACGAATTAACAAATGCGGTGGCGCGGGGCACATGACGTTCAACCAATCAGGCGATCACAACCTTTCGAGAGTTTAAAAACTCGCGAGATAGATTATAATCTAACGGTATTTACAATTTTATGGTGACATGTAGACTGACAAACACAACCCTGCTCAGTCGGGTAAAAATAAATTGTATTTACAGAACCCGGTGCTCGTCTACTTGTAATGGTAGCTTCGGAAGATTCAAAATTGTTCATTTACGAGGGCACTACTTTATTGTGGAGCTGTTCATTAATAAACCCGGCAATATCAATATCTAGATGCTATCTAAAATCCCTGTCTGGAGGTTTGGTTACACTCTCCGCTGGTGGAATTGTTAATGTGGGGTATTTAGGAACGGAACCTGACCTCAACTCGAATGCTCCACCAATGATCAATGAAATTATTGATTCAGAACAAATACAACAAGATTTGGAAATCGTTGAAGAGTCATTAAAGAAAATTTTAAACAACAATGAAGGTCAGGTACTTCCCATAATATGTAGGTTAAATACATTTATTTTCATTTTATGTTAGCATTAATAACGAAACTTTGTTCTCTAAGCAGATAATGGGAGATTTTCAATGGAACAGATACTCAAAATAAAAGCAGATATAGGCAAGCCAGTACAAAATTTATTTCAAGAATTTTCTGAAGTCAATAATGAGGCGCTACATTTGTTAATATGTCCAGTCATTGTGATAATAACGTGTGAAGATCCTAAGTTAATTCTTAGCGTTCAAGTGACTTTTGATTGCGTTTCACCGTTTTCTTGTTCAGAGTCGACAATTTCATTAGATGTTTTTAATGAGACAGCAATAATAGAGAACCAAGTATTCTTGACAAGTGACGCTGATGTTTCTGAGACTCGAGTCAAAATAATAATAACCATTACTGGTAGTACCGGAAGAATTGAAGTTTTGACAAGACAAGTATTACTACCATCAAGTCTCTACTGTTCGCCAGTCGAAAATGTCGCCGACAGCCAATTTAAGTTACGCATTCAATCCAATAATCCATGTATAGAATTTTCAAAGATATTCACAGGTAAATTATTTAAAAAAGTAAATTTCTGTTTATTAGTTCCAAGAGTTAACTATTTGCATATTTCAGATTTTTCAGAAGACGAATTGAATAAATATGGAAATACTTTAACGTTGGCTTACAGGTCGACAAAACAAACCATAACATTAAAAACAGATGGTGAACAATATTCCCTAGAAGCAAACGATTTTACTGACATAATTGCAGTATTAGAGCATTTCCTATTAAAATTAATCGACCACTACACACGAATGACTGTTAAAGATTTCCGATTTAATATAAAGCAAGATAAGGAATTTAATAGGCAACTTGTTCATAAATTTTTGAAATGCATTGAGACACACGCTAAGGAACGGAACAAATTAAAAGAACTAGAGGTAGGTTACTTGTTAACAAGTCTGAACATGCATTTTGTATCAAAGAATCAGTCAGCTGAAGCTAATTGTTTTAATGTTATACAGGACGAGCTGAATGTGCTTCAGAAACAGTTTACAGTGGTGCAAAAACGATTATTGGTTCAGTACGGATCTTTGCCACCTGGAGACTGTGATCCTTTGGAATTCCTCATGAAGGATACACATACGCGCTTGATCAAAGTGGTGCGCGAAATTATAGGATGCAAGGAGACGGTGAGCAGGTAGGTAGCCAAGCCGCAAATAACGACGGCGGAAATTTTAAATGCCGTAAGGAATTTTGAATTTTCAATATTCAGTTCAGCGCCTAAAGTTGAAAATCCAGCAGAACACTGTTGTGTGCTGCCTTATAACATTTCAAATTTCCATCGTCTTTATATTAACTCGTAGCATGTTAGATTGTTAATGTCATATTTTGGCCCAGGGCTGGAAGCGCCTTAGCAGCAGTTGGAAGTCTCATTATTTATTTGCTGGATCTATCTACAAGGGATGGATCTAAAGTTACCCTAATAGAAGAAATGATGTCTTTGGGTTCACTCTATGAACTTTATCAGGTAAATATTTATTTACACATAATATTTTAACCTTTGATAGAATATAATGTTATTTTTTTAAATCTATAGGAATGGGAAGAGGCTGTTACTCAATCTATGTCATACATCCTGAATAACGTGTTCAAGAACACTGAGAAGGACACGGAAAAACTGGCTCCAGTAACCGAACAAGGAATATTGTCACATATCAATCTAAAACGCTTTCTGAAACAAATGAAATTGATCTTCGACAAATTGTTTTCTGAAATAACAGGAAACGGTGATGCGGAAAAGGATATACAGAAAGTGACGCGTATTCAAGAGTTTGTTGAAGTGATATAATTAGAAAATTGTTAAAATTGTGTACTTTGCTTTATCTTAATTATTACAATAATTGTTTCGAATAAATTGAACTTAACAAACATTAAAAAGCTTTATTTCATTACAATCAAGAAAGTGGATACATACATATTTATAGTATAAAAAAACTCTTATGCTACTCTTAAGCAACGTGTAGCAGTGTGTACAAGACGAGGTTGAGATACAACATATGTACCAGAAGTAGAAGTACCTTGTCACGTCATTTTTTCTTGGGGTCTTTTAAACCAGCGCCAGCATTGAACTTAAAGAAAATTATATCTCCATCCTCAACAAGGTAGTTTCGGCCTGTAACAAGAAAGTACTTATTTTATCTTTTCAGATCGGCAGCACGTAACATCGAGCTTGTATCCCCCAGTGTTAGGCAGAGGTGTAACCTGATAGTGTACTAATGTCTTGTTTTATAACGTTCAAGTCCCATTCATAGGGGATCAAGGATAAATGCAGACTCATACTGCTTCTGAGAAATTCTATATTATGTTAAAACCTGTGGACTGCATTCACCATAATATATATTCAGCTTTACCATAACATGGAAGAATTTCTTTTAATATGGAATAGGGTACTTTACTCTATCCGAGAAAAAATCTAAAAATATATTATTGAGACAGCTTAGGCAAAAAGCAGTCGGAAAACTTTAGTTTTAGTTCATAAAATAGCTAACTAAATTTTTCAATTTAAAGTTTTCAGCTTTTTTAATCTGTTTCATAACACCACTAAATAGTAGTCGCCATCTTATTACGTCATACGGCTATGTAAACTTAGAAGTGTCAACTGTCAACTATCAGCGATTATTTGTTACACAGCCAACTGACGTCACAACCACAGAGCAATATGGCGTCCACTGCGTCAAATTACGCGCGAAATTTGAAAATGCAAAATTTAAATGATTTTTATGGCACTTAACGATTGAATAAAAATTTTGTGAATGTTTTAGTGGTTCCTTTTATAAACACTGAAACTTTTAACAAGTATGTTGCTAAGTATTCAAAAATTTTTAGAAATACATGCAAGGTTGCTAAAGCCCTGCACATTAGCAACAAGATCAAAACAGCAGAAAATAAAATAAAGACAGTTTGGAAAGTCATCAATAACGAGACTAACAGGAAGAAAATACGTAACACTAGCTACACATTAGATACAGCATGTGGTCCTAAAAGCTCTGATCAGGAAGTAGCTCAAGAATTTGTACATTTCTTTACCGATGTACCATTAAAAACTACAGAGGCTCTTATTTCCTCACCTGAACTCTCAATTGGTTTATTTAAGGCGAATGTGTCTGGCTGCCTGGCTGAATTTAAATTTAAACACATTTACCCTATGATAGTTATTAAAGCTTTCCGGCAAATAAAAATCAAACTGACCGAAGATCTATGGGGAATGTCTATCAAAGTTTGTACATCCATACTTGAGACTATAACCCCTTACCTAGCTTTAATTTTTAATTTATGTGTAGACCAAGGAGTTTTCCCTGATTTAATGAAATACAGTAAAGTCATACCTCTTTTCAAATCCGGGGACAGTAAAGACACTAATAATTATAGACCTGTATCGGTTTTACCAGCTTTTAGCAAGGTTTTTGAAAAGGTTATGCTTAATCAAATGCTCTATCATTTTAACACCAACAGAATCTTACATGATCAACAGTATGGTTTCACCAAGGGACGTTGTACAACTGACGCCGGTGTAACCTTATTAAAGCACATATTTACTGCGTGGGAAGAGTCTCAAGACGCCATAGGAATTTCTTGTGACCTCTCCAAAGCGTTTGATTGTGTAAATCACGACACATTACTTTTGAAACTTGAGCATTACGGACTGGGTAAACTTGCACTTAGTTTGGTAAAATCTTATTTGAATGATAGACAACAACATGTTCAAATAAATGGTGTTAATTCACATGGTTTAAAAGTAAAAATGGGGGTTCCACAAGGCTCAATATTGGGTCCTTTCCTTTTTCTAGTATATATAAATGATCTACCCTATTTATTGAAAAACCAACCTCAAAATATGGTGTTATTTGCTGATGACACTTCCTTAATTTTCAAGATAAATAGGCGGGCCCAAAATCTAGATGACGTAAATAATGCCCTACTTCAGGTCCAAAATTGGTTCACAGCAAACAATTTGGTATTAAATGAAAAAAAAAACCAAATGCATAAGATTTGCTTTACCGAATGTTAAAAGTAGTGATTGTGATATAGTACTGAATAAAGAGAAACTTGAATTCGTAGATAAAACGGTTTTCCTGGGGATTACGCTTGATTCAAGGCTACAATGGGGTTCTCATTTAACATCTCTTGCGGGGCGGCTAAGTTCAGCAGCATATGCCATTAGAAAAATCCGTCAATATACTGATGTAGATACCGCTAGACTGGTTTATTTTAGTTACTTTTACAGTATAATGTCTTATGGCATTTTGCTATGGGGATGGGCTGCAGATATTGAGTCTATATTTATTCTGCAGAAAAGAGCCATCAGAGCCATATATAATCTTCGTAGGCGCGATTCTCTAAGGGCACTGTTTAAGGATATTGGCATCATGACAGTACATTGTCAATACATCTACGAAAACATAATGTACGTCAGAAAAAATCTGCACCTTTTTGGTAAAAGGGGTGACAGACATAATTACAGTACGAGAAATAGGGACAAACTAGTTCAGCCAGGCTTCAGACTCGCTAAAGTAGACTCATCTTTCATGGGGTACTGTTTGAGATGCTATAATAAAATTCCACAAAGTATTCTTGAACTGAATGAGTCGAAATTTAAAACATGTATTAAACGCACACTATGTAAGCAAGCATATTACAAGTTGAGCGATTATATCGCTGATAAAAATGCTTGGCTCAATGCTGGTCCTGCTCCACAAGGACAGGGGCGCTTAAATTGATAGCATTAAATGGTATTGTTGGAGCTGCTGAAGATTGTACAACTAATCTTTGCATTGTATAGATTCAATCTCTTTAGTATTATATAATCGCATAGCCCATATTGTGTGAGTACTATGTACTAGAAAGCTATCATTCACTGGAAACCTACGTCTTTTCTTGACTTGAATGTGCCCTGGCGGTTGAGAATATGTCATGCTCACTCAAAAGTCTCGCTGATGGTGGCGCATGTGTCGGATCATTTAGTTCCCTTCAAAATGGTTGAGTTGAATGGTGCTGATCTATGCGTCATGTCCGTGAACGGGCGCTGTCAGTTGTGACTGGTCATCTCTCAGTTGCCATGGCTTATTTTAATGAATTATTTTAATTTTTGAATTGTTTTTTTTTTTCTGTTTTGTTTTACTGTGGACACTTTTAACGTGCACATCTTGCTATATTGTTCTCACATAATATAACATCTCAACATGAATGATGTAACCAAGATTTTGTAACAATATTCTGATTTAAAAGAGTGTCCATGGAGTTTCTTGCCCGTTCTTCTCCATAGAGATCTACGCTAGGGAATGGGCAACTACAGTACTTTCACAGTTTTTATGTCTTGTGACTGGGACTGTAGCTACATTTAATTTTCATCTTTGTTTCGACAATTCAAAAGTGCCTGTAACTGGCTTACTTGAAATAAATGCTTTGATTTTGATTTTTTTTTTGTTCATTAGTACTATAGAATCTAATTGAGACACTTTTCAAAAATGGGTGTAATACCCTATTGTCTTTATTATTCTTTTATTATTATGGCAGTGCTTTACACTGCCATAATAATTGGGGATCGAATTTAGGACCCTATGCTCAGTAGTAGCTTGCAACCATTACAACACCGAAGATGTAACAGGTGTAGGTCCGTCGAGCACAAAATGTATCTAACATACAT
The DNA here is from genome assembly GCA_963853795.1 of Xestia rhomboidea. Lineage (NCBI taxonomy): Eukaryota > Metazoa > Arthropoda > Insecta > Lepidoptera > Noctuidae > Xestia > Xestia rhomboidea. Next base: position 12,988,806 of record OY970767.1, on the reverse strand, counting down.
CGTAATTAATATAAATTATGAATCACCTTGTTGCCTGTATTTGCCAGCTGCTTTGCAAGCCGCTTCAGTGCCTTCCTCTTTGAAGTCCTTGTAGTGCATCACTTCAGCCATAATGAAGCCTTTTTCAAAGTCAGTGTGAATTCTACCGGCGGCTTGGGGCGCCTTTGTTCCTTTCTGTCAAAATAATAGAAATCACATTTAATTTTATACACTACTGCCTAAAATGGTGAAGGGAAACATTTGGTCGCAACAGAATTTATACTTAAATCCAACAAACGATTTTTATGAATCATTAGTCCATCGGCACTATACAGGCGGGCCGCACCAGCCATATTCATATTAAACAATACATTAGAAAAAACCATGTCCGAATTTCCTGAAGGGTTATGATGAATAGTATCACTTCTAGACTGCTACTGAGAAATTCTTTATTGGAAAATCCAGTAAAAATTTGCCTGGCATGGGAATTATATCCAACACCCCAGTTACAATTGCGACAAGTACAGACAAACGGATAATAGACAATACAGTTATTGTTTACCTGAATTGTCCAAGCCTTCACCTCATCTGGTCCAGCCGTGAAGAAGTACTCCAATTGCAGCGCTTTGTAACCTTGAACGATGATTTTGTCCAATGCGCTGTGTATAAAACAATCAATCAAATAAACTAAAAATAAATAAATCGTTTGACACACAAACTTTAAAGAAAAGAGCGACCGAAGATTTTTTACCTTAAAAAGCGACGTGTAACGTCAATACGCCTTTTTTTTTCGAGAGGGGAATTGCTCATGGATACCCTCCGCCAGGGGCAACGTTGGGGCTAAGTTCCTACTTACGAGCAAGCGAAGGATTCTAAAATTGAGTCACGAGCGCAGCGAGTGATTCAAAAATTAGAATCCTGAGCGTTAGCGAGGGAATCAAAAGAGCACGAGGTGAAAAATCTTTGCACTCGAGTGCAACACGTAACTTTTCATCCCACCTCAGCGAGGAAATTACTAAATGCAAAAAAAAAACATTTACAATCACAAGATACTTTTATTTCAGTTTAGGTGTTAACTACTAGATTATGATAGGTAAGTATTACAGAATAATCTTTAAATTATAACAAATAATACTTAGGTACAATTAAGAAAAATTTAAAGTAACGTTGCTACAGTTAGTTAAGTTGAGTGTAATATTTATTTATTTATTTATTAAAACTTTATGCACAAGTAAAAACTGTACAAAGGCGGACTTAATGCCTTGGGCATTTTCTACCTATTTTTTTTAAATTTTTTAAACATCCTACTGTTTCAAATCCTTCTCGCGTGATTGTTGAGGGAGAAAGCTCATTTGCGCATTATTAACAGTTTCAGTCAATTCTGTTGGCGTCAAATAAACTACTTCGTCGCCAAAACCACTTATTTTACGTTTTTCACTTGTTTTTAACCTAAGGTTTTAACAATATGACCTGACAAGAAAATGGCGCGCGCAAAGCAAATTATAAAAGTACACCAAGAAGGTTCCGAGTCTGAGTTTTTAACAAATTAAAAAAGGTTGTACCTATGATAAATTCGGCACCATGGAGGTAGAAGTAAATAGGTTGTGAAAATGTGTAATGTTTTGAATTCACAAACTTAGTGCACACGATGTTCTAAATTCAATTTACTTTATCCTCTAGAGTCTAGAGGATAAAAACGGCTTTTGCACTCAGATATCGAAGAGCAAAAATACTCTTTCCGAGATGGGGGGATAAAAAGGATATTTTATACGACTAAAACACAGACTAATAATATTTACATTATTTACACACTAACTCTATTAAAAATAAAAATATTTACAAGTATCAAAAAGGGTTACAGGTTGTCATTAAATAAGTATATCTAATTAATCAACTTGACAGATAACTTAACTTGATATTAGTTTTAATCAAATTTAAACACTGTTAAAATCGATATTTTGTGCGTCGAGATTCCGAATTCTACTCCATGTGCCCGGTGAGGCGGGAGATACAAGTACTATCGAGGACACTCTCGCCTGATCACTACTAAGCTAATTTTTGCTTGCACTCGCACTATAGAAAGGTTGACTTTGTATAGAAATAATGAATGAAAGGCAATACCGATCAGCCGAGCGCACTGACGACGCACGCCAAACCAGAGTTGTTGTTATTTTGCGCGCCAAATTGACGCTTTCCTAATAGGCCTAAACTTTAAGGGGGCGTGACTCGGCGCCTCTGCATGATTTAAGCGAAAAATGTTTTAACTGATCAGGCGGAAAAGACCACACCCCCAACTGGTATCAGCCCGCCATTCTCGGCGGGCAGCGTCAATAAGCCTAGCAGTAAATTGTCGCTCCATAGTGTCACTCTTTAATTGACATACGATCCATCGCGCATTTTATCATTCGATATGGTTTCGATTGGTTCAATCTAACGATTAGATGAACCTAAACCAGACTATGGTAAGCAGTACCTCGTCTGATATTATAAAATGTACATAGGTTTCATCATTTTATTATGAAGTTTAATGATATGTTGCACGTCACCTATGGCCTGAGCATTTATAACAAAAAAAATACGGACTTTTCTAAAAGCAGCCTTGTATTTTTTTTAAATCTTTTGTATGGCTACTGGGATTACCCAAAAAATGTTTTCAGTCAGACATTTAAAATGTCAGCTACAACAACTTACTGTTCACCTAACAAACAGTTGGGGGATTTTTTGACAATTATTTTTATAATGCGGTCAAGTGTGACGAGGATGATAAGATTTTTGGAATCAGAATAATCTAATCTATCGATTTTATTCGGTTTTGGTCGAAAACCAATGAGTCACACATTTTGGTCTTGGGCTCTCGTAATCAAGCGCCAGGCACGGTGATGCGGTGTGCTAGTGACTTGCTCTAAGCATTTTTAGGGTTCCGTAGCCAAAGGGTAAAGGAAAGGACCCTATTACTAAGACTCCACTGTCCATCTTGTCTTTCTGTCACCAGGCTGATCTCACGAACCGTGATAGCCAGACAGTAGAAATTTTCACAGATGATGTATTTCTGTTGTCGCTATAACAACAAATAATAAAAATAAAGATTAATTAAAAATTAAAGGGGGCTCCCCTATTACGATGGTACGGAACCCTTCATGCGCGAGTCCGACTCGAACTTTGCCGGTTTTTTTTCGCAGTCGCAACACACGTGCCGTTTAGTCAGTGGACAAGCAGTTAGTCTACCTTGCTCACAGAACATAAAAAACAGTAGAACCGTAGAAGTAGAAGTGGGCGGGGCGCGCGTACCCCGAGCTTTGCGCTGTTCCACAAGTGACTCTCCCACGCAGGTCAGTCTAGATAGAAGCGTCACAGTGACAATAACTTAAAAAGAAATACTAAAATGCCTTATTGTGCTGTTCTAGAGTGTAAAAACGATAGCAGAACCAAAAATGTATCAAATGGTGGTATATCATACCATCGGTAACTCTTAATTTACTTTATTTCGATTAAAATTTGAAACATCTTATTTTATTAAACAAGACAAGAGACAAATAGACTTTATTGTTTATACTATAGGGTCTACTTTCTTTTAAACCCAAACATATTATTCTCGAAGATTCAAACTACGCACATGTCACAGTCCGCTACTCAATTAGAGAATGACGTTATCGATAATGAGTTATCGATATTTTAACTTAAAATGTTCTGTGATGTATCGATCTGCGAAAAATTAACCCTGTGTGCGTTTTTTTTAATGATTCTGTATTAGTAATCGTGTAGTTTAATCTGTGATAATTATGTACCTTTCTATCAAATAGTATAATTTTCGAAATCAATCAGTAGTACATGAATATATTAACATAACAATAAATTCATTCTTTCTATAAATCATAAGCATTATTATAAAATTATAACACTTGATTTCATACATAAGTAAGTACTTCATTCATTTTGAAATTTAAAAATATTTATCGACTCTTGTATTTTATCTATACATAAATAAAATCGTTGAGACCAAAAAATCTGTTCATTGAAGATTAAAAAAAAAAACCAGCCAGGGTGACTTGAAATAAGTAACTGAACATATTAAAACCATTAAAAAAAATTTTGTTTGTTTGTTTGACCGCGCATCACGTAAAAACTGCTGAACCGATTTTGTTGAAATGTTCACAAATCTGTTTAAATACATTCAGAATAACATATAGGCTACAGAATTTTTGGATTTTTTTGGAAAAAGGGGGTGAAAAGGGGGGTAAAGTTTGTATGAAAAAAAAAAATTAGATTGTTCTAGAATCATGAAACTCAGAATAAATACTTATTAATAAAAATAAAGAAATACCTGTCTTAGCATTTTTTTAAAATCTCATCCAGAGGCGCAAAAAAGAGGGTTTTGTGTTTAAAATTAATAAACTTCAAACACCTATCCAATCAAAACCAATGAAGTGTAACCTTTTAAAGTTGCTAGATATACTTCATATATAATACCGATAAATCTAATTTCTCAGTTTTCTTGAAATTTGATTTTTGAGGTGAATACGCACAAAATAGTGGAACTCAAGAAAATCAACTTTCTTCGGTAAAAGTAGTTACTACGAAATGTTTGTGCGCGCATCACGTGAAAACTACTGCATAGGCTTCTTAAATATTTATGGTATATATTATCACGCTACTTCCTTAAGGGGGTAGGCAATTTAACATTATGTCCGTATACTTCAATTGTTTGACGTTTCAGTCATGACGTAAGTACATGAGAACGGCTATTTGTAGCTTATGTCGACGAAGTAAATAGCCTAGCAGTTTCATGACCGCTCTGCCAACTACGGGGTTGCAGGTTCAAACCCTGCAACATTATTTTCACTTTTTGTGATTTGTTAATTTTTTTTTTGAGGCTGTTAGATTGCCTATATTTCTTTTTGTATTGAAATTGTTTGCATTTCTATATTTCTTACTTTTTCGTGTTTTTTTTTTCCAAAAAGTAATAGAGAAGTATGGAAGAAGAATACAATCATGCTGCGCCGACCCCAAATAAATTGGGATAAGGAGCAGGAGTATGATGATGATTTCTCCAAAAAGTAGTATAGCGAACGGAAGCCTGATAAATTCACGTGTTCTTGACGTGCAAGAACTGTGCTGTGCATACGCAGTTTACGTAGATTATATTTACAGCTATATTGTTATTGGCCTCATTCCATGCATCTTGGTGAGAATTTAAGACCTGCCTGGACTGTCATCGAAGGTCTGACGGTGGAGACAAAAGTCAGTTGCAAGAGGTTCGCAACAGTTTGCAGCAGCCAAATCGTGTTTGGGCTCATTTCATGGACCCTGATGAAAACTTTTAACTTAGCTAGAGTATGACTTTCATCGAAGGTCGACGATGGAAACGGAAGGCAGTTGCAAGAGGTCATCAAGAGTTTACAGCATCTATATCGTGTTTGGGCTCATTTTATGCACCTTGATGAGAACTTTCGACGTAGATGGAGTATGACTGTCATCAAGTGTCTAAGGATGATAACGTAAGGCTGAGGAGGCTAGGGCACGCCACGATAGTGGCGGTTAGTCCCCTCTTTGAGGAGTGGCTGGAGAGACGCCACGGCGTCCTCACCTTCCGCCTGACGCAGGTTCTTACCGGACACGGATGTTTCGGTAAGTTCCTGCACCGAATCGGGCGGGAGGAGACGCCCGGGTGTTTCCATTGTGAGGATCGACCGGAGGACACGGTGGAGCACACGGTGGAGGTGTGCCCTGCTTGGGTGGAGCACCGCCGTGTCCTCGAGGTGGCGATCGGCGGCGGCGACCTCTCGCTTCCTGGTCTCGCTCGGCCCTGGTTCGTTCCATGGTCCGGAGCGAGATGGAATGGGACGCCGTCACCTCCTTCTGCGAAGCAGTCATGCTAGCGAAGGAGGTGGCGGAACGTGAGAGGGAGATATCTTCACGTCCCGGCCGCCGCGGGAGACGCCCCGGGGGCCACGTGGTGGCTTCCGGCCACCGTAGGCGCGGGCCTGTGGACGGGGAGCTATGGGCTAGCTCGCCGTCCGTCCGTCTCATGACGACAGGCCGTGTCGACGGCGCGTTCGTGTTCCACGCGCGCTCCCAAAGAGAGTCAGCAATAGGGAAGGGGTCCGCAAGGGCCGAAGCCTGCCGGGGCTGCGGGACTATTCGAAAGAGATACCGTGGCCCCGGAACACAAAGGGCGAGGAAGGGACATGAATATAAATATAAATATCGCTGGACATTACACACAGCGCCATCTAGTGCCACACTAAGCAACGAGGCTTGTGTCGTGGACACCAGATAGTTGATATACTACATAGATACTTTTTGTTTGTAAATACATACTTATTATACATATTAACAACCATGACTCGGAAACAAATGTCCATGCTCATCACACAAATATTTGCTCCTACCGGGATTCGAACCCGGGACCCAAAGAATGTAAGGCAGCCTCAGTACTGCTGCGCCATTCGGGTCGGTCATACATGGATGGGTTTAAGTCAGTAAAAGTCTGACACTCCCTCCCGCTCCGCCCAGAGCGGGAGGAGTTATTTGATGATATCCCACACCAAAAAAAAAAAAAAAAAGGCTGAGAAGGCTGGCGAGTGAAGCCCTTATTTAGAAAAACTGAATATTTTAGCGATTAATTCAAATATTTCAGAGAAATTAAATTGTTACCTACTTGATTCTATACTATACCTAATATTATAAAGCTGTGTTTGTTTGGTTGGTTGAACACGCTAATTTCAGGAACTACTGGTTCGAGTTGAAAGTATCTATTACTGTTGGATAGCCCATTAATCGGGGAAGGCAACAACGAACAACAACCTTACAACGTATATATAAAATCACGCTACAATCAATAGGAGCAGAGCATCAATGAAAAATGTTGCAAAAAAAGGAAAAAAATATTCTTTTTGAGATCTTTCGTTGCGTGCGCTGCGTAAACGGTTAAAGTTACGCAACAATCGTGTATGACGGAAAAAAATCTATAAAAATCCGCGATAGCATTATTATGTCTATCTTTTAAGGGTGTCTCACACTCTCTCTAACCATCTCTCTGTCTCTCTTATATAACGCAGACGAAGTTGCGCGGGTCAGCTAGTTTGAAAATAAAACACAATGTCGAAAAATAAGGCAACGGTAGTGGTAACTCTATAAAAGGACGAATAGCAAACAAATTAGTAATGAGCTCGTTACGGAATTATCAATCTTATTTCAAAAGAAATAAAGGTTTAATAAATGCATTTAGTGTAGTGACATCTAGCGGTGAGTAGCTGAACTTGCACGTGAAACTATTCCGTATGAGCTAATACGTAAACAGAGTAGATAATAAACCACTCTATCGACATATAATTATGGTTTATTTTCAAATAAACGAAGACTAATATATGACTTACTTTCATTCAATATTAAATTACCAATCACACCACGCTTTTCTTAGTGTTACGAAATAAAATTAAACTGTTTATGTGTTAGTTTGGGGTACGCTGGTTCCGATACTAATAAAGCGCTATGCGATTTCTACTGTTTTTTATGTTCTGTGGCCATGCTAGACCGATTCCCAATACATACAGCAAACGTATGCAGACAGACAGTGCTCCGGTAATAAACATAAGAATTAAACCATTTTGCTTGTTAATTTCGGAGTGACTTTGATGAGCCATTGAGCGACGACAAATTATGATTTATGTAAGTGGACTCTATTGTCTGCACTTGAAGACTGTTATTTGGTAGTCTTTTGTGGGTTATGAGTCCTAGCTAACAAAGCCAGCTTAACTCGACGGAGAAGCACAGAAGTTTCCTGGGGTCCACAGACTTTGCGGAGCCATCTTACTGTTCCGCGGATGTGGTCTGTTTGCGAAACGAAGGCTTCACATTCCAGGATGAACCACGACCTAATATTATAAAACTGATTACCTAGTTAAATTGTGTTCCTTCAAGAAGGCCTGTCGCTCTGCAGGCTCCATATCGAACAGTTTCATCTCAAGAGAGCCGGAGAAGGGTATGAGCGGTGCTCCAGGGTCATTCTTGTCAATCCATTCCTTTAATTTCGGCAACCTGGAAAAAGAGCATCAGTAACATCACTATTTTATTGCATGTAGGTAGAGCAACAAAAAAACCGAAATGTATTTGTATTTTATAAAACCAAATACAGGGTGTAAACAGACTCATCAGTAATGAGCCCTGATGAGTCTGTTTAAACCCTGGTTGACGTCAACACACGAACACGTCGTACATGAAACTAAGTAACTTTATACAAAAATTATTGCTGGGAAACGACACTGGATCTAGTAGAGTAGTATTCGGCCGAATACCGGCCGAATACTAAAAAAAAATGGCCGAATACTTGCTGAATATTCGTTGCATCTCTAATATTTACGGTTTCAATTTTTTCCCTTACATGTGCTGTAAGACATTGCTTCTTGCCAATTCTATGTCAACGGGAAGTACCCTATAGGTTTTAATTCCCTAGTGAAATCGCAAAATTTGCGACATTGTCATATCTTTTGATCGCGTTGAATTACAAGTTTGATTTTTTCACTGCTCCAAGGGGTAGCAGACCTGAGTATTTGATATGAATTCAATTTAGCTGGATACCTCCACGCGTACCAGAGAAAAAAGGGTCACCTCCAAACCTGTTGGCAAAAACCGAACCTTTATAGGTTCTTGCCAACTGAGGTTCGGAAGCCCAAAAAACAAATCTAAGGCTTAGCAGTAGTGCTTGCGACTACTAGATCAACGACACAAACCAACATTTATTATTTATTTACAAACCATTTATTCTTCTTTCGAATGTAGTCTTTTTCGGACAAATTCACTAGATATAAAGCAGGCTTGGATGTCAGGAACAGATATTTGTTGAGCACTTCTATCTGAAAGGGAATGTTTTTTATTAGGTTGCAATCTTGAAATCACAGAACATACTTTGTTATGTTGTACTTATTGATATTCATTTAAAGTATCGAGTAAACGAGATTAATTATTTCTATGTAGTGTAACAACTCTGGCGTCTCTGGCGTCCACGGCACAAGCCTCGTTGCTTAGTGTGGCACTAGATGGCGGTGTGTGTAATGTCCAGCGATATTTATTTATTTATTTAATTACGCAATCGAGAGAAATTGAGCAAAATAGCAATAATAACAAGATAACTTAAATTAAAAATTTATAAAACCCCCGACACGTAGGGTCATAATTTCAAGGTTGTTTTTTTTCTACTACTGTTTTTTCTCTACGTATACTTTTTTTTTGTTTCAGGGGTTTTTTAATTTTAAATTTTTTTTTTCATGTCTTTGTAGGAACTCTTTGATTTTTTTTTCATTTCTTTTATTTCTTTGCGTTTTAAGATTCAGGTAATTTCGTGTTTAATCAGGTTTTTTATCCGTCAAAAAGGTAATAAAAAATAATTCGTTAGGTCCCTAGGTACCAGTCATCACTCCAGTTTCCTCCTCAATCTAGGGCATAATATTGATAAGACAAAAAAATATTTTTCAAGTGTCTAGTTTTCATTTCGTTAGTTAATATTCCTCATTCCCTTTCAATATAGTGTACATTATTCTACTAGTCAAGTCCTTTCATTTGATAACCCATATTGAAAGAGCCATTTTGTGGTGGCGGCAATCTTAGACAGATTTTCATCAAACATAGCTAAGAACACTCTCGACTGAGACACCTTTCAAACAAAAAACATACACACACACACACACAATGTCTACCTTTGACGGATCTTGACAGACCCGTTGACAGACAGACAGACGGACAGCGAAGGTTTATTAATAGGGTCCCGATGGTGTTACCCTTTGGGTACGGAACCCAAAAAAAGCATTTAATAGCAGCATAACTCATAGCGCTCGTAGGTGCGACTGCTGCAGGCACGGCAACACCTTGTCTCATATAATTATGCCGTTACGATGCATAAACGGGCTGACCTATCCAACTATATTTATTATATTTATTGTATTTCATATCCTTGTAGTTTATCTTAGTATTAATTAAAATTATTTTCAGATATACGCCATACCCAAAAGTTGCCTGTCACCCAAAAGATCGCGCACACACACAGACACGTCAAACTTATAATACCCCGTCGTTTTTGCGTCGGGGGTTAAAATATTCTAGTAAGTATGGAAATAAATCTATGACACTGTCACAACAATCGTTTGCGTGGAAATTTTGATGTGTATGTGTGAGACTAAACAATAGCCTACGACCTATTCTCAGATTTACCAAATATACACAAAAAATCATAAAAATTTCTCAGATCGTTTTGGAGGAGTTCGATAACAAACACTGTGACACAAGATTTTTATATATTATTTTATACCATATAAAGCTTTATTATATGATTACTTCCGTTTTAGAATTGGATTTAGTTAACAATTTCAAGGGTTTTATTTTTTTGCACGGAACCTTAATCCTTTTTCTAAAATAAAAGTAGCCAAGTTTCTCCTTATAACAGCTCAGCTATCTGCCAGTAAAAGTTCTGTCGAAATCGGTACAGCCGTTTCAGATATTAGCCGGAACAAACGAGTAGACAAAAAAAAAAAATTTCTTTGTTATATTTTTTCGTATGCTGCATTCAGTAAAAAGCTGTTATTTTGAAATTACAAACGGACACTTAATTTTATTTGTAAAGATATTCCGGACACCAGTATTTTTGTTTTACCGATTCTGGATTTATCATATTACTTTTACTGATAGTCTGCATCATCCCACTGTTGGGCAAAGACCTTTCGGACCACTCGTCGTTGATAAGGCATATTATTATAAAAAATACTTACGTCAGCCGCACTCCAATCTCCAAATCGAATGTGTTTCTTTTCATCTACTAAAACAGTTTTAATTTTCGTCAGTGAGTCCTGTAATAATAAAGTTTCAGTTATCTTTTGATCTCGAAATTTTATACGGAGACTACGTCGGCCGCTGGGGGCGCCATTAACGACTCGTTTCATGTGAACCAAGCGTATCATCGTTTTACTCGCACTACATCACATTCACAATCGTGAATATTAGTAAAAATATGTGATAAAAAAGCACGTAACGCGCGAACACTCTATGACAACTGATATTTCGGAAGACCTTACTCTACCTACACGGACGCCTCTAGCGGCGGAGACGCTAGACGGCTATTATGTGGTATTGTGTCAAACGAAATTTTCGCGCCACGAATGTTATTGGTATTGCCGTGTCTAAACTACCGGATTAACGATTTGGTGTTCTGTGAGAGAATGACTTAGAGAGAAGAGAATAAAGTTGACTTACGTATTCTGTCTTCAGTTTTTTGTCTCCACCACGATTGACCAATTTGTCGAGTTTCTCGAAGTTTTGCACCAATTGTTCCTCGTCCTTTAAACGAAGCTCCTCTCCGATGGTCTCCAAGTCTCTAACGGGGTTCACATCACCGTCGACGTGGATAACGTCTTCATCATCGAAAGCACCTAAAAAAAATTCTAATTTATTTAAATCCTTGTTTCCAATTGACGTTTTTCCACCCATATAAATATCAACTTGACACAAGTAGGCAATAAGGTTGATTTTAGAATTACGAGTGCATTTTAAAGTTAAACTGAAGTTCTCGCTTAAACTAAACATTTCAAACAAAAAAAATAATAGGAACTTACGACACAGATTGAAAATTGCATCACAAGCTTTAATATGTGACAAGAAGGCATTTCCCAGTCCCTGTCCCTCGGCCGCTCCCTTCACAAGACCAGCAATATCCACTACGTTCAGGAACGCAGGCACTTTGCTGAAAAACAAAATGGTTTTGATGAACGAACTTTCAGAGATGCGCTGCATCGAGATTGTTTTTTTTTTTAATTAAAAATTTACATTAAATAACGTGTACAAAAATCAGTTAATCGTTAAACTCGCAAACATAAAAAACACCACGATAAAAGCTCTGACCTTGAACGCAATTCGTCACACACTGAACTGAATTAGTGAACGTCATCAACTACTTCGACTAGTCCATTATAGTCCATAACTTTCGCAAAAAACAATAAAGAAATAAAATAAACGAACTCTAAAAGAGAGTTGATATTTGTACGGGACGAATGTAAAACTCAAGAACGTTGGCAAAGTAACACAAATTCATTCGTTGTCGTATATAAATATCAACTCTCTCCAGCTAGATTTAGAGTTTGAGCGATTATTTTATTTTTAAAGACGAACGAATTTGTGTTCCTTGTTTACGTTCTTGAGTCGGTAGTCGCAATTCAGTTTAGCCCCGTTGACTGCCGTTGAGACGTCTACGGATTCGACTCTAGTCGAACTAGTTAATTCGATCGTCGACGTCTACGTCGACGGTCGAATTAACTATTCGTTCATTCAACGCTCATCACTACTGCACTGACACTTTTGTTAAATCCTACGCCGAGTTTTTGTTTTTGTTGCACGATAATATAATATGGCAAGTCAAAAACGATCAACGATGGCTATCGAAAAAATTCCACGTACTTCGTATGTATTTATATTAAGTATACAGGGTGGCGCCGACAATACCACAATAAATTAATCTGCGTGACCTCATGACGTTTCCCATTATACAAAAATCCAGTCACAAGACTTTTCAATTTCAGCATTTTCGTCGTGATGTAGATTAATAGGCCAGCATCGAAAGGTTAATTTTTATTTTCAGACACGAATTAGTGCAAAGGATGCCTAAGGTTAGCAATCTAATATTTATACATGGTGTTGTATTTCGTTAACAGTTTTATGCTATTTAGTTTTAAAATATTTCTATAAACCAGAATTACCAGAGGTTTTATTTATTGTCGTATTGTCGGAGCCACCCTGTGTATACAGGGTTTAAGAGACGGCCCTCCGCAGACTGATGAGGTGAATTCAGTTTATCATACTAAGATGGCCGGTACAAGAAATTATTTCAGGAACGTTATGGGAATCCAATACTTATTTTTTTTATTTCTTCATACAACTGTAATACATAAATCGTTACCGTAGCAAAACGTACGTAGCGAACGGCAAGCACGACGACGAGTTCGATGAACCATGTCATGTAGCTAGGAAGTGAACAGCTGATTTCACGCATCCGCGTCGTTCGTTAGAATATTTCCACATTCATTATTTCTTTTTTTGATTTTAGCCGTATTATTTACATAAATGGAGTGCTGCATAAAAAGAATGTAATTTTACATTGAAATAAAGGAATATTTAATTTTCCTCAGGAAAATTCCGGTGGAATATGATTCAAAATACGGAGCTGAATGCACTCTGTCAGTTTGCGGAGGGCTGCCTTTACACCCTGTATACTCGATTTTGTTTGATCAATCTTGTCGATCTTCGAAAAAAAAACTGACCTGACTGGCTTGTGAAACTCGCAGAGGTAATCGAATCGTTCATCCGGCACAGGTACCCTACGTGCTGAAAAGACAAAATTCGTTATACAACTGAATGAAATAATTCCAAGTGCGTTCAATAATTTAAGTAGGTAGGTACTTATATGTTGCTAACCTCATGTGTTCCTTTTCTGAACAGTTAGGTTACGGAATAAAATACAACATTTTGCTAAGCGAATTTACTACAGTAGAACTCATATATTTCTGTCGATAAAAACATAAAACAACTAATAATTAAATAAAATAAACTAATGACGCCCGCAAGAAGTAACCTCTCACACATTAAACACAGAGCGTATGAGAGCAGACGAATGTGTCTAACTAAATAAAATTGACAAAGGAGTTTACTAAGATACTCAATGGCTAAGATTAATTCCTGTCCATTTGGCTTGTTGCTGTCGAGCGCTTACTTAACTTAGGAAAATACGAAGGTCTGTGCAATTGAACATAATTTGTAGTTCTTTTGGGAACTTCGATTACAGGTTTTTGTATCTGTGACGAACACAATGGTGGCTCTTGCTCTTCAACATCAGCCGGGTTAAGCGTCGGTTTTCTATGGATACATTTAGGATAAGTAGCAAATGGATTGTCCATGGATCTTAAGCGTAATCCTATATATAATATCAATTTGCATCGAGCTTCATATACGCTAAAAGCTTTTAGATACATTGGCATCTTACTTTTATCCATGTTAGGATTGTGTGTCTTTAAATACAGAGCTATGTAAATAAAAGCGGATGTTTGAAAAGACAGACCCGGATATTTCGGTCTAAAAACATTAACCGAGCAACAAGCTTCTGTTAACACATTCCCCAAAGTTTGCTCTAAGTATCCGATGTTGGGTAAATTTTTTAAAGACAATTTTGGAAAGCTTTTTGATTCTTTAAAGATAGTTATGTCTTTATATAAATATGGTTTAGATATAAATTTACATAGACAAACATCACTACAAAATAAATAAGATTTACCAGCGTAACTCGCAGCAAATTTATTAGTGCCTATTTTAATTATTTGAGCTGGTAAGTTTTCTGCATATGTAACAACACATATTCCATTTTCATAAATATAATCTAGATCGACTATATTTATTAACGCGGGTGTTTCGGGAATTTCTACATCTATAGACGTCAAATAGCTATCTGGAAACGCTAAAACTAAATCTATATGCTCATCACATATCCAATAATACTTCTTTTGATATTGAACTACACCTTTTTTACCGCCGAAATAGCTTCCCATACGTGTATAGACTTTCTTGTGAAAGCAGACTGGACACATATTTTTATACTGGGATTGTCTTGCTTGAAATTCTTCTACCGAGATCCATACAGCGCTTACAATTTTCTTTTCAACATTGCTTAAGTAATAATGGAATTTAGAATTTATTAGAGTAATATAATCATTAGCTTGCTGCAGAGCATACCATTTGGATTGGTTACCATCAAGTAGATAGAGATTTTGATAATTTTCATCGAGCCAACTTGTAATTTTAAGGTGCCTTCTTTCCCAATTCTCGTACCTTATTTGAATTAGATCATACGGATATGGTGGCATATATTTCAGAATATCATAGTAGATTTCATTCTGTGAATTTTCTAGAATGATGGATTTTGTAGAACAAATATCGAATAAAATATTAGGAAAAAAACAGCTTTTGACATGGCCTTTTGCTCGGTAGGGAGAGAAAGGTGCTCCATCTAAAACGTAACCACTAGTTATCGTAAGCGGATTAATAGCTACAGTCTGCATAGCTTTCACAATGTGGTCTTCTTCAATCTTTTGTCCTTCTTTCAGACACTCTGTCATTTCGACAGCCAGTTCTGTCCAATGCAAGTTTTCTAATACGCTTCGCACAGCGCTTCCTCCAGATATACATAATAATCCATATTGCTTAGCCAATCTAGCAGCTAGTGTGCTCCTTCCTGATTTGGGGGTTCCTATAACACCAATTCTTAAAGGATACTCAAAATATGATTTAATAGCGTCACTAGTAATGTATTTCAGTGGATTTGTTCTAAACTTAGTTACATTATCTGCACTGCTAATAAAGTATATGAAAGATCTATGGATTACTGGAAAAAGTGTTCCATTGCGTTTGGAAATGGTGTAAGGATTCTGCATAGCTTGTGGATTTTCAAAGATATATACTGGACAAAGACGATAAAATTTGCTAAAAAAATAAAATCCTCTTGAAATTAATTTTTCGGCAATATCGATATTGACGATAAAAGTTTGTTCAAAAAATGACTCACATCTATTTTTCAAGTTTGATAATTTGACTAAAGTATTTCTGATTACTTTATTTAAAGGTTTTGTA
Organism: Xestia rhomboidea; assembly: GCA_963853795.1. Classification (NCBI taxonomy): domain Eukaryota; kingdom Metazoa; phylum Arthropoda; class Insecta; order Lepidoptera; family Noctuidae; genus Xestia; species Xestia rhomboidea. Next base: position 12,973,176 of record OY970767.1, on the reverse strand, counting down.
GAATCTATTGATACTGTCTTAATTCTATTTTCTATTAAAATCTCATTTAATGATTGGATGTTCTCATCATCAGTGTCAAATATGCCTTCTATTCTGGATTCTATTCTTTCCAGAGCTTCATCATTTTTTTCCCATACATTTGTATCTTGAGGCTCCGGATTTTCTTCCACCATTTCATTATAAGTAGTAAACATGATTGGATTAACATTTGCTGATCCTGCTGGATGCGCATCTATTATCACACTATCAGTTGAATAACTTTTAGCCAAGGGATCTTGTTTCACGAAATTTTCGAAAATTTCTTCGATGATTAATTTACCAATAACTTGTTTTGTAATATAATGCAACCATATCTTGCGTTCATTAGCCAATTTTACAGCGGCAGCTTTTTTTGCCTCTTTCTGTTGAGATTGCCAAGATTTGAGCATTATAGGAGCCATTCGATTAATAGCAGTTTCCGAATTACTTTCTAATTGTATCACTAAGTCAGGTATAGCATAACACGCCAACATGTCTTCAACGTCACTTGGCAGTTTCGGATAACCATCTAGAACAAAGCCTATCGGCGAACCAGATTCGAACCAAATTTTAAGAATTACTTTTTGCATAAGTTTTGATAAAACAGGCGCTCCACGTTCAAAATAGTCATTCAACATTCGTGCTAATTCAGTTTCATTTCCTAAGATATCAGATACTAAATTCTCGTTTTCTTCATCAATTTGAAATTCTACTACACCTTCTTCGTCAATAGTCTCATCAGTAAACATATTTTCGTAATGACGTCCAATCTTTTTAAAATGTTTTGGCACCATATATTCGTGGATAGCTTCAGTAAAATCGATATGTAACAATCCAAGCTCTTTTGCTATGTGCTTGGACAAACTGGTTGCTCCACTACCTATGCTACCTATTATGCAAATTTTCAATTTTGGCATTTTTTTATAAGGTATATTATAACATTGATATTTGGTGATATCTTTTGTAAATAATTCTAAAAACTCTTCTTTACAAAAGTAATGGATTTTGTTGTCGTATTTCAAAGAAAACTCTGGATTCCCCTCCCATAAAACGTCATGATCATAATACAAAATGGGGCAATAAGTTGTAGTTTCGCAAAGAAATCGCGGATCGTTGAAGCTAAGAAGATCTTTTGGCGCAGGATCATTTTCGTCCTCATCCGCAAAATCGGGCTCATCAATACGTTCTTCTGTGGGTCGATAACACTGACGTAGTTTTTGTAAAATTTCTTCAATAACTTCCACATCTCTTTTATCGTTTAGTTCAATTTCAATGTACGATTTAGATCGATCCTCTATTTTTAGTTTTAAACTGTCCCAGTCTTCACGATATTTTTCTATAGCTTCGGTAAAGGACGCAATCTGTTTTTGCAAATCTGCATCTGAAGGTTCGATTGTCGTCGTAAATTCTTTTTTAGAATTAAATATTAAATCAAGAGTATCGATTATCACATAATTTACAATATTTTGCATATCTGTAACTGTTTCTTGTAAGTTTGAAAGTTTCATAGCTTGTAATTTGGTATGAATGAGTGGATCATTAGCAGATAAAATCTTTTCATCATTACGTCTACTCTGTTTGTCAGCACTGCTATAGTATTGATAAAGTTCTTCATCAATTTCTCGATTTTCTATTATAGCTACCGTGTAATCCGGAATTAATTTAGAATCGCTAATATACTCCCAATATTCAGGGTCGGACGGGAAACCGTCTATAATATACTTTCCATATAACTGATCAGACTGTGTATCTTCCTCATGTCGAGTGTCTATTGCAGCAATAAATTTACCTATCTCTGTCATTAATTCCTCCGCGGTAGGCTCAATTTCCTTTTGTAAATCATTGTCTGCAATATATTTGGCTATTGCTATTGTTACGTCTTCATCACCTATGACAGGTATTGAAGGCTTAATTGTAACTCTCAATAACTCAATAGGTGCATATTGTGTCATCATACTTTGGTTCATAAGAACATTTCGGCACTGCTCTATATTATCTAATATAGGTAAAATAGAAAGCTGCGTTTTCAGGTCGTTGAATGGACGTAGCTCAACTGGATCCATTTCGACTAGTATACCAAAAGAAGAATCAGCTGATGAGGTGCCAGCATCTAGTTGGCTGGTGGTGAGACTTGAAGCTGGTTGGCCGGAAGTGAGACTTGAGATTTGAGATATGTTGGTAGTAATTTTTGGTTCTTCTTCTCCTTTTTCGTTTACTCCAGCTGTTGAATGGTCTTGTACTTTTTCTTCTTCTACGTCTCCTTCTTCTCCTATTGTTTCTCCTTGCGTCTCTTTACGTTCCTGTTTCGCTCTTTCGATTCCCTCCCTCTCTTTTTCAGCTTTTTGTTGTTGTCTAAGCAATAATTGTATTAGTTTTTTATCATATGCTTTTTTTTCAATAAGTAAAGGTAAGTATCTTTGTAATAGTCCTATAGACGACTTACACCATTCACTCAACATAGCTTCTCTGTCTATTTCTTTCATCTGCCAATCCAGATATCTACCGTCTTCTATAGTGGCTATGATTTCAGAAAAAATATTTTGAGCAATTACAGCATACTTTTTAACTTTTTCAGTTTCTAAAACTGCCTCGAAATTGATTATAGGAGCATCAAAAATCCAAGACAAACATTGAGACATCATAGTTTTTCCAGAACTTTTCGTTCCTGTTACTATAACTCGACAAATTGGTTCTAAATATTTTAATTTCAAATAAGGGCGCGGGTTTCTGTAAAACGCAATGAAATTATTAAGTGAAGACATTAGATATACATGTTTGAAGAACATAACAGCATATTTTGGTTTGCCTATCATTGATCGTCTAAGTTTTAGTTCAACAGGACACCGGTTAAACCATGGCGAGGCATAATATTTGAAATTAACGACACCACTTGTAATAATCTCTAATCCGGCGACAGTACTTGCCCAAAACTCTTCCATATCTTCTGGAGATTCTTCTAAATACAATGGCTGCGGTATAATTACGGGTTGAATTTTCATTAAAATTAACGTTTCAGCAACGTGATGAAGCATTTGACTGACTGAAGTTCGGCCGTCTAATTCAATTACCATTTTTGGATTAAAATCTTTTAATTTCTTTTCTATGTATGGATATACGTAAGTTTTATAAGTGCATATTTGATCAATTACTTTCTTTTCATAATTAAAAGGTGATTTACAGTTATATTTAGGATTAAAAACATTAGAAGCATGCGGATTTTTATAGTCATCGTAATAACATTTACGAGGCCAACTTGGTTCTTGTTTATAATTTGAAACAAATGGTTCAATTATATTCATGCTAGTTTTATAATTTATGAAACTTTTACCTCTCATTTTTACTAAGTCCTTTTCAGGACAAGTAATATGAATGACGATATCTGGTTTAAGACATAGATTAAATAATTCATCAAGCTGACAAAGGAGCGCAGCTAGTTTTGATTCAAAACGAGGTTTTTTGTTAATTATAACATCAGAACAAGTATCTAGCATAAATGTCGGCAGTTCGGCAGGTTTATCTTCTTCTTCTTCTTCTTCAAGACCTTCTTCCTCATGAGGCTCTTCTTCTTCTTCTTCGACCCTTTCTTCTTCATCATTTTCATTTTGACTACTTGCTGATGAAGTCGCTGACCCAGGCGGTCCTTTCTTTTTCTTTTTTTTTAAGTTTCGAATTATTTCTAACAACATTTCATCTATGAACAAAAAGGCTTCTTCGCTATACAATGAATTTATATAGATGAGATGATTTCTTTGAGACGTCACAAAAGGAAGACCTGATATTACATATCCTCTATGTTGAACAACTTCAGAATTTAGTTTAACCTTCAACATTGTTAATATCATATCATATAAACAGACTTTATTCTGTTTCAGATTAAAATCCAAAGTTCTCCCTGTACTACTTTGTTGTGATATTTCATCAAGCAATATATTTTTCGGGCACAAATGAATAATGTTGTACATTTTAGCCATTCCTTCACCAAGATGAAATGCTCCTTCACCCGATTTTCCCAAGATTATATAACATGTTGGCTTAGTGCTCAGGTGCACTTCTTGAGCATCAATATCCGTCCAGACGTCAAAGAATTTGGAGTTCTCAGGGAGAGGGATTCCTGTGTTGTCTAAACCAAGTACTGCAGATGCCAATAGAGGACTAGTACGATCAATTTGTTTTATTTGTGGATTGACATATTTAGTCTTTCCGGTATATACTCGATCGGTACCGATTTTAATTTCTTTTAAATCATATTTGTCTACAACATCTATATTATTTTTGTAATTCTCGTATTCCATCATTTTAATAAACTACATCAGAATGAAATAAAAATGTAAGTGCCATACGTCATGTTGAGTTTGACAATTGATAGACATTTTTAAAATCAAAAAGTATTTTAGTTGGCTTTTCAATTTTTTTTAAATACCTACTAATTTTATTTTGATGCTCAAGAATCTAGAAAAAGTAATTAAGGTTCCTTAATTTTTTTGTTACATAGAAATGGCACTAATGGACGGCTATGTACGTCAAGTAACTCCATACTCGCGCGCAACGGACTTTATTCGTAACATAACACTATATAGTCAACAGCGATTTTGTTGCTCTAGATCTGAGAGTGCTTTTGGGATGGCCTTGTAAACTAGCTCTTGCTTTTTTTTTACAGTTTAAAACTTCAATGAAATTGAAATATAACAATATGTACGGCGAACAAAGGGGGGTTTATTTTAAGACCAAGACCAAGTTGGTATCAATACAAACAAGTTTTGTATGAGACAAAATGTTTGTCACGTTTCCGAGATATAAGCTATCACAGTTTAAGTCCATTCACTGATGGCATCTTCAGCACAACTTTGATTTGATCAGACACGCATAAAACGTGTATCAATCGATAGCTGGCATCAATACAAACAAGTTTTAAATGTTTGTCACGTTTCCGAGATATAAGCTATCAAAGTTAAAATCCATTCACTGACAGCATCTTCAGCACAAAACTGACAAAACACTGTTTTTAGTCGCCAGTTTTAGGGTTCCGTAGTCCTGATTTTTTAATGTGTATATATGTAACACCGACAAAATGGTAAAACAAAATTTTGTAAAATATTTTTTTTACGGTAGCTCCCCTACATTTGAAGTGGGGATAACATTATTTTTGTTTTTTCGTCCCGTTTCGTGTCCCATCGTGTGGGGTATCGTTGAATAGGTCTTTTAAAATGACTTGAAAATTATAGCGGTTAAGATAACTTTATTCGTTTAGCAGTAATAGTCGTTGAACTTGGGTGTTGGATAATTTTGTAGCAAATACCAAATCCTTAGAATAAATCCTCTAAAGTGACTAAGATGAAGTATTTGCTGTAGTTGCTAAACTGACAGATGTCAAATTTGATCTATTATTTTTCTTTCTTTTTTTAATTATTAACGGGCTACTACGGAACCCTACACTACGAGTGGCCCGACACGCACTTTGCCAGTTTTATTCCAATATGGCGGCGCGAGCGGCAAAGATACTAGAGATGGGTCGTCGACGAACTTGGCGTTATTATAGAAACTAGACCGTCTATTTTTGTTCATCAACTAGTTTATGCGTCGACTTGGCTAAGCAGACGTTTTAAAAAAACTTTGCAACGAAGTCTACTATGGTGACGTTGACGTAGGCAGTAGACTAGAGACTCCTCTGTGCTGTAGGTACATGAGCTTGAAGCAAATCTACTTATTTTTTAAAACGAAATCCGTGCACACCTTTTTTACGTTATAGGTAAGTATTTTGTTTTATAAAAATTCTCAGGCTCCTCTGTTAATGATCACAGATGTTTGACCTCCCTTTATTTACTATTAAAAAACAAAAGAAAGGACCAAGGAAGAGAAAGTTTTTAACTGTTTTAGTATATAGCGTAAATAAGCGCTTCATTCGCGAACTGAATTACTGGACGTCGTCAACTATTCGACTTCGACTAGTCCATCGCCAATAACTTTCGCAACAAAACAATAAAGAAATAAAATAATCGCTCAAACAAATTTCAACTCTAAATCTAGCAAGAGAGTTCAAGTCTACGGATTCGCCTAGTCCATGGATTGTTGGTGAACCGTCGATTCGATCACAGTACGTCGACGGTCGAATTAACTAGTGCGTTCATTCAACGCTCATCACTAAAAGATACGAGGTGCCAAGTAAAAATCGAAAAGAGCACGTCAAAATCTACATATAAAACCACCAATTTTCAAAACTCCCGGAAAGCTTTCCAGGTAACCCTCTTTTTGAGCCCCAAATGACTGGACTATCGATTCTTATTTGATTTTAGATCAAAACGTCGTGTTTTTGTTCTGCCTTATAGCAAAATAAATCGTATCTTATAGTGTATGTGTAAGCATATTTAAAAATGTAAAATCTGTGACTCATGCTAGTTGTGACTAAAATTAAAACGACCAATCTACAAATTGTTTATTTGTAGTGCATTGTATGTTTACTCGTTTTTTGGGTAAGGTTGGCGACCACTGTCCCCATACAAAATTCGTCGCTTAGCACTTCCACTGTTTTTTCTGTTCTGTGAAGTCACATCATTTGTGACCAGTGCAATGTTCAACTGTTCACGCGGCGTCATTTAAATTCGATCACCCAATTTTAATTTTATTGTTGTTAATGAAGTATAATCTAACACTGCTTTGATATAAGGTCAGACAGAGGTTTTTCAAATGAAAGTTTTGTATTATTAAACGGTCCCTCTCATAGAGAGGAGGCCTGTGTCCCAGCAGTGGGAACATTAATAGGCTGATGATGATGATGACTAATTTTCTCCATGCTCAAAAATTCATTCATTCATTGCAAATAATAAATTGAATTAATGGCGGCTTGAAAGTAACTGTAGTAACTGTCTAACAAAACTTCTTAAAAGAAATCAAAGATATGTATGACGATTGATACACATCACTCACCTTTTAATATTTTTCTATAAAAAGTAGCAATCCTTTATGTTTCTTTAGGTTTTTACAAACACTTAGTTTTAATGATGAAATTAAATTTCATAATTATGTTTCGATTCACATCGAGTCTCATAATTTGGTTCCCATCAAAACAAAGGCAAAAAATATAAAAAAAAAACTGATACTTATTTTCATTAGGATCAATGGTGCAGAAGGGGAAGTTTTCAGCTGCTGCTTGGCTTTTTGTCAACACATTGAAGAATGTTGACTTTCCAACATTAGGCACACCAACAATGCCAACTTTTAAGTTTGTGCCCACTCGGCCAATTAAGGGCTTTTTCTCAGGCTCTTCTACTTTTTTAGGAGGCATTCTGAAAAAAAAAGTAGTTTAATTGAATTTTTAATTCATCGAAGAATACATAACTATTTGTAGTTAGTAAAAATAGTAGGAGGGAAAAAATAAACCTTGCACTGCAACTAACCTGCCAAATAACGTTGCAACTGGTGTGATAAGATGTTGAATAGTAACAGAGAAAATTAACTATTCATACAAAAATAATTTGATAAGTCTCCCCAAATTCCCATCATACATAGGTCAAATAAAGCCATTAGAAAAAGTGACAGCTGATAGTTCAGGGTACGTCCACTACATACCCTGAACTATCAGCTGTCACTTACTACACTAATGAATAGGAGAGGTTACTTTTCTTTTTATTTTCATATAATAATAATAAATGTATTTATTTCTCAAAAACATAGCACTTTGCACTGTATATATTGTTTGAAAAAATGTTAACATTATGACGCATTATTAGATTAAGATTCATTTTAGATTTTTTTATTAGATTCTATCTTTTAAACAAGGACTAGCCTGTATCTTAATAGATAGGGTTCAGCCAAATGAATTCTTTTAATATTCATAACCAGAAACAAGTGAAGAATATAATTTGTATCACAAAGATTTGAACAGTACGGTCTGTACTCTGCCAAAACAGATATGAGCCGAACTATGTGGAGATGTGATACAACCAATCACAGAAGAGAAGAGAGGCACAATGCAGATTTAAAAAATGGGATTGACTGATTTCCGCTTGTCTCCGCTTTGATGGAGTCTGGGCCTTATAATGTGAGCCAAGCCTACCTGCATGAATAAGCTTCTCCCCTAACTCTTATGTATTTATTGCACAATGCTGTAGCTTTCATTAAGATATTCAATAAACAGCTTATTCCATTCTGTGGTCACAAGCATTCTTCAGGGTAAGCATTGCGGATTGCACAATAAATGAATGAAGGAATTTAAATTGTGTTGCACCATAATAACAATTATTTTATTATTGCACCATGTAGGATTATTGTGCATCTTGCTTACAATACAATATGGAGGTGAAGACCATGCAGGTCTTACATACACAAAAACATTGATGCATTTGGGACATCAATGTTATTGAGCAATAACTAGTAATAAAAGTTTGAGCTAAGGTATCAATAAATATTATTACACAATGGAAGTATTTCACAATGTTATTGTCTAACTCTAAGCCAACAATGTGTAAGTCACTACTTACACATTGTTGGCTTTAAGTTTATACAATAACAATAATTAGTAATTGTTTATAATTTTACATTTGAACCATCTATGTAGAAATCCAGAAATTGTGTCACTACACCATTTCTGGATTTCTACTTAGATGGTTCAAATGTATAATTTTTGGCACTATTCTAGACCGGAAATAACCACTTGAATAAAAAACTAAGGCTGCATTTACTCAAAAGTAGGATACTTGAAGGTAATTGAAATTTTCGAGTTTTGTTTACTGCAGCATGAATTTATCTTTTAACTTGCAACTGCTATTGAGAGGCCATGTTAGACCTAATGCTAGAGCCATAGGCAAAATACTATTACAAAATTCTATTACTCTGTTAGGTAATTATTTGATATTGACTTTTAAATGTGGTTTTGTTGATAAGGCTAGAAAGGGTTCTCAGAAGAAGTTATAGAGAATGGAAATAGATGGAAGAAGACATAGGTAGTGGAATTTGCGCCGGTCCTTAGAAAATTGTGTTATGGGCGACGAGATAGAGTAGACATCAACGTTAAGAATTTGAAATAACTTATTAGTTTAGTTTGTTGTGTTGTTAGAAACGAGATAACCTCTAGCAGAAAAAATAAAATGTATGTAGTTACCTGATCTGTATTTATTCAGTTGATGAAGGAATCTAAGATGACACCACACCACCAGATTAAACTTCGAATTTTAATTAACTTCGATATATTTAGGCTTCAGAAGCGGAAAGAAAACGCAAACGTGCCACTCGCAATAAAATCTATCCGGCAAATTTATATATATATATATACGACTTATTTGACATTTAACTGCAACAGATAAAAAAGATTTTAAAGCCAAGTGCACACGTGGCATAAATTCGATGGTAAGTCGCTGCGCATAGACTAATATACGAGTATTTAGAATGAGACAGCTGTGGGTGATGGTATTACACACTGTGTGTAACTTACGTCGAGTGGGGGAGCTCGCCATGATGTAATCCCATGATCAAGTAACGGGTGTGAGCACCGTGTGTATGAGCAAGAAGGCCGTATGTCTCAACTCTGTAAGAGCGGGCTAAAAATGTTAGCTTCCCGGCTGCTCTCAAAAAAGTGAAGGTGAAGGTGACGGTGAAGGAAAATATCATGAGGAAACCGGCATGTCCTAGAACCAAAAATTCGAAGACATGTGACGTCTACCAACCCGCACTGGGCCCGCGTGGTGGATTATAGCCCATTCCCTCTCATAGAGAGGAGGCCGTGTTCCAGCAGTGTGAACATTACAGGCTGATGTTAATGATGTTAAACCAATCTACCCATAAAGAAAAATGCAAGGAAACTATATACTAACTGGAATGAGTACGAACAAAATGCTAAAAAAATAAAAAAAACCTCTATCTCAAAAGCTTAGTTTAAATTTGGACAATGGATTCAATAGAAAAGAAAAAAAAACGAAACGTTCCGAGCGAGAAACCGACCAAGGTGGATGGTGTCTCTGTCTTGCCTTGTCACCGATGTAAACAATATGGCCGATACATTTTCGCGTTTAAGTCATTTAAGTACTTTTATTGTATATAAGTGAAATAATCCGCTTTAAATATGGAAAAATTGTGTTGTGTGAGGGGTGTAGTAGTAAGGGTTTGCTGGATGTGGAATTTCGTTTTTTAGGGAAGTTTTTTAACTTTGGTTGTATTATACGACTAGTGTTACCAATGTTTGAGATTGACAAACGGGAAATATCCAAATAAATTAAGTAAGTAAGTTCGAAGTTTCGAACATCGTTGACGTACATAGTAATCAAAAGTGTAATAGATCAATTAGAAACATCGGACATCTCACATGGTTTCGGTAGTACCTAGTTCGGTTTTTAAATACAAATATTGAAAAGAAAAGAGTCCGCCGCACCGTGCCGGGCCATGTCGGTCCTAAGGATTTTTCCATGCTTCTCCAGCAAAAGAATCCATTTGGCGAGCTGCGAGTGAAAATGAATGGTTTCGGAATATAAAATAAATATTGGCGAATGTTACTAAAACATTATAGGTAACCAGTCATAGCATGAATATGCGATTTTCTATGTCTGAAAAAATATATAATATTAACGGAGTCCTCGAATCCCCGAATACAAAAGTCGTCTGGATAGACAGGTTGCAAAATGGATAATTTGCAACTGGACGTACAGACATACATTTATTAGTTAACATAAAAACATATATGTCGGATCCGGTCATGAGTACGGACGGGCGAATGGATCGAAAGCGCGCCAGTGGTGACATCACGCGACCTACTTACCAGTCTACCCCACCATGGCGTGCTTGTACAGAGTCCTGATGTTAACAGCTCGAGGAGGACATACTGAGTCTGATCCTCCGCTAGGAGTAATAGTGTTCTGTGGTCTGATCGCAGCGGAGTTAAGACGTCTTGAAACTGTAGCCGATTCATTGTGCCTAGTGTTATTGTGTGAAAGTGTAACGTCAAGTAATTTGTTAGTTTACTCAGTGTATCAGTTTGAAAAGAGTAACCATGGAGTTTCTTGCCGGTTCTTCTCCATGGAAACGACCACCCCGAACCGTGCACCATTAGGCCTATGTGAAATAAAATACTTTGATAGTTAGCGTATCGCATCATGTGTGTTTTCATTGCACGAAACCCATCTTCTGCCCACATTATGCTTGAGCCTAACGAATCAAATCCTGACAACCCGACATATATATATTTTTAGATAAATAAAAACATATATATTTTTTAGTTAACATAAAAAGTTAATGACATTTCATCATCATGAAATAATAAAATAACAGCTACTCTTACACTGTCTCAAGAGTTAGTATGATTATTGGACACCCTATTAGAAAGAGACATTATCTCCTTACTCTTGAAGCTTTCTCGCTCGGAACGTTTTTGGCTTGCCCGTCCTCATTCCAGTTAGTATAAAAGTTTCTTGGAAAAATGAAAGACCTGTTTTTTTCATCCACGCCATCTACTGTTAAATCTTCGTAAAAGTAGGAAATATGTTCTCACTCACGTCTGTGTGTGTAAACGACACTATATTGAATGGCAGATTTTAAAATACACCTTTGTGTCGAATTGGGTGGATTTTGTGGCAATGATATGACCCAGTTCGATAAAGCGTAATGTCCGATACCTGCGGTTTCTACTCCTACGATTTAATAATTTTCGAATTACACAAAAACCCAAATAAACTAAAAATGTTGACTTCAACGCCATCTCTCGGGGAAATGGCTGGGAGCAGCCTGTATGATTCACCTTTTTTTTTTTTTTTTTTCGGATGGGAAATCATCAAATGACTTCTCCCGCTCTGGGCGGAGCAGGAGGTGTGTCAGACTTTTACTGACTAAAACCCATCCATGTTCCTTCCTCGCCCTTTGTGTTCCGGGGCCACGGTATCTCTTTCGAATAGTCCCGCAGCCTGTATGATTCACCTTGAGATCCAAGATGTATTTCTCGCAAGCATCATTGTTGCAACCGAATATTTTCAAGTAATTAGCGATCGAAATGTACCGATTTTGTCGTTATCTCTGTCGAGACTGCCGGCCCAGATGGGTGGGTCGCATGCCAGAAGAATAGTGCTTGTACCTCTAGCAAATACGATGAGGTTTCTTTTTTTTTTGCTTTTCGCCGATAGCGTTTTAGCCACGTACATACAAAATGGGGAATTCAAAGTTTTCTTTATTACAGAGAAAACAAAAGTTATATTTGAGTGAAAGTTTTATATAAGTATTATAAACGTACAAGTTGAAATGATCTATTTAAATACGAAGTTGCATGAAATGAGCAAGCAATAGGTACATTAATTTATTTGTACTATTGAACACAATCTTTTTTGTATCAAAACTTTTATAAGAACAAAGCAACTCAACCAATAAAATAAAAAAAAACCCTTCTCACTTGTGTGTGAATAGCAATGAAAAAATCAGTTTGATTACAGGTGTCATTAAGTGTCTAATTGCAAGCGTGTTGAAAAATATATTATTCTTATAACATAAAATATCTATGTAGTAAGTGCAGCCCATGGAGGTGACATGGGTGCAGGATTTTGTAGGTAAGACATAACAACTGCAGATATTGACAGCATGAAGGAGCTCACAATCTGAAAACAGAAAGAATAAATTAAAACAAATTCAAAAATAACTTATTTCACATTGTGTGATGGTCCTGAATCTCAATTTTGTATGACTTGACTGAGTTGTTGGTCTAGTGGTGGCACGTGCAGTAGCATGAGGTCCTGGGTTCTAGGAACAATGTGTTGTTGGGATTTTCCATTTAATTTTCTCAGTAGCAGGCCAGGGTTCGGATTTGTACCTGGTTGATGGCTATACGGTCGCCCCCTATTACATGGGACTTAAACGCAACTTGGTGCAATTTAGTACTATAAGGTTCGTCTCTGCCGAACCCTTCTGGCTAATATGGGTGTAATGTTTTGTTATGACAGATTTAAGACCAAATGTTCTGTTGAGTGCAGTGTAATGCTAACAGATGAGTGATCGCAGGCTAAGATCCATATCTATAGTCGAAGTTAAAGTAATTACTTGAGTTTAAGTAACTACGAGTACTTATGCAAACATTTTTATGCAATGGACAAGATTCTGAACTAAGTAAGAACCGTCAAAGAATGCAAAGCTGTGAATTCTAACTATTAAAAGTTCTAACTTCTTGCTGTTCTACAGTAGTTAACAAGTTTCAGGACATAAAGCAGAACATCAATATAAATTGATTAAAAAACTTTTCACCAACCTGTTTCGTATCATCTGAAACTCTAGAGTTAGCAAAACTAATACTGGAACAAAAGACGGCAGTCCAAGCGCACCATTTAAGACGCATCATAAGACCGCACATTGAGAACACCATACCTGGAAATAGTATGATTTGTTTTATAATAAAATGTAGGTCAAGGCAGTTGAAGCAAGGTAAAGATAAAATAGAAGAATGTGCTAATACCTAAGATATTCATGTAATCTGTAGTGAGGTCCTCAGCTGGTGCTGATGTCGGTGGTGGAGGTTTGAAGCGACGTTCCCGATCAGCACGTCTTGGGTCTGATGTGAGTTGCATCTGAGAATGAATGAAAGAGTCATTTATTAACGCCATTATAACACGATTTCACAGAAAAAAAAAGACTTCTAATATTGGTAACTTACTAGTATAATAAATTCATTTAAGTTTACTGTCATGCCCATGATAGTAAACTTAAATGAATATTTAATCACTGATTAACATAGAATAGTGGTAATTACTCACCTTTTGGGGTTTTAATACGGGCCCACAAATAATTGAAACTTTCAAGGTATCGTTCTCATAAAATGAACTAGTTTCACAGACTCACAGCTCCCTGTGAAGACTGGAAAGTTTTGTTTTATATGCTTAAAGCCTATTGTAAAAGTATTATCTAATTATTTTAGTTTCATTTCAAGTCTAACACTCGCTCTGAGATCACAGAGCTCAGACAGAACATGAAATTAATGTCAATGTCACAATCATGTCACCATGTCATCATGAAGTGACAGTTCTTTGACAATGACGGTGTGTGTTGCTAGAAAGCTCTGTAGAGATGCAAATATATCTAGGCATTGTTCAGACCGAAGCGGTGGTAGTGGTAGGGCATGCAATATCGCAAGATTTTCAATTCCGGAACTGAGTTCCAATACTGGAGATCTGATTCCGGAATTCCGGAACTGGTTCCGGAACTGGGTAACTTTTAAAGTTTATTTCAAATCAAACAAGATTTACAATAATATCAGTCTTCTAATAAAGTAACATATTAAACATATTTCTTCATCTCTCTCCCTTTTTACTCTAATTAAACATTTTAAACCGTAAAATCAACAAGGCTTATTTATCACACAATATAATTATTCTAGTAATATGAATAAAAAAACGTACGATATTTGAATCGTAGTATGTATCACGTGTTACGAACATTACTTACTACATAGTCTCCTTCCAGTCTTAACATTTCCATTATGAAGTGAGTTAACATACAAATTTAAAAAACAACATATTGAGATCAAGTAAATCACGAAAACAATAATTATTTATTCCTTTGAGAGACGGGCCCGGCCGCGGCCTGTGGAAAGTTCCACAGACTAGTTTGGTTGCGTGCAGAAAAAATAATAATCAAAATATCATCATCATATCATAACATCCTGTACTTTTTATACATCAATCGATAGGGGAAATCATATGGATCAAATCTCTCTTACAAACATGATAAATTAAATGAAATCTAAAGAACAGTTATGAATTCAAAAAGATAAAGCACTTTTATTCATGGTTTTCCTTTCCTTAACGATGGATGTAAAAAGGTACAGAATGTTCTTTGGATTCCCGCAACCTTCACCAGGTCATCGGTCAACCTAGTGGGAGGCCTTCCAACGCAACGTCTTCCGGTTCGCGTTCGCCACTCCAGCACTTTTCGGCGCCATCGGCCATCCGTTCTGCGAGCAATGTGCCCTGCCCACTGCCACTTCAGGTTGGCAATTCTTCGGGCTACGTCAGTAACCATGGTTCGTCTACAACTTCGAGTGTAGAGTCTCCGATCTTAATAGGAGTGGGTGTGACATGGGCATTCATCATGACCTTGGTTTTGTCCATGTTCCCCACCACCAGACCCACTCTTCCGGAAGCTCTACTGAGGTCATCGAGCATCGTATTGAGGTCCTCCATGGTCTCAGCCATGACCACTATATCGTCGGCAAAACGAAGGTGAGTGAAGTACTCGCCATTGACGTTGATGCCTAGCCCGTCTCCTGTCCAGAACCTTGAAGACATCCTCCAGTGCAGCGGTGAATAGTTTCGGAGATATGACGTCTCCCTGTCTCACACCTCGCTGCAGGAGGACAGGTTCCGAGGCTTGGTCCTGAAGTCGGATTGACATGGTGGCGTTTTTGTACAAACACTTCAACACCTCGATGTACCGATAGTCGATTTGGCACCGTTCGAGAGACTGCAGTACAGCCCAGGTCTCGATCGAATCGAAGGCTTTCTCGTAGTCCACCAACGCAAAACAGAGGGGCGGGTTATACTCTTCGGTCTTCTGTATAACATGCCGCAGCGTATGTATGTGGTCCACGGTGCCAAAGCCTTTTCGGAAACTGGCTTGTCCCGAACAAGCCGGTTTCAGGCTGGAAATCGTCAAACCTGCGCGCGAGACGATTCGTGATGACTCTTGAAAACAACTTGTAGACATGGCTTAGAAGTGAGATGGGCCTATAATTCTTCAACCGGGCATTGTCGCCCTTTTTGAAGAAGTCTGTATGGTGTCGGACGTAAAGAATATAGCACCATCCCATATCTTCCCGTGGGTGTCGTAAGAGGCGACTAAGGGACTTACCAGAGAATGGGCAGCAGCGCTCTCTGTGTCTTCTGTAAGAACCGCACTCACTGCGATCGCCAACCCGCCTGCCAAGCGTGGCGATTATGGCAAAACCCCCCCAAATGAATAGTAGGTACTTTCGTGGCATTCAAAAATTCTACTCTGTATATAACATACAAATACATAGCATTCTAGACGTTTACACCCGGTTTAACTGGTTAAATGGGGTGGGTGTATCTACTACCGCTCTCTGCCTACCCCTTCAGAAAACCTACAATCGCGTTCCATGTTTTGTTTACTCAAGTACTTAGTACCTCTATGCACCTTATCACATAAGTTGTGCTGAAGATGCTATCAGTGAATGGACTTTAACTTTGATACCTAGATATGTTGGAGAAATATGGATTTATGTCTTATCGCTAATTTATTTATCTCTCTGTGATGTCTTTGCTAGTTTGAGAGTAAACTAGTCAAGCAAACATGTAAGATCAATCATAATGGGCTAAGATTGATCTTACTATAACTCGGAAATGTGACACTTTAGAACATTTTGTCTCATACAAAACTTGTTTGTATTAATGCCAGCTATCGATTGATACAAACTCTATGCGCGTATACAGATATGAAAAAAAAATATGGCGGAAGTTAGGCTGGGCCAGGCTCCTTACAAAAATCTTCCAAGCCGAGGTGGCGAGATGATCTAGACGCGCATCATGATGGCAATTAAAAAAACCCTACCCAAGAAAAATACTAACTGATGACTTGGCAGCATGGTCACAGACCTTAGCCTGTTCCGTCAGGAACTAATTTATAAAAAAAAAAGAAAACTTTGAAGGCTACTTTTAAGTACATACTTTGAAATATCTGTCTATAATGGACAGGACCGTCCTTGCCAATGGGCTGTCTTCATACCATATCACCACACCTGTAATCCTCGAAGGGTTAGGCAGATGTGTTGGTACCCAATAGTACACCCAGATATCGCCAGTTAGCTTAGGTTAGTTAGGCCTATGTTTAAGTCCCATGTAATAGGGGGCGAGCCTATTGCCATCAATCGGGCATAAATCCAGACTCTGTGGCTAAAAACCCAATAACACTTGGCTCAACCTGGGAATCAAACCTAGGATCTCATGCTCAGCAGTCGCGCTTGCGACCACTGGACAACGAGGAAGTCGCCGTCTAACGAGCACAAAAACACTAAAATTAAATACTGATTCAAAACCAGGACGTCATGATCGCAAGAGCGTCTTTCAAATTTATACAAGGCCAAAACGCCACCACAGGAATTTGCTCGCGTATTGTAATGCTATTTTTATAGAGAATTAAGAAAGCTTCCGAAAAAATAAAAAGAAATCCAATAATTTGTCGTTGACTGAGCTTGGTTAAAATAACTACAAATAACCCACACATCTGCACACACACACACACGCACGTACTCACATACACTCTCACACGACAGTGGATTTTTTTATTTTTTACTCATTACTTCTTTTTATTACTGTATTATCATTTGGATTTTTTCTTTATATTCGTAAAAAGGTATGATGAACTCTTTTACCAAATTTTGTGTTTTAATTTTAAGTAAACGCAAGGCCGGCTCCCAAGATACTGGCGCAGCCTAGTTTGGGGACCTCTGCTTTCTAACTATTTTTGTTAAAACGATTTTGTCATACTTAGTGCTAAGTTAAGAAAATGTCTGTAACAATGGATTAATAAATTTTTCTTATTCATATGACAAATGACAACTGATTTTTATCACACACAACTTTTGAGTCACCGGTGCCACTTTCAAACTTTTACTATTCATCCATTGGTTACATCATACATAATATATCAGGTAGCCTGTAAAAAGGGTTGCCATACGTCCGAACTTTTCGTGCGTTTTGAATGCAGGGTTAAATCTAGAACAACCGGAATTTCCAAAAAAAATATACCCTAAAACATATCACACCGAAGGGTTGGGAAGGTGTACATAATAGTACACTCACATTTCGCCAGTTCTGTTTAAGTAACGTGTAATAGCCCTATTACCATCAACCTTTAACAAATCCAAACTCCGTGGCTGCTGTTGAGAAATTCCTGATGGAAAAACCCAATGACAATTTGCCGACCCGAGAATCGAAGTTTCTGGGTTCGATCCCCGAGTCGGGCGTTATTCCCGCCTCATGCAGTCGCGACCGCTAGATCAACAGTCAACATTTTTTTTTGATGAAGTCAACGTAGGAAAAATCTGTGTCACTTGCGCAAGACTCGAAGACATAGTAGTGGAGATTTATATTTTTCACTTCTCTTGCTCTAAAAGTTCGTCTTTTTATCTTCGTTGAAGACCAAGGCAATCGGTCCAACAGCCACACGAACAACTTCAACTTCATAGAATAACCTCTTTATTTTAATTCGATTCTTTAGTATTCTAAGAATAAGGCAAGGATAGGTACCAACAGCCAAAGTACACAATAAAACTTCATGAAATAAACTTGTATTTTTTATTTCGTCCATTTATTATTATTTTACATGTTGCTGTTTCATTTCCTCGCAATCGAAGTGAAAAGTAGAGTGTACAACTCGTTCATAAAACCCATTTTACACTCTATTTTATATCCATTTCGACGTTTTGGTAAAAAGGTGCGTTTTATGCACTTGATGTACCTACAATCTGCCTACTAATAAGTAACCGTCAATGTTCTGCAACAAACCTATCGCTTTTAAATATATTGTTGTAAAAAAATAGCAGAATAAAATGGAACAATTCAAAAGAAAAAAAGTCCGTCATCAATTGTTTTGAATTTTCTCCGGAGAACTTATTCATAGATCTGGAAACCCTATGGTCTACAAGCTAATGATTCGATTCCGACCGCATTGCGGTCTAGTCATGCATATAAGGTTCAGGTAGGTACAGGTACATTCCTTTCTACCAAAACATATTTATCTCATGTATTTTCCGAGTAATGGTCAAAATATGCAAATGAGCAATTAATGTAACTGGCCACAGAAAAAAGGCAAAATATTCGGTGTTTGGCGCTGGTCTGCTATTGGTCAACGGACCGGCGCACGCCCACCGCCCGCGGCACGCACGCTGCACGCCTCACCCGGCCATTTACATGTGAAATCTAAAATAATACAGCCTTCCACTTTATATTAAATTTTAATAATATAATTGCACTGTTTTCAATTTGAACGGAATAAGGAATTCTATTTCAAAATGACTTCCTAATCTGCCTACCTAGTTACACATTGTTTTCTACGTAATTTTGCGATAGAAATAAGAGGTTTTAATCGTTTATATTTATTGGTATTACGGAAGAGTTTTAAAAGTTTCTTCCATGTCAAGTACTTCATTGCAGTCTGTCAGCAACGAAAATCGTTACTGAAACTGAATTATTAGAGTCAATTCACACCGAGTCGCGACGCGACGAGACGCTGCGCGCACATTTTAATAAAGCGACTCAAAATATAACTTTATTTACTACACGAAAAGATACACATTTAATTGCGATGTGACTCGCGGCACGAAATCACTGGCCTCTTCCAGTACCGTCGCGTCTCGGTGTGAACTAACCAAGTGTTTCAAAAGAAAAGAGGTAAATACCTACATAGGGTGGTAATGGGTATGGCAGTATGACCACTGTAAGTGTGCAGTTCAAGGAGGTGCTTGTCAAGAAAATCGAGAAAACTTGCGTCGATATATGTCAAACTTGGTACATTTATTTTAGTCCTGTGTTTTCCAGCCCGAACAGATAAGTTGGCTGAAGTATACATGGGTAACCCTGTTTAGAAAAGGCATTAATTAAATAAAACAAAATTCATCAACCGAGGAGTACACCTCCATTCCTGCCAACGTGCAACGGTCACAATTCCGCACTTCTTCTTTTCATTTTTCAAGGAAGACATCGTTCGTCCCGCCGTGTCCTTCGTGGTCTATCGGGACCCAATTTGGAGCTTTCCGGTCCCACAGCTTGTTCACCTGCCTAGTCCCATTTAAATTTGACATTCTTGAGCCGTTTTGGAGTGCAGAACACGATTTATTTATGTAACACAAAAGATAGGGCGCTCCTTAGCAACTCTGGAAATCCTTCCATAGTCATTTGCTATATTTACAGTCCAGTCAGCTTTTCGTTAAAAAAACTCATCATCATTAATTTATTTCTTAAAATTTTATGCATAAGTAAAAACTGTACAAAGGCGGACTTAATGCCTTGGGCATTTTCTACCAGTCTACCTTAGGGTGATGCAGAGATAATGCATAGTAGGTGCAATAACACAAAAAAAAAAAACAAAAGAGACCAGAAAATATTTATAACTAAAACATATAAGAATGAATACTTATACATAAATACATACATATAACAAAATATATAAAGTTAAGAGAGATAAACAAGAAAAACTATAATAACTTACTTTTGAGACGAATCTGCCAACTTCTTGTGAATCTCTCTCGAGCCTTCACTTTGAAAGTGAAACGACTAGTCAACGTCCTGATATTCTGGGGGAGCGCATTCCAAAGGAAGACTGCCTGGACAAAAAGCAAGATTTTATAAAGCCAGATCGGTGAGGACAGCGTAGAAGACAGTTATTATCATCTGCCTAGCCTTTTCTGAACTATGTTGGGGTCGGTTTCCAGTCTAACCGGATGCAGCTGAATACCAGTATTTTACATGGAGTGGACTGCCTATCTGACCTCCACAACCCTAGTGGGTAATACGATATCCCTTGGTAAGACTGGTTGTCAGACTTTTTAAGCCACTGACTACCTGTAACGACTGTCAAAGATCTACAAATGACAGCCGGGATCAACAGCTTAACTTACGTGCTTTCCGAGGCACGGAGGAAATTCGGTATGTAAGGGTGGTCACCCATCCACAGACGAAACTAGGCAAGCTTGGCTTAACCTAAAGATCGCGCCCCAGCGGCTTTTTTCTTTAAAAAAACATTTCCATTAAAACGTAGGTACTCCCAATAAGAGAAGATAGACTAGAGAGAAGCCAGGGGGTCTAAAATGGCCGCTTCTTAATATGAATCACGTTAGAAATTTAGAATTCTTAAAATGGACTCTAAGGTTATGAACCTAAAGTCCATTTTAAGAATTCAGAATTTTTAACGTGATTCGTAATAAGATTCTGCTAAAGCGGTCATTTTAGGCCCCCAGTTCTTGCAATTGGCAGATTCTACTTCAGGTTATTATATCTGAGGAGGTTGTTATTTCAAATCTATTCAATTTCACCAATACTGGCGGGATATTTGGAAAAAATCGTAGTCAGATTAGTACAGAGGGTTTTGTTATTAATAGGTGTAAACCTAAGTGCAAAATTATTTTTTTAAGAAAAATAAAGAAAACTTGAATATAACTGAAACCAAAAGACATTCCCCATAGCATTAGGTATGCTGGACGTAGGCAGGTAAATTAAAGTATTCGGTTCATTGAAATAACTTCCGAAAATGGGATAGGTACTTTTTTATGTGGCTTGTAAGTTTTGGCAGAACTAAGCTCTAGTATAATTTTTGTTTTCTAAGGCTCATTACAAAACATTCCCAGTCACAAAAATGTTAATTCAACCGAGTATCTGACACTGCCAACTAATGACGGCAAAAATAGTACGTACTATTGTGCTGTACGTATTATTGTAACGGAAATACCATGGTGCAATTATGAGCGCGAGTGGAGCGTAGCGGGCGCGGGAGCGGGGTGGGGATAATTAAGTAATATGGCGGATTAATTAATAGCCTCTCTGTGAACATCGCTTATACAGTCATCATTAGCTTCGCTGCTGCTATAGGGATGTTTCTTAGGTTATTACGCTGGTATTTTTCAATACCTATCCTAGTACCTACATACTACATTTATCCTAGTACGTACTAATGAAAAGGTACTAACTCTTTGACATACAAAATACTCGTAAGTGCTAAATCCTAAACTACATTGTACTAAAAGGAAACATGTACGGTCAACCAAGCTATTTGGTTTACATTTTCACATGCAAATTACATTGTTAAATGTAAACCAAATAAGTAGCTTGGTCGACCGTAACTACATTTTCTCCATACTTCTCACATCAGTTTGGCACATCAACTATTGTGACTCAGAAACATCGTTTCCCTATTAGCTCTTCATTCTGAAAATACAATTTGTATATCAATAATTTGGGTCTGATTCAGACATGATTCTGGCAAAATTAAGTCAAATTACGCGGCCTGCCTAATTTTATTAGTGATGCGAGTTAATATACGTCATTACGTATATGATCGTCGAGGGCAAAACAATGCTTGGGTGTTATTTAGATAAGATATTTATTATTTAAATCGCCGCAGTAAGTATAGGCGAGAGGAGCCGGTAATTCGGTAATCAGTGGTTGCAAGTTCATGGTTACAAGGTCATCTGGACCCAACGAGATAATTTGGTTTTATTGATAGTCGATGATGCGCTCTAAGTGATCTGGTGCCATCGATCAACTATTTCATGAATACCTTACCTGCGATCGTGGCCTATGGGTTTTTAAAGACCAGGGGGCGTTGACAAGTGGCCAATATCCTTTGGAAGTTCCTAAAGTTCATACCTAAATATTGAATACTGAAAGAGCAAATTTATGTTAAAATATTTCTAAACCAACCCGACAGGGACATATTGTGCTCACCTTGTGCAATAAATACATCAAGTAATTTCGCTTTCAGTGCATTTCTTGTTTCTACTTACAACGTCTTAAGGGGACTACAGGAGCTAAACGCGAGTTTTATAATGCAAAAAAGAACACGATTCACTGGAATAAACAAAACCAGAAAAATATATGATATTGTTCAGGATAATTTAGCTCCTGTAGTCGCCTTAAAGAAGGTTGATTCGATTTTTGGTAGCTTCTGTTCCTATATACATTTAAGTTTCCCAATGCGTCTCCATCATCGTTATCGCTGGTAGATCGTCACCATGTCTACGCCGCCGTCTGGGTCTTCATACTACACCATAGGTATCGGTACCTACTCATCTACCTACAAATACAAAATTAAAAATACCTTCGTATTCGTTTTCTTAAAAAAAACTCTCGTGACCTATTCCAAAAGTAACGGCAATTCTTAAAGACCCCGTTTACTCTCCCTCACTTTTGAAAATATTGAAATATCAAAGCAAAACGTGACACGTGCTGACTTATCGCGTCAAAATTCTTGCGGGGCGGAGTCCTTATTACAACAATGAGAGTCCTGGAGAGCCTAAGGATCCCTAATTCCAGGGTGCAGGTCTAACTTCCGGAGACTGCTGCGCGCCAAATTGTCGAAGAAAGGGTATTGGGGCGCGCCATTGTCAACCGATTCCAACGAATAAAACGGAGTTAACAACATGTAGCGATCGAGTCTTTTGTACCGTCCCGTACTCCTTAATTATGTGGAACAGTGAAAGGGTCATATTTTCTATTAAATTCATACAATTGTTATACATGATGTTTCTTTTTTTTTGTGAAATTATGAATACAGACGGTTTTGTTGTGAAAAGATGTTTGTACTAAATGAAAATTGCCAAGTAGCTATACTTATCTACTCAAAACAGAAATAAAGAGAATACTTGGCTAGCAAAAGAGAAAATAATTGTAAATAAAAGAGGATGAGGGTAACTTCAGTAACTGAAATAAAAAAACTAGCTACGCTGTTCCTCATATCTTCTGGTCATGCATCGTAATGACGACTTAAATTCATTGATTTGACTTATAACCCTTTGTCTTCTAGAAGGGGCAGAGGGCTTCCACAGTAACAGTCCTCCATCGCGGTCTTGAGCTTCACGCTTTATCTCACTCCATGTCAATCCGAAGCTTGTTGCTTCTGCCCTCTCGGTGCGACGCTAGGTTTGTTAGGGACGGCCACGCTTCCTTTTTCCATGATGGCCAAATATACCCAATCCATAGTTGTTGTTTGTTTTTAGAATATTTACTTATAGCATTTCACAAATATAACAACACAGAACTCCTGCCAAACTGCAGAACAGTTTGTCACATATTAAACTTATTTAGTACTTACAACATAATAAGGTACCTAACTAGTTACTAAAAAAAAACCTTGTCTAAACATTGCTTGCTTGGGTACCTATGTATCTAATCGGAATTTCAAGCGTGTGAGTAATCCATTCATAAAGTAGGATAAAAATCTTGGTAATTTGATTCAGGGCTTTTTTTTTTTGTTTTTTTCGTATGGGAAATCATCAAAGTCTCCTCCCGCTCTGGGCGGAGCAGGAGGGAGTGTCAGACTTTTACTGACTAAAACCCATCCATGTTCCTTCATTGCCCTTTGTGTTCCGGGGGCACGGGGTATGTCTTGCGAACAGTCCCGCAGCCCCGGCAGTGATCGGCCCATGCGGACCCCTTCATGAGTTCAGGGGTTAGGCAATACTGCATAATTCAACATGCCTCCTGACAATTTAAAAACAGTGACACATTTCTTAAAAATCGAACATTTCAATATTAATTCGAATCATCCTGTTTGCGTGCTATCGCATGCGGTGGCACGACGAGCGAGTGCAGCGCTATTGTACCCTCATGAGCAGATTACTATAATCATTGCCCCCGTAATGTGGTAAATGATAAGGTGTGCTCTAGGGCCCAAAACATATGCTTTTATAACTCATTCGTTCCAGTAGGTACCCTCGATGGCCGTCGCTCCCAATCCGCGCCAGTTTGTCCAAACAACCCTTGATGGAGGAATTTACAATGCATCGGTTGTTATTTGATTACTATCGGTTTAATGATGTTAATAATACGAGTGTTATTGTGTCTAACTAGTGCTAGTTACAGTCAGCATTTTATCTTCTCTGTCATTGAATAAATGTATGAATATTATCTGTTTTGAGTATGCATGTGGATGGGTATATAAGTAGAGGAAGACCAAAAAATCTATGGATGGACTGTGTTAAGAATGATATGGCAAGAAAAGAAGTGTCTGACGAGATGATAGAAGTATGGAAGAAGAAGACATGCTGCGCCGACCACAAATGAATTGGGATAAGGGCAAGAGAATGATGATTGTCTCTTAATGCCTACATTTTTAAATTGAGATTACTGAAACTTGAAAACCGTTTGGTTTGTCCTCATTAAAAACATTTACCTACGCATTTGTAGAATTGCCTATACATATTCTTGAAGAGCTAAGACACTTCATACTGTGGTTTGGTGTATTTTTGTTTGAAATAAGTAAGCATTCATCATTCCCAACCTTCCTTTGGCGAATAGCCGACCCTGCAAAACAATAGCTGATACTCGACATTTCTGTTACCTACTTAAAACAGCAACGCACCATCTTCAACTGGCACTCTCCTACGTATTTACCTACAGCCTCCGATATCCTGAGCAAATCGCTCCAATCACTTCTAATTACAACACAGTAATGCTAGACCATTCGTTGCTGGCAGGCTACCTACGAGCTACGCCTAGTTATAGCTAGGTGCACAGGCACGCAGATCAATCGGCGGGATCGGCTCATTATGCAGCATCCATGAGCACAGACGCGGCCTGTCATTACGGCAAATGGAGGCAAATTGCGCACATCTAACGCACTGCCGCCGCCGCCGAACCGTCGGTAATGCCGACTGCCGGTAAAAGCGTGAACTCGAATCGTTTCGGTATTAACGTGTATGGTAATGAGGATTCAGGCCTATGGTGGGTACGTACTACTATAGCTATGTAAACTGTGGTAAACTATGTTGTAAGTAGCGATTGTAAAGGAAACTGCAAACTGTAGCTACAAAGGAAGAGCAAACAATGCACAACTTTCAATATTTTAAATACATCGCCCTCATAATGGTTTAAGAACTTTATTTCTTAAAAATAAATATACATTCACCTATATGAGAAAAATCTTATTTCTACTTAAAATACATTAGCAACGCGACGGTTACACAACAAAAATAGTTTAGATTAGTACTTTACCCGAAGATAGCTTAAAATTTTGAATCCACATTGACCTATTCTTCGGGTCTCCCAACTTAGTTTCACGTGGGATGAAGCTTAAAAGATGGTCGTCGAAAGCCTAATTTTCCTATGGGTCAGCATTGCAGAGTAAGGTTTTCAAAGAATTCGTCATAACATAAGAGTTACGTCCATATAAAGAAGCATAGTCAAATCCGTAGCAAAGTTTCAAAAGACACAACGTTTACAATCTTGATTATTTCATGCTACGGTCTTTTTCGGGATAAAAGTCGTCCGTCTGGTAAAATTCTAAATTTACTTAATCATAACTTCTTCGCCGAAAACGAGATTTAAGTAAAAAGATAACATTACATGATTGCAATATTCGGTGTGCAAAAATACATAAACTGAAACCTTTTCCTATCAGGTACAAAAAAGTGACTACTTACTTGTGGATAGTTACTTGTTTATCGCGTTTTCGTACAATCGTACGGAATAAGGAATCCCTCTGTTGGCATCCTCAACATTTTATTATTAATATTAATTTGTTGTCTTGCAACACTTTATCTGTCATGTTAGTGTCAATGTCAATATTTTATGTCATATCAACAGTCAGTTCAAGAAAATATAGCATCTCGATTGTCTCTATGAACAAGTCACGTTTTTTTATTCCATAAACCTCTTTCTCAATTCTACCAGCCAAAAACCTAGACAATACAATCCTTAACACCCTCTAAATATAGCCGTTGTAATTCAGCTGAAACTTAATAAAAGTAATAAAAGTATATTCAATAGTTGACGACCCGAATGGCGCAGCGGTAGTGAGGCTGCCTTACGTTCTTCGGGTCCCGGGTTCGAATCCCGGTTGGAGCAAATGTTTGTGTGATGAGCATGGACATTTGTTTCCGAGTCATGGATGTTTATATGTATAATAAGTATGTATTTACAAACAAAAAGTATCTATGTAGTATATCAACTATCTGGTGACCACGACACAAGCCTCGTTGCTTAGTGTGGCACTAGATGGCGCTGTGTGTTAATGTCCAGCGATATTTATTATTATTATTATTAGTTCATCAGTTTCGCTGAAATCAGAAAGGATCCCGAACAAAGAGATTTAAAAGAATTATAGGTATAGAGCGGACATTGGGAATAATGTTATACAAAAATTTTTATTTGAACATTTTCGATTTTGACGCACGAATGTTACCTGACAAGCGGGCGTATGACACTAGACAGAACGATTTGTTACAAAGAGGAACAAGTATTTGGATTACGATTTTCTTAGTCTTATCCCGTCTATCGCTCGTAAAGATTTGAATGTCTTTATCCCGAATTATTTTAAGACAGTTTTAGACAATTGCGATACTTTACCTCAGCCGTTTAAAATATAATTTTTCTCGCATCCTTCATAAATATTTACAACAGGGCTAAAATATAATTGTTCGTCACACATGTTCACTCGTACATAGGGTAAGGAAGATACCTAGCAATTGGTACTCATTCAAGAAAATCATCTAATTGTCACCGGTCTATTATTTGCCGTAATTTGCGTAATAACCAGTGCCCTTGTGTCGGTAAATGCTACTTATGTATGCTCGTATGTACATACTTAGTCACGATTGTGTTCATGTGTTACAAGGTACTGCATATGTAAGTACACAACGAACTGCATCTTTGGGAGTACACCGAGGTAGGTAATTTCCTCGAAAACGACGTTGATGACGACGGTCGTTAGGAAGGTTCTCTGGTACTTAAGACTATGGTTTTAAAAACTTTGTAAAACAAGGAAACGGCGTTAATACAAATAAATACGGCGGCAAGGTTTGCGCAGTGGCTAAGCGATAGGCTGCTGCGCTGCGCGTCCCTGGTTCGATATCCGCACGGAACAAATATTTGTATGACCTGCATGTGTGTGTATTCCGGGTCTGGCTGTTTGTGTATAAGTTAAAATGTTTGTAAACGCAGTCACGATGCAGGAGAAATTACTATTGGGGGAAAAGGTTGTAGAAAAAAATACTTATGATGTTATTGCATTTCGTAATAAGTACCTAAAAGTGTTGTGCTGACCACTACATGTACACCAAAAACGTAGTTAAATGAAGAAGATAGGTTTTTAATACTATTAATTTCTTGTTATGTGTATCGTATATACTTTCATCGGCATTCAATAAAAAGCTGTTATTTTGAAATTACAATCATACACTTCCCTTTTTTTTTAATTTGTGTAGATTACCTATAAGAATTACAATGTTAGTGACACTAATCTGAATGAAATGCATAATTCACAAAAAGCATTTAAAGTGAAATTATGTACGTAAATAAAAAGTTAGGAACCATCAAGTGTGTTTCGTAGACCGTGCTACGCCGGATCTACGGCGGCGTAGAGGCTCTATCACTCACTTTAAGATAACCATAACGTTAAAACTATGTTGTATTATGGAAAATACCTATCAAAAGAGTCTTATTAACGTAATAGGCCTATCAAAATCGACCTATTCGAAGACATGAGAAAAAACAAAAGTTATGGCGTAGCAGGCAGATAACATTATAACAACGAAGTAAAACCCTTTGCAAAATATATTTGCCACAAACTGAGTTTGTGTCAAATATAATTATTGTGTTTATACTGTGTTGATGATGTTGTGATATTTGGCTATATTAGGTATTACAATTGCTGGTACAGATGTATTGAAGCTTAAAATAATTGGTTTGGTTCGCTTCAACATTGTAGAAACGAAAGATTTTATGCATGTTCCTATGATAAGTATGTGCTTATAGTTATGTCGTATGTTCTCATTGTTTTTGTCCTTTATAAGGATAACGTTATACGCTAGTTGACGCTAGGACGCATTAGTTAAGACCAGTTGCAACGATTTTTTTCCGTGTGGTAATTGACAAATCACCTCCATGAATATCACCTAAAGATTTCTAGAAACATAGGTTAAAATCGTCGTGAAATGATCCGAATTTTGTATCACATGAATCCTTTCAATAGCTAGTTGTAGTACATTTATACACATACGACAAACCACCGACACAACTACGCCAAACGATACGCAAACAGCGTGATTATCTCTGACGCAAATAACATCAAATTAATATGCGGTTTACAGTACTGCTAGTAGATACACATAATGTTATACAGGTCCTCATAACAGAGGAATTATTCGCATCAGAGAGTTCAGTAACGAGCGAAATGACATCAAAATGAAAATTATTTTTAATCGTGGCCAATTGGCGTGCGGCGTGACGAGCTCTAACCACGGGCTCGCTGCTAGCCAAGCGTGGCCTTAATTAAACGGTAGCTCTGACAACTGTGCCAACGGCTCATGTTCCTGTGCTTTGTTGTTCGTCTCTGCGGTAAGCCGGGAATGTTCGTGAGGAAATTTCTGAGTATGAATGTAGATTGTTGTAACAAAAAAAAACAACAACAAAATATCTGTCTGTGGGCCTAGCAGGAACATCAGTTCAAACTGTTTTTAAATTGAGATTACTCGCGTCGCAGATTATATTTGTTTAGTTTAAAGGGTCCAAAATACTTAAGGTTAAGGATGTTCGATTTCAAAATCATTCGTTTTACCGAGTGTTCCTTCTTGGGTCTCTGTTTTTAACTTCATCAATTTCATTTTCGACATAAGATAATAAGTCATTTATTTTCTGAACAAAATACATTGTGTAGAAAAAAATATATTAAAGTTAGATTATTAATGATTAGATACTTCATAATAATAAAACAAATCCGTGGGAACTCAACTCTCGGATTCCATACACCTTAGATCCCTCTCCTCAACAGAAACCTACAAGTATTTGGGTATGTCGGAAGCGTTAGGCATTAACGTAACTGGCATGAAGCAATCGTGGAGGGAGCGCTTTTTTGGCCGCCTGAATAAGGTGCTAGGCAGTCTTTTGTCAGGCGGAAACAAGGTGCGCGCCTTCAACGGTTGGGTCATGCCGGTTTTGGATAATGGTAGTATCACGTTGTATTGGGATTGACCTATCACCACTGACAGGGCTGTTGTTGCCAATAGGCCTGACATTGTGGTGATAGATCGATTGGAGCGTCACACGATGATTGTTGATATAACGGTCCCGCATAACGAGAACCTCGTGAAAACAGAGAAAGATAAACAATTCAAATATCTAGATCTGGCTCGCGAGGTTGTCGACATGTGGGACGTAGGTACAGCAGTCATGCCGTGCGTGCGTGCCGATAGTCGTGTCGGCGAATGGCTTAATAGCCAAGAGCCTCGACCAACATCTTAGGAGGCTCTCGCTTGGCAGCTGGATCAAGGGCTTGATTCTGAAAGCAGTACTTCTGGACACGGCACGTATTGTTAGGAGGTTCCTCTCTCAAGAGCCCTGACCACCGGCAGCTCCTACCCTGTTCCCAGCGCTGGTGGACTACTGTTTTTTATATTTTTAAATGTTTTTGTAAATAGTTTTATTAAGAAATATTTAAAAATGTCAAAAATATGTATTTAAATGAATAAACGAAACAAATTACAAAAAGAAAATAACAATAGCTCCTTTTTACAAACAAGCTAGATCCATTCAGTTTTGAATGTTTCTGATATAATTTCAATAAAGATCAGTCACCAGAGTTGATCTTATGTACCATTGAATTTGATTTCACAGAAATCACAATCTTTAAATGGTGTCTTAGTAATAGTATAGGTGAACTTTATCGATATTTTCTGATTTAACCTTTAAATTTAATAATCTAGGTACCACTTATTTGTAAAAAGCCTGCAGCGATATGTGCCTTAAATGGTAGACGCCAATTTGTTCCTTGGGTACATTATTATCACGTTAGAATCGTGAGTGGTTGTCTTTACAAGTAACTATATTTTATGTAGCTACCTAAGCTGATTATCTAGCTCTTGTACTATTACGTCAACCTGTATAAGTATATAGACAGCAAATGGATTGAATTGTCCTATCATTTACAGAATCGGCCTATACGTTTCCTCTGCTGGGACACAAGCTTCATTCTGCGAGAGTGAGTGGGACACCACGCATGCCCTTTGGAAGTGCGTAGAAAGCCTATCTTTAAAGTTACATTAATACACTATAGAACTTAGCTTGATAGGATTAGGCTTCTGTTTGGTGTACAGGTGTGTCTAAACACACTGGCAGCAACAACTCAAAATTAGGCCTCTTTCGTGTAGGTGGATGCCATATTTCTTAGATTTTTTTTTCTAGGACAAGTCGGTTTCACTGTATTTTCTTGTGCCGATCTAGCACACTTAGGTAACAAGCTTAAAATATTGATGTTAAATCCACTCAAATACTTTTATATTTGACCGGGTAGCTAAAAACGTTAAAGGGCAATAACATACACAATGACCTAGCCGTTAATCCCGATGAAGTTATATGTGAAAGTGTTTTAGGTACTCTTAGTTGTGATTGGCATAAATCGTCAAATCTAATATGGTAAGCATTAGACTGACAAATGTGCTAACGTACAGAAGATTGATTTTGATTTTTGAAGAGTCTTTAGTATTTTCCGATGATGGCTAGTAGGGTTCTAGAAACATATATGTTTAGTTTAAACAACCACGTAGTACGTTACGTACGTTACCTATAGGTAACGTACGTAACGTACTACGTGGTTGTTTACACATATACCGATACAAACAGAAATACCATAGTTCAATTAATTAATAGGGTACACTAACGTCTTCTAAATGACGCATGATTAACTGAAGTGTGCATAATTCATACATACAATTGCTACTAGAAAGCACCATTAAAGCAATTTTACTTGTATCGTTCCTATAGCGGACCTCATCACGTTTTGACTGCCCTGCTTAACCATATAATCACTACTGAAATATTTCACTCCACTTACAGTAATATCGCGCATTAAGTCGCTATCGCGTGTGTAATTACCTAAGTTGAAACAATACAAAATAATAAAAGCGAATCGGGCGCTGGCTATTTGCATTTCCGATGGACGGTGGTCGGGGCGGCAGGTGTTTTTTCTTTCTGGCCCTCTGATGTTCAGCGCGCTAGAGCGAGAGCTCGACCACTCTCTTGTACCGTTCTGTTTCTCCTTGCCTCATACGAAATTATTATTTTGATTACGTTTAATTTGCATACGGCCTGCGGAGCGGCTGCCCCGAGGCCGCAGGGCCGGTGCGCCGCCCCGCGTCGTTACGACCCCTGTACTTTTCTGTAATGTTTTCGCCATTTTCAACAAAATTCCTCACAAATCATATAATTTCAGGTATCATCATGGTTATTACGAAGAAGCGCCCGTAGTCCTCGTACCTCTGTAATAGGTCGATCGATGCTCAAATTCTTGATAACTACGAGTAATCAACATAGAACCAGCCCCGGCAGGCTTAATGATCCGACGTCTTCAATTATTGGTAATATCAGACGTTTAAACGTTCTTAGGAAGCTGACTGGCAGGTTTGGTTGGATGGCAAGACCACTTATTTATTCCTAAGGTCACATTTCATAAACGACTGCTCACACGCATGTCATATTTATGTTTTAAATGTCTCTAGAACGCCTACGTAGAGTCATTGCAAGATGTAAGGTAATCGCCACAGAAATATCAACTGCCGTGGATAATCATTCTTGGATTGTGCAATGGGATATTGGGAACCCATGTTCTCAAATACCAATGAAAATAACATAAAATTGTTTGTAATAAGGGATTTACTTTACGAAACACATAATAAGAGCATGTCGGGCGGCTTCTGTTCGGCGCACACGCATTGGTGTGGGCCGGTCCAATCGGCGGCCGGGTCACGCCCACATGCGCACAATCTACTTTATTCTCACATTACTTGCTATAAAACCCACGTATATTGTCGGCTTACAAAATGTTGTGTGCATCTATTTTGTTTGTTCTCGTCATAACGACCTCCCAAGTTTGGTTTAACATTTATCCTTTTGTTAAAAGATTTACAGAGGCAGGGCTTTTGCCAAATACTGTAAAATACCTACAGTTGCTCTACCCGCAAGCGGAATTAATTGTTCTTCCTATGAACTATTTCAGAATTGATTTGACTTTTTAATATTTTCTAGAGAACCCTTATTGAAGCAGTCTAATCAAACTATCACTATTTCTGTGAATGACCTGGTTGCTAACTATTTTAATGTTATGCAATACCTGTTCGGTTCAGCTGTTCTTTCAAAAAAGAATGTTATAACCTGCAGGCTTTCTATTTAAAAACGAACAGAAAACTAGAGCTGTCCAACAAATAACTTGTACAAAACTATAACGTATCATTGGAGACAATTGGTTGATCGATAGCTGTCGGCGATATTCCTATTGGGCTTTTCATCGACTTTGATATCCGGGACATAGTGAGGCTGCGCCTAATGACATAATCGCGGCCTGCGGCGTCCGTCGCGGGATCACAGTTATTACGGGACGAGCGGTGAGCGTAGCGGGCAGCGGGCCGGGATACTGTTGCAAATTGATTCGATGCTACAGGCACTGCGACTGTATATACCTGACCATCTATATAGTAAATAGACACACGTATATACCTACACTGGAAAACAACGTGATCAAACCGAAAAACTCATGTTCTAGAAAAAAAAAATCGAAGTAATGTGACGTCTACCAATTAGTATTGAGCCCCTTAAGTATGGTATGGTATTTTAACTCCAACCACTGGTTACTGGTTTACTGGATCAGCCAAGTACCAGCTTGCAAGCGTTAGAAGCTATTGAGCGACCGACGTGCCAAAAGGCTCATAGACAACGACTCCGACGTCGAAGCCAAGCTCCAAAGCCTTGAACATCGCCGCAAAGTTGCCAGCCTATCGGTTTTTAATCGGTTATATTTCGGAGAGTGTGCTTTGGAATTACACAATCTAATTCCCCTAGAGCAGAGTTACGGCGAAGCGACTCTGTTATATGGTTGAAGATCCACGGACCCAAACCAAGGGCTATTTGTGGTAAGAACCGCCAGTCAGTAGAATTCACTGCCACTACAATAATATGGATCTCTATAAAGTTGAAGTTGTGGATGTTTATATGTATAATAAGTATGTATTTACAAACAAAAAGTATCTATGTAGTATATCAACTATCTAGTGTCCATGACACAAGCCTCGTTGCTTAGTGTGGCACTAGATGGCGCTGTGTGTTATGTCCAGCGATATTTATTTTAGTTCGAGTGAATCGGCTTCTTCTAGGCAAGCGTGCTCCACCGTAAGCCGCATGATCACTTCACATCAGGCGAGATGCGGCCAAACGCAAACGTCTATTTAGCATTAAAAAAATAACCTATAAATTCTGGATTTTCCATAATTTACGACGTTTAACCTAAGTAAAATTACAAAGCAAGAACTTCTTTGATGTTTAAGTCAATTTTCTATTTCTACTTTTCCCTTCTACGTATGGAGTGCAGTTTGTAATTTACCTACTACATACCATACCTAGTAGATATTACTAATGAGTTGATTAAGGTTAATATTACATGCTACGTTTGCGGTAGTATTAAAGGCTCCTGAACGGAAAAATATGTAGGCAATTCAGTGTTTTTCATCATGTTCTACTTGATTGAGAAGGTTTGGTTGGACGCTGGTGGACGATGTGGTTTCGGGTAGATAAGATATTCCTATCGACCACTACTGAATGATACTTTGGGATGTCGCCAAGAAATAGACCATACATTTGTTGGTGTTACTCTTCTGGCTGCAGATACCGCTATCACCAATGATCACTTCTATTTGTATAAGCATTTTTCGTTATGGACACATTTTTCCTAGTCTCCACAGTTTGACAGGCTGACTGACATTAATTAATAATTTTCAAGGCTATGTATGCGTCTTGGAAGAGGCTGAATAATGTTCATTTATTCCCGAGATCTTTTATAACACTAGAAAGCATTTCAATAAATTTATTGATATGTAACGTTTTGTGGATACGAAATTTTTTCGAGAATGTGTATAGATAGAGAGAACTAAAACATAGAAAGTTATATAAAATTTAAGTCTCACTATCAAACTCAAACTCAAACTCAAATCATTTATTTCAATTAGACCATTACGGCACTTTTGAATGTCGAAAATACAAAAAAAAGCAAAGCTACAGTCACAGTCACAAGGCATAATAACTTGAGAAAGTACTGTAGTTGCCCATTCCCTAACGTAGATCTCTATGGAGAAGAACGGGCAAGAAACTCCATGGACACTCTTTTAAATCAAAATATTGTTACAAAATCTTGGTTACATCATTCATGTTGAGATTATACGTATATGTGAGAACGATGTAGAAAGACGTGCACATTAAGAGCGTCCAGAGTAAAATGATAAATCAAAAATTAAAAAAAATAAAATAAAAGTAATTAAAATGAACGAACCGTGGCAGCCAAGAGATGGCCAGTCCCAACTGATAGCGCCCGTTCACGAACATGACGCATGTATCGGCACCATTCAACTCGACCATATTTAAGGGAACTAAGTGACCCGACACACCCGCCACCATCAGCGAGACATTTGAGTGAGCATGACATCCTCTCATAGCCACCAAGGCATATTCAAGTCAATGAAAGATAACTAAATGTAAGTGGCGGCTGAACAGTACAAAGTACTCACACATGTGCTATGCAATTATATAATACTAAAAACTGGAATCTATACAATGCAAGTAGGTATATTTTTACAATCTTCTGCAGCTTCCACAATACATTAACATGGGAATCAATTCTTCTTCTTCTTTGCGTGTCGATAGACTCAAATAATGCCCGACCAGTACAATCAATTAGTTTGCAACTATGGTTGTGGAGCAGGACCAGCATTTAGCCTGGACTGAAACATCATATCAACAAATGCGAGTAATCAAATTTTATTTTTATTGTGAGGAGAAAATGTACAGGGTGATTTGTAATTCGATGCATTTCTTGAAATGGGTGATACTGAACCTAATTTGCAACAATTTTAACTCCCGTAACTTGAGATGCAAACTTGTTGTTTTGGTGAAATCGAACTTAAACAGTTTTGGAAATTTTCCACCTGTCCACCACAAACTGCTGTTTGTGAGAAATTCACGCCGTTCAGGATGTTTTACGGATACTTTTGCGATAGCTCATGAACGAATGAATCCTTTAAAAAACCAATCTGTAAAAAGTTTTACCATTTTAAAACGCTACGTACATTTATTTTGAGAAACCTGCCTCGAAAAACATGGAAAGTTTCAAGAATGGAAAGGAAAAGAAAATGTCAGAACATGGTCTTTACGGCGGCGGCGCTTCATTTCCAAAGGTCGTGGTACTTTTTGTGATTTAGCTATCATAAAAGTAATTTTTCATCCTGAACGGCGTAGATTTCTCACAATCAGCCTGTTTATGGTGCAGAGATGAGCAATTCTATTACCAATCACCTGTAGAAACCAAAAAATACCTTTACGTACCTCGCACCCACATGCACGTAATGTATACCTATTCGAATGAAGAATTGCCTACGATTCTAATAAAAAAGAATCGATAGAACAATGTTGTGAAGGGAAGGCGTCGCTTAAGTCCTAGACTCTTGTATATTTAATGTATTTTTTTGCGTTTTTCCACGACATTGCCCCAACCGGTGGTTAGACGCGGAAAAATAAATACAGCCACACTCATTTTCTGTTATTATTGTTTTAAAATTTCAACTTCAGCTGTCACAACAGTACGTCGCGGCCTATAATGTCTCGGTAGAAGAACTGTAATTTTCACACTACCTGCATTTAATACATCTAGGTACGTTGGACATAATAACCTCTAATAGCATTAGATTTTCCATGTAGTATGGGATTTTTTTCATTGTCCTACCAACTGTTGTTTTCTATGCATAATAGGAGGCTACGGTAAGATTATAGAGTAGTGTTGCTGGTGATACCTGTATTTCCGTGGGACTGTAACGGGAACGTATTAACAAAAGACTCGGCTCTATTGAGGCCGCACTCGCAGCCTAACATTTACTAAAAGAAAATCACAAAGAAAACTCGACAATTTTTGCAACGATTTCTTTATCAAAACACTATGCTATTGACGTCGGTCTTTCTAATAGAATAATAAAGTAGTTTGATCGCAACGAGTTTTAGAAAATTGCAGTGATGTTCAATAGAATTAAAGTTTCAAAGAAAATTGATGGTTGCTTTGATTTCGAGTCCATATAAAGTACTCCAATCATGATTGATTCGTATTTGGTACGTAAATTAGTATCCGTTTCTTTTCTTTGATCTTGGTATTGAATGAACCTATTCCTAGGCGCGGATACAGGGTAAGGACAATTTTTGTTTGATTTTACCTATCATAAGGAAAATTCATAAAAAAAATTGATGAACTTTTGATAATGAATGGAATCAGGCGTTACTTTACAGAAATCCATGATATGCAAGATACGAGGTGGTCGCCAGCTTTTGGGCCAGTGGGGGGGGGGGGGGGGGAGCGTAGCGACAAATTCTTGCCTTGGACAAGTTAGAATGGTTTCGATCCTTCATATAGGAGTCGACTTTTAGATAAATTCAAGGGAAAGGTCGACTTTTAGAAAAATTCAAGGGAAAGTAGTCTGTAAAGCGAACGAACCGAGCTCGAAAATTTTAAGACTTTTTCTACCTTTTCCTTCCTACTAGAGTTACCTGGGGCTCTTATAGACAAAGTTTAGACTCAAGAAAAACAAGACTGCAAGAGCGAGCGAAGTGAGCTTCAAAATTTTTACATCATTGCCTCAAATAATTATGCTATAATTGCATTTAAGGCCTCGGGGCAAGGGGCTCCTAATTTATTTCAGGCTCTATCTATACATATATATATTCTTAATAAAATGTGAAGCAAATTAACTATCTAAAGGCGTTTGTTTACCTACTTCCAATTTTAACTTTAGTTCTTGACTTAACTTTTTGCTACTCTTTCTTTCTTCATCGTGTGGCCTAACTTTTTGCTAAAAATAAAATGTTATATCGACGCTAAAAAAGGCTAAAATCGCAAAACATGATGTAGTTCTGCATTTTTGATATGTTGTATAGATCAGTTAGGGTGATGTGTCTGTGCTTGGGACTTTTTTCACGTTTTGCTCTAAAACTCAAAAACCATGCATTTTTAACATATTATGTTTTGCATTTGTTTAGTATTTTTATAAAGTTAACTAAATTTGCAACAATTTAAGCCCAACCGCAGCTCTATAACCCGTATCGGGTCCAAGATATGGATCTTCAAAGATGGTAATTTTTTCTCGACAGTTGACAATTTTAAGCTTTGCTCCTGTCCGAAGATAAATATTGGCAAATCGCTCGTCCTGTGAAACAAGTCATCAATAAAAAATCGTACTAGGTACATCTAATTCTCTTTCGTGTAAGCATAGAATGAAGTCTGTGAGACGATAAATTCACTCACAATCTAGAAAAAAAACGATAAGAATTTAAAAATGGATTTTTTAAGTATTGAGACTAAAGAATTTAACAATAAAATCGCACCATGCGATAAATTGCAAAATGTTGGGACTTTTTTAACTTTTTGCTCTAAGACTCATAAGTTATGCATGTTTAACTACTTAGTAACATTCATTTTTATAAAGTTAACTAAATTTGCACCAATCCAGCTATTCGCAACTTTATAGGGAGCAAGCTATGGCCCTTCAAAGATGGTCCACTTTTCCCGAACATTGTCAATTTTAAGATTCGTTTCCGTCCGAAGCAAAATATTTGCCAATCGCTCGTCCTATGAGAAAAGTCATCATAATAAAGTCATAGTACATTTAATTTTCCTTCATTAATGCATAGAACGAAGTCTGTGAGACGTGCATATATGAGAGATAAAATGCTCGAGATAAATAAAGATTTATGATTAGGGATTTATTAATAATGTTGTTGACTTATTAACGTGTTCCTGATTTTGGTTAAATAGACCTTAAACCTTTTGGTGAAATAGCAACTGTTTATCATAGTGAGTCTGTCTAAACAGAAACAAACACAAAAATGATAGATCCTAAGATAAAATGTCTGCAATGCATGTGTGTGCATGTCTGAATGTCTGTATGTCAATGTCTGTGTCTAAAGCGCCTGTGGGAGTTAACGACCTCGCCAACGCTCCCGCAAAGAAGCCCGTGCCTGAAAAGGCATCGAACCGGGCTGATGATGATGGTTTTGTGACGGTGCATAGGAAGAAGCGCCGACAAAGAACCAACAAGAACCGCTGCGGCACGGCTCCTATCAAGCCCGACATCCCTGTTAGAGCCGCCCAGCCGAACACTCCCGTTTATATTTCCCGCCTACACTATACCACTAAGGCCGAGGACATCGTGGAGTACGTGTGCCAAAGGACCAAGTACAGGCCGAGAGTGCAGTTGCTTGAATCGCGCCGCAACGTTAACTTCAAGGCGTTCGTGGTGCGAGTACCTACTTGCTACCTGCACCTCGTCATAGCAGAGGACTTTTGGCCGCAAAGTGTAATGTTCCGTCGCCGACAGTGCTCGAGTGAAGTGTGTTTTACTAACATAGTTTTAACTTTTAACACTAACACACAATGTACTATTATATATATGTTAGTCTGTAAGGTATTTATCTATGCGCCAAAGTAGCCTGAAAATAAAGGTTTTATTATTATTATTATAAAACTAATAATACCTGCCATTCGTAGACGAATGAGTCCGTGAGAATAAGTCCGTCTTTTTGTCAAATTATCGTAATTTAAAAAGTCATTAATGAAAGAAAACACATTTGGTAGGAGGTAGACCCACCCGGGTCCCCATAGTCCCTTTGTTTGATAATTATATGCTACGAGAGACCGCATCAAAGTAAATGCGACATAAAACTTTATTTTATTACTCCAAATTGTCTCAAATTTGACAAAGATTGTATCATAATTAACATAGTTTGAGAAATGAAATGATCACTCATGATCATGTGGGGCGACCGTTTGGTAGACACCAATTTGGGTCGATAACGTTTGTACGAATTTGGACACACCTGCTCACAATAATACTCAGTATTGAAATGGACAGAGATTTCCTTGACAGATAGATGGGTTTGGTAAATTTACGGCCATT
This sequence comes from Xestia rhomboidea, assembly GCA_963853795.1. NCBI lineage: Eukaryota > Metazoa > Arthropoda > Insecta > Lepidoptera > Noctuidae > Xestia > Xestia rhomboidea. The sequence goes on along the minus strand of OY970767.1, from coordinate 12,933,512 downwards.
TTCAATAACTTACTCACAGGTTATAGGTTGCTATCTCTGTCTGTTTGACATTTAGCTTACGGACCGATAGAAACAAAACGTCCAGAAAAGCTTGAAAGATTCTTTGATTTTTCTATGAATTAAGTGACAGGTAGGTGACTCGGATAGGATATTTCAAGTTAACTTTTATTTGTTTTTTTTTTTTTTTAATTATAGAAACACTGATATCTACGAGGCGTGGTATATTAACTAACAGATATACGTAAGTAAGTACGTGAATTATGGAAAAACTTGGTTGCTATGGTGGCAGCAAAGTTTGCCACTGAAACTGAATAAAAATAATCAAGCAAAATTATTATTGAGAATGATTATTTATATCCGTATATTTTTAAAAGAAGATCCATAAAATCATACCACTTCTGTGCCGAGTGGCATAAGATCTGCTACTCACCGCGAGATGGCGCTATTCTTAATTTAATGAAGATTGTCGTTTCTGAAGGCGTATACTAAATCTGTTTTTTTTAAATGCCAACTTAATAATTTTTGCACGTTGGTTTTTTATAAAGATCTTTATAAAAAACCAACGCGTTAAAATATTACGCACTAGTTTATTCATTCATCGTGTAGAGAAGAGAGCTGCATCTAAATAGACGATAAGTTCTTCTAATCGCTCTCTTAAGAAACTTAATGTGGATACTTTATAAATAATTAAAGAATAATATTAACCCGTATTAGTATTTAATGACTGCATTCTGTTGGTGGGTGTGGATCAAACACGCCATTTGTTCTTTCACAAAGCGTGTAAAAACGTGGAGTGATCCGCCTACATTGGATCCAGCATTTGTATTCATCACCATCCATCCGTCTGTGTTGATGTGGAACCTAACTGGTGCGTGACATGCAATCGATGCGGCTACATAGCGCCGCAACGTATTATTCAATTACCGTTAATAAATTATACGGGCGAAATGTTTTTGATTGTGGTTTCGCTCACTCAGACTTTGAAATTCGTGGAATGTACTACTGTTGGTTATGGCGATGGTTGCCATACTTAAATAGCTTGCTAACCTCAGTTAAATCTATCGTGGATATGCCTAGTTCAGCAAGCGGCGAGAAAGATATGAAGTAAAAAAAACAATTCCTAATTTTTACCTACAAACGGTCCTTAGTATTTGAAATTTGATTCAACTGGTCCGGCCGGTGGCAACAATAAAATTTATTGTAAGTAATGTTAGTCGCGTGCATCAAAGCCGTAACCATTTTGAATGGATGCTGATAATTCAGACTGTAGTAGCAGCACCGACGCGTGTTGTACAAAGAGCGGCAGCTGAGGGGGCGGTCGGGGCGGCACGGACCCGCCTCGACGATTGTTGCCCGCGAATAAAGAAGACTAACCAACATCCCCGTAGAAATTCATTTCGCCATGCTTTTTATTCCCAATAACAATCACCCGAGGCGAACAACACCCACTCATTACGTACCTAATTCCTGGTTTTTTGTATCAATAATTAGAAACATTTTCCTTCTCCACAAATAAAATGCATTGGCATATTTTATAAGTGCTACAGACAAACAAGTCGGTTGCAACAAAGTGTTTGAAACGTCATCGCGTGTAATACACGATGTAAAATTGTTCCCGCAATAAAACCGTGAGCGTATTTCACAAAGCTCCATAAATAATGGTCAATATGTCGAGCGGTATTGTCGATGCTGACAAATTGCCCCTCTCGGTTGCCGCCGCATTGTTGGCTACCGAAGCAGCGTGGTACACTTTTGTCATCTCTCCCCGCACAATGCGACACGAATCTTCCGTATGACTTTTGTCAGCTATCATTTTCACTTCTATCCTCAACAGAATTGCAAATCGGTTTTATTATGTTCGGTGGGTCGTGAGTCTTCGTTTTACGATTTTATTTGATAAATGGGAATGTTTGTCTCGAAGCGTTTGTCACCGATAAATGTTTGGTTTGTGTATTGTATGGAATTCATGAATGAAACTTCGAAAAGAAGGCAAATAAAATTGATTGGTAAGCTACTATGGCAAAATGGTGCAGCGAAAAAAGTTTGGAATGCCGTTGTTAATATATAAAGGAATTAAATAACATATAATGTAATAATAATATAATAAATAATAATAATAATGTAATGAAAAAATGTAATGTGTGTAATATAATAATGTATAATATTTAGGTCATGTGCTCGAGCACATGATTTAAATATTTTCAAAATCAGCCACTATAACCCAGTAGAAAAACTTTTTCGAACTTGTATTTTGCCATACCTACCAAATTTTATTTAACCTCAACAACCTTTTTGCTTCGAATTGTTTTGCTTCAATAACCACTCCAGTCATCGCCGTCCACTTTAGCGCACTCAATAAATGAAACCTACAAACTTGCTTTCTGTAAGTTTATTTTATTAATCAAAAATACATTTTCCTATATTTAGTATTTACGTATTAAAGAGGGTGTGAACCGTGTCCCCGGCACTCCTTCCAAACTTACACATATTTGCTTTAAAATCAAACTGCACAATAACATTATTGTTCCCTAACAATAGCAAATTACTGTGAAAATGAAATAAAAACCCTCTCTTCATCCCCTACTATTAAGAGATGATGTAGCGATACTCTGCGCAAACGCAACTGTGAATGTTTCGCAGAACGCTTCGCTTTGTGATTTCGTTACGTTTAAAATTGAACTTTAAGTTCATAAGTAAAAGACAAAATTACATTTGACAGTTTTGTAACACTGGAATAAAATTCAAAGTTACCGTGACGGGTGAATAGGGCATAAAAACCCCATAAATCAAAGTCAAAAAGGCATAGAGAATGGGCAGAGCGGCGGTCGCGAGTAGTATGTCACCAGCTGCTTGTGCCGCGGCCCTGCCAGTGACATTGTTTGTTAGTTCCCATCAATACTGAGGGTAATTTTCGGCATTTTGTCACATTAGCGAGACGTATTGAACTATTGTTGCTTGTTATTTACAGGGATTATGCTTGTTTTATGGTGCAAACAAGGTAAGTAAATTCAAATTTAGATTGAGCTAATAATACAGTTGATGATTTTTCGAATACCAAACTTGTTTCAAACCAAAATGAGGAAGATAATAGGTAGGTAGGTAGGTAGATAGGTTCGCTAGGTCGTAACTATCATAGACTTTACGGATAGTATATACTAAGTCTATGGTAACTATTGTCTTCTTCGTTTTCGTTTAAAACCTATTTTCATGATTTACTGGTATTTCGATTCAAAAGTTGCTCCTTTTGGTAATATTGTACTGTTTGATAGCTAAGCCGTACTTTCATTTTGTCTGCGCTTATATTTTTATCCCGATTAAAAAAAAAACTAAGTATTTAAATTCGTACCGCAAGAATATCGAACCATCCCTTTGGTCAATAGCACCTATAACTATTTGTATAACACTCAGCGGGACTCATGTTTATCCACGGCGGGTTTGTTTACTGCAACTGAACTTTTTGCATGTTTGCCGATTTGTTCAAACACTTTGAAGTTCGGAGCATGTTTGTCGAAGTCAATAAATCTGTCGGTTTTAGTAACATGGACTATTTATTTAAGATTTACGACAAGCATCTTCAGGATGCCTTCGATATACGTACTAAGTTTCGGTAGATAGTAGATACCCATTTATATGTTATGAGAGTCAAAACTGTTGAGTCATGGTAAAATAATTTTCCGGTATCGGAAAAATCAATCATTAGGACTAACTCGGGCCCCATGTTTGGTAACTAGTATCCGAACGAAGCTTCGGCTTTAGTTTCAGCTACCTTCGCCTAGAAATTACCACCCGTTCGGCCGAAGCCGAAGGTCTGTAGCAAGCGCCAAAATTGGCCGAACTATTACGAATACTCGAGAGCGCGAAAACGATGCAAACGCGAGCGAAGCGATGAAAACGGCGATACGTGAGAATCCGTGAGATGCAGAGGTCACACATTTTGAAGGGTTATTTTTGTCAAGTTGCAAGGTAATTGTACCTAATAATCTTGTTAGGTTACATTTAGTAAACATAAACTTTTACTATTAAAGTAACAAAAATATATCATTATTATTTACTTTTAGCCAATTTGGAACAGCATCTCATAGGGTTATATTAAACCTTCTGCTTCGGCTTAGGCGGAAGGTTGTGGCGATAACCGATTAATCGTCCTTCATTCAAACACTAATGGTGACACTCATTTATAGGTAGTTCTGGAGAAAACTCACTCAAACGAAAATATCGACTAACTTCTTTCGAGATATTTAGTCCCTAAAATAAAATTGAAAAATAAGAAGAAGAGAAGATCTGATTCTGATTCAAAGACTTCCCACTGGTTTTTAAAAACTTTATAGACCGTTCGCTTGTTATGACATCTTAAGTGAATTCTACTCAATATGTAGGTATTGGATTGAAAATCTGTGTCGAATTTTCTTGAACAAAATGTTTCCCTCTGTGGATTGAGTGTTCTCCTTACAAACAAACTTTTTGACCATAAGTGGGGTATTATATAGAACCTTTGACGAGAGGCTTCCAAAAATCTTTTAGATTATGATCTGTCGAATGACCAATTTGGTCGAGACGCCATTGTTTAACTATTGTGTCTACTTCGTAGACAGATCATGGGTTAAGGATCTGTAAACGGAGTTATAGGTACTACAATGACTCATTCCCAATCCTTGATAACTTTTCAAACATGTTGCCAAAAGTCTTTAAACTCCATAAACTAAGCCACAAAATTAGTTATACTTTCAAATATTAGCGCAAGACAGTTTTATTTGAGAACGACCGCCATTTGTGGTTAGGCAACAGACATTAAGTTCTAAGCTTTATGTCTTCATTACAAAATTAGGCTGTTTCGTGACGCAACTGTTGGCTGCACCGCGAGGTACGAATAATTTGAAGTAAAACTGAAACAGTTTGAAGTTACTTTGCTACTTATAAATTATGACAGTTTGCTCTGTTCTGTATTTGTTTTAGTGTAATTAGTTATTTGGGACAAGCCCGCTACAATATTCCAAAATTACTGCATGTCCTGAAAGTCAGAATCAACAGTGGCGACCATCAGAAAAGCGCCGAGGCAGAGGTTCGAGGTTAGCAAAGGACTTCGTAAAGGAACCTAAATCGTACGATTTTCTGGAGGACGTTATGAAAACTTTGTACTGAGATGACGTTTCCTTCGTGGTATCACAAAACATCGCACGCATGAGTGATTAAAATGTTGCCGTTGCGTTTTGGATCTTAAAGTAGGCAATTCCCTAAATAACGAAATTGCTTAATTGAGTTATAACATTGCCTACACTTTAGGAGCAGGATGAGCAATAATGCTAATAACTCGGCAATTTAACTTCAATTAATTCGTACTTCGTCGTATAAGGCAGGCAAAGCACGTATCACGGGCATGTGCAGAAGGCCCTGTTCCCGTCGCGGACAGAGGCGGTTGCGGTCACAGCGGCGAAGCTAAGACGCCCCGCGCGCCATCTGCCGTCGCCCTAATTACTTCCTACGCTTTTCAACTCGACTGTACCTTGCTACTGGCTTTTGTTACTTACCCCCGTTTAATTTTTTAAATGGTAATTACGTGTTTATAAAGAAATAAGAGAGTACGCCACACAAAGAGCAACGCGAACTGTAGAAAGTTTCGGTTCCGGTCGTTGTCAAACTGTCGTGAAAATAGTTTCGTTTCTAACCGCAAATATTGAATTATTTAAATAATATCCTGTTAAAAACATCACAAATATGAATTGGACGTAAGTCGTTAAATCGTTTATTCTTTCTTAGTATGCTACTTAAATTCGTTTATTGGATCCGGTTTCTAAGCTTTTATCAAAGCTCGAGTAAGTTCCTCTACTCGCCGCTAGATGGTATTATAATTACACGTTAGAAAAATGTTAACACCTAAATAAGTTACTAGGAAGTTTACTGTTGTTTACCTACTCAATAATATTAGGCTTGTCTGAGTGCTTACGTTTATTTCGAGAATATTTTTGTGTCTTCTATTTAGCTTTGCCTATATTCTATACCTATATCCTATATACCTACCTACCTATATCTTATATCCTATACCTATCCAATAACTTATCATTGGCTATACTTACGGCCGTTTTCAATAACTTACTAACAGGTATCGATAGGTGGCTATCTCTGTCTGTTTGACATTTAGCTTACGGACGGTTAGAAACAAAACGTTACGGAAAAGCTTTTTCTGATTTTTCTATGAATCAAGTGACAGGTAGGTAGGTAAGTACCTATACCTAACGCGGATAGAATATTTCAAGCTAACTTTTTTTATAGAAACACCGGTAGCTACGAGACGTAGGCATATTAACTAACAGTTATACGTGAGTAAGTTATAGAACACGGCCTTTAATGAACTGAAGCGCTTTAAAAAAAAATCCCTCTGCAAGTCAGGGTAGGTATTGTTAATAGTGAGATACCTACTTAATTACGTGGTTGAACGAAGTACGAGTATGTAGGTATTTCTAATAGCCATGATGAGTTAATGTCTGTAGTTCTGGGTAGGGTAAGCATAAGTGTAGATCAAAGGTTGGAATCAAGAGCGAAATACACGAAATATTCACAAATATTTTAAGAAAGACATGTAGCTTTTTGTATTCTAACCAGATGCTGTTCATTTTTCATACGTCTAACTACTTTATTTTTCGTTTCTATCATGTGTCCCTTTGCTGGGCAAATGCCTACCCCTCTGTCCTTCCAAACCTCTCCATCTTGTGCGATGTTCGCCTTGTAAACCAGATCAGATCGTCTCACTACCTTCGCCGCGGTCTACCTCGACGGCGGTTTTCTCCGTCAGGCGTCCAGTGAATCTTTTATGAAGTAATATTTTATTTCATAACAAAGACTCACATTACAAACAGTGGGTGTACCTATAATAAAGTTGTTTGAAGCCATCAATTTAAATTATATCAATTAGCATCAATATGACTCGAGTTAATCGAATGGTTAGTCAACATCACTTCAAGGAAATACATGAGTCATTGTATTGGACATTATGTGTAGAACTCTTTCATTAATAAGGTTAGAATCGGATCAGGGTTGAACTCTCATATTGGGCGAAGTTATATCGGTTCTTAATTTAGGAATTTCTTAGTATCTACCCGGAGTTTGGATTTGTGCTCGATTAATGGCAACCAACCAACTCTGACACCAGGTTAGGCACTAACCACACGGTTAGTGCCTAATTTCTTAGTATCTATACCCGGAGTTTGGATTTGTGCTCGATTAATGGCAACCAACCAACTCTGACACCAGGTTAGGCACTAACCACACGGTTAGTGCCTAATTTCTTAGTATCTATACCCGGAGTCTCTGACACCAGGTTAGGCACTAACCGTGTGGTTAGTGCCTAACCTGGTGTCAGAGTTGGTTGGTTGCCATTAATCGAGCACAAATCCAAACTCCGGGTATAGATACTAAGAAATTCCTAAATTAAGAACCCGATATAACTTCGCCCAATATGAGAGTTAAAAAGAAAGAATGGCAACCGGCGCCACTTTAGTACCGGCAACGGGTTTTGTGCGAATGCGAATCACAAGCCCATATTAGATAATATGTATGAAACCATTGTGTGTATACTTACTGAGGCTGCCCAATGTCCCAGTAGTGTGGGCGCAGGAGGGGGAGGAAGGAGTAGACGTGTTGTCGGGTGGAATAGGCATGTTAAGCAGGCTCACCCGGCTTGCTTTTCAAATCTGGTCAGTTTTCAAATGTCCGGTAAACCAACTTCTGGTCATGTGCAATAAACATATGTACGACACGAGAAAATTCTTTAAATCAAAGTTAAGATAGTGTCCGAATAATCAAAATAAAATAAAAATGGATATAGTAGCTGAACATCACAAAGCTAAACATTTTTCAAGATTCTGGAAAAACACCAACAGATTGAATACGAGGCCGGGCGACCCCGTGAGTGTGGCGGGGCAACATGAGCCTACCACTATAGCAAACTTGCTTGTGGAACACTTCAAAGTGGAATCCGCTCAGAGCTCAGCAGCGCAGGCGGTCGATGCTGAGGATTGTCGGATGGAGATGAATGTCAGGTTTTCAGCGAAAGATGTCGCCACTGTTGTGAAAAATATGGTTAGGTGCAAGTCTCCGGGGCATGACTACCTCAGCATCGAGCATCTGCAGCATGCAGGAGTTCACAGAGGGCATACAGCACTCTGCGCGTACAATACAACAATGCAGTCAGGGTGTTGATGGGGTTGCCGCTGCAGTGCTTCCGGCATGTTCGCAGAAGCGGGCATTGATGGCTTTCACGCCATCATGCACAAGCGATGCGCCTCCATCATGCGCAGGGTACGCGTCAGCCCCAACAGCATCCTGAAAACTATAGCTGACAGATGGGACAGTCCCATACTGGGGCATTGGGTGCGCCTACATGCCACTGACGCATAAATTTATAATTGTTTTGTTTTTGTCCTTCGGATAGATATAAGTACTAACACTAGTTTCTAAGTTGTGTGTTTTACTAACTAAATGGACTTAGTCTGAATAAAAAGTATTTTATTTATTTAGTTAAGTATAAAGGTACCTATAATCTAAAACATATAGGTAACGTATTCATAATTGGTGAACCTGCCTACAGTCAGCAGTGGGCGGAGCATCCCTATCTTGTTTAAAATAGGGATTGTAAATACATCTAACTTATCAAGACAATTCCAAGGACGTTAAATGAAGTCATAAGAAGACCTAATATACTTCAAGCCCTACTAAACATCCTAATATGTTCAACACGAACGAAAACCAAAGCCGTTATTAAATTAACACAAACGACTTCACTCGCAAAGCTTTTAATTATGAAATGTCCAAACATTTTACGGTACCGACGTGTCAGCTCTTCTGGAGCGATCTAATTCAATTAATTTATTTTGGTCACCAATTACAGGAACAACAGCGAAGCGACCGAGCGCAGAAAATACGAACAAAATACGTCTATTTATTATTTGTGCATTGTCCCAGGAATGAGGCTGGGCGGCGCCGCGCCACAATGGGCCCTCCATTATACTCCGATAAAACAATAAGCGCTTTATTAAAAAGACATTCAATAATTTATTTTATTCATATTTTATTCGCACCGGACCGGCTCTGAACAAAAGTGCTCAATACAACGCTAGCTGTAGGTGCACAAAAACCGCTGAATTTGTCGTGTTTATTAATTTAACGGATGGCACAAAGGTGATATTGATAGATTTGGCCTTTTGTTTGGCTTAATTTTCTGTTTGTTATCGGTTCACATTTTTTTAATTACCTACCTTCAGTTGGTTGAGAGAGGGGAGATACCTTCGCGCCCTGTTGCTACCGTTGGAGTAAATGTCACCAGATTGTAATGAAGAATAGGAATGGGCGGTGCAGAGCCACACAAACAGCTGAACTATTCAGGGAATGTTTGAACAATTCGGGTCGCGCGCCATCTGTCGAGGGTCGATTGAGACATTTTTGCGAAATAGCAACGTAATTACAGACTTCCGCATCCGGCAGCGCGTGCGCAGACGTCGACGCTCACGCCCACCGCATTTTAAGATTTGTGTAACTTAACACTTTTCTGTAACAATACGCGTATAAAGTTGCCACAAGCGTACCTATACTCTATTCATGTTTTATTTCCATTCAAATATTGTTGCACATTTTATTCCATCTTTTTTAAAACGACTGTTCATAGAACATTCGTATTGATTTCTCCAAATAGGTAGGAATAAATCACCCATTAAACAATTTTAAGTTGTTACTACATTTCGCTTATTAATGACATTTGTATAATCATCCTAATGGGTTGGTAATCAAGAAAAGGGGGCGAGTGCTTATTGAAAACTAAGTACAGTAAGTAACTAAGTGTTGAAATTAATAATAATAATAATAATATTGGATGCGTTAGCTCGTAATGCTTAATGGGTAGTTTGTAGATAAACTGAAAAAGGTTTTCAAAAAGGAAATAAAACTATGTAACATTTATATTTTGACTTATTCAAATGCTGGATCAGACTTTTAGATGTGCTTTGATTGATTCATAAACTCACTTTCTAGAATTTTAGCGGTTTAGCGGTAGAGATGTAAACATCCTAACCCCGGGTTCGTTTCCTGCTGCAGGCAAAGTGTTATTGTGTTTTTCCATCAGGAGCTTCTCATTAACAGCCACGGAGCTTGGATTTGTGCCCGGTTGATGGCAATAGGCGCGCCCTCTATTACATCGGACTCAGAACATAACTGGCGAAATGTGGGTGTACTTATTTAGTTATTTATTTATTTACTCGAAACATACAAATATCCTTACAGGCTAGACCCAATGCGATATTGTAGCACACTTAAAATTTAACAAAACATAGTTCAACTGTTTTTGACATAGCAAATTCTATAGGCGCAACAGAATATGTCCAAGTCCTCAGCAATGAGGTTGAGAGTACTTGTTACGTACTTCCCAACCTAACCCTTCGGGGATTATAAGGCGTGATATTTTGTTTTGTAAAACCATGTTAGACAAAAATCTGTGTCTAATGGTAATAGCAGGTGAGATATGAAATGCCCAATATAAGTAGGTACCTGCTGAAAATAAAAACTCAAAAATATGACACCTACACGAAGAAAAACCACTTTCTGTCAAGAAACTTGAAGCTAAACGACACTTATCCAGGGTTCAGCGACAGGAATTCACATAATTAATTAAAGGTCCCGACACACATAACTGAGTGATTTATATTAGTCCTGCGGAATTCCAGTTTTTGCTCAGACACACGACATTCATTAACAACAGTCACGCGTATGAAAAAAGACTGCCATGCGGGTGTAAATTTTACAAATATACTAACAGCGGCGCCTTGCTACGATTTACGAAATCACCACTAATTATGGATAATAATTTTATTTTATTATTTTTCATCATGTTTACAATGTAAGGTAAAATCTTAATGTTCTGTGTGCCAAAGAAACAAGCGCTTCCCTAATGATCATTTAGGAACATATTTAATTTTATATCAGCCGTTTGTAAGAGTTTTGTGAACTTTTTATTTAATTTTTACCAAAGGTGCTACGCCGTAGCTCCTCGTAGCACCAAATACTAGACACAATTGAAAAAAAAAACATAGTGTTTCTTTCTGTGTCTGTTTGTGCAATAGGAGTAACTATTTGTTAAAAAGAGATGCACGTCTTTGTTATGTGTAGATTTCACAAAGTCACAATTGGAGCCATCAAAATTAACGGCAGCTACAACGCCATACATATTTGGTCGTAAGAGGGTAGAAGTTCGCTTTTCCTTAGTAAGTATGTATATTTGTGCAACTCGTGTATACAAAGAAGACTAGAAAGTGAAACATGATGGTATAACAAATGTCACAACTTTCTTTCAATTAAAGTACATGAAAAGAAATACCGAGCGTCGGTTGGAGTTTAGGGATCGTTCCGCCGCCGTTTGATCGGGTGGTTGCGCTCGCTGCTCGCCGACAAAGCTCACATTTGCATCCACTTTGTCATTCATGTCGTATCCTCCAACTCATTCCTATTCCGCTTATATCACCGCAGAATGTACAGCCATAGTAGGTAATGAGATTCAGACGTTTCCGACTTTCTTTTAAAACTTAATGATGTGTGCAAGCCGAGGGTAATGCCAACATTTTATATGTATCTGGTACTCTACTACACTACTGATATTTTTCAAATTATATACCCCCGAGTCTCTCCGACTATGAAAGCAAAATTAGCATCAATAAACTGTAAACACAAAGAAGCTCGATTACTTTCCAACATCAAAAGAACAGAATAAAGCACAAACTAATAAAGTGACGCAATAGGAGATTGCTTTAATACTTAAAGTCCCCAAACGAGGGCTGATTGAAAAGCTCCCCTAAGCACCGTCAAATGACAGAGCACAGTTTTCATTTTGCTGAATAGATGCGCTAATTTGCATCATCTTTTTGAATTGCAAACAATATCTCGCCCCGTGACCTTTATTCTTTCATCAAAATTCTTATTGATCTGATGAATTTCATGACGTAACATTCTATTGAAGGAGAACTTTGATGTCCTTTGTCGCAACATGTTTTAACTTTTTAATTATGCTCGGAGTTCTTGTTGATTAAATAGGTGCAACTCAAAGTGAATTAAATACAGTACGGAGACTGAACCCCAATAGTAATTTGCTGTCATTATTTTATCACGTCACAAAAAGACGAGTCGTATTCGCGGCGCGCGGCGGGCGCGTATTTACTATTTACAAATTTTAAATCCTCTCGTCGTCGGCGGCGTGTGTGCGAACTCGACGCCCCCCAACTTTATTGGCGTCGTCGGCACCTCGCCTCTTTATTAACTAGTGTTTGATCTTCGTGTGACGCAAAAGGAAATAGATAAATTGTTTGTTTTCCTCGCTGACGTCAATCGCGACAAGGGGTCGTATTTGGTGTACCAAAAGTCTTTTATTTGTACTTACGACTGCCGGGAGTGTGTTCTAAATCATTATTTGAAGTTCAAATATTAATAATTTCTTCAGGCGCTCGACTTAGCGCTGTCATTTAAGCGGAACATTAAATGTAAACGAGTCAAGTGAAGGGTTGTTTTCATTTCCGTGATTAGTGCCGGCGCGTTGTGTGGAGATTTATCACCTCTCGGAACGCGGCGAGTGTCAAATGGCGCGGCGGATGGCGGATATGCCGCGTGTGACGAACCGCACCACTAAATTAAAACATTTTAACTTGACAGCTACCGTCACGGTTTTACTGAATACGTTTTAACGGAGATTTGCCCTTCGGCGAACAGTGTCGGACGGAAAGTTGTTTGAATTTAAATTTATTTGAAAATAATGCGTAGATACGCAATGGGCGGAGTGTAGGCGTGCTGTTTGCCATTTATGGTGTTATAATTAGTTTACATTGCATACGTATGATCGATTATGATCAGTGTTTTTAGCCGACAAGAATAATTATTTACGTTAATTATGAAGTAGACAGATATGTTAGTATCTTACGACTGTTCATCTTTAACACTCGTGTCATATTCTGAAAGCCTAGCCAAGTTACAAACGATTCGTGTCGATTCTCTTTCTGCAATCGTAAACGTTAAGTCACGTGGTCAAAACAAGCGAATAGAAACTTCGTAGACAAGTTTACATCGGTTAAGATGACAGAATGAAATGTATTCGTTTCTACAATGGTGATCGCTACATCCCATATAAATCGTAGCCATCTTACAGTTTTGACTGAACTTAAAAGTTTCTATTCGTTTGTTTCGACCACGTGACTTAACGTTGAAATGATGTCATTCCCAAACATTTGGTTAGTCTTCTATTAGCGTTAACGATTGTAGATTGTCAACTTGGCTAAGCCTACTGATGATTTTCTACGCTACCCAGCCAGATAAATTATAAAATAAGATCATGTTAGGACAATGACGGCTCCTTTGCTTCCCTGTTCCAACCGCGGCTGTATATCACTGCAATGGGAAATAATCGCAGCTACCGTTTTATGATGCTCAGTGACAGCTCCAATAGTCATCGTCGCCTCTAGACAACAAAAAAAAAAAACAAATGACACACGTTGCTTTTGTTTCTGTCACTGAAATTCGAAGTTGTGCCATTCTTCTTTTGTTTCCGACGGTGAAAATCGTGTTTACGTATACATGTACAAGATGAGATATAGTGTGTTTGCTAAATGCGTTCTCTTTTGTGTCTCGACGTTTCCCTTCACATATTGAAGTACGGCAGATTAATGTGAGTTCGAAGAAGTCGATATTACTTCTGAAGGGGGTCTAAACTAAACCAAGTGATTTACAGCGACCGGACTGCGCTGTTAAAAAGTTGTAAACTGCCTGTGTTTCCGCCGCTTTTTACAACATTGTTGTATTATTCTGACGACTTATATGTTAATGTTTTGTATAATGTTGTTATCTGTCTAAAATAATGAACTTTCATAGTTTACAGCTTTTCTTTGACGTATCTATAACTACATGATTTGATCAACAAAGGTTTGCCTTGTCAGATGTTGTAAGAGTACGTTGTAAAGATTTTATCTTGCTACATGTTTGCAGTGTTGTATTGAGAGCAAAAACTTTATGTACATTAGAGGATATGCTAAAGAAGGTGTTTTGTGACATGTGAAATGCTTGTTTCTATACATCTTTCGGCATAGGATGTCAAAGCAATATTTTTAAGAGCTATTTTAGGTAGATATCTTATCATTATCCCTTAGCTTCAAAAAAGATAGGGGAAGAATAATTTTGAAGATAATTTGTTTCTCACCAAACATCCTTACTCAATCAGGATCAGTTTAAACCATAATCATGATACTTAGTAAATCATCATCATAAAAAGTATCCAATTAATTTATGGCGGACTGTGGTGACACCATTTCTTGGAAGGTGTTACCATGTGTGGAGTCGTTTGACTTGCCGACAACGTCACTATTTATGAGTCCGTATTAATCATAACTTGTTAATGAGCCCTGGTTTATTTCAAGGGCAAGATCCGGCCTGTGGTTATGACTGGGAAGGATTGGATAAGTACGATAAAATACGTATCGTATTTATCGGTTTAAAATGTAAACATTGTCAGAAGACTTATTGCGTGCGTGGTGACCAGATAAAAGAAGATTATTTGGCATGGAATTAATAATTTCGGGAAAATGCGTTGTTCCAGTCAATTAAAAAAAATAACAATTAATTCCCTCCCTAGTAGGCAAAGTACAGGCCAACGCCTAAACCGCTGTCTGGAAGCTTGACATTATTGTAGAAGATTTCTTTTTATTTTATATTTATTTATTGGGGAAAAAAAAACAGTGACACATTACATTAATATAAAAAAAAAACAGTAGAAAGCAAAGTATATGAGTAAATGTGTTACCAACAACATTTTCCACAAAAAATACAAATACAAGCTTTACAGACCATGCAAGTTTAGACCTACAAACTAACATAATTTATAAACTATTGGTGTTTTTATTTTTTTATAAGTATCAAATTTAATTTATAAACTATTTTTATGTGATAACATTTAAGACAGAAAAAAAGAAAAAAAACAAGGTATGTGCATAATTATGCCTAATCAATGTCTAGTGTTTGCAAAATGACATTTTTAAATTTACCAGCAGAGAGAGCAAACATGTCAATATCATTGAAAAGTTTGTTGTAGTTGCTGGTAAGTCGACGCAGTTCTTTATACATACCTATGCAGGATGAATTTTACAGGTTGATGGCCAAAACCAAAATTATGATGAATAGCGAAAAATACTCAAAAGAGTCTCGAGCCCGATTTCGATGAAAACTAAAACAGCAACATTGAATTTTTAAGTGTCTTTACTTCCCAGAATGTTATCCTTATTATTGACACTATCGAATGGTGTACTAATACAGTATGAGTTTTTTTTCCAAAACCAATGGGTTTGATTCCTGGCTGGAAATATTTATTTTTCAAAAATCCCATCATGCCGTTTTAGTTTTTATCAAAATCGGGCTTAGATTGGAATCCGAGCCCCAATATAAATAAAATAGGAAAAAGCTAGCCAGATGATGATAACGATATCTCAACTCTTGATATCTGGCTAAGCCAGCTAATGTACTACAATCATGTAAATGAACTTGATTTGATATTTAGATAGGTAATTCAAAATTTCTAACTGATAAGGAAGTTATTTTACAAGAGGTAAGTAATATATTTAATTTATGAAACAAAGCAGCCATATAACAGACAAAAAGCTCAGTCTAAGAAAACGGCCAGGTGTAACCAACTGCAAACAGTTATACATTGAAGTATGAAACGCAAATATGGCAGACATACGGCTACGCGACACTTGAAGCAGGTGGCACAAAAGCGCTTCTATTTAACGACGCGTTTAATGTCTTTCCTTTGATGTTACAGTATCTCCATCGATCGGGTTAAAGGCGGTTTGCACGTCAACAACCAACCATTTGTTTTGACAGTGATTAAGGATTGTGTCAGTGTTTATCTTGTAAATGAACTATGATTTGCTGAAAGGAAATGAGTTTATGTTTTTCTTTCGAATTCGTAGGACGTTTGCTGGTGCTGCGCAATAATGCCGAACTTCTTAGGGATACCTAATTAAAAGGATTGAGATCATATAAGATTCGGTATGATATTGAAATGATCAGCCTGAATATTCGATGCTGCTCTTTGGTGTAGCTAAGTGGTATTAGTCTTCTTCTTCCGGTGGCTCTCCAACGGCAGAAGGTTGATCGTCAACTCCCAAAATTTCACCTTGTCAGTGGCGAGGTGACACCGTTTCCCAGCACAGCACAGTGCGATCAAGTGTAGACGCGCCGTAAGCGCAACATTCAGCATCTCCTAACTAACTTACAGCTTCTCGCTACATTAACCCGAGCTCAAAGGATCCTCACGATCTAACGTAAAAGGTAAGCACTCGGAAAGTTACTGCAAAAGATAACTAAACTAGCGCGGAACACCTGCCTCGAGGAAACATAAATCATTACGAACAACTGTGCCTATATCCACTTGTAAAGAGTTAAAATGAAATAGGTAATCCTTAACTACCACTCGATAATAACTAACATTTAAATAATTCGCAAGTGAGCCGCTATTAACTTAAAAACTGTTTATGAGTAGAGAAAAATAAAATGGATTTTACTACAGTAGATTTCGCCAGTGTATTCCAAAGTGTTATTACTAAACACAACGTGGCTGGTTTTTTATTATAAGTTATTCCGTTAGGCTAGTATCGCAGAAATGAGAAAATTATACGACGACGTTTCTACACACATTAACTGTTCGGTACTGTATAATTATAGATTAATATTTAGGAACATTTGCCTATAAATTAGTGTATTCACACGACTTTAACGGATGTCGAATATTGAATTATTTTTGGAAATGTTTTATGAAGTTTGTTGCGACGTAGGTATACTTTCTGTCAACGCCTGATTCAATCTTATGAATCATTACATTTTTAGGGTTCCGTAACCACACAACGAAAAACACAGAACCCTCTTTTTTTTCGATGGGAAATCATCAAATGACTTCTCCCGTTCTGGGCAGAGTAGGAGGGAAAGTCAGACTTTTACTGACTAAAACCCATCCATGTTCCTTCATCGCCCTTTGTGTTCCGGGGCCACGGTATCTCTTTCGAATAGTCCCGCAGCCCCGGCAGGCTTCGGCCCTTGCGGACCCCTTCCTTATTGCTGACTCTCTTTGAGGCGCACGTGGAACACTCCTGCGCCGTCGACACGGCCTGTCGTCCTGAGACGTACGGACGGCGAGCTAGCCCATAGCTCCCCGTCCACGGGCCCGCGAAACACGGAACCCTCATAGGATCACTTTGTTGTCTGTTTGTCTGTGTGTGACTGTTTAATACTCTGATCACAAAAACAAAATAAGTTAGTAATTTCTAACACAGGAGTTCTGAACAAAAAATCACTGAAAAGGTACTGGAAAATACCATAACTTCTGTAACTCTCCATAAACTCTCTCTCATTTTGACCTTATCTAAAACTAGAACGAGAAAATTAAACATTTGTTCAAGAATTTATTACTGAGTATTTTTTTAGTAATGCTCAATACAGGATTCAAGTACCTACAGTACAACTATACAAATAAGTACCAACTCATAAAATATCTCCACAAATATAACAATAATGTTGTGACTATTTCGCAGACAGGGGAGAGATGACTAGAATATAAAACAGTTAAGTGAACCTCCCTCATCTTATGCTCAATCAGTTCCCGAATAATTCGGTTAGGGACGATAAATCTCTGTTTAGGGAAAGAGAATTAGATTACGAGAGGCTGAATGGGATAACGTCCTGCATTATGAGATTATAGAGGTCACTTGCAATTGATTAATTTTATGATCTAACTGAGTTTCATCTGATACTACCCGCTTGTGTATGATTGTGTTAAGGGTAGTTACGTTTTTGTTTGCGTGGCAGCATAGGCAGTAGACAAACGTCACCCTCTTTACAACGCGGAGACGCCGCGAGGCACGCTGAAGAGTCGGAAGAGCTTCCTTAGCGTTATAATACTAATTGACAACAATAGCAAAAGCTCGAAAAAAGTTGTGGCTCCTTAGACATCCCCTCCGTTCCACTATGCTAAGCCTGCAGAAGGGCCCCCAGGGTCCAACTGCCATAGTCCACCTGGAAGACTCTAAGTCTAAACTGACTTTGAAGCCGGGTGAGCCGCTGCAGGTACTTGGCCTGGTTTCATACCGATAAGTCTGAGTGCAACTGCAGAGTCACCCCCTTTGCGAAATACGTATCATTTATTTATTTAACACAAAGTATAGAGGCGGACTTAGCCATAGGCATGGCATTTCATTCAAGTCCGTTGTGCCGTTGTGACGTAAACAAAACATATAGACAGATAGACGAATTAATTGGTAAGATTAAACTGGTAAGCCATGATGGACACAGGAAAGAAAAATTCTGATTCTGATTTCTGCAGCAGTAATCAGGATCTTGCCTGTCAATCAAGTTGTTGTTGTTGTATCTAATATTGTGTGGAACTCCCCACAATATTAGATTGACACATCATTGTGTTACTGAGCAGTGGTCGGACCACCGAGTGTCGTGTCATTAATAAAGCGTAGATTGAGCTAGGCCGTCGTGTAATGTAGTCGGGTGTTGCAGATGAGCTCGGTTTTTACGGCACGAGCGGCCACCCGCAGAGGCGACACTTAATGCTGTGGCAAACTTAGCTTACGCTACGACATGCGTAGCGAGGTCTGGCGTAGCGTCGTAGCACTGTGAAATTGCTACGAGTACGAGTATATGGTAAAAGTTTATTTTTTATGAATTTGTGGGGTTTTTATTTTTTGTGTTTAACAGCTTATTTTAACTATTTCTTTAGAATATTGATGTATACTTTGTACTTAGAAAGGTGAATTTATGCAGCGTTTGCAAACCAAAGGTACGGAACGATACATCTGTCATTGTTACTTTGAGATTGTGTTTCTCGATGGCGATGGCGTAGCGTATACTAAGGATGTTTTCATCTTTACTATGCTCCCCTCGTCATTTGTGGTTTCAATTCACTTTTTACGATGAACGTCGCCCTCTTTGCGTCCCAAATTACACTTAACCAAAAATGTCGTAATCACCACGATTTGTCAGTTTAAAAGTATTCTTATTCAGTTGGATTAAAGCTCACTTCCGATTTATTTGGAATACATTTAAGGTTATTGCAATTTGTTGAAGTACTTGTGCCAAAATTAATTTGTGTGCGAGTTGATTAAAATAGTAGGTGTATCAGTGGAGGGTATCGGACTACTAACTGTTTGTTTAGGATTCCATTTAATTTTTAATTTGTGATCCTCTATTTTTTGCTACTTACCAGTTTTATTAGATGCTATATGGTCCATTGCTACCTATCCATGATTTTTCTTATTAAGTGATCAGTTAATGTCAGCGCTAGTTTGGGTTTCGTTTGGGCTCAATTTACATTTTTGCGTTTATCGATTTATTTTAAAAAAAAACAGTAGGTAGGTAGCACTCTCTGCTATCGGCACTCGATCAACAACTATTTTTATGCTGACCTTTTTGGAGAGTAAGATCTCATTTCACCCACGCTTGTGTTACCCAGAGATTGTATGTAAGACTTGTAGTATTCGATGTCTGCTCCTTAAATTTGACCTCTCATTGTCTATATTGAGAGGTCAATTCTTAGTTTTATCTGAAAAGGTCTACGTTTTCAGATAAAACTTGTTTTCTGCGAGGTATTACTGGTGTCTCGAGTAGACAGTTAGATATCTGCTTGGGTCTGCCTTTGCGTCCAAACATGTCACAGAATACAGCCGCTAGATGGCAGAACCGGTCTCCTAAGAACCTTCATATTTATCATGAAATATACTTACGCTTTGCATCTTTTGTTCTATAGCTTCTTAGAAGGATTCAAAATAAAAATGCAGATATCCACTCGGAAAAATATATTCAATTTTTATAAAATCAATATCAGGCATTTTTTTAATTCGCACAATTTTGTACAATATACATTTTACAATTATTACAGTTTTTCAAGCAAACAGTTATCACCAAATAGTTTTCAATTCGACAAGGACGCAAAAGCCATTGATATGGAACAAATATTATAGAAGAAACTTGTAGTACACGTTATCTCATACTACTATTGTATGATACAACAAAATTATATCCAGTTATAATTTAAAGTTGTACCTATTTAATCTACTTTTCTCATAAACAACCTGAATGGAATAATAACTAGGTAACATTTATTTATAGCAAAAAATGTGGAGACTGTTATCATTATTTCAAAGACATATATATGTAGTACATCATTTTATAAAGGGATTGGTATTGGCAACATCATTATATATATTGAATTATTAAGTATAAGGCGAGCCTTTCAAAGATATTCGTTTGTAGAAATTTTATTTGGGTTTAGATAACTACAGTCCTAAAGCGGGAGAGCTGTTATGCCATTTCAAATCCCATTATTATCAGTAAAACCTGAACAAGATCATCATTCACACACACATCAAGAATCATTAATGATTGATAATTACAATTTCATCACCATGAACTCATGACACGTTTTAATAGACATTTGGTTTCAGAGTTTTTAACATATTTTTTTGTTAATGCAGATACAGTATCTGTTCCAATAAAGTAAGTCCACGGTCACAGTACCCAATTATATTAAGATTTAACACATCATGATGTTCACACTGTGGTCAATGGGGTTGTTTATGGGAAAAGTGAATAGGTTAATATTTGCTTAGTTCTGTACAATAAATAAAACATTTCTTTTGAAACATGCTGAGGTATTGTTTCAATAAATTAGATCTGCAATTTTGGACTAAAGAGTGATTCTACTTATACTAATTTAACATATATAATATCTAGCTATAATATGAGATAATTAATTCTTTAATAGTAATACTGTACAACACTTTAAGTCTCACAACAAATACATACACGTCGAGTCGCGTCGAGCGGCGCATTGTCTATAGTTACACGTGAGGGTCCTATGTTACAGTGTAGTGATATGTGCTATGTACAGCGGAGCGGTATCACAGGAGCGGCGGGGCGTGGTGCGCGGGCGCCGCGCGCCCCCGTCACACCAGCGAGCTCGGCTTCACGTCCAGTCCGTGCTCGGGCGAGCGCCCGCCCGCGCCCCCCTCGCCCTGGCTGTTCTCCTCCGAGTCCGAACATGAGTCTGAGCTACCCTTCTTGCCTCCGTTGTGTGTCTTCACATGCTTGGCCAGGTGGTCAGACCTCATGAACCTCTTATTGCACACTGGACACGCGAATCTTTTTTCCCCCGTATGCGTTCTCAGGTGTCGCTGCAGCTCGTCTGAGCGCGTGAACCGTTTCCCACAGAACAGCCAGTTGCACACGAACGGTCTCTCGCCAGTGTGCCAGCGGAGGTGAGCTTTCAGGTGGGATGTCTTGCCGTACACTTTGCCGCAACCGGGTATGTGGCAACTGTGTATGTTTTTCTTCCGCAGATGCGCCCCCGCTGGGCCGAGCCTCTCTGCCTCTTGGCAATTGGGGCAGTCACAGGTGGCCCGACCAGCGTATCGACGTTGTGACCTCGGAGAAGGTGCTTGTGCAGGCGGCGCAGGGGAGCCGGGCGCGTGCAGCCCGAATGATCCTTGCGTGGGGAGCACTGACTTGTACGCGTCTTGTAATAGATGGGGCGCTGGTGGTAATAAATGCGCGCCACCAGATAGCGAATGTGTCAGTTGGGAGTAGTCCTGGCCTGCGTAATTGGCCATCTGTCCGCCGACGTCGAGCCAGCCGCTGTGAACGTCCCACCACGTGCTGCCGACGGCACTCACCCCGCTCATCTCGGCTGCTTTGAGAGCGCCGGTCCCACCACCGCCGCCAACATTGAAGGGCCACGACTCGTACGGATGACGCGAGTACATGGAGCCCAGACTTGCACTGGATTCACTTTTGCCGAGGAGTTGGTCTCCCGATGAGGGAAAGTAGAGATCATTGCCGTAGGAGGGCGCGGCTGCGCACGAGGTGGGCCCGCGGCCGTAGGGCGAGCAGGCGGGCGGCTGCGAGCGCGGCGCGGCGCCGGCGCCGGGCGGCGAGTGCGCGCCCGGGCTCTTCTTCCACGGGTGGAAGCCTTTGCCCACGGCCGCGTCCGCCAGCGGAGGAGGAGATTTACTGGACAGTTTGTTGCACTGGGCCGCCAGCATCGCCAGAGGCGTGCCGCGTAAGCTCGGATGTTCCTGGAACGACAGAAAATAAATAGTTAATTATTTTGAATAAAAAAAGGCAATACTTTATTCGGGTTTAATTATCGACCTGTGTTTTAAACCGTGGGAATCGAGCGAAGTGTCAAATGAGATTTATAGTCTAATTTATATGTGAAGTAATGCCGCGGTGTTCCGCTTGTGCCCCGAGGCTTCACAAATAATATAAATAAATTATGAGAAGCTTATTGGTAGTGTATTTACAATTAGGCGGCGTGGTGACAGCTCCCTGCTGCTACCGGCCGCGCGACCATGTCATTAATATGAGCTGCCTACACGTCTACCTCTCGTAAAGATCAGCTCTCAATTTTATTGATGTGGAGCAATATATTTTCTTTATCATTTCTAATAACGACCGGAATTTCTTGATGAAATCCGAGTGCATTGGACCCTATATTATTTGAGAGCAGTCTTGATTTTATTATTATTGAAAATCAAAATGATGTCTGTAATATTAACAAACGGGTAACGAATAATAATCCTTTCGTTGATGTTCTTTTTGCTAAATAAAGGTAAGAGCCATAAGAGCATCCGGCCGGATATTTCACCCCAATGTGAGACACAATGGTTTGATAAAAAACGTTCCATTGTATGCAATAATATAATCCGGGGATCACGACGCGGGTCCGAGGCACGGGGGCGAGGGGTGCAGGGGGGTGCGCGGCCACGCCCCTTATATTGTGATTGGCGCAGCTGTTGCGTTGCAATGTGCGGCAACCCTTAACGTAGATGTTGATACCCTTCAGTTCAAACGGTTCAAGTTCATTCAGCTCACAAATATTAAGATAGTGAAATTAAGAATGGAAGTGAAATATGTGAACGCCTCTCACGCTGTCGTAATTGCTATTGTTCACATGTACGTTTTAAGAAAATCTACAGTCCATTATTTTCATATCTTTAACAAAGAATGTTATGTCATTTTGCGTAAAAAAAATACTGATTTACAGTTTAAAAATGTGTGTTAAAAAATATAGATTCAACTCGTGCACAAAGTTCGTAAACCAATAGCTCTACAATGACAAGATCTCCGATCATTACCATGCTAATCACGGACATGAATAACAGACAGAGAAAGATAGCAACAATTACAACGCACAATGTATTATTAATACCTACCGGTTGATGTGGGCCAGCGGCATTCTAGTAAATAGAAATAATGGGGCCGGCCCAGTGCGCTATCAAACGTCAACATCTACGGACGCTCACTTGTAAATATGGCTGCGCTCTCAATTAACTCCACGACAATTACAATTACCATAAAAAAATAATAAAACTCCGCCAAATTGCGGCGGCGGCCACTTACGTCGTATGAACCCACCACGTTACCTCCACGAATATTATTTGCTCTCAATTATAGAATTATGTTTGTTGTCTTAATGTGATACGATTCTACGTCCTTCGTTCGACCTACGAGTGTGTACCACGTGTAGCGATCGAATCGATTCGATTTCGTAAATGTCGCTATATCAAAAATGAGTTATAAAATTGACACGTTATTTCGAGACAATTTAAAGATAATGGGCATTAGGCGACGAGTGGAAGAATGAATGCGAGCCGGCCAAGGCGACGGTCGGCGCTGAAGTCATAATTACCCTAGGCATTATGCTCCATTTGGGCGCAGGCCGAAACAGAGTGATATCGGGTAATTGGTCGTCAACTCGGCCGCTCGGCTCTCAGTTCTCGGCCGCGAGATTGGATCAAAGCGTAGATGACGCCTCTGAGCCGACACGCCGGCGCCACACCCGCATTATACAATGTTGATGGCCTTTCCTTGTCAAAAATGACGAAGATCTTTTGTCATAAAAAATATGAGATGAAATAAAACGAGATTACCTAATGTGAGCACAAAATTGTAGTATCACTGGAGTCAGGTAGTCGCAGCTGACAATGCTCACGGAATCTTGTTTTGTTTTTACCTACTGTAATTATGTGAAAAGGGTTTTAGAAGAAAATTCGGGATGACTTTCAACACCTAGCTATAGTATGACCGCTGTTATATCGCGATAATCTCCTCCCTATGAAAAAGTCGGAACAAATAAACTATTTCTTAGCGTTTGTGCGGCGTTTTTGCAGCTTCTGCGTAGCTCCTACGCGCTACGCTAGCCTGCGTAGCGACTCGCTACGCGACTTTGTACTGCGTCTACGTAGGCGTAGCGTAGGCGACACACACCAATCTCAATAATAAGACTACTTATATGGGACGGTTTTAAATAGGTTTTCGTTATTAGATAATAACGATTTAGATTTGCCGGAGAAAACCACATGGAGAGTAGATTGGAAGGCTATGGGGGAGACCTCTTCCCAGTGAAAAAAGAATTGGCTGTAGAGTACCAACCCACTTAATTTGTCAATGTTTGCATGATGTGCCTTATATTTAACAAAAATAGAGTTAAAAACTTATGTATTTTATTTAAATACTCAAATCTATGAAATCATTTAAAGAATTGTGTAAACAACAGTATGAACACATACATACTTTTCGTATCTAATTATTAATATTTGCTCCTAAATGGAAACAAAACTCAAAATCGAATTGGCTCTATACGTGATAGCACGTTATGTACAACTAGGTACTACACCAACGTATTGAAAGTATATAAAACATAGAGCTGCTGAAGCAAAGAATTGCTGTTATTAAATGCATACTCTACGAGATAATTTGAAAGGAGGCCGGATGTATCAATGACTAAGCGTATCAGATTACTTAATAATGCTGCGAGCTTTATTAGGTCAATCCGACACACTGAGGTCACGCTCTCCGATATTATATCAATAAAAATATTTGTTTTTTTTTCTCCAATTTTTTGCACTTCAAAAATAATTACAGTTAGCTATAGGAAGTGGAAAATAACATGTCTTGCTTGAAAATATAAGAGTAAAATAATTAAATTAATATGTGAAGCAATAAATCGTGGTAACTGAAGGCGAACGTATCTCACGGAGCAGGAGATGGCGGCAACGGCTTCACGCAGATTGGATAATTTAAAATTATCTACCAAAATTATGATGAACCGAAATGAATATTCAAGCGAAACGCTTAGCTCTCGACGTGTTATTAAGATGATCGTGAAGTCGTTACTGACAAAATTGTATTTCATAAAATTCATAACTATACTTATGAGCTAATATTTTTCGACAACACGTTATTGAAAATAATGAGTCTAATCTTTATTCGGCGGACGATCATTCCATACATGATAATAATATTGATTGGTTATTTAAATACGATTATATTATAAGTTGTAAGTTGATAGAATATGAAATGGGCGGTTTATATCATAACACGAAGAAGTTTTATTGAGACAAGTCAAAGTAATAAATTCACCGGTAATAGAAAAGCAGCGATAGTATGAATATTCATGATAGAAGTACTTATCTTTAACATTAATTTTAAGACAATGTTATAAAATGACAAATTTGGTAACTTCGTAATCGCTATAGATCATGATCTGTCAAATGACCAATTTGTTCGAGACACCATTGTTTAACTATTGTGTATACTTCGTGGATAGATCAAGGGTTAACACTATTGACAACACCTCTCTATTATTACCCATTCTTCTCCGTGTGATCTACGATTTTAGAATGGGCAACGACAGTCCATTCATAGTTATTATACCTACCTGTGGCTGGACTGTAGGTAGCTTATTTTTGACTATGCAAAAGTGCCGGCTGGGACTCACGGGTCAATTTGAAATAAATGCTTTGAGTAAGTTTCAATTGACGGAGACTCAACTCATCAAGGTTGAACTTTACAAGAACAATGTCTTGAAAACAAAAAGGGCTTGTCGTTAAGAGCAAGTGATATTCCGTAGGGTGTATAGCAGCTATGAGGATGACTAGTCCAACTAGCGAATAAATTCTATGCATGTATGAATCCAATTTTACCAACGGTTTTTCGGATGCATATTATTGTATCTTGTTACAACATCAAAGTTTAAAGCGACCCACTTCTGCGGCAATTGACGTGATTTCGGTCGATAAGCCGAGACCAAATTGCCAATGGGTAATTGCACAATTAGGGAATTATCGAGTTAATTCCGGGTGAAACCGTACGCCGTCACCGGGCTCGTCGCGCCGACGACCCCGCCGCGCCGCTCCCCTTCAATTCTAATGCAAACTGCAACCAACTAATTTGAGATCTACAATTTATGACATATTGTTGGCTTTAATGTCGCAACAGAATTGACTCAAATCTATTTGATGCAAATGGATTCGCTCGACTATACTTACTCACTTACTAAGCACATTGTGACATCGTTTTGTGGCCTGACATAAGCTAAGTATGCTTTGTAATTTCCGCGTTTTGAAATTCTGCAATGTAAGTACGCAACGTAAAGTAGCCTATTGCAAAATGAAAGTTGAATGAAAGTTGTAACACAAACGTGTTCAACATTGTCTTGTTAAGAATGAGTAATCGCCAGTCGTTCATCGACTCGATCCAATTAATGAAGCGAGGATATGACATCAAATTACAAAATAATCAGCCACATCGGCTAGTCTCGGGGCTAATTATGCTACTAACGTTTGCAGCCGTTAAAGGGTTCCCAGTGCTATTTGTCATGTGACACTTACGAGGGGGAATATCGATTGGCTCTTCCTATAATGCTACACTTTTAGCTCGAAGCGCGCGCATAAGTTTAATGTGTCGAGTGTAGACCAAACGAGCGATGTCGTAAAAATAAGTTGTATGAATTAAGTAAAAGATAATGACTTCGGAACATTATTTCTACATTAAGGTTCGTCTTGCACGCGAACGGTCTCGTTGATGTGTGAAACTCTCACTGGCAGCTTAATTACAGTTAATTAGATCACTTTTGTATCTTGTATCGCTGTTGCTGCAGGATTTTCTTGCATTCATTAAAGTTTTTGTGTTATGATCGTTAATATTAAATGATTTCGAGGAAATTGTGCTATTGTGAAAAATAAACAGCTGGAAATGTTTAAGGTTTACTGCTGAAGTGACGAGTTAATTTTTAACCGACTTCCAAAAGGCGGAAGTTCTCAATTCGTCTGTTTTTTATTGTTTGAAATATTCCTTTCGTGACTATCTAACATAAAAACTACAACCAATACGTGAGTGCAAGATTGATGAAGCCTCCTTGAATTATGTCAAATCGGAAAATATTTTAATCACCATATTCTGCGAGTAATGTTTACTATTTATTACATGATAATGACAGTTGTTACAAGTTAGTAATAATACCTTATAGTGCGGACAATCTTCAAGTACCCGTCGATTGACAACTTTATGACAATATTATAGCGTTTAGCTTGATGGAGATGTCTTTTAAATACCTTCGACGTATGTAATTATTAGGAAAACTTTTAATGTCCCCGAGTTATTAAAAAAAAAAAACCGTCAAAAAGTTTAAACAACCCAAAGTTTTAGTTTACCCTAAATATCTTAAGAGGTCATTGTGCTTATGATTATAAACAACTTTTACCAACTCTGTAATCGGGAAAAAAAATCTGATGCCCCATACATTTGTTTTAGCATAATCATCAAAATACAGGAGATATCTTTTTTTTTCACGAATTCAGGATTGTTAGTTATTTAGCTTGTATATCTATAGCTCTACAAGCGATGTGTGCTTCTCTAACAAGGGCTGTTTACGTCACACATTGGAGCGCAAACGCGGACGCGGTACGGTGAGCGAAGGCGTGAAACCGCGCTAGTTAACCGAGGTCATTAGGCAGGCCACATGGCAGATCGCTCAAATCGAGCCGAAACAAATTATTTATTTAAATGGAAATTACCGTTTGTAGGTGCCGGACGCTTTGACGCGCATGTGCGTAGCTGTATAATATTGACGGCACTGACGCCATATGTGGCCAGCCACGGTTTTTGTTCCGATTTCAAATTGTCATGGTCTATTGATTCATGCCGACTTTTTGTGGCCGAGCGATATTTTTGATATATGCCTTTTTCAAATCATGTTACGTGCATGTTTATGGGTTCAAATCGCGATATATGAAATGTAAATTATGTAATTTTCTGTCAGTTATAGGATATAGTTACGAGTTATGATGTACGTATTATCATAAGATACACAATATCGTTTCTTTTTTTCATGTAGGATACAGTTACACAGAAACACTTTGAAAGTAAGAAAAAAGCACAAAGCTACACATACGGCTAACTTCCTCTGATTTTCTTTCACAAATTCACACTCCAATGAAAATCTATTCCACGTTTTCCTCACTACATTTCCATTACAAGAACTTATCGGTAACTCAGCTATCATAAAGCTAAGCGATCTAATAGCCATGTTTTAATATTCACAAGCAACGCCTAAGCCGTAATGTGCACGTTTAAATTTGATAAGTCGATGAAATTGTGTGGTAATGTGTCGGACACGGGCGAGCGGCGCCCTGTATCTGTCCGGCTTCAGTGTCGGACAGCTCCGAACATTAGCCCCGGGGCCGGCCGGACAACGCCGACCGAACTCGGATTATGAATATCTAGATGTAGTTCTGAATATGTTTGACGTGAATTATGCGTAGGAGTTTGAAGATGTAATCGCGATTTCAGGATTTGGGATGAGGGCTACTAATATCTAGATTAACTAACTTTAATGGATCTTCATATGTCTTTTTTCAAATGGAAGTTTACTAAAAAAAGAAGAGGCCTCTAAAGTATTTTCGACACATTTATTGGGGCACGTCAAAAACACGTCTGTCAAAAATTATCCTACTAATATTTTGCGTGTTGGAATTTGCTCCAAAATGTTGTATTGTCGGTCGACCTTCACCGGCTGGGACCAGATAATAGGTGCACCAATTTCAAACCAGTTCCCGCGTGATAAAAAACAAGAGACGAACGAATGGAAACAGGGACCCCCCTCCTCCGAAGGCTTTGTTCTGTCTCATTGTAATTGTGTTCTAAAGCGTCGCGGGAAAATATTATATGTATGTTGGTACATTTTAAATAGCGTTGGTGTCTACCTAGGTTGGTACCAACCGACTGTGTATTCAAACTATTTTTCCCGTGGTGGTTATTTTTACGAGGTTCAACTGAGGCTCGAGTTCTTTTATGTATTGTGCAATTTGTGCAGTGCAGAGTGAGTAGATTCGTTTGATCGTTTCAAGTAATGCTTTATACTGGTGTTGTGATTAATTCACATTGGTAGGTACTTTCCGAGAGTGAGTAGTACTTGATTGTACGATATATTTTTTTCACAAGTGCTAATGTCTATTTCAAAACAAACTTGGCAGAAGATAGGTACTTATAGGGTGAAACTAAATCTCCAGTGCAACAAGTACAATACTTTTCTGTAATAAAACGAGCCGTATAAGCTAGAGTCCAGAGCGTGCACACTCAAGGTCATGCTCTTGCAAATACATTCGCATTGCGTGCGTCGCTCGACAGCGCCGTCGGCCCACAGTCTCACTCCGACAGTTCCAAGAAAAAGTCGTTAAACTCACGTATTTTTGGTAGCAGCTTAATGCCAGTAATTTCCAATGAAATTATTATAATTAGCTCCATTTATACGATAGTAACAAACAAATAAAACGGCTGGAACAACGCGCCCGAGGGCACGCAACTCGCTTTTCCATTAGTTACGAGACGACCTGCACCGATTTGTAGCACTATTTCATATTAAATTGAGGTTTAGTGCGGCTGCAAATTGAACTCGACGTTTCCTTGACTTATTGATCTAGAAGTCTAAAGTGCACTTGATCGTAAACCTTCTTGTTTACTAGAGCGCTGAATAACAAGTGTTGACTTTTCTTGTCGTAGTAGTTTACAGAAAAGAAAATGACAAGTCATCATATCTTAAATGATTCATTCCTTTACTAAGTATAAAGAAGTTGAAAAAAAATTGTGAACATGTATAGGTACTACGGTATAGAGCATACACCAAAGCTCTCGACAACCACCACAGAAAGCTATCGAATGCTGTGCTGATGTGGCCGAAATCGGCTAGATGGCATCATCATTCTTCCACTTGGCTGAACCCTATCTTTAAAGATACAGGCTAGTCCTAGTTTAAAAGATAGAGTCTACTATTGCATCATAATGTAAATATTATTTTCAAACAATGTATTCAGTGCAAAGTGCTATGTTTTTGGGAAATAAATACTTATTATTATTATGATTATATCATAATTTATCATCATACCACGGTTCCTCTATAATACCTACTTGTGTGCACGTATGTCGTCTTTAATCAAAGGAGTCCATTGAAATCGCGTGTACATAGCGCGAAAAGTAATTACCTAAAAACAAATGTTTTGGTAGACTATTATAAACATGTGACATTCAATGAAAACCGCAGAGACACATGTCGATACAACGCTCGCTAGTATCAATTAGTTGACATTTCGTCCGGTCGCTGAGAATAGCGTGGAACTGTTTCAAAGACACGTAATTTCCTTCAACTTCTGTTTCATATTTTTTACATTTAACTAATTGAACCGCGTAGGGTATTAATTGCTGAGAAAATTACCGGCACAGGCCCCCGGGGCCTAAACCACAAAGAGTCGAAGCACGACGCAATAGACCCCTTGACTCATAAAAACGAACAATTATGCATTCAACTCTTTGTTTTACAACAATTACCTAAGACCAACGTTTCTACCATATTTTCTTTCTCGTAAGTGGGTTGATTTGATTACCTATGTGTAGATAATTATATGTCTATATTACTTTTACGTGCGAAAAGGTGCGTTACTAACTATTTATGTTACCATAGTATTCTATATTATGAATCGCGATACACAGCAATGATTTGTAATGCAGTTATACTGATTACAATGATTGCAGTTTTCCTCACTTCAGTTTATGTTTCGATTTAATTAACGATTACTTTTCTATCATCCTAAGACTCCTATTCCCGTCTACTCTTGCGTGGGTGCAACCAGTTTCTATAACCAAAGCAGATAAGCCGCGTAGCAGCAATGTGCCACGAAAATGCTGCAATGGAGAAGTTTAATGCTAAAATACCGTACAGAAATTAATACTTAGGTATGTTTTCAATCATAATCGTGAACCGCACCAGTAAAGTCCATTACTTACTTATAACAATAGCAACAATTAGATAATAAAACAAAAGACTATAATTTGGCGTCACGAAAAGTGGTGGTGGCGAACAATCGCGGGTGTATCGCAGCGATTACGAGGCGTTGAGAGGTTCGTCGTCACGTCCCGGGCGGCAGAGAACAAAGCGATGTTCGCGTATCTACTAAACAATTGAACGGCCACAAAAAGTCCCATAATTCAATTTGCATCCCGCTAGATAGTAATAGTCGGCAAGAAGTGGGTACGGTTAGTGCCGCGGGCGGCGCGGGCGCAGCTCCGCTTGCAACGCTGAGAACAGCTTTCGCCGCTTTTCAACACTTCGACGAATCGATTAGATTGACGTGTTTCTTTTACTGATTTTACCTATTACGGCTGTAATTTGCGACGGATTTTTACTTTTTGCACGCCGTTAGCTGTTGCAGGCGTTGATATCTGCTTAGTTATTATATCGATAGATGTGGAAATAAGATTGCTGACTTATATTTTCACTTGTCTTACGAAAAGCCAGACTAATGATTCGTAATGTGTTGGTAAACGCATTGCGGTATAACGAGTTAGTGACGTAACGTTCTTAGTGTTGTCAAGTTGTTGATGCAAGCGAAACTGGTAAGAGAATGCTGATCTCCTTATGAGGGTCCACCAACCTTGTAACAACAAACGATATCTTACCAACTGTTACACATCTTGTAACTGGTACTGATATGGTAATAAAATAACGTTACGTGGTGGTATCGGTGCCGTGCGTGTCGACAGGCGAGGCGCGAGGCGCGAGGCGCGAGGCGCGCGGTCCACTACGAGGTGACTCGCGCATTATTATGATAATGCAGGCGGAGCAGATGCTATCGCCCGCTATCCGCTCTCGTAACACAATTGAATTAGCATAGCGAACCGCAGCGGGCGGGCCCCGCCACGCGACCACCAATGCACCTCATCATCGATTCTATTCCGAGACTGATCGAACTAGGCGACTGTGATATCAACAATTACATCGCTTTAATCTAGTTCCTTGCCGAAGATTTGTTCCCGCATTGTAACTAACACTGATCATCTGATTCTGCGTGAAATATGGCACGACTAATGCTGGTTATCGTTTTCACAAGTTATAAAAGTTAACAGACGGGAACGTGGTAATGTAAGTGGCCTGCGGCTTACGAGTTTGACTCTTGAATCACTTGATCGTTTGGCTCTGATTTAGATCGCTTTGTCATTTCAGACTTTCTTGGATCCAATTCTGTCTGACAGTGAAGTAGAACGTGAAAACGTACCTGAATAAGAAAAGCGTGAAGAGATATGGCAAAGAGAGAAACTTGTCGACTCCGAAACACAACGAACCAAAATCAGCCAATACAGTGCCAAAACTTCGAAGCACTTGGTGTATTCAGGCGGTTCCCGTGTCGTAGGTAAATTGTGCTAAACGTTTCCACACGTCCGCTGGCCAGTTGCGGCGTGTTGTTATGAATGAACAGCAACTGAATGGACTCACCGCAACCGCAACGCACCGCTTGTCAGACCAGACCATTCCATCTACTTTAAATAATTGCTGTAGCCATAGATGAACAAATATCGTAGAGTGGTTGCTCGACCTTTATTGGGAGCTATTTTAATAACTAATGGCGGTCAATTATGCTGCCTAGTACGTAAGTGTTTTATTTTATAGAACCGAGGCAAATTGCGAGTAAAATTATGCAAGTGAACCAACAAAACTAATACCATCGGACCTAATATAAGTTTTAAACCAACATAAACTATACCAAACATGCAACATAACAAATAGCGGGAAATGATTAACAAGCAAACCGACAGACTCCCCTACAAAAGATCAACAATGTGACTGCATTAGGACCATCAAAGTCAGGCGCGGTTTAAACTGGAGAGCCGTCGAGTATTCATGGAGGAGCCGAAGAGCTCGTGATATATGACCCTCAGGGAGGGGGCTAATGGCCTCACGACCCTCTCGAAAGTAGGGTAAAGAGGAAACGAGGAAGATGTAGAAGTCCTGATTTTGGAGAGATACATTAAAAGATTTATAGTTAGATGTAATACTTTTGGTTGGATTTAGGAGACGAAAGTTTTATTTGAAGAGACCTTAATTTTATTATCACTAATAATATTAAAATATTTGAACACATTTCGCATTTCATACTGTATTGTGGTCCAATGGAAAATAGAGTTCTATGATTCATAAATAACGCTACAGTTTTGAACACACAACTCAACATTTTGATCTCCCCATTTAAAAGTTACACCGAATCCCCTTCGGTGAAGAGACATCCGGATTCATACCATAACAGTCTGTTGCCACGAGTGCGTTTAATGGCCACTACAATATAAGGAGCATTTGTTTGACTCCTACAAATTGCAACCGGAAAATTTACACTTAAAAGCCGGATGCGTCATAGTAAATAGTCGCAATTTCCGATATATCTTCTAATGTATGGGATGTGCGCTGGTTTTACGGTAATTGAATAGGTAATTGTACAATTTATGGCTACAGCCTTGTGAATATGTGTGATTAATCATTTGTTATAATGTATTTGTTTTACAAAGTAGAGGTAACTCATAGATATAGGCATTAGATAAAGATTTGTTTCAGATCATATTGAGTGGTGAGCTCAAGCGAAAGATGATGTCAGAAATTATATGAAAATTCGAATCAATCACAAAACATAAGTGACACCATTAGAAGTGATAGTCACTAAACCTTATAAATAATCCGTTATGGATAAGAGATTCGGCGGTTGTATGAATGGTATCGGTGTGGAGCGCCGCGGAGCGCCACAGCGGGGGGCGCACCGCGGGGCGCAGCGCCGCCTGCCCAGCTTCTTTGTACCTCGCCTAAGTGTTAAATTAATTGTTGCCCACACACCAACAACACCCTTTCAACTAACAACGGCTTTATAGGACGAAATAATCAATATTGATTTAGATTCACTCTATAAATGGCCCCTAATATCAACATGACTGAACACGCATTAGACTAATACCTCAACACATTCGAGTTGACAGTAGAACAATGAAGACGCCGCTTCTGATTTTTTTATTCGGTAGAAGGCATTAATTAGTGGTGCATCTTCGAAAATAACCTTCTCCGTTGTCGGGCCATCATATATTGACAGGGCGCGCGATGACGGCGCTGACGGGCAGCGGCGGCGCCTCTGGGCCCGTGACTTGCAGCTTGCCTTCATTACGCGCCTCCGAGCCGCCTCAAGCCGCCCCGGTACAACTCCACAAACTAACAAGCCGGGCTAATGCAATGAGTTGCAAAATCTCGACCCATCATCGACTCCAACCAAGTGTTTTACTATTCGATAATCGTCTCTACGTCACCTCTACAAAGACCAGAATGTCTCAGCATGAAAGGACCATATCCAGGAGCTGTCTGGAGCGATTTTGATGACATTAATGACTCCTAAATCGGACCGATACTTTTAAGTCTCAAGGGATCGATGCGACTATATTAGTTTCCTTCGGCTGTTGGGAGCGGCGGAGATCACTATTAACTGAGGGCGGTAACAACAAAGAGCCACAAAAGAGACCCTTCGAGAGCAATCATTGAGGGTGATTCAGGCGGCGACCTGTAAGATGCAACGAATCTGTGGACCGATCGTTTGTTTAGCGATGATTGGATGACTGATTGTTATAGCGTTATGTTAAACAATATCGAAATTTACATAGAGCTTTTATGAGAACTAAATAAACAATACAGCGTGTAAACCGGAATAAAATAAAATCAAAGAAACAACACTTCAAAAAAACAAGTGTGAATTATGTATTGCACTCCGTCGATAATATCAGACAAAAAAACTTCCACATTTTTATATTATTATGATGCGAATGTAAAATCGTTTCCTGGACAGTTTGTGTGATTAGTACGAGGAACTTGCCTTTTTCTTATGAACTTATTTTTTTTTCATCACACATCGTTAAGTTTGCATCTATTGCTTAATTGCTTGCTATTTTTATAGTGGTAGTTAGGTTGAATAGTGGGATTAGGGCTTTACTGCTGGTCATTATATAATTTTGTGGCATCGCCCGCATGGCCTGGCTCCTCGACTGTTGTGTTATCGTTCACAGCCTGTATAGCGGTTATGTTTGCTCATGCACTGCACAGCCATTCGTCTTCCTAACGACTTCTCACATTTAGTCAGCCAACTCGTTATGTTGAAAACAAATACTTCATAATGATGCGTTAACCTTCTAGGACTAGTTTTTAGACGTGATAAATGTTAGTCGTGTTTACTGCTTAGCTTACAAATGTTGGACAACGAATGAGTTTGTGTATTTAAAACTACCTGCTTACAATCTTTTAGTTTAGCTAAAGAAAAAAAGAAAAGAAACGTTAAATTGCACCATGTCAACTAAGCGTCCACTTGGCGACACATCAAGCTATACATTCCCAGTATAACATGGCCTAACTTTGTATTGATTTTCCGTACAATGACAAATATGCATAAACTGGTTCTGTATAGCTTGATTGGTCGCCGTGCGTACATACTTACATAGGCCGTGGTGCTTACAATTATATCCTTCAGGCTATTCTTACCGCGAACAGTAATGTCAAGCAGCTGGCTTATCCTAATTTATCTTTTACTTCTAAATACGCGTGAAAAGTTACTTAAAAGCATAATATTTTAGAATAATGTGCACATATTTATTTTAATAAAATATTATACTCTGCAACACGCACACAAAGAAATTGATCACTTTGTATGTGTCTGCGTAAATTGTAAAAATCGTTAGATTGTAATCTATCTAGCGATATTGTAAACTCTCGCTAGATGGATTATAATCTAACGGTTTTTACAATCTTACGGTGACATATGCATTGTTCAATATGCATGCATAATAAGGCACATACAATATGTAAATAAAAATATATAAATAATTATTAAAAACGTTGCTACTAGGTAAATATAACACCACAGCATAAAAATGATTAGGTGGTAGTTTTTCGCTTAACCGTGTTCGATACGGACTCCCAATAAATAAACACTTAAGTGATGTACTAACAACCGTTTACAACAGACTGACAGTTCCATAGACAACATCAGTAGCTGTCATTTCGTCTTTGTCTTTGGGTGGAATTTACTCGTGTGGCATTAAAATTATAGTGGTAAAACGGGTTGGGGTTGAGGTCGTGCACTGAAATGTCAACTTTATTTGCAAAAGTTATTAATTAATGTAAGTCGGGTAAAATAATTGTTAAGTAAATTTAAAAGGCTAAATGGTCCGTATGAAACAACAATAGGTATCTGACTTGGAAAATTAACGCAGGGTGCCAATTTGCCAAATAAATTATGTCCCTAACTATATGTTCTGGATCATTATTTGATTTTCACACGAATTTTCCTTAGTATTACATTTTTGCGGAGCAAATAATCTGATCAGGATACAATCTTGTGAATACGACGTTTCCGCAATACCTTGGTAGGTGCCTACATAAAAAATAGCGCAACAAGATCTCTCACACTCAAAAAAAATAAGATCAAATACTTTTTTGAAACCAAGATATCGAGAAAGCCGTACCTGATAGTGATACTTAAACGCAACAATTATCCAGTAACGGTACAAAATTAGCGTCTAACAAGTATTAAAAGGCTTTTTGCGGTTGCCGCAGGAAACTGCAGTTGCGTTGCGTTGCGTTGCGGTTACGCCGTTTTTGTCCAGTTGTGTATGGTGCGTGAATTAATAAGCTTCACGAACGGCACAAACTGAATAATTGACGGCCGGTCTAGTTGTCCTGCGGTGTTTTTACAGTTTAAACGTGGCTTGTAACGCTTTTGCTTAATTGCGGGGAGTGGCGGACTGAAAAATGGTGCGTTTTAAGTTTCTGTTTAGTGGTCTTTTTTGCAACTAGGTGTAGTAATTTGTTATGGTTCTCACAAGAATAATAAATAAAATAAAAATAAATGAAAAAAAAACACAGTCTGTGTGTGTTTTTTTCTCATTTATGTGCATATAAAGTGCATGTAAAGTTATTAGGTGTACACTTACATTCCATGATAAGATTAGAAATAAGTAGGTATACAACAAATGTTTCGAATAAATCCTAATTACAAATCTTATTCACAATTTAAATTAAACATCAAACGAGTCCAATCCCACAGATCACGTGACAACCGAAACAAAAACTCAACAAGCCACAAAATGCGCGACAAAACAATTAGACGTGCAA
This sequence comes from Xestia rhomboidea, assembly GCA_963853795.1. Taxonomy (NCBI): domain Eukaryota; kingdom Metazoa; phylum Arthropoda; class Insecta; order Lepidoptera; family Noctuidae; genus Xestia; species Xestia rhomboidea. Next base: position 12,896,149 of record OY970767.1, on the reverse strand, counting down.
CAATAAATCGCTGAAACACGCGCACTGACAGATTTGCACTTCATTAGTGATTTTTTTTAACCCTGTCGCGGCAGACGCGCGGCTAACATTGTTAAATTTGTCGCCAGCTACACGTCTCGTTGACGGATACCAACGTAAATAACTTAACGAGAAAGCTTTCGAGACGTTTAAAAGATGTTTCGGATACGATTAGTAGACTGTGGGTGTCGAGTGCTGTCATGTCAAGGTTTTGATAAGTTTAGACTGAATGTTTGGCTTAGAGGGAGACAAATGTAGATAGGACGTTGTTCCATCAACTGTGTAGAAGAAAATTGATTGTAAAACAATGTATGTAAATGTATATTTATGTTTCGTTACATCTTTGTAGGTCTTTAAGGCAATAACTTATTATGTAAAAGCTTTGCACAAGCTTTCAACTAATTATTTTTAAAACAAAAGCTGGTATTCAATTTATCCCATGATCTGTCCACGAAGTAGACACAATAGTTAAACAATGGCAAATTGGTCATTTGACAGATCATGATTTATGACAGTAAAATCAAATCTGACCTGAAATAAAATCAAGGCAGGTTTTTCAAACTATTTGAAAATTCAAATAGTTTGAACAGCCACATGTGACCAATAACATTATGCAACCAGCTTGCATGAATTGAGTTTGCTTCGAAGATAGACAACCTTTCAGAACCTACCTAATACTATGTTAATCCGAACGAAACGGTACAGATAGACAAGATAGCAACCAAACTTCAAAATAGCAACAATCTTTACTAAGTACAACAAAAGTTTCCACAACAAGTTCATCAACACTATCTCAAACAACATAAATATCAATTGTACAGATCAAATAAAGATAAGCCAGCCTCACCGACTACAAGCCACAGAGTATCAATCTAAAACAGTGACATCCACGTGACGACTGTTTAACGGCCGGTCGGAATGTCCCCGACTTGTGCGCGCACTAAATATTATTTCCCCGACAGCTTCATTTAAATACCTTTTGTCAATGAACGGGTTAACACGACGAGTTGGTGCTATAAAAAAGAATTATGGCGGGCCCCGTCGCTACCGATACGGTTTATTTTTTAAAATAATTGGTTCATGCGACAAGTATTTTAATTAGAATTACGTAGTTTGGGATGCATGTGTTGTTCTATCGTTAGGATGCTTATTATGGTGGTATTTTTAGAGGACAGATGTTTTGTATTGATGATAGGTAGGTAGGAACCTATAACGGCCATTTTCAATAACTTACTAACAGGTAACGGAAGGTTGCTATCTCTGTCTGTTTGACATTTAGCTTACGGACCGTTAGAAACAAAACGTCACAGAAAAGCTTTCTTTGATTTTTCTATGAATCAAGTGACAGGTAGGTGACGCGGATAGGATATTTCAAGCTAACATTGTTTGTAGAAACACCGATATTATCATTTTAACTAACAGTCAATGTAAGTAATTTATAGAAAACGGCCGTTAGAGAATATGATGACATCCCTAATGGAAATAAGTTTAGTAAGATTCAACTCTTTAATCGGTCTGTATACACTAGGTTCTGCTATATCTATTTATCGACATAAGTCTGAAGTAGGTTCTGTCCACTAACTAACAGAAATCTTCGCAAAAAAATACAAATGCCACTTAACAAAAACTGCATCTAACTAAACATTTTAACAGTAAGTGGCCTCATCCCAAAGTTAAAGTGTTTAATCCTGAGCAAACCGTAACACAAAGCACCGTTGCTATCAAAAGTGACGGATCTCAAAGCGCATTGTAGTACCCGGTATTATGGTAACGCCATTTTAGTTTTTCAGCGATACTCCACAATGTTAGTTCTGCGACAGAGTATCGGATTTGCGACTTTAGTGCGTCTCATGGTAGGATGACAAAGCAAAGTACTCTTAATCCCCATAACAGCCATTTAGGAGTATTACAAATAAAAGTTTGTCGGTCGTCGATTCGGTTGAATGCCACAATGGCCATTGAAGGGGCTTCACGCTGAGCGCCGTGAATGGGCCAGCGCCAAAAAAATCTATTAGACACGCATAATGGTCCCGATGTATGGGATTGAAACGCGGATGAGATGAAAGTTCTTGATTTGTTGTGTGAAGTGGGTGACGGAGTTAGTTCGGTGTTCCGGCTGGCAGTGCATGAAGTATTAGAGGTTTAAGTAAGCTGTGCAGGACTAGCTGTGGTTTTTGAACCGTCCCCGCAATTTTTTTTTTGTGTAGGTCTTTTACAGATTTTTAAAAGTAAGTAGTTTCTTATTTGAGTAAGGCATTAAAGGCGTATACCCACCGCTGCGCACGAAGAGGCTACGCACGTGTGTAAAGCTTCGTTTTGCAAGAAAATGTATGTGATTGTGTCCGCTGCAAACCACGGACACGCTAGGTATGCATGAATTGACGTCATTACATGCGTGGCTTGCTCGAATAACACGCTCACATATAGCTCAACGCCATCATGCACGCTGCGCATGCGGTACACGCTATACACGTAAAGTCTTGGTAAAAAGCCTCTCCGTGCACCACGGTGGTTTTGCGTCTTAATACCCATCAAAGATCTTTACTTACAAAACAATTGAAAGTATAAATGTATTACGAATACCTACTATGATTGCAATTACCTATACTTATAGGTATATATTGCACATACATTTCAGCAGCAGGAACCAAATTATCAAAACTTCACAGTGAATGTAGATGTAGATAGACTTCATAGAAATCATCATTGAATCATATTTCTCTGAATTCCTAACGGCAATAAAAAGTAACACGATGCTCTACCCACGTAGGTACTTATTGAATAACAGATCCATATCATGATTACCAATTACAAGACATACCTATTGTTCAATATTAAAATTACTAAATAATTTTGTAGAAGAATGTCCGATCTTTGCATGGAACAATACACATTGTTCTCTGTTACAAAAGCGTAATAAAATCGAACAGTTTGATTGAATTTGTTTGTGCGTTTGGGGAGTATGTTCTCGTTGACAAATATTTAGCCGGAAGATGGATGGGAGAGGAAACAAACGGATTCTGATCGGAAGCTGTTGTTTGATCCTATTGATTTGATTGAGCACCCTTTGACAATGGAACAGGTAACATGGGGAAGTGGGATCGAGGAAAGTTATTTTTAAAGTTTTTTTTTTACGAATGATGATGATGGACGTATTTTGTGTGTACATAAATAAATAAATAATGATAGGTAGATGTTCCGTGAATGTGGGTTAGATATAAATAACTTGTGGTTCAAATGTTCAATTGATAATATCTACATACAATAAAACCAACAATAATTTAATAAAAGTTGTACATGTCATGGAAACATAAAGATATCTAGATGTAAATGACAACTACAAAGTAACAGTCAATTCAAATTATGTCCAACATGGAATAGGAAGTACAGCCAGCATCATTCGAGAATAACTGGAACAGCATTTTTTTTGTGTTTTTGTGTGTATAATAGTTATGGCAAAAAAACAAAACAAATGAGATTTTGAATAGGTTGTTTTTCTACTGACTGTCGTTTACCTTCCAAGTATTTTTAAACTCAGCAGTCGAAATAAACCTAAGTAGTACCTACGCCTGAAAAAATGCACACTGTTGCACATTTTTTGTTAGTTAGATTTTTCTAATTTCTTCACATGCTACAAAACGCTGCGCGCTGGAACGTCTAATGATATCTAATGAACTATAATAATAGACACCTATCCAATTAAACAGCGCTAGAGGAGTTTCACTCGAGTTCTATTGTTTTGTCTATGGGGAGAAATGAGATAGGTGCTTCAGATCTGACGTCAGGACAATAAGAAGAGAATTGCTGAAAAAAGTGAGTTTTACACACAAGCGTGAAATTGTTACCAATATGTAACAATGTATGTAGGTAGGTATTGTTTATTGCATTATTATACTTTCAGGTATCTACATTTACGGGAAATATTTCAGGTGTGAATATGAAATGAAAACGAAGACAAATAGATGATGAATTAGCACTGAAACATTTAGGTTTTTTCTTAGATACAATTTAGGGATGTGCTAGGTTGTTTAATAAAATATCCTTCAAAGATAAACTAGGCACAAGAAAATCCAAACAAAAGCTAGGTATATTTAAGCCTACCAATGCATGGTCTTTTTGGGGCTAGTCTAGGTACAAGATTCTAGAAAATTATCTTATCGTTTACCTGCCCACACTTTTATGTTTTTTTAGTGTGAATGCAGTTTTAACAATGTGCTTATTATAATTTAATAGAATTAAGTAATGTGTCAAAGCCATCAGGATATTTACAAGCCGACGGAACTTGATAGTGACACATTTAAGTATTATATTTATACCGAGAATTTATTAAACTAATTATTTATGTATATGTTGATGTGTGTAGCCTTACTTATTATATTATTTTTCAATTTTGTTGCATAGATAGCTAGGTATACCTACAAAACAATAAGTAAATAGATTACAATAAGTAGGAATAGGAAAAAACATTTCTAGACGTCTGTACATTTTAAAATTGGGGCAGTTATTGAAAATGTTTTGTTTTGAAGGGCGATTTCAAACATTTATAATCATGAATATTATGCACAATAAAAGACAATGGAGAAAAAAAATTAAAAAGTTTTTTTTTAATACAAATGAGTTGCTTAATGTAGCATACATTCATAGGCTTAAGTTAACCACTCTCATGTAGGAATTCTAAGCAAATTAGCTTCCCTCCATTTGTAAACACACCTTTGTATACAACAGCTGTTTTGGAGCTGTCAAAGTTGACGTTAAAGTAGAAGTTCACAACAAACTTACGATGGTCTTATTGTTGGGCGGCGCCGGCAGCGGCGCGTACATATCAGTGATCATAGCCGAGAACAACACTAAACGTGACACATAGCGAACTGGGAACTAAAACAAAGTGTCACTCGTTAAACAACGCGCTGCGGTGTCCGCATACCGGCGACGTGAGCGATGTGGGCGCGCGCGGCTGACGTGTGGCGCGCGCTTCTCCACGCGCAACGGACAGCACGCGGGGGAGTGGGGGGGCGGGAGGGAGGGGAAGCCAGTGGGCGGGGCCAGCCAATCCCAGCCTCTTACCGCGCCCCGCCCACGCCGCGCCCCGCCCGCAAGGTCGCAGCGGGCGTATCGATCGCACGCGCTCGCACGACCAGACTCCATTTTATTTCGGCGTCCCTCGATTTGCATAAACTTTTTTGTTTCAAATTATTGCTTAGTTGGTACTTCGACGTATTGTTGGCTACAGTTAAGCTTTGAGTCGTTCAAGTTATGGTTGGGGAGATGTTTGAACATTAACAATGCCGACGCGATTAAACACAATTGTGAAGTTTCTTAACTGAGTCCGACTTGCCTCTAAATTCTAAACGTGTTTTCCGTTGATTGAAAAGGCATTATATTGTATATAGTTTTATTTTTATTTATTCAAAATAGGTACGCCAACAGTACCTACATTCATTTTGCATTAAAAAATCTGGAGGCATGGTAGTTGGGCAATACCATGCCACCAGATTAACTACAAGAACTATTGTATAACAGAAAAGTAATGAACAGTGGATACATTTGTCACCTTACGCCCAATCACCCATGTGAATGTAGCGAAATAGCCAAGCCACATATTTTGACTAAGGTGTAGAGTTTGTTAAGTTAGACCTGTAGAGTTAGGGCGTGTAGAGTTAGAAGCTTGGCTCTACATGAGATCTGATAACTTTTGACAGTGCGAGTCTGAATATTGTCTCGTCTTGGCGACATTTTCCATGAAAATGTTTTTAATAAAATAATAAATATCGCTGGACATTAACACAGCGCCATCTAGTGCCACACTAAGCAACGAGGCTTGTGTCGTGGACACCAGATAGTTGATATACTAAATAGATACTTTTTGTTTGTAAATACATACCCATTATACATATAAACATCCATGACTCGGAAACAAATGTCCATGCTCATCACACAAACATTTGCTCCAACCGGGATTCGAACCCGGGACCCTAAGAACGTAAGGCAGCCTCACTACCGCTGCGCTATTCGGGTCGTCAAATTTTTGGTGGGTGGTTTGGTGGGTATTCAAGTTTGGGTTCTTATGTAGGTAGTACCAATTAGGTAAAGATATTATTATCGTTCATCATTATAGATCGGTAGGTCTGAAGATTTATAAAAACGTAAATAAAATGCCTAGATAATAAGTAGTTTTTTTTAATAATAAGAAAATGTAGAGCTAATTTCAGGGCTTTATACTTTTCTCCATTCTACTTTGTCAGTTTAGCAATTACTATAGGAGTACCTAAATATAATATAAGCAAAATCCCATGTCACCATAATCTCACGACAGATTTAAAAAAAATTATGAATTCATACTGATGCAAGACAATACTGCATACAAATAAAGCGGGTGGAGAAATTCCTTCAACAGCTATAAGTATATAGAGAAATTCACACAGGAGAATACTGAGTTCTTAGCACTTCTGTAAGAAACTGTAACTTAAGTTAGTAGGTAAGTGCTTCCATCATTCGGCCAAGTTACAAATGAAGAGGGACCTGACTGATTTACACACAAGCTTAAACCGGTCTAATTCATATCAAATTCTGCTGGTATCTGGTATCCGATTTCTGAATCCGAATCATAATAATTCACTATCTACAGCAAGTTTCACCGCTGGACCTCTAAGAAACTTGTCACAAAATCACAAAATGTCTCAAGCGTATAATGTGTCAAGGAACCCAAAAATTCGGATAACTTTGGAAAAGTACTGAGTTATTTCATGATTAACAACCAACATTATTTCTAAGATTTAAATTGTATTTTTTTTGTGCTAATTATATTTTTGAATAAATATATTATTAATTATTTTATTATGATTCCGCTGCTTTAAAGATCTGTATGCTAAAATAATTAAGAAGCTGCAAGACCAAAGGGCTACAACTCAAATGCAGTAAGAGTCTGTGAAGAATCCATAATAATCACTTATAGATTTTTCCATCCTTTAGCCTAGCCAAGTCACAGGCAACTGGTTCCCTATTAGCGTTAAAATTGCCTTCAAAGGTGAGGGTTATATTTAAAAAAAAAAAAAAATTGATGACTACCTCTCTGCCCGTGACTTCGTTTGCGTGGAACGGGATCAAAACTATCTCATGTGTTATATCCAGGTTATAAACTATCAATTTGAATAAAACATCCATCCATTCACTCATCCTCATAAAGTTTCACGTTTATAATAGTACTAAGATATGGAGGCTTTCGCCCAGGAGTGGGACAGTTCGAGCTAACAAAAAATATGTAGGGACCTACTTTATTTTTTCTGCTAAGGGTTCTTACGGACAAGCGGCACGTTGCCAACTGCAGATAAACTGCAGCCGTCGCCACCTGTCGACGGCTGCCGTCGACGCTTGCAGTTGTGGTGTCGGCGGCTGCCGCCGGTGCGTCGACGGCAGCCGTCGACACACATTTCCGCGGCATGCCCATATCTGCAGTTGGCAACATGCCGCTCGTCTGTAAGAACCCTAAGCCTTGTTGCCTTGTAATAGTGAAACACTGAAATCTTGACTAAGACTGGATGCTGTGTTGCAATTTCGGGCAGAACGTGGTCCAGCAGGAGTACTGAACAGTGATAGACTGGGTATGTTGATTGATTGGAGTGGCCACTAGCCAAGTAGCATAGATTCCTTGGTTGAACAACAGGCTTAAACCTATATAGGCACCTTTCTTCATAATAGTTTTGTTACTTAAGTACAATGCCAAATAAGTTTTAAGCAGATGTGAGTGATCCTAGTTTTTCGACCGAAATTGGTGGTGCCGAGTAGTCAGTATGACGTCAAAAAACCACCTCCAGAGCAATGCGACTTGTGACTCACAAGCTGATCGATGAGTTTAAAACTGACAAATGTTGGCTTGGCAATGCGCCCATGAAGGGCATAACAACTAATTCAGGACTAATACAACTTGCTTATACAACATCAGGCACCAATAGATATATTTTCAACAATTTCTTTTAAGAATCCGTAGAATTAGTTAATTCCAAAGGTAATTCTTGTAGAACATAAATCTGCCTGTTTAGAAATCCCCCTAACACACATTTTCCCCTTCACCATAACATCTGACAGAACGTTATTACGAGCTAATAGCGCCGGTGAACGACCAACAAGGTGCTAAAGATAATGAAATATAATGCTCACCACAAAAAACATTATAAACACGACCAAATAATTCGTAATGGCACGAAAAAACGAGCTACGAAAGTTTGCGTGAAAAAAAAAATGATAGCGCCCTTCCGCACCCGAGTTCCTCCAGACGATAAACCTTCTTAGAGGGACGTCGTCGCTTCGAGAATAGCTTAAACGGCTAATAGTTTTATGACACGCATAACACCAGTAAAATGCTCCAACATACAACAAACTATATTGAACTTTGTGTTACAGCTTTCAAGGTGCAACATCCCGTTCAGAGAAGACCGGAAATGACAGTCGTGAGGCATTATAGCGACATTAGACAGGGGTGCCATCGGGTTCATAAAATAGTGAAATCGTGGCGAGGTGAGGGGTGCACGGCGAAAGAGGGGTGAATGGGCGTGTCCGGGATAACGAAATAAAAATGCTCAGCCCGCTCGTGGGCGACCGTGCGAACTCCGCTTAACGCAATAAACATTTTAATTTGAACGCGAAACTCACGCTGAGATGTGAAATTACGTTGAAAGGGCGGCGTGTGCGGAAGAAATCAAATTACATGGAAATTTCATGAGAGGCGTTCTAGCGAGCCCAGCGGAGATAGCAAACCAAATATGAAAAATTAGAATGGGAGTTAAAAAATAATTAGTTACCAGTTTTTCCATTACGTATCAGGGGTTTCTGTGATCGTTAGGTATTAGATATATGTAACAATATTCGTACGGAAAGAAAAACCGTGCATGGGTTATCTAGTATCTCATCTATTTCGGCTGCTGCATTTTGTAGCCATAAATATCTAGTTTCACAGTAGAAAATCACCAAATAATAGACCAAGCTTCAAGCAAAAACTCTCTTTCTCTTTAAAATTAAAGATGCTATTTCTACAGGGTGTGAACAAGTGCCTTTTGTTTGCTTCGTTAACAGGCTTTTAACACCCTTTATGTCAGTTAGCAAATGATTCTCTGTAACCCAATGACAGTCTCCTTATAAAATTTTCCTGAGCTAATGCGATAACTGTCCCTTTTCAAACAACCATCCTGTAGAACCATAAGTATATCCCATTTGTACTTTAAGGTCCACAGTAGACAACATCCTGTATCCAGTTATGGCAGTGGATACATCTCGGTTTGGCCGGCGTCGCGCTCTCCTGGCGGAAATAGGCGGAAGTGACCGACGCCGGACTAGCTCTCGGATCACTCGATCATAACCGTTTAACTTCGTGTCAGGTTGTGTTTCACATACAAACGTAGCTGTAGGTAATGTCTAAAGGACGACCCTGTAGATACATAGATATCTCATATATAGGTGTGTATGAGACGAAAACAGTCTGAACCAGTTTTTTAATAAGCTTAGGATTAAAGGTTTATACATACATGTGGGAATGTAAGGTGAGTTAAGTGGCAACACTGATTGAATGAGGTAATGTAAGATGATGGAGTGACAAAACTGTATGTCAAGGAAGAATGCGCAGAGAGCATTATTATGAGCACGACGGACGACGAATAAGAAATATGGAAGACGTAAGATTTTCCAGAAGAATATTATAGAAAGTAAAGTTTGCTTGCTGTTTTATTTTGGAATCCCACAACGCATACTACATACATAGTTGTGAAGGTAGCGCAAAAAGCTGCTAAACTAAAAGGGGACTGGGCAGCCCATGTCTGCTGGATGCAAAGCAAAGCTGTGGACCCGCATATCACAACAGTGGAACCCTGAGACAGTTGGACGGGGTCGCAGCAGAGCGAAGAGAAGATGGCGGGACACCGTGGATGGGGTTCTCGTTAATTGGCGAGAAGAAGCGCAACATCGAGAAAAGTGGAAGGTTTATACTTAACAAAGTATAAAGAGTGGAATGGTCATAGACGCGCAAACGGTTCAGTACATTTTTCAAAATCATCTACTAATTTATGCTAGATCATTTTAAACACTATCTGATCCGATAAGGTGAAAGTAGTACCTTCTTTTCAAAACAGAACTAACATAGAGCTTGAATTTCCTAATCAACAAGAGATGGGTACGACAAGACAGCAGTTCCAGTAAAACAAATTTCCAAAAACGTTTAGTTGTCCTGTCGACTAGAATAACTACTGTGGCAGGAAATACAGCCAGAAATATCAAAAGGGCTGTCTCCATTAATGGCCACACTTAGTAATTGTCGCAAGTTGCGAGTCAATGCGATGGCCTGTAATTGTCTCATTCAACTGTGACAAACGTAGTTCCAGTCTTGTAAACAATAGTTACTGTCCAATGTGAAGCCCAAATTAATATTTGACTGGGGGAATGTAGAAAGCCATTTTAGAATTTGATAAATGTGAACAATGAAAAGGGGTTTGGAAAGGAATGAAGCTTGTGAGAATGTAGTTAGTAACGGATACTGACAGGTGGAGGTTTCATTAGTATCTACTAAGGTATTAATTACCTTGCCTTGATAGTTGCTGGTTTTCTAGGCTATTCATCATGATCATTCATCATTTCAGCCGAAAGACGTCCGCTGTTGGACATAGGCCTCCCCCAAGTGTCGCCACATTGACCGGTCCCGTGCGACTCGCATCCAGCGGACTCCTGCAACTTCACCAGGTCATCGGTCCACCTAGTGGGAGGCCTTCCAACGCAACGTCTTCCAGTTCGCGGTCGCCATTCCAGAACTTTTCGGCACCATCGGCCATCCGTTCTGCGATTCTCTAGGCTATTGCTTAGAAAAAACAATCGCTTTCTAAGTTTTTCAATAGCTTCTGTCAGCAATACTTTTTTTTACTTTCCCACTAACGTTATCACTAACATTATTTGCAGTTTGTCTTTGGCTTCAGAACTAGATCAAGATCAAGACTCCAATTATTCAAAATAGGCTCAGATTCAGTAATTTTTTTAACAACAGAATCAACACAAAAGAATGCTCGAAAACTTCCCAGTCCGCCCTTCTCTACTTCCTATTGTTTAAGCTGAAACTATAAAGATGTAGCGGAACAAATTCCCCAGCAACACATCTGTTTATTAGGTTATAGAAGAACCTGATTTTATACAATTATAAAGGGTGTAAAAAGACCCATAACGAAGCCAAAAGGCACTTGTTCTCCACGTCATTGCGATCATTTTTTTGTTTTAGAAAACTAGACCATACCTCGGAACCTTCTATATTACAGATATATTTTCAAAGTTCCAACTTTTTCACTTTTTTTTTTCAAAGACTAGTTTTTAAGGTCACAATTTTACTTTAAATACCATTATAGCCCGTTTACTATTGCGTCCATGAGCACAATGTATTGAGTGCGGTACATTTTTCACCCCCAAAAAAAAAGTCGTTTTCCAGCAATAATTTTTGCGTAAAGTTACTTTTAGTTTGATGTACAGAATGCTTGGTTGACGGCTTCGTGATGAGGTGGTTTACACCCTGTTTACGAGGCAATCTTAAAACCAAAACCTTTCGACTCACTAAAGCTAATGTTGCCCTCGTAGCAAATAAGAGTCAAACAAATCGATTCAAGGAGGAAAACACTCAAATGAAACTCCTAGTTTTCGTGCCAACGACCCTCTACCTCTATCTATAGGTAGATCTATCTTAGAATGTACGAACCTATACCTACCTACATGAAGGTGTCGGCCTATAAGCTAGTTACATAAGAGCTTCAACACATTACAGGATATGTGTGTGTACAGTCACGAGCAGTAAAATGTATGAACGATGCAACTTTTATACGTGATTTTCTTCTACTATATTGATTAACGTTTTACTTTTGAATTTTGATGTGACGTGTAATGTATACATACTTGTGGTCGTGACTGTACCTTTACCTGTATCCTCGTTGTTCTATCATTTCGGGTTGATATTTGATATTCATCGTTGTCGGCCAATGCTTATGCTCATTTTACCTTTTAACACAAGGGCCGTTTTTCCATACAAACGTAGTTCCCTGTTTTCTACCTGGATAATGCCGGTAGAGCAATATTTTCTTTTTCAAAAAATCTATGACCACTATTGGCATGTCCCTATATTTTCGTTATTATTTTATTAATAAAAGAGTTATGGACCTTCAAAAACCTAAAAATTAGGCCAGATTTTCCGCTGTGTTCAAACATCCAGAAAACAAATTTGACTAGATTATATAAAAAAAGGAAAACATAGGAACACGGCCAAAAACTTTCTTTAATTTTTAATGACAAAAGTAGTTAAATTGGTCAAGTTTCAGAGAAGTTATCAGGGGACTACGAAACATTGTTTTTGTGTACTTTTAATTGGTATTTTCTGCTGTTGTCTCTTTCGCGCTCTGCGCGCGGTCGTTTGGGCACTGCGCGACAGCAATACATTTTACAAATACCTATTTCTCAAATCTCTCGCCATTTTTGTGTCCTCTTAAATGCCGTCATAAACGTTATACGTACGTCATAAACGTTACGTTTAAAATCAAACTAGCCAAGGAGTCACCCCGAGTCACTATTTAATCCCACTTAATTTGAGTGTGAAATGTTTTAAAACCTAAATTTTAGAAAAAATCAAATCAAATCGATTTTGAAAATCTCATATAATACCTACGTAGTGGAACATTTCTATGGAATTTTCAAATAAAAGCACACACAACTACATATATTGTTTGTTACTCTGTCGCTATAGCAATACAATAGGTGAATGTAGGCACAGAGGGCCACACGCTAGGCGCTGCCCACGGCGTTGCCTGCGATTGCCTTCAATGCGCATTGTGTGGCGTTATTCAACGATAGCCTTTTCAATTGAACATTCTTATGAGCGATTGTATTAAAACAAATAGGTATTAGTTATTACAGTCGTTGTTAAATGCTGAAATGCACGGAGATCATCGAAGACTCCGGAGTTAGAAGTTATCGTTGCATTGTCTATAATTATCGCATTATTATGTGAAACATAAAGATATTGTAAAAATAATAATATACTAAGAGCTGTTTTAAATTATGAAAAGCGTGTCGTTACTGTTATTAATATGTACGTTCTTTACTAATTTGAACCCTCAGACGTACTAGCCTGAGGGTTCAAATTAGTTTCAGATATTGTTTATTTCTACACTGACGACCCACCCCGACTCACTCGGCTACAATATTTTGGTGACATGTCACAACATCGAGGTTACCGAGATATGTCTAAGTTAAATACTAACCTTCAGAAATAAATGCTCCAAATGACAGTGAATCCTGCATTAAAATTCCATTGTGTAGTTATGAAGATCAAAGCACATAACGCAGACAGGGGCAGAAAGCAACTTTGAAGCGATTTAGATTTAGGTACTAACGGTTATCCGCACCATTATGGATAAATCCGTGATCATGGTGCTTGCAACAGTGCCAAAATATCGGGAACTCGAAATAAATAGTAAACATGGTAAATATTCCTTGGAACCATAATCCATACAAAAAATGAAAAAAACGGAACCCTTATAGGATCACTCGTGCGTCTGTCTGTCTGTACGTCTGTCACAGCCAAATTGTTCCGAATCTACTGGACCAAATCAGATGAAATTTGGTAGGTTGGTGTGACCCTATGACCCAAACATAGACGTGCAAAGTAAATAAATATATTTTTTAAATAAGGGTCATTTTCGGGGGAGAAATTAGGAAATTAACAAAAGTTTTGCAAACTTTACTGTGTCATAATTATATCAAATGAAAGGACTCGTTATGGGGATCTCAAATATATTTTTGTTATTAGTGTAAAATAAATAGTTTTGATTTTATTCATGAAAGAAGACGGAAATTTACCAAAACTACTGAGCCTAAAATTTTGTAAAAAATACTAAATATAGTTCATTGCTTTTAGATTACAGGAAAGCCAATAAGAATTCTATCAATTGAAAATAAAGTCATTTTCGGAGGACAAATTAGGAAATTAAAAAAAAATACTTTGGCTTTGCACGGAACCGTCTTCACGCGAGTTCAACTCGCGTGAAGACGGTTTTTATATGTTAGTGATGAAAAAAAATGAGGAAAATGTTGAGTAGGTATAGATGGCTATAAGAGTAGACGAAGATCAAAGAAACGATGGATGGACTGTGTGAAGGATGATATGGCAAGAAAGGAGGTGACTGCTGAGATGACGAGTAATAGAGAAGAATGAAAGAAGAAGACATGATGCGTCGACGCCAAATAAATTGGGAAAGAGAAGGAGAATGATGATTATAGTGTTAATGATGATGACAGTTTAAAAACTTTTACTGAACATTGTTAAATATTCTGGAATTTCAGTTTCGAAATTCTTTTGACGACCATACTACTTGAGACTTTAAACCAAACGAGTCTACATAATTGACATGAGTTATGATGAATTTATTTTGATTTATTAGTAGAATGAAGAAACAAGGTCCAATAGATAAATCTGTGCTGATCAATTAATTGCATAATTATAGGTTAACTTATGTTGAAACAGCCAACAATAATCAATTAATTAATAAAACATCAGTTCCTCTGAACTACTTCAAATGCGCATGAGCAATGAGATTACACACATTACGGGATTAGTAAACAGTTTCTTACTGAAGTGAGAGCTTGATCTCTTCTTTAAAAACGTAGCTTTAAACGACTAGTATGGAGTAGCTTTCCATTGCGGAAAAACGGTTAATAAAGCTAACACTATATATAATAAAAAAAAACTAACAAAATTGGTTTTACAAAATCTAACAAAAAAGCACTTGCAATTTCCATATCGAAAGGTCACAAAGCGTTGCTTGAACATAAAATTTCACACTCCAAAAAGGTCTACAGCTCAAAACTCCTTTCGCATAAAATACCACAATACTGGGGCCCATCAACATTGTCACGGATCACGTGTACTGCGCGCGCGCCTGCACCGCCCGTGTCGAATGAATTACTCGCGGCTCTCATCGCTCACAATACCCATTTCACAGTGTCCATCGAATCGATGACGACAAATCGAAATTACCGATTTCGTCATTCGATATTCGTTCCGATATAATTCCACTAGTCGATACTCGATAGCGGAAAATCGTAATAGAGGCGTCGTCGGTATTACCGCTCAGAAATCATTAAGGAATTGCAAGAGGTAAATGAATTAGAATTATCCGCTATCTATGCGCAATTTATCATCCTACGTAATATGTATAAGATACTGGATTTATGGGTTTATTGAAGTGTCTATGGATGCAAGAACCCAGAGACTGCATAGATTTAGGTACGAATATTAGCGCTCTTGTACACAAAGACCCTGCCAATACCTGGCGGCGTAACTTTATTCTTCAATATTTTTTTACGAATGTAAGACTTTGATCATAATTAAATCACATTTTAGTGTAGAATTTGTTATCTAACAATGCGTTGCAATAGAACATAAACTCATCAGCAGTAGTCATTATGTACAAAAGCTATCAAGCAGTTACTTTGTCACATGTTTTGTTTTAACATAAGCGTAACATTAGACCAACTGTTTTCATTACCATTGTGAGCTAAAGACTTTACACACTATCCAATTCATTTCAAATTCAAAAAAAAAAGCTAAGGTAAAGCTGTACCTACGATCTTTTTCCATCTTTTGTTTCCGGAAATATGTGTAAAGCCCCTAGGACCATGAAAGGCATTGAAAGAACCCATGGGGTGTTAGTGCTAAAGTCACAAATATATAAACAAACATAATAACAAATGCAGTACTTACTAATATCTTCATATCCTTGTGATCTGCGGTCACGGGGTCGATACTAACCTGGAAATGAAGAGAGTAGGGAGTTAGTTTTCACAATTTAAATGATAAGATCAACGATTATCATCAACGTGTTCCTAAATTAATACATAGGTATATAGATACTCGAGTTATTTATAAAGTCTGTAATCCTTTATGCAAATATGACGTCGAAGAGCTTTCAGCGTGACAATAAAGGTGTCGGGTAAGGTAAATTAAGGTTAATTATTTTAAAGACCACCATGAAAGCTACGTAAATTTAGTTAAACAAAACATCAAATTCGCATTTTATTAAACCGATCCAAAATTTATCCCAAAAAACCCAGCCCTTGCACAAAAGCTGATTTCCTATTTTCCCATCAGTCAAAGTAGGAAAACAAAAAACTAATTAGAAAGTCCCTAAAAAGTTAATATCATAAGTCGGGGCCGTACACACGAGCGAATTTAATTTGGAGCTTTTTTAATTACGCCAGGAGAATGGTTCCGAGCGGGCTGGTTTCGGCGCCGCGCGGCCGCCAGCCCTGTAATTATGGGGCCCGTAATTGCAGGACCCGACAGTGTGGACCCCGAGCCCCAGCCTTCCCCCGCTAGCTAGCCGCAGATAGCCAAGCCAGGGAAATTAGAATACCCGATTTTTTTGGTCAACGTCAAAGTTTTGCAAAATTGATGTTGTTGTTGTCTTGTTTTTTGACTGCTCGCTAAGACGTTACGGTATTATGAGGTTACAGTTTCAGGGGCTTTGGAAACTAACCCTGTACAGAACCTTCTGAAATACGTAAGAAGTTTTCGGATAGTTTCCAGGTTTAATTATAGTTGAGTAGCTAATTCCTGCGACCCATTTTAGTCTTCAAAGAATCGTTTTAGCGGATTTGTGCAAGAACCGAGTTTCTCATTTGCCGAGTTAGCTCAACCGCGCCATGTCAGCGTCGGTCGCTTCCCAACGATCGCCGGAGTTCGCAGAAATCCTTACATCGCGAGTAACTCCCTAGTTTAATTACTAAGCCACTGTCCAGTCACTGACGAGTGAATTCAGAAGATTAACTTTATTCGATGGGTGTGTACTCATGTCTAATTTTGTATTTGTATCTGCATTATCAGTTTATAGTGTTGTATACATGTCCCACTACTTTTCGTTCTCTTTCTTTCGTGTGGTTAGTGCCTAACCTGGTGTCAGAGTTTTAATGCCGTCCTTGGGCCTCTGACTTGGCTTTTACATGCCGTCGAGAAATATCTCTTAGACATGCTGGTTTCCTGAAGTAGAAGTTTTCCTTCACCGAATCAAGTTATAATTCGCACACCAATCCGAAAAATCAGATCTGCGTGTCTTGAGTTCGAACTTGAGACCTATGAATTGGCAGTCCGACGGTCACACTGTTAAAATATCACTGCTCAGTCAGTCCCACAACTGGGACTTCGACAAAGGCCTAGGCAAAAATAAAGTCTGTATCAGAGAGATTTAAAATCGAGTATGAGGAAAATATATAATGGGCGATTATCGGCAGCAAATATACAAGATTGGTTCCCAGAATGATTTCAAACGACAAGGGCAATGCTAAGCCCTAAAAAATACAGGTTTCTCTCTTGAAGATTTTAGTCAAACATTTTTTTTAACTGAAGCTGTTTCTTTATTAATGAAATTTAAATATAATAGCAGGTGATTGGCCTTCGCATTGTTTGGTCACCGCTCCTAACAGTAGGTGCGAGTGAATCCTACGCTTAATTACGATGACTGGCTTTTGTAACTCCGAAATATATTTTAACATTTTAAGTTCACATTATGATAATTATATATTCGGCCAATGACTAATGTATACCGAACTACTTACTGTTAGGATAGACGGCTTAGATATAAATCTGAGATCTTTAAGTTACGATTTACTTGACTCAAATACTTAAAGTTTGTTGAATTGCGTTAAAATGAATTATTATATTTAGGTATCTACTTTTTCATATTATAATTTACTGCTTTTTAGTATCTTTTCATTAATCTGCATGAAAAAATACCATCCTCACTCTGAAGGTCTTTCTCATCCGTCTAAATAACAGCAATGAAAATTGCTATAATAATTTTTGTTATAAGCTAGAGAATATAGAGCTTAAAGCAACATCGAGGTGGCAAACCAAGCTCCGATTTCTACCAATATTAGCACCATATTATTACACTGAAGCTCACAAAATTGGCTATTATTGTTCACACATATTTGCCTAAAATCAATTGGATAACAAATAGCATTATAGCTAAGAAACAACAATGGAAGAAAGGCGCCTCGCGTTTCATTGTCGAGGCGTCGGCATACCCCGGGAGGTGTTTGTGCCGTAATCACAACGTAATCACACCAATTAAATATTTTTATTCCCATTCTGCCTTTGTATATGTACTGTGCCTTTGTCGGTATATTTGGTGAACGTCTTTTGTTTGCCAAACATTCAACCGTGATTTTTTTGCGCAGATTCGAAGCCTCGACGAAAATTAGTCGTCTCGTCTCACATTCAATGAAATAACTAATTATTCTATTGTGATAAATTGTTGTTCTGTGCTTGCAACGTTTTTTTTTTTTGTTAGAAAATGGCGGCGGTAATGTAATTAGTATTGTGAAGCGAAATTAATTATAGGTATAATTTTAGTTATGGCTTTTATAAGTTTATTGAATAAGACAATTATTATTTGCGAAGATATTGCTATTAATTATTTTTTAATTAGTTATGGTATCTATTACGCATTTTTTACAGTTAATTAACTTCAATAAAGTAGCTTATGGATCAGAACTCGCAGCTCGTATCATATTTTCGAATTGGATTTTTAACTGAATGAGGTTTTTTTTTCATTGAAGTATTTTGTGCTTTTAAATAATGATACATTTTGTTTGAATAGCGTCCTTTAAATAAATATAAAAATGGAAATACAAAGAATTTCTTTCAAGTTTACACAAGATTTTATGATTTGTAAATTTTTGCTTTTAGAAAAAAATATGACATGGAATTAAATTATTTTTAACAACACAAAAAAATACAGGATTTTCCACAAATATTAAAAACAATATTTACCTCGTTGAAGTAGTTATTATTAACATTATGGGTAGCCGGGTGCGGCGCCCCGTGCTGCTGGTAGTACGCACAGTTCATATCGCCATCCAATTCTAATACGACACGAACACAAAGTCACTAGCACACGCGTGACAATTTTTCCATGTCAAAGGAAATTTCGGGGAACAATTATCTCGTAACGAATCGATGCGGCGAACGAATCTCGCCTACTAAATGTTAATTGTAGGGTTCTTGGTCCGGTGTCGGTGTTGTTGCCGTCCCTCTCGCACGGTAGCCCCGTCTCGCTCGTGTCGGTCTGCGCGGTTTGTTTACGGCCGGGGCGGCGACTGGCGCAGGGCGGCTCGAGGGCGGGCTTACGTCGCACACGCAAAACTAATGTACTACGCACTTTAGTGCGTTGGGAAATTAAATCTCTGATTGTTTTAGTGTAGAGAGAGACCCCGCTGTTCAAGTTCTGATTTCACATTGCCGTTATTCACTGCTGGTATTATTATTATTCATCTTTCAGTATGGCAATTGGGAAGGAGGTTATACATACGAGGTCTGAATGAACGCCACGAATGCTAAAGCACCATGCACTCAAAAAACAATAACGAGGGAATGAAGCGAGATATCAACAATCCGAAAAGAGCAGATTGGTCGGGAAGTTATGCAGAAGACATTGTTGAAAACCTCACTTATGGGTACTTCGTTGACGTGCAATTTAAAGGTGCAGGAATTTATTTTATTGAACTGACCTCATAAATAAAATATTACAAAATGTGATTGCGTTTATCATTTGTTTAAAAATAGTACAAATGAAAACATTCAGTAAAAAAATACTATATTTCAAATTGGGTGGGTAATGTATTTTCACAACATAACATCACATCTGAAATCTCCGAAGGGTTAACCAGAGGTGACCAATAAGTAGTACTTTTTTTTTTTTTTTTTCGCATGGGAAATCATCAAATGACTCCTCCCGCTCTGGGCGGAGCAGGAGGGAGTGTCAGACTTTTACTGACTAAAACCCATCCATGTTCCTTCCTCGCCCTTTGTGTTTCGGGGCCACGGTATCTCTTTCGAATAGTCCCGCAGCCCCGGCAGGCTTCAGCCCTTGCGGGCCCCTTCCCTATTGCTGACTCTCTTTGAGGCGCGCGTGGAACACGAACGCGCCGTCAACACGGCCTGTCGTCATGAGACGGACGGACGGCGAGCTAGCCCATAGCTCCCCGTCCACAGGCCCGCGCCTACGGTGGCCGGAAGCCACCACGTGGCCCCCGATGCCCGGGGCGTCTCCCGCGGCAATAAGTAGTACCTACACCCACATTTCGTTATGTTTTAAGTCTCATGGAATAGAGCTCGAGCCTATTGCCATCAACCGGGCACAAATCCAGACTCCGTGGTGGCTACTGAGAAATTGGTGATGGATAAACCCAATGACGCTTTGCACGCCCCGGAAATCAAACCTAGGACCTCATGTTAGGGCACGCCACGATAGTAGCGGTAAGTCCCCTCTTTGAGGAGTGGCTGGAGAGACGCCACGGCGTCCTCACCTTCCGCCTGACGCAGGTTCTAACCGGACACGGATGTTTCGGTAAGTTCCTGCACCGAATCGGGCGGGAGGAGACGCCCGGGTGTTTCCATTGTGAGGATCGACCGGAGGACACGGTGGAGCACACGGTGGAGGTGTGCCCTGCTTGGGTGGAGCACCGCCGTGTCCTCGAGGTGGCGATCGGCGGCGGCGACCTCTCGCTTCCGGCCCTGGTTCGTGCCATGGTCCGGAGCGAGACGGAATGGGACGCCGTCATCTCTTTCTGCGAAGCAGTCATGCTAGCGAAGGAGGTGGCGGAACGTGAGAGGGAGATATCCTCACGTCCCGGCCGCCGCGGGAGACGCCCCGGGCGTCGGGGGCCACGTGGTGGCTTCCGGCCACCGTAGGCGCGGGCCTGTGGACGGGGAGCTATGGGCTAGCTCCCCGTCCGTTCGTCTCATGACGACAGGCCGTGTCGACGGCGCGTTCGTGTTCCACGCGCGCCTCAAAGAGAGTCAGCAATAAGGAAGGGGTCCGCAAGGACCGAAGCCTGCCGGGGCTGCGAGACTATTCGAAAGAGATACCGTGGCCCCGGAACACAAAGGGCGAGGAAGGAACATGGATGGGTTTTAGTCAGTAAAAGTCTGACACTCCCTCCTGCTCCGCCCAGAGCGGGAGAAGTCATTTGATGATTTCCCATCCGAAAAAAAAAAAAAAAAAAAAGGACCTCATGTTCAGCAGTCGCGCTTGCAATCACTCGACCAAAGAGGCAGTCAGTGTATTTACTTTTTTCTGAAAACGTATATTGTAGCCTAGCTACCTGAAACCGTCAAAATTTACCAATCAACCTTGAACCTAATGCTTTAACGATAAGGTTGAGAATCTATTAAATAAATTTGACAGATTGTAGTGGCTTGATGATGCTGGCGTCTGTACACTGCGTATGGCTACAGCGTGGCTCTTCACAGTATCTCAAGTGAATCCATTCAAGTTAGTTTATGAATGGTTTAGGTAGATGGTTGTAGATCGTGCAATGAAAATTGGAAACGTACCCTTTGTCATTGGCCAAGTCTCTTTGACCACCCTAAAGTAATGAGGCCACCGCACCCTTACTATAGTTGGTGCCAGTTAAGATCGCAATAGCGGTCATTGCCCTTTCCCTAATTTTCTTCCTACGAAACAAAACAAGTGAACCATGTATCGTTTTTCATTAGAAAAAATTTTGAAGATCACGATGGATGACGATTCAAGACTTGAACAGGCTTATTTTTGGATTTCAAAGTTAAGAACTCTAATAAATGTAGGTGGGTCAATGACCACTAACAATAACTGGCACCAACTATACACCTCTTTACGAAAAACTCAACCACAACTAAAAGTTCGCTTAAACCGGTAACGATAGATTGCGCATTGGCTACGGAAATTGGACACTGTCAAATACTTTTAACATAAATTTAGAAAACAGAGGTTATATTATGTATTTGTCGCATTGAATGATCCCTTATTTAATTGGCACTATCGTTTGAAGAGGAAATAACGCCATCTTAAACTTAGTAAGTATACTAACCGTCAACGAGCAAAGAATTTCCTAGAGACAAGAGGAAATTATTACCTCTTAAGATCCGGATTTCTATACTAAGTAAGTACCTAAGTGTATAACGGAAGACGATGAAAATTAAAAAAGCGTACGCCTTCCTTAATCTTGTTCATCATGGGTAGAAACTGTAATAAAATATTATGCCTATACTTATTAAATAGCATAGTTCATTTATTTCGGATCAGAATGTCTTCACGCCCTTTTCCCACGGGGATAAGCAGAAACTACTGAACAATCTTATCTACTAAACTACAAAAATATAAAGTGAGTTTTAACGCTTTAAACGGCCGAAGAGATTTCGATGTAATTTGACACACACCTAATCCACTTAAAGGGTTAGGATATAGAATATATTTGTATTCCAGTAGTTTGATCCTGCAGGATTCTTTCTGAGTTTAGATATGTGAAGCCACGGGACAAAACTAGTCTATAATAAGGCAATTTTTACACCATCCAAAAGTAATAAATGTTTCCGGTTCATAATAAAGAACATCGCGTTGGTAACCCATGCGACTATTATAAAAATTGCTCCATTTTTTATCTGTCCCTCTGCGTCGGGGGCGGATACGGCTCCTATGACAGGATACGCTTTCCTTACAATGTTGGTATCATGCGAAATGGTCACGTGATACCGTGACAGATGTTCCACCAGATTTGATTTGATTTCATGGATAGTTATTGTTAGTGTCTTGTGTAGTTAGAGGAAATTGAGTGTTTCTAAATAGGTGGGTTTTTTGTATTAGTTTCTTAGATTCAGCTAACGTGACGTAACCGCTCGTTCATTGTTAGATTCTATTAAGGTTGATGCTCCAGGGTAGCCCGCGAAATTCAAACTTTTTCAAGGTCTAAGACATTCCTGCACCTTTATGCTCTTGGAGGGTTGTATTGATGATTTTGATGATTATAATTCTGTAACTACATACGTGTTACAGCCGCGAATCATATTTTAATCAACATACAACTTGACACTGACCTGCAAATTGCAAAAACGTAAGAAAATTTGAATTTCGCGGGCTACCCTGGAGCATCCACCTTAAATGCTCGGTATTGTATTTGATTGTGACAATGCGTAGGTTGGCCACTTAGCTTGTCCTATTTGACCTTTGCCAATAGGCCTGTCAAAACTTCACTCACTTCAAGCCTAAAGTAAAACAGCATTTATCGATAAATATTATGAATGCCTACTTACTACACATACCTATCATAAAACCTCTTATCCGTGGCTAAATAATAACTACCGCTCGGGTCGATCTTTGGGTTAAGCCGTGCTTGTCTGGGTTGGTCTGTGGATGGGAGACCACCCATTACATACCGAGTTTCCTCCGTGCCTCGGAAAGCACGTAAAGCAGTTGGTCCCGGCTGTCATTTGTAAATCTTTGACAGTCGTTATAGA
Organism: Xestia rhomboidea; assembly: GCA_963853795.1. Lineage (NCBI taxonomy): Eukaryota > Metazoa > Arthropoda > Insecta > Lepidoptera > Noctuidae > Xestia > Xestia rhomboidea. The sequence goes on along the minus strand of OY970767.1, from coordinate 12,872,793 downwards.
TAGTCAGTGGCATAAAAAGTCTGACAACCAGTCTTCCCAAGGGATATCGTATTACCCAGTACTAACTGGGTTGTGGAGGTCAGATAGGCAGTCGCTCCATGTAAAATTCTGGTATTCAGCTGTTTCCGGTTAGACTGGAAGCCAACCCCAACATAGTTTAGACCAATTTCAACCTTATTTCTTAGCTCTTGAGGGTGAAAAATAACAGACCGTCAGTGACCTATACTTCGCCAGATAAGTTCCTTACTTACTATTGCTATGATAAGCGACATGGCAGATAACTCATAGTTTTTAATACAACGTAAAACTTGATCATGATTGTCATGATTTTCGTCGCGATAATATCATACAGCACCAATAACTTAGCCGGTCTGGTGGTTCCATCAGACTGTTGACAATGTTGCCACCTGGGAGAAACGATGTGACAACACGATATAACGGTAATGTTGCTAGAAAATAAAATTACAAGACAGGTATTTTAGTTAGTACATAGTTATTTTTGTTGCCTTACGTTCTTAGGGTCCCGGGTTCGAATCCCGGTAGGAGCAAATGTTTGTGTGATGAGCATGGACATTTGTTTCCTAGTCATGGATGTTTATATGTATATTATGTATGTATTTACAAACGAAAAGTATCTGTGTAGTATATCAACTATCTGGTGTTCACGACACAAGCCTCGTTGCTTAGTGTGGCACTAGGTGGCGCTGTGTGTAATGTCCAGTGATATTTATTTATATTTATTATTTATAGTTATAGATTGCATAAATGTCAGGGATTGCATGTCTGTGTGAGTTATTAAAAAAATAACAAAACGATCGATAAGCTTCTGCCATGCATTGCATCGTTGCCGTCGATCACCAGTATTTATCTAGCCATTGGATCAAGAGTAAATACTTGAGTAGAAAACGTAAATGTAGATTCATATTATATACCTAAGACGGTGATGACGGCTTTTTAAATGATAAACCCTATACGCAAAATATTAAAAATAAAGCGATTTTCTATTACTGAAACTGTGGCCCAGTTTCTGCAAGTTAAGTTCAAACTAGGCACCGCGCAGTAAGTATATGCTAACTTACACCACTTAGGTAAGTACCTGCAAGATCGCTCATTCGAAATCCAAAAAGAAAAAGAAAAAAATATTTATGTACTCACGCAAAATACTTACAGGACATTACATTAAGATAGAAGAGCACAAAGGTACTCCTTATTTCATAAGAAATTTCTTCCAGAAGACCTGCGAGAAAGTTGGATTAAAAATGTAGACACAGTCTTAATACCATGGGTAGCTGTTAATACGAACGAACCAAAATTTCAAATCGTGTAAGATTACATGCCATTGACATAATCACAACATTATTGTAGGTAACCTAGTCGCCACTAAACACAAAATTATTAACCCCACGCACATGACCGTGTAACTGAATAAACAAATCCATTAGCGTCACTCAAAAACGTCATCATGTTATGTTTTAAACAATATTCAGCATATGTCGTGATTTTCACAATGAGGTCCGGCGATGTCACCGTGCGATAGGGCGAACATTTTGTATAGAATATAGAATAACATGCGCAAATGATAGTTATTAGAGCGGAGTAGGTGAGGCGTGTGCGCGTAATTGTTGTAATCTCGGGGCGCACGCTGCGCGGGCGCAGGCGCAGGCGCGAACCGGCCAAGGAGCGCGCGAAACTCTATTGTTGACTGTTATGTGCGAGTGCGAATGTGGAGGAAGTGCTTTGATTATTATAAGGGAGGGCGATTTGTAAAGTTCGTTTGTTTGGCTTGGTTATTTTTGTTTACAGTAGCTTCCTGAAATATAGGTCTTGTTATTTTACTCTAGGAGGTGTTGTTATAAGACACAACAACGTGTGTGTAAAGAATATTCAAATAAGCACCTATTTATATCACCTATCTATACAAGTTTTTATATGATGACAAGGACTCGATCGACTTGACCGATATTTCAGCAGCTTTAATCTGAACCAAAAACTAGGTCACCATGTTACTATTCAAGCTTTCTAACCAACACTACATACAAAACAAACATGTCAAAAGTAAGTACACACTTTCATTGTATTGGCAACATTCTCATTATGTACCGCGTTTCAACGCGTGCGCATGTCAGGCCGCCCTCGATCCGCCCAGCGCCGCCCTAGGACCCGAACGTATCGGATTGCAATCACAAAACAACTAGTAATTTTCATTATTATATTTCGCATTATTATGGACTCTATTAATAATGTGCCAAAATGAAATTGTGTGTTTTGTTGTACAGTGTACCGTAATGGAAGCTGGGGCCAGCTGTGCTATAATATTGGTAAATAGTTTTGTTATGTGTCAACAAAAGTTTTCAACATTGGAAATCGCGTTACGGAACTCAAATGGAGTTGGGCAGGACACCTAGCAAGGCGCAGTGATGATCGGAGCAGACCTCTCCTTGCCGGCCGTTGCAAAGGCCATGGTCGACAGCAGGGGGGCATGGGAGGCGGTGGCGTCCTTTTGCGAGGATGTCATCTCGCAGAAGGAGGCGGCGGAGCGCGTCAGGGAGGAAGACTCCCTCGCTGACGCGATTCGTCGCAGGAGGATAGGGCGGCGGAGAAGGCGCCATGGCGACCTGATGCCGCCCTAAGAGGTGCCAGCGGGCGATAGATCGGGGAGTCTATCGTCGTCGCGTTGCACGGCCCTCACGAGTGGAGGCGATGTCTCAGGTGAGCCCGGACATCGCCAAAAGAGTTTGGTGCCCAGTGGCGGGCAGCGCTGGATGGGTCGCGAACGCGTTCGCAGTTCTCGCGGCCCATCCGCAAAGGCGACAGTAGGCTCACGGCGGTGTTTTTTAGTGGGTGCAAGCCCCACATAACCAAACCGTCTCCCCGGACGGTGCGGTATGCGTTAGGCATTTTTCACCGCAAAAAAAAAAAGGACCGTGGAGATTGGCACAAGAAAAGAGAGGCCTATACCCAGCAGTGGGAGAGATCGGGCTGTGGATGATGATGATGAGTTCTGTTATGTCATGTAGCAGATAAGTATATGGTGATAATAAAGAGAGATGATGTGTAAGGAAATACTAAGCTCCATTAATATTATATTGGATAGTGTACATCAGGTTACATCCGGAGTTATTTACATTTACTCTTGCACACTCCTTTGTTTCATCCACATCCATCCATCTGGTCATACGCATCTTAACTTTCTGTTATTGTTAAGAGGAAATATAATATTGACGTTACGTTATTAAACATTAAGGCATAATGGTACATTTTGTTACAAGTGGAGAAAGTTTGTCATTGCATCCGAGGCGGAATTAACTCCCGAGCCGTAGGCGAGGGTGTTTTTGAGCCGAGAACTGCGTATTTGTTGTAGTTGTATCAAACGACGTTTTTCAATACACTTTTGAAGAAATAAAATAAAAGAACGAAAAATATTTTTGTCATGAATATAACAAAGTAAGAAGTAAGTAGTTAGTAAGTAACTAAGTATGATTTTGATTTTATTATTTTCCGCGTTTTCCTTTCGCCAGGTTGAAGGAGAAGCAAAGATATGAAGCCGCTAAACAGCCTAATATAAAAAATATTTTTTTTTTTTATATATTTTTGTATTTAGAACACAAATAAATGTTAATTTGTTTATAAAAGTAAATATTAGTTTTAAATAATCATGTTTATCTATGATATTCTATTTATAAACACAATTTGAATATTCAACAAATATGTATCGGCATACTTTACGGCTAAAAACGCATTATTGCTTTGCCGAAATAAAAAAAACCACACCTCCGACTATAGGTTTTGAACCAATTTGGACTAAGTATAGGTATAGTTATCTGTGGCAATTTTCATTCCCGCACACGTGTTGGAAAGTGGAAAAAATCGCACACGTGTGAAATACATTCCATGTTGAACCTAATCGTAGTGCGATAAGAACCAGTTTTCGAGGAAGTGTATTGAAAAATCAATTTACACCTGCTACATAATCGTCAGTTATTTCGAAATTTAATTCCTTTGTCAAACATTTTCTTAAAACTGATAATGTGATCAAAAGAAAATCAAACCATTCTCTACTCTTTAAAGTTTACCTATATCTTTTACCTGAAATAATATACCAGCACCCCATAAAATAGTTTGCACGCACAACCATCGTGTAACCCCGAAGTGCACGGTATTGTGCAACCCGAGAGTACGACAGTTGCCCATAGAAGGGGTGGTACGCTTCCGGTTGCAATCTTACACCAACTTCCGCTGAACATCGGCCACAGATAACGGTTGGATTTAACTAGTTCACTGATTGTATAAGAACACTGGATATAAACGGGTTGGATTCATTAACATGTTTTAAACACACATGAAAATCAATCGCAAATGTTTTTTTTTAATGATACATTAAATTCGCTTTTTGTGCCTGAATATATGACCACGTTGACTGATTTTGATGTACTTTTTTACCAAAATTACGAGAAAATATTACGGAAGGTTTATGTGTAGGTACCTATAATAAAGAAAACTAGATGATTTGGTAAAACATCCAGGCGTGCGAAGCAGTTTACCATAATATTGTTAGTTTTTAATAGTAAATTATGTACATACAGTTACGTACGTGTATCAGTAATTAAAATAGAAATATGACTACGGATCTTGTTGATGTCATTAAGATTCTTGTCACACATTTTATGTATAAATAACGTAGCTACTGCATTTCAAATTTCCATGGTTGAAAGGTGCAATATTTTACGCTAAATATCAACAAAGCATAACCAGAGATAATCTAATACACACATGTAGAACGTTGAACATTTCATTGACAACACGTGTGATTTGGTCTTTTGACTGCACCGTATTGTTGACGGTCCCGGATTATCTCCATTCATTCAGATTCATTCATGTTTCAATACCGGGACATTGGACGACAGTTTCCTATGCAAAATTTCGCGTAATCCCGGAATAAAGGTATTCAAAATGTTTCCGCTGATCCGTTGGGAACAGATCAACAGAGTGCCGGGACAATGTCTGTCGCTGGTCGAGTTGTTCACTTGACGATACACGTCGTCGCTTGACACTGTTTACGAACATAATAGGATTAAGTGTAAAGGGGATATTGTGTTTTGAAATGTTGAAATTTGTTGAATGCTACACTCGATTTTATTGAGATAACAAATTATAATACGTTTCGATTGGTACTTTAAGGTTAGTACCCGAGTAAGTACCTGAAATATGAATGTTTTGAGTGGAGTTAAGTTACCTACTTAATCTGATTACGATACACGTGCAGCTCTCACGGTCGTACTACAGAGCCATTTTTGATGGTATCGATTTTAATTTACTGTATTTTTTCGGGTCATGTAATGTGAACAAAATCATTAAACAAAATACGGGTTTTCCATATATGAAGTGCACGTATCGTGACAGGCCAGCGCGGACGCGAGAAGCGGGCAGAGCGCCGCGCGAGCCGACACCAGCGCCACGCCGCGACGTGCCAAACAACAAAATAAACCGGCCAACCCGTGTAATAATGGTGTTTCCACCCTGTAACAATAACTACATAATAGTCGAGAGCTTTTACGAGCTTTTGTGAGCTTGTCGAAGCTTCTACTTGGCGTTTTTTGTGATGAATGCCGCTCGTTGCGCCGCGCTTCACTTTACGACTGGGGAATATTTTATTGAATACTTACGCCGCGCTTAAAGATTTCGCATTGCTCGGAAGAGCCTCTTAAATCCGTTCACTGTTTGTGCCATCGTCATATTGTTTGGCAGATGAGATACTTTCTTTGAGGTCGGTTGCAAGTTCGCAAGGATGGAGCATAAGCACTTATGGATGTACAGCTAGGTTGGCGAGTATCGCAGCGGTCGAGATGAAACACGATCATGCGCTGAGACACTGACAAAGCACCGATTACCATATAAGTGCGCAGTCCGTGAACGCGTTCCATGTGAGAGTCGCTCAGTTGCGCACACGACGCTCGAGATGAATTTTTCCAATTATAAAAAGAGATAACCGCAACGTATAAAAAAATAATAGCGGTTGTTAATTGAAAACTTAATCGAGAATTCATATTTCATGGCCGCACTCTTTTAGAAAACTACTTTCTCTATTTTAGGCGTGCTTATAAATATGTATTAAATTATAATAGTAATTAGATAATGGAATAAAGATACGTATTTTAATAAGCGATTTATAATTAAAAAGCTTAAAAATGAATCAAAAGAGTGTTCCTCTAGCTATATTAATTGTAGATAAAAACCTATTTGAGTAAATAAAATCAAGAATCTCTGCACAAACATTTAGTTGCGATTAATTTGATTTTAGAGATTAGATCGATAAAATCGAATAACGAAACAGAATTATAATAGACACGATATTATTAAAACAGCGCGCATTGTGAATAGGGGAGACGCTTATAGCCCCGACATGGGCGATGTCCGTTGTTGAGATAAAATTAATGGCGGCTATTAAACCGCGAAACACTCCGCGGAAGACTTCATTAATTTCCAGCCACGGAATACGCCTCTAAACGCTGAGATGATCCGCCGATAGATTTATTAATTATTGAGCGTTATAGCATTTCCTTATCTGACACGCATTCCAATTAGCCGTCACTATGAAGTTTTAAAGAAGGCAAATCAGGTGAGTTTAGAGGGGGGTCGAGGAGTGGTGCGGGAACGGGGAGGGGGGGGGGGAGGTCGATAGCCGCAATAAATCAAGATATTATCTTCGGCGAGCATTACGAGCGCCGATACCAAAGGGTGAGTCGTCGGACCTCGGTTTTACGCACCGTGTGTACACACATCTATATCTACCGAATATGGTGGAGCACTTAATGTGGAACTAGCTTATGTCCCCGGCATCGCCCGCGTGGACTTCGATAATTGTCCCAAGGGATCATACTACCGGGATAATAAGTATCCTAGGTGTTGATCCAGATTATAAGGTATCTGTATATAAAATTTCATCCAAATCCCTTGAGTAGTTTTTGCGTGAAAGAGTAACAAACGTCCATCCATCAATCCTCACAAACTTTCGCATTTATATTATTAGTAGGATTGGGTAAAATGAAACCCAATCCTACTAATATTACCCAGGCCTATACGAGTTGCTGTACCTGGGAATCCGAAGTAAAACATGCTTCGGATGTTTTTTTTTATTTATTAAATGAAAGTTTACAAAAGTCTTAAATTTATGAAAATGCCCCACAAAATCGTTTTCACGGTTTGTCTGCGGGAATGGAACACGATAACGGAACGGAATTACTACTATATCTACAGTAAATATACTTATATCTATTATAATAACTACTTAACTACCTTTCCCAATAGTAGGTTGAATGCTACGAAAATTTATAGCTGATAAGTAGAAGACTTTTCCCAATCTACTCAGGTGCCAAACTAACTATGAAAATTGGGATTATTTGCGCTTCTCTTCATACAATGTATACCTACAAAGAATGTCAATTATTGAAAAAAAAAGGCTAAGATTCGTGTATGGTGCTACGAAAGTTCGTAGGTCATATTCGTAGGCAACCATTCGTCTATTTTAACTCAAATAACATTAAACTTTATTTATCTACTGAACACTTATTTTTTATAGTATCTGTAGTTTGAAATAAGAATACAAAAAATACTTCACTGACAGCTTAAATTAAAATGAATGTTTAATTGTCGTGCGCTACGAAAATTCGTAGCACGAGATCGTAGCCCTGCGATTTTTTGGTACCGTATACTATGATAATGCATCAGACGTGTTTTATCGTCACTATTGTTTATTTTTGTAAAAAATATGATGATATATAATATAAAAAAAAACGAAAACGTGATACTTCGCAGTACTAATGTTCCATATAGTGAAACCAAAAATATTGCCCCGAAGGCAATGAACTTGTTCTATTTTTTTAACATACCGAACACCGGTATTGACTGGTAGGCAATAAATCATACAGATATATCTCCGTCTATCGATATCATTGTAATCTCTATGATATAATTTCGTTTTTTAGCCCAACCGCGAGGATATATTTCAAACGTACAATCGAAAAAGCAATAATCAGTGATACAATAAAGTATAATTACACACTAAACCGTATAATTTGTGAACCATTAATTAAAATTCAACTAAAGATGAAAACAACAAAGTTGTCTGGGAATCACAAATCAAACGCAACTCGGCGAGGGCCGGGGGCGCAATAAATCAGGCGAGCGCTTAGGCCTTCTTAGCTTTTCTAGATAGAGATTTATCCCGTAATAACATGTTGTTTTTCACTAAATCAACCGCCGAATTATCCGGTAGAGGAGCAATGATTAATCGGCGAGGCTGCCGATGTAATGACGGGCGCATAGCGAGCAGTGCACGCGGTGCATGCGGCCCACCGCGCCGACAACTGCGCGCGCGCATGCCTAAGCGCACTGCACATTCTAGGGCTTTCCGTGTCCACTCCATCACTATCATCGAAGCAGTGACCACCAGCGTTTTATACATCGTTGGCACTAACGCTCAAGTTGATTAAAAGTAATACTTGTGTTTACGTTATATGCAGAGCTTTGCAAAGGTTGCGCTCTAACGAGATTTGCAAATGCGGAGGCATTTATAGTTTTTGACAATAGTAGTTAGACCGTTAGTTGTGAAAATGACATGTCATTTAATCCCAAGCAGATGAGAACGGCTAGGTAAGAGCCAGAAGATTATAGAACAAACGTTTCCTGTTATCGTGATTTACTACAGCTATTCTAGAAAACAAATTGAAGGAAATAACCATATAATCATTGGAAACATCACAGAACAAAATATAGTTTTAACATACATAAAAGGTTTCATTAAACAAATTCCTGTGAAGTTGACATGAGTTCCATCTGGCGTTCATCTGTAGAGCTTTTAATTAAACGCTATCTTTAATTAAAGCTACACGCGACGGGCGATATTTCAAAAAAATAAAATAAGTTAGCCTGCACCTAGGAAGTCTTTATTAAGATTGCGATTGCAAAGAGGCGTGGTAAGCCACTTGTTCGAGAATTTGAATAATCGGCGCATTACAAGTTAACATTATTATGTACGGTCAAATATACCGCGATTTCAACATATAATTATCTACAGTGAGCGGACCGTATAATGTTCCGCGTTCATCTATTAAGTCAGTCGGTCAAGAATTTTTAATGCTTTTAGTCAGCCATTTTGCGCTGCGATTTGGATATGAAAGCAATTATATACGTTTGTTAGTACCTACTTATACGATACGACGACGTCTGAATTTTGTATGTCAAATTGGTAATTACTGTACATTTTAAAATCATAGTAATTTGTGGTGTTTTTGTTGGTAACGACGTGTTTTCTCCAGTCTAAAAAGCTAGGACGTTCTCTACTTTGTATCTTTACTAGTTGCCTAGAATACCTACTGTAATCTACTTAATCGAAAATAGGTATTAAAAACCATTTTACCATTATTTCTTATTGACTATAAAACAAGTAATTTAGATTAAGATTGCCAAACACTAGAAAACGATTTTTTATCATTCATCCATGATTCTTCTTTAGCGTGATTCTTATCTCCCTCTGTAGTGTGTACTACCTACTTCGAACAAAACGTCAAAAAAAGCCGAAGAATCCAGTTTACCAAACTAGTTGGTGAATGATAATGTGAGACAGTCCGGCGGCAGATTGATCGCAGAACGCGGCAAAATTCCCAAGTTTGCACACGGCAAACTTGACGGTATCGGCCATATTTCAACCATAATGATAGCAAGCGAGCGTGATAATAATTGTTATTACTATGATCCACATCTGCTATTATTTTATAATTGAGGGCTTTTGGGTGAAACCCCACAATTATAAGAAGAGCCTAAAGCAACAACCAACATGCATGAGCTGAACGAGTTTTTGCCTCGTTCCCTAAATTATGATATATTTACCAAAATGCATCCCATCAATAGGTCGTGTGATAAATCTGCTGTTACAACGAATATTTATTCGTTGAGGTTTTTTATTGAAATTGTTATTAAAAATAAACAACGTTTGCGACCAATTAGGGTTAGGATCAATAAAGTAAGTACGTAATTGTTTACCAGATTAATCCCAATTTTGACTTAACATTGGATATTTTGAGCGACATTAGTCTGACTCATCAGACTCCCCGAAATAACTAAAAACGTGACTTGGTGTTTAAATGGGTCAAAATGCTTTTCAAGGAACGTGGAAATTAACTGGGGCTAATGCTCGCGCATGACGTCAACCTGAACACGGAGGAATCTGAGATTTGAAACTTGTGAACAGTAAAAAAAAACACAAATTGTTTAATCAATAAATGGTTATAATATAACCATTTATTGTTTAAGAACAAAATATTCTTGAAATTTTCTAGTTAAAGCATTTTTGCCACAAAAATATTTTCGATTCCGCCTTTTGCACACTTAACAACAAAATCTTTTTAAAAACATCGCTGCCCAGCCGCGATCATTCGATTAAACCTCGAAAAATATTAATCGCTCGTATATCTACATAGCGTAATCCTGAGAATGGAGAGTTCATTATTTATTATGAATATTAGTCAATTTTTATTTAGTGAAAAAAAGCGAGCGGCCAGCCCGACTGCAATTAACTGGCCCAACCCTGTAATTATGGACAGTAAATTTCTGGACGGCAGGACTCGGGTATATTGTTCTATCTTGCTTATAAGGATTAGCTCACCGCTGCCAGGCATCGCTCATTGGAGGCCAGATATCTAGATGTGATCTGAGGTGCTGAATCGGCTCGAGGAATGCTGTCGCATTTTTCTGAATTATGACCAAGGTTTTATATTTTAAGATATATAGAATATGGGTTTTTCGATGGAGATCAAGTTATTGTCAAATTTTCAGTTCGTTTTTCTGTAAGGTGTCTAAGATGATCACACATAAGGACCTCCTAGCCCCTTTGCTTCGCCTATGATTTCATAGCTATCATAAATGAATAATAATAAAGCTTCCCCTATTGTAAAGTGACCGTTAAAATGTCGAAAACTTGAGAGTTTAAGGAAAGTTCCCAACTTAATTACATGTGGGCTCTATCTGAAGCGGGAATCGAGTTCTAGTTGAGTTTACTATTTAAATAATTTTGGGATGGGACGTTGCTAGCACCTTTACATTAATAAAATAGTATTACAGAAGTCTGACGCAAACTTTAACTATGTATTTATAAAAACTACCGTTCGACTACTTAAATAATTAGAAATTAAAACAGGAACATGCAAAAGTAAAGCTGTAAGGATAAGTTATTACCAATAACATTCTCCACGCTAAGTATGCATTACGTTTAACTTTAATTCTAGTGTGGCCACCATTTCAGTTATTATAAGTATCTCGTTACACTTAACATTTTTTAAAGAATTACTACGGTACACATAAGTATGATAATTAGGTAAGTATTGGCAAACACGCACTGACAAACGCGTCCTTGAGACCCAGGATGTGGGATGTCACATCAAGCTAACATGGTCGATAGAATTAGAATTGAGAAAATGATATTCATAACAGGAAATAGGTATCGATACCGATGCCGCAGCGAGTCGATCTCTGACCCCTATTCATTCACAATTAGGCTTGTGTCACGGCACGTATGTCGTGTCGTTGTCGTGTTTCGTCGTGATTTCGAGACACAATGGCATCACGTCATGACGCGGCAGAATGTTGGCCATTCATGCTCTTTGCACCACACACGGTTGTCTCTTTTTTAATACACAAGGAAATTGTAACGTTTGGTGTTTTGAGTTTGGTATGGTAAAATAGAGTTTGTAAAACAGAAATGTTTTGTTTAAAGAAAAATTGGAGAGAGGTTTTGGGACCACACGAAATAGGGAGACAGACCAACTAATTACAAAGTAATTATAGGCACCACTGTTTAGGGGGATTGGTCTCTAGGTTCTTTCAACCTACTTTTAAACCTCAGGCCAACGCAAGAGTGTTGTGAGAATATTCAAGCTGATTTTTAAATCGATCAGTCCTTCAATCCCATTTCATTTTCCTGAAAGAATCCTGAAAAAATACTGAACCTTAGCATTCGTAGAGGTTTTGATAAATTAAAGGCTTGGTCTTAAGTTCTAACTAGCAAGTAGCCACAAACCAGCTAAAACTGATTTACGATCGTTTTTAATTTAGCGCATTAAATGAGCGTAGTTATAATAATTATGCTTTTCTAACACTGCTTTTTTCACACCATTATTTCTTGAGTATAAAATGGCCAATAAACGTAGGGGTGTCCATAATGTGTAGCTATGCCAAGAAATAAAATAACCTCTGAAATGTTATGAAATCCTCCCGATTTTCCAAAATAAAGCCACCCAAGACCCAAAGAAGGTAAGTATAAATAAGGTAGGAAGGTACTCTTTCAAATTCAAAATTAATTTCAAGTCTGATAAAATAAATATTTATATCTCAAGAATGGACCAATAAGGGTTCGAAAAAAACAATGACCACAGAGCGGTCGTGGTCGGAACATACGCCACGAATGGCGACCTGCGACCCACGATTTGCATACAATGTGGCTGCGTGGGCGCATGTGGCGCATTCTTTGTGTGCACGTGTGCTTGGACGCGACGCTACGGGCTATATTTAGTAATAGATATTATTACAGTTTCTTTTTACATTACTTGAATAGTCTATGAGTTCAGCGATTCTTCGTTGGCAGAGGAATTATTTCAACCGGTCGACGCACCAGTGACAGAGAAGTATGAGATAGTTTCGTCAGCTGTCACCAAGACACTTGGCCGTGTGGTGGTCTTCTCGCGTTAAATTGGGGCAGTCGTAGGTCTACCGAACATCACAATCATTTGTGTTCTTATTGCTAAGTTATTATTCTTAGAAAACGTAAGGTCGTTCGATGTACAACATCGATCAATCGTAAAATACGCTTTTCTAAAAGCTGTGTGTAGGTACTGTCTTTGTATTGCGAAGCTTTTTGAGATTTATATTCTTCTGACAATCCTTGATCAATTTACACGCTGGTTTGTTGATTCCAATAAAGTTAATGGCCCTGTCACTTCGCCAATCAACCTAGCAAATGGTTGTCTCTGGCTGTCAAACACCTGTGTGTGTGGGCTGAAAGTGCTGAAACTCTCAATCCTCTAGCATTTCACAGCGTTTCAATTTCATGACCAGATCAAAGCGAGATGGCCATCAAACCAGCCTACCGAATACAATCAAATAGCGACACCACACACTAATGGTCTGCCTAAACATATTTCACAGTACGCAATCACGCTGGCATGTTTATTTGAATCGGCAATTTTTCAACGCATTCGTACCGCAATGCAGTTGCCACGAAGATTTATTGCACGAGAGAGGAGTTGTCGGTTCGAATCAGGCGCGACTTGATTAATGCTTGTCGCACGATCTATTTACTGCCCACAGGGCCCAGTGTGCCCACGGCCCGGCAAACTGTTTCATACTAGGAGATAGCTCGTGGCCTATTGTGTTTTGCTGTTACGTGTCAAATGATTTTTTTCGTTTGTGATTTGAGTTAGTGTTTCGGTTTTGGGTTTCAGTTGCTGAATTGTTAGCTTACAGTTGGAGTTTTGAACGATCTTTACATTTAATAGATTGTATTCAATATTGCAAACCATTTTAGGACTCAAAACTTTCGGGAAAAGCTCTCCCTACTTTGAAAATCTAAAACCCTTAAAAAAATACATTTATCGTCAAACTTTTCATCCCTAAAATCTGTCATACGCAAAACAAAGTCAAACAGAATTATAAAAGCAAGTACCGTATCTAAAGCGGTAATAATTTCTCATGGTGCAGTTCCCACCAGCAGGCACGAGGGACGCCAGGGCGCGGGGTTAGTTGACCGCATTACGAGAGCGACAACGCGCAGCATCCCTTAGGGACTATTTATCAAATGATCATTTGATTTTCTTGTGTTTGATCACTGAACACATTAGAATTTGCAACAGCTAAACTTTTAGTAGCTTCACTATTTTGGGCGCATTTATTTTTTGTTGTTGTTTCATTTAGTGTTTTGTTTTCAGACGATGATGATCTCAATTGATTCGCAATTATTTTTAGGTTTAGTTTTTGTTTTAAACCGTGAATTTCTGATACTGGCAAAATTAATGTTGATGATTTAGCCTTTTCTAGAGTTTGTATATATCAATGGACGCCTTTTCATGTTTTAAACAGATCACGCTTCATATTCATGTCTGAATTAAAATTGTAAAATAAGGATACTAGGAGCTAGATTGACATGTCAATTTACAATTTACATGAAAATTCGCTTTGCATCTGCCAGTTTATCTACGCAACTTTGTATGCTTCCGTTATGAAGTGGAGTCATATTTTTTATACTGACATGTAAGTAGTGAGAATGACATCGATAAATAAAGTACCCGTTTCTGTCTTAATAAGTACCAACGTTATAAAATAATTGGAACAATATTTTCTGAAGAAATTATTTCATCTGCTGTAAAACTGTATTTCAGTAACAAAACAGAAGAAAATAATTTTGCCGTTTACATTCCAAGCAGCTCTAAACACTGTCCTTGTCAGAATCGAACCCACACTTCCAAAATCCGTCTACTGAGCCAACTCCACTCGCGCACCCTCGCCCTTACTCGAGGATACGTCTTATAAAATACGATCTGTTTTGATTGTGGCCTGGGGCACAAATCAATTAGGCCTCCCCTCGGCCCCCCGCGGCGCAGCACCCGCGACATCCAACCCAGTGGCTCGTTTTATGACACATCTCACAACGGACCGAAAAGCGATTCATTAACATTCACCGACTTTATTAGGACCAATTGGCGCGCACTCCGCGTCTTCGTTATTATCATTGATTGGTTATTTTATTAGTGTGCTGTAAATCAAGTTGTTGTTAACGCGAACTGTGCCGGTTGTGACGGTTGCAGGAAAGCTCATCCGGTTTGTGATTAGAGATCATTTGCAGAATTGTGTTTTGTTAGTCTAATGAGGCGTGGTGTCCTGCTACTTCTTCCTGTGTGGATGTTGAAGCAGTCGTTAAAGTGTCCGGTAGATAAGTAACCGGTTCCATTGCACCGTCAAACCTGCTCATGCATCTTAAGAGTATCGGAAGTGCTGCATCCAACACAGGCCTGCATAACTGCATACACGAGGTAAAAAATCACAAGTGATAATGACCACACGTTCAATTTATTTTCAAGCTTAGCAGACCAAATCAAAAGACAAGAAAACCGTGAGAAAGAAAAAGAGGATTTTATAAATTAAAAACATATCCGGCAAAACTACATACTGCCATTACTATAAGTTCTCATTACATCGCGATCATTCCTAAATTGTTACACACAATCTCTATACGTCCGTAGAAACCGAACTTCCATGTACCTACCCAAGATAGTTTTAAACATACGACTAGATCATTAAGCGTATCGATTTCCTATTAATCTTCCATTTAATATACAATCTAATATAGAAAATAATGACGTAATAGAGGCCGCCGGCGACAGGGTCGTTTCCCACGCCGCCGCGGACAATTTTTATAGTTTTTTATAAAGATGAAAATAAATTAAGTTTCGGTAATCAGACGCCGCCTGATTCCTGACCCGCTTCTTCGCAATATTTCTAAAAGCTATTACAAATACATTTATATTACCACACAAAAAAAGCTCTCGGGCAATTTTCGCCACATAATGAGGCCATTATGGGGAATTTTGTTTTACCAACATAATAACACCGCCTTTTATTCGGGCGATCCCGTCCGCAAAGGACTTCGTGTTTTAAAGGACAATATTATTCCAGACTTGATGAGATTTTCGTGCTAAAATTTTTAAACTAAATTGCCATCATTATGTATTTAACGCTGCGGATTAAGATAGCAGCGGTCGGATAGGTCAGCCATCTCGGAATTACTGATTGCTTAAATACACGAACGTAGTCATATACATGTGTATATATTCGTTTATTTTGTGGGAAGGTAACTTAGCTCATTCTTCCAAAGCTTTCTTTGCTGTAACATACAACTTTTTTGAAAATCCGCTTTTCTGTAGAAAGTCTATGGTCACAACTATTATGTTGTTTTTTTTTCCATTTATTGTACCTTCAGAAAATACTAGTGTGAACTTTTATGGAACAAAATATTAATAGCAACACATTATTAATTTGATAATTTAACAAAATATTCCCAGTCTCTTTTTATTCATGAATAAGAGAAACTAATAAGAGAATTTGAAAAGACTCTAACTGAATTAGACGACAATACCTATAATTTCTCCAAAGTTTCCGAAGTTTTACTAAGTATTTATGTTTAAGAATTTACATGACCTACTAAAGTGTTGACCTGCAAAAACAAAGGGCACCTACCTTCATTATAAGAACCTGGATTATATCTGTTATGTTTTAAATATGTTTTTGACAAATAAATGATTGTAGGTACTCATCAAAATCCTTGCAGTAACTTGATCTAATAAACCTCTAAAACTATCTTCTTTTAGTAAAACCTTTTCCCAGCTTCCAGCTAGGCTGTCCATACGGCAGGGGGCAGCCGGACGGTCCTAATGGCGCGCTCGTGAGCTGTCCATTACTCCGTCACCGCGTGCGCACCCGACCTGCAGCTCACTAGATCACGCTTAAACGCACTGTCTAGCCGACTAGTTTTAAGTTCGATTTTTATTATAGTTTTTCGAAAAAACATGTTGTCATCAAACTTCGACTGAAACGGAAAGCTTTCACTACGTCACAGACGGTTTACGTCAACGTCAGTTCTGGAACTTCATAAAGTTCGTAATGTTTCAACTGCAGCTACTTTTCTCCACAGATGTACTCCTAGTATGACAATAAACAACATTTGTGCTGCTCCTAAATTGGAAACATAACTTTCCAAATCAAAACAAACCTTATCAAAAGCCGTGATCTCAACCCAAATTATGTTAGTTACAGCCAAAGGACGATCATCCGAGGACGAGCTCCTAACGTTAAAAACATCGAACAAAAAAGTTCAATCACGAAGCGAGGTTAAAAATAAATTTAGCTATCGACCCGCCATTACAGGACACGTGACGCACAACATCAACGGATTAATTCCGTTACGCGATCAGAGAACCCTAATTATTGCATTATTGTGGGGATCTATCCGAGCTTAAAGAGGTAGTGGATTGAGTTGATTTTGGCACGTCGTAAGAGCGCAAGCGCGTGTTCGCGGCGGAGAGTGCGCCCGCGCCGCCGCCGCCCTCGCTCCCGACATTATCCTTGTAATTGGCGATTTTATGCAATTTATGGCGATTCGCGCAATTTACGAGCAGCGGACAAGTGGGCGACGCTGAGCTTTTTACCGGGATATAGCGAAATTGACTCAGGGTTTCAATTAAAATTTTATATTCCGCAAATTACCTGCCAATTATATTCCATTAGTCAACGTTAAAGAACCACAAAATTGGTTTTTGTTTTAATTTTTTGTTGAAATTGTTTTGCTCTTGTAAATAGTGATGAATATCTTGAATTTAAGGGCATTAAAATTTGAATATCCTGAGTCTACGCAGGTACTCTTGATTGCATCATCAAAAACGACATGCATATTTTAAGATACGTCCATTTCAATTTTCCGAAGATACATTTTATACTGTATGCACTCTGCTTCAAGATTATCTGTTCGACTTTTAGTGCCTTCTAAAAGTCAGGCGACTTGGTATTATAAAGTCGAATCTTGATTAGTTATAAAATCTGTGATAGCTTTGAACTCGCTTATGTTGTACCTAGGGATCCATGTTCTAAAGCCTGGTTGAGACCTGCGCAAGCCATGAAAAGGGAGGACGCCTTGACTCAGCAGTGCGTGGAACAGGGCTGCTAATGATGATGATGTTTCTAAGGATCACCAGTGGGTTATATTATATTGGTTGTATTATATTTCGACGACCCAAATGGCGCAGCGGTAGTGAAGCTGCATTACGTTCTTAGGGTCCTGGGTTCGAATCCCGGTACGAGCAAATGTTTGTTTGATGAGCATGGACATTTGTTTCCGAGTCATGGATGTTTATATGTATAATAAGTATGTATTTACAAACAAAAAGTATCTATGTAGTATATCAACTATCTGGTGTCCACGACACAAGCCTCGTTGCTTAGTGTGGCACTAGATGGCGCTGTATGTAATGTCCAGCGATATTTATTTATTTATTTATATGCCCTTTCTTCATAAATAGCACTGTGATTCAGTTTGCATAAGTATTGATCAACGTGATGTCATCAACGTACGCATGGAGATTTTAACTTTAGACCATCATTATATTTTTGATGAAATAATTGTTTTGTAAATTATTATACGATAATTTAATGTGGCCCTTGAGCAATAAATTGCACGTAATTTAAGGCGGAGAGTGGACGAGTGCAAGTTGCGATCCACGCACGTCGCGTAGGTAAGTACCCAAGTCTTGCGCGCACGCATGGCCAAGATAAACATTGCATACATTATAACCTCTCTCTCGTCCGCGTAATAACCCCGTGTGACATAAGCAGCTGCGACTGATTAAACAATCGTGTCCTCCATTAAAACAATATATTTTCGTAAAATTAAAATGCTATTAACGATACGATATTGAACATATGTGACTTCGTGCCAAGAATAGTGAAGAAATTAATGATGAGATACGTACGCCTATACTGATGGAACAGCCTACAGGCTATGTTATTATTTACTCAGTTTACCATTGCTTTAATTTTGTTAAATTGCAAACTCTAACTTGATGACCATGCAGCCGACTTTGCATCGTATCTTCATTTTGATCACGTTGTTAATGAGCTGATCGATGAAACATTTAAATTAAGTTTGTTTACTTTGTATTATAAACGGAATCTAACCACTCACTCTGACCACGTCGTAACTATACGTCACGGCTACGCCATAAATAAGCTGTGGAGTTTTTTTTTTTTTTGTTAGCCTGTAGGTACTGTCCCACTGCTGGGCAAAGGCCTCCCCCAATTCCTTCTTTCCCGTGCCTCCTCGGACCAACCCTCGCGGTACGCGTCCAAATCGTCTGGCCATCTGTGGAGATATCACACAAAAAAAATGCAGTATCAGGACTCCAGAGTTAAGTTCATGATGTCATACTTACGTACTTCTTATGATACGTATTATGTGGTACTTATAAACTATCCCAATTTCTGAAGAATAATCTCAAGTTACGGTTAGATCAATAAGAAAGCTCTCGGAGGACTTTCGAGTTATGCTAACTTTCAAGTGTTTTCAACTTTTGTTTTTAAAGTCTACATTTTGTAACTACTGCACTTACCTTTTTAAACTACACCAAATTGATTAAAAAAATAAAAAGCTTTGCAGCACTCTGATTAAAATTATAATGCTTCTGTGATAATAATTTATTCTCATTTATTTATTTATTTATTTTCATTTATTAAATTGTTATTATTTATTTCAAAACGATTAAAGCCACATTCCTTATCAATATACGATTTGTCTAGCTCCACGATTAAATAAAATGACTATAATCGTCGATATTTGATTAAAAGACGAGATAAATCAACCCAACAATTATGTGGATATTTGTCAAGCGCGAAATTTATTACCGATAATAATTCCACGAATGTTAGTGCGGTATTATAAAAGTCGAGTTCGGCTCGTACTCGTACGTTCGTAGGACAAGCCGGTAAGGCGTCTCGTCCGAAATAGCCCGGCCAGATATCCGCCGGTCTTATGACAGGCCGAGCGATATTTATGTCGCGCGGCCCCGCCCACCGCCGTGGCTCCATTCAGCCTGTTTGTATTTATTTCGTGCCTATTTATTTGTATTTGCCTTCGCTTTTGAATAATGCATGAGCGGAGCGTTTCCGTCGTGCGTAGGCAGCGTGACGCCGCCGCCGCCGCTTGTCGCAAGTCCCTCTCCGGAGTTTTAGCCTCGGGACTCTTTGTGAGGTTTGGTGGAAGTTGGCTCTCAGCGTTTTTCGATTAGTGGTCAGTAATGGTGTAGTTTAGACGCCTTTATGTTAGTAGATAAAAGCCCGCTTGAGGTCACGTAATTATGACAAAGAGATGTACGATATTATTGCTTTTATCAATTTGGTAGAATGTAAAGCATCTCACGCAATGTAACATTAACAGATAGCTACAAACTTATAGAACATCTTGTATACAGTGTTCAGAGCAGCTGTAGAGATAAGCGATTAGATTATCCTACCATCCACAACACCAATCAACGTTAAATTAGATTTCAGCTTTCGTATCGTGTTCTCACGGAGTTAATTAACATCGGGTGTGGATTAACGGAATTAATTATCGATAAGAGCCATTCGATTGGTGGATGCGTTCCTTTATTATTTGTTAGGTAAATCACGGCGGTATCGGCTGTATCGATTGCCCCGCCTCGCGATTTACTGCCCGGCTCGGTTGCATCAACCAAGCCGCTGTGATATCTCGCTTTGTCTCAGCACTACACCGACGCGACATTGTTTATATTGACTACAGCACATAAAGTATTAAACCTTTGAGAAAGTTATTGGTGAATTTCCAGGAATACATCAATATCCAGCCGACAACGGTATTGATTCAAGTTTCAAATACTTGTTCTTGTAAAGTCTTCATAAAAGTACCCCGATCCAAATGCTCTATATAAAATGCTAATAGGTGTAATAAGTTTCACTAGTCAACAAAACAAACAGTCTTCTCAACAATATACAATTATGGTGCTTTAAATTTCTTAAAATGACGTCAGAATCTTTCAAATAAAGATTCAAAGACAAAAAAGCAGCGGATATTCGCGATAGTTGTGGAGTGAGTAGATCAGTCGCGCCGTCCGCGGCACGCAGCTTCACTACGTCATAAATCACCCAGTGTGCACGCGACTTTAAACGTCCACTTTATACGCGATTACCCATATATAATGAACTTATGTAAAGACGTTATGATACCTTCAATTACTCATTGACAACGTGTTATTGTTGACTTATAAACTGATAATTACCGGCTGACTAGCTTGCCACAGTTTTACGAAATCGCCTATCAACGCCAATTACTTAGTATCGCAATCGTTTGTTTCAACACAGATTTGTGCCAATGTAACTGTTACAGTGCTACACTTAGTTTTTTTATTTGGATGACGTGTTATAGCGGTTATGTTGCCTGTAATTACATGTAAGGATGCAGATTACGGTTTTGTTCTGCGAATAAAATGTAGAGTACTCGAACTAGCTGTTTGTAAACTATCAATTTATTATTGCGACAGCCTATGTCGCTCGGCTGCCTCCTTGGTTGAGTGGTTGCAAGTGCGACCTCTGAGAATGAGGTTCTTAGTTCGATTTCTGGGTATTTTCTATCGAGAATTTCTAAGTAGCATCCCTGGAGTCTAGGAGCAATATAACTGGTGAAATGTGAGTGTACTATTAGAGTACATCATCGCCTAATTCTTTGGGGATTACAGGCGTTATTTTATGCGCTTGTCGTTGTTTCAGAACACCATTTCGTATGTTGTTTGTCAAGATATCCGTGTATTTCGAAAACATATCAACTCGAGCAATATTTTTAAGTCGCCGTCACATTTATTTGGTAAACGGCCCAAACTTTTCTGAATAAACCCAGCGCCTATAAATATCCAGACACCACAAAAACGATGTCAATGCCTCGGAGCAATTATGAAAAAAAAAAATACAATAGCAACACTTAAATATACTTAATATTTTTTCATCTGACAACATAATAGGCGTAATAAAAAGGAACACGTGCGCACAGGCATCGCATGATGCGGCCCATCAGACTCTTGGCTACGACTGTATTATTGATTGTTTTAAGTCAAAACACAGCAAAAACATATTGCATGACTGGACGCGACTGTACAATGGCGCCTGTGGTATGAGCTTCTTTAATTGGACTGTGCACGTGTAGATTATGTGTAATGAAATTATAATAAATTTTGCATTTCAACATTGAATTTGTAGACTTGATTTATCAAATACTGTTGCTCAGGAATAATGTCCGTTCGTATAATGAAGCTTTAAAGCCCTTTTGAAGCGTGTGCAGGGGTTGAGAGTTGGAAAATTCTTTCTCAGTGTTTAACTATAAAAGGCGTAAATAGACCCTTAACGAAGCCTAAAGGCACTTGTTCTCCTCGTCATTGCGATTATTTTTTGTTCTGGAGATATTGGAGGCCAAAGTTCCAACTTTTCCACAAGTTTTTTTTTAAATACTAGTAAGGTCATAAATTTACTTTAAATACCTCCATAACCCGTTTACTATTAAATCCGTCCATCAGCACAATGTTTTGAGTTCGTTACATTGTAAAACGTGGTTTTTCACCCAAAAAAAAAGTCGTTTTCCAGCAATAATTTTAGCGTAGAGTTACTTAGTTTGATGTGCAAAATGCTTGGTTTAAAGCTTCGTGAAGGGCTTCGTCCGTTTATACCCTTTATAGTGTCTGTGTAGTAGCAATGTGTCTTTTTCAAATCATTTATGTACTTTCTATGTTTATCTTGGACACCGGTGAAGGAAAACATCGTGAGAAAACCTGGACAATATTTTTAAAATAAGTCTGAAATCATCAACCCGTCTTCAGCAAGCGTGGTGATCAATGCTCAATGAGAAGAGGCCTTTGCCCACCAGTAGGACAGAAATAGGCTGGTATTATTATTATATTATAGTGTCTTTAAATAATCCCTTCGGATCTTTGGTGGTTTACGATGTGTGTGAGAAGCTATTCGCTATACATCGCATTTTAAAGATTTCATCGACTTATCTCATCACAGTCGCAAACAATCAAGTCCCTCTGTTGATAGCTCTCGTCTCGACGTTGTCATGACAACCAGTTGTCTCCCGGTCCACTACCTCTCTTCAGTTTATGTGTTTATTAAGTGCTCCCACATTATTTATTTCCCCATGGACCATTGTTACTGCAGGGGAAATTAGGTGGCTTTGTCTATAGCTGACTCTGCACCAGGAGGGAAACAATGAAAGAAAGGGGCTACTTTGCTTCAGATGGTTTGGAGCTGTCACAATATAGCCGTACGTGACTAGCCATGTTGATAATAAATTGATACACAAACCATTTCCGCAAGACACAGATTAAATCCGTTCACATGACACATGACGAGACAAATAGAAAAACTTCAATGTCGAATTTTTTGTGGTGGTTCGCCGAAGTCTCAGAATGAATGTAACTGTCACAAATGTATGATTAACGCATCATGCCGGTTACATTCCTTGACGGCGGCCGCCCGTTACAAGTTCATCCCATTTAAATTTAGCGCGGCGCGTGCCGTTCGCGGGACTTTCCGGGGGGAGCGCGGCGGGCGCGGGGGGTGCCGCCGTGGGCGGGACGCTCTACCATCACTCAAGTGACGAAAATTGACGGAAAATGGGCGGACACCGCTTGCCCGCGACGTCATCAATTACCGCGTCCC
Source organism: Xestia rhomboidea (assembly GCA_963853795.1). Taxonomy (NCBI): domain Eukaryota; kingdom Metazoa; phylum Arthropoda; class Insecta; order Lepidoptera; family Noctuidae; genus Xestia; species Xestia rhomboidea. The sequence goes on along the minus strand of OY970767.1, from coordinate 12,849,483 downwards.
GACGGTCACCGGCGTGCAGTCTCAACGACATCGCCGACCGAGACGCATACCTAATATCCTTCCCAACGTATGCCATTATTAGAGCTCGACTCAACTTAAATCAAAAATAGCAGCGAACACTCCAAGACGTGTAATGTGTTCCAGCTTTTCATTATACTAGATTCAGGAAGACGGAAAGTAGCTAGACGCACGCTCGTACCGCAATCTGGAGCGATATCTCGGACAAGGATTATTGAGATGCAATCTAGAAGCCATCGATCGCTCGATAATTCGATCTAACAGCGCCCGCTATTGCGCAACCAGTCATCAGATCAAACCGTCGATATCTCGATGATACCTTTATTAAATGGTAGCTACAGCGAGCCCCTGTTCGGACACTCATAATTCACTTTTGTAAGTCACTTCTGGATAGATTTTATAGGTTCTAGGTTGCTTTTCAAACAAGCCTATTACCACCGCTTGTTCGGTACTATGACTTACAACTACATGTAGCGAGTACAACTAACCGCAAATAAATGTCTAAAGCAGGTATTTCAAGTGGAGTGTTTGCTTACGTTTTCTCGAGAACGAGCGAACGCAGGAAGCCGCAAGCAGGGCAAAAGCTCGACGATCGATTTTGAAAATTGCCCATAATTAGCATGTATCTCACTCGTCCGGACGACTGTGCGTTTAAAAGTGGGAACTCAACCACAGGCTGCACAATATTCCAGTAGCGTTTACCGAGTAACGGCAGGCGAAGGCGACGGACACAAATTGCCGGAGGAGCTGCCACTACGCAAATTGTACGGAGAGCTGGATCGATTGTTCCCTCGCAAACATCTTGACGGACACCGCTGTCAGACATTCCGAGGCTCCTCTGTCTACCTGCTATCGTAATCGCTAAAACTTTCGACTTTACAAATGTAATTTAAAATTCAATCAGCCGAACAAACAGTTGTGAATGTGCTATTTTGTATACTATGATTATGTTCACGACAAACAACTGCATCGCATTACGACACCCACACGGACACCGCGTCGTTATTGATGTGGACGATGTGGTCGGGACCATTAATATCCAGCCGACACCTTTCGGCTTTTTGATCGCACCAATTTTCATTTTATCGATTCTTTTGGGAATCGTGTCTCGTGATATTCGAAACTTATTGGTGTTAACTTAGTTATGAATTGGCTGATTTTGAAGGCTCGTTGAGATAGGTGGAGCTATTAAATATTACGTAGTCACTAACGCTACTTATTTTGCCCTTGAGGTGAGCACAGGCAAGCGCTAGGCGCCCGCCGGTCGCACTTGTGAATAATTTATTTGGAATCTAGATAATGCTTGTATTGGTAGCAACGAGTCACGTCTGAGACATTTGATCGTGTAACAAGAAGTGCGGTGTTTGTGCATGCAGCCGGGCCTGTAATGGTGGCGTAATTACGCAGCCATTATCAGGTGACCCCATATTGCGGTTGGTCGGCCAGTGCAAACAGTATGTCGACCACCTTAATGGACACAATATGACTACACCTACACCAGCCACGTAGGCATGTTGCTATATGTTCGTAAGTCTATCAGCTAGCTTTAACAGACGTGGATAAGCACCGTTTTAATTATTATGTGGTTGTTTGTAATGGCGATTTGTCGTGTGCTAGCAAACAGAATATAAACAAACATATTGGATAGAATCATAATGTCCCGTCCATGTTTTCTTGTTTTTCAGCAATAAACATGTCCTTATCCATATACGTTTTCATATGACGATTTGCGTAATGTTTGACCGATTTCGTTGAAGATTTTTCGGGTTTTACACAACATCGACGTTTCAAGTTTGTTGAACCGATTGAGCTCTCCCGAACCACACAAACATAGTTTTCTTTCAACCAAACAAAAGAACTAACATCAAACCGAACCACAAGCTCTATCCCAAGCATTATAATACAGCAGAGACAACAAAGTGCGAGGACTGCGAGGGCACGGCGGCGACCGTCCGTCGCCACTCTTTGATGTCTCAATTAGTAACGCGACCGAGTAATTGTGGCGAAATTAATTCGCGCCCGCACCCGCGCTTGTGCCGCTGCCTGCTGCCTAGCAACCGTCTCGTTTTACTGACGACAGGGCTAGGGGATTCGACGAATTATTTATTCACTTTGATTGAACTCGCAGTGACGAGCGAGACATTGACAGGTCGGAATGCTAATGAAAAATATGGAAAAGCGTTCAAACAAATTTGAGGAGTATATTATATAAACAAATTATATGGAAACCAATAAGAATCTTCGTTTTCCAGATTCCAAGATTTCTTGGAAATACCTATGTTATGACATAACATAGTATCACGCTTGTATTTCCCGAAGGGTTAGGTTCACCCACATGCTAATAATAGAACCTTTCTGATATATCTGCTAACAAACATTCAGTAGGAAGTTATCTTTAACTTACTCAAATACTAAAGTCAAGTCCAATTTTAAATGTGTGAAGTATGATATATATGGCAAGAAAGGAGGTGTCTGATGAGATGAAAACTAATAGAGAAGTATGGATGAAGAAGACCTGCTACGCCGACCCCAAATAAAATGGGATATGGGCAGGAGGATGACGAAATACGATTTTCAATTTTGAGTTTACAAATAAAATTCAATACTAGGATTCCTTGTACTAGGGCTATGACTGTATACCATCACAGTAGCTACTTCATAAATTACTGATCTCCCCCTTCATTTCATCAACAACTTAGCTGTATCAATCATAGCAACAATCTTAGCTGTATTTCATTGTTGGAGATCGTGACTTACAACGCAGGTTCTTCGATCTGTTAAGTAGCCTGGTTGCCTTATTGAAGGTCATTTCAATCATGTCGGTGATTTAGGCTGCCTATCAGCGAGCAAATCTTCGACCATAAATTTTGATTCCGAACAATTTGCACTTTACGATAAATCACTTGAAGAGATTCGAAACTTTTGTTCCGACGTAAGACACGTCGTCATAAGTGATACAGCCCAATATTTTCATTCTTTCAAATCGATATCAAATAGCACTCGATCCCTGAGACACAGGAAGTGACTCGACAATAAACCGTAATGCATTTCACACTCAAGAGTGTTTCAAAGAGAGCCTTAATAAACCAATTAAGGTTCATTACCTAATGCAGGGCGGAAGAGGAATATTACTCGGCTATCATTACGACCACAAACTCCCCTTTGTGTAAAATATTGCATTTCACATGTTTGTTGAAAAAAACTATGGCGAAAAGCGTTAACGGCTTTATTGGATGGCCGTGCGACTTTCGTTTTTAGGGTACCGTTTATATCGAATGTGTAAGTACTACGACGTGACCGTCAGGCTTATCATCAAGAAAGGGTAGGCAGAAGTTTGGCTGTTAGCTATACCTGCAGATTTCACTAGAGAGTGGTACTTTTTGAACCTAGATAATAAAGACAACCTAATCCCATTTTTAGCTTGTGAAAAAAGGATAAGTTTTTGAAATGAAAAAATACAAGGAAACTAATTTACATAAGTCTTTAATGGGTACGATGATTGGTAATTAATCACCTGTTAACAGACAGAACGCCTTCACAATCTTTCGTGACTTAAGTATTATGATTTAATACTATGCTGTAAGAATGCCAATTATTATATCCAGACAATGAGGTCTGCGTGAGGACCTTGGTCATTACGACTCTAAGATACTAGACAAGATAGACTTCACCGAAATCACGCTAATAATCCGATTGATCATCAAAATTGGTAAACTATACCTAGGTGGCCAGTTTTATTTAGGAAATAGATTTCTACTTAGTTTTTGACGACCCGAATGGCGCAGCGGTAGTGAGGCTGCCTTACGTTCTTAGGGTCCCGGGTTCGAATCGCGGTGTGAGCAAATGTTTGTGTGATGAACATGGACATTTGTTTCCGAGTCATGGATGTGTAAATGTATAATAAGTATGTATTTACAACAAAAAGTATCTATGTAGTATATCAACTATCTGATGTCCACGACATAAGCCTCGTTGCTTAGTGTAGCGCTATATGGCGCTGTGTGTAATGTCCAGCGATATTTATTTATTTTCCCCGTCTAAGAAGAAATGACAAAACAGATAAGATTTATCAACGAAAGAAAACGGGGGAAGAAGTGCTTTTAAATACGTTTTATTTTTGTAACAGTATCAAGTGAACTGATGATTGTCAAATTACTAAATTTAAAGTTATGCGTGAGTAGAACGTCTCTGTATACCTTTAGAAGGAACATTTTCTCAACTAGGAAAATAGTTTAAGTGTTTTTCTACCTACCAGAAAAATTAAACTAACTCTTCGTCTATAACTGCCACTTATCGTGAAATTGCTTCTTTTTACAAACTTTTGTAGAGTTATCATTTTCTATACCAATTCACTGATCCACATAATGTATAATAATTATTTCTACTGCAATACTTCGTCAAATATCTACGGAACCAGCACAATATACTTACGACACAAAACAGTAGCCATTTTACCTTTAGTACAGTGAAAATGAAAACGGCTTTATATTTGCGGTCGTGTGATGAATGACGCGGCCACTTCCCCCTTTGCCCCCATTATTCTTGACACAACACAACATATGGCTGATTTGCCTCCGCATGGGGGTATCAACCATTGTTTGTTTAACTTGCGAACTATTTATCCACGGGTTTTTAGGGTTTTACAGGTTTGGTGCTAGTGTATACTGTGTGAAGCTTTAAATTGTGCCATTGTGGATCTATAATAAAAGTATTAATACTATAGTCCATTTTTTGCTATTAAGACTAAAAACAAAGAGCCTCAACCAATACTTTAGGAGGCTCTCTATAGTGAAGAGCTTGATTAAGAAAGCAGTACTCTTGAACACGGCACGCATAGTGAGGAGGTTCCTCTCTCTGGAGCCCTGACCACCGGCAGCCTGGACCTTGATGCCGATGCTGATGGGCCATCTTTTATTTTGTTTTTTTTTTTTAATTTTTAATGTTTTGCAAACCATTATTTTAAATAATATTAGAAAAATAAAAATGCGCCTAAATTATAAGCGAAAAATGAATAAAGGAGTAAGAAGAAGAGACGGAAATAGTGGGATTCTATTGTAGACCTTCATATGTATAAATTTAGTCTGGTTTATAAACAATACTCAAGAAAATTATCTTCAGACTCAGTCGTAAAACTTTTTTCCCGTCTGCAACGAAACCCTTTTATACCAACACGCCATTCAAAGCAATACTCCGAATGTTAAACATTTACTAAGAAAAGTATTAAAGTGACATAAACGTGTAACAGCTGGTTTGAAAGGAAAGAGCTGAAAGGCTCTGTTTGTTCAGCCAAGGAGGGGAGCACAATGAGGCTGGCAGCGAAGCAATAAAAGTCACATTAAGCCAAGAGCAAGGATCTCGGGGACTACAGACGACGATGAGTTTATCTGAGACACACACGAAGACGAATCCGGTTTGATTGGAATGTTACATGACCTTTTGGAGGAAATTCGTGTCTCGTTTAATGATGATGCTTTCCCGATTTTACATTCAAAGAAGTATTTTCCTATTGGCGGAAATTCGGTTTACGAGAAAATGGTTGTGTATAAGTAAATACTGTAATAGACGTTTCGCCGGCGACGAAGATATTAACAAATTCTAATACATTTTCGAATACCACAGAAATGGGGGATACGTAAGTTAAGTGGACGAACCACGCCTTAATCACAGCCTTTAATTATCGACCTATTAGATACTATTCATGCTGCTGAAGCTTATTTCAGGTGTTATTTGATCAAAAATTTAAAATCCAACAATTAAGTTTCCGTCCGGCGTCCCAAGTTGACGAATAATTTAGCCGATCACGTATTCAGTACCATAGACGTTGGATTTCAAAGACATCGTGGCCTGTAATTATGTATAATAATTCCAGCCGAACAAATGGGGCAAAGGACATAATTACAGCCATAGATTTAATTAAAGCTAGTTATGTGAAAGGTGTCCACTTTCACGCGCACGACCCGGGGACTCGGAATCTTGGAAATTCAATTGCGATTCTACGCTTTGTAATTAATAGTTTTAATGACAGATACTTAATAGCTTTACAAATAGCGTTTGTCTACGAAAACGTTATCACTAGTGGGATATTCTTGAAGTTTTTTCTCTAGATAGATTACATAAATCATCGACACACGTGTGTCCACGATAAATCATTGCATGTAGGTTGTAATTAAAAGCACGATTTCAGGTAAGATTTGAGAACAGAGTATATAATTAATTTTTGTATTATGTTAGATGAATCACCGTTGATTAGATGGAGCTGCGCCCGCGTCGGTTCCGTGACCACTTGTTGTGGATGCAGATGTTTACGTTATAATTACTCGCCGGCTTAATGACCTTTTCACTACAACCGTCGACTACGTGCAAGGCATTACTTAAAATAGTTGATTTACAGATTGTTTGATAAATTAATGAATCCTCTGTACAGACCATAAATCAGTGTGAATTACCTTTTAAAAACGTTTTTTCGCACGTCCTCACGCGCGATTATAGGAAAATTATAATAATTGTGCGCGGCATAATTACGTGATGTAATGTAAAGGCAAGCGATATATTGCCGCCAATTTGAATTCATGTAAAATATCGCGCAATAAATTTACATTTTATAAGTTTGCCCTCGCAGTGGACGTGGGCGCGATATCTCTGTTTAGGATCAAAAACTCGTATCTGAAAATTGCGCATACCAATCTCACGGTGACCAGGTCACTCAATGACGCATATTTGCGTTAAATACTGGACGTGGACAGCATTCTGATGACAATATTGGTAATCTTATAGATTACCAATATTGTCATTTCAAAAGATACTTAGGAATAAATTATAATAACTGTTGTAAGTTTATGACGGTTACATTTAAATCTAAGTGATTGTGAATTTGTCTGGAAAATTATACCCATTAAAATTTGATTCTTTATAACAATAAATTAATCAGATGAGACGTTTTTGGGCTGCCCTGATCCTCAACGGATAATCGAACACAATATCTGTGAGTTACATCGCGATTGAGGCAGATTACATTATTTTTATCCGCGTAAAAATATTCCCAGTATGATAATGCTTAATTCTTGACATATTTTATATAATGCGAGCCCCAGGCCAGTGAGCCGACACTATGTCTAATAAATTTATGGACCTTCATTTTCATGTTGATCGGCGCTCGAAAATATAATCGTCGCGCTTGAGGCGCGGCGCGTGAGTCTCGACTTGCGTGACGAAGACAGTGCGCAGGCGCTGACGGACGGACACAAGGCTATCGATCCATTCAGAAAAGTTCCATCACTTCAGCACTTTACCTACTGTCTTCTTAATTAAAGGTTTTGTCTCGTCATTCCACTGACCTTTTTATTTTCTTCGATTTTGCTGAGTTGGATGACTGAATGAAGGGTTACTTAATCGTGACCCGAGGCGCTGCCCTGGCAACCTGTTATATTGTTACGACCTACTGTTGTGATCTTTGAGCTCAGTTGAAATGTGAGTATTGCAAAAACGATGTTTGTTCATAATTTCACTAGGCATGTCGATTCGTAAATGTATTTGTAATAAATCAAGATGGAAAATACAATTTGACGTGCTATACGAGGAGTTAGGTGAACAGCACACCTAGGTGTAGTCAAGTTGTAGTTAAAACTTTTTAAGAAGGAAACTAGGAATTTGTAAAAATATGGTTATAGAATACCGCCGTGCTACTGATATTCGGAAACAGAAAACTAAACCATAGATTTAGATTAAAAAAAAAATAGATGGAAAATAGGAAATCTTGTCATCGTGTTCACAATGATTTTATGCGTACTTAAAAAACAGCAAACAGTTTAGACGGCGTACAGTACAACTCTAACATCAGACTAAGCGCCACAGAACATTGTTCTCACGGTGCAAAATTTCTAAAAAACACAATAACAGCGTAAACTCGTAACAGTGAAGAAAAAGTGCGAATATAAATGTCAAAGCGAAATGCGTAGGAAACTGTTCGCGGGGTTAAATGATGTGGAAACTAACATGACTGCATGGGGATCACGGACTAGTACTGTGTTCATTCATGGTAGGATCATTAAGTACCTATGTGTTTTTTTGGTTATAATATAAGTGTGATTTTTCTACAGGTTTACGCGTCATATAATCTTAAACGCGATTTTGGCGTAAAAAGAGAAACCTCCTGAAACCGAAAATGTACCAAAATTGCTTGACAGATAGATGACATGAAATTGTATTAGTATTGTTAAAAAGTTTATCAAGTTATGAATATTTTATTAAAAAGGTGCATTTATTAGTGTATTCAGCACGTTGTGACGGATTGCCCACAATCTCCTGCCACATCGTTGTCGGAGTATAAAGTCATATATTTACATAAATCATATTTATGAAGCACTAAACGCAGCCGTACGTAATTATTCAGCAGTTCAATATAATCATCAAGTTGATCGACTTATTAGGAAGCGAACATGGAAAGAGCCTGCTTACTGCACATTAGTTTACCCAAGCATTAATATCATTCGGTCATGTACGTATCAAGTATATACCTCATATAAATTTTAATCGCTTACTCAGAAATCATTATAATAATTACGTATAATGCGAGCAACATTGTGGGCTTAGGAACAAAGAGAGCGACACCTCGCTGCCGGTGGCGCGGGCGCAGCCAGTGACGTACTCAGCAGATCGCACAGATAGCACTGAATGTCGTTCGTAAGATCGTATCTCGCTTTATTACAAACACTGGAAATACTTTTACAATAGTCATGGGTGGCAGAAATAAATGTATCAACTACATGCGTTCCTGCTATCTCTTCATATACGGGAAATTGGACTGAACGTTAGACACTTAAAATACTTAATAACTTATAATTCCTCAACTTATATTGTCACTTACTGGATAATTTCCGTGATTATAATTTATTTTGAGGTCCCGATAAAGTAAGTTTTTTTTTTTTCTTCGGTTTTATCTGCAATCAGTCCTCGGACTATGAGCGGATGAGTTCCGTGTTGCTTGTAGTGTAGAGTGTGCCTTCCAGTGATGCCATCTACTCGCAGGTGTTACGACTTTACTGCCGGTCTTCTAGTGCCATGATACTGTGGCGCTTCAAGCGGAGCACGTATAGTCTCGTTGTGTCAACTGACGAGCTAGCTCGTTTGGGTGAATGGCTAGTCGTTCTTTATATTTCCCTGCTACATTCCGAATCTCCTCATTAACTGTGGGAATGGCCAGTTGTTGGTGGATTTCAGCGTTTGTAGTGAACCATGAGACATTGGCTATTGTGCGTAGTATATTGTTTTGTTGTCGCTGCAAGATGGCTATATTGGAGTTGCTTGCGCTTCCCCAGAGCTGTATCCCATACATCCAAACGGGCTTCAATACTACTTTGTATATTAAAAGCTTGTTGTCTAGTGATAGTCTGGAGTTGCAGCCCAGTAACCAGTGATTTTTTTATAATCTGTATGAGAGTTCATATTTTTTGGCTTTGATGTGTTGTTGCCAGGTCAATCGACGGTCCAAATGAATTCCCAGGTATTTAACACAATTTTTATGTGGTAGGGTGGTATCTCCGAGTTTAACCGGTGGGCAGTCCTCCTTTCTGAGAGTGTAGGTGACTTATACACAGACTTAGCGATAAAGTAAGTAACAATATAAGTTTAGTTTTAAACCGTGAAAGCTTAAAACAGTGTATTTAATTCCTCTCTAGACACTTCTGAAGCTTATGTGACATTAAACAAAACATCGCGAGTCTTGTAATAAGCTCAATATATGTGCATAAGGAATAACGCAACCTCATTTCAAAGTTAAACGTCGCCGTAATTACTCACGAAACTAGTTTAAAAAGTATCATTTAATAAAAAAGTGAGACCTTACAAGAAACCATTACAGACAAAGCTTTCGAAGTCTGTACAGTCGTGGTCTTTTCCGCCTGATCAGTTAAATTTTTTTTCGCTTAAATCATGCGGAGGCGCCAAGCCACTCCACCTTAAACTTTAGGCCTGTTAGGAAAGCGTCAACTTTGGCGCGCAAAATAACAATAACTCTCGTTTGGCATGTGTCGCCGATCGGTATTTTTTTCATTAATTATTTATTATAAAGTCAACGGGGCGGGGATAGAGAGCGTTTCTATGTTTTAAGTGCAAGCAAAAATAAGCTTAGTGGTGATCAGGCGGGAGTGTCCTCGATAGTACATGTCCTTTTAATTAAACAATAACACATTTAGTTGCAAACAACGAGTTGATGATAGAAACTATGAAGATACATTGCAATTACAAATAGGCTACGTTTTATTGAATCGTTGTTGGCGTTTCGATTAATTGTATCATGTTTTGTAAACGTTATCTTACGCTGTAATCGATTTTGTTTACGGAAACATGTTGCATCTGGCCACGTGCTGGTTTCCAATGGAGTCAGTCCGGAGAAAGCAAACTGCTGTTTTATGATAATCAAGTCATTCGTCTCGGGAATGTGCTCAGCGACAAAACGACTTGTTCAGGAAACGATGCACTCAAGGGTTCCGAGATTTATCTTTTTAGTGAGGGGTAAAAAAGTCACTAGATTCTGAATCTCGACTGCATTTTTTTGTAATGCACAGTTTAGTTTAGTAACTAATTTGATAAAAACCTATCTCCATCGCTGCTCAAACTTTAAAATTAACACACCTATTTTCAATCTGACGACATCACTCACCAAACCTGTCATTAAATACGCGACTTAATTAATAAATATTTACATATTCAAAATACTTCTCAAATATTGGAATTAAAATTAATCCGTGAATAATTTAATCATAAATTTAAATAAATTTTATTTTATGTTAAATCGATTCGTGACCAGTCGATACTTCGATGGGTATGTCAGCGCAGCGCGAGAATATCTGCGAACGGTACAAATGTCAGTTTCACACTTATCTATGATCTCATGGGGAGGAATATTTTATACAAAGCTCTTTGCCTATGAGTGCCGCTCCCCGACTAGATGGAACGCTGTCTTATGGAAAACTATTGATAGATTAGCGTTTCAACGGGTTTTATGAAAATAAGTGGTTAAGATAGTCTATGGTTAATTACAGCGATTATTTTATTCAAATGTAAAGATGTTACCATTAACCATAATATCTATATCAGTGGATATTTGTATGAAATTTTCTGCTAGATAGCCTTATAGAAACTTATCCTAAAGTTAGAAAAAAAAATAGAGAAGTAATAAAATACATAGTTTACAAGACTCAAACTTAATGTAAATTCAATCAAACTTTGAACACATTAACATTCAAAACCGCTACTCAAAATCCTCCTCGATCCCATCTTAAATTCACTCTTATAACCCAGAAACCCGGCGAGAGGCCGTCGAATTACCCCCATAATTACACTGTGTGCGTTTTTATATGGGATATGACGTCACAGGACAGGTTCCCGGTGACATCGACATCGCCAATGGCGGGAAGTCTTGCCGCCATTGGTGAGGTTCGTCTCACATCTTACGATCCTGTGATTTGATGTTGTTTTTGTTACTTTTGTTATCTGAATGGTGTATTTTATTGTTTGTGTGATTCGGTTTTGATTTTGAGATGGTATGATATGATATGGGAGTATGGGAAAGATTGTGACATGATATATCTGGATTTGTTATGATGTAAAAAATGCTCTTTAAAGTTTTGTATTGAGAAACTTTGGTTACAGGGTTATATTTGTACTTATTTAACTGATACAAGACACAATAATTCTCAAAAAAAGAGAACTAAGAATTCGTCTGTAGTAATAATCCAATAAACTTATTACGTTATGATTTACGTTTAAGTTAAGTTTAAGTTTTTTTCTGCTGATAAAAATCAGCAGGAAAAAAAATATCAACAGACATTTATTTAAACCACTTGTTTCTTAAACGCCCATAGAATAAATAAGTCGCAGAGATAACTTCTTAAAAATATTACTAAAAACTTTTATATCTGATATTAAGATCAAGGGTTTAATGAGTATATTAATTGGATTGCCAATGGCAGCCATCACTATGATCATTTGACCGGTTTATAACCAAAGCTAATGTACCCTTAAAAAGCTACCTGCCATCTGAAAAACAAATAATGACATAGCAGTATTAAAAACTGGATTCGCCTATAGTTGGCTACTAAGCATTTATACAGGGTGTAAACAGACCCTTCTGTCAACTAAGCATTCTGTACTTACATCGCAATCAGTGTAACTCTATGCAAAAATTATTGCTGGGAAACGACTTTGTTTTTGGGGTGAAACATCACGTTTTACGGTAAAACTCAAAGTAAAGCATTCAAAACATTGTGCTGATAGAAGCATTGAATAGTAAATAGGTCATGGAGGTATTTAAAGTAAAGTTATTAAATTAATATTAAAAACTAGTATTTAAAAAAATATTGAAAAATTTGTAAATTTGACCCCCAATAGGTATCTCCGTAACTAGAAGGTTCCCAGGTACGGTCTAGAACAAAAAAATGATCGCAATGACAGGGAAAACATTAAGTGCCTTTCGGCTGCGCTAAGTATCTTTTTACACCCTTTATGAAGAGATAGATGACATCATCATCTGCCTAGTCTTTTCCCAACTATGTTGGGGTCGGCTTCCAGTCCAACTCCTCCGACTAGGTTAGTTTAGAATAGTTGAGATAAAATAGGCTTGCTTTTTCTCGATTTGATGGTAGTCCAATTTAAGGAAGGTAAAGTTACCAATGATTTAAACTCTTTTTCAGGGAAAGATTTCAGTGTCATGTTCGACTTTCTGAAAGGGTGTCCATTTCTGCGTTTACGAGTTTTCCCGATACAAATGTAGCAAACATAGCTCAAGGCAAAGCTGCGAATACCTATTACCCCAACATTACCTCAAGCAATATCTTTAAAGGGCGCCCTACGAACACCGTAACCGATTTCGCCATGAAAAGGGAAAATGGACCCATACGTATTCATACTCTATCGTACTTACATCTTTATATGACTTACTTACTTTAAAACTACAATTAATATGTAAAACGTACACATGCAGTCTTCTAATGAGTTTGTAGATAATCCGCATCAGTATGAAGCGCACATACTTTACAAAATGACCTACTATTCAGGGATACATTGACACGCAAGATAAGAGCTTATCAATTATCGCCTTATACGCCAGTTTTTTTTTAGCTATTAATTTAATATCTTAACCAGCAGTGAATATACATGGCTACTTTATAGGATTGTATGAAAAACTTGGTCGGTCATGTGCATATTAATCATTAGTATAGAGAACACTTGATTAACTTAAAATAACAGCAATACACGGATACACCTGTCGCAATAATAATAAACAGGTACCGAAGTACGTGACACGAACCTTTATCACCGCTTCCTAGTGATTATGTAAGTACAAAGTATTGAACATCATACATACTACGCAACGGATAATTTTTACACAGAGAGGAAATAATTAAATTACCAAATTGTACCTTCATTATAAACATATTTGTAGCTAAGGTCCTTCAAGTCACGTAATATCCATCCATATGCAAAACTAATTAATGACCTACAATTTGATTTTATGTTCTGTGAACAATGCTGACGAAGTCTCATTCACTCGGTATAACATTATCATAAAGTAACTTTATAAACGGAAGGCGTATCTACATGGAGTCAACTAGACAACGACAAATAATACTCATTAATTGAAAAAAACTCAGTATGTAATAAAGTTTATTACTTATTTATCGATTAACGAAGTTTTTCATTTCTACACATCTTCATTAGTCTGTCAGGGACAATAACTTTATCGACTCTAAATGGATATTTAAGGCCAGGGATGTAATTGTAATTATTTTTTTCTAGTCACGTATCCGTCAAACAATTTGTTGGCGAGCGAGTTGAATATGTCGGTTGCAAATGTCAATGGTGCCCGGAGCCGCATGCGCACGCACTAGTCGATGTGTACGCTATTAATGCGAAATAACTATAATTTAGGCGACGCCGGCGTTTGGCGTTTAACCGCCAGCCTCTGGAAAGGCGACGGAAGCCTGTCACAGGCGCAATTACAGTACCGAGAATCGGCATTAGTTCGTCGTGTTGAACTATTTATGTATGTAAAATAAGAGCAGCTTCTCGTACGGGGAAACGGCGATTGCACGCATCTCTCATTAAGCACTTTAGAGCAATTTGAGGAGTGGAGAAAAAGTCGGACGAGACGCGGCACAACATCGCGTGGTCAATTAAAATGTTGCCGCACCACTGCCGAGAGCCGGCTCGCAACCAACGGTACGTTCGCGCACAAAACGGCCAAATAACACAGTCGACTTGTTCTGAATTGCTCGTATCCTCCGCTATCTAAATAAAGAGTGGAGACAGGAGTAGCTGACTAGCTGATCAGTGATGAGCGGCTGCGACGCACGGCGAGGCGAGACGGGAACGTGCGGTAATTGGGAGCAACTTGTTTGTTACCGCTTCTCAGTTTCGACAACGGTAATTAACTGTTTAGTGATGGACTTTCCTTATATCGGGGAGGAACGTTTTTGAAAATATACTGGCGTTTAAAAAATCTAACAGATCTACGATTTAATTCTGTTTTACCAAGGGTAACGGGACTCTAATCTATTTTTATACATATATATATAGGCCTACTCCTGATATTGAAACGCGAGTCATCTAGGTAGCGGTGTAAACAACAAACAATGCCGTGATCCACCTGAGCCTGCGCCGTGACTGGGCCGCGCTGCGCCCACGCAGGCACACGCACCGCCTGCGCTTGCGATGCCGGTCAGACATGTTTTCAAACACTTTCAAAATATCTTCGCTAGGCATTATAGTGAGTAACTATACGGAGAATAATGTGAAGGATGTGTTCAATTGTTGTTTGGTTTTGTTTTATTGGTGTTTTATAATATTCATGGGTATATGTTTTTACTGTTGTGGAGAAAATCGTTAGGTTTATTCGAATTTTATACACATAACATACATGTAGAGTTAAAATAGAGCTACAACGCTATACAGCACATAGGAACACGCTCTTTGTTGCCGCGTACTAATTGCAATCGTAGCAGTGGACATCAATCACCCGGCCGACGTAACAACGAAAACACTGTTAGTTTTGCCGCCGAATTATTAATTACATTCCCACAAAAAACTTACACACAACGCCGAAACGCATAAATTTCTTCCTTTTTCACCGCACAAAGGAGCCGGGCGGCCTACAATATAACGCTAAACAGATTAGCCGCACCCGACACGGCCGTCGCGGCATAATTTTTGGCGCCAGTAGTCCTGCCTATAGATTAAACTAATATGAAAAGGAAATTGAGTAGAAAATGGACGAAGCCTCTATGTGTCATTAAGAATTGGACACGCCGCTCCGAAGTGCCGGCGCAACCTTTATTATATTTGACTTCATTTAATTGAATTAACTTTTACCTTTTTATGAACTGCTATTGATGTTCGGAACTAAATATAATGGCCTATTTTCAGATAATAACAATGACGTTTATGTGACGGATATTGCTTTATAAATAATAAACAGGCCTACCGATTTAGGTGCGGGCGAGTAGAATATTGTAAGTGATAACTAGCAGGTAACTTTGGTATACTGAGATTTATTAGGCACAGACCGTTAAAAAGATATAATATATAATTCAAGAACAATTAAGTACACTTTCCTACTTAAAGTATTTGAAACCAATTGAGTAGGATTTATTATTCAGGACGGACGGCCGAGTAAACGGCGACTTGAGTTATTATTCAAAAGCACGGCAATATGAAGAAAATTTACACATCATGTTTTCTCTTACGGTGGGGGATATTTGGCGGTCCACTCGAGCCTCGGGGGCGGCCATGAATAGTAATAGAGGTTAGCTCGAGGGACCGGGGAGCGGGCCGCACTCTCGCGGGTAATGTGCCGCTTATGGTGCGTGCTAAATCGACAATACCCGAGGGTGCTGCTGACTAACAAACCATTTCATGGACTCACCTATTTGGCTCGGTTTGTTCTTAATATTAAAGTTCATGAACCGTGAAGATTTCTCCGACTACGCTTATAATAAGTTTATTTATAAGTTTGGAATTAGATTAGTTTCAAAATTCGTTATGCTTGCCCAAAACCTAAGTAAACATTTGGCATATGTGTCAGATTTGGGCTAGTTAGATAGGTATAGTTATCAGAAAAGTAAAGTCTAAAATCTTAATCATGACTTAAACTCAAAGAAATAAGTTTTAGGTTTAATCATCACCGTTGTTCAACGTACAGAGTACTTTCAACTTGGATTTATTCAGGGTATAATATTGATGTATCGTTGGTTACGACCGCATGGAATCTTTTAAGTGGGCTTTAATTGGTACTAAAATAAGTCAGGAAAACCAAGACTGGTTTAAGTATCGACTCGCATATCAAGTTATCAGTGATAAGAGTGTTAGTAAGGTTGATGGTGTCTAGACTATGTTAGCAGTAAGGGGTGCGGTAAGAGTGTTGGTCGGCTCATGGACTCACATTCATGAGCAGGTCCGGAGAGGAGGAGCCCTTGCCGCTCATGGCGATGGCGCCGGGTGTTGGCGCATGTCACACACTCACAACACTCGCGGCGTGGGCGCAGGCGGCGCGGGTGGCGCGTTCTCAGTGCGCCGGGCGCTCGACTGACGCGGGGCCCCCACCGCACCACGAGCCCCCACCGCTACCGGCTGCCTCATTTCTCACTATAATTTGCGTGCTGCTCGTTTTTTACCATTATTACTCCCTCGTTTTGTTTTACGTATTATCGAGTGCATCCCGCTCGCACCGGCCGCCATGCGCGCTCGGCGCCGCCCAGATAATAGCCGCGTGCAATTACGTCGCAGCGGTGACGCCGACTGTGCACACCGGCACTGCTAACGCCATCTTGTGACGGGCGGACGAACTGGAAATACTAACAAACTCACCATTCATACACATACAAGAGCACACAAAACATTTTAAATCACTGACATTTTAACAACGGAAAATCTGTTATTTCTTAACCACTAACGTGACACCGATAAAGTACTATTTAAATATTTAAAAAGGTTCATAGTCCAAAGTCCTTCCTATTAAATAATTCGTTCAAGTACCTACCTATTCTAGAAGTCCCTTTGTCAAATAACCTCATCTAGAGCAAAACTCATAAGTTTTATTTCAATAATAACTAAGACTTTCTTTCGAATTTCGAAACGAAAAACACTTTCTTAAAAAAGGGGTTAACATCAAACGCTACATACAATACTTCGTAGCAGGCCGTAGCACATGGCGTAGCACTTCACTTACATCTTTTTTCTATTGAATATCTAACTAAATGAGTATGAACCACATTCATAGATGACTGTAAAATTCAAAGACGACAGTTAAACTAAAAATATCTTCATATCCCTCTTGCTACGAATTAGCTAAAGTCGTAGCAACGCCTGGGATTTAATAAAAAGCGCGCGCACATGTTTAATTTGCCCGTTGATCTCATAAAAAGCTATTCCAATTCTAGGTACCGGTACTTTGAATTCCCAATTGATACCACCACAAATAATATCGATTGTTAGTATTTACTTGATAACCTCCACAGGTTCTTCAATAGAGTCTTGAACACAAATGCACTAAACGAATATATTTTAGTGTGACTTTTTACGTATGGTATACTGCTTTGATACTCTCGCTCAGGGACTATTTAGCGTTAATTAAAATTTTTAACTAACGCAAATATACAGTTTTATGTGGCCTTTACTGGGGTGTTGTCTATAAAATATAATTAATATGAAAATAAAGAATAAAGAATTTACGACCGGTAGTACCTCACAAGTTGATTAAAGTTGTAGGTAAACTTTTATTATATTTTTAAATAGCTATTCCTTTTTTTCAAAAACGTCCATTACTGGTGAATTTCCTACAGCAACTTGATGGTGATGAATAAAGTCTTTATGACTTTTAGAGGAATGAAACACTCGTTAAAATTTTAAAAACTAGTCTTTATTGAGAATCCGCATAGATTGTAAATTTGTAACATCGTTAAGAATTTATTTGATTATATTTACGAGTATGTTACTAAAAAACTCATTACTGTATCTAAGTATTAAAAATGCCGTTATCTATAGATTCAATCGGTGATTAAACTTATAATAAATTATATTAGCACCGATCGACGATTTACGAAACTGGTTTCTGATTTTCGTAATGTTTTGGATAAGTATTTGAGAGTTACTATGATAATTTTGAAAATTGAATGAGTCTTTGGAACGCCCCTAGTCGCAGAGCTTTATATTGTGAAAGGTCAAAGGTCAATTCGTACCAATAATAAGGTTTCGCTGTTTCATTATGAATGTAATCGATTTGATCGCTAGTGTAGATTACAGCTATGTTGATTACGAAATTGGAATATTCTATCGCCTAACTCTAACAAGTTGTGATTTAGGATTTAATGTTGATGTTATTATGCTTTAAGGTTTTGTTGTATTTAGTTTATTTATTTTGTAACTTAATTATATTAGGATACAAGCGATTCACAACTGATTTTTTCTGTAAGATACTTACTACAAGGCCTACAAGAATATTTTGATGATCTAATTGAGAGAATTTCAGAAAGCAAAATTGTTTTCTAGGAACAGATATAAATCAAATCACATAATTATCAAAATCACATTTATTATTTCTTTTTTCAATAAAAATAGACAATAGGTACAATTTACAACAATCGAAAGGCACGTAGTTATTACAATAATTATTATTTTACAAATTAACTTACAGACATCACATTTTAAACTCACGGTAACTTAAATATTTTTAAAATTACCTACGACAATACTGGACACATGTAACTTCTTGGAGATGTACAAATCAATGAGACACTTTTATACACACCTATTTGAATCACTTATTGTCCCAAAGCCACAGGTGGTTGTAAGTTATAATGTCCCTGAAACACTGCGTAGTTGTCTTTCGTAGCGCACTGGTAGGTGCTGATGGGAGCAGGGTACTGCTGGTACATCCTGTGATCACGGACTTGAGGCCGAGGATATAGGGCGTCTTGCCTTACTTCTGGGTACCAGCCCGACATCACGCCACTCCCGAACATTCCACCACTGTTATAGCTTGGTGCACTTGGCATAGTCGGCATCGTCGACATCATGCTTGGCGCAACCGCTGCGTAATTCAAAGACATTTGTTTTGGAGCACTTGCGACCGGCACTGTCCCGTAGTTCGTACTTCCAACTGATGTCACAGGCACCGGAGCAGGTGCTGGCTGTGGCTCTACTGGACGTTCCGTTTTATCACTGGAAGCACTCGACGTTTCATCCTTGTCGTCCTCTTTCGCTTTCTTGCTCTTCTTCGATACATTCGCGTGGGTTTTCACATGTTTAGCGAGATGGTCGGAGCGCATGAACCGTTTGGTGCACAGTTGACACGCGAATCTCTTCTCACCGGTGTGGGTGCGCAGGTGTCGCTGCAGCTCGTCGGAGCGCGTGAACCTCTTGCCGCAGAACAACCAGTTGCACACGAAGGGACGCTCACCAGTGTGCCAACGGAGGTGAGCTTTCAGATGAGAAGTTTTTCCGTAAACTTTTCCACAACCGGGTACATGGCACACATGTTCACGCTTAGCACCATCCTTGCCGTAGTTGGGGCCGAATCCAGCGGCTTCAGTAAGGCAGTTGGGACAGCGGCACTTTGCACATCGACGCTGGAGTTCTCTGGCTTCCTCCGTCACGGCTGGTGTTGGCGGCCAGTACGCCGGGTACTGCGCGGGGTAGGCAGGCAGCTCACGCCACGCGGGCGGAGCGCACCAAGTGCCCGACGACGCACTGCTGCACGAAGACATGTCCGAAGCCGGTGAAATAGCGTCACCGCGGCCGTAGCCACATCCGTAGCCGGACATCATGTTCATCATCTGCAAAGATAAACACATCATTAGTTAAACCTTGCATAAACTGAAGGAGAGTTGACTCGAACACTTTCAAAACTTTAAAGATCAACTAAATCGCAGCTAAATTGACGTGACACACGAAACATTTATGATCAATTTACTCTAATATTAATAAACTCTCAAATTATATTCAATAGTTGGTGGGCGGGCGGACGGACCTGTTGCGCGGGCGGATCCACGTATTGCATTTCCGGCGAGTGTGGTGACAACGTAGCGCGACGAAACCTTCAACTGGATAATTACAGGGCGGCGCACCGCTCGCGCCGAGACGTTTTTAATAACTGGCTTGGAATAGACGTAACAAGCGGTTGTCACCTCGCCCCGGCCCCTCTGCCCCGAGGGATCGGCGCGCGCGCACCCCGGGCCCCCCCTCCACCCCGCGCCCCGCCCGCCACAGCCTCCGACACACCCCACCAAGCTCCGTGAGTTATGAGCTTACCAGTTCGGCTCTTATGAGAACGGGAAAGTCATGAGAGCGAGACGACACCCGTCCAAACAAAACTAAAGGTTACGTTACGTGTGTGTTTACTTTGGGCTTTATAGCGTACCGCATTGGGTTCAAGTCATTAAGTGGGGCTTTTTAATTGTGCTTTAGGTAAACTAAATTTATTTAACTTTTAACGTAACCATCACGTTTTTTTTTTATTTTTGTAAAATAGGCTTGTCATAGAGTGTCTCGCTCGTTGATGTCTTTTATACGATAATTAAGAAGAGATTGTAATACAAAAGAAAAATCTTTCATCAACAACAAAAATAAAAATAAATTTAGTTTCTTAGATATAATACGCAACTACAGCATATACCACGCCATATGCAAAAAACATACACCACGAAACAGTACCATCCAAGTCATACAAGCATCATTTCTTTTGTAGGCAGATAAAATTCAGTTCCCAGTTCCCGAGACGCTTAATGTATTTAATTTTTTCTCTATTTCGGTCGGCAGTTCGCGGCAGACGCATGATTTATGCATATTCGAGCGGAGCCAAACCTTTAATTACACGTTGTTAAAATATGGCAGTTTGTTAAATCGTTCGCTCTGCTTTTGTTTTACCAAACACCGCGGCTCTTAGAGAACGGTTCCCTTTTCTCCTCTAACCAAATTTTATGTATCATGTATTTTTTTATTCCTATAATTGCCTTCGCTCTCCAACAGCTTGTAGGTTTATTTGTACAACATGTTTGAAGGCATGGGAAACCTCATAAGAACTCGTTCATCAGTTTACTAACTCGTATAACTCGTACCGTCAATTTCTATGCTTTAAAATCAGTGGCTTTCAGGCCTCTGATTGGTAAGGGATGTAATTTTCCCTAGTGATATGCAAAGATATCTATTCTGCCATAGTAATATAATGTACCTAAATGCGAAAGTAAATCTGTCTGTATGTTTGCCTTTAAAGTTTTCACATCTTATAGGTAATTAGATTTCGATGTACAAAAAGTTAGACCATCACAGACTATGGCCAGGGTTAGATCATAGGAAGCTATTTATCCCGGTAACACATTCTGGTAGGGTCATTTTTGATCTCCACACGGGAGTCTTTCATAGATCATCGCCAAGGAATGCAAACGATAAAACGATGTAACAATATATTGTAATGTAATCCCGCGATCATGATGATGCTTGCAACAGCGTCGAAATATCGGGAGCTCATAGAACCTAAGGAAAATCACGGATATCATCCCCTAAGTACTTTAAGTGCGATGTAACAATGTCATCATGGGACTTCATGTCAACGCTAATGTTTCATTAGGGCTCCCTCTCGCGTTCAAATCATTTAGCCAGGAACAACCGTGAAATCGATCGAATAATGACATCGCATAGAAATTATCCGATGCACTTGTACTATTTAATGACTCAAAGAGCTCCAAAAAGCTACTATACAAAAGTCTTTCTCCGAAGCTACTACCGTTCATACTGTGCTAGTACAAATAGGACCTGTCTACATGTTTACGACACCCTAGAACAATAGCCTGGCAAGGGATTCAGATGACAGGCTACTGTGTCGAAGCCGGCGGCCACAAAGCCCACATGCAGCGGACAATGTCGACTACTAATGTCCTATGATCGTCTCTCGCCATAAATCAAGCAGCTACTGTGTTTTTGTGAGCAAAAAATTATCTTTTACTGCTGTCTTCGAACTTGTCGCGTCGATGGATTGCATGTGCAATATATTGTGCCGATTGCTTTTGATCTTTGACATAGAACTTAGTAGATGCGCGTTTGTTTTCGCCGCGTTTATTGTCAGTGGGGTGCATAACATGGGTTCATGCTGGTTTTACACGTAATAAAAGTTATACAAAAGTAAGGGTCATTGTGCTCTCACTTAGCCAATTGGTATCTGTAGGTTCTGTTCTGGATGTATGTATTATGTTTGTAAATATGTAGTCATAAAAATACCCAAAGTTCAAGATTATTTTTCTTGTAAACAGGCGATTGAACCTTTGCGAATAGACCTATTTCAGAACAGTATGGTTTCTATACCAACTCCAAAAGGAATTTTCATTTGAAACTTGCGAAGGTGTTTATGCTCATAACCGCAAGGGCGATGAAGGAACATGGATGGGTTTTAGTCAGTAAAAGTCTGACACTCCCTCCTGCTCCGCCCAGAGCGGGAAAAGTCATTTGATGATTTCCCTTCCGAAAAAAAAAAACAAAAAAGTCTATCGGTACCTAAGTACTTACAGTAGCTTCTTTCTTACCAACGAAGTTTAATGTTTTTTTAATACCGTTAATCTCCATTTTTATACACTACACCACACTCCACCTTCAGAACAAGCCCATTCACGTTCCTTAAAGCTCACGATATCATAATAAAATCATTAGCGAAAATATCGACATCTGAATCGCGCGGCCGCTTCCGCTCAAGGAGGTCGGTATATTACATTAATTACAGGTTTCTTATATCGTGGGCGGGTAATTGGTTCTATCGCACGCTGTCCTCACTTCCTGTCTTTTGCTGGTCTTGTATGGGAACACTGGAGACTCAAAAGTACCGGCTTGGTGTCGGGTATCGACTATTGTGGCAGCCAGCGCGCGGCACCCACGCAATGCAGTACGATGTGAAGTAAATTGTGCATGCGAAGCCCTATCATCTTCAGGTTTTTTTGTTGATTTTTCGGCGATTGTCATGGTTGATAGCTGAATTATGATTTTGATTTGAGATATGACTATATTCGATTGCATTTCCTTATTCGTCATTAGATGATTGATAAATTTTAACTTTTTTCTAATGCTTTTGCAAGCTCAAAGACCTACGTAATAATTTTTAATATTCCGTAATTTCTTGATGATGTTGGTTGATACTATACCATTGCATCTGAAGTTTATTTTCCCTTATCGAAAGAAACTGATGTTATGGTAGGTAAAAGTATATTTATAACTTATAAGTCTTTTTGCAATAAACCTCACTATAAGTTGTAATCATGAACACAACCAAACAAGTTTTCTGAATAACGTAAAACGTAAATAAGCCGTTTATATTTTTAGGATACACATTACACAGCTACTCGCATCTTACCAAACCAAGGGAGGGTCAAAAATGTAGGTATCGTACCTAAGCTTCAATCTAAAGGGCGATGTGCCCTTTAGCAAAGATAACATTATTGAGAATCGAGATCAAAAACTACGCTGATCTCCGATTATCTCTTTTTATAGAAATCCGATACCACTTCTACACAAAGAGTGTAAAAAGCTCAAATGTTACGAGGGTTAAGAATAAGTTTTACATTGCTATTGTATGAGAGCGGACATTGTTGTTATCTGATCGGAATTCCGCTCATTTCGCATCCTACGCGTATCTGCGACTCAAGGAGTGAAGGGTGCATTGTGTTGGTGTAACAAGATCACCGAATGTACCTGTTACAACAATGTGAAGCGCACAGGTTCGCACCAAGCGATGCTCCCTTGTCAAGCCATTGTCATAGAAGCTGTCAAATCTTTGCGTAACGCAGTGGCTAGCTGAAAAAATGTGCATTTGTTTCTAAATGGGATAAAGTTTTAACTTGATTGTAACGTTCTTAATCCAACTTAGGTTACTTCGTACACGTTTTTTGGCGCGAGAAGTATGACTGACTGCAACTAGGTACTAGTGATGGGCGATACCCGATGTTGGTCGGAGAAAAAAGTCTTGGTTAGGAAGCATTCACGAAAGGACCAGAATCAAAAGTGCTGCTGAGCTCTTCCCGTCGCAAAGGACAAGGAGAAATAAATAAATATCGCTGGACACACACAGCGCCATCTAGTGCCACACTAAGCAACGAGACTTGTGTCGTGGACACTAGATAGTTGATATACTACATAGATACTTGCTTGCTTTTTGTTTGTAAATATATACTTATTATGCATATAAACAACCATGACTCGGAAACAAATGTCCATGCTCATCACACAAACATTTGCTCCTACCGGGATTCGAACCCGGGACCCAACGAACGTAAGGCAGCCTCACTACCGCTGCGCTATTCGGGTCGTCAAAATATTTGCAGTTGATGGTCAACCTTCAGTAACTGAAAACGCACCAGAAGAAGAATGATCTTACTGAAAACAACTAGTTAGGCCGTTATCAGTGTCCAGCTTCGGTTCTAATGGGAATACAGAAAAGGGGAGACCTCGATGGGATATCTGATCAACTTGTCGTAGAACTTTCAGTTTCAGCATGCCTACCTAATAAATGGGGACAGGTTAAAGTTAAAAAAATACACGTGTGTTGGTATCAATACGTTCTATAGTTGGTGCCAGTTAAGATCGCAATACCGGTCACTGCCCTTTCCCTAATATCTCTTCCTACGAAACAAAACAAATGAACCATGTATCGATTATCATTAGCAAAAATCTTGAAGATAACGATGATGACGATTCAAGACTTGAACCGGCTTATTTTTGGATTTCAAAGTTAAGAATTTTAATAAATGTAGGTGGGTCTATGACCGCTTTTGCGATCTTAACTGGCACCAACTATACACCTCTTTAAGAAAAACTAAACCACAACTAAAAGTTCGCTTAAACCGGTAAGGATAGATTGCGCATCGGCTACGGAAATTGGACACTGTCAAATACTTTAGTGCATATCTGTCAGAGTCTTAAGTTAAGAACTTAAAAAAATGTAGTTGGTGGTGTATTTAATTTGGTATTTGTTCTAAAGCAGTGGGTAACTATCTGTCTTTTTAGAACAAATACAATTGGCAACTTTCTAAAACCCAACTTATAGTAAGTGCCTATGTTCAAATATCAACGATAATTTAGTCTAAGATTTTGATAGCAAAGAAACAAAAAAAATCAGCAACCATCTAAAAGTCGGCACGATGTTTGTATAGAATAACATACATCAAAAATCACACACAGAAAGTTAAGTCCAAGCGGACAGCACAAAAAATATACGGAGTAGGTAAAAGATTTCTGCGGAGCATGACTCCCCGTGGCGCCGCGGCCGATTTCAAACGGTCCTCTCTCTACAACCTGACAGCCGAAATTACCCCACATCAGAAAAACGACATCTCGAGAGCAGTTTGTTTTACACAACAAGCCGTTTTCCGATATAACGATGACACGTTTTTGACACCAATCTATTGCTCTCATTAGGATCCTTTTTTGTAAAAATGGCCAATTTTGTTAGTAATTAAGGCAATATGAATGAGACTGCCATTAGTGTCAGGTTTATAGGGAGTGGACAAAGCATTGTAGCTTTATGGTTTTGTAACTAAATGAAGGTTAAGATGGGCTCCTGAACTAATTTTATAATTGTTACTGCGAATCATTAGGACCATTAAAATAAAATCTTACCTACCGCGTTGCTGATTCGAAATCCGGTCTTGATTTTAGATAGATAGGTATATCTTTAGATGGTTTTTCACCTATTTACCTAGATCGGTCGCAGTGTGGTGTACGCAACACCACACTGCGCTCCAAAACACAAATTACTTACCGAAGCCGCTAAGCTGAAGTGGGACTGGAATGGGCACGTCTGCCGCATGCCCAATGAACTGTGGGCCAAAATAGCCACTTTATGGAGCCCTGACACAGCCAGAAGGCTTCGCGGCAGACCACCTAGAAGATGGCAGGACGAGTTGGACAGGACCAGCGACCAGTGGTCCACATTGGCCTTGGATCGAAACAACTGAGATGTTATGGGAGAGCCCTTTGCCCCACCAGTGGGATGATGCAGGCTAACAGTATGAGTACCTAGGTCGGTAACCTAAACAAAGGACAAACAGCTCGACCAATATAAAGCCTTGTATTTTTCAACTATTCTTTAATTACCTACCAACAAGACCTGAAATCCTGTCACGCTGACGGTCGGAGGCTTTGTTTTTTGAGAAACAAAAAACAAAATTGAGAAATATTTGTGAAACATTGGTTCCTGCTGCAGCAACAAAATAATTAGATATATTCATGGAAATAATGTTAAGGAGCTTTGTTGTATGTATTTGATTCTCGCACCACTAAAATATGTTGCTGAAACAGTGTTGTGTAACTTTTGTTTCCATAAAATACTAGGTATGGTGAAATAAGCAGTACCTTCGTGCTCTTCTATGTTAATATATTGTCCTGTTAAGTATTTTGTGTGTAGGTACATAAATAATTAAATATAGTGGTATTTCAAAATAAAAAATAAATATTGTGAAAATAGCGACCATCAGCGCCATCTGTCGTGGAGTGGCTAAACTACAAAGGATAATGGCAGCCGCCATTCACATTCACAGACCAACTCAACACTTCATAAACGTCTGACTCTTTCTGATCACTTCGACAGAATTGAAAAGATGTCGCTTAATAGCAGCGCTACGCATGGATCAGTCCATGGTAAAAGAATCAAAAATATTGTATTATTGTATATTGTATACGGGTAGTATTTTAAACGAGTGACTGTAAATTAAGGTTTTAAGTGATAAAAATAATTAATTTTGGTCATGGTATTACTAAGTGAGCGACTGACTGCGAGTGACGAGAACAGAACAGAACAGCAACTTCCAAACATTAATTAGATTTACTTATAATACAAAATGAGTAGCTTCATAATATTTGAGCGACCTAATATTTGTTAGAGTGTAACGTTACGTCCTGCATTATTTTCAATATTCAGCGGCATTTTATCTTATATGAAGTACTTCGAGTATTCATGTTCTAAAAATAGAAAACGTAGCGTCAAAGATAAAGGTTCGCTCTTTGACTTCTGTCCCCGAAGTGCCGGGCCTCCGCCGGCCTCCTTCGTCGGCCTACGATCGGGTGCCCACGCCGCCCATAAAGGATTAAAAAAAAAATAGGAAAAATCGTCTCTCTGTATTTCTAGTCACTCACTTAGTAATTTAGTCACACGGCTAGAATTTTAATATCTGAATTAATCACAACCCACTTTTTATAAGCTCGTTCTGGATTCTATTATTAATCAATAATCGTCGTCAGTTTAGTTAATTTTTCGCTTACTCAAATTAATACCGCTCAAGTTATTAAAACAGTATCTCATCGTCAGTCGCGAACGATTTTCGTGCATTATTAAAGAATTATAATGAATAGATAATTTTCTTTTATTTAATATGTGGAAGTCGCCTCTTTAAAAAAAAACTCAAAACTCAAATCATTTATTTCAATTAGACCATTACGGCACTTTTGAAAGTCGAAAATACAATAAAAGCAAAGCTACAGTCACAGTCACAAGGCATAATAACTTGAGAAAGTACTGTAGTTGCCCGTTCCCTAACGTAGATCTCTATGGAGAAGAACGGGCAAGAAACTCCATGGACACTCTTTTAAATCAAAATATTGTTACAAAATCATTCATGTTGAGATTATACATATATGTGAGAACGATGTAGAAAGACGTGCACATTAAAGAGCGTCCAGAGTAAAATAAAATATCAAAAATTTAAAAAAAAATAAAAGTAATTAAAATGAACGAACCGTGGCAGCCAAGAGATGACCAGTCCCAACTGAGAGCGCCCGTTCACGAACATGACGCATGTATCGGCGCCAAACAACTCGACCATATTTAAGGGAATTAAATGACCCGACACACCCGCCACCATCAGCGAGACATTTGAGTGAGCATGACATTCTCTCTTAGCCACCAAGGCATATTCAAGTCAATGAAAGATAACTAAATGTAAGTGGTGGCTGAACAGTACAAAGTACTCACACATGTGCTATGAGATTATATAATACTAAAAACTGGAATCTATACAATGCAAATAGGTATATTTTTACAATCTTCCGCAGCTTCCACAATACATTAACATGGGAATCAATTCTTCTTCTACTTCTTTCCGTGTCGATAGACTCAAATAATGCCCGACCAGTGCAATCAATTAGTTTGCAACTATGGTTGTGGAGCAGGACCAGCATGTAGCCAAGCATTTTTATCATCAATGTAATCCCCCAACTTATAGTATGCTTGCCTACATAGTGTGCGTTTTATACAAGATTTAAATTTCGTCTCATTCAGTTGAAGAATGTTGGGAGGTATTTTATTGTAACATTTCAAACAGTACCCCATGAAAGATGAATCTACTTTAGCAAGCCTGAAACCTGGCTGAACTAGTTGGTCCCTATTTCTAGTGTTATAGTGGTGTCTGTCACCTCTTTTACTGAATAAATGCAGATTTTTCCTAACGTACATGATGTTTTCATAGATGTATTGACAAGGTACTGTCATGATATTAATTTCCTTAAACAGTTCTCTTAGAGAATCGCGTCTACGTAATTCATATATGGCTCTGATGGCTCTTTTCTGCAGAATAAATATAGACTCGATGTCTGCAGCCCGTCCCCAAAGTAAAATACCGTATGACATAATACTATGAAAATAACTAAAATAGACTAGCCTCGCGGTATCAATATCAGTAAATTGACGGATTTTTCTAACAGCATATGCAGCTGAACTCAGCCGTCCTGCAAGAGATGTTAAATGAGGACCCCATTGTAACCTTGAGTCGAGCGTGATTCCCAAGAAAACCGTTTTATCGACAAATTCTAGTTTCTCTTGATTCAATATTATGTCACAATCATTACTTTTGACATTTGGTAGAGCAAATCTAATGCACTTAGTTTTTTTCCCATTTAGTACTAAATTATTAGCGGTAAACCAATTATGGACCTGCAGTAGGGCGTTATTTACGTCGTCAAGATCAGTGGCACGTCTGTTTATCCTAAATATTAAAGAAGTATCGTCAGCAAACAACACCATATGCGGATGGTTGTTAAATAAACGGGGTAGGTCATTAATATATACTAAAAACAGGAAGGGACCCAATATCGAACCTTGTGGTACACCCATTTTTACATTTAAACCCATTGAATTGACACCATTTATTTGTACCTGCTGCTGTCTATCATTCAAATACGATTTTACTAAACTGAGCGCAAGTTTACCTAAACCGTAATGCTCAAGTTTCAAGATCAGGGTTTCGTGATTTACGCAATCAAATGCCTTCGAAAGGTCACAAAAGATTCCTATGGCATCTTGTGCCTCTTCCCATGCAGTAAATATGTGTTTTAATAAAGTGACACCGGCGTCAGTCTCTTTGGCGTAGGCCTCCCCCAGCTTCCTCCAGTTGTCATGAAAGTAGTGAAAACTATTTCCCAGGTAGGTACTAAATGAGGATCGACCGGCGGACACGGTGGAGCACACGGTGGAGGTGTGCCCCGCTAGGGCGGAGCACTGCCGTGTCCTCGTAGCGGCGATTGGCGGCGGCGACCTCTCGCCCTCGGCCCTGGTTCGTGACATGGTCCGGAGCGAGACGGAATGGGACGCCGTCACCTCCTTCTGCGAAGCAGTCATGCTAGCGAAGGAGGTGGCGGAACAGGACAGGGAGAGATCATCACGTCCCGGCCGCCGCGGGAGACGCCCCGGGCGTCGGGGGCCACGTGGTGGCTTCCGGCCACCGTAGGCGCGGGCCTGTGGACGGGGAGCTATGGGCTAGCTCGCCGTCCGTACGTCTCATGACGACAGGCCGTGTCGACGGCGCGTTCGTGTTCCACGCGCGCCTCAAAGAGAGTCAGCAACTGTGAAGGGGTCCGCAAGGGCGGAAGCCTGCCGGGGCTGCGGGACTATTCGAAAGAGAGACCGTGGCCCCGGAACACAAAGGGCGAGGAAGGAACATGGATGGGTTTTAGTCAGTAAAAGTCTGACACTCCCTCCTGCTCCGCCCAGAGCGGGAGAAGTCATTTGATGATTTCCCATCCTAAAAAAAAAAAAAAAGGCTTTTGGATTTATTACGACCTTGTATTTACACACGATGTTGAAGAAAGGCTACACAGTTTATTCTTATCTAGCGCCGTTGCAGTATCCACATAATCGTTTAACATTGTAGGCGGCCATAGATTTCGGCTGGGAACTCCACGAACACATATTTCCTTAGCGTTTACAAGAGCCTTGATTTGAGCAGTAAGGGTGAATATGATCTATCAGCACGAAATCGCAAATCGTGCTGCCGACCGCATCGTCGATGATGCCGCGTGCTATAGCACTCCCGCTCCAGCAAATGACGGTTCTGACCAACACAAAAGGACAGTAGCGTGAAAAATGCGATTACGAGCTGTTAAATGTGGTTAAACCCTAATGCCTGGGCCACGAAAATATCGCTAAGGGCGTTATTCGCTACAGGCGTCAAAAACAGATATGTTCATATAAACAATATATCAACTATAGCCTTGTTTAAATTAAGTAGGTTCAATTTGTTTTTAACATTTTAAGCTGAATTTTGAAGCGCAGAGCCAAAAAAGCTTTATCGTTCGTTTTGTGGCCCTCGGGTAAAGCTGTCAAACCTTTTTCACTTCTCATGCTATAAAAGTACGCCAATATAGCCCTACGAAGCGGGCCACTATAATCCCTAGGGAGTAAAAAGTAATTCGTTTTTTAATTTCCTTCATGTGCCATAGACAAACTCAAACAGCCAGTTAATATACTACTATTATCTGTGGAGTGTGGACCATCTTCATTGCGAAAATGTTGAGTTTTAGTTCCATGGTTTTTCCGCAAGGAAGGTGGCGCCATGTGTTTTAAATTGTTAATCTGTGACTGGTTTAGAAGAAAAAACTGACCGCGAAAATTTCAGAATTTTTGTCGAGTGTAAATTTGTTCGGTTTTATATAAATTTATTAAGAATGTCCAGTGACGGTGAAGAGTTCGACGTCGAGCAAAGAGCAAAAGACATAATAGATAATCTTTTGCCGCCAAAAACGCGGAAGATTTACCTAAACACTTACGAAAGTTCTATGGACAGTGGACTGGAGGAATAATTAATGTTTTTGTACTAAATTGACTATTTTTCTCGCACTCAAAGTGAAAAGTACAGTTTGCACCTCGAGACTAGTTTACGTAGACGCCAACTTAATATACCCTCGGTTTCATTGACTCCCTCGCAAGCTCGGGAGTCAAACCACCTCTGGTATATTATGGCTTCGTTTAGTCCCTAGTTATAAAATATACTATTGCATACAACCTTTACCCCCTAGGTCCTAAAAAACCTTCATGACTTTTGTGTTGAGTTTGCGAATTGTGATTACCAATTTATGCAGTAGCTTGTAGTAGTAGTGTTAGTATGATTACAAATTGTAATCCTTGTCGCAAATAGTAGAAATTCAGAATTAACCAGGAAAAACAACAGATCATCGGCTCGAAAAAATTTATTACAACACACGTCACAAAACATACATTTGTACAACCATTTCACATTATAATAATTATACAATATAGTAAATAATGACTATTCAGTTTTAGATCGAGGAATGTTTTATCTCGTCACAAGAAGCTATAATACCGAATAGATTCAAGTTTAAGACGTTTGCTGCGGGCAATGCGATATGTATTGACAGAAATTTTAGAAATATGGACACGCTCTTAGAGCGAGGCCTCGGACGTGGTGTCGAGACGATCTGGACGCATACCGCTAGGGTTGGTTCGAGGTGGCGCGGCACAAGAGTTCATGGAAAGACTTGGGGGAGGCCTTTACCCGCCAGTAGGGCAGCATGAATTATTATAGGCTTTAAATTATTGTTTTTCTTTTCTTTTTTTTCTGACCAGGTCATCAGTTAACCATTCCGAAAATCTAGCCATAGGTACTTCATAAAATGGATCACATCAGAAAAATAAGAATAGAATGCGAAAGCGAGCTCAAAAACATTGTCAATTGTCTCAAATATGTGATATTTTTCTTTGCAGAAAATCTTAATAATCACGAGAGTGTAAGCAGGAACAAGCGAAGCGAGCTCGAAAAATCTCACACCCCGTCTTAAATAGGATAGAAAAAGTGCGTTCGAAAACGCCGCCTGGAATAGAATGGGTTTTCTTTACTACATATCCATAAGCGAGCTCGAAAATTTCCCGCGGTCCGCAGACCATAGGTTGGGAACCAATGGACTAGAACTTGAATTCATTATATCAATCAATTTACAATCACTGGGAAATTTGGGATGCAAATAGTGTAAGGTCTCAAATTTTGAGATCTTCCAGGTGGCCCCTCGATTTCACTGACTTACCCTGACCACCTTGAGCTTACAGGGATGCTCAAAGGAAAATCAAAAAAAGCCAGGGCTTTTCCTTGACTTTCCAGAATGCGGATACCCTAATTACGTAAACATTACAGACGCGGCTCCACTCCGGACTCAGACAGAAAATGAACTGAAGTATCTGTCACTGTCCGCAGCTGAGGCCCTACTCTCTAACGTTTTTCGGATCTATCCGTCTCTCTCACTCGGACTCATCTGCAGACGTGCGCGAGAGAGACGGATAGACCCGAATATACGGACGAAACGTTAGAGAGTAGGGCCCCTGGACCGCAACATATCCGTACCGTTTTAGCCGAACCTTTACAAGAATTGCTTAATGCTGGACTGTTTTGTGAGGAAAATATACATCTAGGCAAAACTAGTCTCGCGTATTCATGTCTGAGTTCCGAGAGCGGTCTATATGACTTACACAAGTTGCAGTTGGCACATAACTACACAGATCGATTAAGGTTACGCATTTCCGCAGTCAACAAGTCAATTTTTTCATGATTCAATAGAAATTTGATGCATTAAATCAATATTCTACATTAAGACTTACATTATAATTTGAACCACAAGATCCTATAATAAATATATATATTATACATGAGTTTTCTTCGGTTATTAATTATCTTTCAAGCCAATGTGATTCCTAGATATGTAATAAATTAATTCATTTTCAACAATTTTCGATTCTTACTGCAAGTATGAGCAGTATCATAAAGTAACAAAATGGAAGTTTAGATTTCAAAACATGAGAGAAGTTTCGTAGGTGAAATACAAGAATTGAAATACCTTCAACTTGTTCAATATGGTTTGTATTTATACTTCTGCCGTACAAACGCACTCGTCCAAACATACTCACAAACAAAACAGAGGAAGAAAATGTTAAACTTATCAGGCACTGAATTGCTTGTTGTTAAGTAGTCGATACTGAACATCAAAAATGCATAACTTAGAAATAGAAAATAACTACAAACTACACTATCAGTAGAAACACTACAGGATCAAAGAATAGCTCTTAAAAGTTTAAATTAACTACATTCTTCAATAAATATTTTTCACAGATATGGAAAACTTGAGAAAAAAGATCTAATCATATAAATCCGCCATTTCCAATAATGTTTATCACAAAATTACATGATTAGCGAACGGACAACCGAACCATTGGAAATAAATAGTCAATAAAGGAATCAAACAACTGGCTTTGTTCGCAACCAAGCAAAAGTAAATAATTCGGTAATCATTCCGAGATTTATAACGAAAAAGAAAAAATATAATATTTTCCAAATATAAAAAAACGAGATAAAACGGTTTTTATACAATAAGGTTTCTTTAGTACGTGACTTATACTAAATTTCATGACCTAGGTGCTGTAACCTTATAATTCATCCCTGAGCAGAGTGTATCGGTTCTTGGACGGCGCTAGTTTCTTGAACGTGGACTCGGGAGGAGTGGTCACCTTGACGTCTAGGTTCAGTACTTGCTGGTCTGGGTCGGGACCGTAGTGGAACTCCCTGAAAAGAACAACAAAGTTATTAATTTACGTTTACAACTATGCTTGTGTGTGTGTGAGTGAGTATATGTGTGTGTGTGTGTGTGTGTGTGTGTTAAAACTTTTCATTGCATGTATTATATTGTGTTCCAGGTGCTTGGACAAGCCATCTCTATGTAAAAGGTAGTTTGGGCGGTAATTCAGTTCGCGGACCCTATCCCAGTGGACGTAACACGCTAACTACTAATTTCGGTTGTAGGAATTACTGGTTTCCTCCGAGATTAATACACCAATATTATGTGAGAATTCTTGGGGGTCACAGTACAATACAACGTCAGGCATTTTATCGCCATCCGAGTTATTCATATTTACTCGAGGCGCATGAATATCTGCCGCGAGCTCATTGTGAACGATCCATTGTCTTGATGATTGTGGCATTTGTGGCAAGACTGAACTACTTAACATGCATGCATGGATGAATCGTCAATACAGAATATATGCTCAAAATGCGATGTATGTTGAAAACAACGATAATTTAATTGTATCGTAGTGATCCTGTGGGATCAGCTAAGAAAGACAAGCGTCCAACGAATACGTCAAGGCAGGAAATGTCTTTTAAAAATCAATACCTACTCGGAAATGACTGAATTAGTGAATTCCACAAATTCGAATAAGGGACTAATATAGTATATTTTGATGCAAGTGGGGAAACTTTGTCATTGCGGCCGAGGCGGCATTCTCGCCCGAGCCGCAGGCGAGGGTGTAATAGAGCCGAGAACTGCAGTAACCATTGTCAAATATTGGTTTGGTATTGGGTATTGCTGATACCAACAGACTTTTGATTTAAAGACTTATGAACTAAGTGCACACATTCTAATCTCGATTGAAAGTATTTTCACATCTCATCAAACTACATTCAACTACATACAAAATCGTAACCTTCACTAACATAGATTTAGCCGTAATAGTTACCTATTCTGTTAAACACGTACAAGGTAAAAAATTACCCATCACCTAGCCGTTATCTCTACGCATTCTGTACTTTAAATGAAGAAACCATGAGCAAAAAATATTGTTGGGAAACTAGGTCTTTTATTTTTGGTGTGAAAATTTGCTGTTTACGCTAGTGCGCAATATAAAGTGAAACATGGCGCTCATAGGTGCCTGCACAAGGGTCAGCATAGGGGGTATCGAAATTAAGTATGTGTGAAAAAGTTGGAACTTTGACCTTCAATATCTCCATCATAAATCCATCATATATATATCTTCATCATCATAACCAGAAGGTCAACAAGTGTAAAAAGACGCCTAATGAAGCCGTAGTTTACTTGTCCTCCCAGTCATTGCGATCATCACAAATGATCGCAATGAGTAAACTACGGCTTCGTTAAGCGTCTTTTTACACCTGTTATAAAAGAGTCAACATTATTATTAAAGAGAACAATGCAAATAATTTTGCAGATAAATATCACACAGTAGTTGGACAATACGTAAAGTTCTCATGACAAATTCTATTACAAATGACGTCTTATCTTGAGCCTTATCAACAAGACTGTTCAAGTCAAGCAGCTCAACACTTGAATGAAGTGAAAGTGTTTGCGAAACATATTTATTTACCTGTATTTTTGACTGACTCGTCTATTATTCAGTAGAAATTGATGGGTCATAAGAATGTTTTGTTTCTCTAGGTGCAGAACTAAAATCTTTGCAAAGTTGAATCAAAAATATATCACCCGTAAAATGAAAATGGTTCTATGCCATTTGAACCAATATTTTTGGATTACAAAAGCAGTAGTGGACAGAGCAATGTGGGTGTACTATCAGGTATAGCTCTGCCTAAGCCTTCGGGATAACAGGCGTGATGTTATGTGAATCAATAGTTAAGTATCTAGAATTTTGATACAATATTATGTAGTAGACTCCCCTGTTACATGGGACTTAAAATCCACTGGCAAAATGTAGGTGTAATAACACCATAAATATGAAGGCATACCTGTGCCAATTTTTTAAATTAACAATACTTTAAGGCATGTCTGTACCAATAAAGAGCACCTTAAAAAA
Organism: Xestia rhomboidea; assembly: GCA_963853795.1. NCBI lineage: Eukaryota > Metazoa > Arthropoda > Insecta > Lepidoptera > Noctuidae > Xestia > Xestia rhomboidea. The sequence continues at coordinate 12,813,566 of OY970767.1, read as the reverse complement.
CTGAGGCCCATTAGAGAACAGATATTATTCAATTTTGGTATATCATGCTAGTTCTTAGGCATGTCTGTGCTAATTTATTACTTATAGTTCAAGTGGTATGGTTCAAGATGTGGTGAGGAGCAGTTGAAATGAAAAAATCAAGCTAAATCACACAAGAACACTATAGAAAATAAGGTAGTGTGATTTTACCTTAAACCTTGAATTAAGGACAAACCATGCAATTTCAATAGAGTATACAAAAACCAAGGCATACCTGTGCAATTTTCCAGAGTATAGGTCCAGCAGGAACTGCTTTAGTCTGCCAGGCTTCTCCATTTCCTTGTAGTCGGGGAACATGTACATGTGGCGGAAGGAGTCGATGGCAATGAGTGGCAGGTCTGACATGGACTTGCCCAGGTGATGCAGGGGATGTTCGAACCGCACGCCGTCAGCCGTAAGGAAGTTTACGTTCTCTGTAATTTGAAATTAAGAATGTCTTAATGGTTGGTAGTAAAAATTTAACAGGCTAGGCATAGCCTGTTCCAACTATGCTGGGGTCGGCCTTCAGTCAGTATTCAAGCAGATGCGAAACATAGTAAACACCTGTATACACAGATAAATAAATACATTCATGATTCATGAAATGTGTCACTGTCCTTGACATCATAATTATTTGAATAACAATGTATGGCATTGATGTAAATATTTTCATGAATCTCAGAGTAACATTGCTACATTAAAAAAATATTGAGGTATTTATATGTACGCAATACTATTATTCGAAGAAAACATTTGAATGTTATATGATGAAAGTAAAAATTGTATCTTAAGTTAGGCACTTACGCTTTTCTCCCTCTAACTCATTTTTAATCACTTCTTTGTATTTCTTTATGCTATCATTGTCATCAGGATGGTGGAACAGAATCAGGAATGGCAATCCCTCCTCAGTGAGCTCTTCAGCATTCTCAAACGTAATCTCTCGGACCAAAGGTATGCACTTTTCTTGAGCCCATTTGTATAAGTCTTCAAAATTCAACAACAAACCAGTGAAGGTTTCATCAGGCTCTGTGGACTTCTTCCTATCGGTTCTAAACACGACAATTGGCTGACCTAGAAATCAGTAAAGACTGGGTATTAAAACCTGGAAGCAGCCTGGCTCCAGAAAGAGATTTTAGATAATGTCTCTCCTATTTCACTTTTTTTTATGGATGAATATTATAGTTAGTTTTACTGTACAAAATTAGCTTGTTAAAATAATGTGACATGTATTACTAAAATTTGAATTCACCTGGAGGATGCATCTGCAGTGAGGCATCACCAAACCCAACATGGAATTGGCACTCATCCTTAAGGTTAGCAGCGACCCTCCTGAATGTGTCATACTCCGGCTGGTCCCGTCTGTCCATGTAGCCAATGATATGCCTCTTGTCTTCACTGATATCGTGTAGCTCTTTGATGGCACCAAATGTGATAACAGGGTCAGTAAGCTGTTTCTTGATAAACTCAGCAAAGGCTTCAACTGAACGCTGGCCTAAAAATAAATTGAGTAGTGTTAAAAATTTTTAGGTCTAGTTAACTAGTCTGGATTGCAAATAATGAGATAACAAGTCAAGTAATGCAAGAACTAGTTTGGTTTTGTACCTTGAATGTTTCAGTACATTAAGGTGATAGACAATTGAATTGAATTAAGATTGCTAACAATTTATACAAATAGTGTAAAATGTTTTCCCACCTCTGTACTCTTTTTTGGCAGGCATGCCATTCCGGAACATTTTTAAAGTGGGATACTTGGTTATATGGAACCTCGTGGCTACCGCACCTTCTTTGTCACAGTCCACCTTACCCATGACCACCTTCCCAGTGTCATAGCCCACTTTAGTTACTTCATCAGCAGCCTCGTCAAATATTGGCATCAGCATATTACTGAATTTACACCATTCAGCATAAAAATTTATGAACACTATTTCATTGGAAGCTGAAATAACATTGTCAATGATGCATAAAATGAATTGTAATGTGACACAGAAAATTAATTAGTGATCAATTCGGGAATAAAGAAAACTGAAATTCTAAACCAACTTCAAGTGATTGAATTTAGTCATGTACTTCTCATATCTACAGTTACTTTGTTGAAAAACAAATATACTATTTATTATTGACATCTGGCACAGGTAACATTTCTGTTATTGCTAAATGGCAATAAAAAGTGTGAAACAAAAAAGAAAGCAAAGTATTCAAATATAATACTAAAATTAACTTCTTTATTTATGATGTTAATTAAGATAACACTGTTTCAATATTTGTTTATGTTGAAGTACAAATTTAATTAGAACCTGATGATGTGGCCACTTTGTAGTTAATACTAGACACTTAGATGATACATGAGCTAGTTAATATTATTTTAAGTTCTTGAAGCATTTAGAATAGCTAGAGAAGTCAAGTTAAATTATTAATACTCAAAAGAACCGTATCAAATTCTCAATTTTCAAAACAATTGCCTAGACAGATTAGCCAGATTTGTTTGAAACCAAATAATAAACAATTGATTGTGTTTACAAAATAAAAATAGCCTATCAGAATCAGGAAAAATATATGTATTTTATCTCCACAATATAGAGGAAAATAAAAAGCATCTAGAAAACGTGGAGTAGGTATGTAACTCACCCAATACCATATCCAAATTACTTTGTGTAATTTGCACAGCACCGCTATCGGTAGGATTGTAAAAACTATGGCATATCTGAAACATAACAATTCTCGGAGATTAAGCAGCAATTACTTATTCATAATAGACCATAAAATCAACTATCCAATAGGTTTAATTTTTGGTGAATAGATTTTCAGACATTTTGACATTACAAATGCTTACCAAAAAAAAGACACAAGCTAGAGATTTATAATTATATAAGTTAAATGCATTCCAATTCATTGTGAATTGTAAAATAAGTCACTTTTTACGTTGAAGTGAAAATATTACTGCCGCAACCGCTGATGGTGTTAGCTGGCACTTGGCAGTTGGTTGGCTAACAGCAGTAGCTCACTTCACTTGGCAGTTGGGTTGGCACTCTGGCAGGCAGGAAACCACAGAATATAATATATAAGGATGGCCATTTCTCATTGGTACAAAATTATCGAACAATTTTTTTTTGCGTGAAAGAGTAACAAACATCTATACTCACAAACTTTCGCATTTATAATATTAGTAGGATTTGTAGTAGCACCTATAAGCCAACCAAATCATCTACTTGTTAGCCCCTGTACTGCGTTTGCACTACCAACGTACCACCATATTTTTCTATCGTTACGGCGGAAAGATTTCGACACGGTGCATAAATAAATACATGTAGCATTATGAGCAACAACAACAGTAACATTGTGATACGAAACTTCATGGTTTTCTAGGAAACTGCACAATTGACCATTTTTAGCGAGCATACAAGTTTGCGACATAAAACTGTACAAAATGGCATCTGTCAATGAAAGAACTAGATTTATCTATCGTGTACAATCTGTCTTTCTGTAGCAACTACAGTACTTTCTCAAGTTATTATGCCTTGTGACTGTGACTGTAGCTTTGCTTTTTTTTGTATTTTCGACATTCAAAAGTGCCGTCATGGTCTAATTGAAATAAATGATTTGAGTTTGAGTTTCTTTAATAGATTTTCAACTTTATCGTTAAATCGTTAGGTTGAACGTTGATTGAGAAAATTTTACAGTTCCGGGCAGCTTCATGTGCTGGCGTGTGTACTTTGTTTGGCAGAGGGGCAAGCTATGCCGTCTCTATACCTTATTCCTCTATGATTTCCTAGCTCTATCTTAAGCGGCGTCTCCACTAAGGCCGCGCGGCTCCGTGAGGCCGAGCCTCGTGAGTCTGGACGAGAGCGAGGCCTGAGCCGCGCGGCCGGCCTCGTGGGCCCGTCGCCCGACGGTTGTTGGTTTACTTCAAAGGAAGCCACGCGGCTCTGGGTACTGGCGATGGGCCGCGAGGCCTATCAGTGCGCTAGCACAGATAATATAATAGCTAGTCACTGCCACTACATCAAATTGTGTTCTTATTCGCGCCAATGAATTGGACGGACGAGAAAACACTTTTTATTTAAATTGAATTGTACCAGGAGCGCCGGGTGTTATGGGACTGTTGGAGTAGTTTATTTTTATAGCTACAAATATTTCTTAAACATTTTTCATATATTTTATTAAACATATTTCTTAAGCGGCGTCCCCACTATGAGTCGCCAGGATTTTTGGGGCCGTGCGGCTCGGCCTCGCGAGCATATTGTGCTTTTTTGCAACGCGTCCACATATAGAGCCGCGCGGCCCACCTTGCGCAGATTCTACAGACTATTATAGAGATATTACCGGCAGGTTCTTTGAGATGTACGAAGAAGAGGAGGTGCTTTTAGCTTCAGCAGGAATAGTAATAAGCACCGCTGCGCAAATATGGATAAGAAGTAACAAGTTTTTTGCAATTTCCAGGTCAGGTTGTATGTTGATTAAAATTTGAATCGCGGCTTTATCATGTATAGAATTATAATCATCAAAATCATCAATACAACCCTCCAAGCGCATAAAGGTGCAGGAATTCACTTTTTCAAGGTCAAAGTCATTTCTGCACCTTTATTTTGCGGGCTACCCTGGAGCATCCACCTTAACAAAAAATATGAAAAATGTTTTTATCTATAAAAAAAAAAACAACTCGAACACCGTAACACCCGGCGCTCCTGGTACATAGTAATAAGCACGCAAATAAAAATATGGTTAAGTAATAAAAAATTGAAAAAATGTTTATGAAATGCTTTTGTCTTTAAAAAACTACTCCAACAGTCCCATAACACCCGGCGCTCCTGGTACAATTCAATTTAAATAAAAAGTGTTTGATCGTCCGTCCAATTAATTGGCGCGAATAAAAACACAATTTGATGTACTGGCGGTCACTAGCTATTATATTATCTGTGCTAGCGCGCTGACAGGCCGCGCGGCCCGTCCCCACTACATAGAGCCGCGCGGCTTCTTTTGAAATAGACCGACAACCGTCGGGTTGCCCGAGGCCGGCCTCGCGGCCCTGTTGGGCCACGCGGCTCAGGCCTCGCTCTCGTCCACACTCACGAGGCTTGGCCTCACGGAGCCGCGCGGCAATGTTGGGCGGCGCGGCTCAGGCCTCGCTCTCGACCACTCAAGAAGCTTGGCGTACGCGGCTGTAGTGGGGAAGCCGCTTTACTTCCCTGGCTAGAGGTGGGGTCATTCCCACCGGAGTCTGGTTGGACCTACCCCATACCACAGAATGGATAATAGTACTAGCGTACAGAAGTTGCACTCCTTTGATCTTGAAGAAAGCCGACATTTTAAATACCTAAACTGGGCGCGTTCGATCTAAATTGTGCCTTGACGCCACGCGTTAGGGTATGTTATTCGACGTCTTGGTCAATCGGTAAGGTCGCCACAAGTACTAAAGATAAAATACTACCAACATTTTTGTATTTCAATGTATTATTATTTAAATGTTAATTAAAACTTAGATAACTATAATTGTTTTAATTGAATATACCTACTGTCTCATATATTTCTTGCCTTCTCTAAAATAACGATTAAGTATTAAATTTAGCGGCATTCATACACGCAACAGTTTATCCGGCTTGTCATTTTCACAAAAAAATATTATTCACACGAAGTACGAGTAGGTACGCGACGCAAGCGACCAGTCGAAAGAGCGCGAAAAATTAACGCGGCATACGTACGCAGTTATGCATGGCTGGAGCGCGAAATAGCCCTAGAGAGCTTCCATATTCAATATGAGCGAAGCGGTAGGTAATTATCTCATGCCTACACCGGAGTGACAGAGCTCTGCCCGTATTAATGTTTTTTAGAACATTTCTGCCATATTCCAGAGTTCGGTCTGGTGGGGTTGACTGCACCTTAAAGAGCGCCTACTTCACAGCCGCAGATCAATGAATCGACTTGAATTTTAGAAGCGTATATAGTAATGTCGACCTAACTTCGATGGTAATACTTTGAAATTGAGCTCGCCTCTCTTAGACAGACTTTCAAAAGGCTATTAGAGAATGTATGGGCATGTGCCACTGTACTTGAACTAGTTATAGCAGCAGCTTGTGAGTCATGATGATTATTTGTAAGTTTTAAACATCTCCAAGTGTTTTTTTATCAGGTTTGTAGGGGTTGTTGATAGTGTTCGTCTCGATACTGTCACACCAAGTGAATACGATGGTGAAAACATTTTTTTTTTACAAAAATGTCTTATGTATTTTTAAAATTCGAATTACATTCCAAAATGGGAATTACATAAAAAGTACCTACAATACAACATATAAAAATTAATGCACGTAATTGGACGGATTTGTAAACATACAGATAAAAAATAATTCTCTTAATCCGAAGACTTACAGTAAAAACAGAGATTCATAGTTGAAATTACAAACAAAATTACAGCAGCTACTTATGAGAGCTTTATACATTTCATATTAGATTTTTCTAATCTATTATACCTATTAATGGAGTTGTCTGCAAGACAAAAAAGATAAATGTGAATGATAACTACATTTATAGCTGCCTATAAAATCAATACAATAAAATAAATGATAATAGTCTGATCTAAGCTTAGATAAGCTTTTAAGTTCATAATAACATTGGACATCTCTTAGCATAGGTCAATTAACACAATACATATAAATGTATCCTATAGCTGTTCAGAAGCTTGGATTTTAATTTAAACTACAGTATGAATGTGGATCACACGGATCCACATTCAAACCAAAGGTTAAATCTTATCAGCCTGCTTCATTTTTCTATACAAGAACTACAAGAAATAGTCCCATATTTAATATCAAATGTCAGTTGTGGGTCAAAATTTAAATTATCTCAATAGAAATAAGTTAGAACATTTTTGTTGTTAGATACTTAAAATTAAAGTCTTCAATAAAAGTAGTCCTGATAATACAATAAAAACTGGTTTTACAGCATCACTGCCACTCTGAAAAAAAAAAAAAGACATATAAGAGTTGGTGAATTATGGAGATCTCAGTTAAACCATCATAGACATAGCGAAACTGCCTGTCTTTCCAACTTAATGTGAAGGACCAAGGTAGGTTAATAAATTTCTAGAAGTGAGGTGATTGTTAAGGTACTTACTATAATATAGTAGTTGCATCTGTCTCCGAGGCAGCAATCTGAACAGACCCAATCTTGGTACCAAATGTGTGTACACAGCGACATATAGCGCTGCCTGGTCGTCGCACATTCCGTCTTATTTGAACACCGCTTCGATACATAATACTGTTTCTTAGCCCCTTGTGACCAATACGGGGTACTGCCCCATTTGATCTCAGTCAAGCAAACATCTTGATTATATTCACAGTTTTTGATAGTTTTCACACATTTCTCATTGTTGTCCTCTTGATTTTCACAAACGTAGCATTCCAAAGCTAAAACTGTTGAATAAATTTTATTATACAAAGTTATTCACAATAAACTGTCTGTTACATCAATCGAAATAATCATTTACCATTTATGACTGAAACAAGAATAATAACACAACTAAAAAGGCAGTGCTTGTACATATTGTTGTTAGATTATTTGTCTATTTCAAAACAATGCACTAAAATAGTTTTGTTGAGAATTTAACCGCTTCATTTATTTTGTAAACGACCAAACAACGAACGAACATTTGCCACACCCGTACTGACAGCAGTGAGCCAGTGACAGCTAGACTAGATGTTGATTGTTGCCATTGCCACTATAATCACTAAACTGTTATGTACGTGAAGCAAATTCATTGAAACTTATGTTACGTATGTTGATTAAAATTTAAAGAACGTTATACCGGCATAAATAGATAGTCATACAATTTTATCTGAGGGAAATATGACCATTATATTTTGAATGATTGGGAAATCAAGAGCCTGTTTACGACATGCGACAGTTTTAAATAAGATCATAACAAGTTAGCTGGCACAATTAATCCAGTACCTTGGTCACCTGAAAGTATGGGATAGTATGCGTCAAATCTGCTGCTACTGTACTAACTAGTTCCATGCGCCCACATGTTTTTGTTTTTTTGCGTACCTACATGAAGTCACAATATGACAAGACAAGTGACAGTACACAATATTTTGTTTGACATTTGTAATCCAACAAGACGAAAATTCTAATTTGTTTCTGACGAAAAGTAAATAAAAATATAAGAAAATATTTGGTTACGGAAACGGTAAATTAAGAATGGAGGGAGTTCTGTGGAAGTGGACTAATTATTGGAACGGTATTCTATCATTCGAGTGTTTTAATTTTTACATTCCATGTTTCTGGGTTCCTTTTATTATTATAATAAAACATTGTTTTCTCCACAGGCTGGCAAACCAGATGGTTTGTTCTGGAGAATGGTATTATTTCTTACTACAAATCTCAAGAGGAAGTCAGCCAAGGATGCAAAGGGTCTGTCAAAGTATCAGTTTGTCAAATCAATGGTAGGTAAATACTCAAAATATTGTTTGATAGCGTTGCTTAAAACTTTTTATCAGGCTTGTGCCTTTAACATCATGCTACAACAGTACCTACATGTCTCAAGCCTGGTCAGACACCATTTGGCACCAACTAGTTGTAGCTGCAGATTTATGGTGAAAGTTGTTTTGGTTAGGTAATAACATCAGTTTAAGTTGTAATTATGACATAACAAGATTATGGTACTTTTACACTTTTGAAGTAGATTTACAATAAGAATTGTTAAGCAAAAGTAAATAGTACCTAGTGGGTCTGTCACTATTACATATCAAGAATAAACAGCATTGGTACCCACCATATGTATGCTGTTAAGATCACTGCCATTGGTAGCCTTGCTCCAACCATTGGCCCATACGTCAGGCCTCCTTTCCCTTGTTTATGCTGATTTATTGATACCAAACATGAGAAATCTGGTTATAAGTTCTTGATTTTTTCAGTGAACGCAATTGATGGCACTAGGCTTGATCTAGTCATACCTGGGCAGCAACATATGTACTTGAGAGCACCTTCACCCCAAGACAGACAGAAGTGGCTGGTGGCTTTAGGTAGTGCCAAAGCTTGTGTGGACTCAAAAGAATTAAAAGGTACACCACATAATATTTATTTACCATGTACTTGAAATTGTATTATCAGCATGTTATTACAAACAAAAGTCCTTGGAGTGATAAGAATTAAAGTTAATGTTTTGTTGTTAGAATTTTAGGTACTTCAAAACTTCCTCTTTAAATCCCTATCATTATAGCAACAATTGTCTATGCATATTGTTACTGTTGATAATATGGAAAATAATAGTATTTTTCAACTATTTGTACATTTTCAGCTGCAGCATTGGAAGACACAAATTCTTTGGGCCATAAGAAATCTGAGTTACGTTTATACTGTGATCTGATGATGCAGCAAGTCCATGCAGTGAAGAGTGCAGCAAACTCTGAAGCTGGTCCTGATACCCAGGTGAACATCAGATTACTTCTGCAGCAGCTTGTTAGATCTGTTGTATATAGAGGGTCTATCCTAATCAGCAATAATGATAAAGGAAAAGGAAACTTAGAGTGTATACACGTAGAACGCTGGCTGTCGGGACTGGCAGGTCGGCGCTGATAATACTTAGAGAGTCTACGACACTAAAACCTAGTTCGATAAGACTTCCAGATGATATATAAATATTAGCCACGTTATTAATGGGGGAACACGAAACGGCGATGCTGCAATGCAAAAAACCTGGCGATTAAAAAAAAAAACGATAAGAAAAGATACTAAAAATCGTTTTTTTTTTATATATATATATCATCTGTCGTGGGCTCTAACTCTAAGCGCCGACAATTTCTGACAGCCAGCGTTCTACGTGTATACGTACTAAAGTTGTTTTAGAAATACAAGATGCATTGAAGGCAATTGCCTAAAAACTAACTGGTATACAGTAGTACATTTAGCAGTAGTAAGGTAACCAATTCTCTTTTTTCATTCCAGGCTATTGAAGATGCCTCAAGTTTACTTACTGCTACATGTGATACCTTCATAAGAACATTAGAAGACATCATGAGATTAACCTCTCATGCTGGAATGAATTCTGTACCTTTTGAGATGCCAATTCCAAATATTTCAAAGAATAACAGTTCCATCAAGACTCCTAGACAAAGCATAAGTCGAACTTTATCTCAAGAGAATAGATGAAATCATCACACTCACTATTTAAATATTATATACCCTAAAATATAAAAATCATAATATGTATATGTTATATTCATGTTTATACGACAACTGATGAAGGTTTTGCTTTTCAAAAATACCAAAAATATATTTTCAGCAAAGTTTAATGATAACAAGCTATGTAAGTATAGTAAATTACATGGGTCATGTATAAATGTAATTTTTATTATTTTGTTGACATGTTTTAATTTTAATAAAATATTGTGTTTTGTTAATGTATTGGTGATTTGGTGGTTATTTATAGTTTCTCTTTGCTACAGACATCACTAACACACAAATGATAAATAAATAAATAAATATCGCTGGACATTACACACAGCGCCATTTAGTGCCACACTAAGCAACGAGGCTTGTGTCGTGAGTTGTGTCAATGATCCTATCTCAACCATCAAAAAACTAACATACACATATCTATGAAATAATAATATTGTACTTAAGTGTTAGACTTCTTACTTTTTCATTTGAAATGGTATGATTTTTGGTTAGTTTTGCTTTTATTTTGTTACTTGTACTTTTATGATCGCATTTGCATAATATTATATTCCTGTGAGATAAATAAGTAAAGCAGCATAAAAGTGGGCTATCATAATGCCTATAAATAAAATAAGTTAGGTTTGTGGTGTCAATGTATTTTATACATCATTATTATTTGATTTACTTATATATAAAAAATATTAGTCTGTAGTATGAATAATAATTAGTCTTTTAAATGACTTATCGGATGAAGAGTTCTGTTATACTTGTTTGTATGTTGACATTAGTGATACAAGTTGAATGATAGATAAGAAAATGTAATATGAACTGATGATGTACATTCCAAGTGTCAAATTTGCTTTTCAAGGCACCTACATTTGTGAAAATTGTATCTGTTTTGTTAAATTATCAAATAGTAATTGTCATATACTCGATTATAAAATTGTACCTTTTTCACGTTAGTAAACAACAGTAACTAAAAAGGAAATAAAAAAAAAGTAGCTAAAATAATACTTGTCTTTATTTTAATACAAAAACAACAGTGGTTTCTGCCTGCCCCATGGGAAAAAGGCGTGAGTTTACGTAAGTATGTAAAAAATGACAGTGTTACAGTGCAAGAAATGACTTACTAAATTTTTCAATTACCATGTGGGTTCTCCAAACCTTAAAACTGTTTTCTCTTGGGCATCTAATTCAATACCTGTCTTTTTTCTCATATAGAAAATAGTGCAATCTCTATTAGTGCAAAGAACTTCTTCGTGAAGGCTGCCTTGACATCTTTGGCACTCAGTCCAAAGCCTGGAAAACTTTTCCTGAAGCTGCCTTAATTTAAATACTTCTGAAATATATATCTGTCTCTCTTTATTCAGGCAATGATTGCATAAAGCTTTCACAGTATCATTAGGCATAACAGTTTTACATCCTATACATTTCTCTTTTTTCTTTGTAAAAGCAGCCAAAGCACCTACTTTTGAAGTGACCATTGCCTTGGTTCTAGTATGTTCTCCCTTTAAAAGGAGAGATTCAGCTTTCTCGCCTAATATTGGTTCGAAAATTCTTAATAGTGGTTTAGATAGCTGATTTTCCATATAATGATTGAAATCTATGGGTACACTGTTTTCTAATACATATATAGGATCTTCAGCTTTCATGTAAGCAGGTGTATTTTTTGTTGCACAGCATATAACATATGGGACTCTGTCACCAAGTTTAGGCGCAGTACCAGCATCTCGTTTTTTCATTTTAATAGCCAATTCGACATGAGCTTGTTTAGCAGCATAGTCATGTTTCGTAAGTTCTTTTGTTATAACAAGTTGAGATATATCTATGCGGTTGCACAATAAGTCAGAAATAATTTGTTTTGCATAATTAACAGCACCATCTGGATCTCTATCTATGAGTAACTTCTGAAGGCATGTGCTCATCATGTTGGATACTAGAGGACAGTTATCTCTTCTTACAGTTTCAATTCCTTTGCAATCCATTTTATCATATTTATCTGGTTTAGTGAAATAGAGGCCAGCATATCTCTTCTTATTAATAAGTAAGTATGGATAATATACTTTTTCAAATTCCAATTTAATTGGTTTAACAAATTTTGTTGTTACAAAGTCAGCAGCCTCTCTTCCTAATTCCATGCTTTCCTCAAGAGTTTTAACACCAAACTTTACCATTACCGAATCAGTATCACCATAAATGACTATGGCATCTTCTTTAAAGCCATTTGCTTTTGTGAATTTCTTTTCTACTTCTGACTTGGTAAATTCTATCATTGTTCGGCCATAAGCTGTTACACTGCCTGATATTTCTAAACAAGGTAGTTTACCAACTTGAGCTCCTGTAAATCCATACACAGAGTTGGCACTGATTTTTAAAGCTAATTGTCTGCCATCTAGAACAGACCTTTTAAATGGATCTTTTTCATCCTTTAAGTCTGCTTTGGCCTTCTTTCTTGCAGAAAGCAATGATTCCAATATTTCAGGTAAGAGGCCTTTTCTAATATTTGACTTCACAAACATGTTTTTGGAAGGGGTAATAGTTACATCATCATCTTTCAAATTAGTTTTGTTGTGCATGTGTGGTGGGACTAGTGTAGTATAACATAAATTATGAGCCATCATAATACTTGGATACAAAGAAGCAAAATCTAAAGTGGATATAGGGTCTGCATAATATCCTTTTTTGGGTTCAATGACCGTTGCTCCTTCAAACTGCTCATCTGAGCCCTGACCATGATAAGCTGGCATTAAATATCCTGCATCCTTAGCTTTTCTAAGCAATTGACTCACTACTTTTATTTGCTGGCCTCTTGTGAGCAGGCAAAGTAGAGGGACACCTGTTACTCTTGCCATTTCCATATAATTAATAATACACATTAACTTATTCAAAAGTTTAAGTGGCAAATATGCATCTTTCAAGCAATACATTGCCAGACGCCTTCTTGTTTGTTCACTCTCATTTTGAAGGTCTCCAATTATGCTGTGATGAACATCCTCTTTTTGCTCTTGAAGAAAATGGTAACTGACCGCATTCAAAGTATATGATCTGAGTTTATAATCTCTTACCAAAACAAGTAATAAGTCGAATGGAACCCTGCCTTCAAAGTTGATATTTTTGTTTTCTCTACGTCCCATTTGCTTCGATTGTAAGACAGCATCTTTTATTACTGATCTAACATTTCTGATGCGCCCCAAAAAGTCAAAATTACCCACTTTTAAATGCTTTGCTCTGTTTATTAGATATGGCCAATCAAAATTATTAATGTTGTAACCAGTAATTATGTCAGGATCAAGTTCATGGAAGAAATCAGACCACTTGGCAAGCATTTCAGATTCTGATTGAAAACTCAACACTTGTGATCCCACAATAGGTGCGCATGTGTTTAATGTGAAGACATTTCTTACATAAGGCTCAGGTTCACCCTGTCTAATAACCATTGATGCTATTTGAATAACAGGATCATGGTTAGGCTCTGGAAAGACTCCTTTACGTCCAGCACATTCAATGTCAAAGCTTAAAATTCTAAATGGTGCAACTTTGGACCATTCCCCTTCTGGCTGATGAGCTATGAATGCATTCCAGGCTACATCTATTTCAATTTGACATCTAGATTCAGGTTTGAATTGTGAATCTTTTGATCTCAGAGACCATTTGTTTATTGGCAACTCAATCCAACTACAACCAACAACTGAAGTGTCTACCATGAATCTTATATCAAAATCAATATTGCTTTCATAGAATAAAGGATCCATTAACCCAAATGAGGTTGGTTGTCTTTCAATTAGTCTTTTGGCTGCAGCAATAAGTCTAGGAAGTGCCACAGATACCCTTGCCAAGGTTATGTCTTTGTCACCTTGGTAGAACATAAGAGATTTAGCTTGTACCATGCGCACTTCTAATGCAGTTTCTCTAATATTATCCTTGTTTGAGCGCAAGTCCTCCAATATAGCTTTATTCAAATTACTTTTGAGTTCATTGCATGATGAATTTGTAAAATTAACCGGAACAGTTACATAGAAATAAGGTGTGAACCCATGAACATGACAGCAAACAGAATTTCCGTCCATAGTTATGCCATACACTCGCATAATCGGTACAGGAGCCAGCTGTGACCCAGGCATGCCTGGCATGGGCTGACCATTGTAGTGATCAATATCTATTTGTTGAAACACTAACTTATCTTTCTTAGGATCCATTGGAGGTGGTGCAGGTCGAGACCATTTCATGTTGGTAGATTGATTTTCTGGGCCTTCTCCAAGCACTTCTTGTGATTCAAATTCAGTATCCATAAAAGCGAGTTGCTCTTCAAAACTACATGGCACTTCGTTATCTTCGTCATCGTCACCCGATTTAAATCTCTTTGGTGGCGGCGCTTTATTGAATTGTCTCTTTTTATCCATGATTTATGCTTTGCGATGCAGTATGCAGTATGCAGTTTTCTATAGACAATATGATTGATAAATAACGGTTCCCGCCAAAATCTGCAAGTTGAAAATGATTACGTTAGCTACGACTGCACTAACAATTAGGAATAGATAGCAAGTTATTTAAAAGATGTGTACGCTTACCTTTGAGCTAGAATAAAGTTCAATGTTTGATAAAAAGTTATACTGCAATTAATTCAATTCAACATTATATATCCGCACAATCGAGCCGTTGACTCCACTTCATTTTGCATGCATGGATTGTATCAGATTGTATTGTCTTGTCGTTGTCAGTGTCACTTGTCTTGTCACATTCAGTCAGCTGTTATTGTCATATTGACATTTTGTTAGTTGTTTTGTCTCGTCTGTGAAAGAGAGAGAGAAAAAACATGGAACTATTAAGTACCACTTACACCAGCAGGACCATTACGTATCTTTCTGATATCCAGTAACTATCAAGCTTCGGTTGTACACCGAAATTTGATGACAACCGTGAATGTCATAATATTGGTATTACGTATCACACTGAGTGGATATCACTTTACGGTGACTAACAGGGTCATACATAATACGAAACTAACCTTTTGACCGTTAATTGATGGACATTTAGCCCAGTTACTATCATTTCGAGCTGTCAACAGAGATACGTAATAGCCCTACAGGAATGCAAGAATGAAGATTCTGTCCCTTTGACCATAATATTTTACATGATGGAAAAAAAAACAAAAATATATTTTGATTAAAAAATAAATCAATATGTTAACACAACAGATCGATATTAGACGTCAGTGGATAGGTATTTAAAAAATCAATCAATATATTTGTTTTTTGAAATGTCTTGAAACTACAAGATGGTGGCGTTAGTTCCGATTTTAGTCACACGCTAAAATATCGTTGTACATTTATCACGGGAGAATCGACAAAATGACAATTGTAGAAAAAATTCCATCGTCGTAAGCATGGCGATGTTAAAAATTTAGAAAAGAATTGTTTGTATTCTTCAGTCGACAAAAGTCTAAAACGTGAAGCATGACGACTGTCCATATTTTTGTCTCTACTTTTGACACTTGGGCGGTAATAGTAGATTATTAACCAAGGGGATAAATAAAGCAGTGTCTTCAGTCGCGGGTGACGATTTAAATCGCGAGCGTAACGAAGGACTCGAGGTTTCTCCCGAGCGTAGCGAGGGTGTTAAAAACTTAAATCACGAGCGAAGCGAGGGATTTAAGACGAGTCCTGAGTGTAGCGAGGGATTTAAGTTCACCCAAGACTAAGACAGCTTTATCACCCAGGAAAATACTCTACTTTTCGTACTATTTGCGAAAAAATTAACACAATAATATTATGAGATAAGCATTTTATAACATTAACTTATTTATAAAAATAAATTAAAATAAACTTAACGTTTATGTATTTGAAGAAAACAAATACGCGGCAAATTCCTAGACTAATATTTTTTTGTCGGAAAAGCAAAGGCATCAAGTTCATACGGCCTCGTCGGTTTTCGTAATTTTATTTAATAATAATCATCATAACTGCATAATAAATGCGTATTCCTTTTTCAAAAAGATGTATAATGCTTTATATACAAGCTCAATGGTGTAAACACAGATGTAGTTCAGTATAAATTTCGGTAAGTATTCCAAATTTAAATCACATTCTCCCCCTAGAGGATGAATGAAATTCAGTACAATTTTCTTTCTCTGTTTTTAACAGATTAAAAATGACTATTGTTATGTTCGCTTTTTGTGGCATAGAATGTCACTTTTTTGAGCAAATGGTACGAAAAAGCATTTCTTCTCAACAAATGTCAAATAGTCTAAGTACATCGAAGGTTATAGACAAGATCTTTTTAGTACTATTCTTTGTGTTTATTGACCTATTTTAAAAACATGTCGAGGTCCTAACGTTGCCGTCTCCTCAGTTTTTAGGCCGAGAAGAATGAAAGTAACTTCGAAAGGAATGCTGTACGAGCATTCACAGGGGTTCTTGATCTTCCTGCTGTGTACCGCAAAGATTTTATCAGACAATGCCTAATGCCATCAATACTAAGTGACACCTACCTGAATGCCTTATTATTCCTATTTTCACAAACTTTACACTAAGTGCCACCTGACTGAATGCTTATTACCTGTTTTCACCAACACTAAGTGACACCTAACCCAATGTCTAATGCCCGTTTTCACCAACACTTAGTGACTGCTAACTCAATGCCTAATTGCAGTTTTCACCAGCACTAAGTGACACCTAACTCAACGCCTAATTCCTGTTTCCACCAACGACGATCGAGATTCTTAGCATATCTACATCACTAGCTATGGAAATAATTTCTGTCTTTCTCTTTGTAGAAACTCGAGTCTGCAGGGAGCCCCATGCTCGGGCAGAAGACATGTCGAGTTGTATAGAAAGAGCTTTGTCTATTCTTGGTAGAATAGAGATGGAATTGAATTGGTCATGCTACGCGTGCTGTAACATTCTTTTAGGTTAGCGAACTTTATAATTATCATTTTCTAAAGTTTTGTTAAGTAAGTAATTTATTGTTGCTCTTATCTTATTTTCTACCACAGATATTATAATACTTCGATTCTACTTTTAAGGTAGAATTTGAGATGGGGCAGTAAGAGAAAAACTTTCTTAGGCAGTTTTGAACCATAACTTTTTGAGGAATTTGGATCTGGAATAACAGAATAGGTAACTTTGCCGCCTGGGAATCGAAACCAGTCAGCAGTAGCCAGTCCATAGTTATCATCATCTATCGGACAGTCTATAACTACTTAATTTATGATAATGAGGTAGGTACCCATTTACAATTGTCTACGTAGGTACATTTATCATTAATGAAATAATTTGTTGAAGTGATTGTTTAAAGTCAAAGTCCGTATTTATATAATTAACTAGAATTACTTAGTTAAAACGAACCGAAATTCCAACTAATTAATTATGCATTCTGCTCTTAATACAAGGAAAAATAAACAAATACCGTTGAATTAGAAGCATCCGCGGTTATTATCACAAGTAGTCAGAATTCTATAAATATAGCCTTATAAGTGCATGTAGGTAGCTGTATGATAATGGCTATTCATAGTCCAAAAGTGTCTAAATTTATGACCAATGCGTAATAGTCAAGGCTTAGTTCGCCGGTGGCTGTAGTAGGCGCCTGACTGGCTCAGCGTGATTCACCGGTCTGCACGCAGCGCAGCACAACGAAATCGGAATTGCCATTAATGGTAATCCCGACTTTTGTTTACACAGACCTAATAATGCACTTCAAACTTATCAGCGGGTGTGACTATTTAGGACATAAGAAGACAACTTCTTTTTTGTAGCATGCGTAGCCAAGCCACGTGTTCCAGTAGTCCGTAACAAAGGAAGTTCGTTACTTGGAGCTATAAGGCAGTGGTCACTTAGGTAGTTTGAGCTGTAGTCAGTGTTAAAAGTGCTCAAAACATACAGCAATCCTTTTTTTTGCAGCCAGAATGTTTAGTGACAATCTAGATGTCCACCTGTCTATAAGAACATATGGTAATAAGTATAATTATAATAAGGTACGTATTTAAGCTTATGGTAGCTTATTCATCGCTTACGAATACCGTAAACAATCCATTCCCCTCTGTTGACTTTGACGACTAACAGGAAAAGATAAGAGACAAGCAAGACAAAGAGACAATGGATACAATACTGTATTCGGCCCATCGATAAAATTGGGAAGTAATAAGATTAAAGTTAAGCATGCTCACGTTTGAAGACAACAGAAGACCCAATACCTAGCCTGAATTCAATTTGGCCTCGTAAGTAGGTGGCAAATTTTCTGATCGATCCTCTTAGTTTCTGTCTACAGCATTAATAAGTACTCGAAATTTGAATATCCTGTACCTAGATATATGCCGAGTGTTCGCAAATGTAGATACCTACTTGTAAGACGTGCGTAATTGCGTATACCTCGGCAACTGTGTCATCCTCGTTTAATCCAAATATGATCTTCTTCTGACGCAGGACTAGACGAAGTAGGCTAAATCCAACCACGATATATGACGTGTTAGTAAGTGCAGTTCACATCATATCACATTGCTGTATCACTCATAGTTCAGCGTTATGATTAAATAAGACACCATTGCGAGAGTCGGTAGTGGAAGCTTTCCAGCTGTTGATTATGATATTGACATTAAAATAACACATTAATTAAAAATTAATCAGTCGAATAAGCACTTATTCGCATGAAGGGTTTTAACTGCTCAGTAGAATAAAACTCCCTTTTGTGACTTCAATCCGCACGAACCACCCGACATTTCACATTATTTCTTAGCTGGCTTACTACCTATATCTATCTACATATTTGTAGTTCGGAGTAGGTAACTACCTATGTATCTATTGTAAGATAAGTACCTAGTAGTTAGAATGTAACTTAATGAGCCGTAATAGCTTCAAGGGTATAACTCAAGGATGGATCACCGAGCAAATTGTTTAAGCTCTTAGAGATAAAAGAAAATTAATGGAGATTGTGTTGTGTAGAGCTTTTTGATTTACGTCAAATAAATTGGGACAAGGACAGGAGAATTTGAATGAAGAACGTTTGGAAAATCAATGCCATTGAAAAGCTTAAGTATTTTATTTATTTGATTTTTCTAAACGATGCATTTGCCAAGCTGTTTCAAAACACAAAGTTCTAATGATGATAAGCTATTGTAAGTCTTGTCAGTATATTCCTTACTAAACCGAATGTCTTTAGACATATTTCCCTACTGTGTAAAAACAAGTATGAATATCGCCTTCTAATATTCTTCTAATATAATGCGCCTTCTTTATAAATTAATATGTTAACACGACTCCACTTCCATCTCTGTTCTCGGGACGCCCAGAAGCTCTGGTAAGCTCACGTCAGCGTCGTTCTAGGAAGGAGCGTGCGATACGGCGGCGGCGACGGCTGGCCGAGTCCACTCAATGAGTTTCCATTAGGATGATGAGTGTTCGCTCTATTAATACCCCAGACGTGACAAATACATTATCGCCGCGATTCATTCACGGCTGAACTGAAATTAAACTGATTTTTAATGACCTCATTTTGTAGGTTACTATTTAGGATTTTGTTCAGCTTTCAGTTGTTCTTCGGTAGAAAATGGAGGCTTTTGTAGCTTATATAAACAAACAGACAAACAAATCAAGGTAACTTAAATAGGCAAATAGAATACTAAGAATCTAAAAGTAAGTACATACTTAGTTAATTGAACAAACATCAATCAGAATCATAGAATTTTCCATCCATAGTAATACCATACCTACCTATCGAATCATAATTGTTTACTAAAACGACACTTATCTTCCGAACCTGCCGGTAAATATCAGCCCATAAACCACCATTATTAATTAACTCCTTGGTATTAATTAACGGGCATAAACAACATAAAATACAATACAAAATATTATATTTCCAGGCTTCTCGTAATTATAAAATTTAATTTGCTCTGTTAAAACAAGCATGGGAGGATATTGTTGTCATTTATTATAGGTAAGTTCAGGGTATTTGCTTGCTTTACGCGTTTCTCCGTTCCTCTACGATTTTGATTGATGTTGGCATAAAACAAACAATTTTACTGCGAGCAATAAAACAGGCCTGTTGTACTTGTAATTATTTTGCGAGTGTATATCGCGGGTTTACTTTAACTGCGTAGTAAATCGTGCATGTGCGTGTGTATATAGGGACCATCATGTTTTACTGTGGGAAAGAATGCTGTTAAAAGAAATATTGAATAAACACATAGAATCGAATCAAGATAACACAAAGGCTTCATTTTACATTAGTACCTATCACCCGTGTGCCTGGTTAGGATTTTTTTATATAAACTTTAATTCATCCCCTTTTGGCGATGATTTTTTTATTTTTAGGTGCTCGTCTTTTTTGTAGGTACCTATAGTACGTATAGATGTTTCTGGACCCAGTGAAGTAGGCTCATGTGCGTTGCGTTACCTGGCAGTGAATTTAAGTAGATTGGTTTGATGTTATTTCTCACCATCATCTGCCAAGCCTTTTTCCATGGGCTCGTCGTATAGTAGCTTAATATCAGTATATATGCAGCTTAATACCAGTATATTAAATGGAGCGACGGCCTATCTGACCTTCACTACCCAGTTAGTACTGGGTAATACGAAGCTTAATCAATCTGATTTCAGGCCACTGCCTACCTGTAACTGACTGTCAGGGATTCTACAAATGATAGCAGGGATCGTGCTTTCCGAGGCACGGAGGAAACTCGGTATGTACTGGAAGGTCACCCACCCATCCACGGACCAACCTAGGCAATCGCGGCTTAACCTTGGAGGTCGACCCATGCGGGTGTTATTATTTAGCCACGTTAAAGTACGCCATATTCGGAGTATCATAGATCCGTAAATTCTCTTGCATGTCATAATTAGCTGGAACTATATG
This sequence comes from Xestia rhomboidea, assembly GCA_963853795.1. Lineage (NCBI taxonomy): Eukaryota > Metazoa > Arthropoda > Insecta > Lepidoptera > Noctuidae > Xestia > Xestia rhomboidea. The sequence goes on along the minus strand of OY970767.1, from coordinate 12,792,554 downwards.
TAGATACCTTTTTTTTCTGATGGGATATTATCAAATGACTCCTCCCGCTCTGGGCGGAGCAGGAGGGAGTGTCAGACTTTTACTGACTAAAACCAAGCTATAGGTACAAGTTTTAAATTATTTGCGTTGTAGGTTTCAGGAATACTGAAAAGAAAAAGAATTTCAGTTACTTTCTTTGTCCTTTGTTTTGAAAAGAAATGTAACAATGACATGTCTTAAATTATTTCTGTCAATTTGTCCATGTTGCATGTTCAAAGATTGATTAATGAAATATTCGTGTTTTGACAAGCCCGACGACAAAGCTCCCGAACAGACACGCCGCATGACATGACTTGGTGGAAAGGAAATGAGATTTTTGAACAAACAAACGCTAATTCGGGCACTGTGCCGGTGACGGCGCAAGTCTGAATCCTAATGAAGTGTGTCTATGGCTAGAGTTTCAGCGCGACCCATGAGAATTGGATGAGGTTCACACGTCTATTCACGCAATAATATACGCAGGAGTATAACGTCGAACAAAAATATTGCATAAAGTTGCATTTGGTAAACGACAGTACTTCACTTAACACTATTTTAATTTATTTCGTTGGTTTCAATTTACAGAAACGGAACATCTTCCAAAAAAAACAAAAACCTGTTTTAATAGTTTTAGGTACCCTATAAAGGCTGTAAATAAACCCTTAAAATCAAATCAAATCAAAACAAATAATTTATTCGCATAAAATGGGTAAATAGATGGTACATAAATATTACATTACATAAAATAATGAGGATCCTCTTATTAACCATTTCTGGTATACGAAATGTAAAATAAAAGCTTATAATAACAAATACCTGTAGACACAATACCTAGTTAAACTATTGACATAAATCTCCTGGAGATTTACTAAAACGAAATGGGTGATATAACTATGCATACTAACTTAACTATCTAAACTGACCTGCAAAAATAAGTACTACACTTAAAAAAAATCAATTTTTCCTATACTATAGGTAGGGTAGGTAAGTTTGAGATTTAAAATAAAAAACGTTATAAAGCAATTTTGACCAGCTTCCTTTGAAACAATAGACAAAATAAAACAATTTTTCGAGTCCTTTTTGTTTCGAAAGTATATCTTGTTTACTTAAAAAGTTATTGCAATTTTAAAAGTGTGATACTTATTTTTGCAGGCCAGTGTATTATTGCACTAAAATAGGAGCTTGGTGAGGTGTTAAAATAAATTTATATTCTTATAACTTAACGAAGCATAAAGGCACAACTTATTCTCCTCGTCTCTGCGATATTTTTTTTGTCCTAGAGTCTAGACTCTATTAGGACCTTACCTGGGAACCTTCTAGTTATGGATATATATATACGGATAGATATATTGGGGGTCCAAATTCCACTTTTTCACAAGTTTTTTTTAAATACAAGTTTTGAATGTTTTAGCTTTACTTTAAATACCTCCATGACCCGTTTACTACTCAATGCTCCCTCAGCACAATGCGGGGGGTGAAAAATCACATTTTACGGTAAAACTCGGAGTTTTACAGTAAAATGTGATTTTTCACCTCAAAAAAAAAAAGGTTTCCCAACAATCGTTTTTGCGCAGAGTTACTTAGTTTGATATACTTCTGTACATCAAACTAAGTAACTCTGCGCAAAAAATATCGAAGTCGTTGAAGCCAAGCAAGAATGCTTGGTTGACGACTTCGTGAAGGGTCTGTTTACACCCTGTTTAGTTGAATACCGAAAGAGCGTTTGTCATCAATTTTATTTGCGTTTTTTTTTTTTTGGAAATTGAATGACCACCTAAAAAACAATCGTTACCCTAAACAGCCTCATCCAAAAAAAAAAATATGTACAAATAAATGAAACCTGTACCAAAATTTTTCGGGCTATTTAAGTCATGCCTGCACTACTAAAACTTTTCATAACCCAAAAAGGCCACGCGTGCACCAAATTTTAACTAGCAAAGTTTTGTGTCATTACTACCCAAATATAGCACTATGTTTGCCATAAAATGTATGCATATAACCAAAACTTTGTGACCAATAACATCTATCACCTAAAATATCAATTGATCACCAAATTTAGTAAATTGAGCATCAAATTTTAATGAGGTGGTTGATGACAAACTAGTTTTGTTACAAACCATTCATAGTAGGAGCCCCGCATAGTGGGGCTCCGTCGACCGGGTCTCCCTCGACTCGGATGCAAGAGCTTAACAGTTCAATTTTTCGTGGTCATTAACTAAAATGTTGATAATTTGCTAATTTTGGCAATCAAAAGTGATTTTTTTGCCGTTACATTTTGCTAAATCTAGTGGTTCGTTAATTGTATGCCTTTACTATTTTTGGCAATCAAAAGTGATTTTTTTGCCGTTACATTTTACTAAATCTGGTGGTTGGTTAAACATAAGCCTTACATTAGTATCGGTGAACCTTTTGAACTTCATTTATATTTTTTGGGTAAACAATGATTTTTGTATATTAATTTACTTTATTAGGATAAAATTGTGTAACATATTTGGATGAAATTTTTAAATAAAATGCGAGTACATATTTGGTGCATGCGTGGCCTTTTTGGGTAGCTCAGCGATTATTCTGAAGATACTTGCCTTTTTTAGGGTAGCAGACTTTACTTTTTTTGGTGATAATTTCATATTAAAATGGGGATTAAATTCTGAAAGAAAGAAAGAAAACTTACTACTTTATTCAGGAATTCTACATGACTTTGAATGGCTTTGTTAAATATCCATAGTAAATGAGAGCGTACAGAATGCTCAATTTCATACCCGTATATCCTCAGTGATAAATACGAATAAGCTCGACAGCGTCAATTGACTGGCGACGAAACCTTTCCAATTAGTTAATTCGATTCTGAGATCTGTTGCGTCTGGCTTTTGTTCTCGTTGCTATGCTGTTGCTTCGGTATTGCTCTGTTTAATTATACACACCGCTGAAAGCTGACACTGATCATCAAGTGCTCATTCTCATACAGACGACATCGACATCATCGCACAGTAGCGACCAACAAACGCGACGTAAATCACTCATCCCGCGACATTAGTTCTTGGTATCGATAATTGAATAAACTCGTTCATTATTATGGAGTAATAAAACTTCGTCGCACAAACGCTTCGTTTGTGCCGTTTTACGAGTTCAACCAGCTGCATCGGTTATCTTTATAGACTTGCAGTGACCCTTGAGTTTTCAGAGCACGTAAGGAAGGTTCCACTATTCGTAATTATTCATCTCAAGGCTGATCATTCAAACTAGTTCTTTGTCCCTTATAAGAAACCCCTTGTTCCATAGAATCATGCAATCATGAGTTCTGAAAAATTTAACACATTGGCAGATATACCTTTCAATTATTACATCCGGTCACTTACAAGAAGTCAATTGTTACTGAATCGACGAAAACTGATCGTGTTCTCGAGTAAATTAGTCGTTTAAGCAGTATGGCAGGATGCACCGTGGCGAACAGTGCTCACGACTAGATGACTGAGCGGATTGCAATGCGGCGCGGGGGAGCTTCGGGAAGGTCGCTATCTTATCTGGGGAATGTGCCATCCCTGGCAGTGCCCGCTGGGTTGCCACTTAGCGCCGTGCCGCAAAGGGAACAGAAAGAAACTTTTGTTACTCAAAATCAATAACGCTTATCTGGGTCGTTTTGTGTGCATAACGGTCACGGCACTGCCAAAGAAAACAGAATATTTGAGTCATTAATCTTTGACAGCATATTACTTGTTCAAAAATTTAATATTTATACTGTTCCATTTTTGTAAAGATGTTTATGTAGGAATACAAGTGAGATTTATCACTTGGTTTTGTTTGGTGACTTTAAACAGTCAGTTTTGATGCCAGAGTCGGCGCATATTAAATTGAAATCACCAGTCGGTTTCAATAACATAATATTCACAATTCCACATTTGAATAAAAATGTTTTGCCCACTCATTAAATTGAGCTAGATATTGTTGAGGTCTCAAAGTCACCCGAGTGATAGATAAACTTTTGGAACTTTGATCTGGTCTATGAATATGACTATCATAACTACTGGGTTTCCTACTTTCCTCCATGCCTCGGAAAGTACGGTCAGGTTACTTACAGGTAGTGGCCCGAAAGTCAGACAACCTACCTTTCTAAGGGGTACCGAATTACTCGAATCACTACTAACTGGGTTGCGGAGATCAGATAGACAGTCGCTCCATGTAAAGTACTGGTATTCAGCTGCATCCGCCTAGACTGGAAGCCGACCCCAACTTAGCTGAGAAAAGGCTAGGTAGATGATTATATCTGCAACAAGATGTCTTTATCGTCGGATGACAATGAAGTGCAATAATCAAATAATTATCGGCATCACATGTGGAGCATCGACTTCCAGTGAGGGCAATGCTCTTTATGACGGTAAATCGATTCGTGGTTCTCTTGAAAATGCATCGTTTGTCTTCTTGTGCATTATCAGTTTTAGTAATAAATTCATACAATAGGATATTTTATGAAGGTTTTTGACCTTATTGCTTCTGACAAGTCGTTTCTCAACGTGAACACTTAAGATGATATAAGGTCATCAAAACTATTACGGCCACAAAAGTCAACACAATGGACTTGTCGTCTTTACGCACTTGGAGTTTTATGCACCTAACGGTTGATTTATATCCACGGTAAGCTTCTTTAATTTAGTTTGGTCAAAACAAACCTGAACGGTTTCACAAGATATTATTTGCATAAAACTTTCCAGATAGATATAATAATTAAAAGCTAGCTAATTAAGATTTCTAAACATTAAGCTCAGTGCGTACTCATAGAGCAGCCCGTTCATATTTGACAGGCTTATTTACAACATCATAAATTGATCACAACCAGCTACTGTATCTGAGTTTGATATATTGTATTATGTATTTATGCGATGTCATAAATAACATAATAATATTGGCCCTACTTTCGCCATCGTGTTTTGAAGTATAGACCGGAGTAGTGGCAAAGGTCTCGATAAGCAGTAGTTTGTTCGATAGTCTTTGGCAATTTGCCGGATGTATCTAGATAATGGTTATAATTTGCATTACTGATGGGACACCCACAGTGCGTGATTGTAAAATGGCGTGCAAGATGTTTATGAGTTGGACGTTGGCCTTTTGCGAAACGGATCTAGATCACAGGAAACGAGATACTCTTGAATGGCGTCTTATCAGCCGAATGAGTGTTGTCAGAAAAAGTCACAGTGATACGTCTTCTAAACTTTGGCCTTTTATTTCTTTATCGTGTATTGTAGCGTCACGGCACACGAGTCGTGCCTGACTCTACATACTTTAATTGCAATCTCTTGTGGGCCGGTACTTCGGCTTATGCTCAGTAAATGTTAGGATTACGTCAGTACCTAAAAGATAATAAAACACACTTAATCCATTGTTTGCCGAATGACGAAATTGTATCGTAAAATAGAAATTGTCTCCGATATGAATAATAATTTACGACTGGAGAGCAATATTGTGACATGCGCGTTAAGGGTTTACACACTTTCCGATTAAGCATGAGTATTAGTTTTTTCATAATAATGGCCAATACCCTTTTTTTTTTTTTTTTTTTTTAGGATGGGAAATCATCAAATGACTTCTCCCGCTCTGGGCGGAGCAGGAGGGAGTGTCAGACTTTTACTGACTAAAACCCATCCATGTTCCTTCCTCGCCCTTTGTGTTCCGGGGCCACGGTATCTCTTTCGAATAGTCCCGCAGCCCCGGCAGGCTTCGGCCCTTGCGGACCCCTTCCCTATTGCTGACTCTCTTTGAGGCGCGCGTGGAACACGAACGCGCCGTCGACACGGCCTGTCGTCATGAGACGTACGGACGGCGAGCTAGCCCATAGCTCCCCGTCCACAGGCCCGCATGGCCAATACCCTGACCCTGAAAACCTGGGATCAAACCAAATTTCTTTGATGACCATTATCTCATTGGTTTTTATAATAATTCTGCGTTGAATCTCCGTTGATCGAGATTTCTTAGGTCGTAACTTAGGTACAACAACGGTTCTTAAGTAAGTTGTGCAGGCATTTTCCTCAAGTGGCTGTCACTGGAACTTGACAAGTTATAACAGGAATAACAGGAACTAACACATTAGCAAACAAACACGCACGGTATAATAAAAGCCACACTTTGTCAACGCCCACGATACAACACTTTATTTTCGCAAAACTTCTTATCTATTTTTGTTATTATGAGGTACTCGAATAAAAACCGATTGACGACATTGATGTTGAGTCGATTAAACGATAGTGTTACAGCTACATAATGAAGGCGTGGGCGTTATCATTAGAGGGTTTATTCAGTCTATTCATGGGCGTGCGTCAATTTGTTTTACTTAATCGCTGGTTGTCGTCACTACACCCTTTGTAGCAGTCGTAATGACGTCACTACATTCACACCGAGCTAACATTTGTTTTGATTTGTTTTACTAATTAACTGTGTCTGCACTAGCTACCAAACAATGGCAGTGTTTATTTTGTTATGTCTACGTTTAGGCAGAATTAAGACGGATTTGGTGTCAGTTTAGCTCGGGTGGCTATGTTATTTTTTAAAAGAAGCCATTGAAGTTAGTTAACATTTTAGCGAATGTACCTTTGAGGTCACAGTAATCGGCATTATTTTTAAGAAGCAGTCAATGAAAATGGTTGTCGTAGGTCATTTTGCGTAGGTTTTTTAGATCCGTAACTAGGATTTCCGGAGAAAACTCCGGAAGATTAAAGAAAATTCCGGACTTTTCATTCCGCAGTAGGTACCCTACCCATAATTACTTTACTGTGCTATTTTTTTAACGAAGCCGTCAACCAGGCATTCTGAAGATCTAACTTAGTAACTCTACGCATTTTTTTCTGGGGGACGAATTCTTTTTTTGGGCGAAAATTCACGGTTTATTTTAGGACTCAATGTAACGCACTCAAAACATTGTGGTGATGGATGCATTGTACCTACAGGTTATACCTTAACCCTACTTATATTGTACAGATTAAACATTGGTTTATTTATCGTCATAGATGGTTTTGAAATTCTATTTTTAGGAAATTCCGGTCGTTTTAGAATTCCCCTCGCACTCCGGAAACTTAGCTTAAATTCCGAGCAAGTCCGGAAAATTCGGAACGTAATTACCTACATCCGAAAACATACTCGATGATAGATCTTTTTTTTACATACATATAAAGGAAGTGACCAGGTTTTGTTCAACTAATTTCATACCTAAGTATATGATTAATTTTATTTTATTCACCATCTTAGATCCTAACATGAAATCACCAATAAAAGCAGTAACTATTTTATTTACCACAGCTTCCTGTATTTTATGTGTGCAGTTTTATAGTTCACTTCCTTATTGTTATCATTGCAATCAAAATATAAGTACTTTAGGTCCGCCATTTTCTTATTCCTCTCCAGCTTTCCTATGTATATGTCACAGTCAAAACTGTTAATCAGTCAAAACTACTTTTTACCGGTGAAAACTAGTCAAAACTACTTTCGACCGGTGAAAACTATTTTAACAATAACTAACATTTACGCAGTGACTTTTTGTGGAGCAACACTGTGCACCACGTTAACATTAGGTAACAATCTGTAACTGTTGTGGCTACTTGTTACAATTTGTTGAATGTTATCATCGCGTCCATACCGTGAGTAACATAAATTAACAAAATAAAACAAATAGTAACTTTCAGCAATAAGCGAGTTGCACGGCATTTGTTCTATGTTACAGTAACATTCTCTAACAATGTTTTCAATTGTTACCACATGTCGGCACATGTTGACTGTTTTTAAAAGTAAGGTAACATTACTTAATATATTATACTACACGGCGACATAAATAATAACAATAATTACTTTTTGTTATCGGATGTTGCTCAGTAACACTTGGAAACGTTGGGCAACAAAAAGTAACCGCGGAGTGGCTGCACCATTAGCTGGCCTAGCCAAGTTACAAACGATTCGTATCGATTCTCTTTCTACAATCGTAAACGTTAAGTCACGTGGTCAAAACAAACGAATTTAAAATTTCGTAGACAAGTTTACATCGATCAAGATGATAGAATGAAATGTATTCGTTTCTACAATATTTATCGTGATCCCTACACATCCCATATAAATCGTAGCCAACTTACAGTTTTGACTAAACTTTAAAATTTCCATTCATTTGTTTTGACCACGTGACTTAACGATGATAGATGTCATTCCCATACATTTGGTTAGTTTTCTATAGCGTTAACGATTGTAGATTGTCAACTTGGCTAAGCCTAAGGTTGGGTTGGTTAGGTTGTTAGGTTTTTTTTGTGACCCTTTGAAAAACATCATGTAGATTCTAGGACTAGGTAATTACAACTAAAAACAACATATTTTAATGCAGATAACGCATTTTAACTTCATAAGGATTTTGACTGACACCAGTCAAAAGTGGTTTTGACCGATTAACAGTTTTGACTGTAACAAATAAATACAATTGAAGTGTCTGTTTGTATTTTCATAATATATATTTTTTTCAACAGAATGCATATGAAAATATATACGGCACTTATAAAAAAACTTTTTTAAATTTTTGTCTGTGTCTGTTTGTTCCAGTCTGTGTTCAAGTTAATGTCCGAAACGGCTTGACGGGACTTTTAGTGGCAGATAGCTGATTTTATAAGGTCTAACTTAAGCTATTTAATATTAAATAATTTGGGTTCCGTGCAAAAAAATTAATAACCCTTGAAATTGTTAACAAAATCCGATTCAAAAAGTGTAGTAATATTTTGTATAATAATTTCATTCGAACTGGGGTCACGGGGGACAGCTAGTTTAAACATAAAATGAATTCTTTTAGCATGTTAACAGCAGGATGTAAATATAATTAAAAAATAGTAAAACTAGTGACATTACATAAATGAAGGATAAAACGGTAATTTTGCATCGATTATTATTATGTATTATGATTTATTTAATGATCGATTAATATGGAAATGAACTGGAATTAACTGTTAATATTGAGTACATTAGACATTGAGGGTTATGGTGACTGTTGGTGGAGGTTGAAGGTGTCTAGTATACATTAGTACTGATTATAACTTTGATAAGTTTTCATTCTGTTATTTTAAGGCTCCGTGTTCAATTATTTTTCTCTAAAAGGGTTAGATAGATCCAAAATAGAGGTGTACCTATGGTGCAAATACATTTCGCCAGTTATTTATACCTAAGTCCCATGCATATCGACGGCGCGTTCGTGTTCCACGTGCGCCTCAAAGAGAGTCAGCAATAGGGAAGGGGTCCGAAAGGGCCGAAGCCTGCCGGGGCTGCGGGACTATTCTCAAGAGATACCGTGCCCCGGAACACAAAGGCCGATGAAGGAACATGGATGAGTTTTAGTCAGTAAAAGTCTGACACTCCCTCCTGCTCCGCCCAGAGCGAGAGGGAGTGCCATACGAAAAAAAAAGGCTGCTTCTCAAAATTGCACATGGATATACCCAATAACACTGTGCCCGGCTCCTGCACAGCAGTAGCACTTGCGACAATTAGCTCAACGAGATAGTCGTGTTCAATGTAAAACAGAAAATGAAACAAAGGTGTTGCATTACACACGACTGTCCAAAAACATGGGTGTTATTAGGTAATATTTGTTAATCTACACCAGAGGTTCACAAAGTTCTTTTCTGGAAGACCACTTTCAAAATTTTCTGGTTTCGGTGGAAAAATGAAAAAAAAAACAAAAATGCAGCAGGGGTGCAGGGTAAGACCGTGGTCCAAAAAAGAAAAGCAAGAAATTTGCAATCTTATTTTTTCGCGCATTTAAATGCTTTCGAAATGCTTTTTTTAAAGTCTCAATACGACCTTTTTCACGAAAATACAACCTGTCATCACCGGAACATTTGTTTTTCTTTACTTTTTCGAGTAGCTTATTATCTGCTTACATAGATAGATAAAGCCAAGCCAACATTTTTGTTCTTTAGTATCGAAACCAGCCAACCAAGTCTCGGAACCTATCCTTCTGCAGCGAGGTGTGAGATAGGGAGAGAGCTAGGCATCAACGTCAATGGCGAGTACATCACTCACCTTTGGTTTGCCGACGATATAGTGGTCATGGCTGAGACCATAGAGGACCTCGGTACAATGCTCAATGACCTCAGTAGAGCTTCCGAAAGAGTCGGTCTTAAAATTAACATGGACTATAATATACATGGATTATATTGTATGTTTGTAGTTTAGTTTATAAAATTAATAAATTTAAGTAACCGCTTGTAATGTTAATGCACATTCATAAGTGTATCCTCTTCTGCAAATCTCGCTTTCAAAATTAGGTTTGCTGTAAGAAAACCCAATTCTGGGTTAAGCTCGCCTTTGTACTTAAGCCATATTATTGCAATTTATATGTATATTTGTTTTTTGTTTGTGTGCAATAAAGAATAAGAATAAGAATGGACAAAACCAAGGTCATGTTGAATGCCCATGTAACACCCACTCCTATCAAGATCGGAGACACTACACTCGAAGCTGTAGACGATTATGTGTACCTGGGACAAACGGTCCTGTTAGGTAGGTCTAACTTCGAGAAAGAGGTCAATCGTCGAATCCGATTCGGCTGGGCAGCGTTCGGGAAGCTGAGCGGTATCTTCTTGTCCAACTTACCGCAGTGTCTCAAGACGAAAGTCTATGACCAGTGTGTGTTGCCAGTGATTACATACGGCAGCGAAACGACCTATTGACGACCCGAATGGCGCAGCGGTAGTGAGGCTGCCTTGCAATTCAATTCAATTCAATCATTTATTGCATCAAATATGGTAGGTACATGAAGTTCTTATTTAAAATATTTTGTAACACACATTTGGCCAATATATAGCATGCAATAGTACAGGGTTTTACACTTGAGATATTTATTATTATGTAACTAAATTTTTCAGTTTATGTCTACTTTACAGTTAAATATGTCTGTGCTTAATAGTATAAAATTTACAGGGACACTTTTGAAAGAACTCATCTATCGAATAAAAACACTCTTCCAACAACCACGTCCGCAACGCAACACAAAACTTATTGAAGGGTAATTGGGTAATTGACCTAGGTAAAGCATTATAAATTAGGGGAGCCATATAAACGCAGCTCCGCCGAAAAAGTTCTAGCTTTGGAACAGGCATTTCAAAATCTAAATGTGTAGGTTTCCTTTTATTTGTGTTATCTTTCCGTTCAAACAGTTCAAGATTGGACCTCACAAACCTGGCAACTTCGTAAATATGGGACCGTCAGCAGATTGTGCGACTTGAACATAGACTTACATGAGTCAGACCACTGCATTTTGAATATTGCACGAATACACTTCTTTTGGGCGATGAAGATCTTCGCTATTTCGGAAGAGTTTCCCCACACAACTATACCGTATCGTATTACTGAGCAGACGTACGCGTGATACACCATTATGGCGGTACGCAAAGAGGTAATAACTTTTATAACACATTTGCTCGTAAAGGGTCTCTTATTTCACCAATTTCAATATCGTAATGTATCTCATTACGTACTAGTGCTGTAAAGTAAAATGCACGGTTTATACTTTTTTAAATCTTAGCAAAGAGTTTTTATGTCAGAAAAGTGGTCAACATTTTATGAATAAAATTAACTTCGGGAGATGAAATATAATAAATAAACATTTAATTCTTTAATTTAATTCATTTTGACAATAAACTACAACCATTTATCTGTAACAAAAACACAAAAATATTAATTTACTTTATTAGTAATACTGGCTGTTTTTTGTGTCTTTGGCTTAAAAAAAAGCGCTGATTCGCGCGCCTCGCTAATTTGTAAACAAGTAAAAATTATTCCGCGCGCTTTTTCTTTTCACTGTATTGTTTTTATTTGTTTTACTTATTTCCTTGCAAATATGTTATAAAACGTCGTATGACATACGTGCGCTTTGATAATTACAGCCTCTGCTTCTTTATCGCCCTCGCCTGCGGCTCGGGCTAGTAATATCGCCTCGGCTGTAATTTTAAACTTACCGCACTTATATCATAATGTACTATAATTCTTTTCAAAGCAAATACGAATTGATTGTTTTTTTTTTTTAATTATTTCGATGTGATTCTTCCAAGTGAAATGCTCATCAAGTGTTACACCAAGGAACTTTGCATTACGTACCTGTTCTATATTATTATTGTTAAGTGCAACATTAAGGCGTACACGCTTACTTTTAAATGTTTTGCAATGAAGCAGATGCGTTCTTAGGGTTCCGGGTTCGAATCCCGGTAGGAGCAAAGGTTTGTGTGATGAGCATGGATTTGTTTCCGAGTACAATGGATGTTTATATGTATAATAAGTATGTATTTACAAACAAAAAGTATATTTGTAGTATATCAACTATCTGGTGTCCACGACACAAGCCTCGTTGCTTAGTGTGGCACTAGGTGGTGCTGTGTGTAATGTCCAGCGATATTTATTTATTTAAATGTGGTCGCTCACAATGGGCCTTATCAGAAGACTTAAAGTCACCCAAAGGGCAATGGAGAGGGCTATGCTCGGAATTACCTTGCGTAATCGAATCAGAAAAGAAGACATCCGCGTGAGAACCAAGGTCACCGACGTAGCCCGAAGAATTGCCAAACTTAAGTGGCAGTGGGCAGGGCACATTGCTAGCAGAACGGATGGCCGATGGGGCCGAAAAGTTCTGGAGTGGCGACCGCGAACCGGATGACGATGCGTTAGAAGACCTCTATCTAGGTGGTCCGATGACCTGGTGAAGGTTGCGGGAATCCGTTGGATGCGAGTCGCACGGGACCGGTCAATGTGGCGACACTTGGGGGAGGCCTATGTCCAGCAGTGGACGTCTTTCGGCTGAAATGATGATGATCGAAACCAGATAAATTTTCGTGGACGGGTTACAACTTGTGAACCCTCATTTTTTTCAAAAAAATGCCCAGGAATTCACGGGAAACCCGTAGGGGGTCTACCCCCGACGGGTTTACTGTGGATTCCGGGGGTCCACCTGGACTACTTTGGGAGTCACTGATCTATACTAATATTGTATGTAAAAAGGGAAAGTTTGTAAGGTTGTAGGGGGTAATCTCCGGATGTAGTGAAACGATTTTAAATATTCTTTTACCAATTGAAAACCACGTTATTTGTGAGTGTCATAAGCTTCTTTTTTACTAGAAAAATTAAATACGGGCCAGAGGCGGTGGGACATAAAATGATCACGGTAACATTAAGGTTATGTACATGATATCAAGTTGTTGCCTAGTTTAAGTGTCGCAGTTCTTGTTCTAAAGTAGGTAGTTAGCTGATTTAGGAATAATTATATTCGCTTTAGATAAGATTAGATCAATTAACTGCAAATGATTTAATTTCCAATCTTATGCGGTTTAGTGGCAAATTGTGACCCAAAAGCAGGATAAGCTGGTAATTCTCAGTACCTAAGTATTTAATTATTATACCTAATGCGAATATTAAAGTGCTAAAGTACTTATAATTAATTAAGTATTTTGCAATGAGCTTAGTCCCAGAATTGGCTACTAAATCATCATCTGCCTAGCCTTTTCCCAAGTATGTTGGGGTCGGCTTCCAGTCTAACTGAATGCAGCTTAATACCAGTATTTTACATTGAGCGACTGCCTATCTGACCTCCACAACCCAATTAGTACTGGGTAATACGAAACCCCTTGGTAAGACTGGTTGTCAGATTTTTTGGGCCACTGACTACCTGTTACGACTGCCAAAGATCTATTAATGACAGCCGGGATCAACAGCTTAACGTGCTTTCCGAGGCACGAAGGAAACTCGGTATGTAATGGGTGGTCACCCATCTACAGACCAACCTCGGCAAGCACGGCTTAACCTAAAGATCGACCCGTGCGGCTGTAATTATTTAGCCACGAGCTCCTCAAATTGGCTAATAAATAATTTTGGAAAATGTCAAGAAAAGTGTTGAGTATGAATGTGTTTGTTTTCCTTCACCGTTTTGAGAGCAGTGGTGATGAAATAAATTACACAAAGTAATGCGCCTGTCTGGGTTCGAACCCACGACTTACTGTTCGTAAGTCAGGGCCACCACCACTGGGCCACCGCTGCTCTCAAGTATGAAAAACACAATGCGCCGAACCATAATCAATTGAGATGAGGGCAGGAAAAGTGTGATAAAGCTAAATTTTGCCAAAAACTGAACTGAACTGAAACTGAATTACTAAATTATCAAAATTATGTTTTAGTATTGTTCATTTTCGTAATTTTTCCGTTAGTCGACTATTTTTCCAGTAGAAATAGGTACCTACAGTCTTTACTATTTAAATTATCATGGTGCGCGTTTAATTGTGTGTTTATGATGACATTATGATAGGTGCAAGATATCAGGCCCCGCCATTTATATGCTAAATACATCAAACTGTGGCACTCCTGTCAACGCGTTCCTACTGGCCTTTAGCTCAGTAATTATGTCTGATTTATCTCACGATCGCATAAACTCGTGGAATGTCAGTTTTAGTAGGTGTTTTACATTTTAGAATAAGGATATTGACTTGATTTACCTACTTATGTGTCATAATTCATAAGCGAGCTGTTAACAGATTATGTTGAAGGTTTGTTTCATCATCATCATCACTTCAGCCGAAAGACGTCCACAGCTGGACATAGGCTTCCCCCAAGTGTCGCCACATTGACCGGTCCCGTGCGACTCGCATCCAGCGGATTCCGGCAACCTTCTCCAGGTTATCGGTCCACCTAGTGGGAGGCCTTCCAACGCAACGTCTTCCTGTTCGCGTTCGCCACTTCAGAACTTTTCGGCCCCATCGGCCTTCCGTCCTGCAAGCAATGTGCCTTGCCCACTGCCACTTAAGTTTGGCAATTTTTCGGGCTACGTCGGTAACCTTCTCTTGCGGATGTCTTCATTTCTGATTCGATCGAAGGTTTGTGTGCTTAATACTATTTCCTAATAATAATCCAGGATGCATGATTCATTTTTCTTACAGTCTTCTATTTTCGATCTATTTCAGAAGAAGGTGACTCATTTTTTATTCCACTAAGGAGCTTATTTACTGTTATCCAGCAAACCGATTCGTAGTATGATGCTAATAATACCTATACAAGGTGTAACATTATAAACGCAAGAAAGACCTCTTGTGGATGTGTCGGACCATGAAACTAACAACTTTTTCACTTCTCATGCTCTAAAAGTACGCCAATATAGTCCTACGAAGCGGGACTAAAGTGACCACTTTAGTCCCTAGGGAGTAAAAGTAATTCGTTTTTTAATTTCCTTCATGTGGCATAGACAAACTCAAACAGCCAGTACCTAAATATACTATTATCTGTGGAGTGTGGACCATCTTCATTGCGAAAATGTTGAGAGTTTTAGTTCCATGGTTTTTCCGCAAGGGAAGGTGGCGCTATGTGTTTTTAGTATATTTTATAACGAGGGACTAAACGAAGCCATAATATACCAGAGGTGGTTTGACTCCCGAGCTTGCGAGGGAGTCAATGAAACCGAGGGTATATTAAGTTGGCGTTTAGTCTCGAGGTGCAAACTGTACTTTTCACTTTGAGTGCGAGAAAAATAGTCAATTTAGTACAAAAACATTAATTATTCCTCCAGTCCATAGAACTTTCGTAGGTTTTTAGGTAAATCTTCCGCGTTTTTGGCGGCAAAAGATTATCTATTATGTCTTTTGCTCTTTGCTCGACGTCAAACTCTTTACTGTCACTGGACATTCCTAATAAATTTATATAAAACCGAACAAATTTACACTCGACAAAAATTCAGAAATTTTCGCGGTCAGTTTTTTCTTCTAAACCAGTCACAGATTAAGAATTTAAAACGCATGGCGCCACCTTCCTTGCGGAAAAACCATGGAACTAAAACTCTCAACATTTTCGCAATGAAGATGGTCCACACTCCACAGATAATAGTAGTATATTAACTGGCTGTTTGAGTTTGTCTATGTCACATGAAGGAATTTAAAAAACGAATTACTTTTTACTCCCTAGGGACTAAAGTGGTCACTTTACTCCCGCTGCGTAGGGCTATATTGGCGTACTTTTAGAGCATGAGAAGTGAAAAAATTATTTTCACTTCACTAAAGCAACCACTTTAGTCCCTAGGGAGTAAAAAGTAATTAGTTTTTTAATTTCAAATATACTACTATTATCTGTGGAGTGTGGACCATCTTCATTGCGAAAATGTTGAGAGTTTTAGTTCCATGGTTTTTCCGCAAGGAAGGTGGCGCCATGTGTTTTAATTTTTTTTATCTGTGACTGGTTTAGAAGAAAAAACTGACCGCGAAAATATCAGAACTATTGTCGAGTGTTAATTTGTTCGGTTTTATATAAATTTATTAAGAATGTCCAGTGACAGTGAAGAGTTTGACGTCGAGCAAAGAGCAAAAGACATAAAAGATAATCTTTTGCCGCCAAAAACGCGGAAGATTTACCTAAAAACTTACGAAAGTTCTATGGACTGGAGGAATAATAAATGTTTTTGTACTAAATTGACTATTTTTCTCGCACTCAAAGTGAAAAGTACAGTTTGCACCTCGAGACTAAACGCCAACTTAATATACCCTCGGTTTCATTGACTCCCTCGCACGCTCGGGAGTCAAACCGTAACAGTATATTATGGCTTCGTTTAGTCCCTCGATATAAAATATACTATAATCTGTGACTGTTTTAGAAGAAAAAACTGACCGCGAAAATTTCATAATTTTTGTTGAGTGTAAATTTGTTTAGATTTAAATAAATTTCAATTTGCAAAAGACAAAATGTTTGTTTTCCGGATAGATTTGTTTAAATCTAAATCTTTTCTATGTATTTTCTTTTCGGACAGGGGGGTGAAAGTGCACCCCCTCGCACCCTGCTGCCGGCGCCCATAAGTTCAATATGTAGGCACATGAGTGTACGTAAGTTCTAACCGAAAGTGCAGAAGCCGCATGTTAGCAGAGACTATACATACAGAAGCTCTACGTTTTCATGACCAGACGTATTACATATTGGCGTCTACAATATCTTATTGACTTTGAACCCGTCTCATCACTGAATTAATTGCGCAAATATCTCAGTACTGTCGAATCGTCGATCAATCGAAGTCGATGACACGCTATTACTTCAACCTCAGAAGAACATTATCGTCCTAACCGCCTATTTATAAAGGCAAGTAATACGATCTCGGACAATTGAAACGTATCAAGGCTTCTCTTCAATTACGTGTTGACTGACAGAGGGCGGAGGTTAACAGCCAATGAGCCCTTCACATCGGTGCGTTGATTAAATGAGTGGCAAATACTTTCCACTCGCCTGATGCAACCAAGTATGGTTGACGTCAGACACAATGAGCAGGTTGCCTAATGAATGGCGCAGCAGGATGCCACGGAGTGGCGATGGCGCTTCGTTGTATTTTTCTAGAAAAATCAAGCTTGCTGTTATCGAACGCAATTAATTCTGCGAAGCTCGTGTGTTGGTGTATACATTGTTATTTGCATTTGCTTAGACTTGAAGCCGACCATTGTTGGGGAAAGTTTAGATACATGATCCCATAAGGTTTCATCTGCCATTTTTTTTTTCCCTTTGGTCAACCAAAATCGTCATTGCTGCGTTTGCCAAATTCAAAGAAAGAGTAGGGGCGAGCTCCATAAAGAAAATTGGTAAGAAACGGACTGACATGTGAAAATGCTTTTTGGAATAATAACGTGAGTAAACAGAAAATCAGAAATGAACGTCGATATGTTACTAAAACATTCTTTTCTTGTGCATTCGAGTAGAAAAAGAGGCTTCGAATACTTGGGAACAATTTCCGTGACTGTGTGGGCATCCAGCCAGTTTCGTACTTTTTGCTTTTTAATTTATTTTCCCCTCGTGAATACATTACGTTCAGCTTACTGCTGAACTTTCTGAGCGCAATTGTGTATTTTAGCGACATATCATACTCTGTCATACTTTTAGCTAAATTATTATCAATTGAGAAAGTTTTATTTCTTCCTTTGTTGCTCCTCTTAGTTGAATTCGAAGTTATTTTGAAAATAACGGTGATTGCAAGTTGTTATTTATGAATATGAAGTGCGAAGTTTTAAAGGAAAATTATCGGTATAACTATACGTTTAAAAACATAAATATGAGCACGTAGTAACTTCAGCACTAGTGAGTCTCGCATAGTTCGGCGTCTCCGGTGTACACGCTGTCATTAGGGATCCGCCTACCCGTGCAGTTTATATCTTTTGTAGTAAAAACTCATATAATACGAGATACATCTCAAGAAACTCATTGGCATTCAACACTCGTATTTAGTTATAAAAAAATAATTTCTGATGCTGCAGATCTTTCCGTCTCAACTCGCCGCCTCCGCCCTAGGGTTGCCAAGCTACTGACCCAAAACATCCCAATGAAAAACGTCGAAAACTTTTTGAATAAATTTTACTATACAGCCTCTTTAAAAATCCTATAACCTACTTTTGCTAAAACTACCCCTAGTTTTGTTTGCGACCGGAATGTGCGACCCAGTTTCTTTGTGTTATTCTTATTGTTTGTAAAATTCATCACTGGAACTTAAATAAGTTTTGTTCAGAGCAAGTGGACGAAAAGTTCTAGTTGCCAAATAATACACGCACAATGGCTTTAATAAAATGCTGTGTAAGATAATGGTGCGTAACTACGTTATGAATCTTTGTGTTGCGTAAATAATTCATTCTTTATTCTGTGAATTCTTCTTCATGTGCTTTTACAGCGATTGGTAGGTACTTTTTAGCAAATAAAATGGAATACGCTTACAGTTTTCAGATTACAATGAATCAGCTCGACTGGTTATTAAGTTAGGTGCGCCTATAACTGGTACAGGTGTTAGTGCATTCATTTAGCAGAGTTACAGATCACGTAATTCATACAACAGTAAACGAATATAATAGAAAACAGAAGCTTCTAATTCTATAGCTAGCCATAGATTTGCCACCCTCTCTTCAGAACCTTGGATATGTTTTAATAGGCAGGCGACAGACATAGTGTGCACAAAAACCCTCCGGCGCCTTGAAGGCTTCGTCATTAAGAAAACAGACCACATGAAATGAATGAGCAGAGGGGCGCCCACGCAATGAACGTACAATGAGACAAAAGCTCTTAAATGGCGTCTGTATAGGCACTTATGGCATTGTGCCGTGTTTGCTTATATGAACACTTCGAGTGGATTTAACTCGCAATTAATTATGACTTTAGGTACAAATAGTGTTATGTTTATTGTGTAAGTCGGCAAGCAAGGTAAGCTGACAGTTTGTTTTGATTCAGGGGAATGGTTTTGTTTTGTACATTTCTATTTTCAATTGGTCTGTCATCGTCATCATTTCTGAATTACCCACTGTTGGGTATAGGCCTTTTTTTTCTTCTGCCATACTTCTCAGTTCTGTGCGTCCCTCATCCATCTGTTTTTCGCTACTTTGACGATATCGCAAACTCAACTGAAAACTGGCCTGTATAGTTAGAATAATACTAATTTGGTTGTGGAGGTCAGATAAGCAGTCACTCCCATTGAAATATTGATATACAGCTACATCCGGTTAGATCCCAACAAAGTTAGGAAAAGGCTGATCAGATGATGATGAATATGGGTATCAAATTAACTTACTCCTCGGATTGTGTTATCTCAGTGTGGTCCAAAGATTGATTCTGTGTTTCCCTCAGGCTTTTCCCCTCGCTATCACTAATCATTTGTTTCTTGCAATTTCATTAGCAAGACGAGGTAGCTACCAAAAAACCAAGGATTTTTCCTAGTTCGTTCAAAACGGATTATGACATCACCAGGTTAATTAGGTACAGTGTCTCTTGATAAAAGGTAACAGTAGACGTTGACCCATATAAAGGCTATTAGCCTGCTTAAGGATGATAGGTACGCTTCTGTGGCTTACAGCACTGATTATTTTAAACCTACAATGAGTGTATATGAAGTAATGATACATAATATGTAATGTGGTATTTCTTTCAAGAGTGGTCTTTCTTATATTGCGTATAAAGATTTCTTGTTCTAGCAGACAATATGTCTGCAAACCAACTATCTCTGTGGGATTATCCTAACTACATTCGTGAAACATATTTTCTTTGGGCGGGAAAGCTCTTCAAGGTTCGAGCTTAATCAATATTTATTTCAGAGCCGTTGAGTGTGCTGCCTTGTGGTGGTTTTAT
Source organism: Xestia rhomboidea (assembly GCA_963853795.1). Lineage (NCBI taxonomy): Eukaryota > Metazoa > Arthropoda > Insecta > Lepidoptera > Noctuidae > Xestia > Xestia rhomboidea. Next base: position 12,772,433 of record OY970767.1, on the reverse strand, counting down.
GACTGACTGTATGGCCTTAACTTACAAAAGTAATAGAATGTGCAAAAACATAATATCAATTAAATCTAAATCAAACCGGGCACAGTTGGCCACCACTTATGATTTAAATGAAATAATAATGAAGGCGGTATTATATCTAATTGAAGTTTACCGCGAATAGGTTATTAGATATTCAGAGGCAGTAGGATTTAATATCTTCGAAGTGGTCGTTTTAATTGATGCAATTAGGGGGCAGTTAGCGTTCCCGTGGTGCGCGGGCGCGGGTGTCGGGCGCTGACACGTACGGGCCCCGCGAGCGGCGCGCGCGCACGTCCCCCACATGCGAACTGAATAACTTAATGAAAATAACATAAAAATACTCTTTTTATTACCACGTTTAATGTAAGTGGTTGACTTCGTGAGCTATCGAGTCAAGATGTGATGTCGCGAGTTCTAATTTCGGCATTATCTTTGGGAGAAAACAACGACAAAAATCGCACTTCAATAACACAAAATGAGTAACAATACCTATACATAAGTATCGGTACATTAGTTAATTATTCATCCTCTACGTCAAACTAAGTGCGATCACCCTATTTTTTTTCGGATGGGAAATCATCAAATGACTCTTGACAAATGACGCTCTGGGCGGAGCAGGAGGGAGTGTCAGACTTTTACTGACCATGACCATGTTCCTTCATCGCCCTTTGTGTTCCGGGGCCACGGTATCTCTTTCAAATAGTCCCGCAGTCCCGGCAGGCATCGGCCCTTGCGGACCCCTTCCCTTTTGCTGACTCTCTTTGAGGCGCGCGTGGAACACGAACGCGCCGTCGACACGGCCTGTCGTCATGAGACGGACGGACGGCAAGCTGCCCATAGCTCACCGTCCACAGGACCGCGCCTACGGTGGCCGGGGGCCCCCGACTCCCGGTGCGTCTCCCGCGGCGGCTGGGACGTGAGGTTCTCTCCCTCTCACGTTCCGCCACCTCCTTCGCTGGCATGACTGCATCGCAGAAGCAGTGCGATCACCCCTCAATCCCAAATCGCAGATTATCTGCAAGCTGGTATCGTGATGATGAATTGAGCCTGATGGATCGAAGTAAATGTTAATATAACAATAAATCTCAAGATAAACCATTGGCCTTCGGGGTTTCCGATTTAATCACAAAAATGTGTAAAATGATAAGGTGGACTCATTTCATTTAAATTAATGATACGACTTAATTAAATAACCTTGTGTGTTATCTATCATTTGTCACTTTCTTTCAATAATTCAATACACCTAACTTAAGGCATTCAACAATGGCTAACTCTAGTTTATATATCAATAAGTTTCGATTTACTGAGATTTTTAAATCCTAAAGTGAAGTTTGTGCCCAGCACTGTAATAAACGGTGATCAAAACTAGATACTGTAGAGTAGTACCTACCTAGCTATGCCTGTTCACATCGTATTGCACAGTCATAGTCAAGAAATACGTATTTAAAAACTTACTTATTGATGTTTGATGCATTTCAAAAGTTTTTTAAACGTTAAAACGTGGTCTCGCTTGCAAACCTCCTCATTATTATTTTTAATGAAAGCCTCGTCAAACAAATAGTATTCATTCTGTCCCGTTATTATATAACACACCCTTATCCACAATACGATACTAACTAACCAGCTGACAGACAATATATTTTCCCAAACCAGCGAAAACATTCCCCAAATTACTTCAGTAAAAGCCGCTTCATAAATAAAAGAAATTGTCTGAATACCTACTGTAATGAGTTATCTAAAAGTCATGCAGAATAATCTATTGGATTACTGCCAAGCAAAAATTGAGCTTGGCCAATCACAGCAATATATTATATTTTATGATGCTGTACAACTTAATCATATTAGATTAAAGGAGACTTTATTAGATGCCCTTCACACACAAGATTCATGAGACTCATGAAAAGAGTTTTTGCGTGAGTCTATAGACACTAATCAACTGCTATGTGGGTTAAGTTAACTCTTGAATTTATGTCATATTAGTTGGTTTATCTGTGTCAAATTTCGCATAAACAATTTATCGCGAATAAACTCTAGTCAGAAGCTCGGTGCGTGTTATCAACGATATTCGTGATACTGATACGTAGTCCAGCGTCTATGATGGTTAGTGTCTACTTCGGTAATTACGAAACAAAGAGGGACACAAATTTATGTCTTCTTCAAGTTCGTTGGGACAACCGCTGGTACATTGCCAAAGGTTATTGTTCAAAAAGGCAAATAATGAAATAAGTTTATTAGTATAGAGATGGTTTGAAGTGTAGAGTTTTCTTTTTTTAAGAACTCATAATTTTATCGGTGAATCTTATGTGTCATACGAATTGGCTTCCTTTTCCACGTGTTTCGGTCTTGAAAGTATTTAGATTTCAATAATACATCCTCACGAATAGTGGTATCAGCCCTGCTACCAACAAATACTACACGTAGGTACCATTCAAACAATTTTTAATAAAAAAAATAAAAACGAAAAAAAAAAGCCCACCCTCGCCCCACTAGTGTGGACACGGGCGTACAGTCAACGGGAATCACCATAAAAATTAATAAAAAAAAACTTTTCTACTTGACTATACAAATCACAAAATTGGTCAACGGGATCAGTTGACCAATTCAAAAATGCATTAGGTCGACTGATCCCGCGGGATCCGCCCGTGCGGGATCAGTTTACTAAAGAGCCGCAAATCAATGATCTGATACATGGATAAGGTGGACCTTACAACATCCGACCTAATCATCCTGCAATCCAAACCGCGTTTCAACATCCACATACCAGTATACTCGTACTGCACCTTCTATCATAAAACGTTTAGGCTACGTGCAAGCAATAAACAAAATTAGGTTACGTTTAGGCAATAAACGTGGACATAAGCACTAACTAACCTAATAGTGTCGTATCTGATAGATAACGCATGCGCCGAGAACACCGTCCCTAAATAATAATTGAGATTCATTGAGTAAGTGGAACAAGCCCGCAGACTGTGCGCACTATGTTCTGTGGTCTAGTGTACTGTAGGTAATGATAACCTCATTATTATCCTATTATAATTTTGTTATTTGCTCCCAATGTAATTTTCCGTTAGATTAGAACTGTTTGTTATGTAATAATTAGTTGTAATTCGGTGAGCTTTTGCGGTCATGATTTTGTCGTTTGAATTGTTTTACTCTAATTAGAGTTGAGCGGAAGATTAGTGTCTACAAAGTTATTTAATATAGTGTCCGAAAATATAATCTCTTATTCATACTTTTTACATACGCATACCTGTATAAATGTCCATTCAAACACACACCTGAAAATAAACGGCCTTTTCCTATGACAATGCAAAAACATTTCTTAACACGCAATTAGATGTCGTTTCAAGATGGCCAGTCATCATCCGTCAACTAGCGCCTGCGTATTACTAACCACACTCTATTTGCATGATACATTGTAAGTTTTTTATTGCGCGCAGATGGAAAATGATTCATGAAACACTCCACTTTTGTTCATCACAAAATACTGTGGTTTCCGCTCCAAAGTGGATATTTTTCTATTTCCTGAATCCAGACGTCGCGACGTGTAACTGAGTCATTGCTTCTGTTTTATTTCCAAACTATTTATAATTTTCGATAGTGACTATTCAGTTTTCTCAGAAAAACAATTAAAGGGTTTTGTTTTTTAGCGATGGTTACATTTTTTAATCTATAACATCATCAACATTAATCTTATTTTTGACTAACTGTTGCTCGCGACCTTCGTTCGCATGACATTTTTAAAATAAAAAGTTTCCCTTTTTGAATCGGATTTTGTTAACAATTTCAAGGGTTTTAATTTTTTAGCACGGAACCCTAATTAATTTCTTAAAGTAAAAGTTTAAGTTAGACCTTATAACATCTACAGCTATCCGCCAGTAGAAGTCCCAGCAGTCGGTCCAGCCGTTTCGGAGATTAGCCAGAACAGACAGACAGACAAAAAATCGTGTTTTTGTTATAAGTGCCGTATATAATTATTTTCATACAAATTCAGTAAAAAGCTGTTATTTTGATATTACAAACATACACTTTAATTTTATTTATTTGTATAGATTGGGACTCGGATCATTTTTAAATGTCGTAAATATTTCCAAGATTTTCTTTTGTCGCAATATGTAAAGGAAAACAAATTAATGCTGTCACATTGAACTTAATAACTGCTCAACTTGACAAGTTTTATAATAATATAGGAAGCTACGATGTTTCTTGTATATCCTAACGCCTCGTCATCGTTAAACTAGTTCTTTGTTTACAATAAAGCCATGAAGATGTGAGTGACTGTAATTGATGTACCGGGTATGACCTAGGCTCATTTCTATCATAAATTTTAGGTTGGGGCTATATTACACTTTTGCAAGTTCTCTCTGAAATATTAAAGCAGCCATACGGTCAATTTAGAGAAATGAAACATCTTCGGTTTAGACCATTTTCTTGCAACAACTCGCATTGAGTACCAAGGAGGACTTTCCAACATGTCCTGACTAGTCATGACTAAAAGTAAATCGCAAACGCAGTCATAATTTCAAACAAAGCCCGTCTATAATCACGTCTGGAAGCCAACAGGTGATGTAATTGCGGCACCGGGTAGCAACACATGGGTTACCCGTTGTTATTAGGCATTTTGTATGTGAGACGCGCGCTAAATTGCCGTGTTATAGCCGCGTTGAAGGACAGTCGACAAAAGAGACTGCTGAATGCTGCCAGCAAACTTCAACTACCTCTTGACTCATTATGTGCGTGGGCTGACTAGTCAAAACTTTATAAACGATCTCCTTCGTTTAAAAAGTGGTTCTACAAGCATAACAATGAATACCAGTTCCGTAGCGCAATTTCTTGCCTGCATACCTATCTCTTTTGTTGCCTGTACATGCAGCAGGTCATGTATAAGTACATGTATCGGACAATCTGACCGTGAGCACCTCTGGACGCACCTGCGAGCGCTTTGTTTAGTCTGTACCTATGTATATTTGAGCCAGGTTCCTTATGAGCTTTATAGCTAAACGGACGTGTACGAACATTATCAGCGTGATTCTAGGTCTTGCTGCTAAATTTTCATCTACACGTAAGTAAGTAAATAGGGTGCAGAGTTTGATAATTCATAGTTACTTCGCACAATCATTGAGAATAGCAGTACCTAATTTTCTGATTTTAAGAGTATTTTTCTTCCATTAGAAAACACGGAAATGGAAAATTCGTTTATGGTTACCCTTTCGTTTGCAGCAGCCACTAAAATATTAAGAGTAGAGTACTAGAAACTAACTACGGCCCGTATCTAGAATACTGACTAGTTGTAGTAACATTTAATTGGATTGACAGCTGACCTCAAAATTATTGAGTGACCAACATGTTACCCTAGTTTGTGCGGGAAAGTCCGAAATTCTACGTGATCGCATAACAAACGACCAGACATTTGAACCATTGTCCACTACCGGACATCAAATAACTATTTGCATGTTTATGCAAATATGGGACTGTTTGGCTCCAGTGATGGATTGCTATTTAAAAGTCTTCCAGGTAAGCCATATCGAGGCTTTATCCGCTAGAAAGAAACTAAGTTAACATTCCTTCACGCGTCGCACAAAAACCGCGTACCTACAGATTGATTGATACGATAGTCACAATTAAAATGTATACAATAATTTATAAGCTGTTGTATTGGACGAGAAATGTCTCGTGCACCGGACAGTTGTTAGTGGTTGATGTATTAGCATAAACGTTCTTTATAAGAAGCCGACGGCGCTGGCGCCGCGTCGCGCCGATCATATTAGATAGAACACAGGAAATTACACAGCTAGCTCAGATACCGTGTTTAAACAACTATTTGCCCGATAATTGTGCTCGTTTACCTATTCGAGCTATTTTAACTGAGCATATTTTTATACGCTACCTATTATTATTTGTTTATTTTGCGTCGCGTGAATTATTAATAAGCAGGTAAGATATGATTGCTCTCAAGGTGTATATTTTCAAAGGTAATTGCTTGTATTGTATAAGTGGTAATTCGTTACTTTGTTTAAATCATTGTAGTGTGGTTTGCTCGTTATGTGTTATTATTGATCGATTTACACAATTTAACCGGGATTCGTTAGGTATGAACAATGGTAATTTACTGAACGAGTCGGCACTGGCATGTGTTGGCCGGTGGTTATTAGTGGCGCCATTATTAGTTTACTATAGTAAATCACATAGATCGATAATGTGGGATAATGATCTGCGTCGTACAAGGATCGAGTGTGAATTGAGAAACCGCAAGCTTCGCGTAGCGTGCATGTGTAGTCTGATGACGTTATATAATATGTTTGTACATATTACATACATACTTAATTTATGTCTGTAGGTTATCATATCTCCTTCGTAGATTGAACATTGCTCCACATGGTGAGAACCGTGAAATCAGATTTAGAAACACTATATACCTACATGTTAACCGATATTTATTTTAATATTGTTTAAATTAAAATATAAACTCTTTAGTGTCAATGTAGGACTTAATCCTTAAATATTGTCCTGTGAAGTGCTACAGCTTTATTTTCTTCAAAATATTTTAAAGCCGAAATGTGAAGTCTCAACTGTTTTATTCCTAATTAAAACTGACTTCGTATACATTCGCACATGAGATTAGTGTTGCGCCCACAAAGTCCACAAATACGTAAGTAGATACGTATTTCCTTTCGCAGCAGATTAGTAAATTAATCAAATGTTTGCCGTCCATTACGTAGCCAAGCAACGTAAACACAAGATCTAGAATACGGAGTCTCCGGACGTAGGTGTTACGTAGGGATGTTTTCGAATTCGTGACGTTACCCTATATGGATTGCTACGAATGATTATAAATTATCACATTGTTAACATTGGCTACGGAATACGTAGGGATCAATGTTTACGTAAGGCTATTATGACGTTTCCATATTTGGATTCGAGATGTGTGATCGTCATGCGCCTTGCCTTCCGTGTGTTAGGTTGAGATCTACTACAGACGTAGGTATTACGTGGGGATGTTTTCGATTTCATGACGATACCCTATATGGAGTGATCTTATTTATTACGTAAGGGTTTATAGGTAAATGTATTTGAGAAATAACTGTAACACATCGAATAATGAGTTTACTACAGTAATCATCATGTGCCTACACTTTTTTCAACTGTGTTGGGTTAATTTCGGACGTAGGCAGGTATAAGGTTTATTATATGATTTTTTTTAGTTAGCTCGTATTGTCCCACTCCTGAGCAAAGGCCTCCCCCCATTCTTGCTCGCGATGGTGTGCTTCTTCTCGCCAATTCGCCAGTAAGCCATCCAAGACGTCCCGCCATCTTCTCCTCGGTCTGCCGCGACCTCGTCAAGCTGTCACAGGGCTCCAGTCCTGCGATATTCGGGCCCACAGCTGTGCGGGCATTCGACAGACCTGGCCTGCCCAGTCCCTTTTTAGTCTTGCAGCTTTATAAGCTACGTCGGCAATTTGCGTTCTGGAGCGCAGTGTGGTGTTCCTTATCCGGTCAGTTATTTTTACATTCAGTACTCCACTTTGCACTCCATCGCTCGTTGGCAAACCTTGAGTTTGGACTTCTGGACGTTAGTCAAAGACCAAGTCTGTGCTCCATATGTCAGGATGGGGAGAATACCAATTGAGAATTTTACAATTGAGAATTTTACCCTATTTAAATTTAATCCCAACTAGGTTCAGAAGGACTACGAAGGCAGGGACTTATATTTTCGAGATCTTAACATAATGTAACCCTATAAGATGTGTTAAAAATATGCATCGTCATGTTCCTAGGCCCTTTATTAAATATGTTGGTTTGGGAAGGACGTCAAAATTAGATTTCTACGTAATACCCGATGTAAGTATTACGTAGAAATCTAATTTTCATGACTCTGACGATATCCTATTAGGATTGCTAGGAGTGATCACAGATATTGTTGGGATCTATGTATATTTTCGGGATTCTGACGCTAATCATTACCAGAAAGGTAATTACTTTGCTACAACTGCAATTATTGATCTCATGCCAAGCCTTTTCTCGACTAATTTGAAATTGGCTACTGACGTAGGTGTTTTCCAGAAAATGACGTTACCCTAATGAATTGCTACTCAATAAATTATTTCCCTACCCTCTATGGATTGCTAAGGGAGAACATGGTGTGCTTAGCCTTTTCATAAATGTGTTGGGATCGGCTACGGAGGCTACGGACGTAGGTATTAATAGTTTTAGTGAATTTTCTCGCGGCTTAGCTCCCGTTATGTACGGAAATTATACCACGGGAATATTTTAAATGTAACCCATGACACTCGGAGATAATGTAGCTACCGGTAGTGAAAGAATTTTCGGAATCGGATCAGTAGTTCTGAAGGTTACGCCCTGCATAAATAAACTTACAAACAAATTAGTAGTATAGCTATTATAATAGCTATTTATAACATTAGTATTTACCACATTATTTACCCTATATGGATTGCTACGAGATTCATGGTGCTTTTAGTGTTTTTGTAACGCTGTTAAAATTGGGTACAGGCGTCGGGATCTATGGGTGACCTGTCAGTTCACCAATAATTAATTTAAAAAAAAATATAACACATTTGCTCGTAAAGGGTCTCTTATTTCACCAATTTCAATATCGTAATGTATCTCATTACGTAGGTACTTGTGCTGTAAAGTAAAATGCACGGTTTATACTATGTCAGAAAAGTATGGTCAACATTTTATGAATAAAATTAACTTTGGGAGATGAAAAATAATAAATGAACATTTAATTCTTGAATTTAATATTTTTGACAATAAATTACAACCATTTATCTGTAACAAAAACACAAAAATATTAATTTACTTTATTAGTAATACTGGCTGGTTTTTGTGTCTTTGCCTTGAAAAAAAGCGCTGATGCGCGCGCCTCGCAAATTTGTGAACAAGTAAAAAATATTCTGCGTGCGTTTTCTTTTCGCTGTATTGTTTTTATTTGTTTTATTTATTTCCTCGCAAATATGTTATAAAACATCGTATGACATACGTGCGCTTTGATAATTACAGCCTCTGCTTTTTTATCGCCCTCGCCTACGGCTCGGGCTAGCAATATCGCCTCGGCTGTAATTTTCAACTTACCGCACTTATATCATAATGTACTATTACTTGACAAGCAACGACAAAAACATTATTTGTCATTTTATCATTATTGAACAACAAGCTTACTAACTAATTCACTTGGCAAAATAATTATCCGATTAACTTTTATTTAATAACGTATTATTTGACAAACAATTCATTATTTTTTCATTTTATTTTTTGAATTGTGCATTTACCGCGTATTTTTTTGTCATTCCGCTGGTCTGGACTTTTCTAAAAAAAGCACAAATATTGTGACAGAAATGAATCGCTTCAAAACAGACTCCACGTAGTAGTAGTTTTTTATACCCTACCCCTAGTGTAAATTTTTCTTTAAAAAAGAGTAATAAAAAAAATAATAAATGAAAAATGTATAAATGATTGAATATCATTTGATAAAAGAAGTGTTTGCCAAATAAATGTTTGTAAAAACGAGTATTTTTTAAATAAAACATTTGCGGAATAAGTTGTTTGCGAAATAAATAGTAATAACGTTGGTTGTAAAATGAAAATTTGTTAATGGAGTTTTGTTGAAACTTTAGTGAACCGGATCTATGTTTTCGAAATAAGTAGTTTGGATGTTGGGTAGTTTATGAGTTATCTTCTAAAATACATATTTTTTCTTCTATGTCTCTGTGGATGATCTGCTAATAACTTCTAATAACAATGGAAATTCAATACGTCGAGTATTGATTATAAATAAACAATAAATAAATGAATAAATATCGCTGGACATTAACACACAGCGCCATCTAATGCCACACTAAGCAACGAGGCTTGTGTCGTGGACACCAGATAGTTGATATACTACATAGATACTACATAGTGATTTAGAATAGAAGAATTTGTGTGAGACCATCATACCATAATTGAAAAGGTTTAAATAAAAACATTTTGCGCAAAATAAATAGCCAACTTAAAAAAAAAACACTGCAAAGTGGAAAATAACTTTACTTCCGGAAGTCGGTTGCAAAAAAGTCAATGACAAAAAACGAAAAACACCGACTTCCGGAAGTAAAGTTATTTTGCACTTTTTAGTGTTTTTTCTTAACTATGTTGAGGAGTTGTGCATTAGTTACTTAAAATCTAAGAAATATTTTTGTCTCTTCTCATGCTCTAAAAGTACGCCAATAAAGGGTGTAAAACACCTCTTAACGAAGCCGAAAGGCACTTGTTCTGCTCATCATTGCGATCATTTTTTTGTTCTACACCATACCTGGGGACCTTCTAGTTACGGAGATATGTTTTTATGTAAGATTTTTACTTTAAACAACTCCACGACCCCGTACTTATCAATCCATCCATCAGCACAATGTTTTGAGTGCGTTACATTGAGTTCTACCACAAAACATGGTTTTCATCCCAAAAAAAAAAAGTCGTTTCCCAGCAATAATTTTTGCGTAAAGTTACTTAGTTTGATGTACAGAATGCTTGGTTGTCGGCTTCGTGATGAGGTGGTTTACACCCTGTATAGCCCTACGAAGCGGGACTAAAGTGACCCTTTTAGTCTATAAGGAGTAAAAGTAATTAGTTTTTTAATTTCCTGCATGTGACATAGACAAACTCCAAAGGGTAAAAACGGGACCCTATTACTAAGACTCCACTGTCCATCTGTCCGTCCGTCTGTCTGTCCGTCTGTCTGTCGTTCGGTCTGTCTGTCCGTCTGTCCGTCTGTCTGGCTTCTGTCTGTCCATCTGTCTGTCCGTCTGTCTGTCCGTCTGTCTGTCCGTCTGTCTGTCCGTCTGTCTGTCCGTCTGTCTGTCCGTCTGTCTGTCCGTCTGTCTGTCCGTCTGTCTGTCCGTCTGTCTGTCCGTCTGTCTGTCCGTCTGTCTGTCCGTCTGTCTGTCCGTCTGTCTGTCCGTCTGTCTGTCCGTCTGTCTGTCCGTCTGTCTGTCCGTCTGTCTGTCCGTCTGTCTGTCCGTCTGTCTGTCCGTCTGTCTGTCCGTCTGTCTGTCCGTCTGTCTGTCCGTCTGTCTGTCCGTCTGTCTGTCCGTCTGTCTGTCCATCTGACTAAATTGACTTTTATCCTCGCACTTAAAGTGAAGGCGCTAAAATCCCATTATTATAACTCGGTTCCTATTCACTACCTCGCTAAAGCTCGGTAGTAAAACTACCTCGTATATAATGGGTCATTTTAGCCCCTTGTATGGTACTGTGAGTTAAAACATAAATAAAATAGTACATTGTATGTACTATTTTATTTATATTTTAACTCACAGTTGTATCTTTGTTTGCCACCATAGTACAACTTTGTTGCGTTAGTAATGGAAGATTTTAAATACAGCTTGCATGACGGTAAAATATCAACCTACCATGTCGAACTACGTCAGCTGGTCACCTCTATTATTACAACACTATACTTTACAACTAGACTTTACGTTTGCCATTAGTATCCACTAACCTACATACTTAGGTACACTGGTAATAATCAATTTTAAAAATGTACACGGCCCCATGCATTATGTATCAGCCCCAATCAGTATTCGTTGCCAATAGAACTAACGTATGTACATTATATACTTGTGTTTTTATATACCGTAGATATTGACACTAATTGGAACCAACATTGATTTAGCTGCCATCCGTAATGATGTTTAAGGGACTGGTATTTTTAGATTCTTATCAGTAGATGTGATTAAATCAGATTTAACTCATTAATAGCTTGTACCTTTATGTTTATTACAGGACTTGGGTCACCTGTGACCTGAAAAATTGCCATAACAAGTAATTATACAATATTTTGTCGCTGTGAATGTTCAATCAATCAAAAAATCAATGAATATCATGATTCTCCTGCCCTTATCCAAACCTATTTGGGGTCGACGCAGCAGGTCTTCTTCTTTCATACTTCTCTATTCCTCGTCATCTCAGCAGTCAACTCCTTTCTAGCCATATCATCCTTCACACAGTCCATCCATCGTTTCTTTGGTCTTCCTCTCAATGTATGATAAATATTATAAGCATTTATTCTTCCAATTCTCCGAGATAAAAAGGTACGCACCAATTTCTTCATCTCATAATTGTGAGCCTAAATTAGCTCAAACATAATATACATCCAAAGTGACTTGTTATAGTCTTGTGACGTCATAAGTTCAAAACCCGTACCATACACACGGGATAATCTTGTAAAAAATAATCTTAATCCGCAATAAACAGATAATTGTACACATTCACTCGGATGAGTATCGGAATTTAATGACATATCCGAAACATTATCTGATGATTCGCACGATCGATTTGCCGATACCGAGAAATCTTTTTATTCGATTAATAAATATAAAGATATGAACAGGAAGCAGCAAGTCAAGAAAAATATGTCCTTATCAGGATTGATGCATCCTATTTGTTTAGCTATTTTGGTATTTGAGTCAACGTTTATTTGATAACAATCAATGAAAAACATGGCATCAAAAGAAAGCCGCTTTTGCGTCGCTCCAACTGAACTGCGCAGTATTTGAATCCAAACAACCTATCAAGGGCGGTAATGCCAATTTAACTTAGAACAAAAGCATACCTAATCAGCTTGTATACTATCCCCACTGCTGGGACTCTGGCTTCAACAGGTGGTTTTTTTTTATCTAAGGCATGCGTGTTTCCTTTTAACTTAGTACCGGACCAAAATCTATTTTTAGTGAAGGCATTTATCACCGACCGCAAAACCAATTCCCTATAAATAAATAAATATAAACGCATTCATGAATGAGTATACATTTAGTAAACAATTTATTCCCTGAATCCGTTACGAAGTTTTCAGAATACAGTTGGTAACACAAGTAGATCTACCTTAAGTTTTCAGAATACAGTTGGTAATACAAGTAGATCTACCTTAAGTTTTCAGAATACAGTTGGTAACACAAGTAGATCTACCTTAAGTTTTCAGAATACAGTTGGTAATAGAAGTAGATCTACCTTAAGTTTTCAGAATACAGTTGGTAATACAAGTAGATACTAGATCTACCTATAAGTTAGGTACTCTTCGTAAAGTAAAAGGTGATCATCACCATCACCATCTGCCTAGCCTTTTCCCAACTATGTTGGGGTCGGCTTCCAGTCTACCTGAATGCAGCTGTTCACCAAGTGTTTTACATGGAGCGACTGCCTATCTGATCTATAAAAGATGATTGCTACGATATATTTTTCAAACTTAAATTCGATTTAGTATCTTAAGTATCCGCCCAGTAGTTGACGTAGATTCCACAATATAGTATTGGTAACAAGAATCATACTGCGGTCTGCTAGTAAACACTAAACTGTCACTAGTTATTCACTCTTATGAGCTATCTGACCTTTAAACCTAATACCTTACGGCTAAGGTAAGGCGGCCCGGCGCCGACGCACGGCCGCGCCGATCCTTCGTGGCGCCTGCGTATGCGCAGACCTATGTATAAAGCGTCTCATTACTTGATTGTCCGTCCGAATATCATTTAGTATTGCTATTTATATTTGGTACGGCTACAAAATGTTTGTACCTAGATGTCGAAATGTGACTAAAATGTTGGTCATAGCAATTGCTTACTAATATCTACGGATGCAAGGTTCACAAGCATTTGGCCAGAAAAGGCGTTTATGTTTACAATATTAATTAATTAAATATAAATGTACAAAATTATAACTAAGTAATAATATTATAAATTTTAAAGCGAATTTGTTTGTTTGTCACTTCTTCGCGCCTAATGGCTGAACTGATTTCTATGAATTTATCAGGTGTATCTATTCATACACGAAATATTTTCAGGGAATTATCTAACGGCTGTAACGAAGTCATTTCAAGGAAAAAAAACAGAGTAAGCCTTAAAAAAAAAAATTGACCCTCAATGTAAATATACTGGCTCCTTATTTTTCAACATCCATTACCCTAGTTTACTACGTATACTACGTCGTAGTAAAGGTTTTATGTAGAATGTTTCAAGAAATTCTGGAATTACAAAAAAACTTGTTTTTTTTTCGTTGCTATGCCTTCGTTATAACCGTTAGATGATTCTCTGAAAATATTTCGTCTTTGAAAAGGTAGACCTTATATAGGCAAGGACTACAAAATTATTATTATTACTTTTGTCTTGTAGTGCGTCCCTGTGGGATAATTTCCGACCCCTCCACGCAGACCAACCCACGGGCTAAAGCTAGCCTGCTACATAATAAAGTGCTATTAAAATTATGCAACGTTTACACTTTATAAAAAGCAAATGAAAATAAAGTAGTGACTGAGTCATTTCTGTATTTTGTACTGAATACGATAGATAGCGGAAGTATTTATAGGTGAAGATATGAACCTGTTTTGCGAATTTATGTAATCAAAGTCAATGATAAGGTGTCCTGTTAGAACGAGCAAGTAATTAATTTACTTCATGTTAGTAATTTAGGAATAAATAAAACGATGTTTTTTAATGACCACAGACTATACTTTTAAGGTCCCGTGACAAACGGCTAAAAAAGCCCTTTCATAGATAATTTCTTCCTATCCTCGTCTGTCGCTCTGTGGTTTCTTTCAACTTAATCGCGATCCGACAAAATCGGTAATATCTGTCCATCTGTTCTTTCACGTTAGACTTTAGGATGTCTACAAATATAGAAACACGTGTGGGTCCTATTACGTATGACCTAAAGATTATAATAACCTTAATTTATCGCTATTCGAATGTCTAGACGAGTGTATTAGCACGTTTAGTCCCGTTACTTCTAATTATACAACAAAGGTTTCATGCTGCAGTTATTATCTCTATGAAACTTTAATCTATTGGTGTGTCGGTTTTTGAAAACTTTTATAGGGTTTTGTACAAAAACTTACTTTTGAAACCTACCTTGAAATAAATTCCAATCTTTGAATCTTTTTTTTTTAATGCATGTCTTCATGTTGCAATGTGATTCTGAACCAATAACCAAACTTTTTGTAAATAGTTTAATGCAAAGTTTAAGTTATGAAAGAATAACTGTTGAATTTTCCGGTGTAGCTCTATTTTCCCACATTAAACTTTATGGTATTTGAAAACAATCCAAAGCCTGTTCTATGCAGTGCAATCCAAAAGACGTCGGAAAAAACTGATTACGACAAGACTGATTACGTATCGATGTTGTTTATAGTGGTTGTCTGTCAGCGTCGCCTGCGCAGTGACGTCAAATGACGTCATATCTAGTGGAACATTAATTGGATCTGAATCAGCACATATGAAGTCGTTATCTAGAACACTTGAGACCGGAAAAAATGTATCAAGGTACAAGTGCCATTTCATTCAATATTCCTTCTCTGCTTGGATTCTTATTGTGTTGTTCATAAGAGGCGTGCGCAGATAAGTTATATGAGTGATTCGAACCCGGATACTTTCTGCATGGATGGCATTACGTACTGGCTTTATGTAAGACTGCGGCACTTACTTCAAGTGGCACTTCCATTTTTCAGTCATACATGATGCTTCCGGATGTTGAAGGAAAAGTGTCACGATCATTTTTCCTATTAACTTCAAAGACATTTATTGAAATCATTTCGCTTTTTAAGAAGCGTATATATATGATATGGTTGTATATCAATTTAAATGTATAATACCAGCCAAATTTTGTACCACTGCAAGTGACGGTTGCTCTAAGCGGATGTAAAATTTCAGACACATAATGATTTTACGTCCAGGTTTCCCCAAGATATTTTCCTTAACCGATGTCAGTGCTATTGAAGACAACCTTAGTAAGTAGTTGCATATGCATTGAAAAAGTCCCAGTCTCGTCTTGTGGGCCGAGAGGCCATCACAACGTAGATAAGACGGTTTAAATCTAAGTAATTGCAGTTTGAAGTATCTGCTAAAGAAACTACAACTTACTTAAAAACATGCGGAGCTTGCTCCACATCTCCACCAAGCAAAAAGTAGAAAACTTCAGGTGCTGTGATCGACCCAAATATTCGAACGATAATAAGAGCCAATTAGCCATTAAATTAGCGTAGGAATGATAATGAAATTTCCGAATAAGCAAATAGCAACAGTCTACTATGGCCAATACGGAGCAAAGGTCACGCTAAGTATTTGTAGTTTATCAGCAGCGGAGTGGTATCTAGCTGTGAGTACAAGTATCCAAACATATGCCACTCACATGTTGGTGGAATCGCTAAAAAAATCGATCTTTTTATAGATGGAACTGAATTCGATCGAACGTCAATAAATGTGCTTATCAAAGACATGTATTATAATATCAAAATAAGAATAGGACTGTCCTTGTATGGGGTTGAAGTAACATCAATAATGTGACGGTTAGATTGATAAAATATCAGAAAGTGTAAAGGCCATTCCTATTTTTTTTTCATAATATATCAGAAACCGTCAATGAAAGACTTTATAAGATATAAGTAGCTACTGAAAACATTACTAGGAATGAGAATAGTGCCTGCTGTTCCTAGGTTCCTTCCTACATCTAATGTACCTATTTACCTTGCTTATTTCACAATAATTCTTCCTATTGTTTTGATCTTCCTCTTTATTATTAATAAATCTACATTTGCATGTTTAAAGTTAGACATCATTAAGTGAAATCAACGAGCGTGTTTATTTAACTCTCCAACTAACTGTTAATTTGCCAAAATCAGAACTCCACATCATACGGGCTGATACTGAAAAAGGCGCCCAGTGTGAACAGACAAACGTTTATCATAAAACTGAGTATAGGTAATAGTTATTACGCAGAAATTCAGTTTATAAATATACAGTTTCCATGAAAATAGCAAAGCTAACAATACGTGTTTAAGGTTCCGAAATAAATACAAGCTTAATTAAACGGCGTCATTATTAATTTATTGCGCACTTCGTCTCATTAATATATATGCGACAATACTATTGTCAGGTGTTTCCTCTTATTATCCGCAGTATTTGCATGTTACGATGTTTCATTCAATAAATCCATAGTGTAGTCAATTGTACACTGCGTAATATAAAGGATTTGAATAGATATTGACGTCAAAATTACGAGCCAGGTTTTACACGGATGCAGATTAACATAAATTAATGGTCAACATCATTTGTCTTCAGATACATTACACAAACTGAACAATATTAATTTATTTTGTTGTACTAAGACTGTTGTCTGCCTACCTCTTGGACTCATTAGTCAAGTTACCACGGACTACCTAACGTGGAACAAGACTTCAGAATGAATATGACATTTAGGAAATCTCTCAAGAAAATTAAACAGAATTAATTAAGTTCCGTTGTGATATTTGCTCCCTGCTCCAGTTGAGAGATAAGGACAACAGGGCCCATTAGTGGATATTTATTGCGTTGATACAGACCTATCGGACGACATCCTAGTACAATTAATTGACAAGTAATATTTTGTGGTGTCAGTTTGTGACGATAGTTCGTTTGGCCTGAAGTATATGGTGGTGTGGAGTGCGCGGGCGGGTGACAGGCGAGCAAGTGCATGGTGGTGCGGGCGCGTGGTGCAGCGTGCAGGCGTGCAGGCCGCGGTGGTGGCGCGGCGCGGGAGGCTGCTCGGAACTGGTCCGGCGGCCGGCGCACGCGCGGGGCAGAGTCTCGCGGCGGCCGGCAGCGACGCGCCACCGGCCAGCCTCGCCACTCAGTGCACGCGCTGCCTCGCCGCCGCCAGCCTGCGTGGCCGACCGTCCACCACGCTCCTCGCTCCCGACAGACCCGACGCACACTCACGTCACACGCGACCTACTACTCACGATAAATCTCCCCCAGACATTACTGAAAAAAAGGACCCTCGAAAACTTTGCAAATATTTGTAACACGTGAGTTTCGCCACCACTGTTTCTGTTTACATTTTCCGAAGGTGCTATTTTTTGTTTTACCAAGTTTCTTCAAAGTGCATCGCGAGTGAAGTTATTATTTTTGAAGGTGCTTGAGGAATCAAGATATTAAATTTTAAGGTAAGAAAATTTTTATTTACAAAATTACAGAAATGTTGACATCGTCTCTGGGGGTATGTTTTGAGCTATGTTCATTATGAAAATATTTAATGTTATATTAGAAAGTTACTTGCACAGCAACGAAACAAGTTAACGTACTACAAGTAAGCAAGTAGGTACTCGAGTTGATGTAACCTCGTTATGTTGGGGCAAGTTAAATAATGTCCGATTCTTCAAACACATTTACATATTTGGCAAGTTCGAAATCTCAAATATATTTGAATCAATCATCATTTTCCTTATTGATAATGGCTAGAATTTTTTACTTCAACATAAACAATCAAACACCGCACCGTAGGTACTCGCGACATAATAACAACGGTTGGAAAAGTTTGCTCGCAGGAACTGTAAAATTAAGTTTAAGTTATATAATGACGTTAAACCGCGATATTAGTAAGTGTACGACTATTACTAAGGTAACACGACTATAAACCAGTTAATGATGTGGTAACTCTAATATGATATTCATCCACTACGAGCGCGAGGTATACGACACGCGCATATTGCCACGAAGTTATTCGAATGTCACTTATCATACAAGTCGAATAAATTTAGAAAGCTATCAACAGAAATTAAAATATAGGCAATAACAAATAAAAATCAGTTGTCGCGGATACAGTCGTAACTCAGCCCGACTTTAATTGATTAAATTTATTTTTAATTGGCTTATTATATTGGTAATTCTAAAGTATTTGGATTAGTTCGTTATTCTCATAAATTATTTTTTTATTCCTCCGAATTTAAGGCTATCGGAAACCACGTTGGTGTTTTTGTTATTGTAAGGTTCAGGGTATCGCACGCAAGGAAATACGCATAGAGGAAATAATGTTATCACCATAATGTACTCCTCTACCGCTATTTGTTTACAAATACATGGTTTCTTTGTTTATTTATACGATAAGGCTAAGTCATAATACCTAGATATTAAACTAACTTATAAATGCATACAAATGGCTGATTTGTATGTGACTACAAGTTGAATGTCCTGAAACCTAATTGTGAAGAAAGTTGCATCACATTATGAAACAAAAGGTTGTATGATTCAATAAAATAAATACAATGATACTACAGACCAGTCACGCACTTTGAAATCATTGGTTTCGTAATGAAAAGTTATGAAGTATTATCAGCCAAGTCTTGACCTATAAAAGAATGAATAACAGCAGTTTTGTGTAACTTTCCTTACAATTTCTTATACTTGTTGCGAAATGAGAAAATCTTAATAACTCTTACATTTAAATGTAATAAAACAAAAGTAATGAAATAAATCTCTTTTTAAAATACCACATACGAAATTAGACTATGCCATTGTGAGTGGCCATTCTAGTAAGTTTCAGGAAAACTGTTTGCTGAAGGTTTTGTATATTCCTTACCCAAATGTTGTAGAAAATGGTATTTAATGATTATTATTAAGTATGTCCAGATTTTTTTTTAAGCTTTTCCTCAGAGCTTTTAAGCTCAAGACATCAATCCAAAACAGCTTAAGTAGATGGTTGTAAATACTGAATATTTTTGTTGGGTCTGTTTTATTTCTCTCGAATAAATTTGAGTAGGGTAAGTGAGTGTTAGAAACTCATTGTTGGCATGAAATTAGGAGATGGATCTTCAAAAACCTTTGTACTGTCCATATTTTAAACCTCTCAACTCTAGTCTCAACATCAATGTCTGAATGGGCGCCAAGTAGTAGCCAATTGTCTCAAGTAGGTCTATACTTAGACTAGGAACAATGTATGGTAATAAGCCTGCAGTCTCCAGTAAAAACTGTATCACTCACTGGCTAGATTCAGTAAAATGACCATTTACTAACAGAAATCGTATATTCTAAAGCACAGTGATTAGAATATTCAGAACCCTTTTGCGTACAACAGCCTGCCAAGTGCGGTGATTGCTCAAATATTTGCTAACGATCTTTGACAAATTCCAGTTAAGTACCATAGACTAAGTATATACTATACTGCCGAAGTCTATGTTAAGTACACAGATTTGATGTTAAAAAACGTAAAAACTTGTAACAGATATTTTCCTGGAAATTCGATAAAAACCAAGTTTCACCTTATGCTTCAAAGGCACAGGTAAAAAAGTAAGCAAAGGGGAGGGATTATTTTGAATTTCTTTAATAAATCCCATACGTTACCTGCTGATTGAAAATCACTCTTAAATACTCAATAGAAGTACGACACATAAAAAAGCTAATGTAACATTGGAGTTACATATTAGTATCATCCTCTTTAATCTCATAATCCCTATGAATAAGAAGATTATTACTATTACCAGCAATAACAATTCATTGAACTCCTTTGTTCTCAGTTCTTTTTTATTCAAATATGATTCACGAGCCAGACAGGAGGCAATAGCCATGGAAACATGAATCCCGACTAGAAGCGCTCCCTATGACGACACATATGCTTCATCGTTTCAGCGAAAGATTGCATGACTAAGCCATCATTCACACAGTCGCTTCTAGCATGCAATAGTTTGTAACGACTGTACTGTGTACTTATATCTTGAATTGTATTCTTTTATTGTTAACTGCAGCGTGGTAGTAAATAACTATCGTACTTCATAGTAAACATTACATAATTCTTTAACAATAAGATGTCGTACGTCCTGTTGTATGGAAAAGGAAAATCAATTCTTTGTGGTTTATATTATTATGTTTTTGGCAATCATTCAAACTTTATATCCGCAACAATCTATCAAACAAAAGGTTCTTTAGAATTGTATTATAATTTTTAAATATCATCCATTGTTTGCGGAGACCATAAGACGCAACTGCAAATCAATCATTGAGATATTGTCAATGGTTAAACTATTTTTGGATACTGTGTTGTTGCATTACTCTAAATAATTAAAAATCTGGATCTAAATGGTTTCAGATTTCCTCTTGAAGATCCTTTCTTAGTTATATACTAGTGACGTAGTTAAGTAGTTCGGTAAACATTTGAAGTAAATCTACCAATTCATAGATAAGCGTGTATAACGGTCATTTTGCAAAGTCATCACATATGTTTTCAAATACACACCTACATTAAAGCTGCTGAAAGAAAAATGAGCTAAAACAGTCAGACAGTAGGTAGGTAGGTCAATAAACACGGCTTGAAGCCGTGTGCAATACCTGTCCAACTTTCCTTAGTGGGGTACTCTGACTACTCGTATTGTTTTATTACCTTCTGAAGATAAGGCACAACTAATTAGGATATTAGTGATGTCATTGGGGACATAATAAACTTTTAAAGAACCCACTGCAGTCGAAAACAGACGATTTTGGAAAGGTTTTTAATATATCTGCTTGTTGCTCTCTTGTTATTATCTTGCTTGCAGTCGTGATGCCTGGAAGTTTAGACCTCGCCTCTCATGCATGAGGTTGTGGGTTCAAATCCGGGCAAGTACTAAAGTGACTTTGTCAATTCATATGTAAGTACTTTCTAAGTTTATCTTGAACATCACAGACATCGTTGAAGTAAAACATCGTGAGGAAACCTGGAATAATTAATATAAGTCTGAAATCGCCAACCCGTCTTGAGCAAGCATGGTGATCAATACTCGTGCCTTCTCTCTTGAGAAGAGGCCTTTGCCCAGCAGTGGGACAGTAATAGGCTGGTATTATGATTATATCTGCTTGAGCTTCTTTTTATTTCATGATTACCTACTGATTACGAAGTCACATTTTACACAGTAATTTATGGTAAACTAGTCTTGCTAAAAAAGTTCATGTAAGGGCATTGTCTTGTGCTCACAAAGATTGGGATTTCCCGGCACATTTATGATACACTATTTATATCATAAAGAATTCACTGACCATTGTCTGTTCATATACTATACCCAGCACTTAATCATATCGAGTACCAAAAATAATTCGAGGACATTTTTAGAAGTCGTTGTCTAGACGACGCCCAATCAAATAAAACACAGATTGTGTAGATTTTTCTGAACATTAGTAGAATGTTTAATTAATACAAAGTGTAGCGCAGATAACCTTTTAACTGGGAGATAGAGCGAGTAATTTCACTGAGCGTTCTCACGAGTACTGCGCTAATTAAAGTTTACTCGTCGTCGTATAAGTTAGGACACTTCAGCTCTACGGACGCAGTTAATACTAGAAGACATGTTTACTACTTTCTTGTTAAGGCGACTACAGGAGCTAAATTAGCAACTCTAATTGTGGTGGTTCAAACTTCGTTTGAAATACTGTTAGAATAAAGTTCTAATCAATCAATAAAAAAAAAAATGCTCAATTTATGTATGACACAATATTTGAGAAGTAATATATATATTTTTTTTTTTTTTGTTATCATCTTGCACTACGAAGTGGTTGTTACTCATTCACATTCACACAAATGAGTGGTTTTTTTGCGATTTACAAAAAGTCTGTTGATTGGACTAAAAAAATAAAACACTATCATGCTCATATGTTGCTTGTAGACTTATTTACCAAAAAATCAGAATGATCGCATGTATTTGAGTATAGTTTTTACTTGTTAAAATATTTTTTTAGAGATAAGTTCGTGATTTTTTTTTATCAAGTAAAGTTTGTTGTATTATGTTTTCAAAACACTATCATACCAGCATATATCCTGAAGAATATCTTATATTTTTCTGGTTTTGTTTATTGCAGTGAATCATATGCTTTTTTTGCATTATAAAACTCGCGTTTAGCTCCTGTAGTCCCCTTAAACGAAACTTTTCAAAACGTTGCCACAAGTTAGTTTTCGTTCTTCGGAGCTCGCCGCCCATAATTATTGGTCTTCAAGCCATCCGTTTGCTTAACTGACCGCCTTTCGTCTTATCCTAATTATGTGTCTCGATTGTAAATGTACGAGTTTGTAAGTAAATGCTGCTTTAATGCTGTCAGTGTTACAATATTGTTTATGTGTCACTCATAAAGCATGATTATTATGTTGTTAAGTTATAAGTTTTTTTTTTATAAAGCCTCTAAGTACTGTATAAAGCATGTATGCATGAAACCCGGTTGAACAAAAAATACTCTAACTTGATTGGCGATTATTTTATTCTGAAAAAACATAAAACACTATTTATGAATTTTCGAAACCATAAAAGAAAATCACCTGCTACGCCGTAGCAGCTTATAGGCATTTTATAGATATTTATTAAAATTAATATGTTCCGTGACTTGTTTATAACATTTTATCAATTACTAATATGAAACTAAGCCAAAATCATTACTCCCACCTGCTTCGTGTACCTTACCGACCCTTATTTTACTTTTAATTTTTTTTGTATATAATGCGGTTCGTAGCTGGCCCAGCTGCGTGGCGTAGAACGTCAAAATTTTATCACTAAGATGTTATTATCCGTAAATTTATCCACAGTAGTTTTGCAAGGGCAAGGAGTAGTTTAGCAAGTAAAACTACCATGAAGATGTTCTTTTGTTATTACGTAGAAACTGGAAATAGTCGTCGTAAGTCTTAATTTCCTAATAATTTGTAGGAAACCGGCATGATCTAGCACCAAAAAATTCGAAGACATGTGACATCTACCAATCCGCACGGGGCCCGCGTGGTGGATTATAGCCCATTCCTTTTCATCGAGAGGAGGCCTGTGTCCCAGCAGTGGGAACATTAATAGGCTGATGATTGATAATGAATGTAAGAAGAGCAGGATGAAAAGTTCTTTATAACCCTTTCTATATCGTCATAAGTCACGGATAAAAATAGCGCGATTCAGAATTTTGGTGTTAGTTCATCCTTTGTGACATAGATGACGCTGTAGTACTTTTATGTACTATGTTGCTGAAGTACTTTTACTACTGTCCACAACAAATATGAAATAATTATTTCCGACCATCTACCTAGTCACTTTACTAACCATCCACCTTATGTATCTGAGATATATTTACATTTAAGTACTGTGTTAACATGAGGTCAAACAGCCGTGTAAAATCCATATACGTGTTACAGACGCAATTATAATGGACGCAGATGTTATTAGAATAATTATAATGATTTAATATCACTACTTATGCCAGATATTTCGCTATTAAGTCTACTTTCATCAGCCCCGATATCAGCATAATGAAGGCTCATTTTATGTAAACAAAGAGATTACCTACACTGATGAAATTGTATTGCAATCGAACGAACAAGCTGACTCTTATCGATAACGATGTCATCGAGTCATTCAATCCGTTGTGACGTCACACATGATCGTAATCAGTAAATATTTGTAGAATGTTTATCGTGTTGTTATACAGATGAGGAATCGATGAAGAGTATGATTGTTTTCTTCGATATCTTAATTGCTTATCGATTATTGCATTCCGATACAATAGAGTCTGCCAGTGATGTAACCCTGACGATAACGACATGAAAACAGGTGAATAATGATTGTATTGTCAGTCCTAATCGAGTAGAATGTATATCTTCGTGGTCGGTTTCATGGCAAAGATTAAGATTAGAAGCGAAGCCATTGAAAGCTTGGGCTTTTTCCAAGAAACAAACGTTCGTTTTATGTTAAAAGAAAACACTTATTCAACTAGATACTGTGTTTATGTGGTGGAGGCGATAGAAAAACGATCCAGACGGGAAAACTGTAGTTTACTTATCCTTGAGTTTTCTTTTCTTTTCAACTGACCTAGTTCGTGCCCAACAATGGTTTAAGCTGATTTTATTTGCCATGGCTAGTTATATGGCATATACCTATGTAAGTCCTGAGGGCAATCATGAGAAGTTATTACCGTATAATGTACCACCAGAAGTATTTTTAACCGACTTCAAAAAGGAGGAGGTTCTCAATTCGTCGGGACCTTTTTTTTATGTATGTTCCCCGATTACTCGAAGATGGCTGAACCGACTTGGTTTTTTTTTGTTTTGTTTGAAAGGGTTACTTCCTAGGTGGTCCCATGATCATCAAGTCAGGATCTGATGATGGGATCCTGGAGAAATAGTGAGAACTCTTAAAATTTTATAGGCACACTTGAAACGATTTGGGTATTTTTTGAAAGAGTACTTTCTCGGAGTGGTCCCATTTCAATTTGGTGAAGATCTGATGAAGAACTTCGGAGATAGGCAACGGAACTCCTAAATAAATGATAGCAAATGGACTGGGATTGCTGAAATCTGTCTATTGTTTACACCATTTCATAACATAACATCACGCCGGTACGCTGTGAAGGGGTAAGCACATGTGAACCACTAAAAAGTGAAAAATAAAAACTTTTTTGCAAAAAATAAAACCAACTTCAAAAAACACAAAAAAAATGTTTTTTTTTAAGTCGGTTTTATTTTTTACAAAAAAAGTGTTTTGCTCTGTAACTAAGCCTAAAAAAGTGTCTTTAGTAATGATCAACAGTGATCATTATTTTTACAACAGTTTTTGCAAACTTCGTTTACCTAATCAATCCAGAATGTATGCATATTGATAATGCTAAAATCGTATGCAATGAAATGCTGTATATAAGAGGTAAAAGTAATACTTCTTGTTCAATTTCCACAAAACATTATATTAAGTCAATTACAATGATCGTTATTGCTTTGTATTACAAATTCAATGTCCAATCATCATGTAGGTACACTGGTAATGAATCAATACTTTTTTATTGCTCGTCTGTTGTTTATCGTCATCGTCACACGTTCTATTTCACCATGATAAAACTCAGGCACGTACAAACCCGTTCTGACATGTAAGATGTAGATACAGTCCAACACTTGGCAACTAGTTTATCTAGATGGACGAATTATACACGTTTCAATCGATGATGTTTCATGAAAAAAACGTCAATCACTGTTTTAAGCTTCACTAAACTTAAAATGTAGGTAAGGTTTATAACTAAACTTAAAATACGAAAAAAAAATCGTCAAAATATTGGGAGCTCAAACGTAATGATAATCACGGAAGATAATATCCCTTATGTGGCATTTTAAGTTTAAAAACCGGCCAAGTGCGTGTCGGGCCACGCACCGTGTAGGGTTCCGTATTAGCCCGTTATTACCACAATATTTTTTTATTTTAGATTTTGTTTTTCAATGCAAGTCTTTACCCGTTATAAACAAGCAACTACTTCATCTTAGTCACTTTATAGGATTTATTCTAAGGGTTTTGTATTTGGTACAAAATTATCCAACATCCAAGTTCGACGACTATTACTGCTAAACTAATAAAGTTATCTTAACCGCTATAATTTTCCTTTAAAGTTCATTTAATTTCAGCGGTTTAGCTTTTAGAGAGAGGAGGACGCCCCACTATTATTATTATTCGCCCTATTTGCACTTCAAAGTTTAATATTTCATAAATGGAGCATTCAATCGAAAATAGTAGTCTAGAAACTCCAAGTTATTTTAAAAGACCTATTCAACGATATCCCACATGATGGGGTAGACGACGAAAAAAAATATATTTTCCAAAATTTTATTTTACCACTTTGTCGGCGTAATTGTTGTGCCCTACAAAATTACAGCTTTTTAGTACTAACGGTCTCTTAGCAAAACCTCGGACAGACGGACGGACAGACGGACATGACGAAACTATAAAGGTGGTGGAAGGTGGTTTCATGACTACGGAACCCTAAAAACGTCAATATTCAGGTGGATTATGACTAATAAGTATACCTAGCAGTTATCTAAAGTGTACTACGTTCTTTAGTGATGAGGAATTTGGTCTTCATTCATTATATTTTAATTACAACTTGAATGAATAGTCGGCGACCCCCTTATCAGGACTCAGAGTGGCGAGTACTGGGCTCAATCCGAGTGTATAAAGTTGTGCAACTGTACCGTCTATGTATGAGTATTGATAATAAATATAATAATAATGTAATATTTCATTGAACAATTTTTTTTTACATTGATGTTTCTTTCGGATTCCAGGCTCGGTTAATTCCATTCCAACAATTATTTGTTCAATTAGATTTTACGGAATTTATCGCTGAAATCGTGATTTTGGAAGTAACAATCAAATTAATCAAGACAGTGAAAAATGAGAATCACTGTATCCCGTATTTTGAACCTCCTAATTCCAATTTGTTAACACGGGTCTCAAATTTCCGTTATTCTGGTAGTAAGTATGAGATTACGACAGGAAACAGCGTACTTCTATCTACATAGCACAGGTATCTCACGAAATCAGTTCCTAAGTCTCTCTTAATCTTTTAATCTGAATGTGCTATTAAAACGGATTTGCTGATACAACTTTATAGTGTTAGTAGCACGTGGTTTACTTTTTTAGCATGTTAAACAATTAGATAAAGTTTAGCGTGTAAACTCACAGTTTATAATTTATCTGTTGGATGAATCTCAGCTTAAATACAGTACAGATTAGTGCTACATTCAAGCAGATATTAAAAGTAGGGTTGCTGAAGCCGGAATCCGGAATTGGCAGACTAGGATTTTGTTCTAAAAATATGTTGTATAATATAACGACATGTTGTGTAATAATAACGACAACCGGGACCAACGGCTTAACGTGTGTGTATGTTAGTAATGTTAATGTGCAAATTACCTTTATGTTTTGGCGAAGAAATAAATATCTTTGTAGAGGAACGTAAGTAATTCAATGTACTCATTAAAAGACGTAATCTGCACTGCTTCCGTCCTTGGTGTTCTATTTCTCCCGCGTTGTTTTACAATATTATACCGGCAGTTTCGTCAGCTGAATTCTTGGGGAAGCCCGTGAGATTGCACTGGGTGCGTACGCGCAGCGTAGCGACTGTCGTTGCCAGCCCTGGTTTCGGGTGCGGCGACAATCTGGCTGATGCGTGGGCATATCGCGCCGGCGAGGTCGCTCGCTCACCCCGCTATCGACGAACGCCTCATTAGCTCTATTAATAATTCAACTCGTATCTCAACCCTATTGTTCTGCCAGATTATTTTCCATTCGTTAACTATACGCTCCTATACGAGTTAATTATCTTTGCGATGTGACATTTTGTTGCTCTTGAAGATTGGCTCTTTGTAAACCTCAGTGTTGGTCCTTATAAGGCAATGTGCGGTTCATGGCCATTTTCTCTTTGAGCGCTCAACAACGTTTAATATTTTGAATTTTATGGGATTTACCTTGTGACTTTCCTTGTCATGTGGGATGGAAATTTTGGGATGTTTTTAAGGACATTATCATACGGGAGGAATATTACTTACTTATTCAGCAACGAAAGAAAAAAAAACTAAAGCTTCACCATGATGTTTTTAATTTACTCTGGTCATTACAAAAACATCAGATACGTCACAATGATCTGATTACTAAGTTTAGGTATAGACGTGACGATGTAGATGTCAGGTGATAGGCTAGGTAGGCGTGACCAGGTGAGAGGGCGTGGCACTAAAGCAACACTCCCCACACCCGCCACTCGCACTACTGTTCCAAACAAAGAGAACCCTCGCATTTGACCTCAACCTTTAAAACTTTTTGGAAGTTTTTAGCGTAATGTCGATTTTACCCGAGAAACTTCTTATGCCTTGCCAAATAATCCACACTGAAATTAATTTGTTGCGGAATTTTATTAAAGTGTAATGCTAATTAACATTATGATAATGTAACAATGTAGGTATTAATAATTTATTACAACGATTACAGCTAATATAATTTAATAGCTACTCCTACATATGCAATTGAAATTAGTAGCAATAAATGTGTAATTTAATGATAATACTCAAAATAAAGCGTATGGATAGCGCAGATAAAACTATTTTATCTCATTACCGCCAGACTTGTTATTAGAACTTTAACTAAATTTTATGCAGATTATTATAATTTCCGTATATTATAATATAATCAGCTTATAATTTAGCTACTGCCCACAGCTGGGACTCTGGCCTACACTCTGTGTCAGGGAGTGGCTTGTAGTCTACTAGCTGAGCGAGCTAGATCATAGTCAAGTCTTGAAAGTTTTGGTTCTAGCACATGCTTGTTTCTTTCACCGTACTTTACAACGGCTTACCGTTGTGACAAAACAATATACACAAAGTTTACTTAATATATTATTTACATGCATATTTTGTATAAGTTGAAACCTACAACTCGAAAGTCGAGGCCAAGAGGTCTCCCAGAGGAAACTCTAGGAAACTCTGGGACTCCTCTGATCCCACATGTGTTCACCTACAATAATAATATTGGAAAATTAAAACATTTATAGATATTTTCATTTTTATTGCCATTATTTTTTATTTGATTTATGGTCTGACCAAATTGCGTAAGTAACTAGTTTTATTATAATAAAACAAAATAACGTTTCAAATAACTCAGTTAGATCACATTAAAACCGCGCTTCCGCGTAAAACCGGAGGGTCTCTTTGTTTTGTTTATCTTATTATTCAAATTGCTAACGAAGACGTCATTTAAAGATAAAAATATCTCTAATTCAAGTTGTTCGTTAATATTTCCCATAGTTGTGTCGAAGTCATAGTTGTGTTGTGTTGTATGGTGAAAACCCGACATAAATCAAATCCGAGTTGACAATAAAATTGTAAACGTCTTCGTACCATTACTCATCGTCACCTAATCTCACATTCCTAATAGCCTTAATGGATTCTTAAATTCGTCCATTTTATTGTTACACAGTACAAACAATAGTGATACTTTGCGAACATGGAATGTCTGCTATTCGCACTAAACTGTAGGTTTTATGTAATCCTCAATAATGCGAGAAACTACTTAGGACCTGTTGTACTTCCTGGTATAAATCATGAGCCACTTACCTCGCTTTATCCTCTTACCATAAAAAAAAACCACTGTTAATACTCCACCTGAAAAGCCACTGGTCATCCGACCAGTTAATGAGGACCCAAAGAAAAACAAAAACTATAATCCGCTTGGAAAATACAAAGTGTAAGTTACCGTCGAATAATGCGAAGGTATGAAAAACAAAACATGAAGTTTACGAGGTATTTGGATTCTATGCAAGTATGGAGGATAACCCGTTTGTGTTCGTACGTAAACTATTTAGGTAGATATTTACTCGTGTACGTACAGACACGGTGCGGCTAATGCATAGATTTGGCATAGTCGCAGGACACAGGTAACTGCACTGGCTCATAGTCACCATAATATGGAAAATGAAACCGTAAACGTCTCTTATTTTATTGTTTTAACAACACTAAACGCATATAAACCCCTTCACTCAACAAACTAAATGACGTCACGTCTCACAAGCTGTACGCAAATTAACTCACTAAATAGAGCGGATTCAATTGTGTCGTCCCCAAAGCATCTGCTGCTTAATTGTCATTGTATCGGATTAATGTCGGCGGGATGATGACCTGCCGGCTGCCAGTAATGCGGCCGGACCCCTCGGTCCCGCCAGCCCGCGCTCACACCAGCCACTGTTTGTAGAGGCCACTTAATGGACATGTTGTGTTTGGGCTGTTAACTCAATTAGCTGCCAGACGCTGCCTCGTCAATCAACGGTACTCATTGTTTTTACGCCACAAGGAAATCTTTAACATCCAACACTGAAACTACCGATTTCTATTTCTTAATTAAAACCTCTGTAGACTATGCCCATTCAGTTTAGACACACACTACGTAAAATTAAAACAATGATACGCACAGTTTCTCAGGAAATACCCATTCGTACATAGGTACGAACCGAATTTATCTTAGATCTACAAACAAGAGGTAATTACGGATTCACCTCCAATATTTGTTGAAGATAAATCGCAGCACAGTGGCATAACGATAATCGCTGTATTCATGATATAAATAACGTGCTCCTTGCACTTCGTATGGTTGCTATTAAAGAGAAAATTGCCAATTGTTTTAAACTAGGTTTCATGGGGAGCTACACAGACTTCTGCATATTGTGCGAGGATTTAAAGATTTAAAAATAATGTCTGTTGAAGATAAGCCAGATTAGAGGGCTTATAATGGCAAACAGGGTATTTCTATTTACACATTTGTCGGTTCTTTAGAAACACACACACCAAGTAGTTGTGTGAGACTTTTGTCTCTAAATTGTGTAATCGGTTGTACCCCTTTGCAGGGACCTGAATATAAGTAGATTAGGCGTTCGGTAAAATAATTTATCGGCTGGAACTGAAACCTAAAGGAAAACCCGGAAAAGCGTAAAGTGTGGCGTCATAAAAACAGTAGAAAATGCCTGAAAAGACATGATCAGAGTTCAGCAGGATGCGAAGTTGGAGCTTTTCAGCTGCGAAGTTAATGTGTGTTCGTCAAACAACAAATTTCGCTGAGAAGTGCACCCTGGAGGTGTCGCCCTGCGATCATCGAACCTGCTAAGAAAAAACCTGATCTTGTTTCTCTCCGCTTGTACAGTTAGCTGCGGAGCATTAAGTAATCGGAGCCGAGAGCGACGAGATAATGTTGCGCACGCGTGAAATATATCCGAGCGTTTTTATTGCGACCGCGTTCCGCTCCCGGACTGGTATGCGCGTGTCTCTGCGCCGAAGAAATTCTGTCGACGAGTGGTTTGCCTCACGGCGACCTTGTCGCGCGCACGCAGCCTCCCCCCTCCCCCCCCCGGGCAGGCCGCAGCGCCTGCGCCGGCCCGCCGGGCGCTCCTCCGTTGCTGCCTCCGTGAAAGTAGGTGACGGCACGACGCCCGCTGCGGTGGCACCCGTCTTCACACTCGCTTGCCACTTGCGGGCCCTACGCCCGATTTTAAAAGCGGCTTTCTAAATGTTCTCGTATGCTTGTACCTGTATGTGACTGCGCTTAAGTATATGGTCTGTCTGCAGCTGTCATAGAAGGCACTTGATAAAGTTACATGGCCACATCGTCTTTCGCATAAATATGTTGGCAAACTAATCAACACCCCAGGCTTAACGTTTTTGCATTGCAAAAAACTTCTAGATAATTAACGTCATACTTGAACATTCTTGAGGAAAAATATTTAAGACTTCTAAATCGATTTTATTACAGACAGATAATTTTGCTAAATGACTAAAATTACCTCGTCTAGTTAGAATGTTATGAGGGTTGTGTGCTTAGCTAGTCATTAGGTCGGTGATTGAGGCTTGATTGCTCCCATTGAATACCTAATCAAACATCATCAGTGGTACGTTATCGAGATCAAGTCTTGTTAATGTCACAGTCGCAGTTTTTACCTTAAAGGGGCACAATGTCGTGGAAAAATAACGTTTTAATTAGTTATATTTTATTCGTTAAAACATGCCTCATGAATTACACATGCAATTAACTGTAAACCCAGTGATTGTAGGCTACTTAGGCATTCGTGTAGTGATGTCCAATTAAAATATTAATTTATTAATGTGATTTCTTTGTATAAACAGTAAATAATTAACACACCGGGCGCTGTAATAATGGAGGTACACGCCTCTTTCGGATCATTTTGATATCCAGGAATTATATCAATATGTCTGACCACACAATGGACAAAGTTATTTACTGAATCAACAGTCTGAAGACGGTTATAAATATTGTATTTTATTATAAATAAGTTATACGAATCGTGTGGGACTTTCTTTTTGCAACAGTTTATCAGTAAGTGGCTTGCACAACTTATTCGAAGAAGCATTCCATTGTGAATAATGTCCACGTAGAACTCAACGAATTCAATCAAATGCTTAGCGCGGGCTTCCAGGATTGCTCGCGCTTGCCACTCGGCAGCTCTTCGGGGAACCTGTTGCCTCTCCGCCTTTCAGTTAGTTGCCTTCACATGTCTTGTGCGATTGGTCGGTCGTCGCTGTGAGGATCTCCAACTCACCAGTACGTGCCATGTCTACAGATTTGAAAGTTAGTACCTCTATCATAACATATAATATCAATATTCATGTGCTGAGTACACGTTTTCTACAAAAATCCAAAGACTCCACTCAGGAGGCATCATCAAATTTATCGCATGTATTATCTATGATTAATGTAAGTTAAATTGTAAGCAGTCATTAAGTAACAAAGCATCTACGATAACATTATATGCGTAGTATGCTAATAATGTGTTTGTTATTCTTATATCAACTTAAACTTTTTATCGCTTCTATTGTCTGATCGATATTTTCTCGATTAACAACGGGATGATTGACATGTTGGACAAAAAATAAAACAATACTAGTAGCGCATGTGGCTGCTACTGGCTTTTATCTGACATTCTTGGAGACTCTAGCGCAGCTCTTCATTGATGTTTTGTTCACTGATCTCCTCAACGGTTCTCGGAATTTACTGATTAATATTATCACTGCTTATTCTAGTTTCTAAGAAAATAGACTTCACTTGAGTTTCAATGGTATTAAATGCTTTTGCACCTATAAGTTTTTCTTCGACGTGAGTTTTTCTGCCGTCTGCGCCGGATGTAGAGTTATGACGGGTAATGAAACTTTTATAATTAGCTGAACTATAAAATATCGAGCTCCTATAATTATAATTTAAATCAAATGAATTCCAACGGTGCGTTTTCTTTATCATTTTAACAAGGATTCGTTAACTCATTCCGTGTTAATAAAGCGAAGTATGTTTTATTTACATTCTACAAAAAGTGTACTGTGTTAGGCGAATCAATTACGTTTTTATGAGTTTTTTTTTATGAAGTGTGCCTAAAACGCATTACTGAGGAGGATCTGAAACCGGAACTAGCGTAATTGACAATATAGGTAGTTGAGATGAGGATCTGAGTGCGGGGTCGGAATGACGGCGGCGACCACTCGATCGCCGTGTAAACGCGCTTAATTTGAACCACTTTTTGCTTCACTCTGTTATTATTAATGAATAAATGCTATATGTCCGAGTACTCGAGGTCAACGTACGTGCGGAATGTTGTAAAAAATGCGTTAAGGACATCAGCCCGGCGTTCTATCAAGTAGAACCGATGGTCCACTATGCGCGGGGTCATTCATTCTCTCATTAGTTTTGAATTATTAATTAGACCATGAATCGCGCGATATGCTTGTTAAGATATAATTCTCTATAATTTAATGTAATTCGATGTAGTTTTCTGTTTAGAATAGGAAAGAAGTGTGAAGCTAAATTTCGAATTTTCGTCTCCTTTAGTGTAGTTTCGTCTTATTTAATTCTGAACATTTAACTCTAACCACGCTAAATTATTAAGAATAATTTTGAGATAAAGTACCACCCTATACGATAATGTTTTCACATAATTTACTACTGCAATAAGTAGTAGGAATTCCTTAACATTGATTAGTCAATCTCAATAAAATATATACTAATAAATATTTAGGGATTTAGTGAAAAACTTGTATGATGATGCCGATTACCTATCTTTATTATATCAGGTTCACGTGAGACGTACGTAAACAAGTATCACGAACACAAACGGTGAATCGTGACGAAGAAAAATAAATAAACATTCAATCAAATTGTAAAATAGAAGGAAACCTATGACTTCATCACTTCTTTTCAATTTAAGTATTGTATCAGAATCTGACACACGTAATCGGGTGATTGACAGTAATGTACTAATAAATGTTATTTACGTTTGGAACTTGTCTTAAAGACGTAAAGGATAAACTTAAAAAAATAATAACTTCATCAATTTTGTTGTGTGTCGGTTGATTTTTTTTGCATAATTTTTTCAAGTAGTTTTTGTTTTAAATACCATACTTATTAGAATATCTTTATTCAAATTAGGATTTCAGTGCAGAATGTGAGCAAAGTAATTTTATACACTTTTTTATTCGGTAATTTGCTTCGACCAACAATGTTGCTATTGTTGATCGAAGGTACTTTGATAATAAAATAGATATTCCTCAATTTTCTTAAACGCACCTTCCAGTGTGTCACTGCATCAAAGAATACCTACCGATACAAAATGCCTCTGTCATTAATTCCGTCTCTGTACACTTCTTTATTAATACTTTTTCATCTTCTACTAACTAATTGAAGGAGTACTTCTATAATGTTTGACAATTGTACTCAAGAATTACTCCACCCGAAAACTTCATGAAGTTGTGCAAATACTAACTTTTTTTTTCTTTTGCTCCAGGTGTTGCGCGTGTGTGGTGTGGCGCGCGAGTGTGATGCGCGGCGGGCGGAGCGCTGGTCGCCGGCGCCGCGACTAGCCGCGACCATGCGGGGCCGAGCCGCACTCGCCGCCGCCCTGATCGTCTGCTCGCTACTTAGCACGACACACGCGTCCTCAGCTGTCATAAGTAAGTCTTCTTGTTTTAAGGAGAACGTTTCTTCATATTCTTGTTGCCAGCTGTCGCCACCTGTCGACGGCTGCCGTCGACGCTTGCAGTTGTGGTGTCGCCAGCTGCCGCCGGTGCGTCGACGGCAGCCGTCGACACACATTTACGCGGCATGCCATAACTGCAAGCGTCGCGACCCGTCGACGGCAGTCGTCGACGCTTCGGCGACTGCCGCCCAGCACGTGGCGACGGCTGCAGTTTATCTGCCGTTGGCAACGTGCCGCTCGTCTGTAAGAACCGTTAGTCGGCCTTCTTTGTCAAAACTTATCATGTGCAGTCAGCTTCACGATGTGGTACCCCCTTGAAAGCAGCGTTCGAACCCGGGGTACTGGGGTACCCAACTGGGGCACCCAATTGATGCAGCCCACTGTACCTTGCAGAAAAGGTTTTTTCACACATGAATGAGCTAAACAGGCGTCTACAGAGCCATATTCATTGCCAACACAATGTTTACAACTATCAAAGAAAGCGTTATATTTGCAACAATATAGCTTAACAATAAGGTTCGACAGATCGATTGCACAAGGCACGACAATTGGTCCGTTGCGAAACGCTCCGGACCGTTCCCACATAGATCACACATTCGTTCGCCTCTCGATCATGACGCGCATAGTGAGCTCAAGCGCACCTAGTTTATAGTGCTAAAACATAGAATTGTTCGACAGCGAATAAAGTGTTATGTTTCAAAGTGTACTGAAACACGAACACAACGTTGTGGGTGTTGAAATATTGTTCGTACCTGGGTAAAATTTTGTCACAAACGTTTCTCCCATTGTTTAAATTTTTTGTCATTTTCCTTCCTTTCAATTGCTTGTTGCTACTGAGTCAATACTCAGTATACTCACATACCTACTTATGTACATATAAATGGAACATAGGTATTGCCTAACTTATAAACTACTACAGTTACTACAGTTCTAAATCGTTCGTTTATTTTTATTAGTTAGATAAAACGCATGGAAACAAGAGTATTTTAGTACCTATACTTATACAATTATGATATATCGCAGACTAATGATTTATAGACAAAACTTTTAAATTGAGGCACATAATGAAAGGAATCGGAGCGAAACAGAAAAATAATGATATAGAAACGTTAGAAGATTGCTGGTTTATTTATCATGAATAGTTTATTATTTGCGTAATAAGCCTCTACAACTTCATTAGGTTGTATTCAGAAGCCATTGAGATCAAATTGATAATCATAGTTGGTTTCAGGGGTTTATAGTATGAATAGGTGCTTAAGATAATATTATCCCTAGGCTTAGTATTACTATCGTTGATCGCTGCAGGAGCAACTTTCTAAAAATTATTCTCATCTAGCCGCCATTAGGTATTGAAATGGCCGTTAAGTGCATATCTTGTAATCGCTTTATGGGTATTTCGCGTATGGCTCAAATGCCTGAAACGCCGCAATTAAATTGCGTGTAAAGTGTTTAAAGTACCGTATATTTTCGATATTTGCATAATTTCTTGTCACTTAACCGGAATAATAATATCATTTAGCGGTAATGGAATATTACCTTAGTACTTTAAGCTCGTATACAACATTAATTTCAAGAATTATGAGCGCACCAAAATATATCAAGTTTGTAATGGTGCCATGGTGGAGAATAAATTAAAAAATAATATCACACTTGACCAATTTTATGGGCTCGATAATTTTATCGTATTTATAATATAAATGTATTCTAATTATTATCACGTTCTTAAAGTTAATGGAACGTGGTATTTGGTGTTTTGTGATGTTTCGTAACTCGGAAGATCAGGTTACAGAATACAAAGTATTGTCGGACGAGGCCTTGATCGGCAAACACGTGTTCTAATTAAATGTATCACATACGGGGAACTTGTGCATCCAAACTACCCAAAACAAGTAAAAACAAACAAACAATACAATGAAAAACAATAAAACTCGTAGATAAATAACCAAAAGAAAGTTTCGTAGACCCTCTACGAGGTTACGAAAAAGGTCTACGAAAGTACTACGCGCCCAAAAATATTCGCAAACTTGATCGGAAACCACTTGTTATTTTATTACTTGAACCACTAATATTATTTTTTAAAGGATTTATCGTTTGACCTTGAATAAAATGGTCTATCGATTTTTAATTGGGGCGACGACGGTCCGAGTTTCTCATATCATCTCTATTAAGCCCCTCGACGATGCGAATCAATCGAGTTATTATCCCGGCGGAACAAGTTCATCCAGCTGAGGACAAGTTCAGTGTCGAACTGTGACATTGCATAACGACATTGATTCACGATTAAGGCGCTTATCTACACGCTGTTATCAACACTCATCTAATACAAGCGTAAAGGACAGTCGTGACTTGAATGTAGGTTAAAGTGAATCAAGGGCTCATATTCGTATTATGATGCGTTATTAGCATTTCATACTTCTTTCACAACTTTTTATTTCCGTCGCAATTAATGCTGAAGGTTTCTGTTATTTAGTTAGAATAGGTTTAGTACAATACATTAAATTCTTGACATCAGTCATGCGGAGTTCCTATTTTAACACGCATTAAATTGTGAATATTTGTTTTTATCAGAGCTTTAACATAATTCTCCAACAATATGAATTACCTATCTAATTTGTTAATTTACAATTCAGCGAATTATTTATAAAACCGATTACCTTGAAAACCGCTCGTTGCTAAGAGATATTATGAAATGTAAATACGCTGCGTGCTCACAAAATTCTATAAGGCATAGTCGTCTGTCGTCCATACAATTGAATTGAATGAGTGATTCATTGTTTCTAAATGAACTTGGTATTTAATTGAAGCAACAATGCAGTAATGTGGTCGCGGATTAAAAGGAATTTATTCCGTCTGTTAAAAACAGCGCATTAAAATATTAGCCACGAGTAAACATTTGGAGAGGAATTCTCGTAGACGACGAGCACATATTAATTACCTACAAAAATATTGACGCGGAGGCAGGACAGTCCGACCGGTGCCGGTGGCGCCCGATGCCGATGGCGACGTAATAAGAATGCGGATCCGTGGATCTAAATCAAGGTAACATGTGATCAGACGCCCGCGACATCGACACTCGGCCGCAATGTCGATGTCATCCGTACGAAACTTGACGCGCCGAACTCCTACCACGCTTGTACTTACATCATTATAGGAGTCCTAAGGGACTGTGTTCTGTTTAAAATACAATTAGTCAGAATGTAGGCTGTTTAACGACATGTTTATACAGTGCATTTGTGATAGCCTCATTTAAAATAGTTTTAAAGAATACTTATGTTTGTTACTATTTCGTTTAGCTAAGCCCGTTTATGCCTATTATGTGATACAATGACTTGTTTAGGTTCTTTCTATGTTATGTTTATGTTGCTATGCGGGGACATTCGGTGCACTATAATATATGCAAGAATGACGGTTGTATCTTATATTTTTATAGAACCGTTGTGTAGGTTCCGATTCCGTAGACAGTATTTTTAAACCGTTTCAATAATAGCTCTCCAATTACATTGGAATTTGGCATTTCGAAGGACGACAACATTTGATTAAGCTGCTCCATCAATATATCTCTCTTTTGCCATTAATATTATTTACAATTATAATCAATTTATTTGACGTAAACATAATGATAGTGAATCTACTTATCCTTATTTGCTTGATTACTTATCGTACAAATAATACCTTTTCTCTGTTGTGATTTGCGTAATTTTACTGTTGAAAAAGACCAGAAGTATAGGATAGTCTTTTACTCCGCAAAGAATTGCGGAGTTCTGTTATAAGTTCATGCAATAATGATTCCTGAGTTTCAAATAATTGAATATACAAGTAAAATAAATTCGCTTGCACACAGTAGTGCAGCGCTCGGTGCACCGCTATATAGGACAGTCGTTTCCCACGCATGTTGCTCAAACCACAGCCTCCTTCGCAGTTCGTGGTCATTCGTACGACACTCGGCACTACTCGGCAGGTATCGTGCGTGATTCGGGATCGCAAGCTTGTATAGCTTCTCAGCCTTCTCATTATATTTTGAGCCTGTCAGCGACGCTACTGGGAGATACGGCATGTTCTGCAACTGCTTCATAATGATCAAATCGCTGTTAAGATTTTCGGCTTCGTTTGTTTCAAACTGTTTGGTTTTATCTTGCCAAGACCTATAACTCTAACACATGAGATTTCAAATTCAGCAGTTTTACCTCTGTAATCCGTTTTAAATGTTAAATACACAATTTCACTGATTTCGAAACAACAGCCCAGCCATGTCGCAACTTAATATTATGCATTCGATACTAAATTACTTCACTTTTGGTCCGTAGTCCAGCAACTGGGCACTAACTCAGGTTCAATTACCGGTGCTAAATAAACAATTAACGTTCTGTTGTAATTGCAGAGGGGCAGCGTGCGCCGTGCTCCAACGAAGGCGAGCCTGTCAAGCTGCAAGACGCCAGATTGGAGCAGGACTGGAGTAGCTGCTTCCGCTGTATCTGTAAGGTAAGATCTTGTATCAACCTCCTAACATAATTCATTTGGAGTTGGCGTTTCTTCTTTACATTTCAGCCTTATCTCCATTACCTTCATCTTTTAGTCTTTATTATAAAACCGGACAAGTGCGAGTCGAACTCACCCATGAAGGGTTCCGTACTATCGTATATTTTTTATTTTTTCTGTCTAGCTATCACGGTTCATGAGATACAGGCTGGTGAGACAGACAGTGGAGTCTTAGTAATAGGGTCCCGTTTAGTTAGTAGTAGGGTCCGTACAGAACCCTAAAGAGGATGTTTTGTCTTTTATAAATGGTTTCATATAATATGACAATCACATCGGTAACTGAACGCTAGGATGCCTCTATCCTCCTTAGTACAAAACTAAAAGCTAACCAATGATAGTCTCTTAATTTTATTTATAGTTTGTGTTGTCGAGTGTTACTTGCCCTGTAGCCTACTAAGCAAATATATGACGCACCTTTGGTCCTACAAAGATCGTATTAGGTTAGCAACCTTTCTAAACAACATTTGTATGACGCTCAGCTGTTGTAGAGACGTGTCAACACGTGGTCATCGTCGATCATGACTTGCTCCTTCAACCATGTGGGATAAAAAGAACTTTAGCCACTTATAAGTAGCAACATATCTACTTTTTTGTACATATTCTCATCACGTTATCAAAGGGTCCGAAAAACCAACGGCCATTAATCTGAAGGTTAACCTATTTGCAATTTGCCACCTAAGATTTATTTAAATTCCAACGTGATTGGAGCCGTGTTTAGCTTACAAATACGATGATATTAATCGTTCTGCACACGTGCTAGAGATTCTAATTGAGCGTCGGGAGACGTAGTAACTGCTATATTTATTTTAATATAGAATGTGAAGTACCCTACAACATGGATAAGCGCCATTATTAGAAAAGTTATTTGCCTATTTTAACTAATCGAATAATAATTCGTTTAAACATATCGTTATTGTTTACTGTCTGTTCTATTTAAATACACGGATTATTATTAGCTTATGTAAGTTTAAGCATAAGCAATTTGCCTGATCTTATAAATAGATAGATTACGATACAAATCTTTGCAGATTAACGCTTGACTAATAAGTAGGCATGTGGTATTTGACATAACGAGTATGTACTGTTTTAGAAACAACCCAATTACTCATTGCGTAGTACTATTTATAAGTTATTCTGCGGTTAAAGTGAACTTGGGTTCAAATAAGTTATTCTAAGTTTAGAATAACTTACGTCAATCTTGCATTCATATATTCCGATTTCAACAGTCTAATCATCTTAGAGTTGGATCGTAATTGGAATTGGTATCATTTGACATTTGAAACGTTGAGAAAAGCTGAGATGGAACTGATTATCATCGAATTTACATGATTGGGTGGCTGATCGGCAGATAAAGTTGGCTAGACCTGAAAAGTTATTCATAATATTCTTATATTGTTTTGTTTTTAATGAACAGGTGGACTGGCAGTAATATGTTACATTTAAAAGTAATTAAAATATGTTTTAGATTAAATTAATGAAGATTATCAATTAACATTAGCAACTTGTGACTTGATTTGAAAAACAAGGCTTAGAATATCATTAAAGAATTAAAATAATGTAACCTTCATAAATATTACGAAAGCCATGTCACAAATCACTTAAGAAATCATCGACAAACATCGGAGCTGCTTGGTAACAACACTATCTAACAAGTTACAATACGCACTTATCGATAAATGTATAAATGTGAGGTTTGAAATACAGCACACAGGTATCGTTATTGTCTTTCGGGGTTCACTTATGGACCGTTTGTATGCCTATACTGCGACCACTGTCACCAAATCAATTTATCACGGACCAAGTACAGAATAATAATTCTAAGTCGCGCGTGCGACTAACTCACACCTAGACAATAACTAGTCGTTTAGATTAGCGTTATTCTTAGAATTTCTGAATGTTTAGTGATGGGATGCGCTATAGAAAAGTTTAGGGAGAACGAAGATAGTTTTTCCTAAACTACGATGTTTTAAAAAACTTTACGGAGAACTGTTTTAAAGGCTTGATAGTGCTGGCAATTGGCGTGTTTTGAGCTGGTTTTGTAGTGGTAAAAGTTTCTTCAGTATCGAGCAGATTGTTTTAAAAAAAGTCGTATTTCCTAGTCATCATATGCCTTTTCAGTCTTAACCGGATGCAGCTGAATACTAGTATTTTACATGGATCGACTGCCTATCTAACCTCCAGAACCCAGTTGCGTTATACGATATCCTTGGCAAGGCTGGCTGTCGGACTTTCGGGCCAATGACTACCTATAATGACTGTCAAAGATGTACAATTGACAGCCGGGACCAACGGCTTAATATGCTTTGTGAGGCACGGAGGAAACCGCGGGCCTGTGGACGGGGAGCTATGGGCTAGCTCGCCGTCCGTCCGTCTCATGACGACAGGCCGTGTCGATGGCGCGTTCGTGTTCCACGCGCGCCTCAAGGAGAGTCAGCAATAGGGAAGGGGTCCGCAAGGGCCGAAGCCTACCGGGGCTGCGGGACTATTCGAAAGAGATACCGTGGCCCCGGAACACAAAGGGCGATGAAGGAACATGGATGGGTTTTAGTCAGTAAAAGTCTGGCACTCCCTCCTGCTCCGCCCAGAGCGGGAGGAGTCATTTGATTATTTCCCATTCGAAAAAAAAAAAAAAAAAACTCGGTATGTTATGATATGAGTGATCACCCATCCATCCAACGTAGGCAAGGGCGGCTTAACCTGAAGATAGACCCGAGCGGCTGTTATTATTTAGCCACGAGCTCCAAGTCATTCTTGCTAAAAATGTTGGTCATTGGAGACGCTTTTCATGGTAACGCTTTGTTAGGAGAATGTGACGTAGAATTCTTTTCAATTTTTAAAACTACCTATATTTGGGCATTCGACGTTGCCTAGACGAAATACTTACAATTGAATGAAAATGATTTTAGTAAATAAAGTATAAGTAATATCAAATTAGGAGTTTGGTTCAATTATCTCTCACTTAGACAAGTTAGGCAGGCAGGTAGGCAGTAGCTTAACATGACATGTGTTGAGTTGTTCGAAGCTGGAATAAAGTAGCCACTGTGTACTTATGTATCTAGTATAGTGCTAATTGTTATTGCAACTCTGTGACGTTTCACATACCATCGAAGGACATGGGAAATAACCTGTTATGTCAACTTCATGCCGCACTTATTTAGTTAGTGAACTTGTAAATTCTACACATGTTAGGGTACAATTTAAACAGTTCGCGAGGTTCTATAAGGTTATGTCCATATCCATTTCGGTCCTTAGAATTCCCACGACACAATTAGAACATGACGCAGGTTGATTAAAATTGATTTATATGAGGAGATGTAATTTGGTGCTAATTGTGTGTAATGTGCGATGTGTTGGCGTGGAGGGCGCGGCGCGCGTGCCGGCGCTGCGCCGGGCGCGCGCGCCGCCTGTCTGCGCAGCGCAAAAACTGACAATGCGGAACCTCTTGACAAGCACAGCAAGCACAGGAATCCGACGCAACTGTTCCTAACATTCCATTATTATTTATCCCCGACCGCATTCCTCAACTTAGATTTTTATTTGTAATAGGTAATTACCCACAGAATCCGCCTTCAGCTTAATAAAGTGGCTCTCACAATAGTTCAAAGTGTTTGGTATTTCATAAAAGAGTAAAAAGACATAATAAATACGTGATCGCTGCACAGCTGTTGTCGCGGACACGACATCAGTATGTATGTAGGAGCTCGGCAGCTCGGCGACTCGGCGCTCGGCACTCGGCAGCTCGGTACGTACATATAATATAATGGTATTTCCCAGCCGACCTCACCTCGTCGGATGACTTGCGCGGAATTCGAAAGCCCATCGCGAGATTTATCGCTTATTCTGAATTAAAATATACATTTGCTTACTTAATGGGCATTTTTTGTCACGTGCCACGTAGCGACTACGGGACAAACATGTGGCGGATGGTGCTTTTTATGATTTATCAATGTTTTGGACGTCTGATGGAATGTAGGCAGTGAAGGTTAATTGCTTTTTCTTGTATCGACATTAACAAAGTAAATAATATTCGGTAGAGTTGAGATTTAAGAGGGCACAAGTATAGCGGCGAGTGTCATGTTGACCCGAGGGTGCCATTAGTCTTACTTTTTATACAAACCAGTAGCCGGTTGATAGCATCGCAGCTCCCGCGCACCGCTTACTTTAATGAGCCACGCCATTTATCGACGCGCGGATTATATGCGCCTGCGACGCGCGACGTACCAATGAACTTCACGTCATTACGGTTTAGGAAGCCTGGCCAACGATCCACTTCTCCGACTTACGTAACACGAAATGAAACCGGCAACACCATAAAATGTGTGTAAACTTTATCTCTGCATCTACTACGATCGAAAAGTCAATAAATTAGCGACATACCAAACTCGTGATCCAGTTTTATTATTAGCATACGAGATTTAAGATATGTACCTAAATAACTTGCAAATCATTGTTTAGTGAATAGTTTCAAAGTTTTTCATAAACACGAATATTAAATTCGTCATTTTTAAATCAAGGTTTTTCAAAAAAAGTTGCCTGCCTATAATTGGAATTATGTACAATTTTAAAAGCTTTTAAGCTGCTAACTGGCAATAAAACATTAACTAGATACGAAGTTGTTCAAT
Source organism: Xestia rhomboidea (assembly GCA_963853795.1). Classification (NCBI taxonomy): domain Eukaryota; kingdom Metazoa; phylum Arthropoda; class Insecta; order Lepidoptera; family Noctuidae; genus Xestia; species Xestia rhomboidea. Next base: position 12,728,203 of record OY970767.1, on the reverse strand, counting down.
TACTGGGTTTGTCGGCAATCGTAATAGGTTTACCACGTTGTAACTGTCAGTGGTCAGCATGTGTCACATGAACTATTCAGCGGCCCAAATAATACTCCAAGTTTATCTGCTCTAAAAAATAATCAGTTTAGACTAACGAATGGTCTTGCTCTGAAACGAATTAATGTTTGTACTATTGCGTCTCCTGCACTGCGTGGCATTGCTTCATAACTAACACAAGCGCATTGCTTTAAGACCAGAACGGATCCTAAATAAACAGTTAAATACTACTGTACCGTAATAATAGCTCCCGAGTTCATGACAATATAATTGAATCATGCGCAGACGCAGTAATTCCTAAGTCTGGCTGACAACATTTCCATCGAACTGTTGCTTGATAATTAAGTAATGTTACATGAGAGGCTATTTTTGTCCAGGCCCTGCAATCTATTAATATCTCATAAATTGTATTTTATAGTTACAAGTAAATTGCTAACTCAAGTACCTGTAATGATCGCACGGCGCGGCGTTCGAGTCGAGCCAGCAACGGCGCAGCGGCACCCGAGAATGTATTCAATAACGAGAGATATTTTAAGATTATTGCTCATAATTTCAAAACCCCTGTGTTATCTCGTATCTGATTCATAACTCATTTACTATAATAATGATTAGTAGGAGTTATGTCATGAGTGGCTGACAGTAAGGGGGAGCGATAGAATCGCAGATATCTGAGCATATATGCGTTGCTGAACACCTAGAGGGATAACCTGCGGTAGTTAGGTGCACGTTGTATTTAAATGTGAAAGTGGGTGTTGTTGCCGGCGGTGGCGGGCGCGGTCGCTGTGGCGGGCGCGGGCGCAGGTGGTGCGAGGCCTTGCCGCGAGCGCGCGCGCGGTATGCGGTCGCACCGGTTCTTCTAGCAACGCGTATTTTTTACACGCCACACATCATCGACATTGTTGTTATGTTTTGCTATGATGCAAAAAAAATCAAGCTTAATTCAGTTGCAGGTATTTACACGGACTTTGAGCCGTTATACCAAGAACCAAGAAGAGCTTTCGTTCCATATCCGCGTCTATTTTAATAATTAATATTTACAGTTAGTTGCTTTTAGTGCATAGCTGGTGTATGAGTCAGAATAGATCGGTTTTGAGGAATTTCTTTGAAACGCCGAAATTACGAAAATTTTCTACAAACACGGAGTTCGCAGCAAAATATAAGTTTTACGTCAATCACGAAGTCTATTTTATTTCTCGCAAGTAGCTTTAGAATATCAACAAATCATGTATCAGTAGAACCTAACCTAGTAGCTGAATGTTTGTTCAGTTATCGACGGAATAGATAACATTGTTCGCATCAAATGAGTATATCAAAGCGGAGAGGAGGCGCGTGTCTTGCGCAAAAAATGGTTGTTGTGAAGGCGCCAGTGCGACAGCGGCGCGCGCGCACCCACTCGCGGCCTTGTGTGCCACCGCGCCCGCGCCGCCCCGGGATCATTTACTAGACTAGATACAATTACAGCTTATAAGTGAGCCTGCCTTTAAATGTGTATAATTAGCACTCCATTCTAAACTTGATAAATCTACATAAAAATAATTATATCAAGGATTTCGTTCAGATTGTACAGGCTGTTAATTGTCACCTTCTTGTTCAAAACGTAGCACTCAAAGTTTAGTACATGTTGATACAAGTGGAGATGTCCACGTGTATCAAACGACGTTTTTCAATACACTTTTGAAGAAATAAAATAATAGAAAAAAATATTTCGTCATGAATTAAGAGATTTTTATTTTCTTTTTTTTTCCGCGCTTTGCTTTGCTTGTTTATTTAGTTTTTTTTTTGTATTTTTGAGTTTAGAACACAAAACAATGTTAATTTGTTTATAAAAGTAATTATATTCGTTTTAATTCTATTTATAAACACATTATGAATATTCAAAAAATATTTACGCCGGAAAGACGCACATTGCTTTGCCGAAATAAAAAAAAAACATTCACCTCCGAAGTCATTGAACCAATTTGGACTAAGTATAGGTATAGTTATCTGTGGCAATTTTAGTTCCTGCACACGTGTTGGAAAATGAAAAAAAAAACGCACGCGTGTGAATCATTGCATGTTGAACCTAATCGTAGTGCGCTATGAACCAGTTTTCGAGGAAGTGTATTGAAAAAAATATTTAAAATCTTTAAATACATCAATTCGCTTAGTGTCCTTTGCATAGCATTTAACGGTATTATTTACTTACCATCTTGGCATCAGCGCGCTTTGCTAACCGAGTGGGCTGAAAACTTGGTAAGTTTTGTTTTCCTGCTTTGTAACTTAGAAATAGTTATCTATGTTACATGAGCCCAGCAAATACTGAAATGCTTGACTTTATTTATGTAGGGTAGGGTTGTATTTATGTTATGTGTATTTTGCATAAACTAAGATTGTTTGTGCTACGTTCGCTACGAACCCATATTACAAAAGCTAATTTGATTTTATCGCACCTTTGCTAATAGCATCTAAAATTCTCTCTTCTTTATTTATTTATCGTTAATTATTTGTAGCATTTTTCCAAACCATGATTTAATTTAATCGTATCCCTACAAATTAATTAACTAACTAATCGTTCCCTATTCAATGGTTGTTACTATATTTTATCGGTTATTTTCTGGTACAATGTCGGAACATTTCGGTAATATCGAAAAGGACGAATATCCTCACCGCTTCCTGGAAATTCGCGCAATTTTACACATGAAGACCTCGAATAATCATGAATTATATAATTCCGAGAATATGCGGAAATACATGAACCGAATAAATATAATGAATTCGAAATAGTTTGGAGTATCGGTAAAAGGGCCATAACATGACTGTTTATCTAATTCTTGGAATAACCTACGAAAATAATTCATCATTACTAACGTTATTTACGTTAACGTTTTAATGAATTTATTTATTAAAATCTTCCTTACAACTACATAATTATAATAACAGGTATCATTATAATCAGTTATTAACTGAAGTATCATAATCAGCAGGAAAAAAAACAGAGGAATCTACGAAGATTTTAACCGAGCGAAATCTAATAAAATGAACACAAAAGGGAAGTTTTCCATGAATTTGTACAGATACTTACATAAAAGCTTGAATCGACAACCAACCTGTAGGATATGTATTTATGGTAAAATCAGCTTGTCACTATCATCCTCATTATCTAATTAAAACCAACAAAATAAACTCAATTTGTGTAGTACAAAGCTCTAACGACCCCCGCGACGCGACGCCAACAGATAAGACGAACTGTACAGTTGTTTAGAAGCCTGTATGCATATTTTTAAAAGCCATAAACCAAAAAAAAATATTTAAGTAATGATATACAGTTGCTAGCTTATTAAGGACATATCTTTATAGCTTTACCACATATTGGCTAAGATAGCCCGATGGTTCACTACACCTGCCACCGAGTGCGTACGTGATTAAACCAAAGCGTAATTTCATTGAAATGCTTGATAATTTCAATCAGCAGTTTCTTAGTAGTTATATTACAAGAAATACTGGCTGTGTTGTATAAAATGTGGACGTTAACATTCATTTAAAATGTTTATCTCTTCATTTACATAATGGAGTCGCGATCTACACAGACTGCTCGGGGACGGGCCACTCGATGATTCTCGTTTAAATTTATGTTAAGCACCTATTTGGTTGCTGTTTTGCGATATTCTGATAAGTACATAACACACATTATACGCTGATACAATATTTTAGATTTTCAAGTAGTTGAGACCTTTTGACACGAAATCTGTAGCAGATATGCTTTTGATTCACCGTGGTCTCACAAGAATAAAAGTATATTTTTAAAATAAATAAGTAACTTAAAATAATAAGGTACTTTGTACAAACGTCAGGCAATAGCAGTGGGAGCAAAGTAATTGCATAAATAGGAGAAAAAGCCAGGCTATTAAACTGGTACATTACGTTACCTCTGTTGCATTAAACGATCTACCAACGCATTCGAATTCTACCACGAAAGTACTGGCATTTGAAGGGATAGATTATTTACATACACAGCACCTAAACACAATTTACAAAAATTACTGTTTACACAAAATATGAAGATTTTCTTTAGTAAATGAGGTTATTTGATGTCACGTGATTGCGCTACAAACGGATGCAACCTCGTAGACCCTCGTAGCACTCTCGTAGATCTTATCTCCGCTACCGAATCTGAATATTTTTTATGACACACAATTACACACACCTGTTGTATTTATTAGTGCCTTTGTTATTGAGAGTAAATAATTAAAATGTCAAGTTTGATGCATAATTTTTGAATACTTATGATTTTATAAATATGTATATTGATTTATTTAAAATTAATTATAGATTATTTTTTATCTATTGTAATGATAATTAAAAATAGCAATGATTATATGGATCTCTAAAAATATAACTCTAAGATATCAGATCAATAGATAATGATAAAATCGTTAATCATACTACTTGCACAACGTCTGGTAGATGTATAGTATTTACTTCGTGATATCACTTACTACGTGAGTCCCCGGCGCCTTTGTTTAAGAGATTAACGTAATTTATATTTGGTTTTGGGTTATTTAACATAAATTTGTTTAAAAAAAGTAAATGTGGGTAACTAAGAACAAGACTGCAATAAAAAGTTCCAGTGACGTAGTCTCTGAGGTAATCTGTATCTACTACGATGTGCTAACAAACGTTGTTTTGGCTTGCACTAACAACCAAAAATAAACAAATTTTCAGTAAAATAGAAATAGTGTTTGAATTTGTAGCTCTCCGGTATGTGAGGTAGCCAGCAAGACGTAGAACTTAGTTAATTTTAAACGAATAATTCACTAAGCATTCGAATCATTACAGAAAAACGCCTACGGCCACCTTACTAACCCATTTTTCAGTGCAGTCTTTCAACAACTCTAGTGCGGAAAGATAATCAGCTGTTACATTCAACATCAATTATTTCTTATTTCCAGATCGCAAAAACAGAGCGTTGCTTTAGAATGATATGGTATTATCTCTCTTGGTATTTAGAACAACGTCATGCACTTTATTTGTAAAGTTAACATTTTAAATGCATTAATAATTGCTTATCTTTTATCAAATCGTAGCTATTAATCATTATGATCATAATATCAGGACACTAATTGTTTGCAGTATTTCAAGAGCGAAGGCTTAACATTAATAAAGTGGGTATCCTTGGACGCCAATCTCGAATCAAGATCGTAGTACAATACTGTCTTCCTGATATCATTAATCCGCAAGTTTCCTCTTTTGAATTAAATGAATGAATTGAATACATTATGCACGCATCAAGTATATTTGCAATTGAGACCACACGACAACTTGTAAATGTAGCGGCTAACCAGTATTGGCATAGCTTAGCAACCTATTTGAAAGCACCTGTGCTCTATTCAAATCACTAAATACCTTACGTGAACAGATAGCTTACATACGATTTGTTCCATGAAATTAAAGCTACTTAAAGATGAGTCACTCAAACTAATCTTAAAGATAGACTTTTCCTATGAATCCGGGTACAATTTTCACCTTAGCTACATACCCCGATTTGTCTAACCAAATCTGTGTTCCTAATCTGTTCTATTTTGTTCGGTGCCTACACATTATTTATAACAACTAATGGCCAGCCGACAGACTTACAGTTATTATACAACGCGTAACGTAAATATTACGCTATTTGAGGGTGATTTCAAAGAGAGCCGCACGTGAAATTCGGCCGAAGTATTGAAAAGTAATAAACATCAGAGCTGAAGCGGCCTCGGTACATACTTCGTTATTGTATATTGAACTAAAAAATTAGGAGGGCAGCTCTTTTGTTCCTGCTGGGTTTTACGATTTTACTTATATCCGTGACTACTGTGATACTTGTTTTCAATTAGTACAGATATCACTACGTAGAGCGTGGTTTTATAAATTACTATGAAATTGCTTTGTGTCTCTTTTTCTTGATACAAATACTGCATTTCACTATTTACATTGCCATAGCACACGCTGAGTGTCAGAGTTTTATTACCATTAACTTTCAGTTTAATGGAAAGAAGCGGGAGGCTCTTTTATGTCCTCCAGTATATCCAAACGGTCATTGGTGTGTTGCAATTTGTGTTAGGCCATTAGGTAACTGAAGTTCTTGACTTTTATTTACTTAGTTGGATAACTTTGCAAGTTTGCTTTATTTAAATACAGGTTAATAACTCATCACGAAGCCGTCAACCAAGCATCCTGTACATCAAACTAAGTAACTTTACGGTCATTTTTTTGCTAGGAAACGACTTTTTTTTTTGGGGGTGAAAAATCATGTTTCGTGGTAGAACTCAATGTAACGCACTCAAAACATTGTGCTGATGGATGGATTGAATCTTAAAAAAATCTTAAATTAAAAACTTGTATTTAAAAAAAAAAGTTGTCAAAAAGTTGGAACTTTGACCCAAAATCTCCGTAATTAGAAGATTTCCAGGTATGGTGTAGAACAAAAAAATGATCGCAATGATGGGGAGAACAAGTACCTTTCGGCTTCTTTAAGAGGTGTTTTACACCCTTTATATGTCATTGTAAAAACCACTTCATCGTAGGTTCCATTCATAAAACAAATAATTAATTTACTTGATGAATGTGATGACAAAAAGTCTAATTGCATAATCTGTGGGACTGTCAGCCCGTCACAATAGTGCCAGCAGTTGGTAACACGGCATACAGTCACGAACGGAGGCCAGTGAGCTGAACGATCGATTACCTACTTTATAGTAAGTAAGTTAAAGTTTTATATTGGTAATAGTATTGAGGACCACTCGTACATCTCCGTTGCTAAGTTCTCAGCAATGGCGGCGCGGGGGGCTGCGCCTGAGTTTCCTTCGCAACCACGGGCTATACAAATTAGGACGCCATAATGTTTGGTGTTAAAACGTTTGATAAGTTTACAGATTTGTGCAAATATTAGCCTCTAATATTGATCATGTCTGCGAGCTTACATGCTAATAAGTTGCTTGACTTCTTGGATAGATAAATATTTTTTTTACCAACCATTTCCTGGAATAACTTTGACGAGTCACAGATGAAGGATTTTTGAAGCTGTGGTTGTTATAATCAAGAGTTTTTTTAAATAACATTTGCCACTTTACGCGAAACTCTGCTTCGTCTATACATAAAAAAGGAATCATAGATTTGTACAACAGCTAAGCAAAGAAAAGACCAATGTAAGTTATTCTTCATGGTAAAAGGATATTAGATATTAAATGGGATAAATTCAACAGCAGGCTCAATCAACAGAGTAGAACGTTAGGTACCTATGTAGGTAAGAATTAATTTTTCAGTTTTTTTTTTTAATGTACTAAGACATCCCCAATATTTATGGTGAGGATAAAATGCCAATTAGTGTAATTTAGCAAAAAATATAACGAGGCATTGTGATCTATTTATACCTATATACAATATTATGTACATAAAATGTGTACATAAGAACGTGCACACTGATACCTACGAGCTACGGTACCGAGAGGTTATTATGTAGAAAAGCAATTAACATTGACTGCGTCTGCGCCACGTGCCCATGCAAATGCGTTTTAGAACAAAGAGCCGTAAAATAAACGCATACAATTACGACAATGCTTTTTGATCTTATTATGGATGTCCACACTTCATACACAGTTAGTACTCGTTCATAATATTACCGTTACGTATTAGATAATTTTAATTGGTGTTTTGAAATGTGCATTTATTTTGTACATCAGTTCCGTTTTGTTTTCTTATCAGTCTTTGTGCTCTTGGCGGTTTTTATTGTCGTATAATGTTGGATGAATCATTGCATTCCTTTGCCTCGGTTAGACAGTATGACCGCGAACGTGTCTGTATTTTATGGGTTGCTTACAAAAATTGCATAAACGTATTGTCACGCTTTGTGAAAGTGAGTTCAAATATTTTTCAATACACTTCCTCGAAAAGTGGTTCTTAACGCACTATGATTAGGTTCAACATGCAATGTATTTCACACACGTGCGATTTTTTTCATTTTCCAACACGTGTGCGGGAATGAAAATTGCCACAGATAACTATACCTATACTTAGTCCAAATTGGTTCATTGCCTATAGTCGGAGGTGAATGTTTTTTTTTTATTTCGGCAAAGAATTGTGTTTATAAATGGAATATCATAGATAAACATGATTATTTAAAACTAATATTTACTTTTTAAACCAATTAACATTAATTTGTGTTCTAAATTTAAAAATACAAAAAAAAACTATTTTTTATATTAGGCTGTTTAACGGCTTCATACCTTTGCTTCTCCTTCAACCTGGCGAAAGCAAAGCGCGGAAAAAAAGAAAAGAAAATCATAGTTTCCTAATAATTCATGACAAAAATATTTTTCTTTCTTTTATTTAATTTCTTCAAAAGTGTATTGAAAAACGTCGTTTAATACACGTGGACATTTGTTATTGCCGTTCTCGGCTCAAAAACACTCTCGCCTACGGCTCGGGAGTTAATTCCGCCTCGCATGCAATAACAAACTTTCTCCACTTGTATCAAAATGTACTATTGTAGTTTGTATGACTGCATAATGTTTTGTGTTTGAATGAAGCTGTATGTACTGTACTGTAACTGTATTTAGTTCAATGAATTGTACAGTCAGGGAAATTAACTGTTTAGTGGATTAACAATCCAGGTGAATAACTCCCATGCTATGGCTATACCATACAACTGCTAAAGAATGGTAGGTAGTTGCAATTTTAATGATGTAATGATAACCTTGATGTTGATCAATTTGCTAAGCAATAATTTTCCTTAATTTATTTGATTTGATACAAACATGTTTCATAATTATAAGTTCTTTTCAATAATTAATTTTCTCCTTAGTTTACTGACTAAACGTAAATACTGCTTTAAATGTCGAAGTTACTAAAGGCAACAGTCCAAGGGCTTATTACAGTAGTGCGTCGCCTACGAACATTAAAAACAACATAAAGTAACATCAATCTCTCAGATGGTCGTTGCGCGGCACTCGCAAACTCACCAGTACATACATACAATAGCTGACACACTTTATATATTCCTACATTTCCATATCAGCATAGCAACCACAACCACATAAAAGATAATAATAAAAATAAATAAAACAAAGTGCCAATAAAATCCCAAATATACATTCGCTGCATATTAAAACTGTAAAAAACTGACAAACAAGGAGAACAAGGAAAAGTTTCAGAGAAACCTCTTCCGTATCAACACATCGACGCGAGCCGCGGCTTCACTCGCTCCCATTCTTTGTTCTATATTTTGAGAGCAATAAAATATTTGGCTTTACCTGATACCACCATCCGCTCATTAAGCAACTAATTTTAATTAAAGCTAGCGTGTAATTGGTAGAATAACGCGATAATAGTTATTTGTTAATACAAGAGTGCAAAGTTGCTTTTTAACCGCGTGCTCAATTTTGATGACCGAGCAAGCGAAGGATTCTAAAATTGAGTCACGAGCGCAGCGAGTGATTTTAAAATTTGAATCCTGAGCGTTAGCGAGGGAATCAAAAGAGCACGAGGTGAAAAATCTTTGCACACGTAACTTTTCATTACTCATACTCTGAAAGTAGGTCTGAAGTTGCCTGAAAAGCGGGTTGAAAGTAATACTTTTCAGCCCTAGGGAGAATCGCTTTCAACTGACAACTGTCAAATTATAAAAAAAAAGTAGTTCATTTTTCTATTGAACCATGTTCCAACTTTCTATGCAGCCACGATGTAAAATTGAAATAACAAAGTTAAGTATTAATTAAAGAATATATATTTTTTAAATAACTTTATTATAATTAGGTTTCAACTATTTCTTTAAAATAACATAGATATGGGCAAAATATTTATCATTTTTTCGATGATGAAAATAAAAAATAGGTAATGGCTGAATAGCTGGCCGACCATAGAAAAAAAAAACAAATAGGCGGGAAAGCGGCAATCCGATCTTCATTTTTTTTTTCAAGTTGATTCATGTTTTTATTTTTACTTTCCTTGTTTATGTATTCGTAATGAAAAGCACAGTGTTTACCTCGGGTTAAAGACTTATTTAGTCCCTCGAACTATTAGCGCCCTCGCTTCGCTCGGGCACCAAACCCCGTCTCGGGACTAAATAAGTTACTTTCACCCCTAGGGTAACAATGTACTATTTCATCCCACCTCTGTGAGGAAATTACTAAATGCAAAAAAAATACATTTACAAGATACTTTTATTTCAGTTTGGGTATTAACTACTACCTAGGTACATTATGATAGGTAAGTATTACAGAATAATCTTTAAATTATAACAAATAATACTTAGGTATAATTAAGAAAAATTTAAAGTAACGTTGCTACAATTTGAGTGTAATATCGTACTGTTTCAAATACTTCTCGCGTGATTGTTGAGGGAGAAAGCTCATTTGCGCATTTTTAACAGTTTCAGTCAATTCTGTTGGCGTCAAATAAACTTCCTCGTCGCTAGAACCACTTATTTTAGGTTTTTCACTTCTTTTCAAGTTTCTTGTTTTTAACCTAATGTTTTAACAATATGACGTGAGAAGAAAATGGCGCGCACAAAGCAAATTAAAAAAAGTACACCAAGAAGGTTTCGAGTCTGAGGATAAATTCGGCACCATAGAGGTAGAAGTAAATAGGTTTAATGATGTTTTGAATTCACAAACTTAGTGCACACGATGTTCTAAATTCAATTTACTATAAAAATTTCATTTTAATTTTTCATTTTCATTTTCATTTTATACTCTAGAGGATAAAAACGGCTTTTGCACTCGGTTAACGAAGATCAAAAATACTCTTTCCGAGATGGGGGGATGAAAAATGTATTTATCATTAGGTGGTCTTTATGCAACTTTGTTGTTTCCTCATAAAATATTGTACATGTGTGTAATGTAAGGACAATTTATTTGCTATTGTCAATGTAACTGGTGACTATACTAAGACTTATGAAATTTATGTAGCAGCCCTCTGTAAATTGTTAAGGAATGCTTATTCAATTGTACATCCGTGATGGATGCTGACACAAATGTTAATGCTGAGACAATTAGTTGGCTGCTTTATGTAATACATTATTTAGTCGTTGTACAGCAGCATTTTAACGGTACTTATAAGGAGAATCCAGTACTAACTACTAATGAATTTGAATTGAATCAAATGTATCAACATTGATTACATAAATAAAGTAATCAACTCGACCGTAAATCAATAGGCCCCTTGAAATAAATGTCTAGGTCAGTCTAGTTAAGATTTTTTGATCGATTTTATATGAAAATGAGTTTGATCAGAAATTAGGTGTGCTGAAAGAGGTCACAGCCAATTTCGACACCTTGGGGCTTATACCTTTCAAGAAATGTTTTATAATTATGTGCTAAGCCCAGGTATTTAAAAAACAATCGTTGTAGGACTTCAAAGTCATTTAAAGAACCTACAAATAGGATCAAGACCCGGTTATTTCCTTGGAACATGATCTTTCTAAAGTTATCTTGGACACCACTGTCCAATAATAGAAGCAAGGATTGTGACGTAATCTGGATTTATTACTCTGAAATTGACAATTAAACAAGCGTAGTGAAGACGTCATTCCCCTTCATTTTAATAACTAGCAGATATTTTATTGTTTAGAACTAACAAATCCCTCTTAATATTTTCTAGAACGGCTTCGTGGAGTGTCGGAGCGGCGTGGAGGAGTGCGGGCAGATGGACGACTGCGCGGTCGTGATGCCTCGGGAGGGATGCTGTGCGAAGTGCAAGGGATGCTGGTACAACGGCACCGAGCATGCCTCCCACACCGAGTGGAACGAAGACAATAGAATCCTGAGGTGTGAGGCCGGTGTCATCACCATCACCAAGCCAGAGTGCTACGTGCCTTGCGAGAGGCCCAAACATCAGAGGCATACGCACTATAATTGTCCTGTTTGTGATGGTGAGTTTTATGTTGTTGCAGGCCTGATTGGTATTTAAGCACTGTTCTATAAATATTAATAATTATAATGATGTAAAATTATACGTGGACTATGTTCACGTAATTTTGCTTCGATTTTTTTTTTAATTTTCAAGCACGAAATTCTATTGCAATTTCGAAAAATAAGATACCTTACTTACTTTAGATATCTAACAGATACCCTTATCATACCTTTCCGTTCCAATAACTACTAAACAAATCTTACCCCTCTCAGAAGGATTGTGAGAATTTGCGCAAGTCTATGTTATAAAACCTTCTAAAGAACCAAAGTGGCAATTTACTAGCCATTTCACGCCAATAGTTCCCACCACAATTGTCGAGTATCTCTACGTTATTCATCTCACATAATGTGAGACCGGGGCGGGGGGGGGGGGCGGGGGCGCATGGGCGCAGGGGCGCGGGCCTGCGCTGGCGCAGCCGTGTCTCGCAAAGCGCTGCGCCCACCCAGACGCGCGCGCCGCAAAAACAACCACCATGATCCCACACAAAAACAAACACACGCCGCCACGCGAACTTAATAAAACCATAACGACAAGCAATTTACCTGTGCTTCCAAACCTTAACAAGTTTATTAAATTCCATAACAAATAATAGTAATTTACAAGATGACGACTCGATATCGCTTTTGAATATCGCCGACACATTCCTAACTATCGTTTTATTGCTTGTGTTTATATTTTATTAATTACCCGCCATTCTCTAAGCGGGGAGATCAAGGGATCATCGGACGTTGCACCACGCTTCGGAAATAGACGAATTGATAAGGCGTTTAACGTTCCACCTGCGCCTGCGGCTGCCTAGAGATTTTTCATATGTATTTGTACTTTGACGCGACAATTCGCCCACACACGGCACGACGCTATGCGACGACGGAACACATAACACATGTAACGTGACATAGCAACGTGATAGACAATGGACCACTGTGCCATAATGCCAATCCCGTTTCTTGCTCCATACGAGTCAGAGATGACTATTACAACAACAGAATAATTTAGTCATCTACTGAATGTAATTTAATATATCACATATTGAAGGTTATATGATACAATACAAAAAAAACTTGTTATATAATTTTTGCTATTGAACAACCCGCCTATAAAAGGCTCGCGATGCGGTATGTACATAGAGGTGGCGCCAAAGAGTAATTACTCCGTACGTGGATGCTGAATAAACAACAAAAGCATTTAAAGTCTGCAATAAAATCCCAGATGAAGCGCGAACTTGTACAAAGAATTGATTGTTGTTTTAGTGGTAATGAAAACAGAAACCAATTTTTAAAATGCACTTCAGTAATGAAGGGGTCTGGAATTATTTTGAAATTGTTTTCTGCGCGCGGACCACCCGAGACGCGCGTTTCGCGAAGTCGTTTCCTCTATCGGTTGCCTACTCTATAACTAGAGACAAAGAAATTGACAACGAAATAAGGTCTTATTATAGTCGACGGGGGTTCGTTAAAATTATATTTGTGGTGGTCTGCGAGTCTCCCACGGCGTTGCGTCTCTATTATTGTCCATAAATCAAAAAGTTAACAACCTACTTAAAAGGTTGGGGCGGGTGGGTTTTTGTGTGGCGGTCAAAGCGGCCGACGAGGCTCTGCTACGGGAACCACGACGTGTGCCCTCTGTTTGTTTGTTTTACGATCCCAACATTGCATTAGATTTTTTCTTTACTTGTTAATTCTTCACGACTCTTATTATCAACATGGGAAATGTTTTTATGGAGCTAAGTGAAAAGTGACGATTAGTGTGTCAGTTGTCGAAGCTTGAAAGCTCAAGCAAAAGAAACGGCGGTTCGGTAAATTGGCCTTATAAAAGAAGTAAATTGGATCTGTAATAATTTGTACATAGTATTTCCTCATAATAGAAAAAGAAAGAAAAAACCAAAGAATGCAGAATCGTTGCTAAAAATAAGCTTGAGGAAAAAAAGTTTTTACACGACAGAACTTAACTTATCTAAATTCAAGTGATGTTTCGTAAACAAAGTATTATTTGGTATGCCTGCGACAGAAACCTGAGAAATTGAAATAATTAGCTTGTGATGTACAACCGTGGCGTGATGTGACTTTGTAATACATAGTTTATGATCACATGATACTTTAACCGAAATTCAGAGGAATATATCTTCGCTAAGTGTTTGGGCGTGTCCATTTAACATTCTTGCTTTGAGTTGTGCATTCGTTTCCATAGTTTTTGAAAACAATTAGAATGATGGTATTTAGACCTTCGTACACCACCATATTGTAGGCAATATAATAATCTAATGACATGTATTGGGGACAACAAGGATCCAGATAATCGAAATGATTGCTGGTTTGTTTTCATTATTGTAGTAGAATAAATCAGAATATAATTGACTCTATTGTCAATATTAATAAAAATATACATTTATCATAATGTTTCGAAATCAACAATGGCTAGATAAATATTTATAGCGTTATCACAAAACCTTCATTACACAACCAGATTTATGATCGAATAGCGCATATGCTTGGGGGGCACATTGTATGACAGAGCACATCGCTCATACAAACGGCGCGCACCAACGATGAATACTTAATTGTGTTCCTACAAAAGGACAGCCTACTTTGTGTACTCGTCTCTAGTTTTACGACAGACACTTGACCGTTTTCACTGTCACAATATGTGCGGCGCAGCGGTCCACCGCGCCTTGAATCCAATGTCCGTGTCTGTTGAATGAAACGCATTCTAACATGAAGACAAAATAAATGTAAATTGTTGAAGCTATAAACGCTCTATCATTTTAAGTGACACGTCGAGACTACGTGGTTTTATTATACCCATACGTACTTAGATAAACTACGCTCAACAGAGAGTTTTATATCATTTTCCCATTGGAATCCCAACCTAATGGTTTATATATTCGTATATTCTACCTTCATAATAAAATTGTATTTTGGTGAGAAATGAACGAATACTAGATAATGCGGGATCACGTTCTTTTATGATGAATATCATACCAAAATGAATAAATATAGCTCTCAGGGCAGAATACTGTCGTCGCACACAGCATAACTATAGTTAAGAAAGTGTTCATCGTTTGCGTGAGTCGTGCTCGTGTGGTGTGATGTGCGCCTGTGCAAGTCCGGGCGAGGCGGCCGCTGCACGGTGCACGGGGGTGCGCAGGTGGGCAGCGCAGGCGCAGCGGTGGGCGCGCCGTGTGCGGCCGACCGCGCTACGTCATTCATTAGCCCCTGATTGATTCATCGTCTACCCGCACTAATTTATGGAGTTTGCGCTTTGTCGTAGTCACTGCGCCGCCAGAGCCTCATTCCCATTTAGCGAACAATGGCTGGGATTTTTGTTTTAAGCTTTTACTGCTAATCTAAAGAGTTTGTTTCCCCTAAAAGGAATCTCTTTTGTATTCATTTATTTGCGGAGGGATCGAAAGGACGTTTGACTTTTAGCGCTGCTATAAATTCATGGTAATGAGTTCGTGTGGAAAATCTTAAAAGAGTTTATGGTTGATTAATGGGATTCCTTGGCCTTGAAAAGGTCCGTCTATAGTTTTACGATTTTTTAATTTATGATTTTATATTTCAGAATGCGTGATAAACGGGCAGCGTGTTTGGGAGGGCCGCGACGTGCAAATCCCTGAGGAGCCGTGCCTGTCGTGCCGCTGCGTGCGCGGTGCCCTCTCCTGCGCCAAGCGCGCGTGTCCCGTGCTGCCGTGCACGCTTGCGCAGCAGTTCACACCACTCGGGGAGTGCTGTCCCAGGTGCACGCATCCCACCTCCGATAAAATACTACCAAGTAAGTTTGACAGTTCATTTTAAAAACCTCCTTGTCAGCCACCACATTAAACGGTTGTAACGGATAAGCCTCAAAGCCTCCAGCCGTTGAGGTATTTCAGTAATAATGCCACAGGGCATACAAGACAGTCAACACTCGTATATTCACTCCTCTGTTTTGATAAGGAGTGAACTGTAAACTGTTGCACCGACATGCGGTACCTAACTCAATCATTACAGAAAGAGTGTTAGCATTGACCGTTGAATCATATTGCGCTGCACAAAGTGCGATGATAACGATAACTCGGACACCCTGTAATAAATTTTGACAATAAATTACCTACAACCATTTATCGGTAACAAAAACACAAAAATATTAATTTACTTTATTAGTAATACTGCCTGTTTTTTTGTGTCTTTGCCTTAAAAATAAGCGCTGATGCGCGCGCATCGCTAATTTGTGAACAAGTAAAAATTATTCCGCGCGCTTTTTCTTTTCGCTGTATTATTTTCATTTGTTTTATTTATTTCCTCGCAAATATGTTATAAAACGTCGTATGACATACGTGCGCTTTGATAATTACAGCCTCTGCAATATCAGCAATCAGCAATATCACCTCGGCTGTAATGTTCAACTTACCGCACTTATATCATAATGTACTATTATTTGGTAATGATAACTCCTACATGGTTAAGGGTAAATAAAAACTATTGATTGAACATTGACTAGGATAGCCAACTGAATGTTCATGTATAGTTGACTGGCTCTACTTTCAACACCTATTCTTACTGTCGTATGATGATGAATGAATGAAATAAAGATGGTAACGAAAATGCTCTGCTGTCAGTTTAAATGGAGTCTAAAGTCGTTATAATATCAATCTCAATGGTTAGAGCTCAAATTATTTTAAAAGTTTTGGACACCGTCTTGATATATTTCAATCTCAGTTTCAGGCACCATGTTATTGAAGCCTTGTATAATTGGTAAGGAGTACCACGCACACCTGAGCCCTTTCCGTGTGGACCCATGCACGGACTGCAGGTGCTTGAACGGCACGGCGGTGTGCACGCGTCACACGTGTCCCGTGCTCACGTGCGGCGCGCGCGCACTGCCGCCGCCGCCCGGCAAGTGCTGCCCCGAGTGTCCGCAGGTCCAGGAGGCGAAGGCCGCTTGTGTCATCGGCAGGAAGACTTACCAGGTTCGTTTAAACGTTTGTTGTTGTTGTTGTGAGGAGTTGACCTACTGGCTTAAAGCCTATTTTATTGAATACGACTGCCTTTGTTTCTTCTCTTCCAAAATCTGCGATTTGCGTTTTGAAAATATGATTCAAGGTTTTGTTGTTTGATTTTTAAATTTATAGTATAAGTAAGTAAGTAATTTATAGTATTGTATTTGACGCTAGTCATCTGGAGGGACTCAAAATTGATCGATAGATCTCTTAAAGCAGGGCTATAAAAGATATATTCTGTAAGATTTTGTATTGATTTTGATTCATCATTTTACTAAAAGTCGATTAGTTCCATAGAAAGTGTGTTTTAAATGACCTAACAACTTACCTATCGTTGTATGGTTACAGGACGGTGAAACATGGCAATTGGATGCCTGCAAGTCATGTGAATGTCATGGGGGCGAGCCGAGATGTGCCATGGAACGATGTCCAGTTCCGAGCTGCCGCCCAGACCAGACGCTCCGGCAACTGCCTGGACAGTGCTGTCAGAAGTGCATCGACATCGATGGCATCTGTACGGTGTTCGGAGACCCCCACTATAAAACATTCGACGGAAAGTTTTATAGTTTCCAAGGATCTTGCAAGTATCAATTGGCTTCGGATTGTGCTAATGGCTCGTTCTCGATCAGAATATCAAACGATGCTAGAAATACCTCTCACTCGTCGTGGACTCGAACGGCAACTCTTCGTATAGGCCCCACTAAGATAAACATGGGCAAGAAGATGCGAATAAAAGTTAATGGACATAGAGTGCCACTGCCTCATAAAATAAACGAAGTTGCAGAAATAACCCGCAGTAATGGATCTGTTCTACTAAAGGCTGATATCGGTATACAGATGCTATGGGACGGTGATGGTTTCCTCGAAGTGACAGTGTCTAGTGTGTATAAAGGAAAACTGTGCGGTCTCTGCGGCAATTTTAATTCGGTAGCTAGAGACGATATGAAAACTCGTGACGGTAGGCTACTCAATGATACTTGGAGGTTCGGATCTTCATGGCGAGTAGGAGGAACGCGGGCGTGCACGCGGCGCCAGAAGCGACCGGGACCGAATAACTATCGGCAGTCCAAGGTGATGAAGGCTAAACGGTTATGTCGCGGATTTATACGGTACAAGGCATTCGACGATTGTAGGGGTAAAGTGAATCCCTACAACTACAAAGAAGCTTGCGAGGTGGACGCGCGCAGTTGTTCGGGCACGCGGTGTCACTGCGCGGCGTACCGCGCGTACGCGCGCGAGTGCTCGCGGCTGGGCGTGGAGCCGCGCCAGTGGGCCCGCACGGCGTGGTGCGAGGGCCCGGCGCCGCCGTGGCTGGGCCGGCGCCGCAAGGGGCCCGGGGCCCGCGCGCCGGCCCTGCGGGACGAGGCCCTGCTGGACCCCAGCGCGGTGCCCAAGCCCAACAACAGTCGCTCCCGGCCGCCACCTCCTATACTGCACTAATGTATTTGTGGCGATGCTTATACTAGTCAAAAGCCAGTGTGGCGACGTGAGGTAACTATAATTTACTTAACTACGAGTAAGTTCTATTAGTATTATAGATTTGTAATATTGAGATTTAAATAGTCTCAGTGAGTTAAAAGATATTTTTAAATAACACTGGATTCCACAATTAATTTGCAACAAGTTGTAGAATCCGTTTGTTTAAAATAGAAGATGTTTTGAAATGATCTGCATTGTTGCAGCTGTTGCCAGGGTTTAATATATAAATCATCATCTGCCTAGCCTTTTCCCAACTATGTTGGGGTCGGCTTCCAGTCTAACCGGATGCAGCTGAATACCAGTATTTTACATGGAGCGACTGCCTATCTGACCTCCACAACCCAGTTAGTGGTGGGTAATACGATACCCCTTGGTAAGACTGGTTGTCAGACTTTTTGCCACTGACTACCTGTGACGACTGTCAAGGATCTAAAATGAATGAACGAAATGACAGGTTTAAAATAATATACTTAACTAAATATTGTAGATAATTAAGTTTGTAAGGATTTACACTAAAATGTTGTTCGCCTTGTTTCAGAGTATTATGAATATTTCGCAACTGGACTGTTCGTGGGTTGCGTCTCAAAGACACAGCCAGCTTTAAAGGAATGAAGATCTATCTACTTAAACAGTATTCATAAAACTATTTCTAGTTAGGTAAACAAGAATATTATAAAACTAAGACCACCTGTATAGCTCACTATTGCCTCGCCAGTTCCGACCAGCATCCTGTCGCTCATTCCTTATCGGAATCAGTACCTATGCTAGCTGCTCTATATAAACAATAGAACCGCAGGTAACGCTCGATATGTTTGTAATGTAGAGCATTCTGTTTGTTTGCTGGTAGTTAATTATAGGCAAGCACTATGTTTTCATTTATGAAAATAAATTTAGTAATTTATTGCATTGTAATACTAAACGTGTCTGTAAAATGTGATAATTAGCTTTGAATATTCAGGCAAGAGAGGGACGTTTGGTAAAACATAGTTCAAATTGAGATCTCATCTGTAGGTAGTTCTTTACGAAATCTTAGATAAATCTAGCTATCCGAAGCCAAGATGCTAAAGAGATTGTGAGAGATATGTATAGATGTACATACACATATGCATTAAACACTGTCCCACTAAGGATGAATAGCTGTAATGTTTTAATCGAAGACTCTTTGTAAAGCTTAGTTGTTAAATACGTTACCAATGAATTTTAATATTTGACTTTGATGTATTGTAAAAATAATTATTTAGCTGAAGAAATGTTAACTGTGTGTTTAGGTATATCACAGTTCGCGCGGGCGAATGTGTGACATTGAATTTTATTGTCTTTTGTGAATGTGCTAAGTGCCATCAGAAGGCGGCTAAAAACTACTAAATTGTGATAATAATATCTGTCAATGCCTCATTGTTCTACGATCATAGCTTACTTATACACTATTTACTTATATTATTGTATGTGAATGTCCTTCAAATTATGCGCGTAACAAATTATAATATAGTGTTTAAATATATTCCAGAATATTATGTATATAGGGTGCTTTATTGTTCGTCTGCGGAACATTAACTCGTGTCTCGAACCAGTCTTGATATTCGGACTTGGTAACGAGCCAAAAGATACATTCTATGCTATATATTATGTAATGTTATTTTATTTATTTAGTAGATGTCATCCGATTGTAAAAAAGCCGCAAAACTCTCTTTTTAATTTCTGATTTTATTTCCCTAAGACTCCTTTACAAAATAACTATTACGTACTACTTATTTCGTATTATTAAGCAGGGTCTACGTTTTATGTAGGCTTTTAAGTTATTTAAGAGATTTATTTTATATAATAAAATTAATTTGGTAAGTAAAATTATGTTCAGCAAATGTGTCCAATATTATTTAACATACCTACCATGTCAATAATTTGTGTGAATCTTATTGATTTATTTTAATTGATTACTTATTATAAAAGAGATGCATTTAATTAAAATATGTTTTTTACTAAATGGTAGGTATGCAAACGCCATACGAAATTGATATCTATGTCAAAGAATGTGAGAATGTGGGTATTTATAAATGTGTCATAAATCGTGAATAGTCCTCGTTATGTGCGTATATTTTATGCATATACTGACCCAAGGTACAACCATAATATTTTGAACGTTATTTACTTATTTGGCGATCCTGATTATAATGAAAACGATGAACAAAGAATTACGTAATAAATAATAATTATTATTGAAATGTGTTTTTATTTAGTTATTCAGTCTGCAGTGATGTTTAGTTTCACAATAATTATAACTCTTAAACGCGGAATGTTATCTCCAATGGTCCCATTACTTGTGTCTGGCTGACTGCCAAATATCTTGAAGTTTTATGTCATCAAAATTATCGGACAATTTGGCGTCCGCTTTAAAAACAGAGGAGTCATTATATTTATCTTGAATAGAAATCTTAAGAAATGAAATGATATCTCAACATTCTCGACACGAATATTATTTTAAGAATTAGTCGTTCTTACACCGCGTTGCGGTCTAAATCCGTCGGCGGCCGTAATGTCGGAGACCTCATTCAAACATAGGTAATAGAATAAAAGATTTATTAATAAAGTAGATATAAACATTATACGCAATCACACACATCAATTAAACAAGAACAAAATATTATTTTGTACAATACATACATAATACTTGAATGATATTGACCAATGAAACAGATGTGATGTTTTCATTCCATCGCTTGAAGTGATCTCGTCCAATGTTCCCAAGACTCGAAAGGTTGAAGTACCGAAATATAGTAGAGATTCCTTATTCCTTATATTAGATCATATAAATATATAAAAGTGTGTATGATATACAAGTTTATTCTCCTGTCATCATCTCCATGAACTCTGAAACAAAATATTAATTTGCTACAGTAGAGTGTATGTACAATTGTACATGTACAAAAAGGATGAACTAAAACTTTATTATGCATTCTGTATCGACACTAACGTTGTTCTAACTAACGTTACGATTTGGCTAATGTCCATTGTCAACCCACTGCTGAATCACATATAGGTTTCTCATATTTGGCATTGTCATTATGGTCAGGTATCGGGGGAGGCTGAAGATGAAACCATGCAGATCAGAAACATAAATTAAACTTAATGTTTCAAGTTTCGTTCTGAACCAAATATAGATGCGTAAAAGCTGTATGTAGATACACAAGTACTTAGGTTCCCATTTCTGCTGATCTTCTCTCGAATGTTCTTAGACTCTAACTACTTCTAACATGAGTGGTTATGTCTCACCATCGAAGTCCACGGTGCCACTGCCGTCGGTATCGATCTCCTGGATGATTCCGTCCAGTTCAACCTCTGTCAGCTGCTCGTCCAACTCGCGAAGGATCTCGCGCAAGCTTGACGTGGGAATGTAACCGTTGCCTGTCAGGAAAACGCTTTATTATTGTCTGGAGTTACGGAAGTTAGTTTATTTTAAGAATTGACAGTTTAAATATGACCAAGTTTAAGAAGAGTCTTGAGGTAACCGACACTTCAATAATTCGTGGCCTCCCCAAAATAACACTTAGTAGCAAAATTCAATAAAGGCAAGGTGATGAAAGAAATTGCTAGCTACAAAGACTATAGTGCCTATATATATACTAGTGTCAATCTCCGAACCGTTTCTAAGAATGCCTGTGGGGGTATGATTCTCACCTTCCTTGTCGTATAATCTGAACGCTTCCCGGAGCTCCTTCTGCATGGCTTCCGCGTCCTCCTCAACGATGAACTTGGCGGCCAGCGTCACGAACTCTCCGAACTCAAGACGACCCGACTCTGGAATTCAAACAATTCGTCTTATTTATACTCTCGTGTAGGACAATGAACGCAAAAGCTACCCACTTGATAAATTGTGGTTGACACCAAAATTAACGTTGGTAGTTAAAAAAAAATATTCCCATTATCTAATACAGATGCAGGTAAACAATTACCTTGATCTGACTAAGATCTTTGTAGTTTACCTCTTGTTAGCAGTTTAAATTAAATGATAAGTTAATTTCATATACATAAAAGAGATTAACTTATCATGTAATTTAAACTGTTTAACAGAGCAGTAACATAATAATATAGCATAGCTTCGCTATATTAATAAAGGTGAAATTAATCAAAAATAGACTACGTTTGAGCAATAGTTTAAAAATAATCTGAAAAGATCTATTATAACAGTTTTTAAAGTGGTGAATAAAAAAAGTGGTCAGCGTTGATCGACACGTTTTAAATGACAAAAAGCAGAAACACAAGACAAAAACTCACTGTCAGCATCGACTTCCTCGATGAGCTCTTCAAGGATTTTCTTATTGAAGGGCTGCCCCATCATCCGGAGGATGTCCGCGACGAAATCGCAGGGGATGCTGCCCGAGCGGTTGTGGTCGAAGCCATCGAACGCCTTGCGCAGGACTGCAACAAACATCCTGCATTAACTCATCCACCAGAAAATTACATAATTCAACTACTGATCAAACGTTCGCCATCTCCTACCATCAATATTTAGCGTATGTGACATGATGTCAATCGTACGTTTGATTTGGACTAGGCTTGAAGTGAGTTTTTTTGTTCAAAATCCGTTTTGAAGACCAGAGAAATGCTGTGTTGCACTGGCAATAAAACTAGTTAAACTGATCGTTCGACTGGGCGGTTAGCGATGAGATTAGGACATCGGTTCAATGCACTGAGATGCGGTGCGAATAAGTTGTGCAATGCAGCTATTTCGGTGCATCAGCGTGGTGCACCGGTGCGCTCCGGCGTCGCGGCGCGCGCGTGGCGCAGCGCGAGAATCTAGGGCGACAGTAAATAACAAAAACAACACCCACGTACTGTATGTCTCTCATAGCCGCCCTATCAAGCACTACCATGTCCTTTTTCACGACATTCGTGGACGTCAAATTCTTAAAAGCTTTGAGTAGGGCTCTTCTTAAATTGCGAAACCGTTAAGATCTTCTTCTACAACAAGAGGCGACATTTTGGTGTAGGTACCTGTTACTAAAACGCTTTACATCATTCTGTTTCAAGAGGCCTTAGCCTAATACTGTATTGTTTAAACCTTATCTGTATAAACAGTTCAGTATTGGTCATTGGTATAGCTGGTCATATCTTTCGCAATACGAAAAAAAAACAAGAAACGCAGGAGCGTGTAATTCGTTGCGTTCTAAATAAATTTGAATTCATAATAAATTATCGGAGTATTTAATGGACCGCCGTAAACGAAGAGAAGTCACTTCGTAATGAATCTTTCACTCATTCATGTTTATTTACTTTAGCTGTCCACTTGCACAAACTACTTCGCTCTTTACGCAAGCACGTATTGGCACAAGGTTTACAACTATAACCCTAAACTATATTTAATTTAGCTGTGGAATACTCTCAAAACCGATAACATGTACTCGTTGGAATAAGTTAATAATCATTTCCGATGACTAAACGACTGTAATAAATTTTTCATCATAACTTTCTTGACTTTTAGTTTGAT
Organism: Xestia rhomboidea; assembly: GCA_963853795.1. Lineage (NCBI taxonomy): Eukaryota > Metazoa > Arthropoda > Insecta > Lepidoptera > Noctuidae > Xestia > Xestia rhomboidea. Next base: position 12,704,300 of record OY970767.1, on the reverse strand, counting down.
AGCCGTAATAACGAACGTGCGTCATCGAATTTAATATAAATATATACAATTCTTATGTTGCTCACCGAAATAAACTCTTTCAGTGTTTTAATGACGAGCTTGAGTGATAAATAGTAGAACAGATTTTTCATTCAAAGTTTATATATTTTGATGCTAAAGGATATATCCGTCACTTCAAAGCAAACAAAGACGTTTCATTGTCTTGTAAAACCCATTTAATCCGTGTTTACGGCTGATACTGGATACCTGCGTATACTTTTGATTTCATACGTGGCGTGGAGCTACGCACTCTGAAAGCGCTGCGGTCGACTCAGGAACCGCACGGCTACTGCATGCAGTTGGATTTTATTTGCAACCGTTTTAGACATGACACACTGATCCCAGCGCAACGCAACTTTGTTGCCATATAACTGCTTTTACGTCTCAGTGGGTTCTGTACACGGAGCTCCTTAATTGTCTTGTGCTTTTAAGTTATTTAAGTGTGAAATATTTTACGAAGGTAACGGCACCTTCAGTGTGTCTAGAGACATAGGGAGGCAGAGCAGGAACATACACGCGACAACGAAGACCTTCAATCGGTACTACACGTGTAGAAAAATTCCAATCGAGTGAGTCATTTCATTCTTTTGAATATTTAATAATATGTTATATCCGCTACAGCGAGCTAATAAATCTAAATATGTGGACAGTGGCACATTTCTCCGGGTTTAGTTTCCTCAATAATTCAGGGTGACGAGAGTCGTTTTGTGAATAGCGCAATTAGAATCAAGGATGAAGCCGACGATAAAACTTTTTACAATCTTCTAATTATCCATGCATCACAAAAAAAAACGCTATTTACAACTTTTTTTAATGTTATAATCAGTAGAGCGCGATAACGCAGCTCTATCCGACATTGTGCAGCTGTTCCATGTTATGTTGGCAACAAAATAGTTTTAAAAACATGATTTTTATTTTTGCCAGAGTGTTAATTTTAATCGTCAAGACTTGGCAGTTGTCTCAAAGTCCCATGAATTTTATTGCGTTTTTTTTTCTAGATTTTAGCTGTTTAATAATTACCTACCCACAGGCGCGGTGCGGTACACTTGCGAAATCGCTACAAGCTCAACATACGAGCGCTGCTACTGCAATCCGCTGCAAAGTTTCTTTTTTTAATTCAGAGCACGGGTGAAGCGAGCTTTATGCCTTTATCAATTAAAGTTGTTTGGAATATTTCGTATCCAGTTTCATATCACAATCATCATAAAAGACGTTTCACATAAGTCTTATATGACACAGTTAAACATGTTCTACGTCAATATTATTATGATAAACTGCGGGAGTTTGTTCTGGAAATTGTAAATGTTCGCTATCATGAATGAGTGTAGGGACAGCAATGAATCACTATAACAAATTGCAATAACAGTATTTCGTGCATTTGGCTTGCAATCGTGATGTCCAGCGCTGGACGCACGCATGATTTAGTTTCCTTGGCAGATATCGTGGAACATAAACGATTTACGTGTAGTTTATTGTGGACATCCAAACTTTAAACAAACTCGAGTAGGTGTTGACTCTGACATCCAGAAAGTGTCTACTAAAATAACTCAAAATATTAACGACATGTTATGAAAATTTAATTTCTTCTTTGATAGACTTATTTATAGTTATGGAAGTTGGTAAGCTGGAAAAATATTTAAATGTTACACAATTATTATAATACTGTTGTAAAAAATAAGAACATTTATAAATATTAACCTTAATGCGTGTAAGCCTGACAGACTTTATACTTTCAATAAAAAAGGCCCTTACGTTAATCCCGACTTCAAAGCTCATAATTATTTCAGAAATAGATAAACGTGAGTAGTTTAAATAAAATGACATAAAATAGGTGAGTTTCCACGAAAATTGTTTTACGTGTTTACGTCAAATAATGAAAACACGCTGTCCTCACCTCAAATCAAACATGTTGTAGTGAGTAAGCGAATTCGCGCCGCTTTCATGTTGTATACGCTGTCATGTCATTGTATGTAAACAAAGTAATGTTGTAGGAATCGCAAACTATTGTAAACATTAGGAATAGTTGTAACCGTTTCAATACCGAAATAATTTTAGTAATAAACATTAAACCAGTGGCACACATAGTGTGAGCTTTCAATTAGTCATCATTCAAATTTGGAACCGAAATATCGATAATAACGGTACAGTTATTTCGAAGTTCTGGGAAATTGGTTCCACGTTATTGGTTAAACAATGACGATATGTTCTATCTGATTTCCACGGTCCGTTGGCAGGCTTCCAGCCGTGTTGCCACGCCGGCCGCCGCGCCCGCCATCGACCAAACACCCAAGCCGATTTTATGATACGCCCATAAACAAAAAACTCTTGCACTTCGTTATCCGTGTAATGATTGATGCTCATGCAACTTTCAGCATTTCACAACATCATGCGCAGTAATATTTTGCCATCTCAAATGATGGTTTAAAATAATCTACACGTTATGTAACATGATACTTTTCAGGTTTTATTGTGTTATTTTATGTCTGCAGTAAATTTCTCAGTAAATAAATAGGTACCTTAACTAAAAGACGTGAGTGAGCATATGAATCTTTTGAAGAAATTTTTGCTTTTTCTTAACAAAACTTTAATTAAATGTTCTTTAGTATATCTTTGGCCATTGAATAACTCGTAAATCCTATGCGTAAAATAAGAATCGTATTCGAGAGACAAACAAAACAATTAACTAGTTTTATTAAGAAGAAGTACGATCGAAATAATGCTTAGTTGTGGATAATCCTTTATAATCTCTTAATTTGTTTTATAGCAATTTAGAGAACATTAGAGAACATTCCTATCGTTTTCTAGAAACGGTTTTCGAAATACGACATCATTGTTTTTTCTACGTTTGAAAAAAATAACAACACTCTTGTAATAACATAAACAGAACATCCTCTTGTCTGTGTTTATACAGGGTGTAAACCACCTCTTCACGAAGCCGTCAACCAAGCATTCTGTACATCAAACTAAGCAACTTTATGCGAAAATTATTGCTGGGAAACGACTTTTTTTTTTTTTGGGTCAAAAATCATGTTTTGTGGTAGAACTCAATGTACTGATAGATGGATTGAATAGTACGTGGGTCGTTGAGGTGTTTAAAGTAAAAATATTACATTAAAAACTTGTATTTAAAAAAAATGTTGTTAAAAAGTTGGAACTTTGACCCCCAATATCTCGTAACTAGAAGGTTCCCGGGTAAGTTGTAGAACAAAAAAATGATCGCAATGACGAGGAGAACAAGTGCCTTTCGGCTTCGATAAGAGGTGTTTTAGACCCTTTATAAGCAAACGTTTTCATTTCTGTAGACAAGTTATTATATCAATGTATCAGAACTTCAAACGTGCTGTTTATTTTTATTTTTCTTAACGACACTTACTAATACTTGGTTCTGATTAGGTCGAGATCAGATGAGCAGTGGCTCCATTTAACATGCGGGTATTCAGTTGCATGTGGTTAGACTGGAAACCGATCCCAACATAGTTGGGAACAGGCTAGGCAGATAATGATGACTTGCTAATACTTGGCACTGATACATTTAATCATTAGTTTGTGTACGTCTGACGCATCATATTCACACTTGTACTGAAAGACTAATTAAACTAATTAATTGCAGCTATATTTTATTAGATTTCCGACAGACAACTAGTAACAGAAGCTGCTGTATCTACTTGGCATGGCAATGCATTGAATGAAGGCAGTAAAACACTTTTGATGTTCAGATGTACAAAAAACTCTTTTCCCGAAACTAATCTGTTTTCCTCATGTACGCTTTTGTACATTTCTGAGTCAGAAAATCTCTGTGGCACATCAATGTTACATATAATAAACAAATTATTGTAATGTTTTCCTTCACGATTTACAAACTTTGCAGTTGTTACATTGTTAGAATTAAAGTAGCTACGATTTTTTTGACTACATTGTACTTACGTTATTTCTTTTTAATTACTTTATTTTTACCGTTCTTTCGTGTGAAAAAAAGTCTTGGTATTGGCATTCTGAGCCAGATAAACTTTCTGGGGTGTGCTTTAGTTCATAAGCTCTATAAATGATGCATCGCCAGCTATCCGAAATGAGTCTTGTAAAAGAATAATGATTAATAATTTTATTCTGCTAGGTACTATTATTACAATCATATTCTAGTGCAGTAACAATGTTGAAAAGTGCAATGTAAATTAGAGGTTTATGCACAGTTTCAAATGGCTGGCACAACCCACAACAACTTACACATGTTAGTAATTTCCTTCATTAACTGTTGACAAATCATGATCGTGTTGTCTCATGGATTTAAGATACATAATAAATTGTGGACTTTATAACACATTTGGTTTTATACGATAGTAGGTAGGTACGTTTTTCTACCTTTTTAAAAGTATAGCGCGTTTTAGATAGGATCTTTCAGTGGCCATTTTTAACATTGGCTTTTCCTATTTTCGCCTTCCTAATTAAGCCCACATGCAAAATTTAAACCATTAATTCTTTTCGCCACGCACGAGTCCCCTTTTATTAACTTCATCCTCCATTGTATAGTTGGCGTATGGCCAATACAAAGCTTGCGTTTTTCCATCATTTATGTAAACATTATAACATTTTCATGTTTTATTTTAAAACGTTATTTATTCGAGCGTTTGGATTAAAAATAAATGTTAGCAATAGGTTTAGTAAGGTCAGTGAACTTACCGGCAATCTGTTCTGGGGGGAGCTCATCGGCCTGAAAGTTAAATGAAAATATGATTTTATTATTGAGACATAAACATATAACACAAGTGTTATTAATCTTTCTAAACTCATAGCAATAGCAAAAAGCTATTTAAAATAAAGCCCGTCTTATTATTTATCATAGTTATTGCATTGTATCTGAATGTTTTCAAGAATGTTTCATTCGCTTTATTTGTGTTGGCAGTGGTAAATAAAAATATTTTCGTGGAAAGTAATGTGCACGAAAATATTTATCAAAATACGTAAGTTTCTATGCAGATAAATAGGTTGTAGACACAACTTTTCTGTGGGATTGCGTTACTAAAGCATAATAAATTTATTTTATGTGCAATTGAAACTGAAATAGACCAGTTGGACTTGCGTACCTACATGCTCCAACATTAATGTCAGGCTGACTTTAAATACTTATAACTTTACGATACTTTACATTACTTTTAAGAGTTTAAAACTCATGCGATTGTAAGTTACTTAAGGATTATTAAATGCAGTCATTCCTTAACTTTGGTGTATGTTCATGTTCTTTTATCCAAACAAGTAATTTTATAGTATTCTGATGAATTGCACAACACAAGTTGAATGACTACAATTATTATAAAACAAAAATACAATCAATATGTCTTTTATTTAAAATGTCAAATAAATTATAAAAAAATTTGGGCTCCGATAAAATATTGATGTTTCGCTAAAATACTTATTTCAAAATAACAGAAAAATGAAATTGCTCATTATACATTCTACGACTCCTTTTACAATATTTAATTTAATAAAAGCTATGTAATAAGTAATATGTGCATCCGATTACAAGTACCTACACAAAATAACTATCAATAAACAAAAATACGAACAGAATTAGAGAGAAGTATGTAAATGTGTAATTAATTTGAATGCTACGACAGAAACTTGCAAACATGAAATTCCTCTCATTGTGTTAAAAGCTTTCTTAAAATAAATTAACTGATAAATTGCTGAGCCTGTCTATGAAAAGTGTTATTGTATTTAATTTAGTTTTAGGTACTGATAAAACTCGCCAACTAACTTAACCTACCTAATAGCATGTAACAAAAATCTTACAATACATTTAATTTTGCATTATCGGCATTATTTTATTCAAGCATTATGAAAGTTTTATTACAATGTAAAGTAAAATGTTGACAGCTGCATAATGTTAAGTGTCATGTTATTGTCACATGTAGATTTAACTGTTAAAAATAACAAAACAAACGCTAAGTTAGTTGTCACTTCCGCGACGGCTGTCACTCAACCACGAAATCGTTGGGCCGTAGACGAACACAGTGACAGCACCTGTTAGCGTCCACTCAGCAGCTATCACCGTTTGTTTTCTTCTCAAATATCCCCTCTTATTTCATTTTGAATAATTAGTAACATGCCCAAGTCACATTATTTTAATATAATTTTTAATAATGTTAAAGTAAATCGATTTATTTTCATTTTCTGGACACCTACCCAGTCTGCTGTATCCAGAACCATGTTTGATGTCACTAGTTAACACTATGAGACGCACAACACGACTGCCCGCTAGTCTGATGTTTCCAGCGTTCAGGGTTATTTCTGCTGCCCCACGAGTTAGGCTGGCCTTTCTGATACTTTCATATAAACCGGGCGATGTGTGCGGCGACGGCGGGGCGAGGGGGCCGGGGGGCGAGGGGCCCCCGGCGGCCCCTTTGGCCCCCGAGTCCTCCCCGGCTTCCTGCGCTTGCGCCGACCAATGGCGTGAGCCTCAAACGGCAGGATGCTAAAGTATTTTTAGTAGAAACGTGGTTATGAAAAACGTAAACAAGCGGTACGTGCGATGCTGAAGCGTGTAATGTGCCGCCCGCCCCCCGTAACCTCGCCGCCCGCCCAAACGACCCAGCTACTGCTGTTTCATAAATGCGAATAATTAGGTGTAATTTTATGTCGTTTGTCGTGTGTAGGCAGTTTATTATTATGACGTTAGGAAATTGCAGTTTTTCTTTCATCAACGCAGTTGTTATAAATTATTATCGAAATCATTTTTATTGGTGTCTGCTTAATAGCTGACTACCTACGTGATTCTCAGAACTGAGAAATATTTTGAGCTTTATTATTAATATACATTTTACTGGTCTCTTTATCTAGACATTACCTGTTGAATCCGCTCGCCGAGGGTCGGATAATCGTAGATAAGTTGTGAATGTGATTTATTCAACGAGTGCGAATAAGCCACGGTTAGATGAGCTGCTAATTGAGCATGTGAGTAATTATGTGTATTATCCAATGGCCCACGCGCGTTAACTACGGCTAATTTTACTAGGTGGCGTCAATCATTAGGGCATCGCGCACCATTAACTTTTGCGCCATTAAAACATGAGACGAGAGGCTCGGGGAGAATAGCCGTGACGTCAGGACACGGTACCTCTTCCGGCACCATTATACCTGCTGTTGGATTAGCTAAGCTTTGTTGGATTTACGACAAACGTAATGCTACTCATGAAAATAGTGAGCGGACATTTTATTTTATACACGGGTTTTGAGTACGACGTAAGTAGGTACTGAGGAAAGTTTACTTTAGTAAACGAAAGAGAAATATTTATAAAAGTCGGAACCAGCTAGATGTGCATAGCGGATGTGATGGTTTAGCAAACAGCAATACCAGAATGCGTTAGTGGAATATTAAACTTAGGAAGTTACGAGTAGAGCTATCGATATTGTTATTACCGAATTTCCTACGCATTGAGCTTTTCTTTAGGTAAGGAAGAAGAGTGGAAGGCTATGGGGAGGCCTTTGCCCAGCAGTGGGACAATATAGGCTAAATAAAACAAAAAGGAAAAGTGACTAAGGATAGTATTCCCCTGTCAACACACTCTTTTCCTTCATATAATTCAAAATCAAAATCAAAGCATTTATTTCAAGTAGGCCAGTTACAGGCACTTTTGAATTGTCGAAACAAAAATGAAAATTTAATGTAGCTACAGTCCCAACCACAAGGCATAAAAACTGTTTCAACTCCATGCCCTGGAGCTGCATAAGGGAGTCACTCCGGTATCACCGGGTGCCGACCTTCCTCCGTCGTGTGGTCGGGGACTACCTGGCGGACAGGTACGTCATCTACCCCGATCGCAGTGGAGACTGGAACCGGCGAGGGATGTCATGCGGTGTTCCGCAGGGATCGGTTCTAGGCCCGTCCTTGTAGAACATCGGATACGACTGGGTGCTGCGCGCCGACCTCCCTAGCGGCGTCAGCGTGGTTTGCTATGCAGACGACACGCTGGTGCTCGCACAGGGGCGTTCGCACGAGGTGGCGGCCGAAATTATGACACGCAAGGTTGCGATAGTCGTTGAGAGGATCCGGCAACTGGGTCTCGAGGTGGCATTGCACAAGTCCGAGGCCATGTGCTTTCATGGGCCTCGGAATGCGCCACCTCCGGGATCCGCAGTGACGATAGGAGGGGTTTCCATCGGCGTCGAGTCGACGCTGAAGTACCTGGGACTTGTCCTCGACAGCCAGTGGAACTTCGTGGAGCATTTCCGACGTTTAGCCCCCAAACTGGAGCGGACAGGGGCTGCCTTCAGGCAGCTCCTGCCCAACCTGGGGGGGCCAAACGCCTCCTGCCAGAGGCGCTACTCCGGGGGGAAACTCCGCTGCCGCGGCAAATTGTCGCTCAGCGGACGGACTTCCGGCGGGATCTCATGGCAACATGGAGAGTGCGACTGTCGCAACCCCGTGCAGGGCACGCCACAATAGTGTAATAGGCGATAAGTCCCCTCTTTGAGGAGTGGTTGGAGAGACGCCACGGCGTCCTCACCTTCCGATGGTGTTTCCATTGTGAGGATTGACCGGAGGACACGGTGGAGCACACGGTGGAGGTGTGCCCCGCTTGGGCGGCGGAGCACCACCGTGTCCTCGTAGCGGCGATCGGCGGCGGCGACCTCTCGCTCCCGGCCCTGGTTCCATCCATGGTCCGGAGCGAGACGGAATGGGACGCCGTCACCTCCTTCTGCGAAGCAGTCATGCTAGCGAAGGAGGTGGTGGAACGGGACAGGGAAAGATCCACACGTCCCGGCCGCCGCGGGAGACGCCCCGGGCGTCGGGGGCCACGTGGTGGTTTCCGGCCACCGTAGGCGCGGGCCTGTGGACGGGGAGCTATGGGCTAGCTCGCCGTCCGTCCGTCTCATGACGACAGACCGTGTCGACGGCGCGTTCGTGTTCCACGCGCGCCTCAAAAAGAGTCAGAAAAAATGAAGGGGTCCTCAAAGGCCGCTGCCTGCCGGGGCTGCGGGACTGTTCGCAAGAGATACCGTGCCCCCGGAACACAAAGGACGATGAAGGAATATGGATGGGTTTTAGTCAGTAAAAGTCTGACACTCCTTCCTGCTCCGCCCAGAGCGGGAGGAGTCATTTGATGATTTCCCATCCGAAAAAAAAAAAAACTGTGAAAGTACTGTAGTTGGCCATGCCCTAGCGTAGATCTCTATGGAGAAGAACGGGCAAGAAACTCCATGGACACTCTTTTAAATCATAATATTTTTACAAACAAAAATTCCTCACACAATCCATCCATCAAAACTTATATTATCACTTACGGTATATCTTCCGTGATTATTATTTGATTTGAGCTCCCGAGATATTTCGACGCTGTTGCAAGCGCCATGATCGCGAGTTCCCGGGTGATCCCATAAGTGATAATATAAGTTTAGTTTTAAACCGTGAAAGCTTAAAACAGTGTTTAATCCATCCATCGTTTCCTTCGTCTTCCTCTCCCTCTCCATTAATCTACATTTATATTCATCACTCTTTTAGTTATATGCGATTCTTCCCTCCTCATCACATGCCCATACCAAGACAGTCGATTCCCTTTCAACTTTTCTGTATACTGGCGCAACTTTCAAACTTCCTCTAATATACTCATTCCTTATTTTATCCATTCTTGTCACACCACACATCCACCTCAACATTCTCATCTCCGCTACATGCAATCCTTTTTCATCCATCTTCGTCACAGCCCAGCATTCCGATCCATACAGTACGACAGGTCTAATCACAGACTTGTACATTTTCCCCTTAAACTTGAGGGGCATCCGTGGGTCGCATGCAAGTTGTTCCAGTGATCTGACGCCATTTCATCCATCCTGGGTTGATCCGGTGCGTTACATCACCGTCTACTTCACCATCCCCTTGGACAAGGGACCCGAGGTACCGGAAATCGAAACAGATCGGTATGGGCGTTCCGGCAAGAGTTACGAGCGTAGGACTGGAGACACCGCCGAAATCAATAAGAAACTGAATTCTAATGTAGAATAATTAATATGCATTTCGCTAAAGACCTGCTACGTTAAATTTACTCACAGATTAGATATACTGTACAGTATTACAGTAATTTATACAAATATAAGTTCTGATGTAGGTAAGTAGTCAACTGAAGAAAATTAATTACTGAAACTGTAGTAGGAAAACTAATTACAGAACATCTCGCCTTTATTCCCCGAACAGATACGCAGAGGTGTATGTAGTACATCCACATCTCAACGGTTACGTTTCAATGTAATGGGAAGTGTAGCAGTGGCGTGCCAAAGGGCCAACATAAGGCGAGCAGACTGTTCAGAAACCCATGACACATCATGAAGCGTAGTAGATTCTAAGGGCAAGCTAATAAGCTTTTATTCGGCTTGTAAGAAAATATCACCACGAAAGTGAAGAAATTCATAGTGGAAATATTCCATTAAATAAGCTAGGAACACTTTACCCGACCCGAGGACCTAACTTAGGAGCCAACGCTCAACAGTCGCAGTCGCATTTCACTATTCAGGGAAATTCAACATGTGTACTTCAGCTCTAATTAGAAAACGTCACACGACATGTTGCCAACACATTAGTTGTCAAAAATCACGGTACTCGTCATTCATCACGTTATCATGATTTACGTGTAGTTCCTGCGTCGCAAATTAGTAAGCTGAAGTTTGGCAAAAGTGTATTTTTATGTTGCAGATTCTTACCTACTGATAAATAATAAACCGATAAAATAATATGAAAGTATTGTTTTCGAATACCGACGATCTTCTAAATCGTTCGTTTGTCAAGTTTGCGATTTGCAAGGCGCACCAGGTGTTGATAGCAGGTGCCTAACTTTGTCATGTAATACATACATTATGAGCCGAAGCAAAAGTGAGAGGAGATCAATCGTCAGGTTAAGCCGCGCTTGCCTAGAGTGGTCTGTGGATGGGTGACCACCCATTGCATACCGAGTTTCCTCCGTGCCTTGGAAAGCACGTTAAGCTGTTGGTCTCAGCTGTCATTTGTAGATCTTTGACAGTTGTTACAGGCAGTCAGTGGCCCGAAAGTTTGACAACCAGTCTTACTAATGGGTTACGTATTACTCAGTACTAACTGGGTTGTGGAGGTCAGTCGGTGAGATAGACAGTCGCTCCATGTAAAATACTGGTATTCAGCTGCATTCGGTTAGACTAGAAGCCGACCATGAAAGGCTAGGCAGATCAACGACAGCAAAAGTGACTTTTCTGCATTGAGAAATTTTCCTGTGACAACTATTTCCGTAATGTTTCAATTTTTGTTATTCATACCTAATACCGCACATGAGAATGGTTTGGTTTCGAGAGAAGACCTAAGAAATATCGAAAGCTCCACTCACAGTGAACGCAGCTTTACAAACAATTACAAGACGAAGATTGATTTTATGAAAATAGACATTGTTTTTAAAACATGTCCTTTTGTTATTGCAAGTATGTTACTCTTTAAAAAATGATTAAACGACAATAACAATCAATCATCAGGCGCTTGTGAAGCTTGAATGGAGATTTGGCACAAAGATAGTTTTCTACAATAACGTCCTTATGACCCTGGTGCATTGCTCCCAGGGGAGACTAGTACCACTACTGAATAAAACTGAGACAGTAACATTTAGGAACATGACATGGTATTTTTGTTCTATATTGTAAATAAATTTTAGCCTCGCGTAATGCAATGCACTGTTATTTTTATTTTCTCGCGGTTATTGCTTCATTTCGTGTTTATTTTGTTGCTCTATAAATTTGTCAAGCTTCGTGCTGATTGTTGCTTCGGAGAAAATGTTTTGGTTTTCTTAATTATGTTATTATTTTGTTCTTTCTGTTTATAGGGAGTTCTAATTTCGTTCGACTTTTCGTCTAATGTTTTATAAAATAAATTACAGGCTGGACGGCTGTTTTTGACCTGAATTTAGGTATCCACCTCCAAAGTACGAATGTTAAAATCAATGTTTAGGATTGAACATTTGAAACTCATATGGCAGCACGGAACCGCACTTTCATGTCGCGTACGATAGCATTGCCGCCCTGTTTCTCGCCCTATCAAATGTCGGTTCTGAGCGAAAGAAAGAAATAGGAACAAGGAAAAGTGCGATCCTGTGCTGCCAGATGAGGTTCAACCCTTAAAAAGTATTTAAGTCCGGGCTGAATGACTAGGCGCTTTTAGTGATCTACGTCTTTTAGGTACAATATTTTTGTTAGTAGGTATACAGTGCAATAAAATTAAAACATGCAGCTGGGTTACGAAATTTCCAGAATCTATTTTGCCAGACATTGCTCTGCCAATCCAACGTCAATCGATTGTTTTACTTAGCTAAAACGTAGATTTCATTATTTTTTTCATCACCAGATCGAAATAAACTATCTATCGAAGTGTAGACCCAGCCAGACTTACAGAAAAAAAATTATGGGTGATCGATGCGAATATTTTCAGAAGACAAGCTCTGTAAATAACGTTCGAATAGGTATTATAAGTATTAATTCTATTTTACATTCCGTATAAATAGTCCTGTGAAACACCAAATACAAATACGATTACGTTGTAATTTATTCATACTCATAAGAGTAATTAAAATAATTAATTAATTTGTTTTCGTTATTTTAATCTCTACGCATAAGCGTAGAAATTAAAATAACGTTACCTATATGAATTTATTGTATGCGTGTGCAAGAGTAGCGTTATTTAGTAGTGTAATGTAATGGGTGGGTGCCAGTACAAATGTACTGACTATAAATCAAACGCATTTTTATGAGCACTGGAAATCTCGAGACAGGTTATTTTGAGAAACAGTTATGGAGTCGGCAGTTCGTAAAACAATTCGAATCCAGGACAACCGTCGATAGGGAACTCGAGATCAACAATAAAACGACGAAGGAATTGGTATCAGCCGACGAGTGACCTAGTTTTGGTACCTACTTACTCGAAGGAAAAAGAATATACTGTCTATCTAGATTTAAGGCAGATGTGGAAATGTGTTTCTTTTTTCTACCAAGGGTTTTCCAGTCAAGTTGGAATTATGTACGAACTATGTAAACGATTTGGACGCGTACCTAGAGGGCTGGCCCGAAGAGGCGTGGGAAATGGGCACATGGAAGAAATTGGGGGAGGCCTTTGTCCAGCAGTGGGACAGTACAGGCTAATAAAAAAAAAAGTCGATGAACTTGTTTTATTACCTACAATTAAATCAATGTAATCTATTGTGAATCGTTCTGTCACCAATTTAAACAGCTCACAACATTTTTTCGTGACTTTTTTATTGTTCAGGCTGACGTTTGGCAAACGTAATTAAATTCCAATTGATACTTAACACTGAATAGAACTACAGCTTTTTAAATCTTTAAATTATAGAGGTAGGTACCTACAAGCTACATGCCCGCTAACTTTAAAAAATATATGTATAAAACTTAATTTAGCTAAGAATAGGTGTACTTAAAAATCGAAGGTCACCACCCACCTTCGATTACTATACAGGGTGTAAACCACCTCATCACGAGGCCGTCAACCAAGCATTCTGTACATCAAACTAAGTAACTTTACGCAAAAATTATTGCTGGCAAACGACTTTTTTTTTTGGGGTAAAAAATTATGTTTTGTGGTAGAACTCAATGTAACACACTCAAAACATTGTGCTGCTGATGGATGGATTGAATAGTACGGGGGTCGTGGAGGTCTTTAAAGTAAAATCTTACATTAAAAACTTGTATTTAAAAAAATGTTGCCAAAAAGTTGGAACTTTGACCCCCAATATCTCCGCAACTAGAAGGTTCCCAGGTATGGTGTAGAACAAAAAAATGATCGCAATGATGAGGAGAACAAGTGCCTTTCGGCTTCGTTATGAGGTGTTTTACACCCTTTATTACTTAGCCAAAGCAGCTGCTACGAAACTACCTACGTAGCGTTGCAATAAAAGCTCTGGCTACATTTCATGACACACATACAATCAAATATTTAATAATGAAATATTTTCACACCTGTTTCTAGAACGAACGATAACAACATTTTTAAACTAAAAACACGATGCACCTGCAATATCTAGTTATCCTCATACATCACTAGGTAGGTGAGGCCATTAAATTCCGTTTATTGTAACCTAGGTATTCTGTAATATCTAATACAGCTGTTTTGCACAAATCCCTATCAATCATCTTCATCATCATCACCATCATCAGCCTATTAATGTTCCCACTGCTGGGACACAGGCCTCCTCTCTATGAGAGGGAATGGGCTATAATCCACCACGCGGGCCCAGTGCGGATTGGTAGATGACACATGTCTTCGAATTTTTTGGTTCTAGGGCACGCCGGTTTCCTCACGATGTTTTCCTTTACCGTTTTGAGAGCAGTGGTGATGAAATAATTACACAAAGTAATGCGCCTGTCTGGGTTCGAACCCACGATTTACTGTTCGTAAGTCTAGGGCGCCACCACTGGGCCACCGCTGCTCTCGAATCTCAATCATCTTCACAAGTGAGCAAATCGGAATCTTCAGGGTAGGTAGGTAGTTACTGACAAGTTTTATTGATTAGCTTTTACGAAGCTCGTTGAGCGATAAGGATAACAGTCAGATTGCCAAATTCGTATACAGAGGTATTCGCATCATAACAGCATGATTTTATAAAACCCATCCCGCTCTAATTTTATTATTAGCATGTACGAAGTATTATATTATCTGTGTTAGCATTTTGTTTCGCTTCCAGACGAGGTACAAATTGAAATGACGTGAAAAGAAAATATGTGAAATTTTGCTCTAGTTAAATAAACACACGGAATGATCGTAACTACAATAATACGAGTGAAGGAAGAGTTGCAGATGTTATTATTTAAAACCATTCCTCGGATAATTCAAATAGTTTACACGATCATTTTGCAATTACACGTAACACTATGGACTAGATATTTAGTGGAAATTCATGATCTAAAGTAGCACTCACGATGCAAGTAATCGGGTTAACCCTTTCCCTGCCATTGACATGGGGCGATTGCTTCCAGCAGGACCTCCTATTATGTAAATAACCCTCCTATTGGGCTTCGCCGCAGTCAGGAAAAAAGGAAACGCTCAATGTTTTTTGCGAGTTTTTGTAGGTGGGGTATTTTATAAATAAGTGGCACCTCTATTCACATTTAAAACATGTTGAAAAGGTCATTCGTGCCATCCCAATATCTATCAACAACGTTATAAAGTTTGTAAAGAAAAACGCGCGTTGGAAAATTTCGAACTCTGAGAATTAAAATATTTCGTGATTCTAAAATATTCGTCTAGTGTTATTCCCGCGTCTCATAATTATAGTAGTAGTTAGTAGACAGACAAAAATATAATGTAAGCCCTGACTTATTATACGGGTCATCGAAATTATTACAGTACTTACTCGTTCAAAATTAATTTATGCCTACCCACTTACGATTTGTAATAACAGAAATGATTTATTGGCTACCGTTTCCCTTTAGATCAGTCCGTTACTCTGATATTATATTTCTGTTTTGTACCTACCTTTAATTTTAAACTTAACTTTGTTTTTAAGTCCCTATATTAATATTTTGCTTACGTCTACTTTGGTTTGCTTATTTTTACAGGCATTTTGATATCATTTACAAAAAATTAAGGCACAATTGCAAATAGGCAATCTGTATTTTTTCAAATTCCATACGAATTTTATCTTCCTAACGCTACGATCACCCTTTGTAATTATTTTATTTAAAAAAAAGCAATTGAGCCACGATCTTATTCATTAAGGCGCCTGAAACCATCAACGCTTCTGGAAATTGTTTCACGTAGAAAATTTTCATTCAGATCTGTTGTTGAAGCTATTTCTGTTTCACGTGACGAAACCCGTTAATGACCAATTATTTAGATTTCTTACAGACAGATTGTTAGTTCTCAATCTTACGAAATGAATAATAAAGATTGATTAGACAAAACTGAGTTACTAAAAATCCCTAATGTACACATCGTCCCACGCACCATGTCTCATATGTTTACAGAATGGTGCACGGCTGTGGATGTGGAATGATATGTTTCAACGTGAAATAATGCTCCCGTCCGAACTTTAGCCCACTTGGTGTTTTATTGTGTGTACGCGATTCGGAGTTTTATCTCGTACAGCTGGTTGCCGGATAATCCGAGTATAAATAGCGTATAGACAACAAAGCATCAACAAATCCAACTCGTATCGGGTACCGCTGCTGCCTGTCGAATGTTTAGCGGTCCGACTCGCCTACTTTATGGCCGTTCTAAATTATTAAAATTGTTCTATTTCAAGACTCGTTTCGTCTATATATTCATGATAATATTCAGACGTAAATTGTTATCAGATGGACCAATCTTTGAGGCAGTGAAACCAGAATACCGTCGCTACATTATCATCAGTAGAATCAGTTAGGTAGGAGGATCGTTAAAAAGCTCAAGGTGAAAAGTAAATTCTGAGAAGATATAGATCTAGCTATTGCCTACGTCGGTAGGTATATGGGTCATGTAAATATTAAACAGCTACAAAGGTACCTTTATTATTATTACAAGTCGTGCTTGCTTTTGCCGCGTCCTCCTTTGCGTAGACCGACATAATTATGTAGATATTTACCTACTCTTAAACCTATTTAAAATGAATTTGTTCAATGATGTACCTATCTACCTACTGACTGACCGCGCAGTCTAAATTGCGTGGTCTAGCTCTAGAACAGTGGTCGTCAAACTGCGGCCCGCCGACGGAATTTGTGCGCCCCGCAACAAAACAAATAATTTTAATGGTTTTGTACAAGAAATTAACTAAATGGATGCGGGTAGGTAAACTTCCTGCTGCAATCCGTTATTCCGTTCGCTTGCTCTTAGTGAGCGGGTTGCGGGATTAGTCGTGGCACGTGGCACATCGAGAAAAGCAGGAACACATTTAATTATGGAATATCACTGCACCGGGTGTTGGTGGGTTCGATTCCCATCCGAGAACATTTTTGTGTGATCCACTTGTTTTGTTCCGTGCGTTGATTGAGTTGGCGAATAAAGATTTCACATTTGTCACAGGTAACAATTGCCATACAAAACCCATAGGGCAATCGCGTTTTGACAGCTGATAAAAATATGTCCATTGATTGGTGGAGTCAACTAAATGATACATGGACAATGTGCGGCCCCGTGATGCCGTACATTGTCCTATGTGGCACTTCACTAAAAAAGTGTGACGACCACTGCTCTAGAAGGGTGAAAAATACAAGAGTTTTTTAGACATGTAACAAACGAGAGAACGAAATAAAAAATACCTACCTACCAAGAAGATTAAAAACAGAGCTTGAAAATTTGTATGGCAGTGTTTGGCTGACGATAGGAAATCCCATAGCCCGGACACGATTTCAGAATTATCTAAATATATAAAAGAAGAAACTGACTGACTGATTGACTTACCTATCAACGCACAGCCCAAACCGCTGGGTCTACAGATTCCAAATTTGGCAAATAGGTTCCAGTGGTCTCGGGGTGCACTAAGAAAGGATTTTTCAAAATTCAACCCGTAAGGGGGTTAAACGGGGCTCCAAAGTTTGTATGGGGAAACAAGATTAGTTAGACTATTTTATTCCAAACTTCACAGGTGTGCTCCTAATGATAAATAAGTAGAAACGGGATTTGGGTTTTTTTCAGAATTCAACCCCTAAGAGGGGGAAATGGGGTGACAAAGTCTAAAAATCAATGCAGAGCTCAAACCGCTGAGTCTAGAGATTCCAAATTTGGCACATAGATTCCATATGTGGTCTAGAGGTGTACTAAGAAAAGATTTTTCAAAATTCACTTCCTAAGGGGTTTAAACGGGGCTCCAAAGTTTGTATAGGGAAATAAGATTAGTTAAGACTATTTTTATTTTATTCGAAACTTAACAGGAGTACTCTTATCGATAAATGAGAAAACATTTGTGTTTCAGGTTTATTCAGAATTCAACCCCTAATATGGAGAAATGGGTTGACAAAGTCTGAAAATCAACTTGGGTATAGTTTGTATGGCGTATCGGGTCAGGGCCGGCAGTCTCGACAGAGATAACGACAAAATCGCTAACTTTCGATCGCCGATTACTAACGAATATAAATAAATATAATAATATATTTAGTTGAACTAATGATGCTTGCGAGAAAAGCATCTTGGATGTAAAGACTTGCTTTTCTCGCAAGCATCGTTATTGCAACTGTTTTTTTTTCATTGTTATTTTAGCGATCGAAAGTTAACGATAATGTCGTTAACTCTGTCGAGACTGCCAGGGCAGGTGTATTACAAAAACAACGATTTTAAGATTTAATGTGGCGGACCTGAAATACCATCATCCCCTGTTGGGGTGCGATGGGGTTGAAATGTCTTAAAATCAATATGAGTATTGATACCGAGATTATCAGGGGTGCTGATTACGAATATAGCATTTATTTTGAGATCCAGAAGATGGTAGTCGACTTCTCTATAGGTTTATTTTTGATTAATTGTGATGATTGTGATAACAATGATGATGATTGTGATAATGATGATTGTGATTACGATAATAATTATTGTGATTACGATGATGGTGATTCATGTCGCTGTCAGTGTCCGCCAATCAACCCGCGTTGCGACTGTTACAGATCAGTGATGCCACATTTGGAAAATTAAATCACCCACTATTATATATAAATTACAGAGTGACAGTTATGCGATTCGAGTGACTCAGAAGATGAATAAGGCAATCAACAGATGGCTCGAGAACATCGATTAGAAAATAGGAAAATATTTCTACAAAATATAAAATTGAATTCAGCGCTTTTTGTTTTATTTATTCACTTGCCAAAAAGCATCGTTATTTTTAATACTTATTGTTTTTTTTATGTTTTAGGATGTATTGTAATTAAAACTATGCCATAGTCAGTATGGCTTTGATAAAATTATTACTATGGAATTTGTTATACTAAAATAACGCATTGTTATAAAGACAGTGGATTTATGCTTTTAAATATCATAAATCTTTTTATTTTTTGATTTTATTAGTTTTAGACTTGAATGATTGATATTTATTTAGTTTCGTACTCCTACTATTTACTTTTCGTACGTACTAATTGAAATGTTTGTACATTATTACCTACCTACTTTCTTAATTTTACATTCTTGAGATATATAAACGGCGGACTTGAAAGACTGCCTTATGTTTTACTTCCCTTTTTTCTTGGTGAGTTTATATAATGGCAACACTAAAATCACCTCTAGCGATGCCCTCAGGTGAACAGATAAGTTAGTGGCACGCACTGTAACTACATTTTTTAGACTATGGAATTATTAAGTACTAGCGGACGTCACGCGGTTTCACCCGCGGATTTCACGTTCACGTGGGAGTACGGGCATAAAATATAGCCTATGCTACTCAGTAAAGACGTGGCTTTCTAATGGTGAAAGAATTTATGAAATCGGCGCAGTAGTTTTTGAGTTTATTCATTACAAACATACACACATAAAAATACAAAATTATAAATCTTTCCTCTTCATAATAATATTATAGATAGACTAAAAAAAAAACATGAAGTGTAAATTACAAAAGTTGCAGGAAGAATAGTTAGACAATTATTTTATAATATAATCAAAGACAACTGGTTATTTGTCGTAAATCCCTTCAGAAAGATGCCCACAGATGTGGTGAAGATAGTTTTTAGTATTTCTGGTTTTCTTTTCATTGTAGAAACTCGGAATGAGGGATTTTCTTTTTCAACTCTTCCCTAGTCACTGGATGATGACTAGGTGGCGCTGAACTTGATAAGTTACTGCAAGTAACGGAACGTCACATCATTTCACTTCATGAAGGTATTTCACTTATACTTCCTTGTGTACTTATACGTCCATGGTGTACTTCTTATAAGATAGCTTGATCTCTGCGACAGCTGTCATTAAAAAAGAAAAGCTGTCAAAAAGTTTGTTTTTCTTCTCTACTGACAGCTGTCGCAGAGATCAAGTTATCTTTTATTAAATACAGATGTATTGGTCATATTCGGAAGCTTATGCAAACGAAAGTGTCAGTAAACGAGCGTATGTGACGTGACGCAATGTTTTTTTTTCCAAGCGTTTTGGCTTTGGCACCTAGTAACGTAGTCAGTTCAACGTCATCTACAGAGTTCTCGGAAACATTTTTTTTTTAAACACTCAAAAAGAGGTTATCACAAAAACTCTACAAAATATATTTTGTTGCAAATTAGATGGCAAGTTACTATTTTTAAAAAGTTTAATAAATTCAGCAATTAGCAAAACAAAAATTAGAATTAGGTAAAAATAAATGTCGGACGCTACGATGACGTGTTGACGGTCTGACGGCTCTGGAACAATAAGGGGCGCGCTGTGGGCAGCGCCCGCTTATATACGGACGGGTTGGTTTTATGGCTTCATCTTATTCACAACACGGCCTCTCCTGACAGGAGGCCGTCCCGGGCTCCTTCATGATGTCTTCAGCTCTGGTGGTCGGTCTCCAGCATAGGGAAGGAGGCTATGTCTGCTGGAGGTCCTTTAGGCTCGATGTGAAGCTGCAGTTGCTCAGGCTCGACCTGAAGCTGAAGTAGCTCAGGCTCGACCTGAAGCTGTAGTGGCTCAGGCTCGATGAGATGCCGCGGCGCTTCAGCCTGGGTCCCGGAGGTACTAGGTTGTGGCTGGGAGACAGACTGGTTGGCTGGCGAGAATGACTCGACCGTAACAAGTGTAGACTCCTCATCTTCATGGTCTGCATCTGCATAGGATAGAAAACCATGTGCTCTATGCACAACGCTACGCATTGTGCATACGCACATCATTGGTTGTGGTCTGGCACACACTAAGCCATCGAGATAGAGGCACGACGTGAAGCTTGTCTCGATAAATTAGCGGGTGAGTCATATATCAAGACGCATCTTGATATTCAGCTAAGAAATAGCCCCACTGTGTGGCAAAAGGCTTAGCGGAGTCAGAGGCTAGCTGTAAAGCGTACTCGTAACTCAATTTTGTCAGGGTAGAGGCACTACGTGAAGCTTATCCCAACACACAAGGTCTAAATTTCGTCAGGATAGAGGCACTACGTGAAGCTTATCCCAACACACAACAATAAAACACAAACACATATGAAGCTTCATATATAAGAGAGGCATAGAGCACTCACCATCGAAGTAAGCAGCACATACTTCAGGAGTCCACTCTCCGCGCCAAGGGATCATGTACTCCGCAGCCGCCTGCGTGTACTTCCCATACGAACCGGCCAAGAGCTGGAGCTCGTAGCGCCCTTGTGGCAGCGTCTTCACGATGCGGTAGGGGCCACGCATACAGGAGTCCAACTTTCCGGTCGATTGAGCCTGCTTTCGCACAAAGACCAAACCGTTTAGTTCAAAAGCTCGGGGAGGCTTTCTCCCTTGATTGACGTAAGCATCTTGCTGGTGCCGATTCTGCCTAAGTCGTTCCGTTGTCCTCTGTCTCCTCATTTCACGTAGGCTCTCTCTATTAGGACTGGAACCCTCGAACGCAACATCACGTACCAAACTTCTTATAAGCGGCGTAGCTGCCTCAATACCCGCCAGCAGATTGAGGGCAGAGCATTGCGTAGTTCTGTGCTTGGTGATATTCAGTACCAGCTGGATTTTCCATATAACCGTCGGCCATGCGTTTTGTCGATAGTTAGTTTCGATACGTATCATATTAAGAACCGTCCGACAATAACGCTCGACCTGCCCATTAGATTGGTGCATCTCAGGTGTTATAAAGTGTGTATCACACCCCATAATTTTAACCCAGTTAAGAAATTCGGCACTTTGAAACATGCGGCCCCTGTCGGCTACTATTAATTTGGGGGTTCCAAATAGGGATATAACATTGTTGAAATGTCGCTTTAGCTCATTTGCATCTTGCCGATACATAGGGTAAAGGAGGCAAAACTTGGAAAATGCGTCAATAACTATTAAAACATGACGATACCCATCAGCTTCAGGCAGAGGGCCCAAAGCATCCATATGAATGGTTTCAAAGGGTAGGTCTGGTTTTTCCCAAGAACTAATAGGTTGGAATGGGGCTCGTGCGACCTTCTTATGCGCAATGCACACTAGGCAATGTGAGATGTATTTTAACACAAAATTGCGCAAACCAGGGAACCAAAAGTGCTTTATAATTAAATCAACCGTTTTATCAACCCCAAAATGATTATGTTCATCATGGAACACACGAAGGAGACTAAGCCGATGCCCTTTAGGGATATAACAAAGGAAACGGGAAGCTTCGCCAGTAGGGGAATACTTTACGTAAAGGACATCGTTTTTGACGATATATCGCGTGGCATCAAGTTGCCCATCATTGAGTCTTTGTATGAGAACCTGCGTTTCTTCGTCGGCAGCCTGTGCAATCTGTGCCCAACTTTGAGGTTTCTGAATCGTACACACATTGACAGGATTCCGACTCAGATAATCAGCATGTGACATAAGTGTGCCTTTACGATAATCCAGGCCAAAATCAAAATCCTGAAGGTAGACCCACCATCGGGCTACCCTGGGTAATAAATCTCTCTTGCGTTGTGTGAGCTTCAACGCATTACAGTCTGTAACAACGGTGAAACGCACACCCACAAGATAAGGTCTGAAATGCTGCAAGGCTTTAACCACAGCAAGGGTTTCTAGCTCATATGAGTGATACTTATTTTCCGCGCCTTGTGTAAGCCTACTGAAATAGGCAACCACTCGCTTGTGGCCGCCATCGTGCACTTGAAATAATACAGCTCCGTAGCCAATGGAACTAGCGTCCGTGTGCACTTCTATTGGCAAGGAAGGGTCATATATCGCTAGGACCGGTTCATTAGTAAGACATTCAACTAATTCTGTACGAGCGTTCTGATGTTCTTTTCCCCAATTAAATTCAATCCCTTTCCTAGTAAGCGCAGCGATACAAGCAGCCCTCTGAGCGAAACGCGGTATATATCTACGAAAGTAGCTGGCTAAGCCCAGAAACTGGCGGACTTGTCTCACGTTTTTCGGTTCAGGGGAATCGATCAGGGCCTTTATCTTACTGGGGCTCGGTCTTACCTGACCTTGGCTAATTCTACGTCCTAGATATTCTATTTCAGTCGTTAAAAAGGAACATTTTTTCAAATTGACAGAAAAACCAGATTCTGTTAGAGCTTTAAGCACCTGGTACAGAAGATCAAAACCCTGGTCTATTGTCTGGCTCAAAATTAGAATGTCATCAATGTAAACAAGTACATCACCAGAATTGATAAGTTTGCGCAGTGTTTTTGAGATAATGCGTTGATACACAACCGGGGCATTTGCTAATCCATACGGCATTTTTAAGTATTCAAAATGGCCCTCAGGCGTAACGAACCCAGTTAGTGGAACGGACTCCTCATTAAGAGTTATCTGATGAAAGCCAGTTGCCATATCAAGGCTGGTGAAGTACTTATTACGTCCCAATCGGTCTATGTAATCGTCGATTCGCGGCAGTGGAAAACGATCTTTAACCGTGACTTCGTTTAACTTACGGAAATCTACGCACATCCTATCCGAACCGTCTTTCTTTTTGACTAAAAGAATTGGACTTGCATAGTCGGATTCTGATTCGCGAATAACACCTTTGGCTATCAAATCTTTAATTATTTCACGAACGCGAAGTGTTTCTGCTTGAGACATTCGATAAGGTCGGTAGTTGACGGGAGTATTATCATTCAGTTTGATCGTCATACACCCCGTATTGACAGTCGAGTTCGCGGTACCAGATATGAAATATATGGAAAACTCATTTATCATAGTAAGCAAACGCTGTAATTGATCACCTACGAGAGGCGTGTTAACTGGTATTGGCTCGTTGTACTGAACAGTCATCACGTCTTCCGCACTGTCTACCTTTCGAGTAAGTGATTGAAAATTACGCGTACGAATGTACCGTACACCCTCCCTATTGAGCACGTCGGTTCCCACAATGATTGGCGTGTTCATAAACTCGGGTGCCACGACAAATAAATCTACCTCGAGTGTTAGACCATCGAACTCAATCGGTAAGGTGACGTACGAAGTGCTTTCAATCTCCTGACTTCCCAATCCCCTTAATACGCGGAATGCTGGCTTGTGCGCGCAATGGAAGTGTTTCAACAGCGACGATGTAATAAGTGATATGGTTGACCCACTATCGATTAAAACATCCACCGGTATGCCCTGAATAACGGCTACGATAATATCGTTATTGCGGGTAGTCTTATTTTCGAGACAAAAATTAACATTGTTCTTGTTGCGCAACTCCGATTTTTGTTTTGCGAAACATTTATCCACTTTGTGGCCAGGCTTCTTGCAAAAAGAACAAGGTTCTTTTTCAGGTTTGGAATGGAAATTATTTGAATCACTAGGTTTCAAACTCTCGCTTGTATCGACCTTAGTTTTCTTGTTACAAGTAGCCTGTTTATGTCCGGCCACACCACACGAAAAACACTTCCCCTCCTCAAGTCTACGCTTTCTAATTAAATTACTCGCGTGATTATTTTTACCCGAATTATTTTGTGAGGTAGGACGTGAACTTTGCACCTTAGAGTTTGACGGTTTTACATAAATTGATAAAAATTCAATTATGTTGTTAGGTGACAACTTAGCATTAGTAGCTGACGCTCTAATGTGAGGGTCTACAATACCACGAACAACAATCGCAGAGATAAGCTCGTCACTGAGTCCGCGCACTATGCGTAATCGAAGTAACGAGCGTCGGGCGTAATCCGCGTACGTAGTATAATTATCCGAATTTGTGTTCATTACGTCAAATAAAATGTTTGCAATGTCTGGCGTTTTCGGACACAGAGGTGTAAATTCCTTTTTAAAATTACTCCACGTACGATCACTGGTAACCCACTCGCGTAACCACGTACGAGCGTCACCTTTTAAACAATTACCTATTCGCGAAAGACATTCATGATCACTCCAATAATTTAAAAGTTTTGCTCGATCAACTTCGTCACACCAATCACTAATATTATTCAGACTAGGATCGAAACTAGAAATAAAAAAATGTTGGTCAGATCTTACCCGATTATTGATGGAACGAATCGCGTCCACTATGCGATCCGTTGCGGTGATATCGCTTACTGCACCGGCGTGTTCCAATGAGGACTCAGCTGTATAACCGGCACGGAGCACGCTCGGCGGCGCGGACGGCAGAGGTGGCGTACGTGACCGCGGCGCTTGCGCCGATCGCCCTGGCAACGGCGATACAACCCGCTGGGGATGGCGCCGTGCTGTCGGGGTCGTCTGGCGCCGGGCAGGCGGTGGCGACGCGCCACGCTCGGACCGCGGTGACTCATGTGAAGATACCCTCTGTTTGCGCGAGCGTTTCGGCTGTGCAAACGACGCTTGATCTTCTAGCTCCTTCAAACGCGTTCGCATTACCTTCAGTTCCCGCTGTAGGTCAATCTCCGGAGTCTGCGTACCAACCCGACGTCTGCTATGTCGCCGGCCTAGCTCACGGCGACGACTCCGAGAGCGATCCGACATTTTTTATTTAAGCACAAACCCAATCAACAAAAACAGAAATTGGATCGAATCCCACTTCTGATGTTGCAAATTAGATGGCAAGTTACTATTTTTAAAAAGTTTAATAAATTCAGCAATTAGCAAAACAAAAATTAGAATTAGGTAAAAATAAATGTCGGACGCTACGATGACGTGTTGACGGTCTGACGGCTCTGGAACAATAAGGGGCGCGCTGTGGGCAGCGCCCGCTTATATACGGACGGGTTGGTTTTATGGCTTCATCTTATTCACAACAATTTAGTTTCACGGGAACGCATCCTTTCTAGACAGACAATTTGACAACCAGTCAATGCCAAAAATGACAGAAAGAAACTGAATTTGACAGTTGATAGATGTTGGATTTGTTTATTTTTAATAATAGGAACTTTTGGAATCTCCCTGTGTTGTAATTATCTATTTGTAATCATAAAACATAAAGGATTGAGAGCTTTATAATCTAATATATCAATCTTTAATTTTTTGGAAAGCAAAAATGGAAAGTTACGTCGTTATATCGTTTATTGGTGAAGGATCGTTTGGTCGTGTTTTTAAAGCTAAACATAAAGAAACTGATGCTGTTGTAGCTCTAAAAGTTATAAGAAAGGTATGTTGTATCTTCAAATTGTGTGAATTCTTGACTCCAGGGACTAGTTTTATGTTAAATTTAATGTTTGCTATGCCAGACTTTACTTGGCTTCGGGACTGTTCGAAAGAGATACCGCGGCCCTGGAACACAACAAAGCGCGATGAAGGAACATGGATGGGTTTTAGTCAGTAAAACTCTGACACTCCCTTCCACTCCGCCCAGAGCGGGAGGAGTTATTTGATGATTACCCATTACTATCACCTATATAAAACTATTGTATGTCGCGAGTTCACGACTTATGAATGAAACAAGCGACAAAAGGGCATTATAATAAGCACTGTAATATAGTGAAATCACAGTTAACAATCAGCGGTCGTATTACAGTTTTTAAATTCCCACAGGAGTGTCTGTTACTACATCAATTATTTTTAACCTTTAATTTCTTTTTAATTACAGAAAGGCCGTTCAGTCAAAGACTTGAAAAACTTGAGACAAGAATGTGATATCCAAAGGCAGCTAAAGCATCCAAACATTATCCTGATGATAGACAGCTTTGACACTGAATCTGAGTTGGTTGTAGTCACAGAGTATGCAGAGAAAGAGTTACATAGCATACTTGCAAAAGAAGGATGTTTGAATGAAGATCAAGTTAAGAAAATCACTTGGGATTTGGTCTCAGCATTGTACTACTTGCATTCTCATAGGGTGCTTCACAGGTCTGTTAAGAGTGGATTTTCTAAGCAATTATACATTTTCCGTTGAAAAGGACTTTATTTTTTCACATTCCTGTGCTTGTTGAATTTTACCATGTCACTTACAAAATGCAAATAAGTTGCACTGTTTTAGACTTTCACGGTTTTTCACTACACTTAAAGTACTTACGGGATGAAAGAGGGTTAAAAGAAGATTTGTCTCCTCATAATAAATAATTTTCGTCCCACCCGCATACATCTTCAGTAATCCCGCGATCATGATGCTTGCAACAGCGTCGAAATACCAGGAGCTCATAGCATCAAAAGAATATCACAGATATCATCCCGTGTGTACTTTATGTGCAAATAAGTTGACATTGAATTAATGTAACCCCCAAAAAAACTTGGCAGACTTGCAAAATACTCAATCCACAAATCAAAACTGGGAAGTCTCGAGCAACCAAATCAAGGTCTCATACTTAGCAGTAGCACTAGTTCCTTCTAGATTAACAACAGTTGAGATTAGTAAACAAGTAGTTCCAAGCTTTAGACAAAACTCATTCAAGCAGTCATCATTCTGGTTAGCCAGTATCGCTGTTTTTGAATAAATTCAATATGTAGTAGTAATTAATACTTATAGGAAAACACACCAATTTTCAGAGATCTAAAACCGCAGAATGTGTTACTGGACAGTACAGGACGTGCTAAATTATGTGACTTTGGTCTAGCAAGAATCATGACAAATGCAACACACATTCTGACGTCCATCAAAGGTACTCCATTATACATGGCACCTGAATTGATTGAAGAGAAGCCTTATGATCACCAGGTAAGTTTTAATATGCTTTTTAATACATTAATTTTTATTAACTTTTTGTCTATATTTGAGATTGATGTGCATCCTGCAAGTTATTAATACAGGAACTTCTTGCAATTGTTTAATTTATTGTAAACTAGCGGACGTCACGCGGTTTCACACGCGTAGTTCCCGTTCCCGTGGGAGTACGGGGTAAAATATAGCCTATGTTACTCAGTAAAGACGTGGCCTTCTAATGGTGAAAGCATTTTTGAAAACGGCACAGTAGTTTTTGAGTTTATTCATTACAAACAAAAATTGTGATAGCTCGGCTAATTTGCATGATATCAATATAATTTATAGCCTATGTTACTCAGTGGTAATGTAGCTTTCTAACGGTGATATAATTTTTGAAAGTTGTCTAGAAGTTTTTAAGTTTATTTGATACATACAAAAATACAAATCTTTCCTCTTTATAGTATTAAGTGTAGATGTAGATAAGTTGGTGGTGGCGTAGTATTAATAATTAAAAAGTTTTTATACAAAATAATTAAAAAAAAACTCAAATAGTTATCAATATGTTGTTTGTTTAAGTATGTTGTGTTGTAATGATAAAAAAAAAGAATGATATGATGAAAATATGATATTATAAATGTGTGGTGTGCTCCAAATAAAAATAATAAGTAAAAGTGAAAATTCGGGTGCCAGGAGTACACACAAAACTATGCCTAGGATAGACTTACCTGCGGGAGCTGACTTTTAATCTTCAAGCGGGAAGGTATCAATAAAAATCGACCATGAAAGTTACAGATCTATTTTATTACCCGAAGGCGGCTGGTTGGGAGAAAAACACAAGAAAATTCCTCTCTAAAATTAACAGATATGGTTCTAACTAGAGGTGTAAAACTAGGATGGAATAATTGTTATTTTATGGCCTGTCATTATTGCACTTTTGAAAATCTTTAATAAGTACCACAAACCATACTAAATTCCGTCGAATAAACTAAACCCGAGGAGTCAAAACATGCTCATCTTGGTGACCTCCGCTGAGATGCCAACGGCGTCCATGATAAATTTTGGTAGAGGCGAGCGTTCAATTATTTAAGTTGAAGAAGAAAAATATAAGAAGAGAAAGAAACGCCGTGGGGCGTTTCTTCCAAAATATTTAAATGTGGTCATCAGTAGATGATGCAAGCAAATATATGTTCAAGTTAAAAGATCCATCAAAAATATATGCTATCCAACCAGGATGCGGGTAAGGGCAATCGGCTACCACATAATTGGGACTAGATGCCGCCCATCTGAAGGTATACTTCTGGATTTATTTTAGGAGCGCTGCAATTTCGCCATAACCCAAAAATTGACGAGTCGAAAAGTGAGAAATGTCAAAGTGAACTTGACAGCGTAAAAAAAATCAGTGTGACCACTACACAAATCCAAGTCAACCAAACAATGAATTTTTTATAAGGCAACACCCAAGCTAAACAGTCACTACAAACGACGAGAATATGCATCCATGTGACGAGCTAAAAAGCCTCGTTACAGTGTATGATATTCAAAATAAATAACAAAATAAATTTGAAATGGTTTCAGGCTGACCTATGGTCCCTCGGTTGCATTGTGTATGAGCTGATAGCAGGCCAGCCTCCATTCTGTACCATGTCAATATGGCAACTGGTGCGGATGATTAGACACAAGCCAGTGCAGTGGCCCAGCTTTATCAGCACTGAAGCTAGATCCTTCTTGCAGGTATTTGTTCATTTTGTTAACAAGGAAAACAGCCTTAGGTCCGCTTGCACTACTAATAGCTAAATACATTTAGTACTTTAGTGATTAAATGTTGTGGCTATAAATTCAATAAAATAAAATATTGTTCTAGGGTCTACTCCACAAAGATCCAATGAAACGGATGACTTGGCCAGAAATACTGGAACATCCATTTGTTTTTGGCCATGTGACTATTCTGCCAGAAGATGTCCAGAGCGAATCACCATTCACAAAACCTTTGACCCACAGCCAACAGGAGGCAAAGCAGCTTCAGAGAGAAAAAGTTAGCAGTAACACAAGGTGAGGCTTTGATAGAGCCCTTAAAATAAATGTAGGTGCTTTCATTGTAGACGACTACTTACGAAGCAAATACTTAAAATACTTTTGCTGGTTTTAAAGAGAATTTTGAAATGGATGAATACTTTGTTTTTGTCAATGCTGGATCATTGACAAAAACAAAGTACTCATTCAATTCTATCCATTTCAAAATTCTCTTAACATTCTTTTTCCCAGAACAATACCTGCACACAAACCAGAACCAAAAGAACATGACTTGCGGAACGCGAGAGTAATGCAAGCGATGGAGTGTGTTCCTATGTCGGATGACGACAGCGTCAGAGCGACCAGCGCATTCAGTGTGCGAGACAGCCTCAAGACTGACGACGAAGACCAATCACATCCCATCACTGCAGCCAACGCGAAACTACTCAGACATGAGTACAATGTCCTCAACAACTCCAACCTCGTTGTATGCAACCTAGAAAACAACATGGCTCAACTTATGGCAGCTAACAAAAAACAATCAGATCTCAACAAAATGGATAAGATAGATGAAGAGAAACCTAACACAGAAAAGCAAGTTGAAGAAAAGAAAACACTAAAGCCTCTTAGTGCCAGTGATAGTCAGAAAGAATTGCTGGATGTAAAACAGAAGACAAAATCTATAGACACTGCATCACAAAGCTTGGAGCATCCGAAAAGTTCTACTAAATGTAGCAGTGACGTCAGTTCTGGGCTTAGTAAGAGTGTACCTCCTTCTTACAAGCAGAAAATATTACAATTTTCTCGTGACAAGCTCAGATTTGGCAGTGGATCAAATAAGTTGACAAGAAGTATCAAGAGATCTTTTCACTTCAGCAGAAGTTGGGACAAAAACAAAAATGAAACTCAGCGACGGACGAGCGAACCTACTATTGAGGTATCTAGCTTTATCGATGATAAAGAAAAGTGTTCTAAAGAGGAAAAAGATCAGGATGTTGAGAAATCTGAAGTTATTGATGAAACCTCTGATGAGAAAGAAGTCGCTGATAATGACAGGATGCTGAAGACTGAAGACAAAAGTGATGGTAATAATTAATATAATTTACCTCTTAAGTCTATATTTATTATTTTCTATTAATAACTATGTACATATGTTTGGTTTTCAGTTAAAGAGCCAACTTCTATAGAATTAGAGGAATGGGAAGCATTTCTCAACTCCAACATTAGTGAAGTTATGGATGGCGACGTGGAGTCTCTAACGCAACTAAATATGGTATGTAAAAATGTCATGCGGTACCAATTTAGTCGCAGAATAGATACGTAAGCATCAATTGCATGGGTGGGTTCTTTTATAGCTCCATTGTTTGAGATTGGTACTGATATCTATTCATTGAGGTTCTTATTATTAGCAGACAAACGTCTAACAAGTTCGTCCTATAAAATCATGCATTAATCATCTAATAACATAATTTAACACTTCCGAAGACTACTGTAAGCGCAAACCGCAATGACGAAGCCGCCCGAATCACTACGACGGACCTAAGCGACAAAGCCACCCGAATCGCTACTACACGACTTATTTATATGTACCTAACCATGAAAACGGCAACAAGCGGCAATGTCGGACCTAACGGAAGAGTATTCATAAAGTTGCTTTGCTGCTGTCGTTGCGGCCGCCTTCTGAAGTATACCTTATCCCATGATCTGTCCACGAAGTAGACACAATAGTTAAACAATGGCGTCTCGACCAAATTGGTCATTCGACAGATCATGATTTAATATCTTTAACCTTTTGAACGCCATTGTCACATATACGTGACAAGTAAGCGCGTGCCCTGTACGCCAACGACACAAATATGTGACAAAAAATGCAGTTCACTATGAAACGAAATAAAAAAAAAATAGTCTTGGAATCTCTATTGTTTTTGTAGGTATTTGTGGGGAAATTGCGAGCGTGCGTTTATGCTCGGGCTTTCAAATAGTTAGTGAATGGATTCGGCTGATCGTACTTATACATTTCAAGGATTTCCAGCTATTATCAACATCCCATTATATTATTAATTTCAGGTAAGTATGGTGATAGGCGTAGTGGGAAGCGCTGCGCGGGCCAGCGGAGGTGGACGAGTTTGTGGCGCTGTTGCCGCGCTTCTAGCACTGCCTGCGCTTGCGCACACACTGCCGAGGCACACGCTGCTTAATATACAAGATGTGAGTTACTACTTACTATACACGAGTATGATATCTTCAGCTTTTTCTTTGAAGTATAAAAGCTTTTAGAAATTAACACTTTTTGCCACTTTTCCTGGGATAACTATGTTTTCAATCTTCTGAAATTTGTTTTGGTGTTCAAAATGTTATCTCCAGGCTTGTAGATAATTATTTCTTCTTGTGCCTTTGTTTGTTTCAACATGCCAAAGCCTGTTGAAAGTTTTATGGTTCACAAAGTTGGCATGTTAATATTATAGGGGTGTGAACAAACAGAGTGTGTGTGAAAGGAGATTCCGACCCGACGGGTGTTGTATCTTGTGGGATACTGCCCGATAGTCGTCGGGTTTTTCTATGAAAACTTATGTCGCCGATAACTTTAATAGCGCGATTCAGAATTTTGGATGTTATTTCTGCCTTTGATTTATAGATGGCTCTGTAGTATTTTTTTTACTGCCCGCTACAATATCCTTAGCGTACAAAATATTGTTCGTAACGAAATGCTCTCATTTATAAAGCCATATTTTTAATTTCAGGTGTACCTCGAAGCTAAGGTGGTGTACAACTTCGTAGCGGCCATCAATACGCTCATGAAAGATAGCAAAGACAACGACGATGGAGCCCCTGACAGGTAAACGCAGTAAGAATCTTCTAGTTCTTCAAAATTTGCAACTTGCACGAATTCCGCCGTATAAACCGTCGAGTATACACGATTTCCTCACTCGTAAGAACTCAAGAATGGCAAGGAGGTGAACTTTATACTGCTTTCATGCACACCTATTATTTATGTAGATCTTTGACAGTCTTTACGGGTGGTCAGAATCTCTAACAACTAGTCTTACTGTAGGCTAACGTCTTACCCAGTAACTGATTTGTGGAAGTCAGATGGCAATCCCTTCATGTAGACTGGCATCTGGTTAGACTAGAAGCCGATCAGAATATAATGAAATTGTTGGAAAAAACAAAGGCGTGAGATGTGAGTTGGGAATGAATCTATTACCTTTGACAGAGTGCAGGGCGTGGCCCGCATGCTGGAGGTGTGCGCGTGGCTGTGCGTGCGCTCGTGCCGCGGCGTGCGACAGTTCGCCACCGCTCTCAGCGCATACAACGCGCATCCAGTCTTCACCAGGCTTTTAATGCACTGTAAGACCGATTTACTTTATTATTGATGCACAGACAAAGATATTTAAGATACTATACATCATTATTTTTCGGTCGTTCTGGAACCAAAAGCCATAACTCGATAATCTAACTCGGAACGATTGGGACTGTTTTATAAAAAATAAAAAAATATATATATGTTAGAAATTTAATTTTTCGTGATTTTTTTTTATAACAACGAAAAAAAAATAGTTTATGGCTTTCGTTTCCTGAACGACCTATAATTAACCGTGTATAGAGGCTTTCAGAAGAAACGTCAACGAAAGAAACGATGTGACGTCATAAAGAAAAATAAAATAGTTAAGTACTAAGTTTGACACGTCACACTTGTACTGACAGCACACGTTGGAAGTAGGTTAATTTTTTGTACATGACCCATCAATCGTGCGTTAAATGGTTTTGCATTTAGGTCAAGAGAACAGATCTACAATACCCAAGGTTTCAACCAAGAAGTGCAGCATCGATCATAATGAAAACATAGTAATTAGACATTTGAAACTCAAGTTTGCGAATAACAGTCTAATTTATTTCTAAGAAGTTGACGTCATAGCTGTCTCGCCGTAAAAAGGTCATGTTACAAACAAATTATAGCTCACATTCGCCTAGACGCCTGACGGATGATACCCATATCTCACGCTAAGTGACATTTCAAAATCACCACAAGACATTTTGACGTAATGCTAAGATTATTTAAACCGAATTATGTGACTTCCTGTTGTTTA
Organism: Xestia rhomboidea; assembly: GCA_963853795.1. Taxonomy (NCBI): domain Eukaryota; kingdom Metazoa; phylum Arthropoda; class Insecta; order Lepidoptera; family Noctuidae; genus Xestia; species Xestia rhomboidea. The sequence goes on along the minus strand of OY970767.1, from coordinate 12,670,613 downwards.
AAAAACATTTTTATTTACAGATTCGAAATCTCCGCGAATAGCATTGAACATTGTGGGACTCCTCATCACTGTTCTGCAAGACTTGCCGGAGCATGCTGATGTAGTGGAGAAAATACTCTTTGATGAAGCAAGTTTTAACTTCTTGAGTCTTGTAGAGCAACCTAGCGATGCGTTGAGAATGAGAGTTTGTATTCTGATAAGTTTGCTTTGTACATTCTCCTGTACAGCGTTTTCAGTAGCGATGGAGTCGAGGTGGAGTAAGAAAGAGACCGAATCTATTGAAGCTTTACATACTCATTGCAACGTGGCACTGAACAGGGCCGCCAGGCTGGCAACCAAGGAGCTCACTAATATGCCTTTTTATGTTAGCTAGTAAGATTTTATAGCATACTGTATACACTCGGAGCGTAATCCATTTTTCTCTTTTTGAATATTTAAATATTTTAAATTATATTTGGCTTAGCTAGTAGGTAACCCATTTTAAAGCTTGCGTTTTATACGCGTTCTAGGTATTAAGAAATAAAGTACTTCAGATCAAAGATAATAATGAATCTGTAATCTGATAGAAGACAACGAAACCGAAATAAGGAATTGAAATAATTAAAGTTAAGACGTAGTTAAGGCGGCGGTTCGCACCGCGACAGAGACAGGAGACCGAGAGAGGAGACCGAGACGGGAGACCGCGACAATTACTGACACTCTCTCTCTTATTGACTTTAGGCAATGTATAAGCGCCACGGGAGACGCCCCGGGCGTTGGGGGCCACGTGCCACCACGTGGCCCGGTTCCGGCCACCGTAGGCGCGGGCCTGTGGACGGGGAGCTATGGGCTAGCTCGCCGTCCGTCCGTCTCATGACGACAGGCCGTGTCGACGGCGCGTTCGTGTTCCACGCACGCTTCAAAGAGAGTCAGCAACAGTGAAGGGGCCCGCAAGGGCCGAAGCCTGCCGGGGCTGCGGGACTATTCGAAAGAGATACCGTGGCCCCGGAACACAAAGGGCGAGGAAGGAACATGGATGGGTTTTAGTCAGTAAAAGTCTGAAACTCCCTCTTGCTCCGCCCAGAGCGGGAGGAGTTATTTGATGATTTCCCATCCTAAAAAAAAAAAAAAGGCGATGTATAAGCATCAGTTCGCGAGCCAGACAGAGACTGGAGACACATACAGTACATGCAGAAGACGAAGAGACCAAGACACTTGTCACGGTCTCCCGTCTCAGTCTCCTGTCTCTGTCGCGACGCGAACCGCCACCTTTAGATATTAAATGAGACATCAACCCCAAGACTGACGCTAAGAAACTTGATAAAAGTACAGACAGCGACAAAAATATAGTAATTCTGACCATTCAAGTGGATTAAAACCAGTGAGGAATTAAGATTTTATTATAAAAGGGTACATTTCTTGTCGACTGTCTTGTGTTCATTCTGAAACACCCCTTGTTTTTATTGAGATACCTAATGGGTGTAAACAGAAAAGCACTGATTCTCCCTGTCATTGCGATCTTTTTTTGTACTGGAGCATACTTGTTAACTTTCTAGTTACGAAGGTATTGACAATGTTTTGAGTATTTTAGATTGAGTCCTAACTTAAACTGAAATGTCACCAAAAAAGAGAATTGTTCCGCTGTAATCATGTGTGCGTAGAGTTACTAAGTTTTATGTATAGAATGGTGTCGATTCTGTTGTGCACAAACTAAACTTAATTTAGGCTATAGCTATCTTTTTCTCTCTAATAAAACGAGAAAGAGCCGGACGTAATTTAGAGCTGTCAAAATTAAATTGGAACTAATATTTCCATATAAATGAAGGGTACACGTAAAAACATGTCGACGAAAAACACAGTGAAGCGCAAGGCATAAACTAGTTTGACATCCCTAACTTAGTTCATAGCTATAGCCGTTCTTTTCTCGCACTGCCTTTTAGTAAAAGATAGCAATAGCCTAAATTAAGTTTCGTTTGTGCACAACAGAATCGACACCGTTGCTAGGTTGACGGCTTGGTGAACGGTCCGTTTATAGCATGTATTTTTTTTTTCGGTGTTTCATTTTGACCTGCCTGTTCTACCGCTTTCTGGCGACCGTAACATTGACCGTAGTGCCCGTCCCTATATTTTTGACGCTGACTGTATATGATAAGTACGAAACATGATTTCAAAAGAGACAATGTAAGAGTCCGACAGAGTTGCGAGCAAACTCAAGTTCCAGAAAGTTTTATATTTAGGTGATACAGATAAAAAAATGTTAAAAGCAATATCATTAGGTCACTGCCAATTATTGTTATCAAAACATCGAGTTCACGTAATATGCTTGTATGCATGCATAGGGTATCATGTGCCAAATAAAAAAAGGCGAGTTCGCACATTGATGTTTGTTAAAATAAAATATTTACGTACTTATTTAAGAATTATAAAATTAATTATAATGTAGCTTACAAAGTATAATCTTGCTTGAACTAATAGCCTAGCCTTTTACCGATATTAAGATTTTTAATATTAATAACTTAGTTTGAAACATCGTGATACGCCCTTTTACCATAGACTCCAATGCATGATATAGACAATTTTTTATAACGTGCTTCTTCGTGATAATGACTCTTTTGTTTGTGTTAAATGAGCTTCGACCAGAAGTCTACCACTTCAAAAGCATAGGCTTGTGTACTGAAAAAATATAATCAGTCCGTCAGTTAGAATATCAAAAAACTTTTGACCCGTATTTTTTCTTTTGTTACCGTAAACCAAAATTGACGAAGATACAACGCCTTCAAAATTCTCAATACGTCACGCCGTGGTATAATTTTAGTGCGTTCTGACGTCACGAGCCCCCACTCCCGAGTTTTGATGCGTTTTATCTTTGTCAATATTCATTGATTTACATAAACAGAAAATACGTGTCCATTATTTTCCAATGTTCTAACTGACGGACTAAATAGATTTGCAATTTATTGATGGTGAAACTAGCCTATTATCAGTGGCTTCGGACAGATTCATCAAGGTGCAGGTGGAGTTAGGTAGTTAGGTAGGTAGGCACAAAGAGCAGGGCAAGAGTGGGATATCGTTTATGAGGCTCCATAGTCGCACTTTGTTTCATCGGAACATCCCCAGCGGACTGTGGTGGGTCTGTAATCAAGTACTGAATCTATGGTTAAACTTTGTGCCACGATACCCACGATAAGGATGTTTATAGCAATTATATTTTCATGAAAATAGTTCATTAAAATAATGTTTATGAATTACAAATATTTTATTATGAAATGTAATATTGACACAAAATTATTGTAATCTAGATGTAACATTTTCCATATTATTATCTTTACATAAACTGATTAAAATAAGCATTATAATTAAGGAATGACGCAGAACTGGAACGATAAATTTTGATGAAGATAAAATTCCCACTGCTTTATCAAGTTACGCTTTATGTGAATAGGTACTCCATTTATGTCATAATGACAAGCGTGTTATGAGGATTACGATAATATGGTATAAGTACTTATTTTTAGCCGTGAACCGCATGCAATCGTCCAAAATCTAAATGTACGTAAAAACACAGGGATCACTCCAAGGTTAGATAAACAAAATTTTCATAGCTCGTTAGGTACTACCAGCTATTGACTCATATTCCCTTTTGATTGTTTATTTCACTAGCTTTGCCCACGAATTTGCAAGTACGGATGTTACTGAACCATTGCTAAAGCCCAAATTAAAAAAGTATGTAATATTATATGAATAAATCAATCAACAATCACACTAAAGCCGTGCGGTGGCAAAGACATACACCAGTCGTTGCGATTGATAGATCCTATTCTGACAAGTCAACTGTGCCTACTGGGAGTTACCAGTTATGACATGTACAGTATCTATAACAGACTCCTCTATATATTCAGCTATTCCGAACAAGCAAATTTTTGTCGATACCCACGGTATACTGGTCCCTTAGTAACTCTTGGAAATCCTCCGCTGAAGTAGGAAGACATCTCTCTTCTAACTGAAAGTCTTACAATGAAACCTCGGAGCAGAGCATCATATCTTATTTGATTACCAAAGTGTTAGTAGCAAAGGTATAATGATATTATGAGTGCTTGAAAGGTACCTACAGTACCTTCTCAAGGTTCGAACAAATTGACGTGCAAATACCGTACAAGGTCTGGACTGGACCAAAAAATAATTAAAATAATTTGAATCCAATAATCTGAATATTTTTTTTCCACGCGTTCTACACTCAACTTCGTGCTGATCTGTAATGGTTGCGATGACTTAGGTACTATTCAATTTTGTTTTTCGAATTTTACGGCCAAGTTTCGCTAGCACATCTAGTTATTTGATAAAACTGTATGAGTGAATCACTTGCGTCACATGACAAATATTCCAAAAAGTGCATGCGATCATTCAGCCTTGAACCACGAATCGTTCACATCTGGACGCATAAAAACAGGAGGACACTCAAAGGTCAGATAAAATTAATCATAATGCAGCTATCTGGGTATTTACATATATAGATTTATTATTATTTCATATGAACTGCAACTGATCAAGAAAAACTGCATGTGATTAGTAAGCCTTGAACCACACAATCGTTCAGATCTACGAGTGAAAATACGAGGGCATGCAAAGGTTAGATAAAGTTAATCTAAATGCAGTTATCTGGGTATAATACATCCTCTATGTTTTTGTAATTATATAATAAAAGTGCAGCAACAGCCTTGAACCATACATAATCGTTCAGATTTTTCAGGAGGACATCCGAAGGTGTGATAAAGTCAACCTTAATGTCAGTGTCTGAAGATTAAGGCCTATTAAATGAAATAGCCTTAATTAAAAAAAAAAAAAACACCTGTAATAAGAACGTTGACTATGTATATTCTGTAAAAAATGAGGTCAGAATCCTACAAAAAATTCTTAGGTCGCGGATCGCACAAAACGAATAAATTCTTTTTAAAATGCCAAATGTTATACCTACATTTTAGCTTATACGAATACCAATTGGGGCAAATTGTTAAGGGTTACTCGAGGCTGCCTATACTTCCTTTGAGCGCGACAAAAATTAGTTAAAATATTAATATAGTGCCTCTTGAGACAACATTTTCGGCATAGTGTGGCGTGCCACAGGTTGCGGAAAAAATTGAGTAATCACTTCAGGATGAGGTTCTATGGCTGCATCTAGTAAAGGCTGAGTTGAAATCTTCAGCTTTAGATTTTGACTGTGATTGATCATACTTGAGATTGTATATTTATGAACCTCCCATTATATACATACTTTTTAGTTAAAACAGGAGAGATAATATAAAATTACCTACTATTTCTATACCCTGGTTGTTGCCCCGTTGTACATTATACACCATTGACCTGCACCATCTATGGTGCAGATGAGACTATTTAGTTTCGTTTGCACCATAAAGCCGTATTTTGTTTGTGTGCAAAACCATTTTTTATATGAATAAACATCCAAAAAGCAACAACAATTATTATACATTTTACAAATAAATTCACAACTATTTCGTGTAATATTAAAAAAAAAAACACCTGTAATGACGCTTTATTTCTGAAAACTACAAAAAGGTCCCTCAGTCCACACTCACACACACGTAAAAAAAAACATAAAAAATACCCCGCGACCCGTGCTGCACCCACCGGTTTCACCCACTAGTCTATATACAGGGTGAAAGTTTTCAATGCCTCCTGGAGGGAAAGTACTCCAAAAGAACTACTCAAAAAGTACTCAAAAAGAAACAAATCTGCATTCACAGATTTTCGAAAAATCGCTTGCCACACTTTTTTTTACATCAATCGATAGGGGCAATCATATGGATCAAATCTCTCTAACAAACATGATAAATTAAATGAAGGGAAAATCATGAAATCTAAATAACAGTTATAAATTCAATAAGAAAAGCACTTTTATTCATGGATTTGATCCATATGATTGACCCTATTGATTGATGTCAAAAAGGACCAGAATGTTATTTTTTCGAACTTTAGTCGATCCATCCCGGGTTCGATGCCCGAATGTGGCAAGCGAATTTTCGAAAATCTATAAATGCAGATTTGTTTCTTTAAAAAAAAATAAAGGAATGATTGAGTGAACCTTTGAGTAAAATATGCCATCTCTAGTATATATAGTAGGTACTTTCCCTCCAGGTGGCATTGAAAAATTCCACCCTGTATATTTTCTTTGCCTTTGAAACCACTCATAAATGCTACGTACACGACTTCTGTAATGGTTATCGTTCCTATACATTTTGTTTTTTTTTTAAATATCTACACCTCCGCTATTTAAATTTTTGTACTGTGTGTGAAAAAGATCAACATTTTGTCATGAGGTCCACTCTGTTTATATACAATTATCCTCTTTTAATCTAAATACCCATTGTGTCAATCGGTCGATGACCAGAGATTCAATCTGACCTTCGTGACATTGTACTGTATGAGGTCATTTAGGTAGACAGCAAAGTTCATGTTCGGATAGTTCTTGCGAAATGATGTCATTTTTAATTTCCGCGTTCGAAAGCTATTTGTTCAGTTACATATTCTTAGAAGGATCCAAGTTTTGGCTTTTTTGGAGTTCTACAAAAACGCTCATGTAAACATTATAGATGTTTTACACAACACTAGATATAAAATAAGATTAGAAAGACATCGAAAAATCCACGAAGCTTTTCAATAACTTCAGGGACTGTTTTCTGTGATTTTAACAAACAAAAAGACTGGATTTATTTTGTAATTACCTACTTGATGTGAGTACCTACTTATCAGGTTTTAAACCATATTAAATCTTGCCTAGTTCACATTGTCTCGATACGCGAGCGGTTGTCCATACCTTTTTATATTAATTTCTTAAATACTTAAATAGACTACTTTTTACTCTTTTTTACCCTGTGCCTCAGCGGTGGAGATGTTACAGGCTGGTTGTGTTGTGCTTTTCTACAAACTTGTTACCTATATTTTTAATATTTGATAAAAAAAGAGAATGGACTTTTTTTTAAAATATGGCCAAGTGCGAGTCGGACTCGCGCACGAAGATTCCGTACCATTATCTATACAACATTAGACAAAACGGCAAAAAATCACGTTTGTTGTATGGGAAGTTGGAAACCCCACTTAAGGGGACTACAGGAGCTAAACGCGATTTTTATAATGCAAAAAAGCAAATGATTCACTGCAATAAACAAAACTTGAAAAATATATGATATTCTTCAGGATATATTCTAGTATGATAGTGTTTTGAAAACATAATACAACTAGTTTTACACGATAGAAAAAAATCACGAACTTATCTCTAAAAATGTCTTTTAACGAGTAAAAACCATACTAAAATACATGCGATCCAGTGGCGTAACAATAGGGTGGCAGGGCTGGCAAAATGCCACGGGCCCCCGACCCAAGAGGGCCCCGGCCCAAGAGTAATATGTAGTATATTATAAAAAAATAAAAAGCTACCTAAAATCAGTCAGTACTTGAAAAATTAAATCTAGTTCTCAATAATGCAGTGAGAGAGGTTATTGATATGCAAAATTTTTTTTGAAACAGTTCAACAAATTTAAAATTTTTTTGGGCATAGTATCAAAAGATGGAATATTTAATCAAGTTTTATATCTAATAAAGAAAGTGAGTCTTCAACTTCAATAACATTAAAAACATTAAACCGAACTATAGATGGGCAGGACGTCATGATGCCGTTTTTGCTTTAAAAGTTCGGTTTGTTGAAGTCCAAAAAGCGCTAACGAAAACAATTCTGTTAAGTCGCAAATCAGATGAAAGAAATGAAGCTGTTTCACTCAAAAAGAAGATCGAAAACTACAATTTTATAATGTTATTGGTTTTCCATTGCAAGATCCTAATGACTATCGATGCAGCCTCTAGAGCACTTCAGTCTAAAGCCACCGATCTTTCAAATGCCTTAAAACGTTTAAAAATGTGTCTAGAAGAATTGGAAAGGTATCGACATGAATTTGAAAATTTAAAAATGGAAGCAAATAGTGTAGCAGAAAAATGGTCCTGCACCACTTTTTTTTTTTTTTGGATGTGTAATCATCAAATGACTCCTCCCGCTCTGGGCGGAGCAGGAGGGAGTGTCAGACTTTTACTGACTAAAACCCATCCATGTTCCTTCATCGCCCTTTGTGTTCCGGGGGATCGTTTTTTTTTCGAATAGTCCAGCAGCCCCGGTCCATCACCCCTGAATTTTCTAAAACTCGTCAGAGGAAGGTAAAACGCCAAGATCCGGAAAGTTTGTTCAAAGTGAACATATTTTCTCGAGTATTGGACATCATTATAAACCAACGTAAATTGCGTTTCCTTCCAATGAATGAAATTCGATCGAAATTTCAGTGTTTGCAGCCTTCCACTTTAAAAGTTTTAAATGACACTGATCTATTAAAAAAAGCTCTAGAATTTGTTGAGATATATAAAAAAGACATATCTGAATAATTTGGCAGAGAAATTCTCAGTTTTCGATCCACTTTCAGAGACGAAATAGAAAAATCTTCGTGGATTAGAGACCTTGCTGATTTATTAATAATAAAAAAAAAAACATTTTATGTCCCGCAGCTTTCCTGAAATATGCACTGCATTAATGTTATTTCTTACAATTCCTGTGACTACCTACAGCTAGTGCTGAACGATCATTTTCAAAACTAAATTTGATAAAAACCTATTTAAGAAACTCTATGAGACAAGACAGGTTATGTAACTTGGCTATTCTGTCTATTGAAAATTCTATGGCCAGATCTTTAAACTTTGATGATGTTATAGACACTTTTGCGGAACAGAAAGCTCGAAAAAAAGATTTTTCTTAATAAATATCTTTCTTAATATTATTTTTCTTAATAAATATCTTATTGAAATTAAATTGTTATTTTTATTTCATTGTAAATGTATGCAGGTTTCCTCACGATGTTGTTCCTTCCCCGAAAAGCTAGCGAATAGATGATGAATGCATTGAGATATTATGTTCTATGGATGAATGTGAAGTCTCTAAGGCCCGGCGCCCACTATCGGCATCGGCACGGCTGAGGATTTTAGGTGATAAAAAGCATTATACATTAACTTCATGGCAATAAAGTAGAAATTTCCATGAAATATGATCGTAGTAACAAAAATACCGCTTCCGTATGCTTGAGGCTACTGCATCGGCAGCTTTGAGGCTGCTTCGGGATACTTCGGGATCCTTCGGTACGCCGTCGCTCGCCGCGCCGCCGCCGCCGGCGCCGAGGCAACACTAGCTTAGCTTAGCGGGTAGCTTTTAAGGAGGTGCGGCATGCTTAAGGACGCCTCGTCATCCCTAAGAACGTTGCAGCATGCCAAGACATAGTTTCCGACAGTGTGCGCTTGCATGTAGGAATGCCGAAGGATCCCTTTTCTTGCCGATGCCGATAATGAGCGCCGGGCCTAAAACGCATTGGGCTAGCATGGGGACTACAGACCATTCCCTCTCGCCTAAGAGTGGAGGCCTATGGCCATTAGTGGGACATATACAACGTGTAATTGAGTACGCTGAAAATCTAGAAGTTTATTAAAATTAAACTGAGTACAACGTGACGATTTTTACTGATAGAGCCCCATCAAAAGAATTTGCCACGGGCCCCAGATGGTATAGTTACGCCACTGATGCGATCATTCTGATTTTTTGGCAAAAAAACACTCATTTTAGCACTATTCGGCCCGCAGTGACTGACGTAACAACCACTTTGTAGTGCAAGCTGATTAGAGCTTTATTCTAAAAGTATTTCAAACGAAGTTTGTACCACTACAAATAGAGTTGTTAATGTAGCTCCTGTAGTCGCCTTAAATATTTATTTTTCATCCCCCCATCTCGGAAAGAGTATTTTTGCTCTTCGATATCTGAGTGCAAAAGTCGTTTTTATCCTCTAGAGGATAAAGTAAATTGAATTTAGAACATCGTGTGCACTAAGTTTGTGAATTCAAAACATCATTAAATCTATTTACTTCTACCTCCATGGTGCCGAATTTATCATAGGTACAACCTTTTTTAATTTGTTAAAAACTCAGACTCGGAACCTTCTTGGTGTACTTTTATAATTTGCTTTGCGCGCGCCATTTTCTTGTCAGGTCAATTGTTAAAACCTTAGGTTAAAAACAAGTGAAAAACGTAAAATAAGTGGTTTTGGCGACGAAGAAGTTTATTTGACGCCAACAGAATTGACTGAAACTGTTAATAATGCGCAAATGAGCTTTCTCCCTCAACAATCACGCGAGAAGGATTTGAAACAGTACGATATTAAAAAAATTGAAAAAAAATAGGTAGAAAATGCCCAAGGCATTAAGTCCGCCTTTGTACAGTTTTTACTTGTTCATAAAGTTTTAATAAATAAATATTACACTCAACTTAACTAACTGTAGCAACGTTACTTTAAAATTTTCTTAATTGTACCAAAGTATTATTTGTTATAATTTAAAGATTATTCTGTAATACTTACCTAGCATAATGTAGTAGTTAACACCTAAACTGAAATAAAAGTATCTTGTGATTGTTAATGTTTTTTTTTTGCATTTAGTAATTTTCTCGCTGAGGTGGGATGAAAAGTTACGTGTTGCACTCGAGTGCAAAGATTTTTCACCTCGTGTTCTTTTGATTCCCTCGCTAACGCTCAGGATTCTAATTTTTGAATCACTCGCTGCGCTCGTGACTCAATTTTAGAATCCTTCGCTTGCTCGGTTATCAAAATTGAGCACGCGGTTAAAAAGCAACTTTGCACTCTTGTATAACAAATAACTATTATTCGATTTTTAGTATCTGTTGTTGTAGCGACAACAGAAATACATCATCTGTGCTATCACGGTTCATCAGATACAGCCTGGTGACAGACCGAGAGACGGAATGTGGGGTGTAAGTCCCGTTTTTACCCTTTGGGTATGGAACTCTCAAAACGAGCTTTTGCTTATTATTATAAATAGGCTTCAACCTATTCCAACAAACGCTGGTGTGTTATTGATACTTAATACGCATTCTTACTTTATAAAACGTCGTTTCACTGGCAGCGTTTTGTTCCAGTGTGTTGCAAGGCTTATTTACTAAGGCGCATATTGATTTATTTTTATTGGAACTGATCACATTTATTCAGCAGCGTGCGTCACGTTAACTTATAATAATAGAAATCTAGTTGACAATACTTGTCCTAGAAATATCATTCTGTTGAAGTAATGGGTAGTAGGTATGTTAATTTCAGAGGCGATGATCTCTAACTATGGCTTAGGTGGCCTTCATTTATGTAAATTATACAGTGTCGGACTAGGTAAGTAAAACAATGTCTTTGTGAGAAAATCAAGACAAAAATAAAAGTTTTAGTTTGTATAGTCGATCCCGTAATGGTTTTACCACCCTAAGATTGAATACAACGACGAAACCGAAGTAGATATAGAGTGAGACATTCTAACAGCGAAAATGATGATGGAAATGCTTTGCCCTAATTCTATTATCAGTCGTGAAATGTCTAGGCCCTATGTAAGGGCTATTTGTCTACGCCAGTTAAATAGTTTCAACCTTATTGAAGATTCAATTAACTGGAACATATTGTTAAAAGTAGTAAAGCAATTACAAGGTCCACTATATAATAACTGATAACAATACGCCTTATTTTGCATTTTATTGGCAGCTTAATGTATGTACCTACCCATAAGTGTTTTTAAATGTGTTAATGTACCTACCTACCTATTTGCAGCAGCTAACTTAATTTGTGTTTGTTGTTACTTTAATTGCTGTCAAGCTCACATTAGATACCTAAATAAATAAATACTTAAATATTAAAAAAAATAAAAAACCCGACTGCGTAAAAAATAACTAATAACTTTAAATAAAACTGAAAAGAAAAAACAAGTTCAGGAAACAGGACATATTGACTGCAACAGTCGGGACCCATGATATTGGATGTAATGATTTTAGTCTAGATTATTTAATGGGTCCCGACTGTTGCAGTCAATATGTCCTGTTTCCTGAACTTTTTTTTTCTTTTAACCCTCCTTCTGGTGCAGTCGGGTAAAAATAAAAACTGCGACCCATGTTAAACTTACTTATTGAAGGAATATTTTTAAATAAAATCTTTCTATCTATGAACTTTCAGTTTTATTCATGTTTATTTATATCGTTATCTGTTAGGTACAGAATGTTAAAAAACGGTGGCGATGTTTACATCCTATCGTAATTAGATACCCACACCGGGAGTGTTAATGACCTGCCAACGAATGTAATTATTTATAAACAGCATAATACAAACATAAATATAATCGGCTATTGGCTTAGTGCATTCGCACCAAGATCAAAGACTTGGTCGTGCTTCACGTGGTTTGTTAGGAACGTGCACTTTATGGTGTGTTACATAAGCAGGTGATTGGCCGGCCTCGCGGTGCGACGGGCGTGCGCGCCTGCATTCACCGATCATGCACGTTCGTCGTCGTACAAATCTGCTACCACGCAACCGGCGAGATGCGACCTGCGACAAACGTATTAATAAAGATCAAAGTACGACTAATTACGCGAATCAGCAATTACCTACCCAATGTTAGTAAGTAGATTCTGTGTGATGTTTCCGTATTGCTTGAGTGTACCTACAAGTACCTACCGGATACTTTGCTTACCTAATCAAGAATAATGTCAGCTCTGTGCTCAGCATTCTAGTGTCTGCTTATTTACCTACTAGGCGTCATAGGTTTCTACACATCATTATGACTAAGAGTTCAATGAACTTGCTAAATGCATTTCGAATGGTTGGTTTGGTAAGCACTCGACGCATTGGCGACGTTCGTAAAACGTGGAGTTGACAAATATTCAGCATAGGTACCACACCTACTTTAATTGTACCTACATGTCTTCAGCATCGATCACGTAGTAGAGAGTTTTTGAAGACGGATTCTTACCCAGCTCGTATTTTTTCTCAGGTCGATAGGTAGAAACTCCAATGAACACAAATATCCAGACGGTTCTTCAAAAACTGACTAGTCAAATGGAATAATCATCAGAAAATATTTGAACCATTCGTAGATCACATCTTAACTCGTGGATATAAAAAAAAACTTAAGTACTTACCTATCAGCTAGGAAAGGGTTTAGTAACAAAAGTCAGACCTACCTTAGTTTATTCACTTAGTAACAATTTAAGTTCATCTGGGCATGAACCTTACGGACCAATTCGCGTAGCAGTCGTAGACCCGTCGTAGCGGCCATTGATTTGTAACAAATGAGCAGATTTAATTAAGTAGGTAAGTACCTAATTATACAGATTTTTTAGGTTGACTGCTCTGATGATTGAAGATTCTTAAATGGTCGGTATTTCAGGAAATACCTTGATGAAAATATCTCGTCAATATCGTAAGAAATAAAGCCGTAAATACCTAATTTGGAACAAGTAGGTTAGGTACGTAGACTTTAATAATGTGGTTTTTTTTTCTGAACTAACCCCGATCTAGGTTAGCGAACTAACCTTTCCTATCCTTCAGTAAAACCATGAGTCATTAATTATAAATTGGAATGTACATACGATTGGTGAGGTGTCAAATCGCAACACAACAACAACTTATTTGCCACAAACACAACAAATAGCTACCTACCTAGTTACTTATGTACCTATCTAAGTGTATTGCACCTACTGGAGATTAGCCTCATTGGTATTGCCGACAATGTACTGTGTGTTGATGAACTGTAGCCCAATTCCAGGGCTCTATTGACGTCAACAAATAATAATCACCCGTATAGCCTACAGCTTAATTAACGAGCATCCTAGATGAAAAACATATCTGTAGAATTTACTACCGCATATGTCATTGTATGCTCGACATACCTACGTAAGGAAATTTCTGTCCCTGATCTAGGTTTGGGGAAAACCACACAGTTTCATACGCTTTATATGGTATTGGTGCCTATCGCCGAATACTTTCATTGAATTTATGGCAAAAAAGTGGGGCAATAGACCACAATTACCTACCTACCTATGGATTCATTTCAACTTTCCAAGTATGTAGGGCAGCTATATTTGATGTCTTATTGCCTATATACAGTGACCCCAAGAGTGCTAAAGTAATAGACATAAAAACTATTGTTGAAAACAACTTTAGACAATTAACAAAATTCAGTCTGGAATTATTTTGGGCACAGGAGACGAAATAACAGGACGTGATTATAAAGAAGATCGTGAAAAGAGGCAGGGCATGCAAAAAACAAAACTCTTTTGCCATGGTGACCAATCTTAGAGGAGGCTAGCCATCGCCACGGGAGAACTATTTATATACTCGTAGTACACAAATGTGTGCTCAGACAAAGGTGCACTCTCTCTTCCCAAATCCTCATAGTATAGTTCGATGGGACAGCAATCCCACACGACCAAAGAGAGATCAGGCGTAGTAACTTAACGTGCTTTAAAAGGCACGAGGACAACGCACTGCCAACTTCCAAACTCCAAACTTCAGGCTACTGCTGAGAAATTCCAAATGAGAATACGAAGGAAGTTAACATCGTAATGATGGCTGGGACTGATTTCTGGAGATCATCTTATGGATAATGGCGAGAAGGACTCAGCCCAACACAAGCCACTAATGGACATAAGTTTGATTTGATTTAAGTTTCTCGAAAGATCACTACGCCACTATTCCTGGCCTCTCGTATCTAGTTTATGCTAGCTTCTTTAATCCACCTTCTTGAGTTATCTGAGTCATAACTGCCAAATTCTGAAGGGTAACATGAAAGTTATCGGGCAGTGAGGCGCGTATCAATATCGTGTAATTCGCTACTTGGAAGACAAAGTTGCGAAAATTCTCGAATCTTGTTATTAGATAAAGGAAAAATGGGAGCGGTTTCGATATCTCAATCGTTTTATTGGATATTATCTTATCCTCAGAAGTTTTTTGGCGCCATAAGACATAAAATCTATTGGGATATTTACCCGAAAGGGTTGCCGCACTGAAACCTTGCTGGTTTTGAAGAATGTATTGTTGTGCGAAGTTGGTAAATAGGAATCAGTAAAAGTGTAGGTGTGTTTGCTAATACTACTCGTATTAGAAAACATTATTATTATTCTAATGTGTCATCATTTTATCGTAGTACCTAAACATAATATCTCACCCCAAATACAAGCTTACCAATAATGGCCACTACCAAAAATGAGAGAAGAGAAAACGAAAATCGAAAACCCTTTTGTTTTATGAAATCAATTCACTATCATATCTACGCAACACCTTAAAAAATGGGTTAAAGATATAGCCTTATCATTCAAGATAACAACATACAAATCCAAGATAGTGTCGAACCAAAAAGAATTTTCGACCGATAGCGTTTTTTATCATAACACAGCACGCTATAAACTCGGATCACGTATCGCGACCGCTGCGAGTTCAACGGCCTCGCGTATTCACTGTATCATTGGGTCATGAGTATTTTGACAACGCACCGCGGAAATTATCTAATCGGCACGCGGCCGCGAGGACACGGGGTCAACGACTCCGGCCAGCTCGCCGCGGGCTGTACCGCCTCGACGAAAGTGAAATGCGAAGTACCGATACACACAATTAGGATGGCCGAATTTGTTTATTGACTGGTGGGTGGTCGGCACAGCTGCACGCCAACTACCAAATATGGAATTGCTTTCTGGACTCTTACTTAATTTCAATATTTTGAAACATGGTTATGAAACTTTACTTAAAATGCGTGATATATTCTTATTTCGCATGTATTTGCACCACAGCACAATATGAGAAGATTACCGCTACGAAGGCCTACAATTTCGTAGCAAATGGCAGGTGCTATAGGAATACGGTATTTTTTGCAGTAAAGTTAGGCTGTAGCGTTTAGGTTAGGTAAATCAATTTAATTTTAAATTCGTTTCTAATTATTCAAGCCTAACCTGAACAATCATTCTCATGATTGTATTTGTTAACGTTCCGAAACGATCTCATAAAAAGATTCACGTAGCGGCCATTTTTAGTAAGTACTTAGTCAAAGAAAAACGAAGGAAATCTTAAGTGAAAAATAATAATACAAAAACATAAAACAATGAATTCGCAAAATACGTAAATAGAGGAAAAAAAACGATCGAATCATGTGCAAGTGGCCTAAAGAAAAATACAAGTAATATGGGTTAGTACGCTCGAGGTCGATGACACTTCAACACTTGCTCGACAGATTTGTAGGCATAACATAATAGAATCGTGAGAATTGATGACCCACATTAATGCTGTACTAGAATTCAAATGTAAGTAAGCTGCTATGTCCCGCGACGTTGCTTGCAGTAATTCATCTTAGCAAACTTTTAGCTAGCGCAACTACGACAGTCGGACGAATAAGAACTACGTAAGTAATACTATTTTAAAATAAAACTGCCTCCTCTGGTAAAATCATGCTGGTTCCTATAATACGTGTGAAGCTGAGCAAAATACCAATTGAAATATGTATAATAATTTATTAGAGATTATTAAGGTTGCACTAGTCAACATTTTTTCCATACAAATTTCGGGGGGATATTACTCCACTGTTTGACACTGTACATCCAAAGTTAAGCATGATATCGTTTTGTCTCATTGTATATTTTGTCTGTGCGGAAGCAGAATAGTAAAATAAAAAGCCATTAAAAAGTTACGAGCTACCAAAGATTCGTTTTTATTGCCAATTTTAACGCAACTTTAGGCGTAAATTAGTAATAAAAGAAGTGTCAAATTTCCAAAACAAAGTCCGTACCGACAAAGCACAATTATCGCAGAATTCAATAAATTTTATTTGTAATTGATTAATGCAGTGGTTTTTTCATAAAACACTATTTATCAAAGGCCTTTTCGTATTTTTTTACGCGCACTTTTACTATGAATTATCGTGCATCTCACTGAACTCACTCTGTTGGCCACGATGCCAGGTGAGACAGCATGCTTTTTGGCCACGCCCACCAATGAGTTCGAGCCCGTGACTAGTGTCACCTTAAGATATTAAGTATTTTATCAGTCTTGACATCGGTCAAGACTGACAGAAACAGAAAAATCGAAACAATAAGTGCATGGATGAATTTGTTGAATTTCACACATGGCACAATTTGTACAACCTACAATGCGTGCAGAAAATATTCATAAAACCTATACATATTTTATTATGGTTAGTAAACAAATATATACATATATTAGTCTTTATTTAGGGAGAATCATCGCCAATATTTATTGCAATGTTCTAAATTTATTATTAGTTTATCTCTGTGATAAGTAATCGTTCGTCAAAAAACATTTTTTGCCAGAAAAATGCCGTCTTTCAAAAAAACACAAAGAGTCAGAGATGATTAAATTTCCTTACCTTTCCTAACCTTTTCTATAAGAAGTCAGTGAATTTGTTTGTTTCATTGTATTTTTTTTTAGTATTATTACTTCTGTTTGTTTTAATAGTAGGGATTTATGTTGATATATCCGCTAGAATTAATATAAGTGTGTGTAAAGCGATGATTATTAAGTAGTTATTTTGATGTCTCCCGTCTTGCAACTCTGTCTGTGACTCTGACCACGACATACATAATAATGACAATGAACCTCTCAAGCACCAGCATCCATTTTATGCAGTTGCAAGAAGATGCAACACCAAGAAAAATGGGAAATGGTTTTAGCGGAAGACACAAATTATGGATGGATTGTGTCTTGCAAAATGTTCTTACAATAGGTAGGTGAAATACGTCGTATCTAGTCGAACTTGTAGCCAATTTATTTATATTATTGTCAGTGAACGTTGTAACTTGATACTAAGCGTCTAATGAACCTTACATGAACCCTTTGCATCTGTTATTTTATTGTGACGCACAATCAGCTGGTATTTATATTAGTGGACGTCACAAAACCTACTTTTATACGTAGTTTGTAATGAGCATGTTTACGTAGCAACTCGTCATAGGTACGGCAACTGGGATTCCCTCACTCATTAACGATGTTTTTCTTACCTAAGTGCTTTGACCATTAACTTATTTGAAGGTTTTTTTTTCGGACTGTATTACGTTCTGGCGACCGGAAGGCAGCTTTGAAGGGCCTCTTACGAGGTGGACTGATGATCTGGTGAAGGCCGCGGGACAGAGGTGTACAGTACACCCACATTTTGTCAATAGTGTTTTTTATAAAGGTTAAAAACCTTTTCATTGTCATTTGGTCAAATAAACAATCAGTTATATAACACCAGTTAATTGCCAGTGATCGGCAAGTAGCGAATTCGGAAATCGATTTATTGCTTCAATTTTTGTTCAGCTGGTAGTTTTATCACATCAATTTTCATCAAAGTAATCATTCAATTGAGTTCAATTTGGTCTTCTTTGATATTAGATCCCGCGATTGCTAAAGTAGGTAAAATAGTGCGCATTCGAGTCACCAATTAGTACTAATTACGGAAGCACCAATTCATACCCGTTTTGTTTTTCATTTGCTTTATCGATTTGACGCGATATAATCACCAATAATTATGGTATTGCAAAATTTTTGCTGTCAAGTTTTCATGACACAAATATTTTTGTAGATAGATTTTCCTGTTACTTATAGTACTTCTTAGAGATACGAAGAAAAACACAATGAGATCTATAGTGTCAATGTTTTTTCTGATTTGGGATTCGATTAGATGCGCAGTACGTTGACTTCAGATCTAATAGTGCAAAGAACTTTCTGAGTTGGTCATGTGGGTTCATCGATATCAATACACAAAAAATCTCAAGGTCTCGACCCACCAACCACATTGCATTCCACACGATTCGCTCATAAAGTTCGTCGACCGATACCTTAATGACTGTAGTAGTAGAATTTCTATTAATCATCGTCATTAATACCTATAAATAGATAAAGTAAAATGGACTTTAATTTTATAGCGTGCTAGGTATAAAATAAATTAACAGCATGACCACGTGTTTAATTTGCTGAGCATAACGTGCGATTGAACGTCCTTGTCAGAGCGTTCAACCCGGAATACAAGCGAGCCGATAAAGGTCAATAAACTGTTATCCAATCTCGATAGCTGCTTATGTAAGTCCTTCACACGTTATAATGTGATGACCTTCATAGTTTATTCCCCTACAATAGAGGTTGTTGACATATATAATACTGGCTCATATTCTTATTACGTAAATACCTATCTGCGCAACAGTTTTTAGGTAAATACGTGGGAACATTATCTTATGTTTGTCGATATGAATACAGTTCTTATACAATAAGTCTTTGACCTCAATTAGAGTTCATATTTTATTCTTAGATATCCCTTGTCCATTTGGTGCATTGAATATACATACTACATCACAAACTTTTAGATGACCATGTTCTTAATTGATCACATCATTAAGACTACATTTGCACCAAATATGCACTAATGCCTCCTGATTCTTAGTGAGAAGTTCAAGATCACTCATCATCACAAATGTGGTATACCTACCATCCTAATGAAGTTGAAAATTAATGAAATAGATTACATGTATTTGTCAAATAAAAATAAGGAAACTCAAACAAACAGAGTGAGATATGAAAATAAAATGTCAAATGACAAGGGCAAATATGTTACGATGTTATGTAAGTTGTTTTTAATGGAAGATTGCACTCAAAAGGGGTCAGTGCACTTTCATACTGTCATAATAGGTACCTATAGCGTTGGATCATTGGCAGCTGCATCGTGTATTGTAATGAAATGCAGAGACAAAGCTTGTTCTAGGAATTTTCCCATCCTCCAAGATGTAACCATACTCATTGTGTTTTTTTACATAAAATTAAAAGCAAACACCTATTTATGTATAAAACACCTCTCGCAGCAGTTTGACCCACTTACCATTGCGTGTCCATAAAAATGAGATCACAAATGTATAATGCTGAAAAAGAATATCCTGATTGAAACCATATAACCTTGAATGTATGAAAATACTGACATTATTTATTTTATTTTATTGTATTCAAGAGGAACACAACAATAACAGATAAAGAAATGAACAATCGTCTAGATCGATGCATGAGCCCATTGACCCAATAATTAAATTTGTAAAATTGTTGCATTTCTAACAAGTTCAACGAACATACTATAAATCAACTTTCAATTTTTGCTTCAGCTATACTAACGTAGGATTTAGAATAAATCTCTCTTTTCTAGCATTTTAAAAATAGAATACATAGCCAAAATGTATTAATATCTATCAGCATTAATGCCCAAAGTGGCCTAAATGTCTCTCGCAATCAATCTCACTAGCTAAACAAGCCCTATTCAGTGGCGAAAGTTTTTAGGCCACTGGGTCAGCAGTGAAGAAAGTTCCGATAAGCACTTTTCATGCTGAACAATGTACGATTAGAAAGATAAAACCATTTAAAAAATTATATAAATTGTATAATTTTTCACGAAAGAGGTGACAAATCAGTTCAATGAACTTAGATTTGATAATAAACATGTTGTAAAATGATAATATCGTATGTACTCTGTTGTTCGCTTGAATTATTTATCAGCAAATCAATTCAACACGTAATAGATAAAAATGGCAGCGCCGCTTAGTACTATATATAAACCGACTCCGAGCACCTTGAGTCATTATTCAAAACCGGATAGTATTCTGCACACTCGGTCAAGTTTCGCACCGCAGTTTCATAATACGACCAAATATTAAATATAAATTGTATTTAAAATTCGGCAGGCTTGATTGCTTTTCATTAAATTACAAAAAGCTTTTCAGGCCTTTTCGGTACCTTACAAATATTTTTTCAGCGATATTAACGCTGTAAATTGTTTTTTTTTTAATTCGGCCGAACTTAATTGTGCTTTTTAATTTTTATTAACAAAGATGATTCCCAACTTCTTTTATTATTGTTTTCTTATAGTAGCTATAAACTTTTTATCGAGTGATATAACTCGTATTTTTATGTACTCAACGTTATTGTTTTGGATAATTTTTAAAAACGTCAAATATTACAAAAGTCTTCCTCCTGGTAAGTCTATTGCTAGTTTATATTTTCGTTTATTTTTCTTATTTTAAATTTCCTTTTGTCCATTACTGTAATTGCTGTATTTTAAACGGTGACTATAATAATAATATCAGCTGCTTGAATTTTTCCAAAGTATAACCTCAAGTTCCAGCACCCCTTCTTTTTTAAACTTTAGCCCATTCCCGATGCAAATAATGATGTACTAACTAGTTCTCGTACTTTCAGGACCATGGGGTATCCCGTTACTGGGCATCCTGCCTTTCATGAACCGCCGGCCTCCCCACCTGGTCTACTTGAACATGTCGAAACAATATGGTGATGTGTTCTCCGTGCAGTGGGGAAGCAACCTCGCCGTATGTCTCGGCTCCACTAAGCTCATGAAGGAGTTCTTCAGCAGAAACGATTCTACTGGGCGACCTCATACTCCACTGAACAGCCTGTTGGAAGGAATTGGTAAGAAAAACCACATATATTATCGTATTCAGATCTATTATAGTCTTAATTTTACCTATCACTGAGCAGCAATAAGTTGTCCTTCTTGCATCATGAAACACGTAGCTCTTTTCACAATATTTATAAACTCGTTTCAGGCAGACTTATAAAATTTTATAAACGTGTATCTTATTATTATTTTTAGGCATAATCACAAGCGAAGGTGCGCTCTGGAAAAGGCAGCGCCAGTTCCTTCATGAAAAATTCCGATCTCTTGGCGTCAAGCTGTGGCCCAACACTCGCTTCGAGAAAGATATTGCTGTAAGAAAATTACAATGAATAAATTTAAACCTAGCGTTTTGGTAAAAACGGCAAAAGTTTCTTGGTATTAACAATTTCATTTTACAGGTGGAAATCGAAGAATTGATCGCAGAATTGAACGACGCCAAAGGTCAAGCCGTGAATCCTTCGCATTTGTTTGGAAGGCACATCCACAACGTTATTTGTCAGCTGATGATGAGCTTCCGCTTCGAAGCTAATGACAAAGCCTTCACTATGTTCAATGAGAGGGTGTCCCGAGGCATGAGGCTGTTCGGAATGGTGCTTATTGGTGAACATATCAAAGCCTACTTGGTAAGTGTGTTAATTAATGTAATCGAAAATCAGTCCCAAAACATTTGAATTTTAAAATTCCACTTTTGGAAGACCTTCAAAATGTCTAGTTTCTATTCTCGGTAATAAGACTAAGTCGTTATTATAAATTACTAGTTTATGCCCGCGGCTTCGCCCGCGTGCTTTTCGGAAATCTGTTCTGCCGCTCTGGAGTGATTGAGTAACAAACATCCATCCATCCAAACTTTCACATTTATAAATGTACTTAGTTGTAAAATCAAATTTTTTGCAACCTATAAAAATCTCCGAATTTTAAATTTCCGCTAACACACGGTCGTCATGCTACGATGAACTCAATGCTCATGGTGCCCGGAGGTTCAAAGACCCACTCCCACACGGTCAAGGTTGTGGGTTCAACGCCTGCATCAATGACTTCTTCAATGCCATGTGCAGCAATTCTAAGTATAATCTAAGCTAGGTGACGTAATGTTCTGCGGAAACCGAGTCTTAATGATAGGTATACAATAGTGTTTATACTAAGTGCCTATTATGAAAATTCTAGCTGGATAAGTAAATACAAATAAACCGATCGTGACTTTTATGGATCTTATACAAATGTTTTTTTGATCAGTAGATAGGTACCAACTGTGCTTGAAAATCTCTGATTTTACCAAAGCATTCGACTCACTTCAAAACCATTTGACCGTGCTGATTAATGATAGCATTTTCCTCAATGAAACAATTAACTGTATTGTATAATTTATTTTACAGAAACTTCCGGGCAAAAAGGAAGTCATCAACGAAATCAAAAGAAATTTGGTGGATGTTAGCAAGTTTCACCGTGACCATATAAACGAGCGTGTCAGACAACGTGCAAGTTTACCGGAGCGCAAAGAACCAGCTGATCTTTTGGACCACTACCTGGACAAAATTGAAGAACAAAAGTCCATGGATAAGAATGATAAGAATTATATATTCCCTGATGTTGACCCTGGTAATAAACTTTTATAAATCTCGACTTATCTGTCACTTACGGGATATCTTTTGTGATTGTTCATTATTAAGAAAGAGGGTAGACAGTTTTCTCTGAACCTAACATTTTTTCTCTCCACCCGCATTCTCCAGTCATTCCGCGATCATGGTGCTTGCAACAGCGTCGAAACATCGGGAGCTTAAAATAATGAACAATCACGGAACATATCGCGTAACAGTTTATGTTTAGTTTTGAACCGTGAAATCTTAAAATAGTGTTATTATAAAGCCGCATTTAGACGATGCGAAAAATTTCTTGCGACGACCGAAATAATTCGTGTCATTAAAACGCGCCCTATTCTTCACCGTCCTAACTAACAGCTGTTTCCTACATAACAATGAAACCTTCAAACAATAGTAACTGAACTGAAATACTTTTTCAGAAAAGCAAATCGTCCAAGTAATGAATGATTTATTCTCCGCTGGAATGGAAACTACACTCACGTCACTCATGTGGACCTTCGTCATGATGCTGAGGAACCCGGCAGCTTCTGATAAAGTGCGGACTGAGCTGAGGAAGGTGGTAGCACCTGGTGAATCAGTGACCATGGCCCATCGTCTACAGCTGCCATACATTGAAGCTGTGATGTTGGAAACTATGAGGATGGTGTCCCTCGTGCCTTTGGGAACCACACATGTCAATCTTGTGTAAGTTTACTGGCGTTAATATGTCTTTTCATTAAACTTTTAATAGTGTCATGGCCTGTAAGTTTCTCCTTCATTCATTGTAGCTCAGAATAATCGTTGTCCATAAAAAAACGGTCTTATTGAATGCTCTATAAAAATCCACAATGTTGGTTACGTCAAAAAATTAACTGCATATATCCTAACCTACTATCAGATTTAGAATTAACATTAAGCTAGATCCGATTTAGTAACACAATCTAGACATTTTGTAATCTAACAATCGGGTATTTTTTGCCACTATTTTTGACAGGAAACATTAAGATGTTATTTGAAGATAAAGTGTGAACAGAATTCAAATCAAATAATTATCGACTAACCGGACAGTTTATTGGCAATAACTTTAATAACTAACTAGTTATTGCCACCTGTCATAACTATAATAATTAATGGGCCTCAAAGCTCAGCCTATTACACGAACATTAGGCTGTATTAGTTTGTCTATCTACCCGCCATTAAACAATATCTTTTTAACAAGGATGAAACTTGTTTTATCACATACTTTATATCCGCGGTTGCCCACGTGGTGTTCGGTAAATGTCCCACGAATCCCATTGACTGGGTAAAAAGTATTATAAAGTTAAAGTTATATTAAGTATGTGTTAATCCAGGTTCTTAACTATCTGTGTAAGTGTATATTTATAGTAGTAGTAAGATATAATGTTAATGATGATTTTTTTCTTATGCATGCAGAGACTGGAAAATCGGCAAATACACTGTTCCTGCCGGTAGTCACATCATCCCCCTGATCAATAAAATGAACATGGACCCCGACATCTACCCGGAACCTGAACTGTTCAAGCCTGAAAGATTCATAAGAGAAGGCAAGTTTACTGTGACCGACACTTTTATGCAATTCGGAACTGGACAGCGAATGTGCATCGGGAATCTACTAGCACGAATGGAACTGTTCCTTTTTTTCTCCAACATTATGAATAACTTTGACTTCAGTATGCCAGAGGGTGAAGATATTCCTCCGCTAGAGGGAGTTCTGGGAACAACTCATTCTCCTATTCCTTTTAAGCTGTGCTTTACAAACTTGAAAGAGTAATTAAACACCTTAAGGACAAAGTGCAAGGGGCCATTCAGTAGTGTTTAAAATCTATATCACTTGTTGTGTTCTAAAACCGGTAATGATTAATTAGTTTGTAATTTTGAAGTGATTAACTTCGCGCCTATTTTGCGCTGCTTTGGTGTACCTTTACGTTTACTACTATTGTTTAGATATTAATATAATTTATTTTTATATTTTAGGGGTATTTGGTTTCTTTGTGTTTCAACTACTAACATGGTTATTTTAGACTAGTTTTACAATTGTTATCAAAAGATTTAGTTCTTTAATATCATATTAGTTTCATCCGCCTTTAGGTTTAGATTTTTGTTATTTAATATCACTGTTTGATATTAAAAAGCAAAATTAGTTTTAAAATATAATTTGTATCCGCCAGAGAAGTTGGTTCTCAACAAATTTCTCGGATTGGATCGTTATTCAAAAGCTTTACCAACTTTCACCGGTGTACTTCCTAGGAAATCGTATTGTTAATATCTTTAGCACAACCATTGTTCAATCGCAAACGCGTTATACAAGGGTTGTGTGTCTACAATTGTACCTATTTAATAACTAAGTAAAGGAACAATGTAAAACATTGTTCGTAGCCTTTGACAAAGGTAAAAGTCTATATTATAGTGCTGTTAATGACATTATTACTTTAGTTAAGGCTCTTGGACAGAAGTTTGGGTAGCATACTAGTTAGGTCTTTGGTTATATGTTTAATGATAATATTTTCTTTCATTGCTTTAATTACATTATACTTAGCTATATTTATAGTTTATATATTTTATGATAACATTTCAACGAGCTGTGGATTTTGTGAATAATAAATAAATAAATATATATCTTCAACATCGAAAAATGAGTTTGATACTTGTATCACAGGCAACATCGTCATTAAAGACACTGAGCTTTATAAATGATTAAATAATCGAAGTACAACGTTAAATAATTCTTAATTTCATACAAGTATCGAAAGACATTTAATTAATGCGTTTCGATAAAAACATTATTTATAGAATTATCCGCCAGCTCAGGTCATCTTGTGCATATAAAACATTGTTGTTTTCACGATTTGCTATTATCTCCTTACGTTCTGGCTAAGAGCACGTATTCGATGAATCGACACAGTGATAAGTCGAGTATTCGCTTGACTAGCCTACTGTCTTCCAGTTACTTTGTATGTAGATAGCCTAGGTATGCTAGACGTGTGATGATGATATTTCAAAATATGAATTCACAAGGTCATGAGCACACAATGTTACATAAGATCATAATTTGATGTAAAAATTATAGTATGACTGTTTGACATGGTTCTATAATATATGAGATTTATTATGTTCATTAGTAAGTTGTTTTTGTTAACAAATTGTTTGTTTTGTTGCCATTATTTTAATAAATGCTTTTAATTAATATGTTTATTTGAATTGATGTAACACCCGAAACCATGCAATTAAACTATGTATTTAGTTTGGACCTTCGTGGTTAAAACCACTACATTATTTATTTTTTGCGAAATCTCAAAAATGGGACTTAGACTTTAATTTTTAAGCTTTATTTTCACAACGAGTGCGAATTTGGCGCTCCGGACCAAACAATGCTCCACCTGCTGGAGTGTCTCAGGTGTGCGTTTACCTGCACTCTTGACGACCTATATAGCGCTTCTACTGCTGCAATAAACTTGGGCACCTATTGGGCCCAAACCGTGTAATTGAAAGGATAGTAAGAACACATCAACACACAAGAGACATCGATACGATAGTAAGAAGCTTTATTTTTGCTCGCGTTAATTTAGAAATTGACGAATGACGATTTAACTCTTGGACTAGACTGTTTTACTAAAGGTTCTGGGTATAATAATATGATTCAATCATGATTCGAAAGACACGTGGTGCCATCTATTATCATAAGAACGTTATTGTTGTTTTCCTGAACAGTTCGTTTTTCGATGTACGTTACCCCAGCAGGAAAGTGTCTCCTTTTTTTTTTTTTTTTAGGATTGGAAATCATCAAATGACTTCTCCCGCTCTGGGCGGAGCGGGAGGGAGTGTCAGACTTTTACTGACTAAAACCCATCCATGTTCCTTCCTCGCCCTTTGTGTTCCGGGGCCACGGTATCTCTTTCGAATAGTCCCGCAGCCCCGGCAGGCTTCGGTCCTTGCGGACCCCTTCCCTATTGCTGACTCTCTTTGAGGCGCGCGTGGAACACGAACGCGCCGTCGACACGGCCTGTCGTCATGAGACGTACGGACGGCGAGCTAGCCCATAGCTCCCCGTCCACAGGCCTGCGCCTACGGTGGCCGGAAGCCACCACGTGGCCCCCGACGCCCGGGGCGTCTCCCGCGGCGGCCGGGACGTGAGGATTTCTCCCTGTCCTGTTCCGCCACCTCCTTCGCTAGCATGACTGCTTCGCAGAAGGAGGTGACGGCGTCCCATTCCGTCTCGCTCCGGACCATGGCACGAACCAGGGCCGGAAGCGAGAGGTCGCCGCCGCCGATCGCCACCTCGAGGACACGGCGGTGCTCCACCCAAGCGGGGCACACCTCCACAGTGAGGAAAGTGTCTGCTAGAGTTATATGAGTGGAACGTTTAATGAGTGCCTTATCTGCTGTAAATGTGCCCCCACATAAAAAATGTGTGCCCCCTGTCGTTTTGAAAAAATACGGAAAAACGATTACTGCTGGGGTAACGTTTTGCCAACAGGGAAATTCTAAACGAATGATCGGAGAGAGAAACATTGTGCATGGCCTTGTAGCTTATATTAGTGACAAAATGTGCCCTCAAAAATAAAATGTGTGCCCCTTCTATATCTATAACTCTATGAGACACTTTCCTGCTGTGGTAACGTACACCGTTTTTCGGGATGAAAGGTACCCTGTGTCCGTTTCTGTACACCTGACAAAACTGACCACACCAACACCAACCAACCAACCACCAACCAACTGACCACTGACTGACCGTATATGCAAAATTTCAGGATTATCGGTTCGGTAGTTTACCTAGGCGAGAAAAGGTATCAAACAACTTACTTTCGCATTTATAATATTAAGTTAGAAGGCAGGATTCTGCCAAATTCCCATACCTTAGCCTGCTTTTCAATGTGTTCGATGTCCGTTAACATTGCGCTCTTTGCAGACTCTGCAATCTACAATTCACATCACTTAGTGGCAACCCTAGTCCTGTGTAAAGTGGTCGTTACTTCCAAATTCAAAGACCCTTTGCTAAAAAAAGAAAAAAAAACCTATTTAACGTTCCCTATTCAAATTCGCATTGAATGGATTGTATAACTCTGCGATTTGCATAACTGAAGACCATTGTAGGTCTCGGCATTCAATCATGGTGTTTATAGTACATGCTTTAAGAACCAACAGGGTGTCCATCCACCGTTTTATGTTCACATAAAATATTCTATGGGTTATATAATGCCTATTTTGATAAAACTGGTTGTCCCTTTTATGATGTTGACCTCGTAACTTTAAATAAATTCAAAGGTCGGAAGGGAGACCCTATTGAATGTTTTTCAATGACAAGGAGCTTGACCGTACAATACAAGTTCAAGGTTTTCAGGTGGAGTTTCATTACTCTAAAGTCTAACTGTTAAAGGAGTAGGCCATGAGATTATATTTTATATTACGACTTCATTCGGTCATAGTCTTATTTAGCTCATATTTTCAGCCTCGTTTTTTTATGATACATGATAAATTACAATTGTTTTTGTTTTCATATTGTTTTGCCAAAATTGAAACGAACATCAGTCTGATAGTGCGGTCCGATTCACAGGTTGTTGTTGGACGTAAATTAATTACCATACAATTACGTATTTAGAAGTTGAATAATCCACAGTAATTATATTAAATAATCATTTATTAGATTAACTGCTCCCTATGATACCCTCCAACATGACATTGATAAGAAAGTCTTTATGTACTTATTAACAGTACCAGACTATAAACCATATAGTAACATGTAATTTGTACACTCGTTCTAACACTCATAGGAAAAAATATCGCAGTTGTATTTTTATTTTCCTTTCTGTGGTATACTTTTTGCGGAACGTACCTTTAAGCTCGCCACGTGTAAGCCCGTCATCCGAACCTAATCGCCAAGGTTGAAGGGGATGAATCATGTAACGTGGAACCTGCGACTGCGCAGCGACGCTGGCTGACAGCCATACATACCGGCCTTGATTTTGGACAGCTGAATTTTTTTATTATCAAATAATATTTAATATAAGATAATTTGATTATTAATGTGTGATGACCCAGAGGTTTAGGCCTCGCCTCCCATGTATGAGGTTGTTGGTTCAAATCCGGGCAAGTACCAATGTGACTTTTTCAATTCATATGTACTTTTCTAAGTTTATCTTGGACATCACAGACATCGGTGAAGGAAAACATCGTGAGGAAACCTGGACTTATAATTAATATAAGTCTGAAATCGCCAACCCGTCTTGAGCAAGCGTGGTGATCAATGCTCGTTTCTTCTCTGTATGAGAAGAGGCCTTTGCCCAGCAGTGGGACAGTAATAGGCTGGTATTATTATTATTAATTTAAAATAATATCCCTTACTGTGAAGTACATGAAGTTTAAATAAATAAATAAAAAAACTAAATACAGACCAGTTTAAGAAAACATTTAAAAAAAATACTGACTGGAAAAGCCTATTATAATGTCAATGAATTTTTAAATGACAAATCGCTCTAAAAATACTCACAGAATCTATTACCTATATTTATTTTGAATCGTAAACCATTTTTTTTTAATTTAATGGTAATGTTAATTGTTGATTTATTAAGATTATTAAACTTTGTATTTTTATTTTTTGAAGTCTTATGGTCTTTCGAACAAATTTGTACATCAGCCAAGGTCAAACATGTTGTGCCAGAGAATATCTTGTAACACCTATAATAAGCATCATACTATGTATACTCGTATTATCTACACATATTTTTGCAAATAAATTAATCTTATCTGAATAAAAATATTACACTTACACTGCCATGTAAAAAAATGCATGTTTTCTAGTTGCTTCGTCGTAAGAGCTCCACGTTGATATCGATTGTATTGTAATCTTTTATTATCATTTCTATGGGTTTTTTCCTGTTTATTATTAACGGTTCATACGTCATTAGACGCTGATTAAGAGAAACAGCGACAGGCAACGCACCTAAACACAGGCACACTGAGTCGAATAACGAAGGTGACCACAAAGGAAGGATTTTTGAACTTTACCCCTAAAGGCGTTAAATAGGAAATTAATGTTTTAATTTTTGCATTCTGCGGATGGGTTATCTCAATGAATTGTAGGTATATGAGACCAACTACGAGTTATATTCAGTGAAGAGCAGAATAAACAATCAACAATCTTGTAAAACATCAAGATTTGTATTTAAATCTTGAAAACAATAGAACTGTTGACACGCAATTTGTCTCTATAACAATCAGACTTCACAATTGTATTTCATTAAAATAATAAGCTTCCGGATGATTAGGTGTTCTTTCCATAACAAGTTGCTCATTTACCGATATTGATGCCCATGAAATATTTAGTTAAAGAGACTGTAAACTTTTGTGATTTTCTCCTGATGCTGATTTAGGTAGGTTTTTCTTTTCGGGACGTTGAAACTTGTTGTAACTTAAGTGCGACAAGCGTGACTTGCCAATCTTTTCAATACGAAACTAGAGCTATATAAGCTCGTGTTGAGGTTGACAAGCAAGCAAACAAGCCAAGTACGAGTCGTCGCACATAAAGCGTTCCGTAGCATTAAACAATATTATTACAATATTTTTAACGTTCATTCATTGTTGAATTAACATTCAGCAGCAAAATTTAATTTAATTTACACAAAGTTACTGCTGCAGTTTTAAGAAAAATACCCATATATTAAAAGCTAAATATAAACTCTTATTTAAACTATTTTTCGATGAAAGCTCTTTTTTCGTTCTACAAACCCACATTTTTCCTTACTTTAGAAAATATTGGGACACAATTTTCACGGCTTTAGAAGCGAATATCTTTTCAACCACTCGACTTATGAAATCAAGTAAGTAATTGAGAAACCTCGATATATGTTTTAAGAGCTGTCGATAGACACTTGGTTATAAATGGTTTAAGGTTGTAGCTTTACTTTAAATACCTCCATTACCCGTTTACTAGTCAATTCAGATATCAGCACAATGTTTTGAGTGCAGTTTTCAGCCCAAAAAAAAAGTCGTTTCCCAGCAATATTTTTTGCGTACAGTTACTTAGTTTGATATACAGAACGCTTGATTGACGGCTTCGTGAAGAGTCTGTTTACACATTTGTGTACGCAGAATTTTATTTTTCTACTTTTTGTTACTTGTTTGGAAGGCCACCCCATTTTTTTTTATATATTTAAGATTGAGATATTTTTTTTATAATTTACAAACAGCTTGGTAATCTTTTTTGTTTTTTTTTTACCAAGAATTGAGAAAAATACGGAATACTTATCATTTTTAAGAGTAAAGCTGATTATGTAAATAAAACTTAATCTTACAATTACTATCTCATTTGTGTTTACAATAATTCGCCTCTTTGATCTTGAAGTATCGCTAATATTTATGTATGAATGAATATTTTGATAATGATTTCACATAGCACGCGCAAAAAGATTCCCAACTGTAGGGTAACCATATCTATTTTTGTTACACGTATAAAAATTAAGACGATACAGTGCGTCGAAATCTCGTGTAACGTTACATTTGAGTGCATATTTTACCGGAAAGTGACGTCTCAAGCCCCCACTCGTGATCTTTGACGCGTTTTATCTTCATCAATTTTTATTAATTTAATTAAACAAAAACCACGTATCCAATATTTTTCGATAATCTAACTGACGGACTAAACAGAATCATATTTTTTTTAGTCATGAATCTTCCCTTTTGCTTATTTATCTTTTCCTACAGAAAGATAGATATAATACTCTTGTATATTATGTACACCATACAAATGACAGGTATCTTTACAATGTCATCATTATCTTCCTGCCCTTATCCCTCTTTACTTGCATGGGGGTCGGCGCAACACGTTTTTTTATTCCATTCTTCCCTGTCAACCGTTCTTTCATATATATGCCTCACACAATCCATCCATGGTTTTCTTGATCTTCCTCTCCATTTATCATTACGACGTAGAGCTTACAAATAGGGTGACACAATTGCGTTATTTTCAAGATAACGTTTTATTTATTTTATTTTATTAATAACAAAACAATTTATACTTGTAAATTTCTATACATCTATACATATTCCCTCAAAAAGATCCCTTAAGTCAATCAGTCCGGATTCCTACGTTATTTAAATGCTAATTGGACACTTGAGCGTTAATTTGACTGAAGGCAGAGTACCTAGAGGTAGGTACCCATGTACCTACTGTGCAGTTGTTAATGTCTGAAATACTTTAACCGTCGTTTAAAAATGATTTGTGGGTTTGTGATTTTACACGGGTTTACAGTTGTTAACGTGGTGTGCAGTAAAAACATTAGGTTCTATAATTTTTATTTCAGCACATTTAGAAAGCTCGGAGTCCAGCGTCTTTGCACCAACTCTGTGAGAAAACCGAGCTTTATAATTTCCATACTACCTACAAATCAAATAGTAGGTACACCAAATAATGAATCCCGTTCATCATCAGCTTCCTGCCCGCATCCTATTTTACTTGGGGTCGGTGCAGCTATTTTCTTCTTCCATTTCCTCCAGCCAACTGTCACCACGCTATCTTCACTGGCCTTCTGTCCCTCTCCATCCTGGAATATTTGTGGCGTCTTCATTAATTACTTATTAATATTATAGGTATTACTTTTGTAAACTTAGTATGTAAATAGTAGTTTAAGTTAACTGTAAAGTACCGCTAGCTATAAGTTCCCACGCAATCCCGCAGATGTTTCATTGCAAGTTGTTTCCGAGGATAACAATAGTTTATTGTAGAGAAAAGGATCCTTGCCCAATTTGTGTATTGTTTCTATTAGCTTTAAGAATTCATAGTAATACCCTGTAATATTTTTGTAGAGATGCCGACAGTTCTTTTGTAAATGTTTAACTGTGTTATTTTTATTATGTTACTTAGCTGTAAGAACCTTTGTACAGTTTTAGTTGATAACGTGCCCCTCCGACCGTACCCCAAGTTTTCGATAATTGCTCAAATGTTAAATAAGTCAGTAACTTTTCATCTTTGGGTTCGGTCGGTCGGCATCCTACTCCTTGTAATTTATTTTAATAAAATTAGTCCATCACCGAATAAATCAAGTGCTTATTTTGCGATTCCCATAACGCCGACACTAGTTAACCGACCTATGTGCGCGAAATATTCATATTCATCAGTGTTTTATTCACAAACTTTTGTCCCCTCCTCAACTTCTCTGTCACCGGCTCAAGCTGGCACCACTATAAAACTTATATAATTATTTATTTATTTAATTTAACACTGACAGCACAAAATACAGAGGCAGACTTAATGAAACAGGTATTTTCTACCAGTCAACCTATAGGTGATGTACATGCAGAGATAAACAGTGGTAGCTCAATGTCTAAAACTAATTTTAATTCAATACTAAAATGTACTACAAGTATATAAACTACTGTAAATAAATAACAAAATAAATATAAATAAATGTTTATCCTTCTCATCGCCACTCTACACATCCATCTCCCACATATCCACTTAGTTATAATTCGACAAGCATAATATTTATCATGACCTTAACCCTCGATTAAGTGTCGAGTTCATGAAAATATGGCATGTTTTATTTTATTTTCGGCGCATCATAAGTCAGCGTACCCTTATTACGCAATAAGGTTATTGCATGCAAGAAAACATTAATGGAAAAATACTGCATTTGTTTACAAGACAAGACTGTTGAAGCCTTCGCGGATTTTAACACACTGACACTAATTACCAGAATGCTTCTTCTCTAAATAACGACTTCATAAAAAAGTGAACTCTGAAAAATAAGAAGGTAGGTACTATAATAGTGTAGGTATCGAATGAATTACATTAAAAAAACAACTTTTGAAATAAAGCTTTGCTTAGAAGCTTTTTTAATGCTATGATTAAAACTTAATACAGATCATTGTAAAATATCTTGATTTTACTGAAACGTAATAGCTGGCATTGATAAGTGCATCAAGATTATGAGCCCGTAAACGTTCTCCACTGAACGAAAGCCTTGAAAGGTCTGCTTCAATGACTTTCAGGTGCATTGCCATTATCACTCAGAGGATATACTTAAGAGACTGATCGACCTATGGTACTGAAGGCGCCAAACTCGTAGCTAAGTTCTGGGCCGACTCCATGGGCCGACAAGCTAAGAAGTAGTAGGCATCAAAAGGACATTACAATTAAGTGCAGATGACGTAATGCAAGCCTGCTGTATGCAAGCTGCATTTCCTGTGCAAGAGCTTATCACAAATAGTTACATAAGTGCGGGCACGCGCGGACGCTCGGGCGCCGGTCTGACATTAGCCTAAGGTCAAGGTGAACGCTATTATCCTTGTCATGTGACGTCACCGAATGGCGCAACTGCACATCAATCGCACTGACATTTGCTCGGTGTTTACTATTCGCATAGAGCTGTGCACACTGAAATTACGAAATCGGTAATCGGTAAAAAAGGGAAATCTTTATTATGAATCTTCGGTTCAGCTTAATCCCAATGATCTAAAGATAGTAGGCATTGCATAGTGATCCATTTTTCAATTCGCAGCAAGAGTCAAATGATTTCAGTTTCAGAATTGCCTAAACGACTACAATTTAGTCGTTTCGCTTTCAATGACGCCAGATGTGAATGCACTCATTGTCTTATAAAAATGTTTGCCTAGATTTGAATATCTAGGTCGCGACACCCACTGCCAATAGCTTGAAAGATTTCACTTTCAGTCACTTTATTTAACGAGGAAAGTGGTTTCTGTTTTTACACTCTTGCTATATTTATGACATGAATACACAACATCGCCTTATTTCATAATATTTTCTACAGCTGCTGAAAGTACTTATATTACAGCACAGACACACAATATCGAGAAAATTAATCAAAGCTGGCAATATTTATGGCCTACGGGTGCTTGCCGGAAACGCAAATAACAAAAATATTATTAAGACTTTCTCATGGGATATTCCAAAATGTTTGGTTTTTTCCGTAGGTCTTAATATTATGTCATGCAGAGAGAAATGATCAGGTTTTTGTTTTAATTTCCTTGAATTTGTAATCGCAGGCACATTTCAACATGTTTTTATAGTGGTAGGTATCTATGACACATACTTTGTTTTGCAGGGTTAATCTATCACGACATACAGTAGACGGGGGTTACTTATATATGTATGGCTTCTAGCAGCTAAATTCCGGGGTAATCCTCCTTTATACAAATGTTCAGGTATCACTTACATGGGTCTAGACACGAGAATATAGTACCTGAATTATAAATAAGAAATGGAACCCCCGCGTCTTTAAATGATAAACGCGAGACATTGACCTCGTTGCAGCTCGTATACCTACATAAACAATGGCTATACACGAGTCTGTTATCTAAGCGGAGTGCATCTATTGAGAGCTACTTACATGTGAGTGCACGTGAACTGGTGACAACCTGCGCTATGTTTCAGCAAGGTTCGGTTGTTGATTGGTGTGGAACTATGAAGCTTCGTAGTAATGTCGGCAAATTTTTACGTACATAGGTTATTGATGATTTATGCCAGTTTCCAACAAAATCGAGTGTAGGGGAGCAGAGTGATGTGGAGACGTGCAAGATTCTACTAACCACAGGTTAGATGAGAGACGCAATGCAGATTTCAATCAATGTGATTGGTTGATCCCAGCACATCAAGACCCCAATGCTTAATGTTATCCTAGCTTTTAAAAACATAACATATGCAGCAAGTTCGCCATAGTGCAAAAAAGCAATTTATAGCTGAAGTTTAATAAAAATATGGCTAAATAAATAAGCCAATTAAAGTTTCGGATAAACGAAAAATAGGTAGGTACGGGTAATTGTAACTTGCGTCACTCAATCTAAGAAATTCTAAATAATATAAACATATAGGTACTAACATGTTTCTATGATATGGTCAAACTTAGGATTTATATTAAGTTAATTCAATTAGTTAACCTCCAAGGTGATGTCAACAGTCTTTTTTTTTAATCTAATAGGTAAGTATATGCATAAAACTCATATTCTGATACATTTAATTTTGCACAAGAGTTTCATAAAACAAAATAGTGAACAATAAAATAAAAGGACGAAATTCAAAATTCTTCTATTCTTTATTTCGTTACTTTATTAAATAATATGCAATATAGTTCGTAATTTTTACCAATATTTTTACCAACTACATTAAAAACACGGCTTGTTTTTTTTTATTTTAGTATTTCTGTAACTTTCATAAAACGATATAAGTACCCATGTATTTTCATAACAAAGTATTATTGCATAAGGAAAATATGGAGCAAAATCTTGTCTAATCTAAATGATTGAGTGAACATTTATTGCTTCTATTATTTATGTACTAGCACTAGTAACATTAATAAATAATGAATAGATTATGATAATATTTTAGAGATGGGCGATGTCGAGTATCTTGTTGATCGATCGAATCGATACTTCTTCATCTTACAATCAAATCAGAAGGTATGATTTTGTTAAGAGGCGTGATAGCCCCTCGTTTTTTAATGAAACGAACAGAAAACAAAAAAGAAGGTGAAATCCGAACGTATTCCCATTCTTTAAAATTTCTGAATGATTTTAGATAAATCGAAAAAAATTATACTTAGTATTTAGACATTTCCCATCACTAGACAATATAATATAAACAAAATGGTAGTAGTTGCAAATGCATCGTTTTCCTTATTAGTACCTATACCAATGCCGGGGTCGCCTTGCGTCCTGCTAATGCTTTTATTACGAGCTATATAATTGTTTTATTACCTCCGTGCGAAATTACTATAATAGGAAATATACTGGTGCAGCACCTATTGGTAAACATCATTTGTTAGTTATTGGACTCTGGGCAGATTGTTTATCCCTGCTTCTTCGTAGGCACCAGCTATTCCTGCTGATATATATAATTTTGAAGGGAAGGCTATGCTGCCTTAACATTGTCGTATTTCAAAATAACTTTTCCTTAGTATATTTGTAGTAGTTTTCCTAATATCAACTGTTATTTAAAAAAAACTGTCATATTTTTACCGTTTGTAGCGTACCTATTTGCGTTTAAAGCTTGTTTAGAAGATGCGTTCAGTCCATTCAAGCATAAAATAGTTACGACCTCACACATCTTTGATAGTTGAAAATGTGGATCAAATAAATGGCCAGATTTCGCACACGAGATTGGACTGAGAAAAGGGAGGTCTTTGTTCAGGGTTTGTTTTGCACACGGTTGTCATCTTTGACATACAATA
Source organism: Xestia rhomboidea (assembly GCA_963853795.1). NCBI lineage: Eukaryota > Metazoa > Arthropoda > Insecta > Lepidoptera > Noctuidae > Xestia > Xestia rhomboidea. The sequence goes on along the minus strand of OY970767.1, from coordinate 12,633,514 downwards.
TCGGATGGAAATAATTTGCGTAATGGCCACGCCTATTCATGACGTGCAGATTTTAGCAAGCTCAGGCGGTCAGGCCTGTTTGCGTTGGCCAATGAAGTGATCCTTGTGTTGACTGAAGTCGGCTGTAGAAACCCAGGCTCTTTGTCAACTCGATGATTTTACGATTATACGAAGAATTAAATCAATAATTGAGAAATGGCAGAGCAGATGCGCTGCGATGGGCTGCGGGACTATTTGAAAGAGATACCGTGGCCCCGGAACACAAAGGGCGATGAAGGAATATGGATGGGTTTTAGTCAGTAAAAGTCTGACACTCCCTCCTGCTCCGCCCAGAGCGGGAGGAGTCATTTGATGATTTCCCATCCGAAAAAAAAGGGCAGATGATGGATGAATGTCATTCCAAACCCTTAGAAAAAATAGAATGAATACTTAATTGAGTCAATATTCTTCTGACCGAGTGCTCTGTGCTCGCGATATCTCAAAAAGAGAACTCACTTGTTAGTTAACATAAAAAGTGCGTAAGCCTACATCGTAACTTTCTCGACGCAGAATATAGATAGAGAAACCATACATCCCCAAAAACCTACAAATTACATGATCACAATTGACAGTCAGACGGCAAGACAATCATTGAGTAATGTCGTGGACCCTTGCGTAACGATTGCGGTGCGTAAGGTCACTAACATCATCTAATTTTGCACGCTTTCGTAACATTCAGCTAAAGTAAAAATCGAGCACGCCACTAATATAATTCCTGACGTCAAGGCAACCACAAATAAGATTTTTAAACAGAACAGAATTATTGCTGACGGCTGTACGGAATTATACATTGCAGAAAAATCATGTCCTTGATCTAAATAAATTAATATTTGTTTTAGCAATATATCACGTTCGTGAATTCGCAACTGTTGCTGAACGATGCCTATAGCGATCGGATACAGTTGTGTAAGTCACACTGGTCAATGAAACGTTTGAAAAGAACCTGTTTTAATTGTTTTATAGTGAATTACTTGCCATGGCCCAATAGGGTCTGAGGAGGCAAACTAGTCCGAAGGAGACCTGAAAATATATAAAAAAATCTTTTAACACTTTGTTAAAGAATGGTGCACAACATAAGGTGTTCTTTAATGATTTGCTCACTATAATGTAACAATAAACACGTTTCTTATATTTTTAAACATTTAGGAATAAAAATAGCGATGTTTGTCTAGTATTGTTCGTACACAACATTCATCATTGTTGTTTATCCTCTAAGATAAACTGAGGTCTTCATCCTTTAATACGTCATGGCAGAAATGGGTATTTTTATCCTACGTTTTATTTGTTTGTTATTCTCAGAATTTGTTGGAACAAACAAATAGTTGTTGTTGAGCTTTGGACGTTCTCGTATTTCTGAGTAAAAGACACCATAGCCAGGCTCCTGTTGAGATGTGACTGGCGATGAACGCCTGCGTCAGATGAACTTGCGCGAACCATCTTAGGCTGCTTAAAGTACCTGTAACAGCTTCAAAGAAACACAGATAACAATTTGCCAAAGTCTTATAAGGTTAGTATTATAATAGCTGAAACACTACTGTATTGTTAAATGGCTGATTATCATGGCCTAAGCACTAGCTACAAGTACTGGATCTAGGGTGTCAATGGAGTCATAAATATTTAGTATGTATGTCGCAGGTATATTGTCAAAGCCGTGATATTACAATTTCACTAGTGATATTATAATTAAACGGTAGATTGTCTATTGACTTCATTTCTTACAATAAGAGGGCTGGTTTTAGTGTCATTGTAATGTCACGGAGTCATTATAGTATTATAATAAATCTATGTATATTATGAGTGAAGTTGCAGTGGGAGACGTCATTAGACCAAGTAGGTTAGGTTAGGTTAGAACTGTGACCAACAACGTCGAAATTGGTCCCAGTAACGGCCTCATAATGTAATGATCAGTGAAATTGTCAAAATATCATTGCCTAATCATTAAAGTGTCCCCGTGACAAATCAATGACACTTAAACCAGGCCGATAAATTGTAAGAAATGTAGTCAATTGACAGTCCACCGTTTAATTATAATATCACTAGTAAAATTGTAATATCACGGCTTTGACATTATACCTGTAACATCTGTACTATCTCACTTAGGTACGTCATCAACTTAAAACTTACAGAAAATATTTATTCCTTATATTTTACTAAACAGGTGCGAATTGCATGAAACTGAGCATGATTGTTTCTTGAAAATATTTTCTGTTTGTAAGATATTATAAGTTATTGATATTATACATAAAGATACCAACGATTGAATGTATAACTACAGATGATCTTAATATTACGCAAACACGAGCTTTCGTTCGCGATGACATCATGCTCCTAACATCTGTACCAGTTATTCAACGATTAATTATAAAAACAATAAATGTATGAATTTATGAATCAATCGATACCTACGTACACAATCATATAAATAGGAATTTCATTAATAACACAATTGTTATGAAACGGAATAACCAGTGTATTCTCAACCCTGTCTTATGTCGCGTTTTAAGAAAAGGTTTAAAATGGGAAAACCATGGGTCTTCCCGCAATGTAAAGGAAGTTTACCAGTCACTTAAAAATAGTAACGAAAATAAAACTCTAGACAATGTTCGTCGCAATTGATACTCCTTTGAAAATGTATGGGAATAGCTCTTATGTTAAAAAACATAATATATAGTACCTTTTGATATCAATGGGTTATTGCTTTACGCTAATTAAAATATTAATAGGTGAGTATAATGGGAAGTTTATGATGTAAAGCATAAACGTTATTGATGGATTGGCGAAAGCTCTTACTTTTAGTGCTACAACAGGTTTGGCAGAGCACAGACGGGTCAAGGTCGTGCTTCACAAAAAGCAGTTTGTCGCGGCGAGCACATTCTTACATTCGGACGGAACCAATAAACTCGTCTGCGCAAATCCATTATGCGACATTTCTCGTAAACACCTTAATTTTTACGAGTTTGACACCCACTCGCACAGGTGTCCCCCTGCCTGTTTATCAGTCTGTCTAGTAGTTCTCAGAATGAAGCGTTTGCTTGTAACAAGAGGCGATTGACTCCATGTCTGCTGCCCATTTATTACGTCGATCCACATTTATTATTATCTTTATGTTGTACCTAATCAAATTAATTTTGAATATATAATTTTATCACGTCCTGTTTTGTTAAAAAATATGGTGAACTTAGGTACTTACCTACAATAAAATAAATAAATACGCTGGACATTACACACAGCGCCATCTAGTGCCACACTAAGCAATGACATTACGTGCTACCTATTTCTCGATATCGTAGACTTTGGAATGGGTTATAGATATGGGGAAACGATTACAAGATCATCCCCTTCCGGGAGAATAGGATAGACGACAAAAAAAAACAAATTAATCCGTCAGTTAGATTGTCAAAAGATATTTGACACGTATTTTTCTTTTGTTACGTAAACCAAAATTGACGAAGATACAACGCTTTTAAAATTCTCAATACGTCACACCGCCGTGGTATAATTTTTAGTGTCGTCACGAGTTTTGATGCGTTTTATCTTTGTCAATATTCATTGATTTACAAAAACAAAAAATACGTGTCCATTATTTTCCAATACTCTAACTGACGGACTAAATAGATTTGCAATTTTTTGATACTGTCGTCATGCCTATGCTCGTAGTTGAACGGTATTCAACTTAATGTAGATGTATGTTACACATTTAGGTTTTTCCCACAAAAAATGTACTCTTCACTCACGCTTACTTACGAATTGTCAGAGGTGCGGGGTATTGTACAAACTATACATATTACCGAGAAAACACCTAAACTAAAAAAGGATCATCTTGCCTCTTATGATCATCTCGTACCTACACGTCCCTTACTATAGGTATCTAATCTACTCCATGGGTTGTAGATACTCTGTTTTCTACATAATTTTATATATGATACCGACGTGTATCAACATGTTCAGATAAGTTCGTGGACCTGTTAATTAATAACTTGTAAGTAATTATTATGAAATATGTTGATTACGTAGCAAGAAAAGCGTGATTTTAGCCAGAAACATTTTATTTTGTTGTACGGTTTGAAGCACGTAGAAACGTGCTTTATCAAAACGTTAATTTCTATATTATCTTTCAGGTAAGTATTTTTAAAATTCAGATGAGTATGTACTAACGGCAGCACATCAAGCTAACCGATACTGTCAAATTTACCCATTCAACCTTGAACCTAATGCTTTAGAGATAAAGTTGAAAATCTATTAAATTTGGAGATTGAGCAAAATTGCCCTTGCGTAATAGCGTTAAGATGATACCAATGGATAAAGAACATTTTTTTATTATGGCGACTTCTCTTGATTCCGAATCAGTCAATAAATTAAAAAAAAAAAACAATTGATACTTATAAAATACTGTTATTTCGTCAATTTACTAACTTTCATTGATACTGTGAATTGATCTCCTGAAGAAGAACATTTCTTGCTTTGACAACATTTCTCCAATCAGAGTCAGAGAGGAGCTACAGGTCGGTGCCCAATCAACTACCTAGTTAGATCAATAAAACCGAACAGACTACGAATTAGCAAAAGTTGCACAGTAGCAAATGCTCTCATTGAAAGCTCTTTCGAATGGTGTATTTCTTATTGCCATTGGTTACCTAGAAAATCATGCCCAATTAGAAGCACATTTAGGTCAATCATTCCGAACAGACTACCAATTAGCAAAAGTGGTGCTAATAGCAAAAGTTTTCTTTGAAAAGCTCTCTTTTGACTATTAATTGCCCGTAAACTCTTAATTGGTGGTAAATAAACTCTTAACTTCGGTGTCCAACTAGTGACTTATTTAGGTCCTTAGCTCCGAACAGACTACGAATTAGCAAAAGTTAAGTTTATAGCAAAAGTTCTCATAGAAAATCTCTCTTCAGTAGTGTATATCTTATTGATATTGGTTACTCAGAAAATGTTAACTTGAGTGCCCAATTATAGACACATCTAAGTCGATAATTCAAAACAGACTACGAATTAGCAAAAGTGGTGTTAGTAGCAAAAGTTCTTTTTGCAAATCTTTATCTAAAAGTGTATATCGTATGGCTACAAATTGTCCGTAAACACTTAATTGTTTGTTAATAACATTTTAATTTGTCCAACTATTTAGGTAAATAACTCCGAACGGAATACAAATTGGCGCAAGTCGTCTAATGGCAAAGGTTTTCCTTGAAAAGCTCTATCTAAGGATGTATATCTTATTGTTAGTGGTTATCGAGAAAATCTTAACTTCGGTGATCAAATACTCACATATTTAGGTCAATAACTCCGAACGGACTGCGAATTGCCAAAAGTCGTGTTAGTAGCAAAGGTTCTCCTTGAAAAGCTCTTTTCAATTATGTATTTCTTATGGCTATTGGACCTTGGGGCAGATGCCTGTACTTTGAGTCAAATTCTCCTTTGACAGATCGTAGTATCTCGAAGTGCTTGGCGTCTGTACTTAAAACTTAATTCAAGCAGCATCAATTATGGTTATTTCAGAAGGATGAAATTATCATTGTGCATGCGTAGGTAAGACAGCCAAAAATGAGTCCGGCCTACCCTTGACCTGCTGGGTGGTTGCGCAACGGAACCCGAAGGTGTGCAGACGTCGCAAGGTCGCCACAATGAATTGGTCATCATTTTCCTTGCCTTGCCAAAGGAAACTTACTGTTTGATTTATTTGTTTGTAGTAAACACGTAGATTGAGCAGGGTCAGGTCTTAGTTAATTAGATGAACTGCGACTTTCCTACGTAATGATATTAGGTGGGTATATTGGAAAATTACAAGTGTAGTAGTTCATTAAACCGGAATAAAGCTTGACATAGATGTATGAAGTAACATTTACGGTTTTATTGTTGCCTATAAATTGAAATATTGTTTATTGATCGATAAATATAAATTGTGTTATGGTTATGTGATAAGTATTTACATTTTTTTTTGTCACTTCCTTATTCATTAATTAGTTAGGTAAATATAAGTAGTAGTTAGTATAGTATTTAAGTTAAACAAACAATTGATAAGACAATAATTCGAGCTGATTCGATATTCACGAATTATTAAAAAAAAATATTAAAATTAATTAATTAAAAATAACTGAGAGCGAAGTCTATAAAATTCTAAAGCATATCATGCTGTATTCATAAAAAGCTAATTGAAGGAAATAGGCTACAAGTACATGTCATTCCGTAGGCGTGGTTTTAGCAACGTGACACGACGGCACGTTTCAGACATAAGCCAGACATACCTACATGAAATAAACACCATTAATGGCACTTAAATAAGTTAATCTGCAACACTTCGAAGTCGTACCAACGTTCCCGTGGTACCAGGTTTATACGGTCTGTCTGCAGAGTGCGGTACTATAAATGATTTATATCTTCGTTAGCTGCAACCCCCGACTTTAACACTCTCTTAGGAACGCTCCGTTTTCTAAAAAACTTCTTTAATGGTACTCTAAAGTTTCCAAAGAAAAGGAGAATAAACATAAGTGTTAGGAACTTGGTCCAAAATATCCACCACTAACGATACCTATGTAATAAAATAGTCTACAAAATACTGACATATTACAACCAGACCGCAACCAAAAAATTGCAGTCAGGAAAAAGTTATGACTGAATGAAAAGTCACGTTTTATTGAACTTTTCATGCGAAAAATATCGTCAGTTAATATCATTCTGTCCATCGCACATTTTGAACTAAACTACGAATGTTATGCTATGCCATGTCATGTTAGGTTCTTTCCACACACACAGTTTCTTCTTTCCACTTGCATTGTCACAAAAAAAAATAATCCACTCAGGAAAAACAGAAAGTCCGAAGGGATATCGCCTAATCGAACGCAAGTAAAGACGCAGAAAAAGTCGCAAGGCATGGCAAAAAAATAACTCTTTTTTTTTAAAATAGTTATGTTTTTTTTCTTACAGCTTATTTTTTTTTACTCATGTGAAAGTTACACTCTATTTAGTGGACTATAAGTCAAAAGAGGTCTCGTTAGTACTAGATATTTGTTTCACTTTAATTCATTTTCATGAATTTATTTTCAGTTGTTTTAGCAATGAGGCCTTGTCTGGTAGTTTCAGCCTCTAGTAGCTCCACGAGTTTCTAACGCTACTTTTTTGACTTCAGTACATTCTTCACACATTTGACATTCCAGCTTGTCATTACTGAACCAAAACTGCCGCTACTCAATAGATAAAACTTATTGTATCATTTGTATCTATATGATTTGAAGGCCTTGGACAGCCAATGCGCCAACCGAGTCTTTTTTTGTCTAATAAAAAAATTACGAGGGTTACGTAACCACTTCTGGTTGATCTTGTTTACAACGTACTCGTGTTTACGTTGTCTCTGCCGGGTTCGTAGACCGACCATGATCTATCGTCACCTAATGTATATTGTACATTATACGTACATATTTTGTTTATCATGACTTTTTGTAAGAACGTATCTAAGTACTTAATAATTTACAAGTTCGTTCGACGCGACTCGATGGCGACGCATGAAACAATTCCGCATAATATTTAAATGCTGGTGGTGGTTCCTGGAGTAGGATCGATACACCACCCTCAGCAATTTTCATAAACCATCGCTTGCCGACAATGATGTCCCCTCTGCATGTATCGATGTATTGATCGGTTGCAATTTGCAACTGAATAAGTAAAACGTAGCCTGCCCATTCTTACATTTCAAAACTCTGTAACTTAATTAAATGGTTTCACGGCAATAAGTTGTTAAAATTATAATAATGAAGCCTAATTTTAAACTTAAAATGTTATATTATGCATTAATTTATTAAACCTAACAAATATTAAGCGATTTTTTATGTTACTGTGTCAAGGAGTTCAGGGTGATCTCATGGGCATTTGCAAAAAAACTGCAACTTATTTGTTAACGTTTAAAATTTTAGGTACACAGTTCTTAATTTGCCTTTTTTTAGTGATTTGGTTTTTTTTGTAATTGATTTCTATAACATTTTCATTTAAGCTAATAATTTTATTAAGAGATAACTTGTAACTATTGAGATAGCGATCGCATTCGGAGAGCCCACCTGTGAAAAATAAAAGCAACCTGTAGGTATTCTTGCTTAAACCGGCTTAATAATTATTATTGGAAATGATCTCAAGGCCACGGAATGAATAAAATTTTAAGAAAAATATCGAATTCTTGATAAAATCTTCAGCATATTTTTAGATATGCACGCATTGCTGACTGCCCATGTTGCATCGCCGCAGGGTATATTCGATGGTGAAAATAAACTAAAAATTGCCGATCGGCGTCTAAATCAACTGTTTGATGATATTAATGAAATGAAAACCAAACAATTGTTATGGTAGCCTATAATAAGTACTTTTTTTTTTTTTTTTTTTTTAACTTTTATTATTCAATATACACTGTTTACAAATATTTTACACAACGTAAACATACCACACAAACCATCTTGGGTTTAACAGTGGTATGCCAGACACGGCAACTCGGTGCCACAAAACATTACTAATCAGAAGGTACCTAAAGAACTACTGCATATTATAACACTTTGGTCTGTGAACTACAGTACGCGCGCGATCCGAGCGCAACCGGGGCATGGTGCGGCGCGGGCCGCCCCACACCCCACACCCCGACCGCACCCCGGTCGCTCGCGCACCGCAGTACAGTGCAGGAAACATTATCCGATATTATAATATAAATATACATATATATATAATATATATTATATACATATCATGTGGTAAAAAGACACTTCCTAGGTTGGACCACAATCCAGAAAGTATCTCTTTAGTACTTTCGAACAATTTTTCACATTTATTGCCTTGCAGATTTCTAGCGGTAAGTCATTCATAATTGATGGTAGCATGCATTCCCACGTCCTTGCTCCATAAACGTTATTAGATTTAGGTATCTTAAATGTGGGTAGGTATGACAAACAACGTAACGACTTTAGCCTTTCGTATTTTCGAATTAAACCTAGATTGTGGTAGTTCTCGTTTACAACAAGTACACGCACCTTATCGAAGACATTTACAATTTGACAGTACTTAAATAGACCCGCGTTATCATCTTGGAATTCTTGTTTTATTCTTCTGGGTACAATTGTTTTTAAAATACGTAACTGTAGCTTGTAAATGTCCTCGATGTAAGTCTTGTATGTGCGCCCGTAGCTACTTAGGCCGTAGTCAATAACGGAATCAGCCAGTGCCAAGTACAATGTTCGTAGCGTTTTATAAGGAAGTTTATACTTAAGTATCGATAACTTTGATAGTACAGATCTCAGCTTATTACATACGTGATCAATGTGCGGCCGCCAGTGGAAATTACTATCTATTATCAGACCAAGATACATGTGATGAGTCACCAACTCCAATGTCTGGCAGCTGCACGCTGTGATTGGTTGGTGTAAGCACAGATGCTCATGGGCAACGACAGAAGGTACAGAAGACGCCGTCAGGTAAGGTGAGTGTATATGCAGAAGTTTAGTTTTTTTTGCATTAATAACAAGACCAACGTCGTGAGCCCACATACATAGGAGGTCGAAGTTACCCTGCATCACTCTCTGTGCCTCACGTATGTCTTTATGTGCAGCAACTAAACAAGTATCGTCAGCAAATTGGTACACGGAGCCGTCTGTAAAGATGTTACACATATCGTTCACGTACAGTAAGTATTCGGTCGGCCCGATAATCGAACCTTGAGCTGTGCCTTTATCGGTTGGGATCATGCTACTTAACGAGCCTGCGACACTCACAGACGTGAAACGATTTTTGTGGTAGTTTTTAAACCATTCTAGAAAAGGACCCCGTATACCACTTTGCTGTAATTTATTAAATAGCGTCTTATATTCTAAACAATCAAACGCTTTGCTGAAGTCAATGAGGACAACAAGTACATGTTCACGATTGTTCAGGCACTTGTTGACCTCATTGCTAAACTTAGACAATAATTGGGAGGTATTTTTGTTTTTTTGAAAACCGTATTGTTTATCATTAATCACTTCATTTTTCGTCAAGAATTTGTTGATTTCTCGTCCGAGATACCTCTCAATTATCTTATCAATACATTATAAAATAGTAATTGGCCTATAGTTATTAACATCTGTGTACGAACCATTCTTATGGATAGGTCTTACTATTCCAACCTTTAATTGATCAGGGTACAAGGACGTCGCAATGCATGTGTTAATTAGATGCGTTATCACGGGGGTAATTTCTTTATATATGTATTTTAAATCTTTGACTCGGATGCCATCGAAACCTGGACACTTCTTTTCGTTTAGGTGTTTTATTATAGAGGATACAACGTCATCTGTGGCCTTTTGCAATCTCATTGATGAGCTACAATTATAAACATATGAATTGACATCTAGAATTTGTGTGTTACACTGAATTTTGCAAGTATTCTTTACATTATCTCTGAATTCGGTGGCAAACTTATTAGATACGATATTTGGCAATAGTTTAAAATGTTTTGTGATTATTTCACTTCGATTTTCTTTTACAGATTAGAGACTTAGAAATTAAAGTTCGAGAGTACATTCGCAAGAAGCTGGCAGTTTCATCACAAGGGTAATGTTTTCTCTATTGTTTGTCTTTTATGTTAGTATATCCGTTTGTATATCTATTTACAGTAATAAATAGTTTATTATATATTTATAGTATTTATTTATTTGTTGTATTTTAATTACATTATTTTCAGATGTACAGTCGTGGTCTTTTCCGCCTGATCAGTTAAAAATTTTTTCGCTTAAATCATGCGGAGGCGCCGCCGAGCCATTCCACCTTAAACTTTAGGCGTATTAGGAAAGCGTCAACTTTGGCGCGCAAAATAACAATAAGTCTCGTTTGGCATGTTTCGCCGATCGGTATTTTTTTCATTAATTATTTATTATGAAGTCAACGGGGCGGGGATAGAGAGCGTTTCTATGTTTTAAGTGCAAGCAAAAATAAGCTTAGTGGTGATCAGGCGGGAGTGTCCTCGATAGTACATCTATCACTGCTTGTCTCTGCATCACCCAAAGGTTGACTGTAGAAAATGCCTACGGCATTAAGTCCGCCTCTGTACTTTGTGCTTGAAGTGTTAAATAAATAAATAGAGAGCAAAAAAAAATTAAAAGAAAAAAAAAGTAAAATTGTTGCAGACAGTCATTTTCTTGTAACTTTCCAAGAAAATTCGTATCTCACTGAAAAGGATTTCTATAAAAAACAACAACGTCACACAAAATGATATTACGTTAGAAGAATATCAATATATTAAGATAAATCCCCTTGGGTAGGTGTTACGATGAGACAGTGAGTATACGGGACCCACACATCATTAACCCTACAGCGTCGTAGGGCAAAGACGTAGGATCGTGTTACGAACAACGCAAATAAATTACTGAAACGAGTTTATGTAAGTACTTTTACTGAAATTAATGCAAAGATTCTACGCAACTGTGTCTTGTCTCGACAAAATTAATGGATCGCTCTCCTTGTTGTTGTCAAGCCGGATTACGAAATATTTTGACATAAAGCTGCTAAAATTAATGAAAAGCAAACATTGTACCTTTTTTTTTTTTTTTTTAGGATGGGAAATCATCAAATGACTTCTCCCGCTCTGGGCTGAGCAGGAGGGAGTGTCAGACTTTTACTGACTAAAACCCATCCATGTTCCTTCATCGCCCTTTGTGTTCCGGGGCCACGGTATCTCTTTCGAATAGTCCCGCAGCCCCGGCAGGCTTCGGCCCTTGCGGACCCCTTCACTGTTGCTGACTCTCTTTGAGGCGCGCGTGGAACACGAACGCGCCGTCGACACGGCCTGTCGTCATGAGACGGACGGACGGCGAGCTAGCCCATAGCTCCCCGTCCACAGGCCCGCGCCTACGGTGGCCGGAAGCCACCACGTGGCCCCCGACGCCCGGGGCGTCTCCCGCGGCGGCCGGGACGTGAGGATCTCTCCCTGTCCTGTTCCGCCACCTCCTTCGCTAGCATGACTGCTTCGCAGAAGGAGGTGACGGCGTCCCATTCCGTCTCGCTCCGGACCATGGATTGAACCAAGGCCGGGAGCGAGAGGTCGCCGCCGCCAATCGCCGTTACGAGGACACGGCGGTGCTCCGCCCAAGCGGGACACACCTCCACCGTGTGCTCCACCGTGTCCTCCGGTCGATCGTCACAATGGTGACACCCGGACGTTTCCTCCCGCCCGATTCGGTGCAGGAACTTACCGAAACAGCCGTGTCCGGTAAGAACCTGCGTCAGGCGGAAGGTGAGGACGCCGTGGCGTCTCTCCACCCACTCCTCAAAGAGGGGACTTACCGCCACTATTGTGGCGTGCCCTGCACGGGGTTGCGAAAGTCGCTCTCTCCATGTCGCCATGAGATCACGCCGGAGGTCCGTCCGCTGAGCGACAATTTGCCGCGGCAGCGGAGTTTCCCCCCGGCGTAGCGCCTCCGCGCGCCACTCATGTAGGCGCGCGAGGACTATTGCCTCCAGATCCCATGGCGGCAATCCGGCAAGGAGGTTCGCCGCCTCGCGGGAGATTGTGCGGTACCCCCGGATTAGCCTTACGGCCACCACCTTTTGGGGCGCGTTCAAATAGTTGGCGGCTCGCTGCCTCAATGAACGCGCCCACACCGGGGCCCCGTAAAGGGCCATGGACCGCACGACTCCCGCGTAGAGCCTCCGGCAGGAGGCGTTTGGCCCCCCCAGGTTGGGCAGGAGCCGCCTGAAGGCAGCCCCTGTCCGCTCCAGTTTGGGGGCCAAACGTCGGAAATGCTCCACGAAGTTCCATCGGCTGTCGAGGACAAGTCCCAGGTACTTCAACGTCGACTCGACGCCGATGGAAACCCCTCCTGCCATCACTGAGGATCCCGGAGGTGGCGCATTCCGAGGCCCATGAAAGCACATGGCCTCGGACTTGTGCAATGCCACCTCGAGACCCAGTTGCCGGATCCTCTCAACGACTATCGCAACCCCGCGTGTCATAGTGTCGGCCGCCGCCTCGTGCGACCTCCCCTGTGCCAGCACCAGCGTGTCGTCAGCGTAGCAAACTACGCTGACACCGCTAGGGAGGTCGGCGCGCAGCACCCAGTCGTACCCGATGTTCCACAAGGACGGCCCCAGAACCGATCCCTGTGGAACACCGCACGACATCTCTCGCCGGTTCCAGTCTCCGCTGCGACCGGGGTAAATGACGGCCCTATCCGTCAGGTAGTCCCCGACCACACGACGAAGGTAGGTCGGCACCCGGTGATACAGGAGTGCCTCCCTTATGCAGCTCCAGGGCATGGAGTTGAAGGCGTTGGCGATGTCGAGAGACACCGCCAAGACCACCCCACCCCTGGACACCGCATCCCTCGTCGTAAGGGCTCTCACGCGCATGATGGCGTCCACCGTAGAGCGCCCCTTGCGGAAACCATATTGGTGTTCCGCAAGGTCCGGCCCCGTCTCCGCAAGGTGCTCGGCGAGGCGGTTTGCAATGACTCTTTCAAAGAGCTTGCCCACCTCGTCGAGCAACACCACGGGCCGGTAGGCGGACGGAGAGTCCGCCGGGCGCCCCGGCTTCCGGATGAGGACCAGCTTCCCCGTCTTCCAGCGAAGCGGGAACTGGCCCCTCTCCAAGCATGCGCTTAAGAACCCCTCTAGTCGGGGACCGAGAGCCTCCGAGGCCAGGACCCAGGCTTTGCCAGGCAAGCCGTCGGGTCCCGGGGCGGTATTTTTGGCACTGAGCCTGCGTACCGCCACTCTCAGTTCTACCCCGGTCACTTCCGGAGCGTCGTCGTCGTCGCTTTCGTGGTCCGCTTCCGGCACCGCAGCCGGCAGAGCCATAGGCGGGGGCGGGTGTTCCCCTCGCGAGGGGAACAGAGCGCTCACCACGTCCTCCACGAGCTGAGGCCGGAGACTCTGCGTCAGCGGGGGGGCCCAGGTGCGGAGTTTATCCCGCACCATCTTGTAAGGGCGCCCCCACGGATCTCTGTCGAGAGCCCCCAGCATCTCCTCGCGGGCCAGATCCCTGGCCCGCAGGACAGCCCCGCGGAGGGCGGTCTTCACCGCTCTGTAGCCCTCATATAGCTCCGCCTCAATGGCTGCCGCATTCGGTGGGCGAATGCGGAGCCTGCGGTGCCTGGCGTACAGGTGTCGCGCAGCCACGCACGCCTCCCGTAAAGACGTCAGCTCACGCGACCACCAGTACACCTGACGCCGGGCGCTTCCTGGCCGGACTCGGGGCATTGCCACGTCACAGATATCGGACATGGCCTCCTGGAACCACCCTGCCTCATCGTTAACGTCGGCAGGCCTGTCCGGTGATGTCACCCAGGCCTGCACGATCGAGGCTTCCAGGAGGAGCTCCCGGTCCAGCTGCTTCAGCGCCCAGCGCGGACCACTCGGGGTCTGTTGGACCGGCGCGCTTGAGGTCTGGGTGGAGACGTCGAACCGGATGTACCGGTGGTCGGAATAGGTCTCCACCCCCTCCATGACGCGCCAGTCAACGACACGCGGTGACAGGGCGGGGCTAGCGAACGAAATGTCCACCACCGACTCGCCCCGCATCCTCACACACGTGGCGACAGAATCCCGATTTAGGACGACCAGGCCCTTCTCCAGGGCCCAGTCCTCCACCATCCTTCCCCGCACGTCTGTGCAACGGGAACCCCAAGCCAAGTTCTTGGCATTGAAGTCCCCGAGCACAAGCACGGGGAGGGAATGGTTTCCGACGACGACACTCAACTCTGCGAGAGAGTTGTGGAACTCGGCGAGAGTTCGGCTCGGGGAGAAGTAGACACCCACTACGACGATCTCCCCGAACCGGGCTGCTACGCACCCCCGACCCCTCCTGACACTTTCAAGGGTCGGGGTGCCGGCGGCGGCCGACGACACTATGGTCACTGAGCCGCTTAGGTCCGCCACCCAGTCTTCCCTGGGCCAGACGAAATACGGCTCAGCGACCACAGCGATGTTGATCAACCACTGCGCCATGCTCTGGAGCAACAGATCCTGAGCACAGGCGCAGTGGTTGATGTTCGCTTGGAGGAAGCGAAGTGGAGCCGTTATTGGCATTCCATCAACGCTTCCTCCCTAGCCCCCTGTGAGGGCCCCCCTGTGGCGACGACAGCGGGAGCGGCAGCGGCGGCGGTTGTGGCTGCGGCGGTGGCGACGGTGGCGGTGGCGGTGGCGGTGGAGGGCCTTCCCTTCCCCCTAGTGGCCTTGGTGGGCGGAGCGCAGGCCTTGCTCCCAGCCCGGTGGTCGGCCGGCTTGCCAGCCGCCGCACATGCGTCGCAGTGCGGCGTGGCGCAGCAACCTGCGGACACATGCCCGGGCTGGCTGCAGCGGAAGCACAGACCGCTGCGGTCAACCTCCGAGGCGCACCGGACTGACACGTGGTGTCCCACGTGGCAGCGGTAGCACCTCAGAGGCCTGGGCTCCAGCAGCTTTATTTGCGCTGACACCCATCCCACCAAGAGCCTTCGGCCCTCCACAATAGTTTTAGCCGCCGTCACAGGGCAGCATACCGTAACGGTATGCATGCCCGTGGGGTCCGGACGTAGGGTGCCTGCCCTGACCTGCTCAGCAGGACACCCACCGGACCTGGCGACGGCGGCCACCACCTCCTCCTTGGTCACCGAGTCGTCCAGACCCAAGATGCGCAGGTCTGCGCATCTGACGGGCCTGGACACTCGGGCCTCGTCCGCGTTTAGGGACGCTCTTAGCTTTTCAGCCAGAGCGTCAGCGGACGGGCCGCTGGATTCCCCGGGGATCTCGAGCATTCGAGCCCCCGTCGCCGTGACCTTAAGCCGGAGGCCCCCGGTGATCCCGAGCTCCCCGAGGTCCACCGCCTCCTTCGCCTTCGCCAGCAGGTCGCGGTAGGACACGCCCCTCTTCTCCGCGTCTGGCTGTAGTGTAATCACTACAGCCGCGGTCTTCGGGGCGCGGAGCCTAGCCGCGCTCTTTCGCGCCCTGAACTGGCGCTGCCGCTCCTGATCTCGGGCCTTTTTTTTCGCCTTGCGCCCCTTTTCCTTCTCCCCGACCACCTGCCATCCGGCTTCAGCCGTGGGAGGTTTAGGGGGCTGCTGGGGGGGCGATGGCGGCGGCGGCGGCTGACGTGCCGCCGGCGCTGGCCCACTCGCTGCTGGGACTGGCGCCAGCACAGTCACCGCCTGTGCAGCCGCCTTGCCCTTCCTCCCCTTGGGCGCCTTCTTAGCCGGCGCCGGTTTCGCCGGAGCCGGCTTTGGGGGAGGGGCCACCACTGCTGTGCCGGAGGGCTGGCTGGACGGCCCCGGTCTGGGTGCGGCAGCCGCAGCCGCCGCGTACGAGGCCACCTTCGGGCCCGTGGTCGCCTTGCTTGCCGCCAGGGGGGGGCGCAAAACAATTCCCTCCAGGACGGAAAACCGTGCCTGGAAGGAGGCCAGCTCCTGGCGAACCAGGTTCAAGACCTGGTTCTCCACCGGCTCAGGCTGGCTCTGCCGCTGCTGCGGACCCCCCTTCTGAGGCGCCACGCGGGAGCTAGGCTCACGCAGACTGGCCAAGTCTGCTTGAAGCCTAGCGTTCTCCTTTCGGAGAGCCTCCGTGGCGGCCGTCAGGCGGGCCACCTCCACCCGCAATTTGGCCACCTCCTCTCCGTCTATCGGAGGAGGAGGAGGAGGAGGAGGAGGTCCCCCGAAGTTGGCCTCCGCTGCCGCTATGATGGAGGCGGAAGCCCCAGGTATGGCCTTGAGTTTCGAAGAGGTCTTCTGTTTCAAGGCCACTCCCCTTATCGCGGCTTCCACCTCCTTTGCAAACCTGGCCTTACGCTCCGCCTCGGAGCTGCCAGGTTCACCCGCCTCTTCGCCAGACCCAAGAGCAATGCCTGGGTGGCGCCCCTCTTCGGCCAGTCTGGCCGACCTTTCGGAGGCAGAGAGGCCTGCCCTCTTGCCTCGGATCCCCCCGCGCCTGCTGGTGGGGATCTTCCGGGCCGAGGCCAACTCTCCCTCCGATGACGACGCTTGGTCGTCCTCCTTCCTGGACCGCTTGCGGAAGAACTTACTGTTCTCCCCTGCGGTCCCGGCCCTCTCGCGGCGGGAGCTCACTGAGCCTCCCCCGCTCACCTCGCTGGATGCTACGTCGGACTCCGACCCCGCATCCCTCCTCTCCTCTTCGTTGCCGTTGCCGGCGGTGTTGGTTTTGGTTTTATTTTCACTTTCCATATTTGAACCCACGAGTATGGGGGAAATAAACTCCTAACTAGGCAGAGACCCCTGTACCTAGTAGGGCAGATTCTTAGTATTTATTACTCGCCAGGGGGTCTGCAGGTACCCTGGCGAGGAGCGCACTAGCGACTGATTCGTTCTCTGGAACACCCGTCAGCCATACATCCCCTCGCGGTGCGTCGCCGCTTGGGATTCGGGGTAACTTTTTATAGAGGTTGTCTACCTCGCGGTCCGGGCGGTTAAGCCAAGACCCTCGGTCCCTGTCGAAGCCGCGAGACTTGATCCACGACACTTCAACGTTGGGATTACGAGACCGGCGGTGACAGAGGAGGACGATCCTTCTCTGTCTGCTCGGAGGCAGGGTAAGTGCACACCGAGCCCGCCCTCACTCCTCTGCTATGCCCTCTGCTGAACAGAGGGGCACGCAAAGGAACGCACCTTTGGTCCGGGTCGGACCCCACCCATGTCAGAATAATTGGCCGCGGCAGTACCACTCCCCGAGGGATAAGAGGAAATTCTCATTTCCCCTCATTCCCCGGAGAAGGATACTGCCGCGCCCGGGGTGCACCGGCCCAGCAGCTGCTCTTCCCTCCAGACGTATCGAGAGGGACGAGCAGCCGCCGGACACACGTGGAGGACTTCTGACTTCGCACCCCAAACATTGTACCTTACACTGGATTAAAACCTGGAATATCTAACAAAATGTTTTGTAAAGCAAGAATTTCACTTTACTGAGAAGAGTCAGGCCCAAATAAATCGATGATTTATTTGTCGCTGTCAACCACGTGGTGGAATTATTTTTAAATTTGTTTTGCTGTCCACCTCTGATGGACAAGCCAGTGCCATGTTGGACATCGGGAATCATCGAAATAAATCATAATTATGTTTTAACGCGGTACCTTCATCCAATGAATGGAATATAATATAATGACATATACATGGAACTTACTTTAAATCACAATTCAGAAATCAGTGACTCAATCAACATTACAATTCTGAGTGGAGCTTATCTACATAAGCTCAAATCCATAGATTCATATTTCGACATTTCGGTTAAATTTTATTAAGTGGGTACCTAATCACACCCATGGTATGCCCCGTGGCCTGGAAGGGGTATTCCAGGCCATCAAGCATAAGCATAATAGACATTCTATTCCTGAAAAAGCTTTGATGAAGATATACGACGACTATGAATAGTTGGAGCTGGTTATACACTACAACTTTATTGTTGACACAGTTTAAAAAAAACTGTTGTAATTGTTTTGACCTAAACTGAAACTGGTTGTTTTGACCTAAACACAGGTGTTACTTTTAATGATCGCAAATTATTTTTAAGCTTGAAGCTGGAACTGAAATTAATTTCTGTATTCCGTAGGAATGTTCTAAAGTTAAAGATAAGGTGAAAAAGCAGATTTAATAATAATAATGCTCCCGATGCTGGCTACGATTTTGCATATATATGTTTTTTTTTGTATTATTTTAAATAGGAATAAAAATGTAAAAGACATCTGTTAAAATGAATAAAGGAAATAATTTATTTAGAATCAATGTTAACATCCACAAATAATTAGTAGGCAGTATGCATTTATATCTCGACATTGGCCAATTTTACTGATAGTGATTGGGTACGCGGGGAAAATAACCAAACGGAAAAATAACACAAACTATCAACAGAAACATTCCTATGGCCTATTACCACTTACATGCTCCCACTTATTGTTATCAGCCATCACCTCTCCCGGCGCCTGATAGCAGAGTATTGAATAAAAATATGAATTTATTTGAATTTATCCTTACCAACCGTAGTTAGTCATCATAAGTGCTTGTGTACTTAAAACTCCTCGTAAGTAATCATTTCAGTTATTACTAGCTTTTCCGTTATAATCTGAAATTACGGAAAAGTTTTCATTTAGCCTAAGACACTCGGGATAATGTGAAATTCCGGGTTTGTCCCCACCGACCACGTTAGCAACGGATCACGGCGAGTTGTATCCACTGATACCGTGATCCGATTTTTTCATTTTCGTTTTGCCCACTGATCACGATCTATGAGGCGACAAAAAAAAATCGAAACAGATCACTGAGTACAGAGACAAGGAATAAAGTATAATATACAGGGTGTAAACGGACCCTTCACGAAGCCGTCAACCAAGCATTCTGTACATCAAACTAAGTAACTTTACGCAAAAATTATTGCTGGGAAACGACAATTCTTTTTGGGGATAAAAATCACGTTTTTCAGTAGGACTCAATGTTACTCAAAACATTGTGCTGATGCATACAATAAAAACATGTATGTAAAGAAAAACTACGGATACGGAACGGAAGTGGCTACGGAACTACGGATGGCCGATGGGGCCGAAAAGTTCTGGAGTGGCGACCGCGAACCGGAAGACGTTGCGTTGGAAGACCTCCCACTAGGTGGACCGATGACCTGGTGAAGGTTGCGGGAGTCCGCTGGATGCGAGTCGCATGGGACCGGTCAATGTGGCGACACTTGGGGGAGGCCTATGTCCAGCAGTGGACGTCTTTCGGCTGAAATGATGATGATGATGATGAAAGAAAAACTTGTGAAAAAGTTGGAACTTAGACCCCCAATATCTCTGTAACGAGAAGGTATGGTCCCAGGTACGGTCTAGAACAAAAATATTGTTATGATCGAAATGACGGGGAGAACAAGTGCCTTTCGGCTTTGTTAAGAGTCTTTTTACACCCTTTATGACGTGCATAGTTTACATAGTTTTTAAGTTTATAAGGAAAAAAACTTTTTTGCAAAAAATAAAACCGACAATCAATCAACCAAACAAAGGTCACCGACTTCTGAAGCTAAATTTATTTTTCACTTTTTTTGTATTTTTTGAAGCCTGTTTGTTTTATTGTTTGCAAAAAAGTTTTTATTTTTCACTTTTTGTGGCTCACATGTGCTTACCCGTTTACAGCGTACCGGTGTAGTGTTATGTTATGAACTGGTGTAAACAATAGACAGACATGAGATTTCAGCAAACCCAGTCCATTTGCTATCATTTATTGAGGAGTTCCGTTGCCTATCTCCGAAGTTCTTGATCAGATCTTCACCAAATTGAAATGGGACCACTCCGAGAAAGTACTCTTCAAAAACTACCCAAATCGTTTCAAGTGTGCCTATAAAATTTGAAGAGTTCTCACGGAGAAACGGTTGGAGAAATTCCAGGATCCCATCATCAGATCCTGACTTGATGATCATGGGACCACCTGAGAGAGAAGTATACCCTTTCAACCAAAAAAAAATCCAAATCGGTCGAGCCATCTTCGAGTAATCGAGGAACATACATAAAAAAAAGGTTCCGACGAATTGAGAACCTCCTCCGTTTTGAAGTCGGTTAAAAATTGCCTATTCTTATTTCCACAGAAATTTAAAAATAAACTTAGAAACGCAATATCTCCGAGTTCTCGCAAGATACATATTTGGAATTTTCTCAAGTTAAAGTTAAAGTATATAAGTATACTATGCAAACAAAAAAAAAATCGACCAGTAAATAGTAAATTTAATATTATTTTCTTTTTTTAACAAAATAATGATTATTATTTTGTTACTCTCGTTCCTGCGACGTTAGGGACTGACAATTTTTACAATTATTATATTTCAAACTAACATTTAATCTGTATTTTTACAAGAGGGTGAAATTTGCTTTATTCAAGAAATACAGACGAAAATCTTTTTCAAGAAGGTCAACGACCTTTCACAATAATATTTGTATCTCCAAAACGAAGTAAATATCCAAACGGGTATTTTTTAGAATGAGTTATTAAGGTATAACCTATAAAGATAAAAAATAAAACGGGCATGTCCGAAACTAAGGCAAAATAACACATTGTGCAGCCGTTCCTGAGATTAGCCGGAACAAACAGACAGACGGACATAACTTAAAAAAAAAAAAAAAAACTATATAGGTAAGTTGTATTTTCTTATGCCTTCCGTAATAGGCTGTTATTTTGAAATTACAAACTGACACTTCAATTTTATTTATTTATTTATTTGTGCAGATTAAATATATGACTTTTTGATATTGCGTTTCTAAGTTTTTTTTTTAAATTTCTATGGAAGTAAGAATAGGCAATTTTTAAACCATGTTTTATATTTTAAATTATAACTTCTTTTCGTTTGGGAAAGTAGATAAAAAAAATCAGTTTTGAGAAATATTTTGTTTTAATTCTTGTCTCTGTACACCGTGATCTGTTTCGATTTTTTTGTATCGTGTTCAGTGGGTAAAAACATTTTGAGAAATTATAATATAAAAAAATAATATACAAGTAGATATAGACTTTCATGCCACAACAACACAGAATCTGTGAGTGTAGGTTCAACTGGCTATATTTGTCATGTAACAGACAGCCAGACAGATTTTGGGGGCGAGTTCGCTGCAAAATAAAAAATTTGTCTCACCTTGATGGACGATTAACCTAGATTTGTACTCAAATAATACGGGTAAGTCTAAATATTTTAGAAAGTCAAAAAAATATTTCGATTCTGATTCAATAGAACTCTTTTGGTACCTATAGGTACTTTACGCCCCTATTTCAGGAGCCCCTCAAAAATAAACTAACTCACCAATTCGATTTATTCTACCAATCTACAATGTGGAAAGACTAAAAGTCAATCAAAGGTAAAGTTGAATCTTTTTAGGGTTCCGTTGTCCTGAGTTTCGTTATGTCCGTCTGTCCGAGGTTTTGCTAAGAGACCGTTAGTACTATATAGCTGTAATTTTGTAGGGGTGTGTTATATTAATTACTCCGACAAGTTGATAAAATAAAATTTTGGAAAATATTTTGGTTTAGGGTAGCTTCCCTACTTGTGAAGTGGGGATGAATTTTTTTCGTCGTCTACCCCATCGTGTGGGGTATCGTTGAATAGGTCTTTTTAAATCACTTAGGGGTTGCTAACACTATTTTCCGATTTAATGCTCTATTTATGAAATATTAAACTTTAAAATGAACATTTTTGTTCCAGTAGTGCGTCCCCCCCTCTAAAAGCTAAACTGCAGGCTTGAAAAATCTAGAAAAATACAAGATGATAGTGCGTTTCATGAACTTTATAGGAAAATAGAATAGAAATAGAGCGACTAAGATAACTTTATTAGTTTAGCCGTAATAGTCGTTGAACTTGGGTGTTGGATAATTTTGTACCAAATACCTTCGATTCCTTAGAATAAATCGTTCTATATTGTGATAACGGGCTAAGGAACCCTATACTGCGGGTGGCCCGACACGCACTTGGCCGGTTTTTTTCTCACATTTACGAATCGTAATCGCTTCTGTTTTACAAAAGACCATTTCACCCCTTGTTAGGTACTATACAATTAATATGTCAATTACATCCTTGACTTTGAGATAAACAAAATGAATCATCATACCTAAAAGTGTAATTTACAACCAGAGATTCTCAGACGTGCTACACATTCTGTCTCACGTCTTATCTTAAATTAACTGTCAATGTTCTATCAATCAAGCACTTCGTTCGATGCCACTGAATTGAACGTCAGTAATTTATGGACTACTTGATTATAATAGGTAGGTACCTATTGCGAGCTTTACAGCTTCCTAAAGAGTACATAGCGCTCAATCAGTATCCATCCATACCTCATGTTCGAAACTTGTTTTGTGCCACTACACTGTCCAATGTTTCAACGTGTTTTGAACACTTCTCAGTTGAAATCGTTAGTGTCATTTCTAAATATAAATTGATAAAAAATTGTCCACAATATGTATATAGAACGGCCGTGAGTACTGTTCCTACTACGATACTAATTAGCATAATTTGCTACGAGAGCTAATCGTATTTTGTAACGCACGTGTTCGTACAAATTGTTTAAATATTTTGTAGATAAATACAAAACGTGTTCCAGTGATCAAGTGCTGGCCCTGAACTCGGCGACCTCCTTACTGCCGGCTATTACAATCAATTGCTACCGTTTCTTGTCTACTGCTCCTAAAAATATAATCATTAAAGTGAGCTTGGTACCTGAATGTCTTGATTGTACTTCCCTGTCGCAAAACTGCGCACTTACTGTTATGTAAGGATATACAATATTGTTGCAGAATGTTATTAGGTACTGAACGAACAGGAACAATGTTTTATTTGGGTACATTGTGATCTATTCTGGTTGCTGCGGCTGTTATGTAAGATAGAGATAAGTGGTACCTAAGCTTTCAAAAGTCGTAGCGTTAGCTTCTTGAATCTAAATATTTCATTGGGAAAGTGCTATGAAGCAACAAATGATTTTTAAGTTTTTACAAAATTTAAAACAGGCAATAATTTATTATGAGCTTTTTCGTAGACCTTTACGATCATAAGAAATGAAGACCTAGATAGGTACCTACATAACATGTTCCAGTTTGTTGTACTGAAAAAAAAAACAAGTTTCTTATTCATGTTATTTTTTTAAATGAGATGTTCATCGTGACTTCGAAAATCGAAAAAGGTAAAAGTAACGACGTTGATAAATTGGGTTAAATCGCCCACGCCA
The DNA here is from genome assembly GCA_963853795.1 of Xestia rhomboidea. Taxonomy (NCBI): domain Eukaryota; kingdom Metazoa; phylum Arthropoda; class Insecta; order Lepidoptera; family Noctuidae; genus Xestia; species Xestia rhomboidea. Next base: position 12,609,816 of record OY970767.1, on the reverse strand, counting down.
GTCGCCCTTGCTATCAGATTTTACCACCATTATAGTGAATGAAATATTTGTTTATTATTGATCTTTTTAACCACATTTGTGAATAACAAAAAGTACGTTTATATCAATGCTATCCGGTATAGTTTGCAGACATGCCTACGGTTAAATGCAGTACGTCTGCGAGCACAAAGTCCGGGAATTCACGAACCACCCAATAAAGCAACGATTAATTACTAGTGTCTGGTCGATCATGCAGAAAAGTAGTGACCATTCGCGTCCACAAATTTCAGTAGGTACACGACTTTTACTTTCGGCTACTTTTAACTTAAATCTGGTGAACATATCTCTCTCTCACTAAGACATGAATAACTTTAGGGCTCTTTAGTAAACTGATCCCACACAGGCGGATCCCGCGGGATCAGTCGACCTAATGAATTTTTAATTGGTCAACTGATCCCGTTGACCAATTTTGTGATTTGTATAGTCAAGTAGAAAAGTTTCTTGATATTAATTTATATGGTGATTCCCGTTGATCTATCGTCCGTGTCCACACTGGTGGGGCGGGGGTGGGTTTATATTTTATTTTTAACCTAGTCTAGTTACGGGCAGTAACCTTACGAACAGTACTAGGCTGGAATGAATGCAAGAAGGTATTTATTACTAGAAGACCGTACCTACCCAGAACTGTAGAAATGCATACCATCTTGACCTCATGCCAGCCTGGTACTTCTTAGGGAACATAATTATCTGTCATATTTAGGGAATGCAGAACCGGTTCCGTTTTAAAGAACTGGGACTCCCAGTACTTTCCATACTTTAAGGTGGATGCTCCAGGGTAGCCCGCGAAATTCAAATTTTCATACTTTTTTGCAATTTGCAGACCAGTGCTAGGTTGTATGTTGATTAAAATATTGTTCGCGACTGTAAGACGTATGTAGTTACAGAATTATAATCATCAAAATCATCAATACAACCCTCCGAGTTCATAAAGGTCGAGGAATGATTTTGACCTTGAAAAAGTCGTTCCTCGACTTTTATGGCTATAGGGCTAGCCTGACGCTTTCACCTTAAGTAAGCATTCATAAGACACTACGTTGAAAGTATTGAAACGGAGATAGGGGCCCCTACTACGAACGTACAGAACCCTTCATTCGCGAGTCCTACTCGCCCTGGGCCGGTTATTATTCGTGGTATTTTGTAAGTAAATAATTAATAAGTACAAATAATGTCACTTACACTAGGTATTTCTAAGTATTATGTGTCATCATAATCCGTAACAAAGCAGTCAATTGAGATTCAATCGAAATTTACCAGTTTTACGGTCAATGACAGGCTAAAATCGTGTTAATCAAATAATTTTATTACTGTGAATTTATTAATTAGTTAGCGATAAGACAAATATTAAATTAAGCAATATTAAATACAAACCTACAACTAACATGGATGTTTAGCGAAGAACCAAAACTTTTTACTTTTTGGAGCTTTCTATGATAAGACCTAGGTAATTCAGAATCTTTTCAGATTATTTTCGTTTTAACATAATACAAAACGCCCGTAGTCCCAACAGGTTAATAATAAAAAAAAATCATTTAATTCAGATTACGTGATCCATAAAGTGCAACTAAAATAATTAAAAATAAATAAATTAACATTAAAACCAAAAAATTAAAATACATTACCCTCAAAATTAAAAACTAACATTAAAATAAGAATTAAATAAGATAACATTAAAATTCATTCATAAATTAAAATAAGATAAGTTAAGCAGATACATCCACATTTTGCTTTTATGTTTAAGTCCCATGAAACAGGGGGCGAGCCTATTGCCATCAACCGGGCACAAATCCAGACTCCGTGGCTGCTACTAATGTTCGTTAAATTGTTACCACTGAATTTGTGAACTGTTATTTGATAACAAAACTCATTGCGCAGATCACGATGTTTGAAACCTGTTACCTATGTACCTAATATATTAAACACTTCTAAGTGCATATTTCGTATCACGTTTATGGTAACCTCTTAGGTTATTGCCCTATTGCAGTTCGAAATAGGATTTAGAAGGAATGGAATAAACAAGAATATTAAATTACTTACATAATGTCAATAAACCGTGAATAATATTGTGTATGATGTGAATCATGAGTTAGGTGCTACGAAATCCCTACGGTGGCGTAAAATAAACCCACAATAGTTGATTCATATCCTGTGACCATTCATTATTTAGGTGGTACATAATGAACTTGTTCGTAGCGTGATGTAATTCGGTACGATTCTTGGTTTATTTGTTAAAAAACAATGAAATGATGCAAATGTAAAAGATGACGTAAATAACAGAGTGTGTGTGTGATCTCTATTATAATGATGTTTTTTTTTTTCATTGTGACTACTTCTTCTTATGTTTTTGTTATCCATGTTTAACTTCTACTTTGTTTTTCATATTATCTAACTCCTACTCTTACAAGATATCTCTGTAAAAGCTAATTCTAGCCGTGGAAGGGGGGGGGGGGGGGAAGGCCTGGCGACCTGTAACACAGGATTTTCCCAAATTTAAATCATCAGGCACCAGTTTCTCACAAAGGTGGAATAAAGCTGAGACCTTTTTTGTACACATTAATTTTAAGTTAGGTTTGTGAAGACAGAATAAATGATAAATAATAATAACTAAATGATGAGAGGAAAATAAACTGAAAAAATAAAATATCGACTGAGACATTTCGTACAATTGAGAAGAAGCGACCTTTTCAACCGGTAATGCTAAAGATCGTTCCAAGTATAACTTGCAACCTTTTACATTTAAAATAAAACCTAATGTCAATAAGGTCAATTTAATTAATAATGAAGAGTGCATTGCCGAATTTTTGGGTCACCTTGTGTTGTATAATTTATCTATGACTTTCACAAGGTTGTCATTAATGCCTACTAAGTTATCAAGAGAGCGAGCTACTTCATATCGATAACATTACTGGCATAAATATTTGTATTTTATTTAGGTATGAAAATATTTTGCTTTGGACTGACGTTGGTGAAATTCAGAACAACAATAACGGGAATTGGTTATAAAATAAAGTGGAGATAGTGTTACGTGATTGTGGCGATTGGTATATATGTAACTTTAACTACATAACAAAGTGATATTATAAAACTGCTTGCTTCGATATTACATATGTTCTGTTTTAGACTTTCACGGATTTTCACTACACTTAAAGTACTTACGGGATGAAATCCGTGATTTTCTTTTCGTTCGATGAGCTCCCAAAAAAAAGAGAGAGAAAAAAAAAGAAAAAGACGAAAAAAAACACGGATATCATCCCGTACTTGTACTTTAAGTGTACATATTTTCTGTTTTAATTTTTATGATTTTGAATTTTGTGTCGGAGAATCGGCATTGATTACACTTAAATGTCATTAAAACCCAGAAACGGCAAAAATAAAATAAAATATGCATTTATAAGCTCATTATAGTTTCACACAATCATGATACGTTCTTAAACCCAAGTTCTTCTTGTAGAAAAAGTTGTAAAAAAAGTTTTGTCAAAACCCTGTACTCGTAAAATCGTGAAAAGCTCCCACAATATTCCAGATTATCAAGCTCACTCTAAATTATTAAGTAAGTCTTCGAGAACAACTTTCCATCTTAACATTTGACATATTAAATTGGAAACTGGTATTCCATTATAATATGTCAAATGTCAAAGAACTCTTGATTTTGACACAAACAAGGGACCGACAAAGTTATGCATGACATTATTTTGTGCTAATATTAGATTTAAAAAAAAAACAGATAAAGAAGTTATTTTAGTTTCATTCCAAATAGCGACAATTATATATACAGCTAGTAGCTATAGCTACTTACTTCTGATATCACTCAGTGAAAATGAAAGTACAAGAATCTCTTACAGTAATTTTCACAGGAAATGCGTGACTCCTGCACTGTGCTCATTCATTATTTCCTTTTCACTATTTCACTAATATTATCGCACAGCTTCGCAAGATCACCAAGTTTTGTTTACTACTCACTACATAAGCATTACTTACCCGTTAAATTGTGCGTGAGGGTGCAAGTTATGAGAAAATCAATATTTATGGTATCAGAACAGTATGGTATCCAAGGTCATACAAGAATGAATGTAGGTACACGAATGGTGTGTGGGATTGTGCTAGTGGCCTACAATTTTCCACTAATTACTGGGTACCACCGCACTGATGCGTGGGCTTCATTTGATTTATCTGCACCATTTCCAGGTGACCCGAACTATAACGCCCAAATTATCTTTAAATGGCCGCTATTATTGAGTAATTAAGCGGTTATTGGCAAAAACGTGATTCACGCTTTGAACGCAATACAGAATGCATTAGCCTTATCTACTTATTATGCACTTGGCTTAGAGGGCGATAACCTGCGAATAGCGCGGATTTTCCATTAAATTACTGAAATTTTCCGCGATGTTTTATGTGACCAATACAAAATGAGCTGTTATCCCATGATCTGTCCGCGAAGTAGACACAATAGTTAAACAATGGCGTCTCGACCAAATCGGTCATTCAACAGATCACGATTTAGAGTTTTCATTAAAATTGAAAAAAAGAAAATGTTAAAGAAGTGCGGTCGACCAAGCTATTTGGTTTACATTTTAACATGCAAAGTAAACCAAATAGCTTGGTCGACCGTACATTACAAAAAAGTATGTATTGTTGTATTAGTATTCATTAACGAATAAAAAGAATAAATAAATAGAAAACTTTAATGGCGTCTCAGAATTATTTTGAGTAAAATGTTCAGCAGTTAAAAAAAAAACTTTTCTGTAGCTTATAAAATTAGATTGGAATGAAAGCAAAATAAAAAAGTTACGGACCTAGTTCAAAACAACCTAGCAACAATCAACCTAGTTCATAAACCTTTTTAGAATTGTTAATTAAAAAAAAACAATGTAGTCTTGACAAATATTAAAAAATGGCGGGAACGTGTTTTCATAATTCTTCCTACGATTTTTTTTTACTCAGCGTTCGCTTGTACATGGTGTTTCCTTTCGATTTTTCTTCAATCATCGAAACATATTTAAGTGTAAAAAGATTTTATCCTTTGTTTAAAAAGAAAGAAATCTTTCTAGAGCACTAGGTCCTAAATATGTTCCTGAAAGCCTTTACATTGAAACTTTAAGAAGGAAACTTATCAGGTATGCACTTTTTATTTTGTTGATTGGAAATGCGAAAATGTGTGAAAATAAACGATTTTTATGTTGAGCGAAAAAAACCAATGCCTAAATAGTCAGTTTTTTTTCACTTACGCGTCCTCCTTAATTATAATTATGTTTTCTGAAACAAGAAATAAATAAAGAATACGATTACAATTTCTATTTCGCCTTTCAAAGATTCATCTAGTTATAGTCATGACTCAAATTAATAATATACAGTTAGTTTTTGCAACGCAGTTACTGTCCAGTAAGCATTAAGTAGGTTATCAATTGACCTAAGAAGTGCGTCGTTGATAGATTTGGCTAATGACGTCACAGGTCGCGTGTACTTCTAATAATAGGGCTTATTCACAGTGACCATATTCAACATATAAATCAAAACTTTTGAAAAATACGAAACAATTGCAAAACCAAAACCCTACGATTAAAAAAAAACAGCTTTACTTAGGACTTAAAAATGTTGATGACTGTCGCTATTTTCATTACAAAATACAACTTTGTTTACGGAAAACAGTTAAGTTTATACCTTATCGAACAACCATATACCTAATGCCGGATATCTATGAAAGTAATTAAAGGCTGTATGCAATACTAGTTCCTAGTCGACTGACCAGTAGTTCTAGTCCGTATTCCGTGCCGTGATAAGGGCTGGCGTAACCGACCCTTTAGGGAAGTTAGACAATCAAGATTTACTCATAACATTAGCGCTCTGTTTCCATTCAAAAACGTCGTAAACACCTTTTGGCAATTGCTCCTTATATTAAATCCCTTAGGAGGGCGTGCGAGGCGCTTACGCAAGCCTTTATCGATTGGTCGCGCTTGCGTTGCGCTCACTCCGCTCTAAACAGGTCGTTCACCCCAGCCATTCACGCAAATACGTAGATTTGGAAACCTCATGGACCAGCTGAGTTGTTGCACTTTCATACTTGCTTCCTATTCCTTTCTTTATTGCAATAAACAGCCAACAAAAATTAAATTAATAAAATACAAATTCGGAATATTTTTCAGTTTACTATAGTTTTGCCAGTTTTCTTTTTTCAGATTTGTTTAGATATTAGTTACTGTAATTTTAAGATCTTAATTGTGATTAATTAAGAAGAATATTAGTACAAATTGGAGTCCGTTACCGAAGCCCTCGACATATAAATACAAGCGATCGCAAACTTCCGTTCGTATTTATTTGCTACCCGTTTGCTTTTATTTCTCTTTCGTCCTTTCTTGTTTCTCCTAATTGTTTGTAATTATTTTATTTAATCGATTAAAATAACTACTTTTAAAGGTAAATCGACCATAATTTAATTACTTGACATAAAATAAACTAAATGTTTAAAAGGTCAATGGGTATTTATGGATGTTGCATAATTGCATTTAACCATAGATAAGATGCTTAGTCTAACAGCTCAATTATCTATGTAAACTAATGACCCTTCCTAACTATCGTGTCATCATAAAAATGTTCTTCTTTTAGAAAACTCATTACGAATTGCTGGAATTTCACGTCTGAGCAACTTTGTCCACAGATTCTCTGTAGTTCTGCACTGAGTAAAAGTCTTTGGCTTTCCTTTCCTTTTACGTGCTAAAGGAAAACGACATGTCATCACAACACAATCTGTTTACTATTGCTTACATAATTCACACTACAAATTGTGCGAATGATGCTTAATACGTAACGTGAGGAGTGTTTCGGGTTACGTCGCATTGCAATCCCGGGAAGACATTACGGTTTCGACACGGTCTGAACTGGGCAGCGCGAGACACTTCCACGTAAAGATATGCGAACCCCGTGAGATTGTTTACCCACCAAAAACGCCGCGAAAAAAACGCTCACTCTGTAGATAACCTTTGCTGCACTTCACTTTTCACTTAAAAATAAATAAACAGCAGTGACACACGCACACTACTTCCAAACCTCTGATGACTAGCGGGTAAAATATCTGATAATTTATATCCGGTGTAATTGTATGCAACATATTACTCAGCGCCTAAAGTTGACTTTGCTTGTAATTCTGCCCACCACCCGCAGTAGTCACTTGCAGCGAACGTGAGGATTACTCACTCAGTAAGCGTCATATGTTATCCAAAAATCCAATTGTCTTGAGCAACTGAAATACAAATAATCTGACTTTACAACACATCCACTTATAATTAATGATTCAAGTTATTATTGTTTAAACTTTATAATACTTAACACGAAACATCTTTCAACCGCGTATACTATTTAACAAATATTAAAAAGGAGAACATTAACGAAATGTCAGAGAGCTAACTACACATTTCCAATGCAGAAAACGCAGCTGTTCTTTCTCATATGGATACAAAAGTTGAAAGAGTTTCAACAGCTGCGGCGGCTATCGACAGCTTTATGTCCGAAATACGAAACATCAATACATCGCATCGTTTCGTTTTCGCTGAACAGAACACGATCATACGATAATATTATCAACAAGGTGTTCGTTACATATGTATGTCTTACATTTCGCCAAATGTGCATCGCACTAGGTTCAGTTTAACGACCCCACATTACATTACATACTACATACATAATACATGTGACTTTTGTAGTAAGCATTTTCAGGATTTCAATTTCCATTTCTAAGAGTTGATAGTGTATACCCAATAATTTGTTAGAGAACCTGGACATTACTAATTGCCACTTTTTAAAATGAGAGTCAGCAGAATGAAAAAATAGTGAGGACTCGCCTAATATGAGTTGTGAGTTCTTTATTTATCTGAAAGCTACGCCAATTGCGGTACCTAAGCTTGCGGGAAAAATCTCTAAAAACATCCGTTGAGGATGTCGTTTTACCTATTTTGAAATATTTTATCGACCCACAACCACTCGTGTCGATCTTTAGGTTAAGCCGTGCTTGCATGAGTTGGTCTATGGATGGGTGACCACCCTTACATACCGAGTTTCCTCCGTGCCTCGGAAAGGCTGTTGGTCCCGGCTGTCATTTATAGATCTTTGACAGTTGTTACAGGTAGTCAGTGGCACAAAAAGTCTGACAACCAGTCTTACCAAGGGGTATCGTATTACCCAGTGCTGACTGGGTTGTGGAGGTCAGGTAGGCAGTCGCTCCATGTAAAATACTGGTAGTCAGCTGCATCCGGTTAGACTGGAAGCCGACCCCAACATAGTTGGGAAAAAGCTAGGCAGATGATGATGATATATGATAATGAAACACAAGGAAAAATATATATACGTAACTACTACTACACAGTTACAATACCTTAATAATTAAAACATAATTACAAGTAATTATTCCCCGAATTATTTATTTTAAGTATAGTAGGTTCATGCACTAATAAAATTAGGGTTAACCCGTACAAAATGTCAAGTAGTACAATTGTTTGGATTTTACGGAATACTTATCACAGCGTATCGATAAGCCTCACACAACAAATGGAATATTATATCGTTGTAGTGGTGTGGGTGGTCATATTATTATAATCTGTTTCGAAACAGTACACAGCGCGCCGCTATCAAAACAAAATAATTATGTTTTCCATTACGCACGCAAAACACTGGTTATGCAATCAAAAGAAATGAACTTTTAAGTGTAAAAGCTTGACTTGAATACAGTAAGAAGTGATGGCGGCCGGTACGGCGCCGGTCACGTGACGTGCGCGTGTCGTAGCCTGTAGGGCTCCCGGTTATCACCCGTGTTATCACCCTGACGTATAGGTAGTGCAAAAATGGTGTCACCTACTTTTTGCATATTGAAGGTCGGTGATAATAATTTTTATTATAAAAATCGTGTAATCATCAAATCAGTCGATCTTCGTGTCACGGACAACCAGAATCATGCCTACTTGGATAAAATTCAGAGTAGGTACACTTTTTGGATGCGTGTATGTATGTTAATTTTATTTAAATTATGGAACAGAACGCCATAAGAGTAAGCCTGTTACTTCAATAACGATCAATAAAGTTACTCTGTCTGTTTAAGACTCTATGTATAAGTACCTAAAATCTCATTTCATTCAAAAGCTTGTAGAACTGAAAGCTCATCTACCTACTTATCTCATAAATCTCGACATCCAAATCAATTCCTGAGTTTTTGATCGAGAAATAAACGTAATTAAATGCACCTACTCATCAAGTATACAATAATCCGCATACTCGATATTTTTCTCGGTTAAATTAAAATATACCTATAGTAAAACATCATTGGCTTAACGACAAGTGTATGTACATACTTGCTCAAAGTTAAAATTGATTAATTAACAACATAGTTCAAAGCGGTTAAAATGCAACATTGTAATATTTAGACAACTCTGAGTAGCTAGGGGAAATGCGAAAATAAAAACAGACACGAAGGTCTTCTTTATTTTATATTTAGCGTCAAAGCACTCAAATTTTGTTGCAATTTTCTTAGAAATTTTTCTCAAAGTTTCCAAATTCCGAATTTAAACTTATCCTTATATTAACACAGATGACCGTTAAATTAGGACAAGACCTATTCGTAAAACGTAATAAACATCAATTTCGCTTCACGAATGATACTAAAGGGATTATAAATCTGAATAAGGAACAAGATCTCCACGATCCACATGCTTAGAGCTTATAACCCTCTATAAAATTACCATATAACAAGAATACGGCTCATATAAAAGAATAACGCATTGATGCTTTCCTTTTTTTGTAAGTGTTTTTTCCTTGTAAGGATCATGGCCAGAATTCAGTGTGCGCCCCAAATTTATTCAGCTAGTGTCAGAGGTTGTACGATAAATTGTGGGGCTTCTTGTATGCTATTTACATGTACGTATAGCTCACGTTTTATCCCGCGTGATCTCATTAAGGGCAGGTGACGTAAAAAACTGGCAAAACCTACTAATACTCGTGAATATTTTTTTTATCACCAAATATGGAAAAAGTTTTACGTGAACACGTCGCAAAAATATTTTTGCTAGACTATTTATTACAATTATTAGGAGCAGAAGTTATACGTCTTGATATCTTACGTAGGCATCAGGGTATATTATGGGAAAGAGATTGATATTTATTATGCTTTTATGCCCTTCCTACCCTATAGTACGTTTGTTTTGACTTCTCGAGCACGCCGCAGCGGCGCCTACAAGGAAATGATGACGGATCACTTTTCACAATCGAGATAGAGTAGACATTCTCAATAAGTAGAACACTCACGCGTTTTGTCTAATTTCACTTTTTTATATTGTTAATATTGCATTATAAATCAGTTAGTAATTATCTGCCTAAACAGTTAATCTGTTTGTCTTAAAAAGTGCGTGCATACACGCATCTTAATTTCGTAATAGCTGTGTTAATAAAGTTTTATGAAAATACAAGGTTCATTCGCTACATGGGTAGTTCCGAAATTTGCAGACTAGCACTGGAAATGAAATAATACCTCTAGTAACAAAAAGCCAGTGAAGGCTACTACGAAAATTCGCACACACATTTATGTCAAGGAGTAAATAATCGAGGATAAACAAACACTGCGTGCGCGCGTATATTCACTGACGTCGATGTACATATTGTCAGTAGGTACGTAAGACGGCCTAATTAACTTCCATTAATGACAAGGCGTTGAATGGAGCCTCTTATTAATTACCTAAACCTGTCAATAGATTTGTGTTGACGCAACGTCGATTAGCCTAAAAATAGAATTTAAAAAAAATACAACATAAAATATGTCATTTTTTCCAAGTTTTATTGCTATTTTTATTAATCTGTACATTGATGGATTATTAAATAGGGAAAACATTACAATACGGGAACTCTAAATCAAATCAAATTAACTTGTTTGTTTGTTCGTAGTATTAAAATGCCTTAAGCTTTACCTGAACTCGAACGATTGTAACGTCATCAGAGGGCTAATTCACGTAATTTTATGGCGCGCCGATGAAGTTGTAGTGCAGTTGCAGTTAAGTTCAAGTTCGAGTGATAAACGGTATTCTTGTAATCTTTGAACTGCGCGTAAGTTGCGCGTGAACTGCACGTCAACTGTACGACAACCAAACTCTACCAAACTTACTTACGGTGTGGCCAAATGAGAGAAAAAATATTTTTCACTAAATAAAATAAAAATAGAATCGATTACATTTCAATGAATATGACGATATTATAATAATATCCCAGTACAGATTTTAGTGCTTTTTCTTACTTAGTAGAATACCGATCATGCTGCGTTCCGAAGCACGCACCAAAGACGCGCGACAGTAGAATGCCGTTATTGCGCTCGCGTGACGCGAGCGTGTCTGACAGCGGTAGAGAATACGAAAAGCGCTGTTTTTATCGAAACTTAACTGCAACTGCGCTGCAAGAACACTTCTTTAGTTACGTGAATTAGCCTACTGTTCGTCACGAAGTTTGTACCAAGTAGATACCAACGCCCACTAGTGTTTATAACCGGTTTTACTTGTTTGTATAATCAATTAATTTAATATAATATCGCATTAATGAATCGTTAAGTCATTCTTATCTATTAAATACTGACAAGTTGATCACCATACTTAAATTGCCCATCTAACCGACCAACTAAATCAGTAAATTACTTAGATAACGACCTAGGTACTCATTAACGATTTTACTTTTTGGATTATTTCTCTAGAATGTTTGTAATATGGAGACGGTTAAAAAATATAAACAAAATCTTCGAATAATTTTCCGTACAAGAAAACTTACAGTGATAGAGAATTATTTTTGCTTAGAAACAGAAGCTTCCTGAAAATAATAAGAAATAAATTATCACGGAACATTGCACATGAAATAAATATCAGCAAAGACGCAGTTGCCAGTCGGATTTGGCAAGAGAAAGGAAAGCAAATGATACTCGCGTATTAATTCGCCTCATGTCCATTAATATACAATGGTTCATATGCTCTCAATAAATAGTTGATTTAAGTCATGGTTATTGGTTAGAATCTTTTGAATTGTTTAGTGCATGTCTTCTCCACATCTCTCTGACTTGTACGAAGAAAAAAAAACACACTAAAGTCTGCAATGTAATATACTACGCTTTGCTTAAAGTACTTATATAAACGGATATGACTCTCTTTTGGCAAGTGACATAACGCTATGTCCCAAGACTGCCTTAGACCTGGTAATAATTATAATTAAATTAAGGTGTTGTCATTTGAATACTCCCATACAACGATTTTCCATGTGCGTGTTCAGAACACATTAGTTTGAAGACTCTGAAGTGTCGTATACCGGGACAACTATAATCATATTTTTATTCCATCATTATGTTGAGTTTAAACCTTCATACTAAAATGATTTAATAATGCCAGACACTTTTATTATAACTGTGACAATTTATCCACAACGTGATTACAGTATATTTCTAGTTTTTCATTAAAAACTCTGAAAATTGGCTGTAGAAGAAGGCGCCGCATGATCAGTTGTATCAGTGCCAAAACTGTGCTTTCACTGGAGAACCAAGACTTTTTATTTCTACATAGTGAACATAATCCCACTTTTTAACTAAGTGCTAAGCTCATTGCTACGACCGTTAACATTTTCCTTCAGAAAAATTGTGTTGGTTAGTTTGTTCGCAGTTTGTTCGCCTTTTTATTTTGATAGCCTACTTTGTGTCCCACAGCTGGGCAAAGGCCTTCCCTTTCCCCCTCCAAACCCTTCTGTTCTGTGCAATTTCTGGTTTGTTTGATTAATCATTATTAATAGACTGCTGTCGTAATGACACAAATCTGCCCAGATTTGGGCAAAATGAATAGTTGTGACGTGATAGTGATACTTTAGTTATCATAAAGCTACAAGAACGCGGCAAGCGCTACGCACATTGCTAACAAAAGTTATCCGAAACGCAACTACGAATTTTCTAGAATCATTGAATACACAAAAAAAAACATATATCCATTTTTAATATATTCAAAGCTGCCAACCTGTTAAGCTTACAAACAACATACAAAAAAATTCATGCTCTAGGCAAGCACTACTCTAGCAGATAATAAAGAGCCTTCAACGATATTAATATCTCTTACGATTGAAATAGGAAGTAAGATAATGTTTGTTATATGTCATTAGGGAATTGAGGTCAATGAAAAAGCGTTAACAATATATGCTTATTAATATCTTTAGTTCATCTTCAAGCGTTATATTTGCCTACATAATACTAATTTATTAAAGTCAACTAAAAACTTCCTTATTACCCCAAGAACCTTTGAATAAATTAGGAATGTAGTACTTTATGATGGTCATCATTATTTAAAATGTGTCAATAATTTATCGGATACAGCGAAAATGAAATTTTCCCGAAGTGAACCCAAAAGTTTTTCTTTCGGAAACACGGTCCTAACTTAGTTCATGTAAATAATTGATTTTTAATTCCGGAAGGTATGCCTTAATCTACGGATATTAGTACAAAAACAAATAATATTCTTGTTTAATAATGTATTTCACAAGTAATTCTTGTACTTAATCTAAACGAGGAAAGTTTTCCCAGCCTGTTTTAGATCCTGAAGCTACGAACACATACACATCGCTTTGCTTGTTGGCTGTTGAAGAACAAAACTAAATTCCTTGCCAAATACGTTAGTCCATGAAATAAAAACATAGATAATTTGTCTAAAGCTGTGCAGAATTGTATCCATACATTTCTCCCTATTGCATATATTTCTGTTAGTATATTTTGGTTGGAGACTGTATTGTTGCGAGTTTTCACATCATGAAAGTTTTCAGAACGACAGTGGGTCTAGTTTTGGGGCAGTCTGCACAGCTTTAATGAAACATTTCACACCCCAAGCGTGAACCTCGGTTACGGCGCGTCGCGCGTCGCAGCGTAGCGATCAATGCACACAGGCGTCTAGCGTCTCTGGGGACGATGCAGTCGCTCAAACGTAGCGCTTTATAGCCGCAGGTGTGCAATGACCTTCGACAAAACAAAATAACAACGCCATTTTTCTTATTCTTCCTACCCATCTTTAACCAAGTCTACCCTGGGCTTATCAGTTCCATTAACGATGGAAACCATTATATAACAGATCACGCGACTTTAATGCGTCGAAGAGGTACTCTAACAATATCAGCGGATAGGAAATATCGAAACTACTCGATAACAGTTCAGATAAATCCGCTTCACCGATATAAGGGACGGTCATTGATCTCTCGGCCTAGGAGCAAAACGTGACTAGTTAATTTATTTATACGAAGCTGAAAACTGATATTGCAACGAAAGATTTCGTTACGTTCGTATTGTACGGTGGTCAGCAAACTTAATCGATATCAGCCGCGGTTTCGAATGCTTAGCACGGGACACTTAATATACCGATATGTCGATAACACACGCCCATTTGATAGCCCCACCTCTATTGATGCCTGCTATCAGAACATCACACGGTACAGCCTTCAAGCCACGCTGCTCGCTTGCCTCCGCCGCTACTTTTGCAAATCCGGTTTCTAAATAAGGGATTATTAACTTTTTTCCTACCCCCTGGGAAAAGATGTGAGATAATATTTGTAACGTATAAAAGCACTGACATAAGTAATAGCTATTTATTCACCAAGGGGAGTAAGGCACATATTACTAATCGAGTGTGCATTTGAGGCTAGACGCGAAGCGGAGGGCTGGTTCACGGCCCTCCGCTTCGCGTCTAGCCTCAAATACGAATTTAGTAATCTGTACTTACCCTCGAGTGATATATACTGCTTTATACTACACTTGCTTACAACGTCATCAAGACTTAAAAAAAAAACAAAACGCGTTAGTAATGGATTACTACCCTGATTTTCAGGGCAATAATGAAATTCCATACTATATAACTGCCTAGATTTTTGAAAAGGTTTAATGAACAGCTTTCAAGCCTTTTATTGGGGTAGTATTAAATGTATAAAATGACATAGCTGTAACTAAAAACTAACTGGCTGGCCCTGAAATGATAACGGAACAGTGTCTTATGTGAGACTGTTAGAGCGTAGGCTCTAATATGTAGTTCTTGAACAGACCATCATTGTAATCGTGTAAAACCTGTTGTTTTTACATTGTCACCACTATGACAATTTGTTCCCATAATAATGATGGAAATATACACAACTCTCGATTAAATAAAAATAGATCTCCGATCCGAGCCTGTTTAGTGAACAATTGTCTTAAATTATTTAATGTTGTTCTAGTATGTACAAGTCCAATAGAAGTTCATTCTAGAATTTTGCGTGGTTTCTATATGAAATACAATATCGCCACAGTGTTAAACCAACCAACCAACATAACAGAATAATTGGTCATACGGTTATCTACAATAAGCTTTTCAGGAGGTTGATATGACACTGCATTGATATAGCTTTAGATAGGTAAAGAGGAAAACAAAAAATACGTTTCAGTTTAAAAGTCTTAACTATAGGAAACTTTTTAGGATTGGTCAAAACGAGTATCTTTTTTCTCTTAAAATTCTATTTCATACTTAAGACTCTTTTACAAAGTGATCTAAGTAATCGTAGTCGAGATCACAAAAAGGTTCTGTGTACAAAAGACAGCAACTACTGACTATCGAGGCTTTGTTATTTTTTTATGATATGCCCTTAATTTTCGTACCATTTCCGTCAACAGTTGACACAAAGGTTTTTGGCACAATAACGTGTCCCCAACTGTACAATAGTACAAGTATTCATTTAATGGTACAATTGATATAGGTAGGTAGGCAGCGCTCGCAGTAATCACTTATAGGTTTTCAAAGGCCATTTAAACAGGATTGAATGTCCTAAATTGCATTTTACTTTTCATTTTCCGGACATAACTATGTATATTGAAGCTGAATTTTGAATTAAGCAAAAGCTTAATTCAAAATTCAGCTTCATTATACATAAATAAAATAAAATAGAATAAAAATAAATAAGATAATATAGAATAGAATTTAATAAGGTTTGTGTAAAAACACAAACCTTATTTAATTAACAATCGTATAACTAATAATATTACTACTTTATAATTAGACGGTTAATGTTTTATAAACAAACATAATTTTTACTAGAAGTTTTTTCAGTGGGCTTTTTTCAACAAAACAAAACGCAACTCCAGAGAATCAGTAGAACTTTATCTTGGGTTTTACTTTTTTATTATACCTAAGGTTATTTAGTGTTAGATAATATAATGTAACAACTTTTTCTTACGTAACTGATAAAATATTAAATAACACACATCTTTGTTTACATTGTCACGAACATTATTTTTCACTTTTACAAAGATTACTCATTCAAAAAACAACAACTATTAACCTAAGAATAATTTTAATTACTCATATGAACTTTGTTCGTGAATAATTGTCTATTTTGCTTTAAATTGTTTGTTATAATAGGATTCTCAGATAGAGAAAGGCGTATAGTTCGTAGTAAGTCGTTAAGCCATAAAAGCTGCATCTGCATTGTGAAGATAACACACATGGGTTGCACTAATCTGGCTACTGTTTGCTAAATTCTAGCTAAGAGATTTAAACTAGAAGAGGATTTGTCTTCTATGTAGCGTATTATATAGTATTTCTACTGCATATAGTTTTTACTGTAAACCGTTATATATTCTTATATACTTGAAATTACGTATTATTATACATAATCGCTCACATTAAAGCTTCTGAACTAGTTGAAACTTAGGTACATGCGAAAAGTTGAGAGAACCAAGCAATTTATTTTAAGAGAAATGAAATAGGTAATAATTATTTAATGTTAGTTTAGTTCTATTTGGAAATGGGAATATTAGCAGTTACATTACAACATTACAGGACTTAGGGGTGCTACACGGATTCGGGTAAGTCATGATTCAGCACTGTCTACCATGTCAAATACATATATAGTTACAAATGTGTTCGCGAAAATGCCATTCAACTTAGCTCAAATTGTGCCAAGCCGAGCCGACTCGAATATAATTAAGCCACCGTGGAAGAAGTTAACCGATTGGCACGACCGAATAAAATCCGAATATCCATGTGTAGTAAGTACTCGTAGAGAATCAGATTAGCTTCGAGTTCAATAATACTAACGAATCGAATGTACCGGACATGTGTGTTCCCATGTGGACCCTTAAGAGTTTTGCTAGTCCATAACTTTATCAATAGGCAATATCAACTGCTACGTCAAAGCGCATTTCAACCAAAAGTTACACATAGATGTTAATTATGAAACAGATACGAAAATATCGGAAAAAAACAGACTGAATTGAAAAAATTCCGTCTACGAATGTTACTACAACTAAGTTATAACCACAACCATATATCGTATATTTAATTAGAACAACCACAAAATGAATTATTAAAACAGAATACGTCAGTATTAGTTAACTTTTCGAAATCTGCTACGAACAGTAAAGTAAAAGTTCCTGTTTCTACACCTACCTGCCTCTACCTAAGGACTAAAGTTTTCATCGCTTCTAGTTTAATACATATGTAGTACACCCATGTACTACACTGACCTGCAAAAATAAGTATCACACTTTTAAAATTGCAATAACTTTTTAAGTACACAAAATATACTTTCGAAACAAAAAGGACTCGAAAAATTGTTTAATTTTGTCTATAGTTTCAAAGAAAGCTGATAAAAATAGCTATAATACGTTTTTTTTATTTTAAATCTCTAACTTCTATAGTTCAGGAAAAATTGAAATTTTAAAAGTGTAGTACTTATTTTTGCAGGCCAGTGTATTACGTATACCCCTGCCTAACCCTTGGGGGATATCAGACGTGATGTTATGTTATCTTAGAAATGAAGCCCACAATTTTATTGATATGATCTCATTTTTTTATGAATCCATTCTCCGTTCAGATATTGTCAGCGTATGACGCTAGTAATAGTATATAGTCGTAATTTTAAGCGCTCTCTGAGTATCTACGTAAGTAAGGTTAGTCCATATTTAGTAGCTATTTGCTGTTTATAATTTTAAAGTCATTGGAAAAACTATTTTCGTTATAAGCATGTGATGTTCTTACGTGAATGTCAATACTATATATAAGTATTATAAACCTACCTTTTAAAACTGTTTAACTATGATAGCGAACGCAATCTTTTTATTTTATTCATAATCTATATCTAAACAAGTTTAAAACACTATAACAGTGAGCGTGTTATTAATAGTTTTATATAGTAAAGTTCATAAGGTCAGTAAAACAATACGATTGCAGTGTGGTATCACTGGCTACTCTCTGTTATCATGATTCGAAGTGAATGAAATGCAATATTAAATCATTAGTCTTCATACTACATAGTATTATAATCCACAGCATCGTTGAGTAAGGATATTAGTAAAAAATTATACTACCTTACTAAAATAAAAGTCTAATTTATTATATAATGGCATTTGCACAAGCATTGAGGAAAACCCTAGAACGCAGATTATAACTGTCGGGTTTTTGTTTATCATATTACTGCAATCTTAAAATGTATCGATACTAAGATAGAATAGCAACTAGGTTGCTGACACTTTTCCGACCGGCTCTGAGTGCATACGCACTAAGCTGTGTCCGCATTAGGTCAGATTTGCTGTGAAGTACCGGGAATTTTAAACACACGAATATTTTGTGCCATGAGAAGTAAGAGACATTCTTCCTCACAACAATAACTGTGTATAAAATCTTAACTCCACATCATTTCGGTGCGCTTACCTTATATGCACTCCTATCCGTTTTCCTGTTATTACAAATGCAGTTTTCATCTTGTTAAGTTGCTAATCGGTATTCTGAATCATCCATTTAAGTAGGTAAGTACTAAAAATAGGAATATGGGTATGTGCATAGAACTAATAATTGACATGGATTTTATTCATGCACATTACCTTTTATTGCTAGGTATTGTGAGGCACTTCGTAAACTATAAAATAGGTGATTCACTACGAGGTCTAAACCTCTGTTAAAAATTATGAAATAAAACATAGCTTGTACTTACCTACTTTTAAATCATCTCACGAATTTTTTGCTTGATACTGAGAATGCTAAATACTCATAACATTCTGTAATAGTGGTTAACGTTTAAATGTTAATGGCTAAACATAGGTATTGGAGCACTATACTTAACAGTTCATAATTTATACGTGTAGAAAGAAAACGTAGACACGATTGTTATCAAAAGCGCCTTTTAATGAATGGGGTATGCGATCTCGTTGTATAATTTTAAGAGTGATATTTAAGTGTCGCTTAGAGGTCGAGCAGCGTAGAAGTCCGCCCAAGGCTCTCAATCGCGAGTCGTCGACCCGCCGTCACCTTGCCTCGCGCCAACTTACGCAATTCGTTAATCTTATCATCTGCATGCGCACCCGCACGACCTCGATCTCCCCTCTCACCCCTCGCCGAATTTCGACGCCTACATTAACATCAATAGGTAATGCAAGTGAGGTCATCCCCAAAGTCAATTCTTATTTAACATTCGAAATGGGTAAGTACATTCACGACTACGACATCAAATTCGTATCACTTAATGCTTAAAACTTTTATCTAATCATATACTTTAGTTTGTAAAACTTACGTAGCACCATGAGTATTTTTACAAACGATGACAACTACGATCAATTGTTTTGTTTTAAGTATATTTGAATTAAAATTAGATCACGAAACTCAAAATGAAACGCGGTCTACATTGAAAAAATAAAAGTGGTCTACGACTGGAGTGCTACGGGTTTCGTAGCGCACCGGAAAAGCAGCGGAGAGAGGAGCGCCCGCGCCGGTGGGAAGAGCCTGCGCGCGCGCCACCCCGCCGCGTATTTATTCGCAAGGCCACGCCAGCGGCGCGCCAGTGCGCAGACGTCGGTCGCACGCGATATACAATCACTGAGTTCTCGGCATCGCACTATCGCGATTTACGATCCGCGCACTAATGCTACGTATCGTTTACTATAACTAAAAAAAAAACAGTTGTTTTTATTTATTTTAAAGAACAATATAAACAGATAAAATGATAACAATGCTGTCAAATTCTAAACTTTTGTGGGGTCTATGGCAAGTGGTGAACTACTGTGCTTCGCGTACTTCGCTGCCGCTGCTGCTGGTGGCGGGCGCGGCGCTGCTGGCGCTGCGGTTGGTGTCGCTGCTTCGCGAGGTTCGCAAGCTGCCGCCGGGGCCCTGGGGCCCGCCCGTCGTCGGCTACCTACCCTTCCTCGGAGTCCGCCACAAGACCTTCCTGGAGCTTGCTCGCAACTACGGTGCTCTGTTCTCCGCGCGACTCGGAAACCAGTTGACGATCGTTCTTAGCGACTATAAACTCATTAGGGAAGCTTTCCGAAGAGAAGAATTTACCGGACGCCCCAGCACTCCACTAATGCACACTTTGGATGGTCTCGGTAAGTTTGCAAAATCTAATTATTTTGTTTATTTTATTGCAAATTCGCTTTTTTTTGTTTAAATATTTTTTTATGATTGAATTTAATAATATTTGCGACATTACAATATTTCGAAGACATTGCATTTCAACTTTTTCCACTTATTAATTTGATATTTTCTGAAAAAACACAAGAAATGCTTAAGAAAAAGTTAGTGTAGCCCATAACATACCGGCAAGAAAAATGCACATGTGCATGTGGGCGTCACTAGCCCGTCCCTCTCGTGGCGGTGCGCGCGCGCCGCCCACCTCGTGAGCCCTCACTATAACGCCTCCCTCTATGCAGGCATCATCAACAGCGAGGGCCGTCTCTGGAAGAGCCAGCGCCGATTCCTGCACGACAAACTGCGCGAGTTCGGCATGACTTACATGGGAAACGGCAAGAAAGTCATGGAAGGAAGAATTAAGGTTCGTAATAATATTATTTTTATGCTCAAATCCATAAAATACAATTTGCTTTTATTCGTGAAATAATAGGTTTTCAACAATATTAATGTGGTTATTTGTTGTTTAGAGTGAAGTTTACGAGCTGATCGCTAACCTGCACCGGTCGGAGGGAGCGCCCATCGACGCGAACCCACTCCTCGCCTTGGGCGTGTCCAACGTCATCTGCGGCATCACGATGTCCGTGCGCTTCAGTAACGGCGACCCTCGCTTTGAAAGACTCAACAATCTCATCGAAGAAGGCATGAGGCTGTTCGGTGAAGTGCACTACGGCGAATACGTCCCTCTCTACAACGTAAGTAGTAACATTAATTCGGCTTATTAATAACAGAATACATTTCCATGCAATAATTTTAGAGTTTGTTAAAAAAAAACTAACAATTCCTGTGTTTTCACATATAGTACCTTCCCGGCAAAGCTCAAGCACAGGAGAAAGTAGCGAGGAATCGCGAAGAGATGTTCGCTTTCTACCAAACACTGATCGACGAGCATCGTGAAACCCTCGATATCGATAACGCGAGAGATCTCATCGACGTCTATCTGATCGAGATAGAGAAGGCCAAGATTGAGGGCCGCGCCGGTGAACTGTTCGAGGGCAGAGATCATGGTAAGTTTCATACAACAATCAAATAGTTTTTATTAAAATACATGAAAAAAATATATCTCGAAAATTGTAATGTAAACATTGAAGGTTTCTGATAAATATTATTTTTTTCACAGAACTACAACTGAAACAAATTCTTGGGGATCTTTTTTCGGCGGGTATGGAGACAATCAAGTCATCACTTTTATGGATGATTGTATTCATGTTGAGGAACCCCGAAGCGAAGAGGCGCGTACAAGAAGAACTCGACGCCGTCATCGGTCGCGAACGGTTACCAACAATCGAAGACATGCCAAATCTTCCTTATACCGAAACGACAATCTTGGAGACGCTACGCTTGTCCAATATTGTGCCCCTGGCAACAACGCACTCTCCTACAAAGTAAGTATTAAAACTCTAAATTCGGAAGTAAAAAGAATTTTATGGCAAAATTACTTATCACTAACTTTTTTTTAAAGTTATTTTATGGCAAAATTACTTAACACAAACTTTTTTTCATAGGGATGTCCACCTAAACGGCTACAGAATTCCCGCTGGCTCTCAAGTTGTACCACTCATCAACTGCGTACACATGGACCCCAACCTGTGGGACGAGCCCAACAAGTTCGACCCCAGCCGGTTCATCGACGAGACAGGCAAGATCAGGCGTCCCGAGTTCTTCATGCCGTTCGGCGTCGGCAGGAGGATGTGTTTGGGCGACGTGTTGGCGCGCATGGAGATGTTCATGTTTTTCTCGTGCATCATGCACCAGTTCGACGTGCAGATGGAGATGGGAGACGCGCCACCGTCGCTGGAGGGTACGGTGGGCGCCACCATCGCGCCCCAAGCGTTCCGGGTCAAGTTTAGCCCGCGCTCGGTGCCCGCTGCAGCCGCGCCCGCGCCCGACCACCTGCACCTGCGCCACGTCGGCGCGCACTAGCCGCCGCGCGCACCACTCCGCGCCACTCCGCGCCACAACGCGCCGCGTCGCGCCACGTCGCGCCTTACCGCGCGAACTCACCCACCAGTATTCAATGATCACTCGTTTTAGAGCGAATCGACAACCATTTATTTAAGTCTTTATTATATAAGTGACGACATCGCCGTCGCGATGCTCGAGGCTGTGCATAAAGTGTTCAATTAAATAGTAGACCGAACGTTAGATATATTGATATTCCCATCGTTGAGATTATAAAATGACGTTTGTGTGAGTTTGCAGTATTAGCGTGTTGGTAGACTAGAATGATAGGAACTTCAGCAAATCACACCATTACACATTGTATTTAAGGTTTACGTTCTAAGTTCTAGTACCTATACCAAAATAAAATGTAGAATTCTAGGTCATTATTTATTAGTGTCACTTGCGAGAATGTGGTCTGTTGTGTGTGATCTCATGTATGTTGCGTGCTTTAGATGTAAGTTATAAGTGTTCATTTATATGTTTAGAGTAACATGTGCCTATCAGGTATGAAGTTACATTCCATGGTAGTGTAACAACCAGCAACTAGTCTAGAGCGATATCGTCGCTATATAATAGAATAACGCCTAACTTTAATGTTCTTGTATTGTACTAAACTCATTGTGTTGCAACAAAGTTGCCCTGTACTGAACTTCAGTCGAATAAGTCTGTTAGCTCGCAGCTCACCGTTGTCCGTGTGACTATTATATGCTTTGTATATAGTGCTCTATTTAATTTTAAGAATGTACGTTTAAGTAATAAATTAACTGTGAAAACTTTGAAATTGAACACCCTGTTTTATTAATACCCAGTACACCTACCACGAGCTCGACGGAAAAGCAAAAAATAAAGTCTACCTGTACTACACGCAGAGTTAAACACAGGTCTGATTTTATCATTAGCTGGCTATGTTATAAAATATTTTTACATGAAATACCAAAGGAGCCTCCTGGCATAATTAATCATTCGTTTTTCTCACAAGATACATAATCTATTCCGATTATATAGCAATAACTTAAAATTCGATTGACTTACAAAACAAAGTTTATTGAACTTTTGGTCTTTCGTAACTGCAACATTTAAATAATTTAAACTCAATTAAACTGGTATGCTAGTTTGTAAAGGTGCAGTTGCGTGAACATAAACACTATTAAGTAATGTTGGAGTTGAATGACCTGTTGACAGCCTACGTCACAGATATAGGCACGTAGACCCGTACAATTTGTACAAACGAGGGTATCGCCAAGCTGACATTACTCACGGTCTTTCCCATTACTCATATGGCACCTATCGTATACTATACCTAGTCACTTCCTTTGTTTTACCTACTAATTAAATACATTCACGTTTCTGCATGTTATTAGCAAAAGCTTTGCAAATTAAACGCATTGTAGATTATATATTAATATAATTAAATGTGTATTCACGTGGTAATTTACAACCGAGGATATAGTGGTATTACAAATGTCACTTTTGTTGAAAGCTTAATATACTTAGCATTCATTTTTTTCATGTAATTTTCCTGACTTTTCTGAGTACCTACTACCTAGACCACTTGCTAATTATACCATTTGTGCTTTAGACCAGTTTGTACTTAGACCAGCTGCGTTTTAGACCACTTGCTAATTAGACCAGCTGCTTTTTTAGACGAAATGATACTAACCCCGTTAAATGCCAAATATCAACTCTAAACATAATTTTCTTCCTGTTTCAAAAGCAACTCCAGACATATCCGCCTCACAATAAAAGCTGGTATTCAATTATTTTATTACATAATGTTAGCACTATGTTTATATATAAATCTTAATAATAAAAAAAAACAACTTTTAAGCACTTTTTTTATTCAGAGAATGTACGGACTGATCTATCTCTACATGTTTTAAATACCGCTACAAACAATCACAAAGGATCACAATAGAAGGAGACGCGTGGAGGGCACAGGGTCAACCCGATGGTTCCTCTCATTTCCTCCTCTGAGGGTTGGTCGGACGCCAGTCGCACGCGGCGGCGACGAAACAGTCGCGCGACTAAGCCACAAGCCAGCATCCGTGAGAGCTCGTCGCCTGGACACATGCGTTTACCTGTGGATTAAACGGAAGTTTCAACCTTCTGGTGAATCCCCTTCATCATTATCTTCGTGCCCTTGTTCCTATTACTACGAGTCGGCTGAACAAGTTGTTTTTTTTTCTATCCTCCCTTGTACCACGTTGCTAGGGGTCGGCACAACACGTTTTCTTTTTCCATTCTCCCTTATGAATAGTCACACTATCACTTTCGTTTGTTTGTTTTTAGTTTTTATACAGACAATCCACCGTTTACAAAGCCGTCCTCTCCCTTTACATCCATCAGCAATTTTAGATACCTATCATTATTTTAGTAACATGCGTTTGCTCCCTTCTCATCACATACCTAGCCAAACGCTTTCCTTTCGGTTTATAGGTACCCACAATGTGCCTGTAGACATGCAGGTTTACAAAATAGTTTTTGTATTACTTGCTGTGAAAATCCCGTCATGTTAATTAAAAGAATAACCTACACCGAATAAATTAAACTTTAATAAAAGCTTGTGGTAAAATAAAATCAAAAGTTGTATCACTTCCAAGAAACAGTTTATGTTAGTAGTTTTTAACATTGAAAGTACTAGAGTCACGAACAAAGTAACGATACGGAAAACCAGATAAAATTCCACTTTCAAAGGTTATGTCAAACCCATAAATCCTCAATTTCCCTCTAAGGAGAGCTTCCTTCGCATTTACGAGACGACAGATCGTAAAACAGGATTTTTAGAAAATAAATAGAAGTTCCGAAGCATGTATGGTTTTTTGTCGACTACGCGGCTTCGTAAGTTACGATCTTTCTTGTGAGAGATATCATTGAAATTGAGCTTGTTGATTCATTGTTAATTAATATCTTCATAATGAATGTCAACGTGTTTGAAAATGTGAATGATAAATCACAGTATCATTCAATATTACGTCACTAAATTGTTGTTCGTAACGAATTAGTATGTAATAAATATTATTTGCGTCTAAACTCTGGACCCAATTATTTAATATGGGAACACACATAATACGTTACATAGTTTTATAGTCAAGGGGGAAAACCGACTAACTGCGATAACGACTTCCGCGTATCGTACCATGATATAGAGAAGGGAGAAAACCTTTGAAGACCCTAGTGGTTTTTATTTGAAGTTTAAATAAGGGGATATGACTCTTTTGATAAAACCAAAAAATCCAGCTACCTTTTTCGTCTAACTATTAGATTCAGTGTGTTCTTTAATCTTTTTCTCTTAAATGTTGTTATCTAGTGTCTTGTCCATTGCCCATACTATGTGTCTACTTTAAAGAGACATAGCCCTTTATCCGACAGACAATGTAAACCTTCGAGTATGATATTATCTTAATGGTAAGCTAAATATGGATTTTTCGGAGAACTTCAATTGAGATACTTCTCTTGTCCAGTAACAATATTGATCAGCTAATAAAATTTGATTTAGCGGCTCCATTCTAGTTAATGTGACTAATTTCTATATGGCGACTCCTCCTTAGTATTATGATCGTTAGATAGATATGTAATAATCTTAAATAGAATTGAAAAAATAACTCCAAATAACATAAAAATAAAGACTACTGAACACTTGACAACGGTAATCTAAATATTTCTACTAAAAATTGTTGTAGTTATCCCATGATCTGTCCACGAAGTATATAGACACAATAGTTAAACAATGGCGTCTCGACCAAATTGGTCATTTGACAGATCATGATCTATAATCAATCTTTCAGCTATAGTGTAAGTATTAGGCATAGGTATAGGACTTGTAAATAAAATTATTAACAAATGTCTAAAGATAATGTGTCGCGGTTATCTCAGTCCAAAGCCGTAGGTAGGTACAGAAAGGCTAAAATAAGCAATCTGAAACCAAAGTAGGCCTCTGGGTTCGAGTGAAAACTTATTTTAAACCTACCTACATAATAATTATGTTATCAGTCTGAGAATGCGCGTTATAAATAAATAAATATCGCTGGACATTACACAAAGCGCCATCTAGTGCCACACTAAGCAACGAGGCTTGTGTCGTGGACACCAGATAGTTGATGTACTACATATATACTTTTTGTTTGTAAAGTTATTATACATATAAACATCCATGACTCGGAAACAATTGTCCATGCCCATCACACAAACATTTGCTCCCACCGGGATTCGAACCCGGGACCCTAAGAACGTAAGGCAGCCTCACTACCGCTGCACCATTCGGGTCGTCAAAAAGTCAGGTCGTTATGTGCGATAACCGAGGTTATGTGGCATTAAAATAAAACCTCTGTATGCATAAATCGTTCGTGGAATCTCTTATAGGTAATGTACCTACATTTAATCATCATTCTCTTGCCCTTATCCCAATTCATTTGGTGTCGGCGCAGCATGTCTTCTTCTTCTATACTCCTCAATCACTCGTCATCTCATCAGACATCTCCTTTCTTGCCATATCGTCCTTTACACAGTCCATCCATCGTTTCTTTGGCATTCCTCTACTCTTATACCCATCCACATTCATACTCAAAACTTACCTCACGACATTTTCCTCATTCTTCCGCATTATGACCCTACATTTAATAATTATTTCAATTAAAACAGTGTTTTTGGAGACAGAAATAATGTTGACAATCCATTTTTCATCGTGAGGAAAAGCAGCATGCCTAAGAGATATTTCTTGACGCCATGTGAAGCCAAGTCAGATGCCCTAGAGGACTTTATAAAACTCTGACACCAGATTAGGCACTAACCACACGAAAAAAGTCCGTACGAGTACGACAAGCTAGACACTAGATTATCTTGAGCATTTTGTTTTATTAACACGAAAAGCTGATTATCTTGGCATATCTAAGCAGGTGTTTGATCATTTAAAAAAATAACTCAAACCATTGCAAACATAAGTTTGAAGCGACAAAAGCCTTTTTTTTTTTTTTTAGGATGTGAAATCATCAAATGACTTCTCCCGCTCTGGGCGGAGCAGGAGGGAGTGTCAGACTTTTACTGACTAAAACCCATCCATGTTCCTTCATCGCCCTTTGTGTTCCGAGGCCACGGTATCTCTTTCGAATAGTCCCGCAGCCAAGCGACAAAAGCCTAACGGTAGAGTTAACCTACTGTTATTATAAAAAAACCATATTCAGTTAAGTTGAAGAGGTCAGTCGAAAAGCACGTTGTTCTTCACTGGTGTCGTCGGTACGAGCTAAACAAAATAACAATAGTTTTCCAAGGAGTCCTGATGCACCTCATTACCTTATGATTTATTAGTGACATCAAATCATTACAAGCGACGATAAATTATTGTTACTACCACTTGTAATATTTTAACATCCAGGATTCCTTTTTTTTGACACACAGTCAATCCCTAGACTTACACAACCCATCATCATCACCATCATTCTCAACAAATCACACGACAGTCGTCCACCGTTGGGACTGACGTAGGACTCCGTCAAGCCTCACCACATCGACCGATCCGATATTCTTCTCGAACACAGCGAATAATGAAGAAATTACACACCGTTATTATTTAACCATTCAAGAACAGGAATACTTTTTTAATCGTCCCATGTTACTTGGTGTCGACGCAACATCTTTTTTTCTTTCTGCTCTTTCAACAGTCACGCTATCCTTTACTCCTATTTCTTTAATTTCATGCCTCTCACTTACTATGTTATCACATTACCATATTTTCTTTGGTCTTTCTCTCCCAACATCAACGTTTAAATCTAAGATATCTTACCTGTCTGAAACGGTATGAACTCCTGAGGTTTTAGCAGACTTCCATCGGCATCTAAGAATCTGCTCGGTTTAAACTCTTCAGGATTCTCCCAAACGTCTGGATCCATATGCATAGCCCATTGAAGTGGTATGACCATTGCCCCTTTCGGAATCCTATAGTTTCCAAGATAAGTGCCCTGTAAAAGATGATACAAGAATTTTAAAACTTTATATGCTAAAAGAACAACTGTCAATGTTTTTTTTTAATACCTATATATTTTTTAAACTTAGTACTCGAATAGTACTTTAAAACATTTCCGCGTTAATTGTTATTTCAGGACTCGATTCTAATTAGGTAGCAACAAGACTTTAAATACACCTAAAATATGCATACTTCGACGCATCCGTGGGGAATTCCGACTGGCACGATCGTTCGAATGCGCTGAACCTCGCAGATCGCAGCCATCAAGTGAGGCAGCCTGGAACTGTCCACCTCTCCATCCTCAGGGTATACCGACACAATCTCTTTTCGCACTAATTCCTGAAAATATATTGATGATTACGTGGAATTACTTCAGTTATTGAGACACAATTAAAAGGAATATATTTTAAATGAGGCAGAGAAGCAAAATTTTTTTTAACCTCATATATAAGTCCGTTCTCCTCATATATAGGTCGGTTCGATAGGACTGTTCCCCATAACGTTCGTCCTTTGCCAAATCCTAGTGCGAAGACCCAAATTAAGTACCTCATCTTTTTGCACACACATAGTTAGAGATAAAACTCTTGCTTCACATATCGTTAAGACAATTTATTTAACTTTTGCTGTCTGCCACTTAGCGTAACATATTCATAGGAAATGTAGGTTGAAGCTTAGAAACGTATGAAGCTCCTTTCAGCAGGTCCTCCGCTTGAATACATCCGGGAACTGACAGCGATGATTGACACTCGATTACAAATTCTATGCTTCCTTTACAGAATGCCGCAAATCTATCCAACTATTCGACGGAAGATAAATGTTTGCTAAAGTCTGGCATTTCTCACTAACATAAGATAATCGAACTCTATGAACTATACGAACTATATTCATGTATAGTAAAAAAAATATACCTGTTCTTCGGGATAAAGGGCCATGTACAACAAGAACCAAGCCAGAGTAACGGAGGTAGTATCAAGACCAGCCCCGAACATATCAGCTAGAAGATACAACATCTGTTCATCAGTCACGTATTTAGCAAGTTCGTCACCGCTCTCGAACCTTCTCTTCTGTTCTAGAAGGAAATTGTCGAGGATGCACTCTCCATCAGTTGGTATCAAGATATTCGGATCGAAGAAATGTTCCTCAGTGTTCGAAGCGTGTTTGCTGTACTTGATGCATTTCATATAACCTTCTGGGTGTTCACTGAACAGATTGTCATGCGGAGCGTATGCTGCCTCCTTTATTGGCGGTAACCCTATAATTTTTCGCCGTCGATCAATAATGCTAGCGTATAATCTGTGTGTTTGAGCTTGACCTCGTGTTAGAACTTCCATTGTTTTTTGTGTTGATGGTGAGATGAATCTGAAACAAATAAACGTGTCATAAAGCTTAGTGTTACCAAGCATTTCATCAATGATTTATTTTAAGATAACATAGTCAAAGGTGATTTAATTTAAATTACATCATATTATACTCAATGTTCTTACGGACCTGACGAAAGGCAAAAAGTTAACAACACCAGCGACTCCCATTTCATGGCAGCCCTCCTCTTGGATTTGCCTAAACCAGTGCCATGTTTTGTCTTCGGGAGGGAACTTGAACCCAAATATAATTTCGTTGACGACATTTCCTAGAGAATTCGTCAACATTTGGGACAGATCCATTGGAGAGCCAGCTGCCTTTTCTACGTTCTAAAAGAAAAATATTTACGTTTCATATTATGTATAACATTGTTTGTTTACAAACAACAATAATAGCTATTATTAATTTGACCATTGTTAGTACACGACACTAATTAACATTTCATGAATCATTGTTTGTTCTCGATGCAGAAGTTGAAGGTCAATTTTTAATTGTGGTGGGCTCAGAACATTTGTCATTGTCATTCAAAGGTATTTGTTTTTGTTATAGGTTTATCTCGAAATTTAAATTACGTCAGCTCAACATACAAACATTAATTAAATGTCTCATGAAACATTGCAGTCATCGTATCCGCCGAAGTAAAAAATTTAGGAACAAATGAGTTGTATATTCGGTTGCATATTTTTTACTTCGGTGTCACTCGTTTATATTTACTACAAAATGTCGAATAAGTTTGTTGGAACTACGTAAATGGTACAGAATTCTAATCATACATCCAAAAGTTCGTAGACGCCCGACGCTATCCGTTTTTCCAACTTCTCTCGCGACACGCTATGCTTGCTCATGCCGAAACTTTTCAGCCACGTCGTGATCAACTTCCTCTGATCCTTCCACAGTCCGCCCTCCGCACAGATAATACCTTCAACAGTATTGTACATTATCATCTCGATCAACATTTTTTGTATAAGTCCAACATTTGTTTACTTACCATTCCCCTTCATGATGCCGTGCGTTAAGAACAAAGGAGCTCTTCCCGAAAAGTTTTCTTTAGCGAAAGCTTCTCTTACTAATTTCGAATCTGACAACACTACGGCGTAAATGTTTCCCATACCAATGCCATATATCGAGCCGTACTGCTTAGAGAGCTTAGTAAGTGTCAGATGAGGTTGATGGCGGTCGAGGAAGGGCAAGTAGCCGAGGACCGGCAGGCCCCAAGGTCCGGGAGGCAGACTCTGCCATTCTTTTATTTTTTTAAAGATCCAAAATCCCGCGACGAATGTGACTAGCCACAAAAAGAAAAAATCCATCCCGAGCTAAAACAAAGAAGATATTTTGAGCATAATATTACCTCTATTATACAGTAGACGAGGACCTTTGGAAAAAAAAAACGTCCGAGAAAGGTTAAATGAGGCACTTTCAATGAAATGCTTGTAAAAAAATGTCTGTCTGTGAAGGCAGCAGACTCTTTGTCTGATCTTTGTTCTGTTCGAGACATCTAAGATAAATTTAGGTTCCAGAAATGCTGAGCATTTTTGCAACATACAATATTTATGACCTGCCAGAATAGTCTAGACTTAGTTTCCTGTTCATAACATGAACATACCAAGAAAGTAGTCCTGCATGTGTGCATGCACCATTTGACAAAAATAAGAGAAATCCTTAATGAAAATTATTTGAATGAGTTTCATGTGAGTAGATCAGAAATAATTTTGCATAATAATTGCACTCAATATATTGAAAGAATGATATCTCAGCGTATGATTATTTTGTAGGTTAAATAATAATAAGTTATTATCTCTATCAGCTTGACGCTTGAGGAAACTCAAACTTCACCACTTCAACCGGCCATTTACTTAGAAAGAAAGATAATAGGGAATATGCAAGAAATACAAACCTCTTTTTATTTATTAAAAATTGCCTTGTTTATGTTATATGACAAAAAAATATATAATTAGTCCGTCAGATAGATTTCCAAAAAATATTCGACACATTTTTTTTCTTTTTTCACGTAAACAAAAAATTAAGACGATACAGTGCGTCGAAAACATCGAGTACATTTTTTACTCAAAGGTCACGTCACAAGCCCCCACACTCATGATCTTTGTCACGTTTTATCTTCGTCAATTTTTATTAACTTGATAAAACAAAAAACACGTATCCAATTTATATCGATAATCTAACTGATGGTCTAAACAGAATCGTATTTTTTAGTCAGTCATCATCCCTATTGGAGCATAAAAACATTGTGGTACACTTGTTTAAGTTTCTAAAACATCACTTATTTTACGAATTATCGTTTTATGTAGCATATTTTTGGTGAAACGGAACGCAATCTCAAAACGCATCGTCCTCGATAACTCCGGTATTGACGTCAAAGTCTATGTGTCAAAAAAACCCTTTTATTTGAAAAGTACTTAAAGTTTCACTAAGATTTGAATAATATTGTTATTGCAATTTTTGCTTAAATAAAGCCCATACAATTAGTAAAATTGTTTTATTACGGCGAAAAACTTAGATGCAATCAAGGCAGACTGAGGTGAATGACGTCACATCATGGCCGCGACAGTCACGGACGTTTGAACTGTCATAGAAAATTGCAGGAATTTAATATTATTTTTGAGCGACAACCAGTGGTTGAATTTAACTTTTAATACTTTTCTTGGGTTGATGGTACTGTATTTTTGTAATCAGCATCTTCACGCGTGTTGTCTGTTTCTGTTGTGGGGGATTTTTTCTTCAAAACCTCAATTTTAGGGGGATTTTGGATAAAGTTTGGGCAGAACGCAAGACGGTCATCTGGCAACACTGATCATAGTACGGTGGAATGTGTCCTGCACTAAACATAGTTGTAACATCTTTCTAATTACCACATTTTACACAAAATATCTTACTTAGTTAACTTAAATATTTTCATTATATAGGTACATACTTACAACTAGAACACTATATAATTACAAAAATAAAACTAAACGGAAGTACCTACATATGTACAACTTAAATATACTTACGTATCTTACTCTGGGAAGCTAACACTGATCGTTAAAAAATAACCACCTTTAGAATAATCCGTTTATAATTGCTACAAAACACGATATTGATAATTATAAAATACTACTGATTATTTTTGGTTTTTATTCAGACTGTTTCTTGACTGAGGTATTCCCCCTCCTCGTCTCAATAAATTATTTCTTCACAACTAATACACACATATATAGTTACAATAGGCATGACGACAGTATTAAAAAAATTCAAATCTATATAATCTGTCAGTTAGAGCATTGGAAAATAATGGACACGTATTTTTGTTTTTGTCAAATCGATGAATATTGACAAAAATATTGACAAAGATAAAACGCATCAAAACTCGGGAGTGGGGGGGGGGGCTCGTGACGTCAGAAGAACGCACTAAAAATTATACCAAGGCGAGACGTCTTGAGAATTTTAAAAGCATCGTATCTTCGTCAATGTTGGTTTACGTAACAAAAGAAAAAATACGGTCAAATATTTTTTAATAATCTAACTGACGGACTAATTAGATTTTTTCAGTCGACAAGCCTATTGTTTTTAATTGAATAGTGTTTATCTACTTTATTTTGCAAATATCTGCTCGAATAAATAAAATAATAAGCATTGTTAATTATCATAAAGATAAATAAAAGTTAAAACACCAACGTAGGTAATAATCAACCAATAAGTGACGCCAAAAAAAAAAATTCACGCTCAATCTCTAGCGAGTCTGTGGACTGTTCGGCCGTGGGTTTGACAACCAATGCTACCAACATAAACGCCGAAAACCAGCGTGACGCATGACGCATTGCCTATGCCTAGTTATATAAATGTTATTATCGAAGTATGCAAACACACATTACACCATAATTGTAATAAAACAGTAAGTACTGCATGAAATTGAAATGTAAATCTATTTCACTTACTTGTTAAAAACGTTGTTGCCGAAAAAGTAACTCAGAATGTTTAGATTAGTGTCACAGTAGAGGTGCGGGCGTC
Organism: Xestia rhomboidea; assembly: GCA_963853795.1. Lineage (NCBI taxonomy): Eukaryota > Metazoa > Arthropoda > Insecta > Lepidoptera > Noctuidae > Xestia > Xestia rhomboidea. Next base: position 12,576,066 of record OY970767.1, on the reverse strand, counting down.
CGTCCGCTGTCGGAACAATCAACAGAGGCCTCTCGTCACGTGGCCAGGCGGCTACCGACTGCTCCTTATCCCGCCATCACCAAGCCCTATTAAAAATTACAATTCTAAATTTATATTCCATATATTCTTGGAATATAAATTTGCTTTTCAAATTGCATTTGATATTTATGTTGGGCCTGTCCTGATGTAGGTACTCCGATTCGTCGATCTGCCAAACATTCGATCTGTATCGATAGTAGTGCCTAATACGTCATACATTGATCGGTATTCAGTATCTTTTTGTTTATTGTTCGTATTGTGTTTTCAATGGAAATGAATTTGAATTAAATTTGTTTTAGAAGGCTATCATTCTCAGTCCCACCCAGCGCCGTGTCCAGGTAAGCCTGATTATTTATACACAGGAATATGCGACAACAGATGAATTTAACATTTAAATTCGGATAAGACTGTTTTAATTTTTATGGTTCCTTTAGATGAAACCCAATTCTTAAATATGGTTTAAACCCAACATACGTATTTGGATTTAATTGGATTTACACTTATAATATCGTATATATTTGCATAAATGCAAGCCGTTTGTATAAATAACTGAGTATTTAGCAATATTTACTCGGATAACGTTAGATAATCACAACTACGCACCGCGCGCATTATCGCCTATCTATGTAATAATATATCATAATTCAAACAGGCGCATTAAACGCATGTACTTTATTCTAATTACGCAGTTTAGCATTTTTTGTGCTAATAAATCGTAGTTGAATAGCTTGTAAGTTATAGCTAATCGTTCAATAAATTATTAACAGATTAAAAACTTAAGTTTGTATTAATGTTTTTGATGTAGAGACCTCACTTATTTATAGCCAAAATATACCTATACGCATAGATACGAATTTTTATTTTTCTATAACGTAACACGTTTTAATTATTTTTACCGGTTAATGTTATGATTCAATTCTATACAATATTAGATAAAACGCCAAAAAAAATATCACGTTTGTTGTATGGAAGCCCCCCTTAAATATGTATGTTATTCTGTTTTTAGTATTTGTTGTTATAGCGGCAACCGAAATACATCATCTGTGAAAATTTCAATTGTCTAGCTATCACGGTTCATGAGCTACAGCCTGGTGACAGACAGACGGACAGAGGAGTCTTAGTAATAGGGTCCCGTTTTTACCCTTTGGGCACGGAACCTTAAAAACAACAAACAATATACATATAAAATAAAATATGAATTGAGAATGATGTTTCTGATCGTTTGAGAGAGAGAGAGAGAGAGGTAGATAGAGATATACGCTAGGGCGGCTAGGGAATGGGCAACTACAGTACTTTCTCAAGTTATTATGCCTTGTGACTGGGACTGTAGCTTTGTTTTTTTTTTGTATTTTTGACATTTAAAAGTGCCGTAGTGGTCTAATTTAAATAAATGCTTTGAGTTTGAGTTTGACTTTGCATCGGTGTAGCCAATTACGCCTCTAAATACAACTTCTACATAATAAGCTAAAATCTATATCTCTAAGTGTAACCGTAGATGAGGTTAAGCCGCTAGCAGCGCGTAGAGGCTCGTAGCAGCACGTAGATGCTAACAGCTGAAGCAAGCACGTTAAAATAATTCACAAAGTTCCAATCTCTCAAAACAAATAAGAGTGTATTTGTATTACAAGGAGTATGTCCAAGTGAAACCGTAGACATGACTAAAACGCTTTGTAGACGCCTCGTAGCACCGCGTAGAGGTGCGTAGCAGCCGCATAACAGCCCCGTAGAGGCCGGATTCTGACGTCTACATGGCGTTAACGCAACGTAAATGCATACTCAAACGTAGGAAGCAAAAGCAATATTTTGTAGAAGTCCTCCTAGCTATTTTTAAGTTCGATCTTAACATCTACTTAGATGCTGTAAAAATATTCTCGCTGCGTCTGCGTTAATGTAAATTAGTCTGTTCAAAATTGAAAACTGGTCAAGCTTGTCTGTCTCAAAAAAAAAATACTCAAAGCATTTATTTCAATTAGACCATTACGGCCCTTTTGAACACAAAAACAAACAAAACTCCAGTCCCAGTCACAAGGCCTAATAACTTGAGAAAGTACTGTAGTTGCCCATTCCCTAGCGTACATCTCTTTGGAGAAGAACGGGCAAGAAACTCCATTGGCACTCTTTTAAATCAAAATGTTGTTACAAAATCTTGGTTACATCATTAATTTTGTGATTAAACATATATGTGAGAACAATTTAGAAAGACGTGCACATTAAGAGCGTCTAGAGTAAAAGATTAGATCAACAATTTAATAACGTAATTAAAATGAACCGTGGCAGCGAAGAGATGACCAGTCCCAACTGACAGCGCCCGTTCACGAACATGACGCATGTACCGGCGCCATTCAACTCAACCATATCGAAGGGAACTAAATGACCCGACACACCCGCCACCATCAGCGAGACATTTAAGTGAGCATGACATTCTTTCAGCCACCAAGGCATATTCAAGTCAATGAAAGATAACTAAATGTAAGTGGTGGCTGAACAGTGCAAAGTACTCACACATGTGCTATGCAATTATATAATACTAAAAACTGGAATCTATTCAATGCAAGTATATTTTTAAAATCTTCTGCAGCTTCCACAATAATAATAAATAATAATAATAATAAATATCACTGGACATTACTCACAGCGCCATTTAGCGCCACATTATGCAACGAGGCTTGTGTCGTGGACGCCAGATAGTTGATATACTACATAGATACTTCTTTTTTTTTGTAAATACATACTTATTTACATATAAACATCCATGACTCAGAAACAAATGTCCATGCTCATCTCACAAACATTTGCTCCTACCGGGATTTGAACCCGGGACTCAACGAACGTAAGGCAGCCTCACTACCGCTGCGCCATTCGGGTCGTCAAATACATTAACATGGTAATCAATTCTTCTTCTTCTTCTTTACGTGTCGATAGACTCAAATAATGCCCCACCAGTACAATCAATTAAGTAGTTTGCCCCTATGGTTGTGGAATAGGACCAACATTTAGCCAAGCATTTTTATCATCAATGTAATCCCCCAACTTATTAATGCTTGCCTACATAGTGTGCGTTTTATGCAAGATTTAAATTTCGTCTCATTCAGTTGAAGATTGTGGGAGGTATAGCAAGCCTGAAACCTGGCTGAACTAGTTGGTCCCTATTTCTAGCGCTATAGTGGTGTCTGTCACCTCTTCTACTGAATAAATGCTGATTTTTCCTAACGTACATGATGTTTTCATAGATGTATTGACAAGGTACTGTCATGATATTAATTTCCTTAAACAGTTCTCTTAGAGAATCGCGTCTACGTAATTCATAAATGGCTCTGATGGCTCTTTTCTGCAGAATAAATATAGACTCGATGTCTGCAGCCCGTACCCATAGTAAAATACCGTATGACATAATACTATGAAAATAACTAAAATAGACTAGCCTCGCCGTATGAATATCAGTAAATTGACGAATTTTTCTAACGGCATATGCTGCTGAGCTCAGCCGTCCTGCAAGAGATGTTAAATGAGGACCCCATTGTAACTTTGAGTCGAGCGTGATTCCCAAGAAAACCGTTTTATCGACAAATTCTAGTTTCTCTTCATTCAATATTATGTCACAATCACTACTTTTGACATTTGTAAGAGCAAATCTATTGCACTTAGTTTTTTTCCCATTTAGTACTAAATTATTAGCGGTAAACCAATTGTGGACCTGTAGTAGGGCGTTATTTACGTCGTCAAGATTATTGGCACGTCACGTGGCGGTTAGTGGCTGTTTATCCTAAATATTAAAGAAGTATCGTCAGCAAACAACACCATATTATGCACTCCGTTACAACCATCCGGTTGTTAAGTAAATGGGGTAGGTCATTAATATACACTAAAAAGAAGAAGGAACCCAATATCGAACCTTGTGGAACACCCATTTTTACTTTCAAACCCATTGAGTTGACACCATTTATTTTTACCTGCTGCTGTCTATCATTCAAATACGATTTTACTAAACTGAGCGCAAGTTTACCTAAACCGTAATGCTTAATTTTCAGATCAGTTCAGTTCAGTTTCAAGTTTTGTTACAATAATACTTAAACTTTTACTTTTAGAGGTAGACATTACCTAGATTCAAGGTTTTCGGTAAGAGTAGACAGACCTACGGAATAAGTTTGTCCAAAACATGCATCTTCTCATAATTAACCAGTTCTCGTGACTCGTTGAGGTCGGTTAAATATTATTCTGACCCGCAGAAAATTTACGCAATAAGCAAGCAGGATTACCATATCTAATCATAATATTATTACGATCGAGAGCACTTCAATATCTAAATAAATCTCTAATCATCCAGTTCTCAATGAAAACATTATTATGTAATTGTATAAAACATGTGATGTTTACTTTATTCGACTCTTACTTTTTTGAGACGTTAAGTAGTAAGAAAATAATCGGAGTTTTTAAACACGCAGGACATCAATTCATTTGCTTGTCAATGATGCATGTCAACATCAGATTTTTATCAAACAGCTATAGAAAAGCTTTACGTTTTTAAAATTAAAATGATTATCATTTTTACAAAAATCAAGATCTCAGATGTATAGTGTCGAGTTAGGTTGGAGGCGCGCGAGACGGACGGGCGAGGTCGCGCGCAGTCGCGGGCGCAGTCGGCGCGGTGTGAAGGCCGGTCAGCGGCCGAGCTGCGTTATCGGACCAATCATAACGATCACCTCACTTATGTAGTATCCACTAATCTAAAGCATTAGCTGCACCACGTGCCACTGATTGTATTAATTACTACGAGACGCTATTGCGCGCGCCAGCTTTAATTGAATAAATAATTATATTCTCGCACACTCACACGTATATCATTGCGCGCCGGTGTAGTGTGGCCTGTGGTCATATACCGTGCACTTGGGAATGTGAACTGAACGATTAATTGAACGAGTGCTGACATTCTACAATTTAAAAGCTACTTCGCAGTCTAGGTCACACGTAAAAGTTGTCTTACTCATAAGTTTTTTCCAAAGAAATTAATCAACAAGATTGTTTTATTAGAATAAAAACACTCGTGTACCTAATTGAATGCACCTATCACCCAAGTGTTATAATTAAATGGCACGATGTTCAGAAAAACCTATACTTACAATAGAAGGTACTTAGGTTGTTTTCCAATTAACAGTGGTACAATTAAGTTCAAGCTGTTGTTTTAAATGCTTCGACGATTTTAAACATGATTTTAAATCGGCACGATTTTTTTAGTTAGGTAGGTACTAGTAACCCAACGCTTTAGACCAGCAATTTATTTAAGTTCCTTCCAACTCATGTAGTAGCTGAGTTTGAAACATTTGAAAAAACCCAGAATATCACATTTCAAAAAGTAGACAAGACAACAAAGGACGGTTCAGTTCTTGAGGGTCATCAATTGTAAATTATCCTAACATATCTTTCAAATTTAAGGTTCTAATTAAAAAATTGCAAGATAGTATCTATCACAACAATAACGATGAATCAAGTGATAGCGCGTGAGCGTGGGCCGCGCGAGACAATAGGCGCGACGGATCCAGAGCCGCTCGGACTCAGAGCACTCGAGGCCCTTGTTGCCATTCTCATTCACCCACCGTACTGTTATCCCGCGCCTAGTGCCACTGACACAATGCAAGGTTAACATGAGGTGGACGCCCGCAAACTGCCCGCATATCACTTAAAAGGACATTTACGTTTTATCGAGCTGTTCTGATCAAACAGGACAAGCCATGAGCCGAAATCCGTATCCAAGTAGGTAACTGGCTGATACTCGAAATAGTTTTTTATTTGTACACCTACTGCAGAACGCTATTTCCTAGATAATTATTAAAATGCATTTGAGCAGTTTACCCACCTGCAACCTTGTATAAAAGTTGTATTTTTTCCTTATACCTTGCAACTACACTTGCTGTGTATCAATTAATATCTATCTCGATTTAAGGTTCGGTTCTACAAGATAATTCTTCTATTCGAACAAGTAAATAAATTTCACTTCTGCATTTAAGTGGAGCGTTAATCGATAAAAAGTGCAGATATGAGAACTAGTCTGACGTGTCGGCCCTCAGCGTCATGGAATGTTCGTCTCATTATGCTCATCGTTGATTAAAGTCAATAACTTCATCGCGAGTGCGGCGCACATTCAGCATCAACTCAATGGCATATCTAATGAGGCACTCTTGTCAATGAGCGCGGCGAGCCAGATCTCAATCGCGCCACGTCTCTATTCTCTTTTACTTTCAAACGCATGCAGTGGGGCGCAGCCCGTCGTCTCCGGTCGTCCACTCCGGCGCGCGCCTCTCAACACACTATATTCTTTTTACTCCCGAGCACAGCCTAGAATGCCTGCATCCCGTGTATACGTCTTCCTTCTTTTATTTTTAGTTAGTGCGAAAAAGGTAGTCGACCAGTCCTAGCGGCGCGGGTCAACGTATTCGAGGCTTTTTACCCCAGTCTGATGCAGCTGTTGCACAATAATAGAGAGATTCCTGGAATACTCTACATGGGTGATCGAGCTATTTATATCTGCCTGAGACAGGAAAATGCACTTCAAACGCTAAAAATAGCTACGAATCAATTAAAACTTCCCGTATTCATTGAATACTGATGGGCTAGTCATGTCATGTCTTATTGTAGATTAACTATGCTACAAGGAAGTGTTTTGTTTAGACTAGAACATGCATTTAATGCGCATTTTAATTCCGCACCTTTAAAGGTGAAAACACCCACTGATTTTGTTATTTAATACAAAGCTCACACATCAATGTCAAAATAACTGTTTATGATTAACTTTCTCCGGGTTAATTCAACATTTTGTAACCTTAATTTAAAAGTAATTTGTTTAGTGACTTGGTGCCGTAGGTACTCGGAGTAACGTCCAAACTAGTGTCAATGATCAGCATACTATCTGTCCTAGGACTTTGACTTCTCTTAATTGACTCTCGATTGTTAGTGAAATGGAGCCATAAATAACTATTATAATTTTAATCATACTGTCTCTTCCATTAACCAGTCTGTTAAACTCGGACCGGATTTTGTTTAACCTATGCAACTGCGAGAAGAACGTTGTGTGCCGTAAATATATTTGTTCATTTTACAGTTTACTACAATACATTTTTATGGGTTGCGCTTAAAAGGGTGTTTCGCAAAGCTTGTTTTTGGCAGCAAACAGAGATTGCAGAGCCCAACAAAGCTCTCATTTTCTGCCTACTTTAAGGAGAAACACACAAATGGGCAGTGCAATAGCAGACAAGTGAATCTCGCTCGTCCGAATCGAGTCACCTACGCGCGCCCAACGGGCCATCGATGTCCTTGCATTCTTTAGAGGTAGAGCAAAATGGTACCGGTTCAATAACCCTTGACAATGTGAAGGGATCAACTCTTAGGCTAAGAGGCGTGGCAGCTTACGTAATGAAGCAGGCGTGAGGGTCGAGACCATTTGGCGGTCATGAGGTACTAGCTGCCCTTTAATCATTTAGAAGAAATTCATTCCTTTCACAACTGAGCAGACAACTTAAGTACTCTGTTTAAAAATATACATTGTAATTCAATCAACAAGTTTAAAGAGTATCAGCATCGCGATGTGAATAAATATTCGCGTATTGGGGTCAGATCTCATGCACTGTTTATGTACGCACGACGTGTTGTGGTGTTAAGAGGATGAGGTGTAATATTTGGGCAGTAAATTGTGCTTAAGCAAATTTTACAGGCAATCATTTTTGTCAATATTTCATCTCAAAATACGATGCTTACGTGACCAGCAAACAGTCGTAAAGTGTTGGAGATACGCAAGACTTGGTTTCTACTAAACTCATCTTACAAGTTTAACTAAGTTTACTAAACTACTTAGCGAGATGAAAACCTAGCCTTGACGTGCTGACGGGATTGGAACGTTTCATACAGCTTATATTTACTAAGTTCTGTGAAGTTTCACCCACTTATCGTAGGAACTTTAATTAAGATAAGGTTAAAGCAATTAACATCAAACAACTTTTACTATTAAAATTAACTTTAAAATATGTCATTTGTCTTAGTTTCGAACTCAAATAAATGGCAAATTAACAATTTCGAAACCGTATTCCGTATTCCACATTATCTATTAGATAATTTGAATCATCATCATCTTAATTTCAACTGTAAATAGGCCCCCTGTGACCCCTGTCTCAACCCCAATGATTGCTAAATCTGCTGATCTCTAGAGTAAAAGCTCTTTCATATTTCATTGTACCGACAGATGTATAAACACAAGAACTAATCTATGTACCTGATATAGATCAAGGTAGAAAAGAGCATTGCAGTAGAAAACATGATTAGCCTCAACTATTTCACTGCTGGGCTTCCTCTTTTTTCTTGACATCTACATTGGTCCTGTGCCAGACAACTGCAACTGCAACTGCACAAGCTGTATCAAGGTGATTCTGCAAAGGGGGTAATAATAAAATATGTCATTACCCTACACAATGCCTGCCCAGGCACATCGTACAAAAACATTACCCAATTGATTTGAGAATGGTAAAAAACCTCCAGGTACCTTTTTGGCAAAATATTTTTTACCACAGCTTTTGTTTTTAATAGCAGCTGCAGCGGTCACAGTAACGAGTGAACATTGAACTGAAACAAATTACTGGCATAATATACAGAACCACAAATCGATTTCTTATTCTTAACTGAATGTACAGGGCAGCGCCGGCGACGGCGACGCCATGTTTACAAACAAAGAGATCAATGCACGCCAAGTAGGTTAGCGCAGCACCGCGCCGTATGCGACCGCGCAGCGCGCAGGCCCGCCGGCCCGTGTTGCGCGGGTCGTGGTCTCCGCCAGTCTCCACGCACCGGCTGCCTCTCAAACGGAACGAGCTTACTACCATCACATAAACATCATTAATCGCTATTCATTTGAATAACATTCAGCCGAAACGAGCCCTCAGAGGCCACTTAAAAAGACCCTTGCCATAGTTTCTCAGGTTTTGTGGTCTGCTATTTGCTATCCGAGATAAATAATTTGTTTTTAAGTATTCTCGGCTCGTTGTGTACCGAGTCGAGAATACTAATTTAGATTGTTTATTAATAGATATGACTAAAAATAAACAGCCACGTTCAAATAAACATTAAGATACACAATCAAATCAGGCCAAAGTTTCTGGAGGGCAACAATCGTGCGCTTCCGCAGGAGAAATCGTTACAATGGCCTCTCACAAGCGCGCCGGAAGAAAGTTCCTAGCGATTTGCATAGCACCCGGCGAGCCACAAGCGAAGGCGATCCCGCTCTCGCAAGGCTCCGCGATGGCCCACATAGACATGTCTTATAGTTTATTGTCGCGGACCCATTTCCGTGGGTGCACGACCACGACCACCGCCTGGCTCGCGGATCGACACACTTCGTTCACTCCGAAAGTTTCTCCGATAGAGAAACTCACAATATCTAATAGCACCGACATCCGTCTATGCAGATTTCCAGAGCAAGCCTTCACAGAGACTGTGACCTAAATACGAACGTTACAAAGCGTATAACACGTGGAGAGAGGTTGTTTATTTTAGACACTGACAACATGTTTCTTCCTCCGCGTGATCATATCGTCCGGCCGCTCGCAGGTCAGCTTGAGAGAGTGCAAACGGCATGAACGGCGGTTAAAAATAAAATTAATAGTACACACAGAATCAATGACAGCATCAACTCGTTTTCATTGCAAATGGCTGGGGCAAGAAAAACTTGCACTAGTGTTACGTTAGAAAGCGTAGACATTTCACCATAAAGCCTAGAAAGTGTACATAAGAAGAAAGTGAAGAAGTAGGGGAAAAAATGTGCAATACAAGTGCACGGAGGCGCGGGAACGTGGAGCGGTTAGAGACAATACGCACTCGCTCCGAATCTCGCAGTTTCCAGTTCGATCGCCATCACTTTTTCTCCCTAGATGAAACCGCTGCACTCGCTTGCACACATTTCTCAACGCTCCACACGTTCGCCTAGTTCTTGTATCAATGCACTCATTTTTACTTTCTTTTCCGTTCGCTCTTGTTCGTTTGTTTCTCGGCGCGCTTCTATACTATCATAGCTATCTAGGTACATTGATCGACTCTCAATGAAAATAAAAACAGGCGCTTTCGTATTCCATGGAACGCTAGAACAATAATACTAATTGTCTCTCGAAAATTCGAGAACATTTATAGACTTTCTATAGTTCGTATTAAGAAGTTGGTTGGTTTAATAAGTAACAGAACTTACAGTCGGTAACAATTAAATAATGGCAGGTCAAAAGCTTCATTAAACTTTTAGAGGTACATTTCGACACTAATATCATGTCTCTCACAACAAAAATCAGTAATGTGATGAAATTACGAGATAGAAACAAGAGTATTTTCCTGAACAGTGTATACCTGAAAGTGAAAATCGAACATTGTACACATATCCATTATTGATACGTACACAGACGTAGATCACGCACCGCACGCGCCACACATGCCGATGCGAATCTAACAGGCATTTGTCTGTTTTTTATTACGTGATCCTGTCTCCGTTGAGAATATAGGTATCTATTAGAAGAGAATGAAGATCGAATATTCTGTTATTAACTTGATATTTTAATGACAGTTTCTTGTGTCAGTTCCGATGAATCGTTCGGATGGTCACATGCGAGCGACGAGTCCGAGAGAAAATACAAACATCGTCGATCCAACACGACATACGTGCACTTCATATTCAATTGTAGAGTTTGTATGCACAATAACTACTTATCTGAAATTCACTACTTAAGACGCCGTATACAGTTCGTGATCCCAGGTAGTCACGTGTAGTATAACTTTTATGATTTGCATGCATTATTTCTATTGGTTCAAATGTGATGTTTCCATGTGTGTAAGCACAATAATATGGCATGTGTCATTAGTTGTCACGTGTAACCTGCGGTGTTGCGGTGTGGTCGTACGGCGACGAGCCGGGAAAGCCGCCGGTCGTCAAGCGACGTCGAGAGAAAGAGTGTGAAGGAGAGAGATGGGCATTTCACCGCGCGGGGTCAACGCGCTCGCGTACACTGTCGCTGATTGTGCCCCAATTGCATTGCAGTATGTGGGTCTAGGCCGGCGTTCGTCGACCCGCGTGACACACTTGGCGGCGCGGGCGCACGACCGCGGTGCTTTCACGCCCCACGCGCAGGGTGGGGAGCACCGCACGGAAAGCTGAGAAAACTTACCACATGGGCGGGCAACGCTTTGTTCACTGTTTACCTATGTATGTTGAATGTTCTATAGTCTCATTGCGATGTGCATATTTGTTTAGTTAATAAATGCCATAATTTCAAAGTGAAATGAATTAATTTATCAACAGCTGTTAAGTTATTTACTTTGGGAGATTTGAATTGAGAACTGCGCATCATGCAGAGAACCTTTGAGAGATATTGAAACAAAATTAAATGATTAACGTTAAGGTATATAGAATGTTGCTACGAATGACCTTATTACTGTCATAATAGTATCTATTCAAAGACTAACTACCGAATATAACGAGAATGGATTTGTTTTAGTAAATGCAAGGTCAACACAAGCCTTATCAAATGCTGAGTGGTAGAATCTGCAAATGTTTCAAATGTTTTACGTTCATGTAACAAATGTGTGACTGACACGTCTGTGCAGCGGAAGAATTTAAGGAGCTTTAACTAACCAAGGAGAGACATTGTCTTTCAAATAATACTAGCTAAAATTGTTCATTTACACAAATGCACAGCGGCCTTGGAAATTACAACTCTTGTCAATTATCATATTGTACATGGACACGTCGCATTCGTTTGCAAATCATCTTAGCGTAAGACGTTTTCTATTCTTTCTTTACAAAGAAGGTACAATTCATATGCAACATTGATAATATTAATAACTCACTACAATGCTACTGACATTGATCCTTATGGGAATGCAGCTCAATTAAGCACAGTGGGGCAACTAATGCGAGTAATGAATAACTATAGTTTACACGATAGGCGTTTGTGGCTCGTTAGCTGTCGGAGAGAACAAGGTCGGTTGATGTGGAGCAAGGTCAATGTGGAGCTGTGGACGAAGTCTTCGAGTGATAGCGTGACCTCTGCAGTTATTATCGACTCACAAGCGTACGGCAAGTACTCTCATACATTTCTACTGAACGAGCGCTGGCATGGAAAAATAATATTTATTTCATTATAATGTCTAGTACGCATACTAGGGCGTTGTGAATCGAGTTCGATAAGCATAATTTGCAATATCAGAATATAATTAATTGTAAGCACGTTTTGCTGCGACGCGACAATTCAAGAGAAACAAAACTATAAATTAAGATTGTGAATTTGATGTTAATTGAAACTGAAGTTGCAATACTAAGAACGAAAATAATATTATTGCAATCAGCTTTTAAGCTCGACGAAAAGTTCTTTAACTTTTTCAAGTATCCCGTTATGAGATGACTGAATTACTTGCAAGTTACATTTGTCTATATAAGGCATAATTCTGACTTCAAACACATTAAGAGCATTCTTATAATTGCTGTCTATTTCGAGCAATTGAAAAAGCAGTCAGTACTGTCTAAAAGCTTTCCATTAATAGTCGTACCTAGTCTCCATTAATCACACCAATAAGTAAAGTTGGAACAAAAAGTAGACTGTCATGGTAATTGATGGGAGCATTCGCTACACTGTCACAATTAAATGGTGGTTCAAATGAAGCAGGTGTACAAAAAACAAAGTTCTTGAAAGCGAGAGAGCGTTCGGAGAACCTGTTGTGTCCGTACCTGCACGACTCGAGACGACTAAATGCATTTTGTGCATAGTCGAATGATGTCATCCAGGATATTCGAAACGTAAAGCTGTTCTGAAAATAAAATAAAAGCCGCCCTCACAAGGTGATGCGAGTCCTTTCCCGGTCAACGAACTTTAGTCATAGTCTCGTGTGTCAGGAGAGTCGGTAGGTATCGAATATTTTAGAAAAGCGCTAAAGTTTCCAACGAAGAAATCGCGTTTTATGTGTCTGTTTAAAAGCCAGTGAACTTCAAAGTGTTTTTAAGTTGTTTAACGCTGAAACACGTAAGTCGTATTTCTTGTTCAATTATCTAAGAAGCATTTCTCTAACTTCAAAAAAATATCAGACATCAACTGACAGCAAGTTAAAATAAAAAGGTTTAGAAAGGATGCAGGTGAGGTGTGCAGGGCTCGTAACAGTTGCCATTCAGTGTCAATTGTACGGACATCTTGTGGTGTGTGGCATGTCATCTTTAATTCATAATTAACAAGCGAAATGATCGTCTTCGTCGGCTTAAGTTTCAATTTTTATAACCATAATCAATGTTAAATTTCATGATATGTATCGAATGCTTGACTGCATGCTTCTTGGATGCATGACATAATTGGTGTGATACGTATTACATTATATAATGGATTCGCTGAATTGGAATGAAACTGAATCGTTCAAATAATTGTCAAAGGAAGCTGCTCAAGTTCTTAAATGCTAATAGGTTGGTAGTACCTAGATGCCTTTTATGCTGACTTTGCTAAGTAACCGGCACCCCACTCAAAAAGTGTCCACCTCTGATTCTGATTTCTTTTTTGCTATTTGAGTAATAGGCCGTATCTACAAAAAATAATCTAGCCGTTAACTCCAAAATTTAGACAGGCGTTGTCACACTCAGGGCCTTTAATATTATAATGGTAAAGCCCTTTAATATAAGCATGGTGACGTCATCTCGTCAGCGTGCGAAGCTGATTTGAATCGCAACAAAGTGGGAGACTGCGTCATCCGATTGAAATTGAAACAAAAAGTTTGCGGCGCCTGCTTTTCATTCAACCCTTGGAATGGCCGCTACGTCATCGGCTAGACATCAGGAATTATGAGTCAAATGTATATTTTATTATACTATAGAGATAGATATGTCGGAATTTTAATGTCGCGCCATGTGCACTGCACCTCACCATTTTTGAACATTTTCCATGATTGTGCGTTTAGTTTGTCATGCTTTGGCCCTTTTTTGTTTTTTTCAGGCAATATTATTATAATGATGACTCTAAATCTATATATAAGGTAAGTAGGTAGGTATAAAACACTTAAACCACAAAATTAGAAAAGTAAATGTAATTCTCGTGAATAATAAAATCACCGATCCACATCTGCCGTAATAGATGTCATTTATAGACTCTTCAAGATATCACAGGTCAAAAGTTCCTCAATATTCGTCACTTTAGTTTGAGTCTTGATGGTTGGAGCTCAGCAGACGTGTAGTTCTCGAGTTACTGCTTAGTTGAGCTCCTCGGGGAGGGCGACAATGGGCTCGGGAATTATGGGGGCGGGCAAGACGATGGGTTCGGGGATGACGACCTCAGGGGCGACGGGCTCAGGCATAACCACGGGGGCGGGGATCTCGACCTCGGGCAGGGAAGGCTCGGGCATCACAACGGGGGCGGGAATCTCAACCTCGGGCAGGGAAGGCTCGGGCATCACAACGGGGGCGGGGATCTCAACCTCGGGCAGAGAAGGCTCGGGCATGACCACAGGCTCGGGGATCTCGATCTCGGGGAGGGTAGGCGCGGGCATGACCACGGGGTCGGGGATGATGTTGTTCTCGGCCTCATCGACGATCAGGACGGGGGTGGGCTGGATCTCGGGCTTGGCGGGGACGACCACAGGGGCGACGTCGACGGGAGAGTCCACGTTCACAATGATCTGCACGAGGGGCAGGGGGTTGGCGGCGGCGACGGCCAGCAGGGCGAACAGAGCAACGAAGGTCTTCATTGTGTGTGGTTAAAGTTTTTACTGAAATAATAAATTCAAACATGTTAAAATATCAAATCACGGCAAATGCAAATCTAATATAGTCAAACAAAGAGCATGGGATAATTAGCATTCAGCTTAAAAAATCATCGTGTTTCGACTGATTAGTGAACTTATTTTAAAACACAACATGCTGAATAAATTAAAAGTGAGGAAAGAATTTTCGAATAGATAGGAATGCCACACAATAATAATTGGCTACAAACGAATACGTAACTTTACTTGCAAAAAGAGTAACAAATAAAACAAATTTGCTGAACTACACAAACCTTTTTTTTACTTGTATCTAATTAAATATTGCAGTTAGATTGAATTTCTACCAAATTAGTAATAAATAATATTGTTCTTTTCTTTTAACTCACCTTGTTTTCACAAATATCAATGAGAACTATAATTGTTTGTGTAAAAACATTCACCTTTTATACAAATTTAAACCCATAAAACCGTAAATCGACATGTTATCAGATTACAACAATTTGGGAATTAACTTTTATCAACTGTCGCAAATGGTATCAATAAATATTTAGTAGCCTCTTCCTCTATTATTAACATATACATAGATAGTAAAGCTACTTTTGAAATCAAGTAGGTAAAAACGTACGAACCAAGTAAGTCTAAATACAATACGTAGTTGGTACCTAAGTCGATAGTGCTTAAAAAAATCAATAAAGCGAAATATGGAATGGTTAAGAATCACGAAATAGACTACGACAATGTAATCGATTAAGAGGGCCCTTCCCGGCCCGTCTATCGTCAACGCGAGCATGGTCGAAAAGCTTGTTGTTTCATCCAGAGCCACATTGGCGTTCTTTCAACTCCCCTGTCTTACCTCGCCCCGACCCCGCACTACTCGTCTCCCGCGCACCTCATACCGACTAACGCGAGGACATTGAACGAAAAATAGTGTTCGAAAATTTATATAACTTGTTCCAGGAAATACGTGTTATTGGATAAGTTTTACAAGTTTGAGAACAAAATATTTGTCATTTAAAATCTCCACTACATCTGCAAGGCTTCTATCAGGATGCTTTCTTCACTTTTACAATTTATGAGTATAGAGCTTGTACTGAATTTGTTTGTACAAAAAAAAAATGTTTTGCTTTGATAGAAGCCTAGATATAGTGCACATGATATATGTGTAATAACGGCATAATCACGTACGAGCGTTTGTCAAAATTCTCGCGAAAAGTATGGCGGGTTGGCCGCTCTTAATAATTATCTTCTTATTTTGACCGTCGACAAATGTTAGTAAAATAAACTTAAAACCAACGTATCATCGTCATCTTCTGACTTTTCCCAACTATGTTGGCGTCGGCCTCCGGTTTAACCGAATGCTGCTGAAATACCAGTATTTTACATCGAGCGACTGCCTATCTGACCTCCACAACCTAGTTAGTACTGGGTAATACGATATCCCTTGGTAAGACTGGTTGTCAGACTTTTTGGGCCACTGACTACCTGTAACGACTGTCAAAGATCTACAAATGACAGCCAGGACCTACTGCTCAACGTACTTTCCGAGGCACGGAGGAAACTAAAAACCAAAAAAAACTAATGTCTACTGAAAATCTAGATCTTACTCCTCATTTGCAATTTCCAACCAACCTCTATTCATTAACGCAGAGAAAAGTTACAACCAGTGTACTTCTTCTGATGTATCAAACGTTTTTTGAGGTTTAGTGTTGGGATAACTTTACTCGGCATTTATTAATATGGGACTAAATAATAATTATCATCTAACTATACATTGAACAAATAAACATCTCACGAAACAATATCGCTTGCAGCTGTACACTACCTGTACATAGGTGTACTTAGATACAACGTGTTGCAACACCTTAATGAATAAAAAACAAAACAAACTGACCATATCTCGCTAAAAATTAGACAGGCCATCAGCCTCTTCTTAGGACATGTCCAAAGCAGATAAGGAACATGTCGAAACAATGCGCAATACGAAAGTAAAGGAACGAAAGGTCGGAAGCCACTCCGACCTATCACGACCAAAGACAACGTATGCACCTCTGGATGTGGAATCTGTAATGTTCTGACTTGGGTGGTAAATCTCTTCGATGTGAAATTGCAAGAAGACAGAGAACGTACGAATTGTTAAACAAATTCGTGCTTAACAATTCCATTGTTGGAGGATATACGACTTATTTTTGGTTCGTAAATCTTTCGTAATTTTGTTTTTACTCCAGTGCTGCTGCATCACTATGTTAAGCAATAACTGTACCCTTTCCTTAATTTCCTTTGACCCTTCGTCATCAGCTTCTGGTGAAACAAAGGGCCAGACATGCATCTTCTCCTGCCATACATAACAGCCGGTTTTACATCTCAATACAACCAGTTGTAATTCAACACTAACTAGACAATGTAGTACCTACTGGTCAATGTCAAGCTATTGCTTTCGAGCATCATAATAATCGCTTTCGCTCAATTGACTCTTTCCATTTGCCCGGAATGGGATATAAATTCGATCCAATAATAATCGAGCTCCCATAAAAGTAAGTGCGAAAGTCAGTACTCGCAAAGAATAATCGCAATGAAACCAGATATTTCACAGCTTACATTGTGTCAAATTACCTGCTAAATGCTGACAGGTTTATAAAGGACACAAGCGAAGTTTTCCTAAACTGTAAAGGCGAAATGTTATTTTAAATGATTTTATTGTTTCGTCTCTTGACTTTCGATAGTTTTCAGATTTTCCCATTCTGATTGAATTAAGTATTTATTCTTCCCTTCTCTGCTTTTAAAGCTAGCTTTCATTAACAATTTTGTGTTTTTTTCCGTAGCCAAAATAACCTAAATAGGAAGAGGTGAACAAACGACACACTTCGTACAGGGCAGGATGTGATTTGCTCGCGCCAAATCTACCAACAATCAGACGGTAACATGAGCTTGTTACGACCGCGGGAGAGTGTGATGATAACCTTTCTAACCATACTTTCTGTATCTGAAAACACATCCATTTCATAAAGGCATATTCAAATTGTTGAAATTTAAAACTATTTTTTAGATACAAATTAACATTTATTTATGGTGAGCATTTATTTAAATAATTACACTACTTTTATATAAACTATAACTCTAAATAATAATAAAAATATGTACAAGTAAAAACCTGTAGCCGTTACAGGGCGTCAAAAAATTCGTCTACATTGCTGTCAACAGGAAAAGTGCCTAGAAGGCTGGCAGCATTGCCACGTTGGATGGCAATGCTGATTCTTTGGCCAAAAAATAGGCCCGCCCTCTGGTCACGTGAAGAGTCGACCAACCGCTTGGCGATTTCTCGAAATACTAGGTGGGCACTCGGACCCCATGGCCCTACTGTTTCAACCCCAAACGGCTCAAACACATAATTACCAATTAAATTATTGTATTTGCGCCGTTTGAGGTTTTCAGCACCTGCAGCAGCCGCCCCAGCGCAGCCCATTGTGCTAGGAAGATGGGATGGCGCAAGGGTGTCGACGCAAGTTGCGTCCCACACCAAAGGCCTACCCAACTTCCATGGCATTATGGTCATACCATCTGGTCTCTTCCCATCGACGCGTGCCAAGCCAGTGGGTTCTAATACAGCTGGCACCCCGGCGGTGGCAAGAGCACGACAGATGAGATCATTAATGCTAGCTTGCCGCGCTATCCGACCTGCACTCTTACTGCAGGAAAGGCCATGGTGTCCGAGGCAGTCGACTGCCTCACCACATTGACAGCGATGTGGAGCCCCACAAGGAGCGCCCAAACGCAAACATTTAGTGAAACTTTAGGTATACATTTTTACTATTGTACTGACATAAAGTCTAAACTAAAAACGTATCGATCTATGGGACAATCGCTTTTCATATATAACTGTGATTTGATTTCAGGGTTCATGTAAATACCGTTTCCATTCAAATAAGCCGCGACGTCGCCCAATTTTAAAATAAAAATAAATAAATAAATATCGCTGGGCATTACACACAGCGCCATCTAGTACCACACTAAGCAACGAGGCTTGTGTCGTGGACACCAGATAGTTGATATACTACATAGATACTTTTTGTTTGTAAATACATACTTATTATTCATATACACATCCATGACTCGGAAACAAATGTCCATGCTCATCACTCAAACACTCAAACATTTTTTCACTCTACCGGGATTCGAACCCGGGACCCTAAGAGCGTAAGGCAGCCTCAATACCGCTGCGCCATTCGGGTCGTCAAAAAATATCAATCATGATTCATCCAATAACACATTGACAGTTCAATATGTAATAGGTTTAGAAACGTACCTAATCATTTAGGTATGTATTGTTCTTTTTAATAGTTATCATAATATGGTGTTAAAGTGGATTAGGATTTAGGATAAAAACAGCGATTACTAACAAAAAAAAAAACATAAGTACACGTGCCACAGGAAAAACGAAAATTAACAGCTAAACCTTCTTCGACGATCTTCTTTTCCTGTCCAGGTGGTTTTCCTTTGGAATGTGCTCCCTCTGAATACCAGGATGGCAACCAGTCGGCTTACATTTAAAGTAAAAGCTCGCGAACACTTCCATAAGAAGTTGGCAGACTTGTCCCACAATTAAGTTGTTGGTTTTCTTCATCTGTTTTTTTTATTTTTATCTCCTCACTTTGTATAATTTGTTTTATATATGTATTTATTATTATATTTTATTCTTTAAAATTGTCTCTACTATTGCACCTACTTTTTTGTCTCTGCATCACACTAAGGTAGACTGGTAGAAAATACCCAAGGCATTAAGTCCGCCTTTGTACATTATGTGCATTAAGTTTTAATAAATAAATAAACTGTCGATAGGTAGGTATATACCTAACCTGAGATTAGCTGTTATTTTTCGTTTTTCACTACTTTTCCGAGTCAACTAAACAGATGATAAAATTCTATTGTAAAATATTATACAACAGCATATTATCAAATGAGCAATGCTAACAATAGCATTTTTTAATTTGCTTTATTGTCTTTGTTGTTTCATTACATGTGATGTGACTCAAACAAGACAGACATAACATATTCAACAAATAGATAATCGTGAAATTAGCGGCAGGAAACCAAAAGCACGCTTTATGAAAACGGCTGAACGAGGACCAGTCGGTGCCGGCACGTTCACCCACGCATTGGAAAACTCGGAAAAGTAGCGACAAGACTACTCGAAGCTCGAGAAACATCGTGTCCATCCGGTGGCTTCTACTCGTATATTAAATTAAATCTCGTATATTTCCCCTCTCGGCTCGTTAAATTTGTGTGAGTTGGAAAGCCTGCGCAGGCGCCGACGTGCGCGCATGTACCTCCCTCCATATTTCGCGTGGAAACTGTGCCACGTCGCGCCTTCTCTCAGTAAAAGTACTTTCTTCAAGCCGCTTTCGGAAACTCGTCTAGAACAAATTTCCTCGCTATAGTAACCTTGTACTATGTGACATAAGGCGTTCGCCTGCGCGTGCACTATAATTAGAACTGTCGGTCGTTTATAGCGTACCGAGAACCGCAATCGATACCAAGCCGCGCCCGCCTGCCTGCGATCGTGAGAAATATTGCCGCCGTTACATTATGCTGAGCTGCCTGGTCCGCGGAACAATGGGATGTTACGATGATTCAGTACGCGCATTTAATAAAATATTCTAACATTATGATAGGCATAAACATAATTTTATTAGTCACTATGAACAGCAGCCAGAATATATCCTTCAGTCTGCATGAGATTTATTAGTATTGAAACTGATAGCTCGATTTATTCAAATCAAGCATAATCTTATTGACCTTTCGTTTAATGAAAGCTTTAGGTGCCCTTGTGGTTATCAACGCTGAATACATTTTAAATGGGAGTGTAAATCAAGCTGAAAAATATATTCGAATTTGTATGCGTACTTTGTTGCAAGTTAAAAGAAATGAGCGGCGTTTGTTTCTGACAAGGCCGAAATTAAACCCTGTGACTGTCATCTCGTGAAACGCGTCGCGAAAGTTTTAATCCTGAAATCAAATGGCCTGAGAAAGTGGCAATTTGTCTTCTTGCGTAAAGTGCAACGCACTTCTAAGTGCATCTAGTTATAGTCCTAGTGACGTAATAGTTGGACTTTGATTTTATAGCTACTGCTTGTCTATTACCTACTTATCTAGATATAAATTAGTGACTAAATAGTCACTAATTTATATCTAGATAAGTAACAAAACAAACAAATGTTTAAATACGTTATTTATTTCTGATAGGGTGTAAGTATTAAGATTAAAGTTATAAAAGTCTAAGGCATAGCTCAGAACGCGGGCCTGTGGACGGGCGCGGGCCTGTGGACGAGGAGCTATGGGCTAGCTCGCCGTCCGTCCGTCTCATGACGACAGTCCGTGTCGACGGCGCGTTCGTGTTCCACGCGCGCCTCAAAGAGAGTCAGCAATCGGGAAGGGGTCCGCAAGGGCCGAAACCTGCCGGGGCTGCGGGACTATTCGAAAGAGTTACCGTGGGCCCGGAACACAAAGAGCGATGAAGGAACATGGATGGGTTTTAGTCAGTAAAAGTCTGACACTCCCTCCTGCTCCGCCCAGAGCGGGAGGAGTCATTTGATGATTTCCAAAGCGAAAAAAAAAAAAAAAGGCATGGCTCAGAAAAAAAATATTATGTTACTTAATATTTAACGCACCCTCTGCATCGAGAGCAGGTTTTCTTCATGTAGCAGTCCGCGCCAACACGACGACGTTTTCGATAAAATACGTCTACGCGACGACAGCACATCGTCCACGCGGCGTCAACTAATCCAGACAAAGACACCTTTATTTTATACCTCTACGTTTTCTGACGGAGACTATTTTAATCGAGCAGTACCTAAATGGAAAATTTCAAGAGAATAAACGACCCTTTTTCATCATTAAACTGGTACCTTTTTAGTAAAAAATAAGTTTTTTTTACGCAATTCACTAATCATACTAGAGAATGATTGGGGAGGAGGAGCTCGTGGCTAAATAATAACAGCCGGTCGGGTCGATCTTCAGGTTAAGTCGCGCATGCCTGGGTTGGTCTGTTGATGGAATTTCCTCCGTGCTTGGGAAAGCACGTTAAACCGTTCTTCGTAGATCTTTCACAGTCGTTATAGGTAGTCAGTGGCCCGAAAGTCAGACAAAGTGGTATCGTATATTACCCAGTACTAACTGGGTTGTGGGTGATGTGGGAGGTCAGAGAGGCAGTCACTCCATGCTCCAAAATACTGGTATTCAGCTGCATCCGGTTAGAGTGGAAGCCGACCGCAACATAGTTCTGAAAAGGCTAGGCAGATGATGACTAATTATACTTGAGAATAAAGCAATTCCTTTTCCTTCACCTGAACTATACTATAGGCATGACGACAGTATCAAAAAATTGCAAATCCATTTAGTCCGTCAGCTAGAGTATTGGAAATTAATGGACACGTATTTTTTGTTTTTGTAAATCAATGAATATTGACAACGATAAAACGCATCAAAACTCGGGAGTGGGGGCTCGTGACGTCAGAACTAGCTAAAAATTATACCGTGGCGTGACGTATTGAGAATTTTAAAAGCGTAAATTTTGGTTTACGTAACAAAAGAAAAAACACGGTCAAATATTTAATGAAAATCTAAGTGACGGACTAATTAGATTATTTTTGTCGTCTCGCACTCTCGCCTATTCTGATGCTACTCGCAAGAAAAGTACCTTACACCTTTCTTCTTTATTCCTAATGTCACACCAAACTACTCCTTATAATACGTAAATAGGTTTCAGTGCTCTGTTTAATCAAAAGAGAACGTATTTCGCCTACTGTTGACTTCATATATTAACCGGAAAGCAAAACATGTCACGAACGTCCTCGTGTCGAGAGGCACGTCCCACCGGACGTTCTTATGTACAGACGTGGTATTGTATCCATGAACTTACTAGATGTTATATCCCTAAGGCAAAATTAGACGTACGATTTACTGCGATGCTGATTTCATGGGCATAGATCTGAGGGCTGAATATAATTTGTGCCGGTTGCCATTTATAGCAAATTATCCATTTTTTTTTTTTATTCACTAAACTGATGTACCATCATAAATGCAGTAAAAAAGTTACAAAACAATATCTCTGATTGACATCTATGAATAAGACATATGTGAATCTGACATGTATATTATATGGTGAACATGGCCCTAAACTATTTTAAAACAGAGACAATTAAACAACACTTACAAATTGTGAACTTTTCCAAAAATAATGAAAAGGTTTGTGGGCTTTTCGAATACAAACAAACTTTTTTCTTCGGAATTCTATATTTCATATCTTATTTTGTGAAAAATTTGGGGAATGCTTTCATGGAGTTTTTTATTTCTTGTTCACTAAAGATACTTTTTTGTTCCATTTCACATTCTATACACGTTAAATCATGATCTGTCAAATGACCAATTTGTTCGAGACACCATTGTTTAACTATTGTGTCTACTTCATGGACAGATCAAGGGTTAAAGATAAAGGTATATAGCTGATTATTATTTGCCGGCTCTCGACTCGTTTCTAATATATGTCTTGCGAAAACATTGCTCAGACGGTCCATCACTGCGAGATTAGGGCCAGCTTGCGCCAGCTCAACAGGCATTCCTCTTCATTGACAGTCTGATTGACTATTGGCGCAAGCCATCCACAACAAATTAGAACTACCTAAGAATAGACAAAGAGTTCGTTGCATACGATCAAGTGACCAAGGTTCACTGTTCTATTGAAGGAAATAGATTATTCTGGTGCATGCACTGTTGTGATCTTTATCACGGCATGTTGGCAGCGACGGGAACACGTGCCGGCTGCACGTGGCGTTGACGTGGTGCCAACGGCCTGTTGCGGAGGCCTGCCAGATAACTGCAGACTGTATGAAGCCGGACGATAATAGCTGCTGCACCAACTGATTGTATACAAATAAATGTAGCCATTAATTCGGTCATTTTGACGGGTAAAACCCAAGGGATTAACTATTAAACCCAATCACTTGTCCACAAGCTATGCGTTCAAGCGACGTGCGTGTTACCACAGCAATGGCGGCTAAATAAATGAATGAAATTGCGTAGAACACGAGTCTCCGCTACACGGTATGTAGGGACGGTTCTTACGTGAAGGAAACAAGATTCGCGCGTGTGTCGCTTGACGCATCACCAGAGGCCGTGAACAGGGCGTGAGGCTTTAGGGCCTGAAAAATGCGACATTCTATCAGCAATAACGAAGATGGAAAACTCTTCAATGTAATGTATTGACATGAGCTGCCAAAAAGTTTATGCCAACCCTATTGAAAGGCGTTGCCGACATGAAGTAACCGTTTCCAAGCGATTGCCACATATGTAGACCCTCGAATCTGCATTCACATTTCAGTTATATCGGCAAGAAAAACGTCACCAAAACCTTAAAAGGTTTTCGACAATGGAAGCTTAAAGTGAAAAATTAAAGCCCATGAAGCCCAAACTGGAATTTACTAAAATAGATACTTCTTCTTTATCATATGGTTAGTGCCTAACCTGGTGTCAGAGTTTTTAGGCCGCCCAAGGGTCGCTGACTTGGCTTTACATGCCGTCAGGAAATATCTCTCAGGCATGCAGGTTTCCTTACGATGTTTCCCTTCACCAAAGCAAGTGGTAAATATACAATACGCACATTCATCCGAAAAATCAGAAGTGCGTGCCTTGGGTTCGAACTAGAGACCTATGAAATAGATACTTGAAACAAATTATTCTAATCGAACACTGTCGGCAGATATCATAAAACAGCGAGCTATAATAAGCACATAAAACAATTTCAGGTGCAAATGATAGCAATTGATAACATTATACACCTACGTGACGCGCATATAGTATAGATAATGATTGATAAACTGGCGTTTAGGCAAATAAACAAACGGAAGCTTTTTGTGTGTGCAGCCTTATGAAAAGACTTCTACGCAGTTATACATACATACATAGACTTCGTTTTTTATCCACGGATGTTTTCAGTTCACCACGAATGCCATCAGCTACAGATCCTAACAAACTCCCATAACCTTCGTCCTGACCTCGCAGTTTACATTGTTTTCAGCTAGTTAAGGCGATAATATTCTCACAGACTTTTACGGTAACATTGTTCTGTATGTAAACATTATTTTATACACAGACCATCGACAAATTAAAATTGCATTTGCATGCAAATTTTTCCTACCCTACAAAGTCCTTTGGGACAAAAACTATCCGAATTATCAGACTATCGAGCTTTCTTGCTTCATCAGCATGCACTGTTCACTCCACAGAATGCCATTTAATAAATTGCCTTTCCCTCCAACACTGCGAGCCACTGAAGCCACCGGGAATTCGCCTTAATCCCGTAATAAATTGCTCTTTGCAAAAATGCAAATGAGGCGAAATAAAATGTCGAAAAAAAAATCTTATATCGAACAGATAACAGTATTTTGTTAGACAATGCAATTCCTTACGGCTATTAAAATTCCTAAGTCAGTATTTATTCTTCTCGCTGAGTCGAGTGGTTGCTATGCGAATGTTCGGCCAATGCTGGGGCCAAACCGAGCTACGAGTGTAGTTTATGATAGCGCAGCGAATTTTTACTTATATGAACTAGTTTTCTTAGTGCGATCATCGTTGTATCTCAATTTAGCTTCGTCAACCCCAAAATTACTTAAAGTTTCTAACAGAGATCCTATTTTTGGTTAAATAATACGACCGACGACCCGAATAGCGCAGCGGTAGTGAGGCTGCCTTACGTTCTTAGGGTCCCGGGTTCGAATCCCGGTTGGAGCAAATGTTTGTGTGATGAGCATGGACATTTGTTTCCGAGTCATGGATGTTTCTATTATGTATAATAAGTATGTATTTACAAACAAAAAGTATCTATGTAGTATATCAACTATCTGGTGTCCACGACACAAGCCTCGTTGCTTAGTGTGGCACTAGATGGCGCTGTGTGTTAATGTCCAGCGATATTTATTTTATTTTATTTTTAAAATGCGTTCATGAAACTGGTGATAAATAATTAGGTGAATAGGTTCAGTAAGACATGGTGTTGGTGAGCAACATAGAAAAACTTTAATGTACTAGTGAATTAAAAACTCACATAACATTCAGTTACTGATGATTATTACTTCAATTTAAGCTCATCAGAGCTTTCAAATTATTTGTATAAATAATAACTGCCATATAATTTGGTATCAAAACCGTAAGTTGTGCCGATTAACACGGGTCCGCAAATTGGTATAAAACCAATCAGAAGGCCTACTTTCCTTGCTTTTAGTCCAATAACCCAAATTCAGTTATTTTTGTAAGTGCACGTCCAAATGGATTCGATATTTTCATTATTGTCACTTCCGTTACCGCCACCGCCGTTACTTATGAAAGGAACAATAAAATATATATTCAGTATTATCTTTTATTGCAAGTAGTAATTAGCGTTATAAATGGCTACGTATTATTTTACGACGTGAGAATATACAACAATAGGCGAGACGACAAAAAAAAATTAATTAGTCCGTCACTTAGATTATCAAAAAATATTTGACCCGTGTTTTTTCTTTCGTTACGTAAATCAAAATTGACGAAGATACGACGCTTTTAAAATTCCCAATACGTCTCGCCATAGTATTGTCCATTAATATCCAATACTCTAACTAACGGACTAAATAGATTTGCAATTTTTTGATACTGTCGTCATGCCTATTGATACGATCTATTTGCCGAGGAAGTACATCTTTATGAAGCAAACACTTAGGTCTACTACCTATAGATCTCTCTCCCCAAACATTTATTAAGAGAACCGTTATTCGAAATGCTATAAAGCGTTCCCTCGGATATTTGGGACTTTTTATGTGTCTGGACTTGGACAAAGAGCCGTTAACTGTTTCGAAGGCAGTAAAGCAGTTTTCTTTATTTCCGAGAGCAATATAGGATCCTTCGTCGCGCACGTGTTGATTCAGGTCAGCGAGATTCGTTCTTGAGGTACATACCGCGCCAGACAGCTAATAAGGTTTTCTTGTTGACCAACTCCTTGACTCAAACCTTACAGAAAAATATCGCACAGCGTTGAACTAATATTGAACGTATTTCTTGGTCCGGAAGAAAGCTAGCTGTTTTCTATTTCTCATCCGTCGGAAAAATAACAAATCGAACGCGAAATTAACTGTCAATCAGTAGCTTCGCTACGTCTCTAGAAACTTGTCCAATAGCTCACGAACAAGTATAATTGGAGATAATATTATTTCCGCCATTCTGCCTCTGCCACGTCCACGTCCAGTCATGAAAACTTAAACGGTTTTTAATTACTTTACGGAAATCCATTAACCCGTAAATATCAGGGATTTTGAGTACTTACAAGGTTTCACCCACACACCGTGTACACCCTTGGATTAGACTTTGACACTTAAAGATATACCATCCAAGAAAATCTATAATTGCACATTTAAGCAAGACACTTTGTAGCTGTTATTTCTTAATATTTAGTAACGGTAAAAATGGCAAGTCTATTGAAGCAGCCACATTATATAAATAACTAGCTTATGCCCGCGGCTTCGCCCGTTCGCAAATTATATACTAAAACAAGGTTTCTTTCTCTCTCTAAAACAAAATAATATTGTAATACCAAATGATTTGAAAAGAGTAACCATGGAGTTTCTTGCCGGGTCTTCTACATGGAAACGACCAACGCGAACCGTGCACCTTTTTCGACGTTTTATTAGTGCCCACCTAGGCCTATGTGAAATATTTTTTTTTTAATTTTGACTCTATCTATTGAAAAAACCCGCATCCGTTGCGTAGTTTTAAAGATCTAAGTATACATAGGGACAGACGCTTTGTTTTATAATATGTAGTGAAGATACGGGGAAGTAGGCTGACCTTTATTTTAAATCCTACGAGTATTCGTCGAGCAATAATCTGGTAAAGTAACCTCCGCAAGAACGATATAAAGATAAGACCGAAACGTTCGTATGGTTTCAAATAATACCTTTATTTTGTTGACGACCCGATAAGCGTGGGGGGTATCGTGGCTGGCTTTCACTACATGTCGGTATGAAGCTGACCCCGAACAAATATTTGCCCCATGGCCTATAAATTTAGTCCTGGAAAAGAAATTCCTTAAAAAAGAAATAATTTTACTTCGGAAAAGAAAATACTTTTTCATTTTCCGGAATTTCAATCGTTTTCTTTTCGTGCTTGTCGTTGTGCGATATAGTATTGTGACTAGATCCAGATAGGAATAGAATTGTGTGCTTTCTTTTTATCAAATACAAAAGAAAATAACAATATAAAACAGTCACTGTTACTACCACACACCAATCTTACACAAATATTGATTTTATTCGAAGGAGAGACTGCTTACCTAACTCACCTTGACTGGCATAATGCATGCTACGTCAATGCGAACTCAAAATCGTGTAGGTAGGTAGCATATACCCTAGTGCCTAGTGCGAAATTTTCGAATTTAAATATTATTTATTTAAATTCGAAAATTCGAAACACAGCAGTTTCAACAGTTTTCATTTTTCGTTGTTGAAAAGCTGTTAAATCTTCAGACGAGTTTCGTTTTAGTGCCCCTTAGTAGCATTTACTCTAAATTATTTAAATCCGGGGAACAGCTGGTTCCCCTTTTCAACTTATTACCTTGTTCTTATCTAATAAATCTTTAAGTTAAAGTGATAGACGGTAGTACTCTGCCAGCGTAGATAAATATTGAAATACCTACAGATTTCTTGAAGATTCATTAATTTTCCAGGTCAACAGAAAAATGTTTTTCTGTTGAGCTGTAAAGGAAATGAACTGACATTTCGATTGAATGTTTCCTTTACGTTTAAATAAAGTTAATATAAATAATATTTCAATAACTTTACAATGATGTTGTAAATATTAGTCTGGAATTCACTAGAAGCTTTCCATACATGAACTCTTGAGCATATATCTACTTTCAGTTTTTTTTACCTAGGTAGGTACCATATTTTTACACAAATAGAAAATATTCTATTCTATTTTTGAATCCACTTAATTATATAATTTATTTAAACACAGACTAATTATTTACATTATTTACACACTAACTCTTAAATAATAGAAATTAAAATATTTACAAGTATCAAAAAGGGTTACAGGGCGTCGAAAAATTTGTCCACATCGCTGTCAACAGGAAAAGTGCCCAGAAGGTTGGCAGCATTGCCACGTTGAATGGCAATGCTGATTCTTTCGCCAAAAAATAGACCCGCCCTCTAGTCACGTGAAATGTTTCAGCTGAAACTTGAAATAATCAGAACTTTCTAATATTTTGAACTTTCAATACTTTATTCGGTTTTTAGAATACATAATTCGGCATCGAACACTTCCACTGCGCTCGACAATGTAGGTAGGTAGGTAGCACAAACATACCAACATAGTAGCTACTAAATTGAAGTCTCATTAAGAGTGGCTCGCGTGCCACTTTTTGCGTTATTCGGCGATTAGGTCATATTGAGGTGGTAGCCACGCAGAAGGCCGCACTCTTCGGTGGAATGCGCGCTTCATGTATCACGAACACATGATCAACGAAAGTTGCTTACACTTAATGAACACTTACTTGCAGAATCGGGACTAAGTAGTAGATTTGACCTCGTGTTGAGTTCTACTTGTATTTTCCTGTTGTTGTCAAGATTTTTGTCTATTAGATTTTACTAAGCTTCTGCATTTGTGCCCGGTTGGTAGCAATAGACTGGGACTTATGGGACAGGGACTTAACCATAACTGACGAAATGTGGGTGTACTATTAGGTCCACCTTTGCCTAACCCTTCGAGTATTGCAGGCGTGATGTTATGTATGTGATAGATACCATGATATTCACAAACAAATCTATTTTACAAAATTGATACTTTCGAACTTTGCAATCAACAAATTGTTCAAAGTAACGAGTATTTTCGAACAGCAACATTAACATCACATCGCTGCATTTCCCTTCGCGCAAATTAGTTTGGAACTCGTGAAATTCGACTTACGTTTGACTGGTTTATTTGACTTTAATGAACGGTATTCGCGTAAATAATTGTCATGAGACATGCATTTTATTCATTAATTCGTTCTGTTGGGCAGTACTCATTATTTTGCCCCTAAAAGTAGTTGCATCTCTGAAATGTCAACTAGGACGTAACGAACACTAATTAATTTATGTCAGATCGCCATCGATCTGATCATGATACTGCCACCCTACTTTTTTCGGTAAGAAGTTAACTATAATAAAGTAGATAGCTACATCTGATAGATACCTACGTAGTTTTCAGGATTTTTGTTCCAGTACTTACTATAACCAGTACCTGCTTACTTAGCGGTTCCCACCTATTGACTATTCCGCCTAATATTGGCCGTTAGGTCAAGTTGGTCTACCAATTTGTTTTGCGATGTTGACCCTTCCCGCAATACCTCCCTGGCACAGACCGGCTATAAAACTTGACCCTAAATAACGACTATTTTATGCCGACGTACTTTCGTCTATCCAAGATGATGTTAGACGTAATTTATTACAATAAATTGCCACTAAACAATGCTTTTAATGTAAGATTAGATAGAGTATATATGCATAAGTATTATGGACTAATCAACACTTACAATTTTACCATGAAACATTGCTTTTTAGAATATATATAATACGCATTTTTTTATTTGTGTCGTGGCAACGCAATTTAAATCAAGTACCAAGTAACGCTTTGTTCATAACGCGAAATTTCATTGAGCGCACAGCTGTGTGCGTGTAGTACTCGACTAGTACGGCGATGGGCGCGGGCGCGGGCGCGGCTCCGCGGCGGCGCGCGCGCAGACTCCACGGCGAATTTCGCCGCTCTCGCCCACTGATCTACATTTCACCTCCAATATGGGTCAATAACTGCCCACGCTCAGCCCCTCCTCGCGCGGCCATTCACCTCGCCACTCCAAATCATTGTTCGCCAAATGTATAGCGTTGTTGCAGGTCGTCGACCCCGCGTTGGTGCGGCTGCTGGCAGCCGTCAGCAGACAGTCTTCTTCGAACGACACTCGACACGCCGACATCAGCGCAAACGCAAACATCCTCTGCCCATCCGCTATAAATTATACATAGCAAGCCTCATCGCGTATCTACTACCATAAACAACGTGGTAGCCATTCTGAATCCTGTCAATAACACTTATTATTTATTTAATTTATTTTACTTGGTCAATGCAACTTATAGATCGTATTAAGGACTCTGGTGTCTTAAACGTAAACAAAATAATTAGAAAGTTGGATATTTTTTTGAAAACATTCACTTGAACTTTGCAAAGCTTTGGCGCTTATGGTTCGGTGTTCAAATAAGACACGATAATTTTACAATTTTATTGCTGACAAATAAGCGCTTTGTCTTAAGTATTTCTACAGGTTGGATAGTCTAAAGAGCTTTTGCCTCCGAAAGAGAGCTTTTACTTTTGAGAGTGACAGTATTGAATAGGCCACCGTTTGTTACTCTGGTTTATGTTTTACTGTTTTGTACACAATTCAAAACTGCGAACATAATTTGTTTTATCAATTTATTAGCACTTGGCCGATACCGATAGGCCACTATATGAAAATATACTGTTGTTAAATGCCAGCAAATTATACACCGTATTGATGACTGATGCCGTGATATAAACTACATACTGATAAGCACGTAAATAAAAAATACGGGTGTGCAAAAACATAATTACGTCAAAAACTTAATGGCACCTAATAAAAAACGTTAATTGATAAAATGTTCAAATATCTAAATCGAATAAGTACGATATCTTCTATGAGAAAACATATTAAAAGAAAATGAAAAAAAAATCGTCCAATTTTGCACAAGTCATCATAGCAAAACTGCGTGTGTAAAGATGTAAAACACGCGCTAGATGAGAACCACTCGCAAGGCATAGTTCTGTAGCTATCCAAATATTGTTGTGAAGGAAAGTGGCGCGCTGAACGGACGCAAGCGCACACAGCACACTGCCTCCGCAAGAAGTGTCACGTTGAACTCTTACATAAGGACTCGCCGGTGCTTTCCAAAATATTATTGGATTTTTTTGCCTTTTTAGCGAACAATGCCTTTGTCACGTATTTATAGATGCGCGTTGCAAAAGAAAGTTGCTCGTTGCGCACATAATTGAGACCATTTAGGCCTATCTAAATCTTAATGCTTACATTAAATAACCAATTTAACGAACGGACCTCTCTTTAGAAACACACCTATAAAAAGATACGAAACATCCTTATTATCGCTGCCCGGTAACTTTATTCTTTGCATTCTGAGGAATACTTATTTTATAGAAAGTTTTTTTGTTACCAAAGACAAGTCCCAACACCTTGAAACATGAAAAAAAAAAATAAAAAAAAAAAAAAATTTAAAAAAAAAGGTCTTATTTAATATAACTTCAGAAGGTTTAAAAAATGAGTTGTAATATAGGTTTTTTAGGAATAGTTGCACGCGAAATGTTAGTGGTAACGAGGCACATTGTGCCCGGGGCGCTGATGGAGCTCGGCGCGGCGCCCGTGGGCTGGTTGCGTAGCCCAAGGAGAAACATCGCTTGCTCTACATTCGTCGAGTTTGGAGCCGATGACTCCTCGTGACCGTGTCCTCCTTAGCGAGTGCTGCTTTATCTCACCAAATTTCTCTCTTCTGTTCCGCATCATCACGAACAAAAAGTCAAGACCCGTTCGGTGGAAGCGCGGCCTAGTTGTGACGACCACTTGCCCACATAGCGCCGCCCGCTCTACTACAAACCCAAAAGCGACTACTTTCGCCCCGGCACAAGTGCTAATTGTACTTGATGGGACGCTAAAAATAGACTAATATCAGACAGCAAGACAATAACAATTTATACAAACATTGACTAGGAACAGTTGTGAACGTTCAATAATGACACTTACCTGTTTACAAACCTATCTTTATTAGCCTGTCGATATTGATAGAGGATTGGGGTCACAACCTATGGAGGTATTTACTTAATACTCGTATTTCAGGTATAGGCATAATTCGGCCTCATCGTATAAAAGTAGTCTTACAAAATTTTGCATCAGAAACTTTGAACTTCCCTTTTTCGATTTTACAGAAAATTGAAAATCGTTCTTTACAAATTCTTCAAGAGCAATACTTTTGTTCCTAAAGTGTGTTGAATTCAGACTAACTGAAATAACACACCTAAAGCTAAATAAAAGTTTTTCAAATTGAAAACACGGATGGTTAATTTTCATTCAAAGTATTAAGGTATTAACGATATCTTAATATTTACTAACAGATAATGTAACTAATCTGAGATAAACAGTTATTTGTAAATACAGTATCTTAATAACTAAATCCAGTTAAAGCACCGTTCGATAAAGCCGAAGTCACGTGTAAAGGTTAGTCTATACGTGTCAACAATGACTGCGCAAGCGCAAATGTACGCGTTGAAAAACCACGCTTTTTTTCAGCGTCAGCGCAGTTCCTTTGTTGTGTCCGAGGCTGGCCTTTAGGCACAGTTGCAATATCTTAACTAGATCTCGACAGTCGTATTGTCTGTCACATGCCTATAACTTTTGTTCTGTAATCATAGCTATAAAACTTTAATTTGAAGAATAAATGGTGATCTTTAAAAAACTCCGCTGACTTGTAAAATGTTAACAATAATTTTGTTATCAATGCGTTTAAATCTTTTTAACAGGATTATCTTATGAAGAACTAATCACCGTCTGGTAGAAGTACCCCAGGCAACATATAAGTAGTTCTATTTACCAAGTTAACGTTCATACACGAGCAGATAATAATCGCGAAAATTTTGACATCGATTGCAAAAATGCTGTTGCTACGCACTCATTCCATTTCGTGCCAACAATACAACCATGCAGAAGTAGAATTCAAAAAAATCTAGTTTAGCAGTAAACTGTTGTATTTTATAAATTATGCACACTGAACATTTTGCTACGCTACGCCTCACCATCTGACTACGTTATTGTAGCAGTGCTGGTAATATCACTAAGATATATGTTAGTATTATTTTGTATAGGTATTAAAAATGTTTTTTCTAGTTCGGAGAATGTCCTATCGGTCCTGAGATCATAAAAATGAAATATTTTATTTTATATTTTAGAACATGACCGAGTATATTTGCGCACGACTACGAAAACTTCGTAGGCCGTAGTCTCGTAGCCGTAGCAGTAAGTTACTGCTCATTCTAGAAACACTTACTTAACTTCGCAGTCGACTTTATGTTAATTTTTACACACGAAATGTGTCCAAAACGTTGCTCCCCAATATGTACCTGGTACAAACTCGAGAGTTATTTCCCGATGACATAACATTCGTAGCTCGGTGGCAGAACGACGAACTTAGCTTCGCAATTCTATCTTGAATATTCATTTAGTCAGCATACGAATAGTTGTTTTTAAATGTTATTCCCCTACATGTTAGGTACTGAATAAATACATATGTAATAATTTTGTAGTAAGTAAAAGACGTAAGTAGTTAGTGTAGTAGGTAGTAGTCTCGGTGATGCTACGGTTCTTCATTTCCATTCATACATTCACTTCTATCACAAAAAAATACTTTTACTTGAGAATACAACAAATGTAAATAGTTATTGTTTTGTACGGCCTGTGTAAATTAAGTATATATCTAATTGGTAACAGTACTAAAATGTTTTTTTTTTCAAAATGTTTGCGATATACCGTGTCCCAAAAGCACCTACAGTTATTAGAATCTATGTAAAAAAAATATAAGAAATAAAACAAATGACCGATAAACATGTCGCCGTGTGAGCACTTGTCAAAATTCCTCTAAGCTCGCTCGAGATTTCATGACGTCCATAACTTTTACTTTTTAACCGACTTCAAAAAGAGGGGGTTATATGTTCGTGTGTATGTATTATTTTTTAATATTATACTTTCTTGATTATCATATGAGGATGATGTTATTATAGTTAGCGAGGGTGTGCAATAGGTGCGCAGGCGCGTCCAGTGCTCGGCTAAATGTCGCGCGCGCGGCCTCAGCACTCACAAACGGCCTTTGCAGTTGGCGCGGTCGACGACCCGCCGGGGTCGTTGACTGGGCCCGCATTTAGTTTTCACTTTCGTTCACTAAGGATAACTGTACCATATACGTCACGTACATGCCCACAATTCCGTTGACGGACCAATCGGTTCCTTACACCTGCAGAGAATACGCAATTCCGCAATCACACATTTTGTGCAGTATGCTCGTATCTCGCCAAAAGACCGAGAAAAAGACTCCCTAAATGCACAATCGTGATACTCGGGTCTTTAAACTTTAAAGGATTCGATAGCAATTAACTTGAAGTCGGACATCCTAAACCAATGAACCTCGGTGGTATCTTCGAATCTTTTCGGAATGCAATAATTGTGATCAAAACCTGTGTATTTTTAATTCGAGCCCAAATCGACCAACTGTTTAAATAATAATTGCAGTAGAGTTTCACATTGACCTAAGTTTTTATAACTGTGAGTCGTGACTGATCAGCATTTGCCTGTTGACAATCAAACGCAATAAAGCCTTAAAATAGTATCAGATCAAGTTATTAAAATGTTAAACGATCGCATATACCGCGACCGTAGCAAACGTTCGTGCTAAGTCCGTCACCTGCCTAGGCAGAAGGTTGTTGCACTAATGATTGCCGGTGTCGTAACTCGGGCGTTGGACCAGTGTCCTTTTGATGCATTTTGGGTACAATTAGGTAATTTTGGCGGATAGTGGGGAGCGGCGCGGTGCGAGGGGGAGGTGCGGTGCGTGGGGTTGCGGGTTCGGCGGTGGTTGCGCAAGCGGCGGTCGTCGACTCGGTTATGTCAGCGGTTTACGTAAGCGTCACCTCGCAACGCTCTCGGGGCAGGCGCCAATTGTAGCCCCGCGATCGTTTCGCACTTCTCGCGGACTATTTGCGGACGGCAACGGTTCGTTAGCGCGCCGCACTCGCACCTCTTGACCGACTCCCGCCTTGTTCCTCTGCACCCTCCGCGACGTGCTAACTTCATTAGTGCCGCCGAGCCGCCGCCGCTGCCTGCAGCCGCGCTCATCATACTAAACATTATCATTAAGTATTGAACATCGTTCAATTACAATGAGTATTCAAGTAGGTATATATTTATTTGAAAGGTGGCTAGCATGGTCGGTACATTGTGTAATGCTAAACAACCTCCAATTAAGTTCAACCTTTCATGAATCGATTAGCGCTAACATCAAATCGTCCATTGTAACCGTTGTTAAGAACAGGTGTGCCCTAAAGGAGTAATTATGCGATATGGTTGCGGTCGAAGTAGAGAAGGGGCTGGAGCGGTTGCGTCAGCGCAGCGTGCGGAGAGCGGTCGGGCTCAACGCACAAGGTTGCCGAGGTTCAATGCTCTAGAAATACGACACCCGACCCCGGGCAACCGCATGCTGCGGGTGCGGACCAAACCTGCGTGTGCGCCGCCCGCTCCGCGCGTGTGTACGCGCCGCACCAACATGCAACTCGCTCAATAATCAATTAAAACTCAAAAAAGAAAATGAGAAATACTGTTATGATAATTATCCAATAACTCTGACATGATAACAGCTATGCTGGTTTATAATCCTTTTTTATTTGACACAGATTTAATTTAATCTTCAGCAGGCTTAGTCATCCCAGTTTTGTGTTATTACCTCTCTTCGGTCTAACCAGTCCATCAAGCATTTCGTCCAATAGTTAAACTAGTTCTTCTAAACGAAGACAGTTTTGTTTTAACGGTACACGCACAGCTTCGCAGAGTAACCTTCAAAAGAGAGAACGTGGCGTCGTAAGCACGTCCAATGTGCCAACTCTTTTTTATGTAGTTGTTTCGCAATTTTTTTATAAATAATTTTGCCTTCGACCTTTGTAAGCCGCCCAAATTAGCCCGATTGGTATTCCTGCGGCGGGCGGCGTCGTGTGCTTGTCGTAACTTGTGGTTCAGCAACGCGCCGGCGCCACGTGATCGCCATTACATTAGCACAACCACACACATCGAGTACAAACTGCTCCTAAAATACTCATTCATTATACAAATGTATTATAAATATTCGCATTATCGACTGCAACATACTCGTAATTAGCGTAGCGCTGGAAGTTACATTAAAATGCGAGACCTAACCACCCGTAAACTATGGAATTGTTTGTAGATTGTGCATACTACTTCTACTTGGTACCTTTAAGGTTGATATTATTCGTTGTTCGAGGATTTCAAACCAGGCGCCGAAATCTAGGTACGCTGGATTAAAATTGGATCACTTTGCAAACCAGTCCGGTATTCAGCATCCAGCTTTTGTTATTTCATCCCTGAGCTTAAGATTGGAATACTGGAATACCTAGCTATCCAACGCTGGATAGATATAGGTGCTGCACTAGATACGAGTGTTTACATTGACTTTACTAATTGTTCTAGTATAATGGAACTGGAAAATTGCAACTTTAAAGAGGCTAATTTACATTGATCCTTTGTTTCAATCCAGCGTTTGAATC
This sequence comes from Xestia rhomboidea, assembly GCA_963853795.1. Lineage (NCBI taxonomy): Eukaryota > Metazoa > Arthropoda > Insecta > Lepidoptera > Noctuidae > Xestia > Xestia rhomboidea. The sequence goes on along the minus strand of OY970767.1, from coordinate 12,538,830 downwards.
ACTGGAGAAACACTGGACCGACATTTGATCGATCCAGCGCTCGCTCGTTGTTGTTGGAACATTAAATAATTTAAGTGTAAATCAGTCAAATTTCCTTCAAATGTCGCCTATTCAAGCGCTGCATTAAAATACTGTATCAATTTAAATCAGCACACTCTCACACACACTAAACTAAACTAGCACAATTTGCCGGATCCATCTGAAGACTTTTAAGACTCCCACAATACGATAAAATTGCTTCATTGCTTAAATATATATATGCAGGCAGCCTCTACAAATATATACCTAATGAATATTCATAAATAAATGTGCATAATTCAAATGTCACGCGTATTCACTCTTAACGAAGTGCCTACTCAGCTAAAGATAAAGCTACGTAAGCAAAGCCGCTACGTTCACATCGAGCCCATACTTAATTGATGATCAGTCACTACGTGACACTCAAAAATTAACACTGAGTGCGCCCAATATTTCTCGTCTCATTGTTCCTTTTTCGAGTGAACCGTTAAACATTGACAATTTCTCCGCTCACTTCTTCATTCTGATTACAAGAAGGCGTAGAAAGCGTCGCAATGCTTATACAACCTTTTAACAGCGCACGTGAGCGACAACACCAGGGTACGATTTTCCAAGTCTCTACTGATTCGCGATTGCTACTTTGGCCTGAGTTCACCGACCTCGCTGGCCATTTCTACGAAGATGCTCACAATTTTGCAAACCGGCGCCAACGTTTCACGACAATAAACACAGCGATGCGATCTTCTGCATGAATACGGAGCCGAGTAACCGTAAACGGTCAACTGAAAGATTCTTCGCACCGTAAATGTTGTGGCAGGAAGGGTGCGTAAGCGCCGGGGCCGGTGCGGCCGTACCGGAACGGCTGTCCACAGCCTTTCACGCACTTAATTTGGCAGGACCCCCTTCTCGCCGCGCCTGCCGCGCACCTCCTCGCCCCAACACTGAGAGAAAGTAGCTAGCCTACGCAATGCTAGGGTCAATGACCGTACTCGAAAATGCTAACTTCTGACAAAAGTGACACATTAACAGTGAGCATTTCATATTCAGTGTGTGCGGTCAGTTTCTTGCACGAATGTTGAATGGTCGATGCGATTAGGTTAGGCTGGCGAGGTGGCCTATATTGTGCCGCGCGCATCGTGGGCGGCCACGTAGGCAGCGCGCACCACAACGTACCCGGCACTTTACTCCTCGTTCAATTAATTCCAAGTAACAAGTAACACAGCTACCGTATCCAAAATCTTGATAGGTGCTATAAGTAAGAAGCATCAACCTCTGGTACCAACATATAAAAGTCTTCCGAAATAATGGGCTATATAAAGGAAAACTTACCGTGAAGATACGTGTCTTTTACAACCAAATAAAAGTGGGTACATAATGGTACAAAGATGTGTTGACTGGTAGAAACTCACGAGCTGCCCTCGTAGTATCCGATCAGATAACGAAGGGCACGCCCTAAATCTGGGCATGATCAGGGTCATCAGAAAAAGTAACCGTATTAAAAATATAACAGAAAAGTGTTCCACTGGTCCACTAAGCGAATGACAACGCGTACGCGCACCGAGGCTGCGGCGATTCGGTAACATAACTAAATTGAAACATAATATTTTAGTATTATTGTTGTTATACATGGAGAGAATAACGCTAATCATAGTTATAATGGCTTTCTAAAACGATTCATCTTACGTTCCAAATTAAATAAAATGCTGTAGGTCAGGTATTATAACGGAGTATTTGTGGTCCGACCATAAATCTTCATAAAATTTTAATGAAGATGTTTACGCTCATCGGACACATTTCCTCCGATGATTTCCGGTTTCTCACTTCAGTGTTACTCAATTAGGTAAATTGTGAGACTGTTATTTATAGACTGGAATTTATGGCTTGATGTTTGACGTTTTAATAAGGGTTGCGGTTTTCAATAGAAAATCGTCGTATTCCCACAGGCTACACCAGAATATTGGGTCCTGTATTTTCAGGGAGTGGAAACTCAACCACAATTTATTACAAAACTACTAGGTTTTGACCAGAATACAAATATTCATCTTGAAATAGATAATTGCTCAACTACCTATTAAATCGGACCTTAGTACATAAATTAATTATTATGGAGTGCATCTAAATAAATTAGCATTATAACAACGTACGGATCACGTGTCCTGACCAGTTCGGACAGGCCGCACTTCATCAGATAACATACTCGATCTGCCCCGGTCCATACATCTGCGCAGTTGTCCACCTGTCCGTGTGCAATCAACTGTTAATTTATTGTATTAGCTTGCATGAGGAATGAGATATATCCGTCTTTACGTGGAGAGCGGTATCACAAGAACAAACGCGCACGTGCCATGGAAAAACACAGAAAACAAGGACACACTGCAATAGTTCATTCAACCGGACGTTATTATTCAACGAGCGCATTGTGATGAAACTACGCAAATCTTCATTATTAACAAAGAACAGCGTTTCGAAATATTGGGCCACGTACAATGTCGTAGGGCACGGGCCCTAAAGCAGCCCCAAAATATGACACGCCGACGAACGCAACGAACCGATGCAAGCTGTTTACTGAATACGTAACATGATTTATTGTAATAAGCTGCTTTCATGCTGCTGTAAAATATTTTCAGTAATTTACGGCGAAGTACAAGTTATTTGCGTGGCAAGTCATTAAATTACTAATGTACGACCATTTATGGCGAATATTTTGTTAACTGTAAAACACGAAATTTCAAGGCTTTAAATGAATACGTGCACAGAAGTTAATACGTTACGTAATTATGAAAAATACACTGCATACAAATTCTGCGTTTACCGTTCACCACGTTTTTCCATGAAACGATATCTACCAAACTTAATTTAACTTTCGTATCTGCATAGCCAAAGTTTAGAAGCCAAAACTAGCTGAAGTTATGCCAAAACTTGAATGCGGACTATTGGATATTTGGAATAGAAACATATCGAAGGATTCAAGTACCTACGACAGATTTATTTTAATTTTAATACATTTGAAAATACAACGTTTATATAAAATCACGCTACAATCAATAGGAGCAGAGCATCAATGAAAAATGTTGCAAAAAAAGGAAAAAAATATTCTTTTTGAGATCTTTCGTTGCGTGCGCTGCGTAAACAGTTAAAGTTACGCAACAATCGTGTATGACGGAAAAAATTCTATATAAAAATCCGCGATAGCATTATTATGTCTATCTTTTAAGGGAGTCTCACACTCTCTCTAACCATCTCTCTGTCTCTCTTATATAACGCAGACGAAGTTGCGCGGGTCAGCTAGTTTGAAAATAAAAATGCATTTTCATTTTAAAATAAAGATGTAAATGCAACGTGACTAGAATATAAAGTAAAACCTTGCGCTGAAAGAAAATCGGACGCAGCTAATTCAACGGGCGGGCTATATATTACTTTTAATAGTTAATATACCCGTTTAACAGCCTCTCGTAGTGCCATCTGTAACAAGAGATGAATATTAAATGGCTCCTTTCAATAAAATGACTTCATCAACTTGTGTTCCTCGCGCGAAGATTTCACAATTTCGCTAATAAATTAAGTTACATACTGAATCAGCTAACTTATAACTTTTTTAATAGTCTGGAATATTTTTAGAGAGTCGGTAACATTTACAATAATACTTATGTTAATAGGCGAGACGACAAAACAAATCTAAATAGTCCCTCAGTTAGATTATCAAAAAATATTTGACCCGTGTTTTTTCTTTTGTTACGTAAACCAAAATTGACGAAGATATGACGCTTTTAAAATTCTCAATACGTCACGCCTAGGTATAATTTTTAGCTAGTTCTGACGTCGTGAACCCCGACTCCCGAGCTTTGATGCGTTTTATCTTTGTCAATATTCATTGATTTACAAAAACAAAAAATACGTGTCCATTAATTTCCAATACTCTAACTGACGGACTAAATAGATTTGCAATTTTTTGATACTGTCGTCATGCCTATTGAGTCAGACACATTGAAATAAACTGTTTGGCACTAGATTTAAATCAAAAGTTTCGTTTTTCTTTTATTGGTACCTATACCATCATTAAAAATATTTTTCTTACCAAGGCCAACACGATAGTTTTCCAAGGCGGTGTAATAAGTTGGAAAAACAATCATAGTGTGGAATTCCCAAGTATTGATCCATGAAATACGTAACTACAGCTGTAGAGATCAGCGTTGCTTAGTATTATAGTACTACCAATTACCATTTTCAGCTCGCTGTCTGAAGCGTCGATCTAATATTAATTAAAACTTTTGCATTGAACAAGAAACTAAACACGGTAGGTACGTTTGGAAATGCGATTTTTTTTCAGAAAGGGTAAAATTAATCAAAAATAAATTTAATTAAATTTTAGATTTAATTTATTTTAGTTAAATTTGACGACCCGATTGGCGCAGCGGCTGTGAGGCTGCCTTACGTTCTTAGGGTCCCGGGTTCGAATCCCGGTTGGAGCAAATGTTTGTGTGATGAGCATGGACATTTGTTTCCGAGTCATGGATTTTTATATGTATAATAAGTATGTATTTACAAACAAAAAGTATCTATGTAGTATATCAACTATCTGGTGTCCACGACACGAGCCTCTTTGCTTAGTGTGGCACTAGATGGCGCTGTGTGTAATGTCCAGCGATATTTATATTTAATCCAATTAAGCAAAGAAGGATCTAACAGATATAAGTCTTTGCTAAATTTTGAAATATGCAGTTTACGGGGGGGGTTACAGGTACACTCTAACTAGTAATAGATTAGTGGTACCTACCTACGTCATACCAGAGACACGTTTAGAAATCCTAACATGAAAACCTAATTCATGGAGACGGGAATCGCACCCGTTAGCTTCCTAAGACAAGTCGCCTTATTGGACTATTCACCTTATTGGTCCAGTGCAGCTTCTAGTTTCGTACTGATATCCGGACGGAATAACTCGTTAGAACTTTTTATATAAGCTACTGTTTTAAAGATAGATTTTATATAAGATTAGAATTGACTGTCTCGTAGGCCAATTAGTGGCCGCAAACGCGACTGCTGAGCATGAGGATCTGGGTTCGATTCCCGGGTCGGGCAAAGTGTTATTGGGTTCCATCAGGTATTTCTCAGTAGCAGCAACGAAATCTGGATGTGTGCCCGGGTGATAGGATCGCTCTCTATTACACGGGACTCTGGCGAAATGGGTGTACTAAACTGACCTGCAAAAATAAGTACTACACTTTTAAAATTTCAATTTTTCCTAAACTATAGAAGTTAGAGATTTAAATTTAAAAAAACGTTATAAAGCAATTTTTATCAGCTTTCTTTGAAACTATAGACAAAATTAAACTATTTTTCGAGTCCTATTTGTTTCGAAAGTATATCTTGTGTACTTAAAAAGTTATTGCAATTTTTAAAGTGTGATACTTATTTTTGCAGGCCAGTGTATAATAGGTACACCTCTGCCTAACCATCGGGGATTACAGGCATGATGTTTATGTTATTAGAATTGACTGGAGATGAGTGAGCGAAATTGAAAAATGTGCTGTAACTTTATTTTAGAAAAATGTTTTCTGAAAATTCCTTGCTTTCCACTGTTTCCGTTTTAAAGCTTAATTTAGTATCGGAGTCATCGAGTTGTGTGACACAGCTCCATATTTCAGATCTTCGGCCTTACGTAAGTCTTGAATTTCAAACGAAACGTTTCGACATATTTTTCCGCTCGTTTACACATGTCCACATAAATTAAGCTTTTTGCTACTAAAACCTTGTTGTACGACGTTTATTTAGGCTTACTAACACAATAAAGATATGCACGCGATGTTTTTTAACGACAAAAAAACACTTCAACCGGCAAAAACTACGTATGAATCATTTTGGCATTTACAAATATATTTTAAGCCCAGAGGTGTACCTATCGAGTGTTAAGAAACATGTGTCACTGTAAAGGTCCAAAGATTAAGCCCTATCAGGTTCTTTCAATATTTCCAAAACGGTTTAAAGATTATTTGTATTCACAGCAACATGGAAGAGATTCGTTGCAATATCGCATATTACTCAGGCCTTCTACTAGTTTTTGTCGCAGCAATTCTCAACTACAATATTCAACTGAAACTGACAAAATTCTCCTGAAAAGCATTATCAATTTGTAAAAAATAAGAATATATTATTGAGAGCAGCGGTGGCCCAGTGGTGGCGGCCCGGACTTACGAACAGTAAGTCGTGGGTTCGAACCCAGGCAGGCGCATTACTTTGTGTAATTTATTTCATCACCACTGCTCTCAAAACGGTGAAGAAAAACATCGTGAGGAAACCGGCATGTCCTAGAACCAAAAAATTCGAAGACATGTGACATCTACCAGTCCGCACTGGGCCCGCGTGGTAGATTATAGCCCATTCCCTCTCTTAGAGAGGAGGCCTGTGTCCCAGCAGTGGGAAAATTATTAGGCTGATGATGATGATGATGATGAGAATATATTCCTTATTTTACAATTTTTTTACTTTGATTAGCATTTATTAGTATCAGACAGACAGTACTTAATTTTTACCTGAATGCCTGTTAGATCTGACACACAATAGTTTTAAAATTTTATGTTTTTTAAAAAATTATGTATTCTATGTAATCTTAAATTGAAGAATATGGAGTACGATTTCATTGACCGACATTTTGATGTGTTCTAGATGGATGTAAGTAGCTAGTGTCAAAAATAATCGACCATTGGAAATACAGAAAAAAAAAACACTTTTTTATTCGCTATTTTATTCTATAACAAATATAGTCTGTAGCGTAAAATCGGATTAGAAATCAAAGTTTCGATTTATTAATGGATAAACGGTTAATGACGTGTGAGTATTAACATGTTCAGCAGTCTTTTTCAGAATACACGGTTTGGCTTGCCTGTACTCTAATAAAATGAACTCGCGACTGTTAGCCTGACCTATGACGCGTTGCTACTTCAAACGCAACCACCAAAACTGTGTGTTGCCACCCACTGGTCCGCGTACACGCAACATGATTAATATGTTGCCTATGCACCGAGTTTATAAATAATACGGTTTAAAAACAATGAACGGTACGTCGGTCGTAGCGTGGAGAAATCTAAACAACACAACCCTAAATAAATTGCCATTAGTATGCATACCGGAGCAACAAACGCAGCCAAAATCGAACGGCCTGTGATGGTGTAACCGCGTGAGTGAGGTAGTAATGGACCGGGTTCGTTCGCCGATAAAAGCGAAAGTGCTGCGTTCACTGGGACAACGACCGGCTCCTTCGGACACTCGGACAGCCCTGTCGGCTTCCTGCATCCAGGTCATCATCATCAAACATTGGCGACTGCGTCACCGACCTCTTGTTAGTCAGCGCTGTGTCCGCGCGCATAGGAACAGTGCTCAACCGTCATTTGTTTTGCTATTGAGTGGCTACCTAGATAGAACTTACCTATGTTGTATTTTGATGACTTCGAAAACGTGATGTTCTAGACTCATAATGTGTGACGCTCATATGATTAACAATTTAGATATAGTTTGACTTGAGCAAGCAATTTTGTGATGTAGGTACTTACGAACGTATAATTATGTATTTCCCTCATCCGTTTAACAATTTCAAGATATCGCAATATTTGTTTGAATGTAGGTACGGAAATGTAGGTATTACAAGTAAGAACGATTCCTTTTTAAGAATTCATGACTTTCATGTGATTTATATGTAGCCGTATGATGAGCAAATAATATAGCTGTTATTTCATTTATATCCGGTGAAATTGGAAACATGCTTTAAGTGAGTTCATTGAACCGTGTACGTATCTACATTTTGTTAAGGCGACTACAGGAGGTAAATTAGCAACTCTAATTGTGGTGGTTCAAACTTCGTTGGAAATGCTGTTAGAATAAAGTTCTAATCAGCTTGCACTACAAAGTGGTTGTTACGTCAGTCACTGCGGGCCGAATAGTGCGAAATGAGTGGTATCTTGCGATTTACAAAAAAATCAATTGATCGGACTACAAAAATAAAACAATATCATGCTATTGGTGTCGATTCTGTTGCGCACAAACTAAACTTCATTTAGGCTATTGCTATCTTTTTACTAAAAGGCAGTGCGAGAAAAGGACGGCTATAGCTATGAACTAAGTTAGAGATGTCAAACTAGTGTATGCCTTGCGCTTCACGATGTTTTTAGTCGACATGTTTTTACGTGCACTCTTCATTTGTATTGAAATAATATTAATTCCAACTAAATTTGACATCTCTAAATTAGTTTATAGCTATAGCCGTCCTCGTTTTATTAGAGAGAAAAAGATAGCAATAGCCTAAATTAATTTTAGTTTGTGCACAACAGAATCAACACCACTATGTTGCTTGTAAAATTATTTGCCAAAAAATCAGAATGATCGCATTTATTTGAGTATGGTTTTTACTCGTTAAAAGAAATTTTTAGAGATAAGTCGTGATTTTTTTATCGAGTAAAATTAGTTGTATTATGTTTTCAAAACACTATCATACCTACTAGCATATATCCTGAAGAATATCATATATTTTTCTGGTTTTGTTCATTGCAGTGAATCATATGCTTTTTTGCATTATAAAACTCGCGTTTAGCTCCTGTAGTCCCCTTAACAGAGCTTCAGTCTGCGGTGGAACTTTACGCCAAGTAATAAAATACCCTTTTTTACCCTCGGAATTTCCCAGAATTGGATTCCTTCTGTTTCTTCTCATTCTTTTAATTGGATAATTTATTCGGCAGTCATCCAACTTACCATCTCGACCCACACAAAGTATATACGTTTCCGCTGTTGTTTTAGCGACAACGACGTTTGACGCGATTAGTCTAAACATTATTCTCTTGTAAATTAACAAACCGTTAAACCACTGTTGGTATTGGTTTTTCTACAAATATGCAAGGCAAATAACGTACTACACAACTATTCAACAGCTGAATAAGGCTGCCAGTACTCGTATCTGCCGAGTTAACGCGTTGTCCGTACAACTAATGTTTCAGCTATTCTAAGGTCTCTCGTCGCGTGAATATTTCATTGCTCGTCCTCTCATAACACGACGCTTCATTCCCATAAATATTCAAGTCGCGAGACGTCCATTAGCCCCCGTTAAATTAACACGGCCTACGAGCTACGACCTCTGAATTTTGCAAAAAGCAAAGTTTGGCAATGTATGTGACAATGGCTCGTCTATATGCAAGTACATTACAAATTGCTTCAGTATACACGCATTAAGCATAGGCCACACCGCCAGCTAGCGAGCGAGCGAGCGAGCCCGGCGCATCGTTTCACCTCTTTTCTTATTTCGGTTCACATCGCGGACTACCGAAAGTGCCGAACCGAAATATAAAAACAAATTATTTAAAAAAATAAAAAACCCGACTGCTTTTATTTGAAGTTTTTATATCAAAAAATATATAATAATAATAATAAAATACCAGCCTATTACTGTCCCACTGCTGGGCAAAGGCCTCTTCTCAACGGAGAAGGCACGAGCATTTATCGCCACGCTTAGGTACTCAAGACGGGTTGGGATTTCAGACTTATATTTATACCACTACACTTTTATATATATTTTTTTACCCTTTTTAGTTACTTAGTTATACCACTTTAAATCCTCATGATGAGCCCTTTAATTTGATACCCATATTGCAGTATCCAATTTTTTTTTCACTCGCCTATGTTACCCGGGATAACACAAGGATTCTAATCGTTAGAATCCTTGTGTTATCCCGGGTAACATAATTATATACCACGGACATCGAAATAGGTTTAGGCGTTTAGAAGTTATGGTGGAATAAAGAAACTCACAAACACACATACATATTACATACATGAACCCTGAAAACATAACACTCCTTTTTTTGGGCATAGTCGTGTAAAAAGAGAAGAACGGATGCTCGCCCGGCTCGCTCACTCGCTCGCTAGCTGGCGGTGTGGCCTGCGATTTATGTAGGTGCTGTCTCGTTGCTCCAATGGTCGCAACCGCAACAGCTAAGCATGAGGTTCTTGGTTCGATTCCCAGGTTCGGCAAAGTGTCATTGGGTTTTTCCATCAGTAGCAGCCACGGAGTCTGGATTTATGTCCGGTTGATAGGAACACCGTTCTATTACACGGGACTTAAACATAACTGGCGAAATGTGGGTGTACTATTAGATACACCTTTGTCTAACCCTTCGGGGATTACAGGCGTGAGGTTATGTGTGTAGTAGTAGGCAAGACGACAAAAAAAAAACTAATTAGTCCGTGAGTTAGATTATCAAAAAATATTTGACCCGTGTCTTTTCTTTTGTTACGTAAACCAAAATTGACGAAAATATGACGCTTTTAAAATTCTCAATACGTCACGCCTAGGTATAATTTTAGCTAGTTCTGACGGCACGAGCCCCCACTCCCGAGTTTTGATGCGTTTTATCTTTTGTCAATATTCATTGATTTACAAAAACAAAAAATACTTGTCCATTAATTTCCAATACTCTAACTGACGGACTAAATAGATTTTCAATGTTTTGATACTGTCGTCATGCCTGTTAGAATATCAGCTGGTAAGTACTGAAAAATCAACAGCGTGTTAAAGTTGCATAAATACTAGCTCTGGGCCAAAGCGCCGGCCGGCGCCCGTCGGAATTGTGAAAACAACGAGTTTCGAGTAGGTACAATATCGTTAGCGCCCGCACTCACGACGGAAATGGTTTTCGACATTCATGCCTTTTTCCATTCTGAAAACAAGTTACATTCTCGTTTCAAAGTAAATTGCCTACGAGTCTAACTTATCACAATAACAACCGGGCGGGTCCTATCTACATAATAAGTATTTAAGTGTCCTAGGTAGTTTTTGGATATTGTGATTCGTATGATGATATCAAATTATGATTGGATCTAATTAAGGTATAAATATTATATTTAGTACACGCTATCTATCATGAATTCATGACTTAATAACATTTACACCTGCATTGTAGTGGAATAAAAACTAGATAGGTATGTAGATAGCAAAGTTTTTGACTTCAACATTCTAGTGTTTTGACACACATTTGCTAAACATAGCACACAGGCGCGCAAGTAGGTGATTGATCAAGAGGTGTACTATGCCATATCGAATGCCTAATAATCGAATATCAATTGATCGACCACTATAAATCGAACGTCTAAATACTCGAACATTTTTGATAACGAATGGTTAATAAATCGATCTACAGTCAACAAACCAAATAAGTAACCAGGGCCGAAATATACACTTAGTTGAAGTTTTTTTAGAAACCGATGGATATTTTCGAATGAAATTAAATTAAATTGATAGAAATATTCGAATTTGTTAATACTTCTAATTAAATTTTATCTGAAGACGTGAAATAGTTTAGAAAAAAAATGCAACTATATCTTAAGACCATGGTTACTTATTCATTTTGTTGACCGTACAAGGGTTGCCAGGTGGTTGGGATTCGTCCGGATTGTCCCGACATTAATTTCATAAATGGTGTCCCGAGTCCCGGCGAAATACAAAAATGTCCCGACAAACAGATTCTTGTAAACATTTTAACAAAACAGAAAGGTCATTGTGCGATATTTGACACGGTTAATAAAAGATAGAAAAAGGTAAACAAACTAGATGCAAATTGTTAAGTTTACTTACAGCTTGACAAAAAAGAGTCTGACGCGGTGACAGTTGGGAACTACAAATTTCCTACCTGGCAATACCGCGTTTTCTGTCAAACTCGGCAATATCATTGGCTTGTCACTGCTCAGGGTTGCCAGAAAGTGCCCGAAAACGCCCTCATTTTTTCCATACACTATTTTGCCAAACTGTACCTACCTATTTCTTTTGAAACAACAGTTCCCGTCGGTGGTTTTTCAAAAAAACAGTTTAATGTAACCGAATAAAAATAAAATCGAAAATGTAAGACACATGTACTGCTGCACTGGTTGCACATCACTATCTTCAGGAATTACCTACTCTTAACTCCTCCAAAAATATAATCGATATAAATGTACCTATATCTAAATAAATGCTGGCTAAAAAAAATAAAAACATTTCTTTTTCGCATCATCTAATAAATAGAGGAAACAAAGTGAGAAGGGTCAACTATTAATTTTGTAAGCGGCACCGCCTGTCAGAATAACAAACTGTAGCCAGCGCGACATGTAGCTACTTAACTCCACCAGGCGCTTTGTTGTCTGGCTTGAACCCCCACAGATTGCTTCTATCCAATCGCGTTTAATGTTTTAAAATATAGCCTCATATCGTCTGCAATATCAAGTTTTTTCATTCAAGAATTTATAGGAAAAAAGAGCTACACAATATGTGACAAAAACTAGTCAAATAATTTTCATTCTTAAAATCTATGGATATTTATTGTCTTACGTACCTTGCCTTATGCCTTACCCCTAATTTAAAAAGGGTCAGTCAGTCATAGATTACATGAATCATACTGACAAAGGCTTTAAGCCTCTAGACATTGTATTTAACTTACCTGCATTTTATGAGCGACTGTAGAGCAGCCACCGGCCCAGCGCTCTTGATAAACATTGTTATGAAATTACAACAATAGAGGGCGCGAGCGTATCCATCAAATATATAAAAAACCAAAATTGATGTTGATCTGATTATGTAGACTAATATATTATATTATTAATATATTTTCCAAGTTACTATTGGACCTTTGACGGAATTCTATGAATTAGATAAGTATTATTTGGTTTTCCCATTTTTTCCATGGCTTCGATATAGTTTTGGCACAATTAACTGTTGTTCTATTTCCATAGTCTTTTTAATTCCTTTTTTTTCTTATTCGTAAAATACGTACAACAGATAGGTAGCTACTTGTGGTGTCAAAACTTACTTACCTACCGAGTTCGGGCCCTACTAGCAATATCACATACTTGGAAAATTTGCAAGTAGACCGTATGTATGGTACGTCTATCTGACTAGCGTCGTCGCGTTTGCTATAATGAAAACAAACAATCGCAAAACAAACAACAAGAACTTGATGGATGACAGTGGCGCATTCTCATCTATGTTTACTGCATTGTTCAAATTTCCCTCTTGCCAGTGGAGACAGCTAGTCGCGTACCTGTCTGGTGGGCGCAATCGTTACCGAGGCGCGTCGGTCTGCATCGGCGGGCATGCGCACACCAACCGCGCGAGCGTTCGACCAAGTTTAGTGAGAAGTGAGGAGGAACGGCACTGCACGCTGGCTGCGAGTGGTCGAGTCGCCGCCGCGCCGCGCCGCCCGCTCCCGCAGTCCTCCCGCCGCGCCGGCTCTGTGCGCTCCTCGCCAACCGCATCATGGTGAGTCATGCCACAGCGCGAATCTATTCATTTACGTCGACCTTTAAAGTTTAGATACAGATAAAAATAAAACGTTACGCTCCAAGTAATATAACCAAATGATAGTGCGTAAAACCTCTTGGAGTAGCGGATTCCAGTAATCCTCGTCACAAAATGGCATTAACCTAATTATGTAGTGTTTGATCACACTAAAAGAAACCGAGGAAACAGCGCACCGATCCTAATGAAGGTCAACCGTTAAAGCCACTTATTCTCACGAACTAACGTAATGTAAACATTATTTCAGGTAATGGACAACCGTGTGAACGAAGATAACGAAACAGAACACAACTCTTCAATTTTTATAACCAATTTTCAAAATGGAGACGTCGTGAACTATTCGCTTGTTTTGATCAAGGGAATTATAACAAGAGGCAATTCTAATAACCATGAAAAATTAATATGTACATTGAAAAGTGAAAACTTTCAAAATACATCGCTGTGGGACGTTTATAATGGAGAATTCAAAGTGATAATCGAACTAAAAAGAGGTGAAAACGTAATTGCATTGGAATATACAGAACAACAACGGAAAATATTGCTCCTAGACTATACTCCAAGAAAAACCAATCTTCGGGTCACTCCAGTTTACATCATATGTCAAGGTCACGATGGATGTTTTCAAAGTCCGCCAGATATTGACAACTCGATGGAAAGTGCTTGTTCCCGAATTGCTCTTGGTTCAAAGTTGATTCAAAGTTTAACAGCCGAAAAACTTTTTGAAAGCGGAGTCGGAAGAAAAACATTCCAACTTGAGCATGAAGTAAATCCTAAAAAACCAGAATGCATAATATTTAAAAGTAGCCTCAACGTTAACAAGGCAAGAAAAATGAAACAAACAGAATTATGGTCACATTTTGGTAGAGAATTGATGCTTTCCGATTTAGGAAGTAATGAACGAAAATTCCTGGGCTTTATATCCTGCACTCGATATAAAGGTACTGATATCGATAAGCCAATGACACATGAAGAAATTATTTCCCTTACTGAAGCATATGCTGCATTAGGGGGAGGAGGTTTGGCGCTATTCGGGACAGCTTGCCTTTACACCTGGCCAACGTGTGTAGAAGAAATCGTTCCAAAATTCTTAGATGCAACGCCAGTAAACGTGAGACGATTTATGGATGATAGTGGATACCGTAGCACACTGGGAGGATGTTTTGCAACTACATTGGGATCAGTATTCCACGAACTCGGTCACACGTTTGATCTCGGACACACGAAAGATGGTATAATGGGAAGAGGTTTTGACAACTTAGACAGAGTTTTTGTTATTGGAGAAAAACGATCAACTTTAGTTAAAGATAACATGAACAACTTCAGTGGAAAACCAGTACAACATTCTACTGTTTCACTACAACGCAATATAAGTGTTACAATGAACGTGGCGGAACCATTACGAGTTTTAGGACCAAGAAGTAAAACCACATTGGGAAATTTTGCCGCAATGTCTAAATCTGACATAATACGAAGAAGTCCAAACGTAACACCTATAACCAGGCCATCAAGTGTTTATTCAAATATAACAAATAGACTTACGGATTCAAAGAAAAACGTGAGTCGAACAAACGGGAACGACTCAATTTATTGGACCAGAAATTGCGCCGTGTTACTGTCTTATCATCGGTGGTTCAACAATGAATACGGTAGAGAAAGACAGGCGATAACAAGGTATCTGAAATTTGATAAAAACAAAATGATGATAATTTCAACTGCCGGTATTAGAATAGTTGAAGTAAGAGATGAATCTAATGGAATGGTGTTAGATTCATACGAATTTACAAATCTTGTACCAGAAAAAAGATTTCTGGTTCCATTTACTTTTTCACCAAAAACCAAAGTGTTGACAATAGTTGTAGAAGATGATTTGGGAAACGTGCTGAAACAGACATTTTCTTACTAGACAGATGGCGTAACAGTATTAGGAAAGTTGACAATAAAGTGAAGAAAATGTTTGAAACAAGAAGAATGAAGTATTATAATTAATTAAAAAGAAAACTTTATGTCTCCTAGACTAGAAATACTTTTAAAAAGTGAAGAAAAAAGCAATGGATTATTCCTAGTGTGTGCAAATTGTATTAAGTGGTAACCCCAAACGACAGTGGGCAACTGGAAAACAAATATTATGACATTTGTGTGCTTCTGTCAGTCGGTGATAATCGCATTGTTTGTTTCATATTTTTGATAATTCACTGTTTGAGCAAGTCAATAATAAGCAGTTTAGTGAATGTGTGTAGTTTATCTCTATTAGATATTTAACTTTATGCAAATATTTTTATACTGAAAATGGCCAGCACCTCTAGTACTGATGATCAAGAATGTTTTTTTCTCGCTGTACAAGACTTTCCACCAGTTATAAATGGAAGAATTAATATAATTAAGTTTATAGACGCGTCTACAGACTTGGTAGCAATAGTTGGTATGTCTATACTCTTCATGATGATTGTCATGTATTTACTTTCCCCTTACAATTAATTATATTTGTTTATCATAATTACAGAACGGCTTGGCACATTATTTGCTCCCGTAAAGTATGACATGCAAGGAAATGTCGATGTAAGTGTTATGAATCATGTCTTAGTCACCTCATTAGGTGTCATAATAATATTGCTAATAATTTTATTTTCCCTTGTTTCAGAAAATAAAAAAGCTTTTCACCTATGACGAAAACTCTTGCTTACTCGAGTTAATTCTTGCTGAGACTGCTCCTGACAAACCTGGAGCAGACAGTGTGCTGTGGCTTAATAGGTGCGTCAATATCATGCAACAAATGCATTCATCATAACCAAACTGGGTATAAATCTAATTACTCTAGTATTCAACTTATTCCTTCTTATATTTGCAGGGCTCTACTGTTTTTTGAGATTGTGTTTACTCAACTCCTATGCCATCTTCAAGCAAATAACACTGATGTGAATATGAAACAAGTATTTACAGTGGCATATGAAGGCTCTGTCAGAAAATATCACAACTGGGTCACGCAGCAAATATTTAATGTGAGTACATCATATTCATTATATAACTACTTATCCAATACCTACTTGGTACTCATTTTATCTATCATGTTTTATGTTATCTAAGAATTCTCCATTTAATCTTGATATATACAGTTTGTTGTATATTTACTAATAAAATAATTATTAATTCTTTTTCGTTTTCAGTTTATTTGTAAAATGTCTCCAACTCTGCCTCAAGTTTATAAGGCTTTTGAAATTGAAGGTAGAATAAAAGACTTTGAAACAAAACTAACAAGTTTCCAAGCAACTTTACACATAGTGCGCTGTAAAATTGATGACTTCTTCAAAGATAACAAAATCTTTGATGTGCCACTTGGAACAATAAAAGAGACTTAAACCCATTGAAAGAAAGTATTACTTAAATTAAAAGTATAGTTTTTGTTATTTTAAGCTTAATTTAATAACATACACAAATGACAGTTATTTGGCTGGCTGACCATTAAAAGGTTTAGTTATGACAGTTATATGTAGGAGTAAATAAAGTGAATGTTTTGAATGTTAAATTGTAAATAGTATTAATTAGTAATACCAAATAACGTATTTTATGGTAATGCCTAAGAGTGTATCATAGTGCTGTGTTAGTAAGTCCTAGAGTATGCGCCAGAGGCTAGTTCATGGTTGAAGAAATGAAGTATGTCATTTATTTTATATTCCAATATGAAATGGCACCAATGCAATGCATTTTGATGTATGGTATTTCAGTGATATTTTGTTTTTACCTATTTAATTTTATCATTAGAAAAAAGATAATATTGAATGACCAGTGCCTTGTTGAAATATTTGAAGGCAAAGTAACAAATTTTATAAAGACTATCCAAACATTTTACCAAAAGGTTATATTTGATACAATTATGAAATGTAGGTCATAGTTCAGTTGTATTGTATAATACCTATGGTGTAAGAGAGGTGCTCATTGTATGGTTTACAGATAGCATTGTGTGTTAAATGTGTCCCTCTATACTTATATATAACTTTATTTAAAGTCAGTACAATGATAATATATAAAAACTCGTATAATTGCTTTTACATCTCTATTCTCAATTTAGGTTTAACTTATGTTTACAAACATGTATATTAATGTTAAATTATTATAAAATATGTGTTTTATGTAGGTACCTATTAATTTAAATAAAATACCAAAGCTTTGCTTTCATACACTTCCACTCTTATATTCAAGTCATATAATTAATAAAGTGAGCATTTAATGTTGTGTAACAACATAATAAAATCTTTTCATGTAATTTCTGTGAGTAATTATTTCTTCCTCTACCATCAGAATAATAACAAAACGTCCATGATTCATGATCATAACTTCTAGTAAAGTTATGAATGCATTTTTACAATAAATTCTCATTATTATTTAGAATCCTTTGATAAAAAATAGAAATTATTATCACCTGTCTTTAGGTTGTGACAAGTAAATACTTTTGGCGAAGTTGGATGCTTGTTTCAATGCCATAAAACTGAAGACAACCTCAGCAAGTGTGAGCAGCCACAACATTATGTGTAGAGTGAGCTCCATGGGTGTGCTCATCAAGTATGGGTTGAACAGGAAAAAGCTAACCAAAGGCATTTGCATAAGTATGGTCAACATGAGGAATCCTGCCAGTTCTGGGACCTGTAAATTTTTTTCCATCATTCAAAGTGCTGGTTTTAGGGTATATTTTTTAATATTTGAGAAATAAAAAACGAACCCTGCGAGAAAGGTTTCCATAGTGACCAAGATATATTCTTGCTGCCTCGATGACTATTAATAAAGTGAATACAGTCAGTGAAAGATACTTTGTTAGGTGTCCAAGAACATTCAGCTGAAATAAACAGAAAAGCACGAAATTAGCTATTGCAATACTAAAATACTTGAAATTGTTTAAAAGTGTAGTCTCTTGTGACAGATCTTTCATTTACCTTTGAATATAGAAAAAAGCCAACGACAATAACCCAAGTTATGTATAAGTAGAAATTAAAATAGAGGCATTTTTGTAAATGAAGCATTGTCCTGTATTCCATGTTGAGTCATCAAAGAGACTAAGTAGGCATGCAGCTCTTATCAAATTATTACATGCGGTAGGAATGGGTTTATTATCACTATCTTGTGTTTTTATCAGGTCAGCGCAGCCTACGATGATTATAATATAATGTTCATAGCCTTAGTGATAGCATAACATTTATCTTTGCAAGCACTTTTAAAATTCGTTCAGTCAATGATAATAAATAAGTAATCTCAAATCTGATGTATGTAATTATGTTGAACTCTGAGAACACCTGTATTTTTTTATTACACCTAGCTATGTACTTAAACTAATAAAAGATAAAATATCAATATTATTTTTGCTTGTAAATCCAATGTTGTTGTTGACAACCACAACAAACAAACTTCAACAGTCAACTTTTTGACATTGGCATGACAAACGGCCTGACTGGGAATTATCTGTGCTGGGCAAGAAACTTATATACTAACTGGAATGACGACGGGCAACCCAAATCGTTCCGAGCGAGAAAGCTTCAAGAGTGGATGTTGTCTCTTTCTAAGCACACCCTATTGGGTGTCCCATAGTTATGCTAACTGTTGAGACAGTTACAGAGTAACGCGATCACGGATATCATCCCGTAAGTACTTTTAAGTGTAGTTACAGAGTAGCTGTTATTTTATTATTTAATGATGATGACCTGCAACTCAATAGCATTCTAGGCGAAATAGCTTCAAGAGTGGATGTCATTAACTTTTTATGTTAACTTAAATGTATGTCTGTTCCGTCCAGTTGCAAATTGTCCATTTTGCAACCTGTCCATCCAGACGACTTTTGTATTCGGGGATTCGAGGGCTCCGATATTATATATTTTTTAAGACATAGAAAATCGCATATTCATGCTATGACTGTTTACCTATAATGTTTTAGTAACATTCGCCAATATTTATTTTATATTCCGAAATCATTCATTTTCACTCGCAGCTCGCCAAATGGATTCTTTTGCTGGAGAAGCATGGAAAAATCCTAAGGACCGGCATGGCACGGCACGGTGCGGCGGACTCTTTTCTTTTCAATATTTGTATTTAAAAATCAAACTAGGAACTACCGACACCATGTGCGACGTCTGATGTTTCTAATTTATAAAATATACTTTTGATTATTATGTACGACAACTATGTTCGAAACTTCGAACTTATTTACTTAATTTATTTGGATATTTCCCGTTTGTCAATCTAAAACATTGGTAACCCTAGTCGTAATAAACCACCAAAATTAAAAAAACTTCCCTGAAAAACGAAATTCCACATCCACCATACCCTTTCTACTACACCCCTTCAGACAACATAATTTTACCATATTTAAAGCGGATTATTTCACCTTAAAATTCAATTAATGACTTCAACGCGAAAATGTATCGGCCATATTGTTTACGTCGGTTACAAGGCAAGACAGAGACACCATCCACCTTTGTCGGTTTCTCGCTCGGCACGTTTTTTTTTTCAAACTCAAGGCTTTTGAGATAGTTTTTTTTTTTATTTTTTAACATTTTGTTCGTACTCATTCCAGTTAGTATATAAGTTCCTTGGTGCTGGGGCTGTTGGTAGGGGACGACCGTCTCGCGCCAGTTTTGTTTTGGCGTTTGGCACTTGGCATTTGGCCCCCAGCATCCCGAACATTACCGAATACTACAAATGTTATACGACCGACTTGAGCCGAATGACGTATTCATTCATTATCGGAATTTGGGTTGGTTAGTTGTTTGTTTGAGGTTGATTGATAGGTTTAAAACGCGTAGTCGACGCTCAACAGATGGTTGGTACGGGCAAAAAAAAAAAACAAATTTGCCACCCTATCTCCCGTCAGCCGCGTCGTCGAAGCTCCGCCTTTGGCCTACGCGCCTCATGTCCCAAAGTCTGACTCTTGCGACCAATTTTTTTTAAATGCATGAAATATAAAAAGACAAACACTAAATAATATAAAAGAAAATAAAATCAAAATTCTCTCTCGATTCACAAAAAGAAAATCGTTCATCGTAGTATGGTGCTCAGAACACAATGTATACTCGTACGCGACCATAGAGCAACACAGGCCACCGGCGGACCGGAGTTGCTCTATGTACGCGACCGACGGTGCGCGACCGAAAGTCACCGCGACAGTAATTCAAGCCGCTTCAACAGGTCGGTAATGCTCGGGATTGTTCGTGATGCCAAGTGCCAAACGCCAAAATGAAACGCGCGAGTCGGTCCTGTAGGGGGGTTCGTGTATGACACTGGTCTCGCATCATGACCAGTGACCAGTGACCTTCGGTTTTACATCGAACTTTGGTCGCGCGGCCGAACTCTCCAAGCCGCAGCTGATGACGTCATCAACGCCGGCCCGCCCACAACGGACGCTGCGGAGTAAGAGAGTTTTAATATTCTGTGGTGCGAAGCGTGCGGCGACGGGAACGATTGCGGTAACTGGAGCGCGGACAGGTGTGCGAGGCCATTAACAAAAGCCATGATTGCGGCGACGGCAGTGCATGCGGTGCGGCCAGGGTCTGCGTTCACCTTAGCCTGTTATCACACTCGTGAGGCTAACTCGGTGCCAAGCAAGATCTAAAGAGTTTTATAGCAGACATTAGAAAAAAATCATTTCGAACATTCGATTCGATTTCAACAGGAATCCTTCCCTACAAGCGGGCGTGTTACACTAGGCAGACCGATTTGTTACTAGGTGGTAACAAATTTTGGATTATGATTTTCTTCGTTCTAATGGATATTGTAGTCGACTATTCAGTAGAATCGATTTGTCTGATATATAGATTAAGTTGTAACAATGTCTCGCCGAGCTGCTGATGGCTGCTGCATTGTTGTAATAGCGTTTAATAGTTTGTGAAAATGGAAATAAATTATTTCACTTGATTTATGGTGCTGCTTTTATTCCAACGTACTCAACGATAACCAAAACAAGTTATCGTCTGTCTTATCCCGTACATCGCTCGTAATTATTTGAATAACTTTGGCGCCAAGAATCATTCAGAAACCTGCTGATAACCAATGAATCCCGCATTATAGATTATAGTATTGTGTTAGCTTGCTCTCATGCTCTCAGCGTATGTCTCAGTCCTCGTAAACTAGTAACATTTAAGGTGGAATCGCCAGGTTAGCCCTAAAATGGTTTTATTTTTAAAGTTCCGGTCAGTGTCACGTGTATGTTGAACAAAATATGATTTGCGGCCGTAATGCGCATCTATTTACAGAATCATAATCATTAAAATGATCAATACGACCTAATTAGTTCGTAACCCCATTGAATGTCTATTTCATTAAAAAAACAACAGGCCCATTGGCGGCATAAAAACTCTGACACCAGGTTAGGCAATAACCACACGATAAAGAAAGATTAAAACAACACATGTTTTTTCTTTTTTTTACTCAATAGTCTTTTATTACAAGTTGCTGGTGGAATAGATAACCACCTACATTTTTAAAAGTTGGTTAAAAAATAGAAATAGTACTGCTACATTTGCAACACAGGTGTGTAGTTTCTGTCAACCTCCATGGGAAAAAGGCGTGAGTTGATGTAGTATTGCAACCAATGAATTTATATACTAATGAATGAGGACGGGCAACGCAAAAACGTTGCGAGCGAGAAAGCTTTAAGAGTGGATGTTGTCTCTTACTAATAGGGTGTCAAATAATCATACTAACTCTTGAGACAGTTACAGACTACTGTTATTTTATTATTTAATTATGATGACCTGCAAATCAATAGCATTCTAGGCGAGATAGCTACAAGAGTGGATGTCATTAACTTTTTATGTTAACTTATACTTTATATTATATACCTATAACTTAAATATATGTCTGTACAGTCCAGTTGCAAACTATCCATTTTGCAACCTGTCGGTCCAGACGACTTTTGTATTCGGGGAATCGAGGACTCCGTTAAAATTATATATTTTTTCAGACATGGAAAATCGCATATTCATGCTATGACTGTTTGCTTAGAATGTTTTAGTAACATTCGCCAATATTTATTTTACCTTCCGAAACCAATCATTTTCACTTGCAGCTCGCCAAATGGATTAATTTGCTGGAGAAGCATGGAAAAGTCCTTAGGGCCGTCATGGCACGGCATGGTGCAGCGGACTCTTTTCTTTTCAATATTTCTTTTTATTTTGATGATTATAAATCTATAACTACATACGTGTTACAGCCGCGAATCACATTTTAATCAAGAAACAACCTAACACTGACCTGCAAATTGCAAAAAACGTAATAAAATTTGAATTTCGCGGGCTACCCTGGAGCATCCACCATAAAGCGGATTATTTCACTTTACAATAAAAAGCACATAAAAGACTTCAACACGAAACTGTATCGGCCATATTGTTTACATCGGTGACAAGGCAAAACAGAGACACCATCCACCTATGTCGGTTTCTCGCTCGGAACGTTTTTTTTTTCTATTGAATCCATTGTATAAATTGAAACTAAGCTTTTGAGATCGTTTTTTTCTTTTTTTTAGCATTTTGTTCGTACTCATTCCAGTTAGTATATAAGTTCATTGATTGCAACACAAAAACTGACAGTTTCAAATTAATTCTGTCATTCTGTCACTGTCACATTTTGACACTGACTGAACCTCCTTAATAATAGATAACCTAGCTTTTTAGTAAATGAGGATTTGTAGAAAACTTTTATGGGAATAAACCACAAATTATAAATGTACTTGCGTTAATTATTACAGCTACTCATATTGTAATTAAAGCTTTATTAACATGTTGACCCAATCGTTTCGTGTGACTCTTGGTGAGTATGTTTTTTGTATTTCTAGGAAGAATAAGATAATGGTGTTAGAAACATGAAAAATAATGAAGCTTTATAATTGTTTTAGGTTTATTGCGGCCAGAAAGCTCGCAACTGGTGCTTGTAGCTGGTATAAAGTACTTTCCACCACCAAAAAATTATGACCGTAAGTTCTTAGTTTATTTCAAACTTACTAAACAAATCGGCGAGTACTACTACAACGATTATGAAGTTCTTACTCATAATTTAATATCATAAAGCTTATTATTTATATACCAAATATCACAAGAGTATACATTCCACGTAGAGGTGCTTGCCATTTTTTTTTTAACAGCTGAGATTTATACAATAATATTCTAGCTTCGAAAATCGGTGAAAATAAGTGATTTGGTATATTATCCATTTTATTTGGTCCTTACATTATTATGAAATTGGAGTTTTAAATGCAAAAAGCAAGTTGATAAAAAAAATTAAATAGGTACAATCTAATCCAAAAATGAAATAGGTACATAAATAATCTAAAAATTGTGGGAGTGAGAATCAATAAAATCGGACTGCCTCCGGAATCGTTTTTTGTCTGTTCAAGGAAAAGTGGTAATCTGTTAAAGCATGGTTCGGGGAGTATGGTGTTTCAGATACATTCCAATCGCAGCTCCTCTAATTTAAGGACTGTCTGTTGTGGTGTGTGTGGTCTAGCATTGTCCTGAAGCAGCAATGGGATATAGAGCAACTGACCAGACACGGTTGTTTAACCCTTAACCACCTACCATACAACCAACAATTGAAATTTTCTGGAGTCTGTGAGACGGCTCAGAAAATTTCAATCGTTAATATTTTGGCGTCGGAAACACGTATCAACTTGTTTGTCCCTGTACCTTCCTAAATCGTACCTCAGTACGGCGCTAGCCCTTGTCGTGACTGTATGTGCGTGCGTTTGTCTCTGGTAAAAATCTGAATTTTGCGCGTCTGAGAGACAATGCAATTTTGTTGAAGATTTGATTATAATGACAAAAATTTGATTTTGTATTACTTTTTGATTATTATATTTTAGATAAAAAAAGGTTACAAGTTCCTATTAAGTCCCATTATTTTTGTAATTCTCGTTTTTTGAATAAGAATATTTTTAAGCTAGAATTAGGAGTTGTTTCAAACAAATTGAGATTTTAAGAAAAAAATGTTGTTATTTATGTGCCATGTTTGCATTAATAAATACTTTTATATATCTTTAAACTGATTTTAATTCACAAACAAACATCTCTGCCTATACGAAAGTCATTTCATTCCTGAGTCTCTGAGACGTATGGTAGGTGGTTGCGTGACAAAAATAGGTGGTAGGTGGTAAAGGGTTAACGCCTAGTTTTTCCATCATGGCTTGCAATTGTTCAGATCTGAAGCTTTAGTGGCTGACATGGGAACTGGTCCACTAGCCACTTACCAGTACCTTTTTCTGAGTCAACTATCGCTTGGGGCAGGATTAGACTGGTTCTCTTTGGTTCAACCATTGTGATGAGTATTTAAAATTATCCATATTTTTCATCACAAGTATACCATTCGAAATCTTCAGCACTTGACGTGTGTTTGTTGGTGTACTTCAGTGATAGTACCCATTATTCTTTTCCAATTTGTTTCAAGTGAATTAAATTGTTTTATCACTCACACTGAAACCTGCCGATAACTCTGACGTAGTTTGCGATGGATCTGCTGCCACTATCACTTTTAATTATTCATTGTCAACTAGAATCTTTGAATAATTAAAAGTGATGGTCGTCCACAGGGTTTGTTCTGTAGGTCAAAATTTCCAGAACAAAAACATTTGAACCAAAAATGTTCTGTTTTTTCTTTTACAGCATCTTCCAAATCATTAATTCTTCGAGCTGTTTCTGCAGCGCTGATGGTGAAACTTGTAATTCGTAACTAACGCGATATTTTTAGTTATCCATATTGTGAACAGAACGATGTCAAAGAAAAAAGAAACGTGAAAACGAACGAATCACTAAATTCGAAACACAAATACACTCACACATTTTGGATTCCTAACGAAACATCTGATATTTGAGTAGGCCAGATCGACAAAACGCCAATTTTGTAAGTAAGGACATCGGCCCATAATGACGACCCGAATGGCGCAGCGGTAGTGAGGCTGCCTTACGTTCGTTGGGTCCCGGGTTCGAATCCCAGATTTTTTTCTCTTTCCTGCTCCGCGGCAATCTGTTGGGCACAACAATAAGACACTGCTTTGTCTGATACAAGAGTATCTGTTTAGGGTTTTTAGCTAGGTGAGACACTTCTTTGGTAGGTGTCTCATTCCATCCTGACAAATCTATCTTTTAGGTTTGGGACATTACGTCTCTTCAATCTCGTATGTTGAAGGCCTTGATCTCCACTGAGCTTGACGGCAAGCTCATTTTTGTGGTTTGTGAGTCTTTTTTGGTATTTGATGCTACATTTTGCTATCTCCTGTTTGACAGTTGGTACATTTAAGTCAAGATAGTATTCAGGGATGTTAAATATGGTCCTCAGTGTTTTGGTTTGAAATCTTTCCAGTATCTCAATGTTACTGTTGCTAGCAGTACCCCAAAGCCGTATGCCATAGGCCCGAATTGGTTTCAAGATTGCTTTATATACTGTCAGCTTGCTGTGTGTGCTCATTTGTGAGTGTCGTCGTATTAACCAGTACATCGTTAGCACAGCGTAGTTTTAAGTAGTTGTAAGTAGTTTTAAGGCTTTGTCCATATGTGTTTTTTCCATGTCAGTCTTCGATCCAAATGCATGCCCAAGTATTGGGTATATTAAGCATTGTTATATTAAGCATTGTCATCTTGCGGGATTTTTTCATTGTTTAGTGTAACCGGTGGAGACGTGTCCCTGCGGAGAGTAAAGGTAAGGAAATGATCCCAGTGATCAAAATCCGCTCGCTCGCGCAATTTTTGAATTTTTTGAATTTAATCTATGTAGTAGATCATCCACGACACAAGCCTCGTTGCTTATTGTGGCGCTAGATAGCGCTGTGTGTAATGTCCAGCGATATCTATAAGTATTAATTTATTTATATATACCTATTATAAACATAACTGAATGTACTTGTACAGATATTGAAATACCTGAGCGTCAGAGGCTTCGTATTTATGACAAGGTGCCCACATATCCCTCAAACTTGAAGCCACCTAAGATGCAGAAGCGTCTTCGTTACATGCGTGGTCCGGAAGAACTACACACAAACCTACAGTTGCAGCAATATGGTGTTGTTGTAAGTTACAGTCATGCATTGTTTGTTATGTTCAAAGATTTAATTAATATTTTTTTTTGTCAGTAAATTGCATGGTTTTTGAAGTTGCATAATTGTGAAAAAATATATTCAGAATCTTAAACCTTTTAAAAACTAACCCCCGAATACTGAAACGTCACTCAAAATTTAAGTAGCACTTATATTTAACAGATACTCAAAAGTGACGTTTGGCCATACGAAATTTAAAGTTAAAGAGCTGCTTAAATGTTAAGCAGCCCTTAAATTTTGAGTGACGTTTCAGTATTTGGGGGTAAGACTTTTACTGAGTACTTGAACTTTCCAGGCTACTGGTGGTGGCAGAATGCGTTCTGAACATTTTGAAATGGCCCGTCTAGTGGTTGCCAGGAAGTTAGATCAGAAGAGAATGTTTGCCATCTGGCGAGTAGACCCCCCATGGCAGCCCGTCACAAAGAAAGGTCAAGGTCAACGTATGGGCGGAGGTAAAGGAGCAATCGACCATTATGTTACTCCTATCAAAGCTGGCAGAATTATCTTAGAAGTTGGCGGCAAGTGCGATTATGCTGAGGTATGTGTATAATTTTTTACTTAATGGTCATCTTTCTGTTATCAACAAAAACTAAGTGTTCGGCTGCGTTTTTTAATAAATGACTCTAAATGCAATATACCAGATAGTGAAATACACAATTTAACTGTTAATGGTAAATTAATAAATGATGCATCATCTATAGCTAACTCTTTTAATGACTTTTTTATTGACAATACAAATTCAGAGTTGCCACACAGTACACCAAGCAGTCTAGATACTCAGCTTAATTCTATGTATATGTATCCAATACTTCCCGGTGATGTACTTAAATTGATATTAAATCTAAAGAATACCAAAAGCACTGGATATGATGACATTTGTACAAGTATACTAAAACATGTAGCCTTGAAAATTAGTCCTGTTCTAAGTCATATTATAAATTTATGTTTTACTCATGGTGTATTTCCTGATAAATTAAAGGTAACAATAATCAAACCACTTTTTAAGACGGGAGATAGGCTGTCCGTAAAATGTTATCGCCCATAGCTCTTATACCAGTGTTTTCAAAAGTATTTGAAAAAGCAATATATGATAATATTTACAATTACTTTCATAAGAATAACTTGTTTGCAGATGAACAATCCGGTTTTAGAAAAAATAAATCGATTGATATGCCAGTCTATAATTTTTTAAACGAAATAATGCGTAATTTAAATAATAAGAATCATGCTTGTGCATTATATATGGACCTTACCAAAGCTTTTGATAATGTAGACCACAATATACTGTTATCGAAATTGTCTGCTTATGGTGTTAGAGGCAGTGCTTATGATCTAATAAAGTCCTACTTAAGTAACAGGAGACAATCGACTCAGATCACAAGGATTTGTGCTAAGACTAGAAGAGAAATAATTTACTCATCAAAATATAGAGAAGTAAAAATAGGGGTACCGCAAGGCAGTGTTTTAGAACCACTTTTATTTATAATTTATGTAAATGACTTGCCGCGCATTACGAACCATCCGACTGTTTTGTTTGCTGATGATGCC
Organism: Xestia rhomboidea; assembly: GCA_963853795.1. Taxonomy (NCBI): domain Eukaryota; kingdom Metazoa; phylum Arthropoda; class Insecta; order Lepidoptera; family Noctuidae; genus Xestia; species Xestia rhomboidea. Next base: position 12,510,904 of record OY970767.1, on the reverse strand, counting down.
ACTGTTGTATTCTCCAGTAAAGAGCTGTCTAAACTAAAAGAAGAAGTAGAAAATACATTACTAACTATTATAGAATGGCTGACATCAAATAATTTAAAAATAAACTTAAGCAAAACTAAAATTATGACTTTTAAGAATAGAAATGGCAAACAAACAAACGTCGATGTTTATTTCCAAGGACAGAAGATTGAACAAATCAATACAACTAAATTCTTAGGCTTACATATAGACTATAACCTAAACTGGAAGTCACATTTGGAAAGCTTGTGTCTCAAATTAAGTCAGCAGTCGTACGCGTTATATATGCTTGCAAAAACGGTCAGTACCAGTGCGGTCTTAGCATCTTACCATGGTTACGTAGGATCCTTGTTGAGATATGGCATTATGTTTTGGGGCTATTCTACAGAAAAGGAAGCTGTATTAAAAATGCAAAAGAGGTGTATCCGCGCAATATGTAGTTTAAAACCAACAGATAGTTGTAAGCCCATTTTCCAAATCTTAAAAATATGAACACTACCATGTTTATATATATTGGAAGTCGTAGTCTTTGTAAAACGCAACTTGCATTATTTTAAAAATTATAGAAGTCAACGAAACAATAAAAAAATATATTTTCCTGACAGCAGTACTGCTTTGTTTAGCAATAGTATTTTTTGGATGGCACCTCGACTTTATAATCATTTACCAAAATGTATTATAGACTTAAAAAGTATCGACATGTGTAAGGTTAAAAAAATGTTATTCGTAAAATCTTATTATAGTGTTAATGAATATTTGTGTGACAAACTCTGAATAATGTTTATTACTTAAGTTTGACATAAATTTCGTATTTCACAATGATTAATTATTGACATTTTAGCATAATAGTTTAACTTTGGCATTATTACTTTGACACTATTTACTTTGACTCTAATTGACAATTTAATAGACATGTAATTTTAAACTTTAATGTATTTAAATTTTTAATTTAGGGATTAACCACGTTCCGAACTAAATGTTGCATGCCTAGTGCAGAATATGGTGACACTAACAACTTTCCTGTTCTCCAAAAAACCCACCTTTATAACTACCCATATTTGCAATAAATGAATTTGAATTTCCACCAAAGATGTGCGAGAATGCGTAGCGAGGGATGTGTTTGTTAAGAACCAATAGAATCACTTCTAGCCGCGCTCAGCACAGCTCTAGTGGAAACGTCTCAGCGAAACGAGGTTTTTGTACGGTCGACCAAGCTATTTCGTTTACATTTAACAATGTAATTTGTATGTTAAAATGTAAACCAAATAGCTCGGGCGACCGTACATACAAAACAAAGGAAAGATGTGTGCGAGGGATGTGTACTAGGGACGGACGCGAGCGAAAAAACAGCAGTCACTAGAAGGTGTGGTTACCGCTCGCATCTAAAACGAGCCTGCTACACATCTTCGCACCGCTCATCTGCGCACCGTTTCACAGCGTCGCTACGCATCCTTTTTTTTTTTTTTATGATGGGAAATCATCAAATGACTTCTCCCGCTCTGGGCGGAGCAGGAGGGAGTGTCAGACTTTTACTGACTAAAACCCATCCATGTTCCTTCCTCGCCCTTTGTGTTCCGGGGCCACGGTATCTCTTTCGAGTTCTCTTTCTTTAGTCCCGCAGCCCCGGCAGGCTTCGGTCCTTGCGGACCCCTTCCTTATTGCTGACTCTCTTTGAGGCGCGCGTGGAACACGAACGCGCCGTCGACACGGCCTGTCGTCATGAGACGTACGGACGGCGAGCTAGCCCATAGCTCCCCGTCCACAGGCCCGCGCCTACGGTGGCCGGAAGCCACCACGTGGCCCCCGACGTCCGGGGCGTCTCCCGCGGCGGCCGGGACGTGAGGATCTCTCCCTGTCCTGTTCCGCCACCTCCTTCGCTAGCATGACTGCTTCGCAGAAGGAGGTGACGGCGTCCCATTCCGTCTCGCTCCGGACCATGGATTGAACCAAGGCCGGGAGCGAGAGGTCGCCGCCGCCAATCGCCGTTACGAGGACACGGTGGTGCTCCGCCCAAACGGGGCACACCTCCACCGTGTGCTCCACCGTGTCCTCCGGTCGATCCTCACAATGGTGACACCCGGGCGTCTCCTCCCGCCCGATTCGGTGCAGGAACTTACCGAAACAGCCGTGTCCGGTAAGAACCTGCGTCAGGCGGAAGGTGAGGACGCCGTGGCGTCTCTCCAGCCACTCCTCAAAGAGGGGACTTATCGCCACTATTGTGGCGTGCCCTGCACGGGGTTGCGATAGTCGCTCTCTCCATGTCGCCATGAGATCCCGCCGGAAGTCCGTCCGCTGAGCGACAATTTGCCGCGGTAGCGGAGTTTCCCCCGGGCGTAGCGCCTCCGCGCGCCACTCGTGTAGGCGCGCGAGGACTATCGCCTCCAGATCCCATGGCGGCAATCTGGCAAGGAGGTTTGCCGCCTCGCGGGAGATCGTGCGGTACCCCCGGACCAGCCTTACGGCTACCACCTTCTGGGGCACGTTCAAGTGGTGGGCGGCACGCCGCCTCAATGAACGTGCCCACACCGGGGCCCCGTAGAGGGCCATGGACCGCACGACTCCCGCGTAGAGCCTCCGGCAGGAGGCGTTCGGCCCCCCCAGGTTGGGCAGGAGCCGCCTGAAGGCAGCCCCTGTCCGCTCCAGTTTGGGGGCCAAACGTCGGAAATCCTCCATGAAGTTCCACCGGCTGTCGAGGACAAGTCCCAGGTACTTCAGCGTCGACTCGACGCCGATGGAAACCCCTCCTGCCATCACTGAGGATCCCGGAGGTGGCGCATTCCGAGGCTCGTGAAAGCACATGGCCTCGGACTTGTGCAATGCCACCTCGAGACCCAGTTGCCGGATCCTCTCAACGACTATCGCAACCCCGCGTGTCATTACTTCGGCCGCCGCCTCGTGCGACCCCCCCCTCCGTGCCAGCACCAGCGTGTCGTCCGCATAGCAGACCACGCTGACGCCGCTAGGGAGGTCGGCGCGCAGCACCCAGTCGTAACCGATGTTCCACAAGGATGGGCCTAGAACCGATCCCTGCGGAACACCGCACGACATCTCTCGCCGGTTCCAGTCTCCACTGCGACCGGGGTAGATGACGTACCTGTCCGCCAGGTAGTCCTCGACCACACGACGGAGGTAGGTCGGCACCCGGTGGTACCGGAGTGCCTCCCTTATGCAGCTCCAGGGCATGGAGTTGAAGGCATTGGCGATGTCGAGAGACACCGCCAAGACAACCCCACCCCGGGACACCGCATCCCCCGTCGTGAGGGCTCTCACGCGCATGATGGCGTCCACCGTAGAGCGCCCCTTGCGGAAACTATACTGGTACTCCGCAAGGTCCGGCCCCGTCCCCGCAAGGTGCTCGGCGAGGCGGTTTGCAATTAGTCTTTCAAAGAGCTTGCCCACCTCGTCGAGCAGCACCACGGTCCGGTAGGCGGACGGAGAGTCCGCCGGGCGCCCCGGCTTCCGAAAGAGGACCAGCTTCCCCGTCTTCCAACGAAGCGGGAACTGGCCTCTCTCCAAACATGCGCTAAAGAGCCCTTCTAGTCGGGGCCCGAGAGCCTCCGAGGCCAGGACCCAGGCTTTGCCAGGCAAGCCGTCGGGTCCCGGGGCGGTATTTTTGGCACCCAACCTTCGTACCGCCACTCTCAGGTCTACCCCAGTCACTTCAGGAGCGTCGTCGTCGTCGCTTTGGTGGTCCGCTTCCGGCACCGCAGCCGGCGGAGCCATAGGTGGGGGCGGGTGTTCCTCTCGCGAGGGGAACAGAGCGCTCACCACGTCCTTCACGAGCTGAGGCCGGAGACTCTGCGTCAGCGGGGGGGCCCAGGTGCGGAGTTTATCCCGCACCATCTTGTAAGGGCGCCCCCACGGATCTCTGTCGAGAGCCCCCAGCATCTCCTCGCGGGCCAGATCCCTGGCCCGCAGGACAGCCTCGCGGAGGGCGGTCTTCGCCGCTCTGTAGCCCTCATATAGCTCCACCTCAATGGCTGCCGCATTCGGTGGGCGAATGCGGAGCCTGCGGTGCCTGGCGTACAGGTGTCGCGCAGTCACGCACGCCTCCCGTAAAGACGTCAGCTCACGCGACCACCAGTACACCTGACGCCGGGCGCTTCCTGGCCGGACTCGGGGCATTGCCACGTCACAGATGTCGGACATGGCCTCCATGAACCACCCTGCCTCATCGTTAACGTCGGCAGGCCTGTCCGGTGATGTCACCCAGGCCTGCACGATCGAGGCTTCCAGGAGGAGCTCCCGGTCCAGCTGCTTCAGCGCCCAACGCGGACCACTCGGGGCCTGTTGGACCGGCGCGCTTGAGGTCTGGGTGGAGACGTCGAACCGGATGTACCGGTGGTCGGAATAGGTCTCCACCCCCTCCATGACGCGCCAGTCAACGACACGCGGTGATAGGGCGGGGCTAGTCGCTACGCATCCTCACACCGCTCCACAGCCTCGCTCATCTCTAGTGGGAACACAGCCTTAGTGTCCGACCGAAGGTCGATTTCTGCCGAAGCCGATTAATCGGCAATAGCAACAACCTTTGACCCGCCGCCGCCCGCGTGTGGCTCTTGTAATTTCGGCGCTTGCTAGAGACCTTCGGCTTCGGCCAAAATGGGCCGCATGGTGGTCTTTCAGCCGAAGGTCACTACTAAATATCTATCGGGGACCATCCTTTAATAAATCACGCGAGGTTTTTAAATACACGTGACTGTGGCACAACCCCCCCCCTACGGTATTAATGGTGATTTTCTCCTGACCCAATCCTTTCCCCCTCATCGACCCTTCAGACTAAGAAATATTTGGTGATACTTTTCAGTTGCTAAAATAACTGTTCAAAACTGTTTTTAACGTGAAAACGTCTTTTATATCGATGAACACCGGCTTCACGAACGAAAAAGTGTCACACTGTTCCGATCCGGCGATCAACACCCAGCCCAAACCATTGGACCTAGAAAACTGAAATTTTGCACAGTGATTCCCTTGGTTAAAAAAGGGGATAAAATTGTGTATGGAAAGCTTCGATCAATTATAGTACTAGAGATTAAGGATCAGGAACAAAAATATGTCGCTGAAGTGGCCACGTTTGCACACACGTAAACATCTACGTTTCTTAGAAAAAAGTTTAATAATATTAACAACTACAGCTTATTATAAACCTTAATGCTTACACATAAAGTTTAATTACCATTGCAAAATGTATTTATTTAAGTCCTTCCATCGGAGAAAGGATAAAAGGAATAAATTTAAAATGTCGCTTGAAAATAAAAAGTCATGAGTACAAAACTATTTATTCTAAAATAAAACTTAAGTAGTAACTAAATTATAAGGTTAGTAACTAAATTATAAGGTTAAAACACTTTGTATACAATTTCATGCTTATTCTATTGTGGAACTAGACGTAGTTCTTGGTGTTACATTTCAATGCTCTGAACACAGAAAGTATTGAAAGACGTAGAGTTGCAGAATTATTGTATTTTTTTTAGGGTGTTTTGTATGGTGGTAAATATTTTGACCGATTCAAAAAAGTAGTAGAGACTATTTTACATTGCCGCTATTACATCTTAAAAATACCTATTTAATTAAATAGTTTCATCTGATAAAGATTTTTACAAAACCTGATTTGATAAATCTTTCGTCAATTATCTTCTAATGGTCCTAAAAAAGTCATTTTAAATATCTTAAACGTTATCTTACACCAAGTCTCAGTACAATAAGACCACAAAAGTATTTGTGGTCTTATTTTTCGGGCCGTTTTTGAAGCGCTTATCGGGAATCTAGTACTATTATTGATCGAAGATGGAAAGTAAAAATCACAAAATTTATTATCTAGGCGTATGGTTGGATGCTAACGCAACGATGTTGTTAGAATTTCAATCCTTAAGGGGGTGAAAAGGGGGATGAAATTTTGTTTTTTAAGTTAAAATCAGTAATATCATGAAAAATTACGTTATCACGTAAAATTATCGTCCGTAGACCGACTTTACAGACAACCATTTTTTTTTTTTTAATAACAAGACCTGGTACCAGACCTTGTCCAAAGCTTGTACCTCCAGGAACGCTGCCGAACATTACTATTTTCGTTCCAGCTTCTCTCGTATCTTATCTTATTCACTACTATGCACCTGCTCCACCGTAGAGTGCCCCATTCTGAATCCGAACTGATGTTGTGGGATGATGCTGCCATCTTTGAGTATTTCATTAAGCCTACGTGCAGCGATTTTCTCAAATACATAGTTTTGACCTGTCAGGCAGTAGGGTTATTGGCCTGTATATACGATACAAGGTGCGGTGGTTTTCCTGGCTGGGGTCATGATGATCCAGTCCATAAAATTCCATTAAAGAGCTGTGTTACAATGAAGACGATGGTTTTTCTTAGCAATTGACGTAGGATTTCGGTAGTTATAAGGCAAGATCTTTTATGATTCTCCAGATGTCTCGAGGTGAGCAGCAGCACTTTAGTGGTAAATTACCAAGAAGGTTAATTGGTAAATACCAAGAAGAGCCAAAAGCCTCGGCACTATCGTCGTCTTTTCTTGCCCATGTATTATTTCATAACTTAAAAAGATGTTGAGCAGTTTGTGGCACATTTTTTCCATTCTTCACGGTTATGGTTCAGCAAAAAAATCATCGCAGTGACGGGGAGAATAAGTGTCTCTCGGCTTCGTTATGAATGGATCTTTTTACACCCATTTTTATTAAGGGGACTAAAGGAGCCAAACGCTAGTTTTATAATGCAAAAAAGCATATGATTCACTGCAATAAACAACACCAGAAATATATATGATATTTATTCTTCAGGATATATGCTAGTATGATAGTGTTTTGAAAACATAATACAACAAATTTTACTCGATAAAAAAAATCACGAACTTATCTCTAAAAAATTCTTTTAAAAATAAAAACCATACTAAAATACATGCGCGATCATGCTGATTTTTTGGCAAATAGTTCTACAAGCAACATATTAGCATGATGGTGTTTTATTTTTTTAGTCCAATCAATAGATTTTTTGTAAATCGCAAAAAACCACTCATTTCTCACTATCCGGCCCGCAGTGACTGACGTAACAACCACTTTGTAGTGCAAGCTGATTAGAACTTTATCCTAACAGTATTTCAAACGAAGTTCGAACCACCACAAATAGAGTTGCTAATTTAGCTCCTGTAGTCGCCTTAAGTGCAAAATTAAGTGGCACCTAAACCTTGTTTTTTTTACTGTTAAGATTGGACTCATTTCTGGCTTTTATACCTATTTTAGGCTGGCTATACTGAAACATTTTCTCAATTTCAAACAATTTTTTATTGGAACATTGTCTGAATTTCAGGTTTACCCCATGCTGAAAATAGTGGCCGAGCGGTTACCATTCAAAGCTGAGGCTGTTTCCGTGGATATCTTGAAAAAGAAGGCTGACCAGGAGAAATGGTTGGAAGAGAACAACCAGAATTATTACACGATGAAGTACATCATTCAAAACAACATGGGAGGATGTCACAGGATGCTGTCGCCGTTTGATCACCGCTGGTATGGAAAGTACTTGTAAATATTTTTATTTTAAAATTAATTAGTATGTAATAATTATGTAAGTAGTCAAAATATATGAGACATGAGAGTTACTCCACTGGGATTTTATTTTACATCTATAATACCAATAAAAACAACAAGTAATTAATAATGGTTTATTAAATTTGACATTTTCATGAAAGGATTTTCGTGACAAGCCTCAGTTTGCATACATGTATTAAACCTTGTAGCAATAATTATTACTTTATAAACTCCTTTCTTACAATTATGGCAAAAACTCAACAAAAACAAATGTATTACAGTAACAAATACTACAGCGTAGAGTACTTGGTATCTTATGACTCGTCCCTAACCTAACGACAAAAGCCAGACAACACACTATTAGTATTTTAGAGAGTATCATGGTTCACGAATAAGGATAGTGCAAGCTGATACGTGTTCCACAGAACACTAGGCTCCGATCTGTTGCTAAAAGTAAACAGTACGAGTTGGTAGTCCACGGCTCCTATTATTACATTTAGGGTCACATTAATACACAATACAAGATAAAACATTTACTATTTAGTGTACAATTGTAACAGACATGAAAAATCTCATCATATTGTGTGCAACTCTACTCTGTCCATATTAAGCGACTTCTACCACATATATTTTCTATTCTGCATTGTCATCTCCACCATAAGTACCTATAAATTATATAACGTCATAACAATATTTACAAAGCCTAACATACTAACTTACAAGTAAATGCAATTTACATTTTCAATAAATTAATAATGTGTTTACAATATCATACAAGCGTTACATTTATATATGATATGGCTTTTTTATTTATAAAATAGACTGCATACAAAATCAATCCCTAGCAGTCATTTTATCACAACTTGAAACTATTGTTAGTACTGACTCGTGAAATGTATCTATTGGTACATTGTGAATATTTTATTTATATCTTATAGTAAACAAACAGTTTTTGCTTCTATAACAATAATTATTATTATTTAATTTAAATAAGTCTATATAAATGAATAAATCAGTGCTTTCTGACGAAACGAGACTAATTTCCGTATTTTAATTTAATTAGGCTGTCTTTACTTTACTTAGCAATAAATTAATCAAACAAGTTCACATTACATATTTTGAATAAGATCTTAGTAGACAGTTATGCCATTTCAGAGAGAGTGGAACAGTAGAGAATTGAGCAAATAAATTAGCTCAGATTAATTATAAGAATAATATATTTGACTAGTTCTGTATCTCTTAAACTAAACTTACTTACTATATTCCCTAGAAACTGGCGATTTGCAGTCTTAATTATAATAACTATTGTGTTTCATTATCCAATACACGGTAGGCGGGAAAATGAAAGTGATCTTGCTTCGAGAGATTTTTAAAATAAATGCATTTTTACGTTTAACTTGCGTACATTAGCTAAGCTCTAAGTTAAGACAAAAGTGAGGTAGCGTTTTTACCTTCTAGTGGAAAAATATATACAGATCTAGAACGAATGCAACATTTTTTTTGGTATGGGAATATTACAACAGCGACATATCCTAAGGTTCGCGAATCGTAGGCAAGGATATACGGCGCTTAGTGTACAGCAATAAATTAGCCCGTTACCATAATAATATCAATATACAGACAAACCTCGCGTGAGTAATATTTATAATTTATTATATTCATTGACATATTATGAGTATTAACTACATGCACACAATTATCATTATTAGGTACTTTAAATATGTGCAGCTTTGTAGATGACTAGAGTAAATACGTTTAACGATAATATTATAATGTATAAAACAGTTACAATTTGTATAGTTTCGATTTCGATCACTGCAAGGATCCACTTTGAGACACATATTGTATCGAGGATAGTACATTGACTGTCAACAACTTTACTCGTAAGCTTCGCTCAGGTGCTCTAACAAGAATTTCAGTTGGTGTTTCATGAAATTATTTTTGTGAGCGATGGAGTCGCAGAGCACTTGGGTGGGTGCGACCGCGTTGCCGTTGCTTACGTTCTCGTAAATGTGCGCGTCAGGGTGCGCGTTGTTGTTGTGCGAGTCAATGGTACTAGCCTCCAGCCCGGCAGCCCCGGACGTATCAGTGGGTGCATTGTATACGTCGATTGGCGGAGCTTTGATGATATGCTGATATTTAAACGTAGACAATATCTGCCGGATCTTTGCAATGATCTGCTCTACTCAGGCGTTTGATTCCTGCGAAAAATTTTAAAAATACATAAGTCAGAATTCTGCAGCAAAATCTATAAGGTATAGAATTTGTAATTAGAATTGTGAAGTTAGAGACTACTTTCTAGGCTAGTGGTAAGAGTTAGCTGCTTTCTAGCATTCTACATTGATGACAAAATAAATAATGGTTCAAGAGAGGTGAGAAGTGGAATGTTGTGCCTAGGCGATCACCCGAAATATTGAATTTGCTGCAGGGTGTGAAGTGATGAATAGGTACTTAAAATGAATCTTAACAGGTATAATTAGGTGTTATAATACTGCACGGCATTCGTATGTATAGTCATATAAAATGTAAGTACTCATATAAAATATTATCCTAAATTTTATATTAAATGCATCAAAATTGAGGCTCTATCATTCATAAGAAGGTACATCGAACATCGAGACACGACAACACATGATAGAACCGCGTCGCGGCGAGCGGGTATCGATGCAAGCACACAGCAACATCTACACTAGAAGCATGGTGGGACGGTGTGTGGCGGTTTATACCTTGAGGTTGTGGAAATAATGCATGATCTGATCGTAGTCCATGTGCAGGTCGTCCAGCCCCAGCGCGTCGGGCGCGGGCGACGAGCCGGCGCGCGAGTACATCGGGTTGCCCACGATCGTGGCGCGCTTCACCTCGCCCGAGCTGCTGTCTGCACACCATCACAATTTACTTTACACTTGCTGAGCTTCAAACTATCCATTACACTTATTGAAATTGGTTTAGATACGTCTTTATTGCGTGTCAAAGTATACACTCACCTTTGTTCTTGTTGGCGGCTTCCACGAAATCTCCTTTTGACTCTTTGTTTCTCTTGTGCCTCATTTGTACTTCAGGTAGGCCTGTAAACACTTGGCTCATTAATACCCAACACTTCAATCGAATGAAAATACTTAATTGGAAGAGATAATTACCGATTCCAGAGTCGTGCATGTAGTCGGGGCTTTCGGGTTTGGCGAACGTCCGTCGTGAGTCGTCGGTGCCTCTGTTGAGGCCGACGATCTCTCTGTAGTCCTTGTTCTCCATCACTAGTGGAGCGTCGTTGTCGAATTCAAATAATCGTGCGCAGTCGTCCTTGTCAGTTAGCTTTTCCACGGGGTTGTCTTCTAGGTCATTTCTAAGGGGGGCCGGGTTCGAATCGCGTTTATAATCTTTCATGTCTCGGTTCAATAAGTAAGGGGCGTCCAGTTTGTTTAAATCAATAATTCTGAAAAGAAGGAAAATATTTGCTTAGTCAATAGAACTGAGATTGCATACTGTAACAAACTGTATAAAATAACGGATGGTGTTCTTACCGGTCTGAGCGGCGGCCATTTTCTGGAGATCTTCGGGAGTCGTAATCGCGGTCGTGTTTCTTCTGATGATTTCGGGAATGATTTCGTCTTGTGGGTGGCATGACTGTGTCGGGCAAAATCTGGAAAAACATCATGACATTTTAGTATCGTTTATAGGAACTTATCAGCGCAGTTGTTTTGTACAGATTTTTTTATCCTTACTTTGCTTGGGGGGTTCCTAGGTGGCACTGGTAGTTGTGGCTGAGGCGTTGATGTGTTCCTGTGGGGTGGCACGGGAGGTCGGTAGTCGTCTGGGGTGTTGGCGTCCGTCCTGTAGACCAAATGGAGTAAATTATACCATAATTATTACAATAATGCACAGAAAAACTACTAAGCGTAAAGCTAGTTACAGACACAGGTTAGAACAAAGACAAGACAGAGCGTGCTACCCATAGAAATATCAGAATCAGAAATCCAGTTATATTTAGTGCTAATAGAAAAATCAAAAACATCAAGAGATATTTGGTGCTTGTAGAAAGTTAGATAGAAGTATTAGAAAGCACACCCAAAAGTGGCTTTTTAAAAAAACATGGAACACTAACGTTGCAATAGTAAGTTAGTTCAATAAGCATAAAAACTTGCAAACATCACTTACTGCCAGGGGCCATCGCCGGAGTGATGGCGTGTGTGTCGCGCCGGCTTCTTGCAGTACGTGGTGGTGTCGATGACCTTCTTGTCGTTCTGCGACGGCAGCTCGATGGAATTGGGGTTGTCGAAGCTGGTCACCATGACGTTCCCGTTCTCCCGTATCGCGTCTTCGGGGTCCACGTAGTTGTAGTTCAGAGGGTTCGCCGTGATCCTCATCTCGTTGTCAGTCTGTTGTGACGAGTTCCTGTTTGCGGGGTGACGGTTGCCGTTCCGCTCGATAGTCGCCCGTCCTGGAAAGTTGAAAGCTTCATTTTTGACTCAATTATTGAGTGTATTAGGGGTTACGATCGTTTTTAAATGTATTTGGTTGGATTTGTTTATTTTTGTATTTTTTATCAGTGCATAAGAAAATACGTGTCTTTTATTTACAGACAGGTTTGAAAATACTGCTATCCGTGCTACATTTGTGGTAACACAAAGAAAACACACACTAAGAGAACCGCCTCTATGGAAAACAATATTTTCGTAATTAAAGTGTGTAAAGTTGTTACCGTGTAGTGAAGTGCATCTAACTATAGGATGTACAACACACACGAACCAGAGATTTTTTGCAAACATAAGAAAACAGTCTTCTTGGCTCTCTAGCCATAAAGCCGAAATCACACACTTATGTTTATTTTTTGACTTTTATTGGGCATGTTTTACTAAAAGTGAAGTCTGAACACAAAATGTGAAGGAGGAGTTATACAAAAACTCAGTCAGTCGAGTGAAGCGTCTGATATCCGGTTTCATAGATAGTAAGGACAGTATCTTACCCAGCCACACCCAGTCGTGTGCGTTGGTGGTGGACTCTCTGTTGGGCTTGTCCCGCGCCAGCCCCAGCGCCGTGCCCACCCGCCCCGCGCCGCCCGCACTCCCCGCACCCCCCGCGCGCCCGCTCTCCGCACCTCCCGCACCGGGACGCTCTGCGGTAGACGGCTTCACACGGGTCGCGTATACCACGCACGATACTACGAATACCTGGAGAGGTGGAGATTTCGTTACTTAGAGTTGTTTCTTTAAGTTTTGGCCTTATTAAAAAAGTCAAATTCCACCAATGAAACTGAATGCGATCAGGTTTTGCATGCCGCATTTGATCTGCGTTTAAGAGCTGAAGAAAATGTCAAGGATAAGTTCAGAGAAAAAAAGTAAAGAATTGCTCACCACAATCGCGAAACAGAATGCACCGAGCACCACGTATATTCCTGTAAAAATATTACAAACCTAGTTAGAATTGTCAACTCAACATAAAAGGTACAATGTGTCCTGCATTATCTAGCCCTTACAGAGGAAAAGAGGGGTCAGGTGGCCTACCATGACCTCTCGTCCTTTCCTATGTGTACAGAGATGCAGCTAGACATCCTGTATAGATCCATCTCATTCTCACATGGAAGTGGGGACTGACTAAGCTTTTCATGTCTCTTCATGTTTAAATACAACACTAACCGATGACAACAGAAGTCTGAGCCGTCTGGTGCTGCGAGTGCGGCGCGGGGTTGTTCCGGTAGATGGAGTTGTACTGCTGCGCCTGCGCTATCGTCGGCTCGTGGTTGCTCTCGTCCTTGAACGATGGGTAACCTGGAAGATAAAGATTTATCCTAAGTCTTACTCTGCCATAAAACCTCTATGCGTTATTACGTATACAAGTTAAGATAGGTAGGTAGGTACCTAAACTGGAATAAGTATGGCCACATCGCGTTAAAAAAAAACCTGGCGTTAAGTATGCAACTGGTTTAGCCGGTTACCAGTGTCAAGAGGTTAAGCAACGAATGCAAAGGGCAGCTAATAGGGCAGTACCCATGAGGACACAATTTTAAGCTTTCTTTGCACTCAATAACACGAGTTTTTTTATGAAACTACCCCACGTACCTTTAAGAATATCTCCAAGCTCAGCCATCCCGCTCCTCATGCCGCCCCTGGCCATGATATCATCGTTCTGCGGTGTATCCGGCCGCTGTGGCGCGTCCCCTCCGCTGAAGTCGACGTCCACACTCGCGGCTGCGGTGGCGATGGCGCCGGGAATGTTCTTGATGTTGGCCGGTGTCTTCGTGTCGCCCTTGCCTGGTAGAGCCACGCGACGGAGCGGGCCCGTTCGGCATTGTTCGGGAGTTAGTAGGGTCACTCGGAGGAGTTCGCCGCTTCCTGGAATGGGTGATTGGCATTTGAAGAGCTTGAATGAGTATAGCAAGATGAGAATAGTGATCATTTTATGCCAGAGGCCCAGCGTGGGTAGGCCTCTTGCAAGATGACATAGCTGGAGGGATCCGTCAGATGGGGACAGTACAAGACCGGTCTTCGTAATGCAGGAGAGGCCTGTAGCCAGCAATGCACACCTTTCGCGTTACGGACAGAACTTCCAAAAACAACGGTGAAACTTTTCTGCCATAATTTTGTAGTTCAATTGTAGTTAGCTGTGATTTGTGGAAAGTACTTCTTCTCACAGAGGACCTGGACATGGGGCTTCTCCCAGCACTGTGAATGTTATACGGTGGGAATGTAAAACGTAATACTGTCATGTCATATCTTACATGCTTGGGTAAGATCGAAGTCATCATCAACATACCTTCTCCAACAGCGATAACCCTGGGATGTCTGGATGCGTACATGGGCGCGAAGGCCACCACCTCCGGGTCGAGGCTCTCCACCACGAGGAAGTAGTCCGATACGGCCACGTCGCGCAGCGCCGTGTGGCTGCCGTCTGAGAACTCCAGGTCTATGTCTAGTAGGCCTTCCTGGAATTTAGAATGACAATTTTGGAATTAATTTCAATTGCTCGAGAGATAAAGCGGTTGTAAATTGGAGCCTTTTATGGTTTTTCCTTTCAATGATGCAATACTACCTATATTTTCTTCTGGTATTTTGCGTACCTGTACCCCTCTCAGTTCTCCAAAAATAATTATTTCCATTTTTGTTTTCCTAAAGACTATTCCATTTACTCAGACGCCTGTCTATTTGTGTAGAACTGTAGACATTCACCCATGCTCCCCACGCATAGAAAGTCTTAGCGTAGGGACTGTAGACGTACGAATAGAACATTACGGTTGTGCCTCGGTATCTGATACTTCCTCTCCCATAACGTTGGAAATTGAAATTGGGATTGCATCGTCGTCTTCTCAGGGTGCATACAAACCTGATATTGCGCTGTAAGTCGCCTGGTGACTGTAGTTTCGGAGACGTATCCGTTCTCGATGGCGGTGTCTGGCGAGATGTTCAGCTGCAGGCCGGAGATGACGCGCACCAGTAGGCGCGAGATCGACACCTTGTCGTTACCCACGCGGACTTCGCGGAGACCAATCACACGGCCTAGAAAAAAGCTTTAATTAGTGATTTAAAAAAACTGGTGTAATCTTTACCTAACATCTACATTCATAATACCTCGTCTAGATTCACACATAATTTTATAACATCACGTCTATGCAGAGGTTTAGATGTCCTATATAATTATGGTACACCCACATTTCGCCAGTTATGTTTAAGTCCTACGTAATAGGGAGCAACCCCATTGCCATCAATCGGGCAACTCTCAGTACTAGCTCTACCGCATAGAGTATAGTAATATAGTTTGGGCTCTACCGCTAAACTGCTTCGCTCGTCTTGCAACCTACGAAGCAGTTTTATTAGTGACTTCAAGAAAAAACCTAGTGTAGACTTTACCTAATACCTACATGCTCCAAATCTTCTGGCTAGATTCTGAAATAAGTACCTAGGTACCTACGTAAGGCTAGATTCTGAAATAAATATCGCTGGACATTACACACATCGCCATCTAGTGCCACACTAAGCAACGAGGCTTGTGTCGTGGACACCAGATAGTTGATAAACTACATAGATACTTTTTGTTTGTAAATACATACTTATTATAGATGAAACAAATGTCAATGCTCATCACACAAACATTTGCTCCTACCGGGATCCGAACCCGGGACCCTAAGAACGTAAGGCAGTCTCACTACCGCTGCGCCATTCGGGTCGTCAAATAAGTAGGGACCTATCTAAATCTATCTATATAGTTAGGTAGATAGCGATGGAATCTGAAATTCCCAGCAAATCTGCGGTCACCCAAAGCCAGACGCTTTTGCGAAGGCTTTCTCAAGACCCAGATTAAGGCCAAATGATTGATATTTAGGTACTTATAAACCTACCTATTCTACCTAAGTTCACTAATATCTTTAATCCGGGCTCAGTTTATCTAAACCTATCTGTACCGAGACCTAAGCATACCTTACATCTTAAGTTAAACCGCTTAGGATAAATTCAGAATCAACCCGTACCTTAACAGATTCATAACTATCCCAGTCCCAGACACATAATTTTAAAATCTGATCGGGCGAATTATCGTGCTATGGACTAAACTCTAGGATTCAGTTGAGTCACGAAAGCATTTGGAAGCGCCAAACTGGAGATAGACACGATAAGATGAAGTGCTAGTCTTCCAGAGGTACTTGTAGGGAGGCATCTAGACCCAGACTAGATGCCACCCTACAAGTACCTCTAAAATTACCGATAAAACTTTAGCCGAGTCTACAACTTCTACAAGACCATCTTAAGTTAGGAATGCTGCGATAGGTCCATGCGGCACAATTAGTTGTTACGGCCAGAAGTAAGTAGCTGACACATAATTTTATCGACCTTTAAAAGTACAAAATAATGCCTACTTTTCCACATAACTATAATAGGCTTCTAAACATATTATAAGAGGTAGGTAGGCTTCTAAAAACGTTCTATGCGCTTATTTTTTTACGTATCACACGAAGTATTATAATATCTGTGGTATCACCAAACTTATACTCCCTCAGAATAACCTCTAGCTAGACGAACGGATTAGTTAGCGCATTAAGTTGTTATTACCGAACATAATAAAGGGATATAAGTAATACAAGGGATGTTCCTGTCTGCTGTCTATCTTTCTTGTCTTATTTTTTCTACTTCCAATCTACTGGTTACGTAGTCCATCCATTCGTACCAGCATTCATAAATCAGTCTAGCTACGGAAATAAATAGAAATAGAACCATAAATTACCTGTAATAGGTGACAGTACTTGCACTTCAGTGCGTCCAGTGCTGCGTCCTTGCAGCACGCGACCTCGCAGTGACGCGATGCGAGGGTCCGACACTCGCGTCAACACGAGTTCCGTGACCTTCAGCCACGTCCGACGCGACACGAAGTACGACACGCGACCAGAGTCGTGGTCCTTAGCCAGAAAACGGGCGTACACCTACACAACAAGGAAAAAACAAAGGTTTAAATTGAACTTAAAACTCTTGAAAAGTCACGCAAACTTTGTGACCTTTGCAATACAAAGGTACACCCACAGTTACCTACGCCAATTACCGTGATTGGGGGGCGAACCCGTTGCCATTTATCGCAGGCAATTCAAGGTTTTTTCATAACCGAAAGAGCTAATTATTGTGCTCGCACACTTCGCTCAAGCGTTGGCGTTGTTAAGCACCTGGCTGCCTATTAGGTACTCAAGCCGTCAAGCAACCACTCTGTTGAAATTACGTTAATTGTTGAGGAAAGAGGGTGATACGCAGTCGTATGGTAAGGATATCAACTTGAAAAAAAAATTGGCTAATGTGTAAATGTTTTACAAGATGTCATCCTATGCGTCGCAAGTCGCAACACGAATTAGCTTATTATGTTCCCGCTGCTAGGACAGAGGCCTCCTCTTTGTGAAAGGGTCTAGGCCGAAATGCACCAAGTGGTGACCTTTTCTTTGGTTTCTTTACGATGTTTTCTTTCACTTTTTAGAACAGTGGTGAGCTGACAGACTTGAACACCTCTACGATAACACACGAGTTTATCTAATCAAATTCAAACTATCTACCAGGATACATAATAACACTTTGCTTACTCGTATATTTAGTGAACTTCCTGCATGACTGCCGGTAAAAATCGCCGTTTTCATGAATTGCAACCTTTTTTATTTTTTCGGATGGGAAATCATCAAATTACCCCTCCCGCTCTGGGCGGAGCGGTAGGGAGTGTCAGACTTTTACCGACTAAAACCCATCCATGTTTCTTCATCGCCCTTTGTGTTCCGGGGCCACGGTATCTCTTTCAAACAGTCCCGCAGCCCCGGCAGGCGTCGGCCCTAGCGGACCCCTTCCTTTTGCTGACTCTCTTTGAGGCGCGCGTGGAACACGAACGCGCCGTCGACACGGCCTGTCGTTATAAGACGGACGGAAATGAATTGCACCCTTACCTCAACATTGCTCTGCTGGTACCGCAGCCGGCACGAGCGCTGCTCGGACAGCGAGTTGGTGTTGTCGGGCCTGGCGCCGCCCCAACCCCGCGCAGACAGAGAACGCTTCGTTCGCTCCTTCGTGTTCGCGTCATCCGGGACTTTCCAACCTAAGTCATACATTATTCAGTTAGAAATCACGAATTCACGATATAAGTTCTGTTAATTCGTCACTTAATCCGTTATTATATTATTATTATAAAATATGCTTTTTGCCTATAATAATAAAAAAGTTTATGTGTATTTATTCTTAGGTAATGAGTGTATAATACTGTTTTTTATTTTTCATAATTTCAGTGTATTTTTCTTTGGTATTTTTTTTTCATTATGATCAGTATTTTCGTGGAGCCCCTAGAAAGGCTCCACGGAGCCATAGGGTTCCTTGGAGCACACTTTGAGTAAGGCTGACTAGAAATATAAAAACGAGACATGGACTCAAACTTTAAATTTTTTTAAGTTGTTTCCAAAGCATTTAAACACAGTTAAAACTTAGCAAACTTAATCGTATAACTTTAAAGTCAGACACACACACACGTCACATTTCAACTCAGACACTTAACGTTCAATCATTTGAAGCGCTACAAGTACGAAATAATGATCAACACAAACTGACATTTTGATCGAGCACAAACGATGTTTACCTTTGATTTGCGACAGCCTGTTGTCATCGACGTCGATCTCCAGAGGGTACTCGGGCATCCACACAGTGAACCGCGCCAGGCCGGTGTAAGTGCCGTATTTGACGATCACTGAGGCATTTGAAGAGCCACGGATCTCTGAGCCGTCCACGTAGACTGAGCTGCATGATGATGATACCTGGGGGATTACCAATGACTTAGATGACGATGGCGGAATGAAATTATAAATTCCTTAAACTAAGATTTGTTTTTAGTTGCAATTTATATATACTTCGAGAGAAAGTGCAGTGGGAAAATTACTATGCATTTTATAAAACAAAGTCCTCCGCCGCGTCTGTCTGTCTGTTCGCAATAAACTCAAAAAATACTGGACCGATTTTCATGCTGTTTTCACCAATGGATAGAATGGTTCTTGAGGAAGGTTTTAGTATATAATTTGTCAAGTTTTTGTTTACATTGGCTAAAATATAATGATATTTGTTGGAGGTGTCGGAAAAAAATAAGCCGTCTGGGAGCTTTATTTTTGGTCGCGGTAACCGACATACACGCGGGCGAAGCAGCGGGTATCATCTAATCCTTAATAAAAAAGTTTACTACGGGGAGAATGTGCTGTAACACTGTTAACAGTCACCTTGATCTGCCCTACATTTGATTAGTCATGGTAGGTTAGTTATTTGAAGGTTAAAAGTAAAAGCTCTGATCTAAAAGCTTTTACTTTCTTATTTTCAGCCGTTTTAATAAATTTATAGAGGTATTATCTCGCAATCTTTCTTTTGTAAGATAATAGTAAAGAAATCGGATATAAGATCAATTCAGATAAGAACAAGAAAGAAATATCTAAAATAACTCGTAAGAAGGGTAGATATTATGTAAAGGCAAACTGCTATATTTAGATATCAACCTACTTTGAAATAGATATAGTTATTTTTTGCTTGTTACATTATGTGGGACGTACTACCTACTCACTTTATTAAACCTGATGAAGCGAATGCCCCACTTTGTTAGATAGATCATAAACCTTTTCTTTTAGGATGGGAAATCATCAAATGACTCCTCACGCTCTGGGCGGAGCAGGAGGAAGTGTCAGACTATTACTGACTAAAACCCATCCATGTTCCTTCATCGCCCTTTGTGTTCCGGGGTCACGGTATCTCTTTCGAACAGTCCCGCAGCCCCGGCAGGATAGATGATAAACCTCAGATTCCCTTGAAGCTTACCTTGAGCACGCTCTCGTCCTCAGAGTGGCAGGAGCTCTGCAGTGTGACGTCAGCAACCTGGCCCGCCTGGGATACGATCAGCACCTTCATAGCCTGGGACACCTGACGACCCGTCAGCACCGCGGTGTTCAATACCTCCCAGTTCTGGTGGAAAACCATCACATTAACAAACTGAAGTAGGTATTTACTACTCTAGCAATAAAAGTCACTTTTATGAGAAAGAATATTCTTAAGGTATAGGAGCTAAATTAGCAACTCTATTCGTGGTGGTTCAAACTTTGTTTGAAACACTGTTAGAATAAAGTTCTAATCAGCTTGCACTACAAAGTGGTTGTTACGTCAGTCACTGCGGGCCGAATAGTGCGAAATTAGTGGTTTTTTTGCGATTTACAAAAAATCTATTGATTGGACTAAAAAAATAAAACACCATCATGCTTATTAGCATTGCATTGCATTGCTTGTAGAATTATTTGCCAGAAAATCAGAATGATCGCATATATTTTAGTATGGTTTTTACTCGTTAAAATATTTTTTTAAAGATCAGTTCGTAATTTTTTTTATCGAGTAAAATTAGTTGTATTATGTTTTCAAAATATTTTCTTCAGGATATATGCTAGTATGATAGTGATCATACTAGCATATATCCTGAAGAATATCATATATTTTTCTGGATTTGTTTATTGCAGTGAATCATATGCTTTTTTGCATTATAAAACTCGCGTTTAGCTCCTGTAGTCCCCTTAAACAGAAACCATCAGTTTCTCAGAATTCCCATCACCTTGCAATTAGACTCCGTAATTATCATCAATATCGTTTCTTTTATAGCAACTTCAGTAACTAAATTGAATGAGACGGCCATTCATATAGTCGTAAAGGCAGGTGAGAAAAAAAGCACCTAAGTAGTAGATAGTAATAAAAAAATCCATTAGTCAGAAGTAATCAGTTGATTAACACTATATAGTGAATGTAGCCCAGGAGATCGTTAAAAAGAACGATTGGAAACGAGTCGATGTTAAAAGGTATTAATTTGAGGACAGATTAAATACTGTACTTTCTCTTAAACAGCTTTAGGTAATAAATTCACGTGACCTAGACAGTTACCCAAGTACCTAGTAAAGTAACTGTTGTTCTTTATTTCCTAACTGCCCTCGCCTCTGAGCAATAGGGAATATGCATGTAATTTTTTCTTCACTTAAATCAATAAAATACAGTATTAAGTAACCTAAGAAAAGTATTAAAAGTTACGTTAAACTACTGCTACAGCGAGCGATGAGCTGAGCGACAGCTCAAAAATAGTATTAAACTCCTGCAATTTTCTATGACAGTTCAAACGTCCGTGACTGTCGCGGCCATGATGTGACGTCATTTACCTCAATCTCTCTCTTGTTTATTTTATGGCCTTAATAAAGTCATTTTACTTATTGTGTGTGCTTTGTTCAAGCAAAAATTGCGATAACGATATTATAATAAAATCTTAGTGAAACTTTACCTACTTTTCAAATGAAAGTGTTTTTTTGGCACATAGACTTTGACGTCACTACCGTCGTTATCGAGGACGACGCATTTTGAGAGTGCGTTCCATTTCACCAAAAACATGCTACTTATAACAATAAATTGTAAAATAAGTGATGTTTTAGAAACTTAAACAAGGTACTTACCGTAATGTTTTTATGCGCCAATACAAGGCATTTTTAATAAATTAAAATAGTTTTGTATTTCTTGCATATTCCCTATTGAGGCCTACAGGTTTTACCTATAGGTGACACTAGACACAAACAAGTAATTCAGTCCACCAATAATGGTCACTATCTGTTAATCTACGGTTACAATAGTGAAGTCGTACATACAAACACTCCATCACTCACGTCGTAATTTAATTGCTTTAATCATCTAGTTGGGTAATGGGTTGACAAGGAGCGACCGTTCATCCGTCAGTGAACAGATATGAAGAGCCCACTCCAGTCGAAGCGCCCGCGGCCCGACTTAATGACTCCACGCTAATATTGAGATAAACTAATTGCTTTATAAATATTATTCTGTAACTTCATTTAAAGCCGCACCGGTGGGACCGCACACGTTGCTGCTGACGTATGAAAATTATACGGGCGCCCGAAACAATGTGTTTGTCTGCCTCAACTGCCACACGAGTCCCCGAAGTCCCACAACCCGATTCCCCGATTTAATAGAACGTTCAAATTAAATGAACGACGAGTCCGTGTTACAAGAAATGGAAAAAAGCCAAATTGCTCGAAAAGATAATAAACGTGGATCGTGTTCTTGAAGTTTGATGTAATTTGAATGTTAGAAGTTTTGTTGATCCCTATATAATTCGTTATTGTGACAGACTAATGGCTGTAAAATTATTTCAAAATAATAGGGCGATTACAGTAAAATATTTTACAAGTATTTTATTAAATAACCTCTTTCTAAAGTTTATTTTTGCGAACTATCTAAGCATTAAATAAAGATGGTATTTTATGATAATGTACCGCAAAGTCCGCAAAATGTTAAGTTATGAACATTGATTTTGATAACAGATATTTGATATCGTTGAATAATTATGAACAGTTATAGCAGTTATTCACAATGTGACGGAGCCACGGAAGCGAACAAGACGAGCGGCCACAGTGCGGGCGCGGGCGCGGTGGGCGGCTACGACCCACCATCGCCTCCATTAGCTCGCGATAAAGCTCCCATTACACCACTTCATTCATACTAAGAGTGTACCATTAAAAGTTAATCTCAGCTATTTCATACAATCACGCTCCTAACAGACATAATAATACTTCAAAAATTTAGAATAATTCAGAAGAAAAGTTTATTATGAAACCACAATGTGCAATTTATAAACCCAACAATAATTACTGCTTCTATTTAACTCACACAGGGTCGTGTCGTTAGCAACGAGTCACTCTCATAAAAACCTCTGGAACCCAATAAAGATATCGTTATAGTAATAAAAGGAGCTCCCTTCGTACCATTAATTACTAAGAAAATACCTTTCGGGAAATTTATCGCTTACAATCGATGTCTTAATAAATTGTTGATTTCGAGCACCTGTCTCGATAATAGTCGAATAATCGAGTGGGTGTCCGTGATTGTAATCACTATTCGCATTTATTACATAGATACGTTTTAAATGGAAAGAAAGATAAAAACGTATAGGTGTTAACACCAGTTAATCGTAGTAAATTGGTAGGTAGTAGACCGTTCACGAGAACATACATCTTTTAAAGTGTTATGCTTTCACTGAAAGTATCTCAAAGTTTTAATCAAGAGCAGGCCGTGAATATCCCTATAAAATGCTTTCAACATGCTATAAATCCTGTTTGAATTAATTTTATGTAAATTGCGGAAGATGATATGACTACGGTTAACAAGTCGTTAAATTACCTTAGAAATTGGCAGCACCGCTTGTATGTCATCCTTTTCAATGTCAAGTCTGGTGTTGACCCTGTGTTCGTGGGGTGGTTCTTCCGTGGTAGAGGTCATGGTGGGCGCTGAAGATACTTTGGCTGACCAGCTGATGCGGGCAGTTCCCCGCCCTGACTCTCCTTCGGACCCCTCCCCGTCGCCCTCTCCCTCCGCCCCGACCTCCACAAGCCACGTGAGAATCTCCTCCCAGCCAGGCTCTCCGACGCCACTGCTCTCATCAGAATCCCTATACCGTAAAATTAAGTTACAATATTCAGTTCATAAACTCACTGAGCCTAAAAGCTTTTATTACCTAAAAGGTTGTTTATTGAGGTCGAACATCTTGAAGGTGAATATACCCGGGTCATAATAAATCAATAGTCGTATTATGTAGTCTTTACTCTTTACTCTCAAAGTTCACGTTCTATTTGGGTGTTGTCGCTTTGTGTTTCGCAGTGGGAACACGAAATTATCTAAACAATAAAAAGTTAGTCGTGACATCGAGTTTCATTAAGCGGAAAAGCGCTGACAAAATTTATGGCTGTGCAAATGCAAAGTAGTCGTGGGCGAAATTGTGAACAAATCCCGCCAAAGAAATGAGAAATGGAAACATTCTGTTATAAAACGTAAAGAATAAAAATATATTTTCATTTTGGTGTGAAACTCGTTTAACTAGATGTATATTTATGTACATGGAACAAATGAACGGCATGGGCGTTTATGAGCCATATACGACGGATGCATAAATTACATAAAAAGTCCTTGTGCACATCGAAATGTGAGTTACAAACATTTAGTGGAATTTAGAGGCCTCACAATATTGAGGCTGCCACTTGTTTAGTTACCCAGCCTTAATAAACCTTAATATATTATAGAATACCAAAGTAGACAGTTCAAAGACGAACTTAAGAAATACTTAAAAATAGAATTAGTCTTGAAAGTCGCTCGCTGAGATGACCGGCTAGGCGGCTAGCTAGAAGGCCCTTAGTTTATCTACGACCACTCCGATTGCAGAGCATTTTATCGTTAAAGTGGAGAACGTAGAATTGCAGATGGCATTTTCGTTTTATCGGATTTACTTTTGAAAATGAATGTCTCTTTTCAATTTTATTGCAATTTCTGCCGTTATTTCAGTGGGGAGCTGAAATTGCTCTTGTTCAACGATCTTGTTGTTTAATTTAACAATATCTTCGAAGACTATTACGTCGTATCCGGATACTTTTATAACGGAAAGTAGTAGTTAGTGTCAATCGTATCATTCAGAAAACTGGAATAAAGTGCTCTGAAAGCGGATGTAAAAAGAAAATTTGTCCTCATGCTTCTATTTTAGTTAATTATCTTCACCTAGTCTTATTTAGTTTCTACTAACAAGCTAAGAAAGGGGTTCTTTGTTCATTATGATGCAACGCTTGGACTAATTTCGAAGTTATTTTACATCTGGTGGTCTAACTTTGGGTCAAACCCACCCCTAAACAACTGAAAAATCCTGCTGCTTTTAGGTTAATTGATTAACACGTCATGAAACACCTCTGAGTAACCCATTGTAGAGAAACGTTTGGATCACAGATAACGCTCATTACTTAGGAGATAACTGCTTAGGTCATTAGTTTATCGATTAGTTTCGCCTCAACAACCCTTTTGATTAGCAAATGAAGCGTTCACAATCAAACCATTCACTGACAGAAACTTCGTCACATTATAAGGCAGGGTACATACGTGTCGGGAGCTTCGTCGTCTCGCAGTGGTTGTTCAAGTCTTGTCGCCGTCACTGTAGCAGCTCTAGGCTTTACTTCGGCAGTCACCGCCCAGCGGGAGTTCGCAGCTGTCACGCTCACCAGCCGTAGACCTGACTTCACCTTCATTCTAAAGGACAACATAAGGATTCCTTATTCAGAATAATCACAATGAATGCGTACTTTTCAAGTTTTCACACTGTGCTTTGATTGTTACTCTGCCTGACCTAACCGTAGCCTAGCTTGCGGTTTTAAATCACTTCGAAGCATTACGAAAACTTTTTGTTTTTTTTTATACGGCTACCTAACTTAAGTTTAACCATAATAATTTCTACTTTGTTTAACTCACATTAGGAAGTCCATCATAAAATTAATCAACTGCGTAGTAATGATTCAAAAATGAAGTCCTGAATATTGATAGCCCATTGTTGATTGTAACAGGCCAGCATAAAAATGGCGATAACCTGCATTCATTAATAACTAAACAATCATTGTTTGCGTATCATCTTTTGTCCTCATTTTCCTCACTTGTGTTGTACCGTATAATGTGCGCTGTGCACTTCTTCCGGTTCTAAAGTACACTGACACAAATGCGCCTCTTAGAATACCAATCGTAAAAGAGAAGAGATCAAAGCTGTTTAACTGAATGCAAAATTCCCTGCATTGAAGATAATTTATTTCATGCTTTGAACTTGTTTTCTAGTTTTCGTCTAATACATTAACCCAAAAGAGTTTTACAAACCAACTTATGTATGTACCTAGCCCCTAGGTATCAACATTCAACAAGAGGTAATGAAGGATATGGATCACGTAAAGCCGCAGTTAGCCAAACTATCTCAGGTTATTGTTGGAATAGTAAAATTTATTTTAATAGCTAAGCCGAAGGCGACATAAATTTCCATTTAGTCGGTTGCAGTCGAGTATTCCCGTGCGGGAGCGACCCAAACCGTAACTCAAAACGAGAAACAGATACTCGTATCCGCGATGAAGTTTTGGAGCAGGTGGTGCCTAATATATGGCACGGACGCACGGTTATAAGTACACCATATATAGGCTTACCATAATCATGAAGCTCTAAACCTTGACAGGAGCGGAGCAGGACAGGATAAGCCAAAGAAAAACACAGGCTACTACCAAAAAATGTTTTATTATTTAAAAAACAGATATTGAGTAAGGTACTTATTTAATGTGCCATTCGTACTTCTCGCTAGAGTGAACTTTTTTCAAGAAATTATTATTCTTTTTAATTTTTTCATAAAAGTCGGTGCATGTAATTCCAAAGTTTTACTGTACAGTAGAGCTCGTACTGTCGATTCTAGCATGCGTCCTCGGTCATCCGACCAAATGTGTTTCATAATCGAAAAAACATAATACCGACACGTTGCAAGACGGTCGTACAAACCACGTGTTAACTTAACCGGGACAAAATACCAAACCAAAACCGGGACGTATGGTAAGCCTAGCCATATAACTACACTGAAGGTACTTCCCTATTAACATCAAAGGGTTAAAATCAAATCTTTTGGGAGCTACATTTCCTTCAAACATATCCGTAAATTTCTTTTGAAATAGACTAGCTGCTTTTAGCGATATCGACAGGATATTGATTCCATTAGATTCTCGTGTAGCACTTGAAGCGTCGGGTATAAGGATTGCAATAGTGCACGTCGGGACACAATCACTGCGAGCGCCACAATCGCGCAATCACTGCCTTTTTACGCGACAGCTAGAAATTGAACACGCTGTATTTTCAACTCGGTTTTATTGTTCGTATATTATGTGGTGTGTGAGCACTAATGGCACTGAGCTTATAAGGACGTCGCATCGTTAAAGTGCTAAGTGCCATGTGAACTGAATACACGTGTTTTTTTTATATTTATTAATAAAATAAGCTGTAAGCTTCAATGATTATGTGCTCTTAATTATCTAGGTCGTAAAATTATTCTGTACATACTATACGAATCTGTTCTGTCGTAAATTAGAATTGCCGAATTTCTATATTTTGATTTTAACAACAATACAACTTCCATATTATTCCCTACCCAAATCTGCAGGTCATAAATAATAACATCGTGGATTTAGAACTAAAATTCGAGGTACAAATTGTATTGGGGATTTTGAAAAGGATTGTAATATTCATGGCTGACTTTAGCTGCATTTGTTATAACTATCGGATCATATATCAATATTTGCGCAGTGTTCTTCGAATTTTCGTTCACCAATGGTTTAGTGCAGTAGTGGTATATAACAGTTAGTAGCAATAGAAAACCAGCTAGTAGAACGCTGTAACTCAATATTAGAGTAGAGCTTTGAAATTGCACGAGATCTTTTCTGCTTAAAAGAAGAATTATGATAGTTTACTTTGGGAAAAGCTTAGTTCTTACTGGGTAGTATTTTACTGGAAAAATATGAAGCCTAAAAGAAAATTCCTTATAGACTGAGTAGGTACTGTGGTAGGTGGAAGTAGGCCTTATACTTACGTTAATACGTTTAATACTTTAACGGTCGTTACGACCACACGGTCTTTGGATTTAATTTCATTCTACCAAAGACATCAATTTCATTTGTAGGTACAATGTTAACGTGTATTTCTTCTCCTAACGACTACAGAATTTTAACAAAGAGCTTTTGGTAATCTAAGTAAACGACTTTAGAAGCAATTTATATAAACTTAAAACAAAGTAATCATAAAATTCTAAAATAAATCAAATAAAGTTGAGAAAAGCCTCTTCAATTTAACACATAATGTAATTTTCACGATGAAAATGTCATCTCTGATCTTCTTGCGGTCGTCTAGAACGCGACTAAGAATTATTTGAAGAATAAAGTTGATCCCAAAGAGTAATAAATTGTGTGAAATATACGAGGTGATTTTGGAGGAGTCGTTATTCAGTTAAAAACTAGAATAACTGAAAAACTTTTAATTGGCGCATTTGGGTCGACAGTTTGCAGTTAAGCCGTGAGATGCGACCGCCTGTTCGGTACTTCAACGTACAACATGTGAACTTGTTTTGTTGGCAGTTGGCACCTCGTCCCTCCGCCGACCGCTGAGAAGTGTGGCGTGCCACTCACAACTTGCCAAAAGTTACGACTGAACAATAGGTTTAGTTTGAGGCAACTTAAAATGTTTGTTTACATTCTTGATGAGAATATCAACATTACTGTCAAAATAGAATGAATTATTTCATGTTCCTTACTTCCCACTCAAAATAGAAGATCGCGTTTGACAAGCAATAAACTAGTCCCAGTTGGGCGGATACCAATAAATATTAGTCAGCGTGACAAAACACAGAGATGCGCAAGTTGTTCGTCGTTAACTTGAAGTGGCTCATGCGTTCACAGATTTTCTCCTGGCGTGGGTTTACAAACCGCTATGTCAGGCTTACAGAAAGTCTGACACAACTTGGGTGGCATCGAGGCTACGGTTAAGCACTACCGTTTAATCACAATTTTAATGACCATTTTCACGTTTTTGTTCACTTTCGAAGAGAATAAATTGCTGAATTTATGCGCATTTAATTTAATGTGCTTGTTAACATGAACTCACCTGATGACAACATGTGAAATGGTATGGCTGGTGTCGCGCCGCACTACGAAGGGTAGATGTAGTCGAGAATGAGGATACAGAGGTGCTCGGGGTAGGAGGAGAGCAGCATCGCCGGCTCGAGCTTCTCTATACCCAGCACGAGCTCCAGCCAACGTGACTGAACCCAGAGGCCATGCCGGCTGCACGGACACTCGCCCACAAGCACCTTCGGCTGTTTCTCCACTGCCGGCTTCAGCTGCGCTGTAAGCTAACCGCACTGTCCTTGGCGGCCTCTTGCCCTTTCCATCCGCGGGCCACCAAGCAGCTGGTACCGTTAATTCAGCGAGGCAAGCACCCTCCTCGCCTTCAGGGCCACACGTCGCAGTTAATGTTCGCGATCCGTAACTCGCATGCAACGTTATACACACTCTGCGCGGTCTAGTCGCGGCACGTCTGGCACCGCCCTCACCACCCGTGTGGAACAGCACACGTAGCACTGGAGCATCGCGAGGAAGCTCCCTGAACACTAGGTGTGCTGACACATCGAGTCTGTGCGCAGTGGCGTCTTGCAATTCCATCAAAGACGCATTTCTTCTTGGTGGTTCCAAGGGATCAGGAACTGCGTATCGCGCTGGCACGGTTTGTTTAGTGGAGAAGGGCCCATATGTAGCCCGGACTGATGCTGGCGCAGAGCCTTGTAATACTGTGAATCGGTCTAGTGATAATAGGGCGCCGGGGAGGGCCGTGCCCATAGGTTCCGGCGGTGGACCCGAACCGCTCCATCTCGCCGTGTGTTTCAGAAAAAACCCACTGTCTTTATTTTCGAAATGCACTTCGACGCCAAGCGCCGTCCCTGAAAAGAAAGAAAACTATTTTTAAAATGTAATCAAACATTTGTCATCGATATAGGAATGCGTAACACGTGTAAAATGTTAAATAAGTGGTTTATTTTTGGTATTTTGACGAGAGATAAAAGGGCGTTAAAGCACAACATTGGCGCCGCGCCAACCGCATTCTGTCCTGTTCTGCAGCGAGACGTCATTTGTGTTAGGTTTATGTTTACAAACACATCGATATTCTTACGTCGATTATGGAATGAACGTAACAACCTTAATCACACTGTTTAGTATTTTAAAGAATCTTTGGCAGTGTTGAAGCAGGTCATGGTTTATGTCCGCTTCATTTTAAAGTAACACGCTCCATACCTCTGAGACGGCTATGCGAGAATACATAAAATGTTATATGGCGGTAATAACAGAAACATTTTATATGTAAGCGAGGAATATAAAGGAGATTAGGTATGAGGACGCGAGCGTGGTTGTTCTTGTTTCTATGAGGGATGGCGTCGCTGGGAGCGTCACGCGTCACGCGTCACGCAGGCTGCGGCGCGGCCACGTCACTCCTCTCGGTTATTGAGCCAGGATTTGTGTCACGTTTCTCTTACGAGCCTTACGGCGGCGGCGCTCTTCACGGAATTCATTACGCGGCCTATTTATGATTCCCAGTGGTTGGTCTCTTATATAAAATACTTTTGTTACGTTTATAATTTGAGTTCTTATTTTTTTGGTTTAGATTGCGTTTAAAACTGTTTGTTTTTTTATTAAATGGTAGATACGATACTATAATAACGGTGAAGTTTACTTTGAACTGACATTAACGTTTGAATTAACATGTTCGTGTAGCTGTAGGTGGTAGTCATTAATTGCCCAATTCATTGTAACAGATTAGTTTAAAAATTATTGATTCAGTCATTGAAATACATAATCAAAGACTAAGGTGTAGTCGGTGTCGAGAGACGCGGGAGACGCGGGAGACGCCCCGGGCGTCGGGGGCCACGTGGTGGCTTCCGGCCACCGTAGGCGCGGGCCTGTGGACGGGGAGCTATGGGCTAGCTCGCCGTCCGTACGTCTCATGACGACAGGCCGTTCGTGTTCCACGCGCGCCTCAAAGAGAGTCAGCAATAGGGAAGGGGTCCGCAAGGACCGAAGCCTGCCGGGGCTGCGGGACTATTCGAAAGAGATACCGTGGCCCCGGAACACAAAGGGCGAGGAAGGAACATGGATGGGTTTTAGTCAGTAAAAGTCTGACACTCCCTCCTGCTCCGCCCAGAGCGGGAGAAGTCATTTGATGATTTCCCATCCTAAAAAAAAAAAAAAAAAGTGTAGTCGGTGTAGAGTTCATTGTGAAGTTAGACCTTGACTAGTTTGGGCGTGTAGAGTTAGAAGCCTGGCTCTACATGAGATCTGATAAGTTTTGACAGTACGAGTCATATGGTCTCGTCTTGGCAACATTTTACATGAAAATGTTTTTGGTGGGATTTCATTTGTTTTTGCAAGTTGCAAGTGACAAATTTAATTTTTTTATGCAAGTGTTAAATTAAAATAGGACAATGTTCCCTGAAGCCAGCCTGCTGATCACAAAACAGTAGCAGACGTATTAATTGGTTGCCATGAAATTTCCTGTGAGTGGAAGCTATTGCTTCATTTGCAAGGAAACGGCAGGCAATTCCAAGAATACGCCACATCTCTCCAGCCAGGGGGAGTGAGGATAATAAAAAGCTTTAGCACGTGACGCTCTTAGGACAAAGAAAAATTCACAAAGCTTTCAAGTTTCAACCTCGTTGAGAAATGTTACGTTTGGTACCTAGGTAAAGTCGGCAACGAATGCCGGGTTAGCACTTCAGTATTTTATTATGATTTTTGAGTGCAGTATTACAAAAAGATTTCAACGCTTGTACTAACAAAAACGTAATGTAACAGTATTCAATATAAAAATTAATTTAGATGATATAAATGTAAAACTATTCGTGGTGTAGCGACCTTAGTTCCTAGCTCACCGTACCAGCTTTGGTTGCGTGCAACGTAATTTTTTAACTTTATTGCCTCTTTGTGAATTCAAAATAAGTGCTAATTACCCAAGGTTGGGTGCTAGGAACGTAATGGGCAGCAATTATACAAAGCCATATTGATTTTTATATTCCTAAGCAGATGTTATTGATCCGGGCAGTCATAATGAATATTCAAGAGTCTACGGCGGCTATGGACATTTAAAAATAAAAAAAAAACCGGCCAAGTGCGTGTCGGGCCACACGCAGTGTAGGGTTCCCTAGTAGCCCGTTATATTTTAGATTTTGTTTTTCAATACAAGTCTTTACCCGTTATAAACAAGCTACTACTTCATCTTAGTCACTTTATAGGATTTATTCTAAGGATTTTGTATTTGGTACAAAATTATCCAACACCCAAGTTCAATAACTATTACTGCTGATCTAATAAAGTTATCTTAACCGCTATGTTTCCTTTCAATCATGATCTGTCAAAGGACCAATTTGTTCGAGCCACCATTGTTTAACTATTGTGTCAACTGTGGACAGATCAAGGGATAAAGTTCATGAAATGCACTATCATCAGCCAGCAGTTTAGCTTTTAGAGGGGGGGGTGAACGCCCTACTGGAACAAAAATTTGCACTTTAAAGTTTAATATTTCGTAAATGGAGCATTAAATCGAAAAGTAGTTTTAGCAAACCCTAAGCCATTTTAAAATACCTATTCAACGATACCCAACACGATGGGATAAAGGACGAAAAAAAAAATATTTTACCACTTTGTCGGCGTTATTGATATACACACCTTTACAAAATTACAGCTTTCTGGTACTAACGGTCTCTTAGCAAAACCTCGGACAGACAGACAGACCGACATGACCTAAACTATAAGGGTTCCTTGTCAGGACTACGGAACCCTAAAAAGCTGAAATGCTACTCTTTTTTCAAACAAATCAACGAAGAACAGTTAAGTTTAACACTTATACGTTAAACATTTTTATTATGAAGCGTTTTCAACTCCAGTTGGCAACTAATTTTCCGCATTTTTTTCTCTGATTGTCTGCCACGCTACGAAACGCGTTTAACTCAATCAGTCCCAACCGTCCAACAATAAGATTGCTGACAACCCATTTGCTTAACAAAGGCAATCAATATTTTTAATAAACGTATTGTACGTACGCGTTTCCATACGTTTTAATTTTCCCCCGGACGCGGTCGCAACAAAAAGAGAAGTTTCGCGAATTGATATCGCGTTTTCCGATCGCACCCTCGATTGTGGGCAGTATTGGCGGGAGACTGGGGGGCAAGGGACACACGGGGGCACGGGGGACAAGGGGACACGTAGCGGGTGTAATAACTGCCACAGAACTAAATCCTTAGATATGGCCCACGCGTGCCCACTGCCCCCTCCCAACCGTCTTTATCACACTGACCTTCCAATAACTCCTATTTTATATACATATTCATGCAATATACATAATTTCCACAAAATATCCAGCTCTTATTTTTATTGTTACTACCCGGACCGTAGATGTAGATAGGAAAAAAAAAATACCCGACAGAGCACGAATACCTTAATATTTCTTTTTATCATTTTCAATACTACATTCAATCGACTAAATGTAGACTATGCTTTGATAAAGTTGCCAAAAACGAGGTTGGGCAGTCTTTCAGACCCGTTTCGTCTAGCTTTTAGGGTTAGACTAACCTTCCAATCGGTGCTTTCTCCTTATCATACCCCGAACTCAATATTATTTGGCAGAGTCAACTTTAAGTAACTGATTTCTATAGAGCTTTCGTTTCGATAAGATTATTCAGTCTCTTTATGACATTTTCGAGTAGTTTTCTTATTTATTTTGGAGCTTTTCACAACAACTTTTCCCATCTTCTGACGGTACATTTGCACTTTCTTTCCGGTGAGATATGACAGTTTGTAGTTTCAAAAGACTAAACGACTTTTTTGAACTACGTTGATTGTAGTTTGGGAAAACTAGCTTCACAGTTTTCACTCGACGTTGTGGCTTAAGTAATTTATAGTGTGTTTCTATTCACCATGCACCATTCACATGCCATAATCTTCCTACCTACCCACGCCAACCACCTCCTTCGGTAATTATTTACTTAGGTACCTTTCTACCGAGTTTACATTACATTAATTAGGTATTATCCTCGTAATCATGTTTTTCCATGGACTTCGCGCGGAAAGCTTCCGCGAATTTTACGCTAAAATATGTTTCTACGGCAACCTCATTATATTAATGATATTATATTTCGCTGGAAAATCCGGACATCCTGTTAATGAAACACTATAGCCTCGCAGCACCTTTGTGGTGTGTTATTAATATAACGTCCCGCGAATTAATTACCGCGTACATTTTGAAAATGAACACAACACAACAACCGCGCCGGCTGATACGTTACGATAGCCATGTGAACGTATGCTAGATAAAGCCTCATTGAAGGGTAATAAAGCGAACACGGACGCGTATGTGTCGGACTCCATTAACAGTAAATATTTGTTCATTTGTCACGCTGTGTTGCCAATGGACAGCTCTTTGACGTGAACGCAAACCGCTGCTTTTGCAGTTTTGCATAAACGTTGCATATCTCCATTTTCAGTTAAATGATTTATTAAACACACGCTTGTCTCGTTAAAAAGTCAACTGGGTTTTACCCTCGTAGCTCTTATCCTGTTAAGCCTTTGGGATAAAGGGTACTTAATTGACGTCATAGGTTTTTCGTGGTTCCGGAATATTTTAAGCGATCTACTTAGCTTAGCCCGAGCGGACGGGGATCGTTGTAAAAACATCGATTGTGTTCGGGCTTTAGGCTGTTATGTACCTATGTACTTATAGCCCATTGAATAGGGGGAAATGCCACGATGAATGGTAAAACTACATTCTAACTTATAGTTATAATACTGCGAATACTGATCACTTAAAATACTTGATATTTCTATTCTGCAATTATGATATTAACATCTTTTCAAGAGTAACGCTTGTTTGAATTTCTCAATTAAATTGAAAAGGGTGCAAGCAAGGTATAATAAATGTACGAATGGCTAATAAGCCAAATATTTGATTGCTTTCGTAACTCAAATAAGAATCCTAAACAAACAATATAAAAGGTCTCTCTTAAAAATACTCGGTGAGTTTTAAATTAACTTTTACACGTAGTTTTATTTAAGATTTTTGTGGCATTGCATATTTTATTACGAAATAATATTTTAGTAAATTGAGTAATTAATCTAAACTCAGTTGTAACCTGTTAGAAAACGAAATATTTGCTCTCATGCAGTCATTTAGGCACTTGAGGTAAGTTTTATGATGCAACGAAACCACATAGATTTAGTATCATGACAAATGTTCGTTACATAGACGTCATATTCCCTAAAATACAGTGGTAGCCATCTACTACATCGTAGAGTATGTGTGAAGTGCCATCGAAACTTTGACAATGGATATAATGTGTCAAAAATGTTGTAAGTATGAAAGCTAGATTCATCCATGACGAACGATTCTCATCATCGCACAAATTCTTTGAAATCTGCCAGTGGGCTTCAAGACTATCTATCACTTAATCAGGTATTATTATGCTGGAATATGTAATTACCTACTCAGCATACCTAGTAGGTATAGCTATCACTGCAGCCAGCACACAATAGAGCACATTAGCCACAAATCGATGACCATCGATCCATTCGCATACAAGACCAGCAACGCAGCATTAATTATTGAAAGAACAATTACAATTGGTGGATCATTAATTATGCAACCATTTCAGGAAATCCTCGAGGATATTAGTGCACCAAAGGCTATGTTAGATTTGCTACCTATGTAAAAGAAAAATATCATGTAGTTTTTCTGATAAATAGTACTCCGTGTCAATAGGTAGGAGTAGCTGATGATAGCATCATATTTTCCTATCCGTTGCTTCGATGAACACAATAGGTAACGTGACTCTTTCTGCATAACAAATTATTTTTGCTCGAGAAAATGTGTTGCCATTATCCTCCCTACGCGAGTATCTTATACGATCCATGTCTGTACCTGTTAGTATGGAGATGTGAATGCTTTTTTTATTTGAATTTTATTCGAGTTTTTATTTAGATATACGGGGATCCAAAAAACATGCGTTACAGGTATGTCCAAACATGCGTTGTTTGTTGACGCATAGATTGGAAGTTGATTAGCGGGCACCGGGCACGCTTCGTGTTTACTAACGCGTGTATTGATCCTATTGAAATGTACGGTTACGTGTTGATTTATCTAAAAAGTACAATTTTACTTTCGTTTAGCTATTCGAACGAGAGCGATCACATAACCCGAAAAAAAAAACCGTTTGAGTATGCGATGTTCGATTCACATTAGGTCTCCACTTTGACTGAGAAATAAAGGAGAAACGTAAGTAGGTAAATAAAACGTATCAACTGCTTATCTTCAGTTAAAGTCGTAAAAGTGAACCGAACGAAATGGGTTGGTTAATGGTGCTCCGCGATGGATTTCCACCTTGTCACCACTGCAATCTTCCGATCCTATACATTATTGGATACCGGGTCTTGGCTCCGAGGGATCGTTACGTTGATTTACTTACTTGTTCTCCTTTCTCCTCAGTTGACGACAAAAATATGTAGAAGGAATGGAAAGGGAAAAAATATGGTTTAATTTAAGGAAAACTCATTTCGAAATATGGGAAGGCGTGCAACGACGCAAGATGTCGTTTAAAAACATGGCCCTAATGTTTGTTTTCAGCAAGTCATAAAATATGAACAGAGATCCGTGGCAATATTTTGGTTAGATCTCATCATAAAATAAATATTCGTTAAGCAAAACCGAATCGAATAGCTCCTAAAATTTGTATAAAACGACAATAAACTGGGAAACATTGAGGTGAAAGGAGGCGGCGTAAAAAATAATGGCGTACCCTCAGCGGACGAGCAAGGGTGGCCTGCTAAATAAATTGTTTGCCTTTTTCAATTTCACAGCGAATCCACAGTACGTATCACTGTTACAGCCTCAACGTGCATACATATGTAGATATGGCACTGAATTCAATCTGTTGTATTGTACGGGTATCAAATACAATCAACTCAACGACATGTCGTGGTTGGAGAATTGTAGCGATTTCTTGTTGTTATTGAGTTTCCACCCATAGTTCTTCATCCTTATAAAGTAAGTGAATAATAAACAAAGTAGAACATAGACCTGGATAAACTCTTTATATTCTTAAGATAAAACAGACCCACTGAAGCATTAAAAACATAATATGTAAACATGTAGAGAAGAAAAGAGATAACAAACATTAGCACAAAGCGAAGAAAAAACTCAACTTGAAACCGATACCTCGGATCCTTTACCCCATAACAACACGGAAGTGAACTGGATAGATATTGAAAACAAAGACATTTTTCCTCCATCGATATGAGCAGCTATACTCCGGATTCGGTAACGGATGTATTCAAAACGAGCATCATTACGTGCCATCAATAGCTCGACATCGGATTTGAAAGGCTTGAGACAACGGTGGGTATTCATGAGCGCGGGCCCTTATGTCTGTGTGTCTGTTGTTTTACGACAACAGACTTGTCACGTAGTATTACTACATTGTATTCCTTTTTATGTAACATACTCGAACGAGAGAGTATTGATTCGCAGACGTGCGTTTGATGGATTGACACTGTAGCTCATGGAAGGAGAGCAACGTTTTTCGCGCAAACTAGTTTGAAACGAAACTTTTGTTGGCATTCTTGGAGCTGGGAAAGTTTTTATCAAATTAAGTCCGTGCTGAGATCAAAGATACTGCTTGTACAGCTTGTAATACAAAAGTATATTTAAGAATAAATAGCTTGAATATTTGTCATTTTGCGAGCCAACTCAACTGAAACAAAATTTTCCATTTTCATTCATATCACAGCGATAAGGAATATTAGTAAGGACTCGCTACATTTCATGACGTAAAGGAAAAATGTGCATCAGAGACGTGCAATGTTAACAAGAATGCGCGCCTTGCCGACGACACCGTACATAACGTATAACTGGCGACAGTTTCTCAGAACTTGTAACGCCTGACTCACGAAACGGGACGAATGGTGATTTAACAATGTCTAAAATAGACTTCCTTGTGGAATGCGACTACATCAACTACAGCCATAATACTAATATCTGTGATCAACGAATAGCTGAACAGTTACGCATCACATTATTCTTGTTTCGACGGGAGCAGAGCTACTTTAAAATTCTAATAAAACACAGTAGAAATACTGTGTTTTATTAGAATTTTAAAGTAGCTGAACTCAAATGGTTAGTGTTGTACTCGAATAATATTGGATCTAAAATCATATAGTTTTTTTTTACCAAAATATAAAAAAAAAGTTTTATTGCTATTCGAGACTTGTTCAAAAACAACAGTCGTTTATAAATAGTTATGTGGGGGTGCATACTATTCTATAACATCTGATAGGTACCTAAGATAGCATCTGATTGTCTTAAAAGTTAAAACAGATAATTTTCTCCCACACTCGCTCGAAAATACTGTTGTTTAGAATCTCATAACAGTTTGTGCGAATATGATTGTATGAGCAAACCAATATCATGAATCCTCTAATATCGAACCTTTCGGCAAAACATATATTATTTAGACCGACAACTCTTCCGCCCTTAATGACGTCATCACTCGAACCTTCGTCTTTGTCGAGCTGAACCACTTGCGATTGTTAGTGGTATTGTTATTTATTTTTAATAACCCTTTCCGCATGTATAACTGTAACCGCGATACACGGCATGCCACTCAACGAGACTTTCTAGGGACGTCAACCTCTTGAGCACTCGACCTCAAGTGTGCTTCTTTGAACAGCTCCTACGCGCAATATGTTCCTTCGAGATAATTTACGCCTCACTATATAATTCAAGAGCCGCTGTAGCTAGAAAAACTTATGTTTGTTGTGCAACATCCACAAGGGAAATTAAGTTTTATAAACATTTTCGTACCTACCTCATTTGTTTTTGAAACGCATTATTTTCTCACCCCTACCCTATGCTTAGAGTATTTTGTAAAAACTCGTCAACTGGAGATTATTGTAAATAAATGGTGTAAAAGAAAGGAAACATAACACTTTAGGGACTGGGGGTGAAAATAACCAGACAGTATTTCTGTAAAACAGCTGAACAGCATTTGTAACCCAAATTACAGCTTACAATAATTCCCGTATTCAATTGTCCAAACTCGTGTTTGTTAAAATTTCTGTTATTATTTCTCTTGCCTGTTATGTATATCTTCTTGGTATTTATGCTATGTATTCAAACCAAGCCAATATACTCAAATTATCTTTCATATTTATTCATAGATATTGCCATTCATCATTCAATCTAACCAAATGTATTCATCAAGCCACCTACAGTACAGCTAAGACAGGATTATCCCTCGAGGGTAGTCGGGCACTTGCCGAAGAACGGATTAAGTACAATTAGTAACAGGAACCATTTCACAGGTTATTGCTTTAAGGAACAACTAATCGTCGTGAATCCCTGGTTGAAGTTCCTCGTCGGAGATGAATCGCCCCCGCACATTCTTGTCTTGTTTACAATCCGTCATGAGTGTCGTGTCGTGGGACCGGACGGCTGTACGGCTATGCCGCTATGCGCTTTTCCTAATCATTGTGAACAACTTGCGTAGGCCTGTGTAGAATGGACGTACTTTTGTACACTCAAATTAGGAATGATTTATATGAGTAACTGTAGAGTCCGGTAAACTTCGTCGTATAAAGTCTCTGACTCATTGTAGATGATTATACGCATAGAAACTTGTGGACAGCCACTGTTCTTGTATCTATCAGAGCGTGGAGGAAGCTAAACACACTATGTAAGCACTAAGACGTTTTCCATATTTTTCGAGCGCTCGTTTAGCCTACGAGTATACGCCCGGTGCCGGGCTAAGCGGTGCTGCGGTGCCTGTGAAGACACTTGTCACTGCCGCCTAACGGTAGACCCTTATCCGATGTTTGATGACAGAGATTTACTACTAGCCACCTGTTTGGATATGATGTGCTACATCAGCTGTTTTGTTTGATAAACACTCGGGAAAGTTTTCTCTTCATTGCATGCCGTTACGACATTATCACCGCATTACTATTTATTCAACCGAATATATTGAACAGGCATTAGGCAAATGGGCTTAATGGCTTGTAAAGTTGGCTGCATAGTCGCATTCTACAAGATATTTACATGTTTATTTATTCAATTATCGATAAGATTAGTCTCATAAAACATTCAGAGGGATTAGACTGTGATTGCGCAAATGCTCTTACACAGGTGGATGTTATGTCGTTACCTATCTGCATTAGGCGGTTTACTCCTTTGGCTTTAATTGGCAATTACATAGGTTTACTGTTAGTGCCGGTAATTAGTCGTGGGGTAAGGCGGCAGTGACTCGGCACTCAGCGAGCCGAGGCCGCGCGCCCTTCGCCTCCCCGCACTCCACAATAACTTGTCGCACCCATCTAAATGCAAATAAAGGGAGGGACCTACCCTTGATCTTTGTATGCGCATCCCTCATTTGTCAACATTTTGTTGAAAAAGGTGATATTAAAAATATTTGAATATTTATCACTGGTTGGAATAACAAATGGTCACTCAGGGCTACGATGGGCCAAAGGAGGTTTGTTGTTGTATACTAGTAAAGTATTTTTAATTTAGCTGGCACGTTGTTTAGTTAACCTATTCATTAGATTACTTGGGAAACTAAGGAACATTATGTAACAACGTGTCTCTTTATCAACGTAGAGTAGGTAAGTGATTTAGCTGGAAAGCTGCCTCTAATTAAGGAGAAAATTAATCCTGAAGGACCATGCAATGGCCTAAAATTGCCAATTTGCCAACAACCTGGCGTGCACCGTGTGCCAGGCACACCGCAAAGGCACAGGTATATAACTAAATTCTGTGTCCTGGCAAACCAATTTAACTTCGGCCACCGCTGACCAAGGTATTCCGAGAGTATGGCAATCGTTTAACTTCGGCTTTTGTTTTTATTTGTTGCAAAATACGAGGAAGAAGGTAGTGATTTTCATAGCATTGTTAAATGTAGGGGGTAAATGTGGTTGGGCAGTAGATGGGTACACCTATTTCAAATTGATGGTAGCCCCATCACAAAAAAATAGAATCTGTCCATTATAAATTAACAACATAAACCATTTAATATGAAAAAGGGGGAAGGTTGTTCTAGCGGGGCTGCGGGACTATTCGAAAGAGATACCGTGGCCCCGGAAAACAAAGGGCGATGAAGGAACATGGATGGGTTTTAGTCAGTAAAAGTCTGACACTCCCTCCTGCTCAGCCCAGAGCGGGAGAAGTCATTTGATGATTTCCCATACTAAAAAAAAAAAAAAAAAAAATGTTGTTCTAGCAACAAAGACACAAAGCTTTACAACTTATTTTACCAGGAATTTTGCAGTAAGACTTTGATTTGAAAACATGATGGCGCCAACAACAGGTAACCTATAATATGGAGTTAAGTCACTAGTTTATGTATCAGGAATGGGGTCATAGCCTCATAGCAGTCATAGCTGTGTTCAGCATAAGTAGCGACAATTTTGTTGCCAGATACGATATCAGCTTACAGAATTACCATGAACTGTGATAAACTACTCCGACCCATGGAATAACTGTTCCGTTCACAACCGATAAATTTATGGGACGCATTCTTTTGATATTATTGTTGAGAAACGTCGTTGTTCGGTGAGTAGACGAAATGAACAGGCGTTTTACTATCGTTTCATTTGACAGAAACGACTCGCGCGTTACATAAAAAAATCATCTATATTATTTTAAATTAGGGTTTATACGGTCAGTGAAATTGTAATCGTGACCAATTGCAGTAAGTAACGCGCCCTCCCGCTGCGCGCGCGCCGCCGACGCAGCAGGGAAGCGTCACTCACTATATGCATGCCCATAGGTACTACAATGAGACAAGTGGCTTATGAAGAACCCGATTATTCATGATTATTTTATCACATATCTATTGACTATCGACAGTGATTTGCATTTTTGAAAGCCTGGGAACAGTTATGTAATGTAACTTATTGACTCTTAGTTCTCCAAATTTATTGTTCATAAAATACACATACACGTTCTATAAAATGTATGCATGACACGAATAAAGAAATAGAAATAGCATTATGGAAATAAAGAGCAATATTTTAACAAGCGCTAACAGCCGCGCCAACACCAAACGTGAGATTTGTGTAAACTCTACGGATTTAACAACAGAGAGGAAATCCTTAGAGAATCCCTTTCGGCTCGTTACGACACTCCATTTATATTATATGAAATATTTGTGTTAAGAGAATGCCGGAGAAAACCTAAAAACACCCAAAATAAAATGTCTGATAGATTCGATTGTGATTGGAAGCAACAAAGGCGCTTTTATTGTATCAAATAAAAGCAATTTGGTTTCGCAAAACTTTGATAACAGACAAGAATAACCTTTTATTTTCTGACAAACTGTTTTGAACAATAATGTTTTAAAAATTGAAGCAACGGCACTCCAAGTAACTTTTCGCGAGGTGGAGGAAGGTGGGATAATTTTGAGATTGCGACTCGAGAGGGATATGCTGAAAGTTGTCCATCAGCAAGATTGATACATTAGCAGAAGAGCTAAGTGCATGAGGTTGTGCGACACAAAGGCAAGATGCTGATGCACTCTCTTTGCTTTCATAGTTATTGTCACTGCATGAGTCTCTTCATACCCTGTGTGTTTTGCTTCCTGAGGTAACTTCTTTGTAACACGGCCGTATTTTCACCGCGGAAAACTTGTTCCTACGTTCCCAATTTTTGTTGTAGGATGTCGCGCGCCGAAACGTGTTCTACCTTTACCCATAAAAGGTTTTATGTTTCACGTCTGATAATAAGAGGGCAATATAGTCGCTGTAATTCGCCTATAAGTCTAGTCGCCATAACGAATTGTGAAACATGTAGAAAGACATCTTATTGATTGATTACAACACAGTTATTGGTTCAATTGGAAGTAATGGCCATTTTGTGTTCGAGGAGCCATTGACTCTCAATTTAAATGTGGACGCGTTACAATTGACCAATTGTTAAAAAATTGTGACGGGTGTCATTTGTTAAGATAAGAACTTGTTTTTATTAAAAGTTGAGTAATCACCGGTTGGTTAATTCAGGGGTGATACATTTTGGTGCGGGTAATTGTTAGCATTAAATGCACCCGTGTTTCAGTCAATGTAACAAGGGTTGAGGTGTGTCTGGGTGCCACAGGAACACGAATGACTGCACCCCTGCACCCCTGAGCCTGGGAAACCCATGATTCCAAAACCGTGTAATGTCACGTAACGCGATCACAATCGCTGTATAAACGAATGTCGCCAGACTGCCTACAAGGCACCCCTGCTACTTTAATATCATATCTGATATTGCAGTCTTTGAGGGCTTTTAATTTAACTAAAAGCTTTCGTTACACATGCAATTCGAATGCTTGGACGACCACAACCACTCTGCCAAGAGTGTGACGACGAAGAAGAAGAAGACTTTAGTATTTTGACCATTTACGCTTTATGCAAACTAAAAGCAGGGGCTTGAAATCTTATTCCTCCTGAATGATGAATATTCTACACGAAACCTGTTATCCGTCTATAACAAGAGAATGAATAAGTAAATCAAGCTACAAACCGAGCAAGCACACTCGATGAAAGCATTCAAACGCTTTAGAAGATCATTTACGTTTTAAAGCACGCAGTGTTCACGAGTAACACACACGATTACATTCAATTAATTTGTTCGCTCGTTGGTACGAGGAGTAAGCTCTGCGATTGTGAGCGATTTATTTAAACCCAGATATTCGGCGTTTCACACACGACTGCCGGGTATATGAGACGCGATAATGTCAGGGATTTGTTATCGCCCTTCCATATCAAACCCTCTAATTTATTCTGCTTATTTCACTTGCTAAAGCAGAGACTTAACAGGGCAAAACACAAATTCCTGGTTTTAAAACTACATCGGAGTAACGGCCTTTCTATCGATCCGATAAAGCTTTGAGCTCCGTTTGAAAGTAAACCATGATTTTTTAAAGAACTCGTGTAAATCGGTGTTCGTGTGATCGTGGGCTCCAGTGCCGGCGCAGCTCTTTGAGGGTTCCGGTGCACTTCTCGATTGCTCGATCAGTAATTTAATTAAAGTGAGTGCGCATTAGAGATGCCGAGAGGTAAACGGGCGCTTCACTTTGCTGGGCTCGGTGCGGCGTCTACTGGGAGTACGCTTTTATTTGAACTACGGCAAATTTCAAGCATTTTCTTTTGTACACACTTGAGACGATGCTCTAATTGTTAAAAGAAGCGTGCTATCATGCCTCAAAGGAATAAAATCACTAGAACGGTAATAGGATGATATGCTTTTTTAAACGT
Organism: Xestia rhomboidea; assembly: GCA_963853795.1. NCBI lineage: Eukaryota > Metazoa > Arthropoda > Insecta > Lepidoptera > Noctuidae > Xestia > Xestia rhomboidea. The sequence goes on along the minus strand of OY970767.1, from coordinate 12,467,160 downwards.
TTTATACAAGGTATATGTCCAGTTATTTTACATCGTGTTAAGCCAATTATACACTGTTATGATTATACGCACAATCAAAACACTGGGCATTATTTCCCATTAATGTGAATTAGTGTTTAAATGCCAAACATTTAAGGCCACTTAATTCGTTCATTGTAAAATACTAACTACGTATTTCAGTATATTATTAACAGAGCTAATCGGATGGTGACCGTTAAATAACCATTACGCATAACACCAGCTCCAAAAAACAAAGCTCTTTATAAATAAACCCATAATAATAAAAATCTAAACGTGAAAGCAATACTAAAGTAGCCAGAATTACAGGGTTTCGCTTCAAAAGGCAGCACTTTTCTTCCATTTCTTTTGTAATAGCAATTCGAGTTGATTAGACGGACGTGGAATCAGGATAAAGGTATTATCTGGTGAACGTACCTGCCAGTAAAGGGTATTATCGCTTGGTTTTGTAACCACTGAAAGCCGAGCTTTGAGTTAATTAACGTTCGGGTACTAGTTCGTGTTCACTAATGAATAAAACCAAGTAAGTACAGTGTGCCTACAATAGTTTAGTATTAGTACAATAGCTGCCTAATGCTCTGCAAAATGTGTGAGCTTTGGTAGATAGTGAGTCCTATTGTCTGCCTTAAATCTCTGCAAACATAACAGACTTTCCCCGCTGCAATAAAACATTGGGGTGCTTTATCGCCCGGAAGATGTGCAGGCTTGCAGTAGCAGATACAAAGTATTAGAAAATGTTTCTTTAGAACTTATTGACCATGTGGCCATAAAACTTTATGGAAAGCTATTTTATGCTGAAAAATAAACCTCACATGTAAGTATATAAACGCCGTGTTTCCGGACGATATCGATAAACTTCGAGCGGTCATTGTACTCATCATTATGAACAAGTTTTAATAAGGGACCAAACTATGAATCGCGAAAAAAAAAGTATGTTCGCGTAACTCGTCAAAATCTATGATTTTATTTTCGCGATTCAGGGTTTGGTCCCATAGTAAAAGTTGTTCCTATGTCATGTTTTCTTATGTCAAGTTAACTAGGTAAGTCATTCGTTAAATAATTAAAATTCAATGGATGAGTACTACTTACTACGTAGTGTAGTAATGAGTAGTGCGTGTCCACGAAGTATCATTATCTAAATAATAATAGACGCGATGAATGGACACGACGCGAGTGTCCCCCAACTCAGTGACGACGTGGCTATGCTCCCGACTAATTACATTATTAAAACTTCATTGATGACGCCATTATTAATACGTGTTTATAATCGGCTTGTATGTTATTATACTCTTATGTGTGGATGGACTCCCAGATTGATACATAGCTGTGGTTAGGTTTAATTTGACGCTGTAATAGCTTTAATTGGAGGTTTTATGAACTGAAAGTCCAAACCGCAGACGGTTCAATAGCAACATTATTGAAATTGTAGTGATGTAACTGTTCTCAGTTTCAATTCAGACCGTTCAGCAAGCAATATTTCGATCCTCAATTAGAGAGACTATAATTGAATCTACGTTAACTTGCTGCGAGACGGATATTTCAAAAGGCATAGACGAAAGCCAGATAAATGTATAAATTGGGTTCTACGATAAATTGGCATTAGCTAAACGGTATTGTATTTTGAGCTTTTGTCCTATTTTACGAGTATCCGTTCGTACTGAATAGAAATGCGGTCGAGTATTATTTCATTAATAAAGTGAGCTGACGTGACGAAAAGAAACATTTACAAGACATGGCAGGATAAATGAAGTGATAGGTGGATTGAACGTGTTCAGGCTTGGGTGCGGATAGCGCAGCGTGCGAACTGGCAAGCGGGCCGGCTTCGGCGTCGGCACTCGGCACGGGACCCATTTACATAACCGGACGTGTCACGAATAATATGGAAATGGCCCGGCGCCCTGCGAGGAAGCGCGCCTGCACTGTGACCTGCCGTCACTTCGATATTGCCTCCATTTACAACGGGAATGCAATCTCGTTGATGCTAATGTAATGTATGAGCGTACATTGAAGCGTGACGCCCGCGCCTCCCAACGCTCATAGACCGCACCTTTGGTCACAAAAGATTTAGTGCATGCAACTAAACCATTCTGCATTTCAAACGATAGAATCTCTCTCGTTACTCGCAGCCGTAGCACAGACAGCTACGAACTCGAAAGTTTAAATACTGCACTAAATCTTGAAAATAATGTAGACTTAGGAGACGTGTGCAAATTACGTGAGCCTGACAGCATAATTTCAATTAATTATCTCTTTCCCTTGTGCTGGCAGATAAATGAGTCCCGAGGGCGCCGTCCGGGCTGAAAACATGAAACTTTGTACACATCCAGCCCGCCCACCGACTGCTCCAGAATCCTAACTTTTGAATTATGTCTCCTTCAAAGCTTTTTTACACAACCCAAGTGTCAAGAAAACCCGACACTTCCCGAACCTTTCCAAGATTTTGAATAAGTACTTATGTTGACATCGTTTACTTTCTGAATTCCGATATCAAATGTGTGAATTATTGAACAGCACCTAGACGCCCGTTTGAAATCTAAATGGGTTTCAAAAACATGTTACGTTTGGGAAAAAAGTTGCAGCTGGCGTGGGCCGCCGGTGTTCCTGTGCGATATGTCGGTTGTCGGAGTGGCATCCAGTTTCCCAAGCGAACAATGACTTCAGCATCGGGTCGAACTCAATTTCACGCGTGATTTGTACACTTTTATTTCATTTCCACTCCAAAAGAATTGCTGATAGAGAAGGCAGCTGTATTAAGCTATCCTTGTAGATACGCCTTAAGCTACACTTCTTTTAACATTGAATAGAGTCGAAATTTTATCCTTGTTTACAATACGTATCGGATAAAATATGAAGTATAGTGACACTATGAATAATGTTTGCTAGTATTATACGGTTTTCAGGCGAACAATGCTGTGTAGAATGGGTAGCGCAACTTGACAAACAGCGGCTCGTGTAGCAACATCTTGCGGCTCACGGCAAAGTCGAGCCGACAACTTGATATATTGGGTTGCTTTGTGAGGGCGAGCGGGTAAACACACGCAACCCGAGCGCCACCACCGCGCCACGCGCACCCAGCGTAGATAACGTCCGCCAGGACGAGGCTACTAAATTATTTGTTATCTTCAACTCTTGCACAAGTCTTCGCACTTATCTGAAGTTACAGGAAGCGTTTTGGAAGTCAAAAGAATCGTTAAGTGGAATCAAGTCGAAAGATACCAGTTACAAAAGCGTAAGAGAAGTACTTGTTACAAATTGAATTAATCCTTCCCTCAAGAGAAGTAAGCTTTCCATTCAATTTTAACAAAACCGCGTCTCCATTTCGCACCTCGTGCCATAGAATTATGTAAAAATTGGTTAAAATTCAAGAGTCATATGCTGTGAGCAAACGACCGTAGGAACATCATGAGAGCAGCAAAATTCCACGGCTCGGTAGACAAGCCGCGTCGCTCGGAACTTTATGACCGGCAAACGATGCGTATGTGCACGACAGTAAAGGCGGTACGTCGATAAAAAGTCCATTGTCGACACCGGGCCGCTTAAGGGTTCGCAAATGACGGGAGGAGGAGCACGAGGAAACGCGATAAAAACTGAGGACGACCGTCTACGTGCCGTCGAACGACAAAGAAATGCTATGTTGGGCTGAGACCTCGACAAGCGTGAAATTTGATTGGCGTCCACAAAGAAAACATTGAGCAAAGAGACTGTCGCGTAGGTGTGCTCAAACCTCGGCAACCTCGATTACATGTTGGCGCAGAGAAACGTCCTCGATAACGAAGGATTCGTTACCTGAAACAAAAAAAAATGTTTTATTAAATCTACTGAACTGTTTCTTGAAGTTACACAACAAACAACATTACAACCAGCCACCAAACAACATTGTATCTATGTTTATTGGACAAAGGCTAAATTAACTATGAATTAATGAATAACAAAGCGGCGACTTATGTAATTAAGATTAGGTAAACTAGGCCCTGCTTAGTAGCTACAAATACTAATTTCATTAAAACTTGTTCTGAGATAAATAATTGGATTCTATAAATCTTTCTCTGAGCTCAACATTACTTTGATCAGCAGCGGAATTTATTGTTTCATTAAGAAATTCTTCGGTCAAAGAAATTTCCAATAAAAGGTAGGTATGTCTATGAAAATGGCTTCCGGCTTAAAGAAAACAGCGCGAAGTTACCGATATACCAATATAGGTAGGTAAGTTTTTATTTTAGTCAAACTACCCACCAACATAGTATTCAGTAGGCCGGGGGCCATGTTTGTTATTTCACTAATCCAGTTTATGTCAACACTTAGCGCCCACTAAACTAAACAATGCGTTTCGAAATATTTCACGCACATGCGGAACTATTATGGTTTAGCCGATATTATAAATAAATAAATACTGTGTACCCTAGCATGTTGTAGTGGTACATACAAAGGGCGTTATGAACTTTTGTAAGTGGGTTAATTCAAAATCGCTCAATCCGTTGCGTGACTCGGCAAACGGTCGACCAGGTTTCGTGTCTTTCAGTCGCCCTCTGTATAAAAGTAACATTTTCACGTTGTGTTTGTAAAACGTTGAATAGTTTCACAAAGCCGACTCTGTTTCACACGAAACCATTCGATTTGTCGGTTGCTTTCCAAGTTTCGTTGGAAGGGCGTTGTCTGCGTCCATTATGCAAATGGAGGCTCTGCGGGCCACGGTGGACGTATTTAGCCGATCTATTCACAGAGTATGCCCGACAGACGACAGGATTCAACTATGTACCTACTTTGATCGCGGCAACGGGAAGCTCGTAAATTAAATAAATGCTTGCTAGTTTCCACGGTAATGCTGAAACGCCAACAATACAAAAACACTTGTTTTCCCGTTGAATTGCAAGCGCGGCTAAAGTTTTGCTAAAATACAGCCTTTATTCAAATAACGTTTGGAATTCAGCGGCAGGTATTTCTGTTATGTTTATCGCTTTGTATTTTTCACTTTACTACTAGGTATTGTATTTTGGAATTAAAAAACAATTTATGTTTCATTGTCGACTTTGCATTTTCTCATTTTCTGCTGGTGCTGGTAATTTATGTGGAGGTACAAAATATTGTTGTAAAAAGCTCATTTGATGTTGTGTGCACAAAATGTTGATACAAGTAATGGTTGTATAATCATCATCAGGGTGTATCATGTGTGTGTTGTTCCCCGGGGGCGCGGCTGTAGCTGTCGCTCCTCCATTCCGGAGAGTGGCGACACGAGCCGACAAGTGTTTTGATACTATCGCGCTAATGTGTTCTGCTATAATCGATACCGACACACGAAAGCGGAATTTTTATCACTCCATATAATGTGGTATTGAACAGTTTCATGAGGCCGTTGACTTGGCATGCGGTTTATGTAAAAGTAGATATTTCCCCAGTCAACAAAGTTTTTTCTTACGTCGTTAAAAGCCGGCTAATGTTACTACAAATAGATTTCAAGTTTATAATGAACATTTTTTACTCAATTTGCTTACAGAAGGTTGATAGATAGATAGATTGATAAACCATTCATTTAGTGCACATAAAATACATAGCACAACACACATAAGTACAATTAAATGATACAATTCGCATGATAAAAAAACAAGGTGCCGATATACAAAAAGAAGAACATATTTACGAAATAAGTATAGTAACACCGTGACATACTTCAAATAAAATAAAATAAAAAAATCGACTGTCAAGGGGCGGTACGGGGTACGAGTCTGTAAGACCTATTAACACGAGCGTGCATGGGAGTCGAGCAAAAAGTAATATTTAATAACTAGCCCACATCCTTCCCTGTGTATCCTTGTCATTAATAGAAACCGAAGGGGTATTAGCTTAATTAGTAATCTCTTTACTAATCTCGTTATGTCCAGAAAGTGCTTCCCACGAGATGATACATTACCCTTCCCCGGATGTTTACAAAGGGGACACATGTACTGGCTTACGTTATAAAGTGGCTTCGTATCGTAGACACACCGATGTTAAAGTAAAGGCTATTCAAGAGCTTTTTCAGACCCATTTATGTACAAAAAATATGTGCTTAAGTAAAAAGAAGCAGCTACTACACATTTTTCCGACTTCCCTTCAAGTTCTTAGTTCGGCGAAAACTAAATAAAATAGTTTACAAGCGTTTCTCCCACAGGATACCACCCTTGTTAACTTTATTTGACTGAAATTCGGTTCTGAAATACTTTTACTGGAAATGAAAACGTACTGATAAACAATATAATAAATTATAAGTTTATGTAGCGGGGGAGTCCTGTGTATTCAGAATACCGATACAATAAATGATGTTTGCCTCGTCTGACTAGCACTAGGGGAGTGCCTTCACGTCAATTTTGCTTGTGTAACTGTTGCGTCACTCAAACTGTTTGAACAGCACACATGACATACTCGTACATACGAGTATGTATGCAGGATATTGCTCACTAGAACACTGATGAAAGCCCCCGATAGACAACGTAATTAGGTAGTTGAGAAAGCGAAGTCATCAAATCCAACTCGTTAGAACGCTTGCAAAAATACTCGCTCTCGTCTATTAAAATTAATCTACTCATTACATTCTTGATCCGCTTACATGTTAACCCAAGTTTCATTTTAAATTCTGTTAAAATATGATATTGGGTTCCGGATACTCTGCGCTAGTAATTTGTTGTTGCGGTAGTATCCACGGAACCGCCGCCGCCACTGAAGGTTTCATTTAAAGATATTGCACTGACTTGCACTAATATTGCCAACGTTGTGATGTAACAGCTCTATTGATCGAGGAAATGAGAAAAAGCCAATTTTAAAATAGAAAAGGAAAAATGCCTTCGCGTCCAGCAAGTTAATTAACAGAGCTCGTGTAAGGCCCCCAAAAATACCAGCGCTAAGGGTAAAAGTGAAACATCGAGCTTTTGTGTTTTTGTGAATTTCATTTCAGCATCAAACGCTGAAAAAAATATTGAAGATTTTTATATTATACCTTCGTTTACTTTCGGGATAAAAAAATAAAAAGGGCAACCCTTCACATAAAAGAATAAACGGATAAAACATTTTCATCCAAATATTAAAATCACTTAAACAACTTGTGAGGCTTAAAACTGTGTCACAAAATGCCTAGTCGGCACATTATCTATCGACATCTGCGACACCAATTCGTTCTGCGTCACGTACTCCGAACAAACTTCATGGGAAAACTTTAATTGGAAAATACTCCTAGTTTGCTCAGAATAGGTGTTTTCAGCGCTATCAGCTATTAGCTGTGTACCTACCTAAAACTATTGATTATTCAAAGATTCGATGTTACTTTAAGCTTAGATTGGAGCTTTCTTGTTGTATTCGATTTAGTTTTAAAATAGGTTTTGATATAACTGAAAACTAGACACATAAATGTAGGTACGTGCTGTAATGGTTCTGCTGATTGGTAAACTAACCGACTTTGGATATCTATAGCTAAAATTATCTCGCTACCGACCAACTACGAATTCGTGATCTGAGAATTAGACTATTAGTATGCAAGTGAAATGATACTGCAGCTGCACATTTCTGATAAGATCTCTGGTCATCTCTTAGCGATGATATTCGAGAACATCCTATTACTAACAGATAGCACGTGGATGCTTATCACAGATCACACGAATATTCATGAAAATAAACATTCCCATCAATATTCAAATCATATTTTGCAATCAAACTCTGCAATCAACCGTCACACAATATAGGCATCCAGACATTGTGTCCCCCAATCGAAAAATAAAATCTAGATAGGAATTCGAGCGAGTATTTAACCGCCCACCGCCCAAACATGACTGCTATCGATTGGGACTTAATAATAGAGCCATGTCAGACGCTACGAATGATACATGAGCCACCGATTATGCGAAAAGCAATATCGCCTACGATAAATATTAGCTCGGAACTGCAAAAGAGTAATTCGAAATAAATTCAATAAACTCGCCTATCAGTCTTGCGTGGCCATGTAATAAACTTGTGTTCACAATTGAATTGAATTTCTTGGAAACTCTGGGGTTACAATAAGTTTCTCCTATTTATTCGATTTTGGGCACATTTAATCAAGTTTAGTAGGACTGTTTACATTCAAAATAGAAATACGCGCTTTTATTTTCTCGCATGACAACAATGGATATTCCAAAACGACGATAAACCATTTTAACAATGAGGGACATCGATCGAGTAGCATGTTGCAGCTCAGCTGATTGTATACTAGCTGACGAGATAGACGTTGCATATTATAAGAGCAGAGCGCATTCGCCACTCGGGAACCAGCTGTGCGGCACGCATCATGCGAACCCTCATAATGAGGCCGCGCTGACTACCACACCGTGCTAGCTCCTTCGTTTGCTATGCTAATTGGTCGGATAAGCTGCCAACACGTACATACCGACCTGCCTAATTAGAAATCCGTGGAAAAATAGTGGCTTTGCAACGTATGCATAATGAAGCAGCTCCAAGTCAGAGTTAGGAACTTTGTATTGACGGTGCCATCGCGTACCATCACAACCAAATTATTGTCATGTTTATAATTTTATTAGGAACCGGAAGCAGAAAGTTTAAATTTGACTGCTTACTAGAATAGTTAGAAATTACGATTTTATTTTATTATACAAGCTATAAATAAGTTTGTGACCGTAACTGAGAATTCAGGTTTACAACCTTTTAAAGTAGGAGTAATTTGAGTCGAGAGCGCGTAGCTCTGAGCGAGTCATAGTTTTATTTCCCGCAGTCACTAATTAGCTAACGCTGTCAACACAAAAACTTGTGAAAACTAAAAACGTGGGTATTCATGTGAGGCCATTCAAACGCATCTGCATGTTCTCTCATGTAAAGTATTCACACGCTCACTCGCAGCGCTAATGAAGTTTTTCGCGCGCCGCGGCCGCACCGCTCTCTTCTCATCTAATTTGCGTATTTTATCACCTAATGAAAAGATTTTCTTTGCATAAGATTTCCAGACAAAATAATGGCAAGTTTATTACAATGAGTTCTGTAATACATTAAAACTTTTTACCATTATGTATTCTTTTCGTTGTACTTTATATTCATGTTATGAAAAATAGCTACCGAACAGATACCTAAGAATTATTTTAATACTTACTTATATTATTTCATGGCACATTCAACTCTTTTTCTTTATCGCATTAACGCTAATTTTCAAGAAACTAAAACAGTAAACTTAACTAATCAAAATGCCATGTTTCCAAGTTTTTTTTTTCGTTTGCACGCACACTGTTCACAAAGTTTGGTACAAACTCAATAATGGGCTTGTCACTATTGCACTCCCGGTACCCAAATCACATTACCAGGCGAAACGCGGAAAATAAGGGGAAGATTTTTTACTTTACTCTCCACATTTTCTCTGAAATTGTATTTATCAGGAGACGAGCAATACGCTGTTACTCACGGACTTCAATTCAAATGGTAAAAGTCAAATGATGTAAAAATGAAAGTACTTAACATGAGTAATACGTGGAGAGAATTTATGAGGAATTTTCAGTCCTTATCATTTTGATCGAACCAGTGAAGTGTTGTGCCATGGAAGTTGGGTAGGCCTTAGGTGTGGGACGTAACTTGCGTCGACACCCTTGCGCCATCCCATCTTCCTAGCACAGTGAGCTGCGCTGGGGCGGCTGCTGCAGGTGCTGAAAACCTCAAACGGCGCAAATACAATAATTTAATTGGTAATTATGTTTGAGCCGTTTGGGATTGAAACACTGGGGCCATGGGGTCCGAGTGCCCATCTAGTATTTCGAGAAATCGCCATTCGGTTGGTCGACTCTTCACGTGACCAGAGGGCGGGCCTATTTTCTGGCCAAAGAATCAGCATTGCCATCCAACGTGGCAATGCTGCCAGCCTTCTGGGCACTTTTCCTGTTGACAGCGATGTGGACGAATTTTTTGACGCCCTGTAACCGTTTTGTTACTTGTACATATTTTTATTATTATTTAGAGTTATAGTTTGTATAAAATAGTGTAATTATATAAATACAATTTTGTGAAGTGTTTATATTAAAGAGCTATACAAGTTCGGAACTTCTACCTGCCTCTTCCCGAAATCGTCTAATCCTCTCTGACATCGACTCCTATACTTTTGGTATTAATGAAAGTGTAGATTAACATTTAATCAATAAACTTGGGTACAACTTGTACGTACTTATCATCATCTTCAATTAGTGGATTAGTAGTCAAAGACGTCTCGATCCTCCGCTATTGAGAGCGGGCTCACCACAAAGCCTACATTGTTGAGTTAACGAACACTAACAAGCGCGTGCTCTATCTACAATGCCGAACATATCCATTAATAGCTATTTCTAGGCACTGTATGACTAATTCCAAGCGAATTTAACAACCGATCTTTATGCCAAAGCTATGTAGATTATCCATTTGAACCGGAATGTAACGTTATTGTGAGTTTGCTTAAGTGTGCAAAATCGAATAATCGTACATTGTATATAGGCAGATAATTACTGTCCTGCGGTTCGTAATCGATAGTCGATTGGCTATTTCCCGTTGTATCCCTCTATTAGTAATTGATTCAAAGCAGCCGTTCAAAGATAATCAACGCTTAAATACATATTTCCTGTGGTTCTATATTTTTCCAGCTTTTTCGAGTTTAAATTATGGCATAAATTACAATTTACTTTTGCTGTGATTCTTGTATGTAGGTCTACATAAAAATATGACGTGTATAAAGAGCGGCATGAACGTACAATTTATTCAAAGCCCGAGGCACGTGGACCCGAGGGATTCCGGGCTGGACAAAGGCTCAAATTCTCATTACATAACGGAATTTCATAGCAATATTCAATTTTGAAAAATAAACAGCGCTCGTGATTATTTATTACAGAGTACCTAGCTGAACTCAATAGCCAATATATAATGTTGGTAGATACAAATTTTCGATAAATTAATATTTAACAAGTAAAAGTGTCTAAGATGCGAAGTAAAGAGCAGAAGGAAGTTTAATTGGAAATGTCTTCTGAAATTGATAGGTAGCGCTTTAAGAAGTTTAGCCAATTTGCTTCGGGAATTTGAGAACGACTTCGGATTCCATTTCCTCGATCTCCGCGTTCAGTAATTCAAATTTGAGCGAATTATAGGAACAAAACGAATTACTTACACGAATAACGTTTTCATGACGTGTAGGCAGCTAATAACAAAAGCGAAAATTGTGTATAAAAAATAATGTTTGAAACGTATTGTATAGATGAAAACACTGGGGCTTATAAAAACATTCAGTTGTGTTTGTACGCTTCAGCTATTTTAACTACAAAATTTTATGTTCTCAATTTTCAAAGCAGATAAGTAGGCTTACTATACTAGTTCTGAATAATAAAAGGATGCCTTTTCAAAGGCTTTAATAGACGCATGCTGCAAGGTTGCTTCTGAATAAAAACGACATTAAAAAAAAAACAATCATTACATTCTATTTTTTGAGCATTGAAATATGGCATCAAATATTCATGTATTTGACAAGAAAATTTTAAAGCCCAAAAGTAAAAAGCCGCAACTATATTCTACGTTTAATAATATGATAGCAAGTTTCGAAGCACACATACATTATAGTAAGTTATTGAAACACGGTCTATCGGCGGAGCGACCAAGCGCAACGGCGTAGAGGAGTGGTGCTTCAAAACGCATTAGCATTACTCGCCTGATGAAACTTATGCATATTATACGTCAACTTGTTTAAACTAATGCTAGAGAGAGACAGAGCTATAGAACCTAAGTGGCTTCGGCAGGTTCAGAGCTCGACGGCGAAGATCCGCCTTCAGTCAATGTTAGCTCTACACTTCACTGGTACACTAATCAAATAATTTTGATGATGTAAATTAAATTTCATTTTGTTTGATTGCTACGTGTGGTATTCATCGTTCTTTTTTGTTACACTGGAATGCCACTAGAAGGTGACCTTTCTGTATGCTCAGGTACCTAAGATTTATCGTGTGTCTCACAAAAATCGAAAACTAAACATTAATTTAGAACAATATCACCCTGAATTATACAATGTCTACTAATCGATTAACTCAACAGCCAAAGTAAAACTAAGCAGTTTCAGGAACTGTACTGGACTGTACATGATTTGCGTTCATGACTCATATTTTATGGCCTGGTAGGTAATCCTGGTAATGCGCCTTACTCAAAAGCGCAAGTCGTCAACTACCATACCAAACTTGTCCATCTAACTGGACGGCTCGCCCTATTACTTATTTATCAGATATACGTCATACCTGTCCATTTAAGTTTGTACAAATCAAAACGGTTCAAGGCAGGTTTAATTATTCACTTTATATTCAATCTTTCCCTTTACAAATTCCGTTTAATGCCATAAACGTTAAATTGCAAACTAATAGCACGAGCGCTCACAAAAGTCAAAATATTGCGTTTGGCTTCAATAAATAATGCATTTAATTGATCATGAAATTAACATCAGTTCCACGTCCAGCATCCGTAAACGTTGTTAAGATTGCTTTCAAAGTTTAGCTTTTCAAATAAATCTAGTATTTTTATTGCAGTCTTCTTTCCTGGTATCGTCATAACATTCTTACTACGACTCTATGAAGTTTATATGGTTAGCAAGTTGTGTAGGAGTTCTTTTATTCATACTTGCTAGCTAAAAGAATATACCTAAATTTTTAGAAAAGATATTACGCCTACTTTTAAAAGTTTAGAAGTCCGACCACCGGCCGAATCATAATATTTTCTCTGAGATAAAGATTATGAAGAAGATTATTCAAGTTTATCGAAGCAAACTTTCCTTAACTTGTTCCAGTGTCCTTCTTTCTGGGGAACAATTCAAACAACTTGAATTTAAACGGTACAGTGTTGATACAGCTTCAATTTTTATAGTCTCAGTGCTAAGCGGAGCGAACACGGTGGTGCCAGAGGCGCTTACAACTCCTGACAATATTTGAACACTGCATTGAACAAACATATTCTTCAACAAAAGCTTATTCTAACAGCACCCTGGCGATACACCGATAGCGTCACTTTACAAACAATGAGTATGAAAATCGTACAGAATGTACATACACCCTTTTACGAGCTTCTTTACAAAAATCCGTGTACGCGTGAAGATAACACTTTTATCCCTCATGAGGCGAGGACAACTCATCGCCTTTTGGGTTTTGTCGGTTTTGAGTACATTATGTTTTTACTCAAGCTAGTGTGTTTCCTTCCACAAGACTTCCTTCGCCGTATATCAATCTTCTTTATGTTTTTACATCTTTAACTACATACCTAACACATAGACACATATATTATGTCAATCATTTTTCCTCGCTTTTATTTCAGGAAATAAACTTTCGCCGAACATATTGTAGAACTGTAGTACCGAATCATTATAATTTCTTCATCTCGTAAGCTCGCACTTTTAGATGTATTTTATCTATCCCGTTTATGTTCCCATATTTTGGAATTGCTTCAACTTATTTTATTGAACTGTGAACGATTGAACACCTCGTATATTTTCAAGATTAGATATAAATAAAAATCAAAGAAGTATTTAATTATGTGTAGGTATAGCTAACACTTGTCGTATGAAATACACCTTGAGAAATTATTGACACAACCAGAGCAAATACTTATTATGCAGACGTAAGTCTACATTATGCTTCCCTACATCCAAAAATAGCAGGCTGTTGAACACTACTTAGGCATAGGAAAGACGCGAGTCACATCCGTTCCACAAGGATGCCTATGTTTTATTACATTCCTAACACACGGCAAGACATTACGGCGTACGTGCGCGGTCAAAATTACCTCCCTTGTTCATTCATGACAATGCCCTATTAAGGATACAATGTTACAATGTACACGATCCCTAATATTACCCAGTTAAAGACGCTCGTCTCGAATATGGAGCTCCATTTTGTATTAGAGATGTAATTTCGGGTGGCTCATTCCAATATACGTTGGGGGCTTGAGAACTCTCATTATCGGCTATTGTCACGTTCGTGTTCTTTGCAATGCAAGCTTTGCTTTTTTTCTAGCGAAAAAGTAGAAATACAAAAGGGGTTTTCATCTTCCCGTCCTCATCAATATTTCCGTGAGGACCTCGCTTCCGAAGTTCCGACATAAGCCTTTGTTATTGATGTTAACGTTGCTTCTCTTTGCGCGTCCGACTAGATATTAAATGACAAAGTAGTGCATTATTGCTCGGAAGCGCCTTTTGTGAACATTTACTGTGGAGATACTTTGATATTGCTTCGACTTAAGTCGGAATTATTATCATTCTAGTTTAAGCTAAGAAAGAGCATTGTTTTATGAGAGAGAGAGAACAATTATAAGAAATCCTTCGGAAAATGAAGAAGCAACATAATTATAACAACTCATCACTTTTTAAAATCATCATTCTTAATCTTCGTTTCACAAACGCGAAAAAAGTCACCGCAACTTATTGTGAGGGAACAAAATAAAACCCAGTTTTCTTCAAATTCCCTTCACGTCTGCACTTACAGGCAGGACTATTCAATGTTTTATCAAAATGGGAACCGAACTGAAGGAAATACGTCCTTGATACGCGTGGACGAACATGATCAAAATATAAAGCATTCACGAACCTCCGGAGGAAGGATGTCACATTTTTACTCAATTAGGAGGAACTTAACAGTTTTAGTGAAACAATGGTGTCGATTATAATGTGCACAAACTAACTAATTTAGGCTTAATTTAGTTAGAGATGTCAAACTGTTTATGCCTTGCGCTTCATCGTGTTTTTAGTCGACATGTTTTTACGTGCACCCTTCATTTGTATGGAAATATTAGTTCCAATTAAATTTGACAGCTCTAAATTACGTCCGTCTCTTTCTCGTTTTATTAGAGAGATAAAGATAGCAATAGCCTAAATTAAGTTTAGTTTGTGCACAACAGAATCGACACCACTATCTTTAAAGTTAGACAATTGTCAGAGCATCTTGGCGCTAAATACTTAAACTTGGTGTTTGACTGAGTTCCGTTCCCGTTCGACGACGGCTCCATGCTCTTGGCTCTATTTCATTAGCCTGGCGTCGCGTCGGCTACATCTGATTATATCATAGCGGAAATTGAATCGTTGCGAACAGATACCGGTACAGCACGCTTACATAAACTAAGCAGGAGCACTAAGTTTATACTCTTGTATAGACATCACTTCCCAAGTCACAACAAAGCCATATTTTACTGTACAATAAAAGTAATTTACCTATTTTATTTATTATGAAAATGTTAAAAAGCAGCAGCTCACGATACCTATTTCTGTCAATATAAACAGTTAATCGTGATAAATTGTTACTTTGATTAATGTTAACTCTCGACTCGTTTCTGGAAACACGCGAGCACAACCCTACGGTGCACGCAATTTATTAAATTCCCTTTTATCCTCAAAAACTTATGGTACTTTTTTATTCATAATACGCTTCAACGCCTTACAAGGCCCTGTGATGTTGACCCGACATGTTGTCCCGTAAATCGAGTCGGTCTTCGAGGCATGTTTCATTAATATTTATGACTGGAACATTATAATTAAAAATATATTTTGACTGGCCGGGTATCACCGATACGCCCCATTCTATATCCTTTTACAACCGCTAGGCTTATTAGAGTTTTTAATTTCGAAATCAGAATATAAAATGTGTTTTGTCATCTGGAAACAGGGTCTTAATTATTTTCTTACTTTTCTGGGTATTAAAAAACTGGCCAAGTGCGTGTCGGGCCACGCGTAGTGTAGGGATCCGTAGTAGCCCGTAATCACAATATAGAACGATTCGGTTGCTTTTTATTCTGAATATATATATATCCAACACCATGTTCAACGACCTGCTAACTAATAAAGTTATCTTAAACGCTATAGTTTTCCTTTAAAGTTCATGAAATGCACTATCATCATGATTTTTTACAGATTTTTCAAGCCAGCAGTTTAGTTTTAGAGTGGGGGGGGGGGGGCTACTGAAACAAACATTTGCACTTTAAAGTTTAATATTTCGTAAATGGAGCACTAAATCGAAAAATTGTTTTGGCAACCCCTAGGTCTTTTTAAATGATCTATTCAATGATACCCCACACGATGGGGAAGACGACAAAAAAAAATCATCCCCACTTCACATGTAGGGTAGCTAACCTAAAAAAAAATGTTTTCCAATATTTTATTTTACCACTTTGTCGGCGTAATTGATATACACAACCCTACAAAATTACAGCTTTCTAGTACTAACGGTCTCTTAGCAAAACCTCGGACATACAGACAGACCGACGGACATGACGAAACTATAAGGGTTCCTTGTCAGGACTACGGAACTCTAAAAAGCTAATGTAACATTCAATTGCCTGTCGTGTGCAAGTTTACGAATCAATTTAGAGAAATAGGCTAATGTACTGCTTGTAGATAACGGTCTAGCGAGCGTGTCACCGGTAATGCACTATGCATATAGGTGGGTATCTTCTATCTCATAGCGTTTCCCTGACTTACTGCCTGATACTGATTAGCTCGAAGGAATAATTATGTCGTGCTCCTACTTAAAGCGTTTATCTTTGCTACGACGATCTAATGCCCAGGATCTTCTAAAATTAGCAACTCTATTTGTGATGGTTCAGACTTCGTTTAAAATACTGTTAGAATAAAGTTCTAATCAGATTGCACTACAAGTCGTCGTTACGTCAGTCACTGCGGGCCGAATAGTGCGAAATGAGTGGTTTTTAATTTATTATAATGAAAATATGCATATTTTAACAAATTAACCCCAGAATAATGTAGACAATGTAATTTCTTATTTTTCAGTGTATTTTTTTTATTTATAGTGTTAATAATCTTTAAGTAAAGCTTAACAAATAGTCATAAACTTACCAATCTTTGCATGTTTTTATGATCGAGAGAAGTAATAACTATCGTGTTTTGAGCCTAAGAATAATCAAGAACAGTTCATGAACAACAACATATATTTTTTCTGAATTAAAACAACGACTATTTAATACCTTAAGACTCAACCAAAAACAGGTCAATTGGAAGATCCTACACTTCTGCAGGATTATAGAAGAACAACAAATTAAACCCAGGTAACTGAAAGAGTGTGCTTTTATTCTGTTGTTGTAAAACTGAAGAACTGTTCGCTGAAAAATATGAGGCAAAGATTTTTTCAAGAGAACACTTGGTAGGTGTAACGAAAAGACGACGGTTATAATGGAAAAGTGACCAAGAGCACAGCAAACGGGAAAAAACCTCAAACGAAATGTTCTAACGATTAAACGAGTGATCTTGGAGACATTGCAGATAATCCAGCTGAAGACCGAAAAGAGGTGCAAAAAGAGGAAGCTTGGGGAGACAAAAGCTGTCCTCAGTAGCTAAATGTAGGCTTAACGGATACTCAGAAAGATATTGAAGCCTTGATAACTATCTTTCAAATGTCTAGTCTTAAGCTACTTATCTTGCAATCTAAAACAAGTGTGAAGATTAATAGATCCTACATTTATTATGAGTTTACTGCCCATTTCTACTTTCTTTTAATGTCTCGTAGTTAGTGGCTGCTATTAAATTGCTTTTAGTTGACCGCTAACCATTAATAAGTCAGCGCAGATTTAATGCGGGAAAGTAAAATATTGCTAACATTTACAATGTTGTACAGACTCGTTGTCCAAGATATTCTTTTTGATAACACTGCCAGCAGGACGTGCTTTTGTGATATCCTAGTTGTGCTTTTATTCACCAAAGAAGGCATATGCTATTTGGGTCACTGATTTTTTCGTCGCTTGTATCCTGTGTATCGCTATTGTTTTAGTGGTTAATTCCATCATCAACAATATTGGCACCTAATAAAATACAGGTGTATTATTCCCGTAGTTGACCGATAATCGGGTACTGTTGCTACTTGCTTCTGCTCGACCCAGAATCTCCACCATAAACAACTGCCGCCACTTGGTTCGGGGCATGCCATAATCAATTTGCTAAGCATATGTATCAAGTGTTGAAATTCAAATATTTATCGTCGGTTCCCAGGCGCATGCGCTGGCCGACCGTTGACCCTGCGCCCGCGCGCCCGTTCGCCGAGAATGCGTCTGCTTTCTGTACGCTGCGCCTGGGCACCCGGATCGGGACATGACAAACCACTACAAGTTCTCGATACTACTACGGGAATATGATGTGACGACACAAACACTGAACGACGATATATGTATACTTTAGACATATTTGCGTACAAACTTCTTCGACGAAGGGTCAACTTACAGTGGACCTTTTAACATTAAAACTAATTGAATTGTAAAATTGACCTATTTATTCAATGAATAGGATAATTAATTCCCAGTAGAATGTATTTGTCTAATGATACAATGGCTATACAATTTGGGACGCCGAACTGTCGGAGTCACTGGAGTACGCTCCAAATGTCCATAACACCTAATTCCCTAACAATAACAATATCGATCTGTCAGCTGTTACGCAACCGACCGTTCGGCTCTCACTTACCGCGCCAGAGGAAGCTGTCTACCGTACTACTCCAAACAGTTTAATAACACACAATACCCAGCCGAACATTTATTGCACAGAATGAGTTATGGTGTCTACAAAACATTTTGTTTTCTCTGAATGATCATGTTAACCCAAATAGAACGGAAACTGAAAGTATGTGCTACGAAAGAATATTACCCCATGTTATCGAAGAAATATGTATTCGTTGATAACATATATAAACAGACGAAATAACAAGTCGATAAAAGCAATTACTGGAGCCAAACGAAAAATATTACGGAACTGAACAGATCTGGCGAATGCCGTTCATTAAGCCCCAATTATATTGATTTTAATACTTTTGCCAAGTCGGCAAAGGGAATACGTAAATGTTTTATATCACTATAAATTAAGCACGGACTGTTAAATCATAACACTTGCAAACTACAAGGGTAAGTAATTACCACAATGAAAAGGTTAATTGTATTTAATAACTGGTTTGTGTGTCGTTTTTATGAAATTAATGGAAAGCCAGTAGAATCACGTCAAAATGTGAACGCGACACCGAGTGCGATGATGAAACACGAAAGTAATACGCCGCAAAATTAATGACCAAACACGATGACTTACGCAGTCAGAATTCTGACTTTTGGTATTGTAGAGCACCAGCATTGCATGTCACCTCGACTGTGATTACTTGTGTGCATCCTGTTTGGATAACCCTAACGTTAACCTAAATTATGTGCTGAGACTCGGAAGTCATAAGTCATCTTCATAGCAAATTACTAGAAATTAATCTTCCGTGTATTCATGTAGCAAGATAATAATAATAATGTGGTTAGGTACTACTGTAGCGCTGTATGTTGAGCAATATGTTGATAGTGTCATCCAAAAATAAAAATCCATCAAGATATGGCTTTTGCATCCCCTCAGCTAAAGTAATAACATGATGGAAGCTGAAATACTGACATTATGTAGTTAGTTAGCGCAGGAGACGGGTCACTGGTTCCCTCAGACATGAGTCAATTTAATTAAATGTCAACGCAGCCAATGCACCGAAAGCGTCGAATGCAGGGATTAATATCAGTATTCACTCAGATAGGCAACAGCGCATTCATATCTACTCAATGGAATCCATATTCCATTTTATTGAAAGCATATGTACGCAGTCTATTACATGTAAAGTCAAAGTGCTACACTCATGGACTACACTTCGGCATTTGACATTGGAATTCATATTTCTCTAAACGGCACACATACCCCGATCGATTCAACATGCGACACTGTCAGTATACCCGGAATTCGTTTTGTAACAAAGTGTATAAAATTGCTATCGGCACCTAGCGGATAGCATCTACAAATATGAATAAAGGGTTTTTATTTGTTTTACATACGCTCTATTGTACTTTTATGGACGTAAAAATAAAGCATACCATTTTGAAAAGGAGGCATACGGCAGTTTTAAAACAAAACAGAGCTTTAAATGGCTTCATGTGGGTAATCACAATGAAGGGGTTCCATTATTAATATCGAGTTAAAGAGCGCTTTACCTGAAGAGCTCTCGAAGTCATTAGGTCGCGACGCCCATTACGGACAGGTCTCATAATGGAAGCACCTTATGTTACGAGCCGCTCCACGGACTAATGGCGCGTCAGGCTTTAATACAGTTAGGACTCTTAATTAATTTACACATAACTCGTTTATAGATTTATTTCATAATCGAGATTCATGAAGTTTTAGTTGATTTAGTAAGAAATTGCGCATTCTGTACAGGACTTCAGCATTTTTGCGTCGTTCATTTTGTACATGTTTCTGCCGCAATCACAGAGCTGTAGTCCCGCAGACCGCTAATAAACATTCCAACCGACCTAACCTCTTGTGAATCCTCGAGTCAGCATTCCACTTAGAAAGAAAATAAAAAGACAGCGCTTGTTGCTATTTTTAACTTTATATCCAAGACATTGATAAGTAGGTTTTTAAGAACCCGTTTGGAAGCTTGTAGAATTGTAGAGGCACAAGTATATGCGAAGTCCGAGCTGAGTTGGAGCACAGAAATCTTGAAAATAATAATCCTAGCGTAACAAGTTCCAAACTTTTCAGAGCAGAGGCTCGGGTCAGAGCCGTCAGGGGTGCACTCAGTAACTAGCAGTGAATAAATCTTCATAAACAGAGTAGTTTGAAAGAAAGCTAGAACAATAAGTATAACAGTAATTAGATAGTAATTTTAAACTTTTAAGTTATGCATCTTATGAATTCTGAGCTTTTAAGGTACCGACTTGGTATTCAAAAGCTCATTGTATACCTACCCTATTCTACTACATCTTTTAATGAAAGATGTTAAGGTGAATGTTCCAGGGTAGCCCGCGAAATTCAAATTTTCTTACGTTTTTTTGCAATTTGCAGGCCAGTGTCAGGTTGTATGTTGATTAAAATATGATTCGCGGCTGTAAGACGTATGTAGTTACAGAATTATAATCATTAAAATCATCAATACAACCCTCTAAGTTCATGTAACTGTCAAGAATGACTATTTCATGAAAAAGTCATTCTTGAACTGTCAAGAATGACTATTTTATGAAATAGTCATTCATAAACTGAATATGAATGTTTGACGACGATGATTTTAATGATTATAATTCTGCAACGAATCATATTTTATTCAACATAGAATCTGACACTGACCTGCAAATTGCACAAAACGTAAGAAAATTTGAATTTCGCGGGCTACCGTGGAACTTCCTTACCTTACCTTACCTTAAGTTAAATATGGGGTCATTTCTTTCCTCATTAGTCATCGTCCTCGGTAGATACAATGTTTAGCCGAATAAAATGTCCCGTGTTCAACGGCTTTAGCCCAACGGAGTCTACGCAGAATCGAATAAGTTTCGATTAGAAGTTAACAGGAAAACCGAATGGTGAAACCCATTCGGTTCTCTTTTATAACAAAAAGAGTTTTTTAATTAACATAATACTTAGTTACGACAGTACAAAATAATGTAAGATGAATTTAATCTTTTAAATGAGTCTAACGTTACAACTTCCCCGGATCTTACGTTCCTGTTCGCGGGCAATGCATTTCCTGAGCAAGTTTAAATATTAGTACTTACGAACAAGTTCCTAAGTTTCTACAAGATTTTCTTAACAAATTCCATGTTATAACACATTTCTGCTTAAGTAACTGAGCATTTCTGCTTATTTTTGGTGAAGACCTGTTTTTTTACTAAATAAGTAAACGGTAAATGTGCTCAGATAGTTATTTAATTAAGAAGCTGTTTAATTAATTGAAAGTAAACCACATGAGCTTAAAGTGAGCATTAATGTCAATTAACAAGTATTAATGGAAGCTGTGATTCGTGTAGCCGGCTTCTGTTTACCCCTGCGAGTATCGGATCCGTTTGATTGAACACCCAGTGAACTGCGCCGCTTAATCACGGTTACACGGTGTGTTGCCTGCTTATAGGGATGTGTTGCTGCAACACTGACTCCAACTTTTTAGACGGTTACTTGAGAAGGCAACTTTTGGATTCGTCTGTTCAATGGAGCAATCAATTTGGATTTGAAACGGACTTATTAAAATGATGAGGCCAGTCTTGTATTACAATATTTTTGAGAAAAGCACCTAGTATTGTGAAATTTTCGAACCAGGCAGGCGCATTACTTTGTGTAATTTGGACGACCCGAATGGCGCAACGGTAGTGAGGCTGCTTTACGTTCTTAGGGTCCCGGGTTCGAATCCCGGTTGGAGCAAATGTTTGTGTGATGAGCATGGACATTTGTTTCCGAGTCATGGATGTTTATGTGTATAATAAGTATGTATTTACAAACTAAAAGTATCTATGTAGTATATCAACTATCTGGTGTCCACGACACAAGCCTCGTTGCTTAGTGTGGCACTAGATGGCGCTGTGTGTTAATGTCCAGCGATATTTATTATTATTATTTATTAATTTATTTCATCTAGCTGCTCTCAAAACGGGGAAGGAAAACATCGTGAGAAAACCGGCATGTCCTAGAACCAAAAAATTCGAAGACATGTGACATCTACCCATCCGCACTGGGCCCGCGTGGTGGATTATAGCCTATTCCCTCACATAGAGAGGAGGCCTGTGTCCCAGCAGTGGGAACATTAATAGGCTGATGATGATGACCACATCCGGTCTGTCTACTTACGACGACGCTTCAGGATTCATAATTATATTGTAATATTAGAAATAGGGTTTTAAATTTCAAAGCTTCAAATCAAATCTGAAGAAAATACTGGAATAAAAACTGGAAAAATTAAAACAAAGCTAGGCAAAAAGAAAGCAATATAAGTTGAGTCCCGAGTCCCAACTTTGAGAAAGGTGTTTTTAAGGGTCGAATAGGCAATCAAAAGAAGCTAGTACTTGTAGTTTCTTATTGTAAGTGAAGGTACTCTTACTTTTTATTGCTGTCTTTTAAATAGAAATCCACGTCCAAAGCGTCTACAAAGTTTTGAGAAAATAAAGAAGATAAATACAAAAATACAAAATAAACTATTTCTGCTTCAAACGTACTTACATTTTGTAAGTTGTTGTACCTATTTATCTTACTTTTGACTAGACTTCTTGTAGAAACTTGTCTGAAGTTTTCCTACCTAATCAAACGAGAAGTTTGCAGAAAATAGCGTCAGAAGTTTGACTACTTACAACACCAGAGCTGGTTCAAACTTGACGCCCGCCTCTGCAACGAAATGTTCCCAGGAGACGTCCCGAGCTAAGTAATTCTTAACTGCATGCACAAGACTAGTTTTAATACTCAGGAAGAGAAATTCAAGCATCATAAGGAAATCCGGATTGTTAAGTCAAGAGTTCTAGATTATAGTATAATTTGATGAATGTCATAGTAAAAATGGCATACAGCCACACGCCTAAAAGATCCTTATAATATTTGGCAATATTTTTTTATTAGCGTTTTATGAGTTAAGAACTATACTTTCTGATTCTGAGATGTCTTTCATTTTCAGCTCGATGATGCAATTTTTAGAAATGCTGAATATGCTTAGAGGGACAAGCAACTGAACCATTATTTTATATGCATATTTTGTCAGATTAGATACACGACTCGCATCGCATATAACACTTAAAAGAGAAGACGTAATTAAACGGCGGTTAAGTGAATACGACGGTTTATTATAGAACATCAATAAAACACCCACATCGACTGGCACTCCACGAATTTTATCGACAATCTGACAATATAAAATGGAACTTAAAATTTTACATCCGTATCTAGGAATTGTATTTAGCGGTTGCGATAAAACGTGCTAGGTATCTAAAAAAAGGCAATATTATGTTATGATACGCACGCAAGGTTAAAAAGGTCGTAGAAAACTTTATTTTCCAGATCCAAAGGCATGCCCACAGCCCGTGATCAGTATCTAAGTCCTACTAAGGTCCTGAGAAACGGTGCGCACAAAAACAAATAGAATAGATATAACAGAGCTTTCCATTTTGTGTAAATACGCAGTTTGTGTTCTCGTGATTGATGACGTTTGAAAACGTAGACAAAAATTCGGGGGAAAAATATCTGACAGAATTCGTAAAGTGAAACAAGGATTGCGTAGATGTTACGACCACCCCCGTCCTCGTCCTAGCCACGCCGGCGTCGGCGTGCGGCTAGACGGCGCGTCTCCATATTGCCACAATGCAACCTCGTTAAACAAACGACCTCACATACACTACCCTAGTCTCCTTGATGTTCTTTTGTTTCACAGGTGAGGAAGAGACACGCTAATCTACGTGGATGAAGAAACAGTCGTAAAAATACGACGCGTAGAGCCATAAACCAAGACTATCAAGTGTCAATCATAGTGATGAACGTTGGCGTTTGATGTGTCCACGTTGCGCCACGCCATCATACCAAACATGACAGATGACGTAACCATTGGAAGTTCAGATACACCTATAGCATACCTTAGTACTTATAGGTTTTATGGAATATCTAAGGTTTTTTTCCGTGCTTCCTACCTAAAAGATACCGATATCCTTGAAAAGCATCCCATTACGAATGAGATACACATCAAAGAAAGTCTTGAAAAGGAAAGAAGGGTCATCTTTGTGATAAAAATAGAGATCGTAACTTGTACTCAAATGTAATTTGGGTACTCTTCACGATTTAATGATATCGCCTGCGTCATAGCAACAAAAGATAAAATCAATACATCCCACATTCCCACATTCAAGTTACGAGCTTTTCCGATGAATCTAAAAATAAACTTATTGTGCAGGTTATTTTTAGTGGAACTGAACACTTTCATACCTATTCCAGGATTCTGGAATTAAAAACTAGTGGGAGTATATTCGACTACGTGATTTTCATTTACGAGGAAATATATTTAGACAATAATTCATGCCTTGCGTGACTTCCAAGCAGTATTGATGCTGCCGAAGTTCAGTTAATCGTAAAAGTGTAAGCAACGTAAAATATGACCCAATTTCCCTGAAACAAGGCTGAACTTGGAGTTAAAACTTCGGCAAAGTAATTCTTTCGCATAATTTCGTTGCAAAAGAAATAATGATTTATTTATATATAAAAATAAAAGTAATTAGGATACTTTAAAAATCCGATCCTTGCGAGCCCAGCACTTGTTAAATAGACAGTGTCAGACCACGACCTCAAAACGAATAAAACTACCGGGAAGTGAGTGCATGATTGTACGGGTAACCTTTTTTATAGCTTACTTACCAGATCCACGTTTAGTAAGCTGCCTATTCACCCAAAATCAGTTACAACCGTACAAGCTAACTCAGGATTAGAATCGTGTCAACGAATGGCGATCGGCTTAACCCCTGTAACTTTAAAACCTCCCCAGTGAACTGTAGGTGTACGACAGGACCAGAACCTTTGCCCTTTTGAAAATCATTGGCCTTAGGTAGGTTAGGTAAGGCTTCTCGATCTTCATTTACATTCATAAGGACTGAAATATAAAATCAGTTTTAAAATGATCTATTAAGGATTTTCTATAAATCAGTTTTGGATTTTGTAAACGCCTAAGAGGTCCTTTATATAAAAATGTTGGCCTTTTTTTTTTTTTTTTTTTTCGGATGGGAAATCATCAAATGACTTCTCCCGCTCTGGGCTGAGCAGGAGGGAGTGTCAGACTTTTACTGACTAAAACCCATCCATGTTCCTTCATCGCCCTTTGTGTTCCGGGGCCACGGTATCTCTTTCGAATAGTCCCGCAGCCCCGGCAGGCTTCGGTCCTTGCGGACCCCTTCACTATTGCTGACTCTCTTTGAGGCGCGCGTGGAACACGAACGCGCCGTCGACACGGCCTGTCGTCATGAGACGAACGGACGGCGAGCTAGCCCATAGCTCCCCGTCCACAGGCCCGCGCCTACGGTGGCCGGAAGCCACCACGTGGCCCCCGACGCCCGGGGCGTCTCCCGCGGCGGCCGGGACGTGAGGACCTCTCCCTGTCCTGTTCCGCCACCTCCTTCGCTAGCATGACTGCTTCGCAGAAGGAGGTGACGGCGTCCCATTCCGTCTCGCTCCGGACCATGGATTGAACCAAGGCCGGGAGCGAGAGGTCGCCGCCGCCAATCGCCGTTACGAGGACACGGCGGTGCTCCGCCCAAGCGGGGCACACCTCCACCGTGTGCTCCACCGTGTCCTCCGGTCGATCCTCACAATGGTGACACCCGGGCGTCTCCTCCCGCCCGATTCGGTGCAGGAACTTACCGAAACATCCGTGTCCGGTAAGAACCTGCGTCAGGCGGAAGGTGAGGACGCCGTGGCGTCTCTCCAGCCACTCCTCAAAGAGGGGACTTACCGCCACTATCGTGGCGTGCCCTGCACGGGGTTGCGACAGTCGCTCTCTCCATGTCGCCATGAGATCCCGCCGGAAGTCCGTCCGCTGAGCGACAATTTGCCGCGGCAGCGGAGTTTCCCCCCGGCGTAGCGCCTCCGCGCGCCACTCGTGTAGGCGCGCGAGGACTATCGCCTCCAGATCCCATGGCGGCAATCCGGCAAGGAGGCTCGCCGCCTCGCGGGAGATCGTGCGGTATCCCCGGATCAGCCTTACGGCCACCACCTTTTGGGGCGCGTTCAAATGGTTGGCAGCTCGCTGCCTCAATGAACGCGCCCACACACCGGGGCCCCGTAAAGGGCCATGGACCGCACGACTCCCGCGTAGAGCCTCCGGCAGGAGGCGTTTGGCCCCCCCAGGTTGGGCAGGAGCCGCCTGAAGGCAGCCCCTGTCCGCTCCAGTTTGGGGGCCAAACGTCGGAAGTGCTCCGCGAAGTTCCACCGGCTGTCGAGGACGAGACCTAGGTACTTCAACGTCGACTCGACGCCGATGGATACCCCTCCCGCCGTCACTGCTGATCCCGGAGGTGGCGCATTCCGAGGCCCATGAAAGCACATGGCCTCGGACTTGTGCAATGCCACCTCGAGACCCAGTTGCCGGATCCTCTCAACGACTATCGCAACCCCGCGTGTCATAACTTCGGCCGCCGCCTCGTGCGACCCCCCCTGTGCGAGCACCAGCGTGTCGTCCGCATAGCAGACCACGCTGACGCCGCTAGGGAGGTCGGCGCGCAGCACCCAGTCGTAACCGATGTTCCACAAGGATGGGCCTAGAACCGATCCCTGCGGAACACCGCACGACATCTCTCGCCGGTTCCAGTCTCCACTGCGACCGGGGTAGATGACGTACCTGTCTGCCAGGTAGTCCCCGACCACACGACGGAGGTAGGTCGGCACCCGGTGATACCGGAGTGCCTCCCTTATGCAGCTCCAGGGCATGGAGTTGAAGGCATTGGCGATGTCGAGAGACACCGCCAAGACAACCCCACCCCGGGACACCGCATCCCCCGTCGTGAGGGCCCTCACGCGCATGATGGCGTCCACCGTAGAGCGCCCCTTGCGGAAACCATACTGGTGTTCTAGATCCTTGGCCCGCAGGACAGCCTCGCGGAGGGCGGTCTTCGCCGCTCTGTAGCCCTCATAGAGCTCCGCCTCAATGGCTGCCGCATTCGGTGGGCGAATGCGGAGCCTGCGGTGCCTGGCGTACCGGTGTCGCGCAGCCACACACGCCTCCCGTAGGGACGTCAGCTCTCGCGACCACCAGTACACCTGACGCCGGGCGCTTCCTGGCCGGACTCGGGGCATTGCCACGTCACATATGTCGGACATGGCCTCCTGGAACCACCCTGCCTCATCATTGACGTCGGCAGGCCTGTCCGGTGATGTCACCCAGGCCTGCACGATCGAGGCTTCCAGGAGGAGCTCCCGGTCCAGCTGCTTCAGCGCCCAACGCGGACCACTCGGGGCCTGTTGGACCGGCGCGCTTGAGGTCTGGGTGGAGACGTCGAACCGGATGTACCGGTGGTCGGAATAGGTCTCCACCCCCTCCATGACGCGCCAGTCAACGACACGCGGTGACAGGGCGGGGCTAGCGAACGAAATGTCCACCACCGACTCGCCCCGCATCCTCACGCACGTGGCGACAGAACCCCGATTTAGGACGACCAGGCCCTTCTCCAGGGCCCAGTCCTCCACCATCCTTCCCCGCACGTCTGTGCAACGGGAACCCCAAGCCAAGTTCTTGGCATTGAAGTCCCCGAGGACAAGCACGGGGAGGGAATGGTTTCCGACGACGACACTCAACTCTGCGAGAGAGTTGTGGAACTCGGCGAGAGTTCGGCTCGGGGAGAAGTAGACACCCACTACGACGATCTCCCCGAACCGGGCTGCTACGCACCCCCGACCCCTCCTGACACTTTCAAGGGTCGGGGTGCCGGCGGCGGCCGACGACACTATGGTCACTGAGCCGCTTAGGTCCGCCACCCAGTCTTCCCTGGGCCAGACGAAATACGGCTCAGCGACCACAGCGATGTTAATCAACCACTGCGCCATGCTCTGGAGCAATAGATCCTGAGCGCAGGCGCAGTGGTTGATGTTCGCTTGGAGGAAGCGTAATGGGGCCGTTATTGGCACTCCATTACCGCTTCCTCCAACCTGGCCCCCTGTGAGGGCCCCTCTGTGGCGGCGACAGAGGGAGCGGCAGCGGCGGCAGTTGCGGCTGCGGCGGTGGCGACGGTGGCGGTGGCGGCGGAGGGCCTACCCTTTCCTCGGGTGGCCTTGGTGGGTGGAGCGCAGGCCTTGCTCCCAGCCCGGTGTTCGGCCGGCTTGCCAGCCGCCGCACATGCATCGCAGTGCGGCGTGGCACAGCAAGCCGCGGACACATGACCGGGCTGACTGCAGCGGAAGCATAGCCCGCTGCGGTCCACCTCCGAGGCGCACCGGACTGACACGTGGTGTCCCACGTGGCAGCGGTAGCACCTCAGAGGTCTGGGCTCCAGCAGCTTAACCTGCGCTGAAACCCAGCCCACCAATAGCCTTCGGCCCTCCACAATTGTTTTCGCCGCCGTCACAGGGCAGCATACCGTAACGGTATGCATACCCGTGGGGTCCGGACGTAGGGTGCCTGCCCTGACCTGCTCAGCAGGGCACCCTCCGGACCTGGCGACGGCGGCCACCACCTCCTCCTTGGTCACCGAGTCGTCCAGACCCAAGATGCGCAGGTCTGCGCATCTGACGGGCCTGGACACTCGGGCCTCGTCCGCGTTTAGGGACGCTCTGAGCTTCTCAGCTAGAGCGTCAGCGGACGGGCCACTGGCCTCCCCGGGGACCTCGAGCATACGAGCCCCCGTCGCTGTGACCTTCAGCCGGAGGCCCCCGGTGATCCCGAGCTCCCCGAGGTCCACCGCCTCCTTTGCCTTTGCCAGCAGGTCGCGGTAGGACACGCCCCTCTGTTCCGCTTCCGGCTGTAGTGTGATCACTACAGCCGCGGTCTTAGGGGCGCGGAGCCTAGCCGCGATCTTGCGCTCCCTAAACTGGCGCTGCCGCTCCTTGTTTCGGGCCTTTTTGGCCGCCTTCCGCCCCTTCCTCTTCTCCCCGACCACCTGCCATCCGGCTTCAGCCGCGGCAGGTGTAGGGGGCTGCTGGGAGGGCGTTGGCGGCGGCGGCGGCTGACGTGCCACCGGCGCCGGCCCACTCGCTGCTGGGACCGGCGCCGGCACAGTCTTCTGTGCAGCCGCCTTGCCCTTCTTCGCTTTGGCCCCCTTTGCCGGCGCCGGTTTCGCCGGAGCCGGCTTTCCAGGGGGCGCCGCCGCAGCCCTACCAGAGGGCTGGCTGGACGGCCCCGGTCCGGGTGCGGCAGCCGTGGCAGCCGCATACGAGGCCGCCTTCGGACCCGTGGACGCCTTGCTTGCCGCCAGGGGGGGGCGCAGAACGATTCCCTCCAGGACGGAGAACCGCGCCTGGAAGGAAGCCAGCTCCTTCCGAACCAGGTTCAGTACCTGGTTCTCCACCGGCTCGGGCTGGCTGGGTCGCTGCGTCTGGCCCCCCTTTGGAAGCGCCACGCGGGAGCCAGACTCCCGTAGACTGGCCAGGTCTGCTAGGAGCCTGGCGTTCTCCTTTTGGAGAACCTCCGTGGCTGCCGACAGGCGGGCCACCTCCGCCCGCAGTTTGGCCAACTCCTCCCCATCCACCGTAGGAGGAGGAGGAGGAGGAGGAGGTCCGCCGAAGTTGGCCTCCGCTGCCGCCATGATGGAGGCAGAAGCCGCGGGTATGGCCCTGAGTTTTGATGAAGTCTTCATCTTCAGGGCCACGCCTCTAATCGCGGCCTCTACCTCCTTCGCGAATCTGGTCTTACGCTCCACATCGGAGCCGCCAGGTGCACTTGCCTCGTCGCCAGATCCTGGAGCAGCATTGCTGCCCGGGTGGCGCCCCTCCTCGGCAAGCCTTGCCGATTTCTCGGCCCTCACGGAGGCAGATAGCCCCCTCCCCTTGCCCCGGATCCCACCACGCTTGTTGGTGGGGATCTTTCGGGCCGAGGCCTCCTCCTCTCCGGATGACGACCCACGGTCGCCATCCCGCCTGGGCCGCTTGCGGAAGAACTTGCCGTTCTCCGCAGCGGCTCCATCACTCGCGCGGCGGGAGCTCCCTGAGCCTCCCGCACTCGCATCGCTGGATGCGAGATCGGACTCCGACCCCGCATCCCTCCTCTCCTCTTTCTTGCCGTTGCCGGCGGTTTTGGTTGTTTTGTTGTTTGATCTATCCATTTTGTACCCACGAGTATGGGGGAAATAGGCTCAATCTAGGCAGAGACCCCTGTACCTAGAAGGGCAGATTTTAGTATTTGTTACTCGCCAGGGGGTCTGCAGGTACCCTGGCGAGGAGCGCACTAGCGACTGATTTGTTCTATGGAACACCCGTCAGCCATACATCCCCTCGCGGTGCGTCGCCACTTGGGATTCGGGGTAACTTTTTAGAGAGGTTGTCTACCTCGCGGTCCGGGCGGTTAAGCCAAGACCCTCGGTCCCTGTCGAAGCCGCGAGACCTGATCCACGACACTTCGACGTTGGGATTACGAGACCGGCGGTGACAGAGGAGGACGATCCTTCTCTGTCTGCTCGGAGGCAGGGTAAGTGCACACCGAGCCCGCCCTCACTCCTCTGCTGTGCCCTCTGCTAAACAGAGGGCACGCAAAGGAACGCACCTTTGGTCCAGGTCGGACCCCACCCATGTCAGAATAATTGGCCGCGGCAGTACCACTCCCCGAGGGATAAGAGGAAATTCTCATTTCCCCTCATTCCCCGGAGAAGGATACTGCCGCGCCCGGGGTGCACCGGCCCAGCAGCTGCTCTTCCCTCCAGACGTATCGAGAGGGACGAGCAGCCGCCGGACACACGTGGAGGACTTCTGACTTCGCACCCCAAAAATGTTGGCCTCAATTCTACTTTAAAAGGATTCTGGGGATCCGCAGAGGCTAAACAACTAAGAAATAAATTGTAAACTTTGGAACAGCTAATCCAAAATTCCAGAATTTTACAATATCAGACGTTCGAAGACGCTTTATTACGACAAGTTTTGGTTCTTGTGGCAGTCGATATGAAATGATGCGAGTGCGGCCATCATCCATAGGTACTACCACTAATTTAGGACTAGGACGCTGTCACTAAATACGGAGAAACAAAACTGCGCAACAGTTATTTTTAATTTAAACGAATTCGTGGAAAGATTTATATATAATTATTCTTTGAGCAGTGAGGGCTTGTGAGGACATTTTGATCTTTAGAATGAGGTGAACTACACTCGAGAGCAATGAATCCGGGTCACTTAAAGAATGTTAAAAATCTCGGAAACCAAAAATGATAGGTTAATGCAATAAATTGTATTTAATAGACAATGTAATACTCCTTAAATGAAAGTAAAAAAAATATGAGTCACCATACATTTTATTAACACAAAATTACATAAAGAAAAAAACTGCTGATCTCTCCTTAAAACAAAAATAGGAAACAAGAAATTTTTGAACTTTATTACGATTTTCTTGAATTTTAATACTTCGTATTGCCTCCTCGTGCTTCCATTACTGCGTTTACGCGGTTTGGCATGCTGTACACCAAGTTCCTTATACGATTTTGGGGAATATTCTCCCATTCCTCTGTTAGAGCAATTTTGAGCTCACGAAGCGTGATTGGGGGAGGGTTTCGTTGTTTTACGCATCTGCCTAGCTCGTCCCAAGCATGCTCGATCGGGTTAATATCCGGGCTGCGCGCTGGCCACTCCATACGAGTAATGTTCATCTCTTGAAGGTAGTCATTCACAATCCTACCTGTATGAGGTCGGGCATTGTCATGCATAAATATAGCATCCTCACCTAAATTGACCATAAATGGACCAACGTGATCATTGAGGATTTCTTCCACATATCTTACGCTAGTTAAAGAGCCGTTTTCTATGATCACCAGCTCTGTGCGACTTTCAGAAGAAATTCCGGACCACACAAGTACAGACCCACCACCGTAGGCTACTTTTTCTTCGATGCATGCTTGCTTGAATCTTTCCCCTGGTCTTCGATACACTCTGTGTCTTCCATCGTGCTTGTAGAGCATAAATTTTGATTCGTCGGAGAACATAACTTTTGACCAATCTTCAATACTCCAATTTACGTGGCTCTGGGCATATCTTAGTCTTGAAATACGATGCCCACGCTCCAGTTTAGGGCTGTTTGCAGGTCTAAGGGGTTTTAAGTTAGATTCAGCAAGCCGACGTCTTACTGTCCATGCACTTGGGTTACTTCCTCCGAGGCGTCGAAACTGATTTGTGAGTTCAGTTCCTGTGAGAAAGCGATTTCGAAGCATGGTGTTCACCAAGTATCGGTCTTCTCGTGCTGTGGTACACCTGGTTCTGCCCGTTCCTGGTCTGCGTAGGTTAGAACCAGTTTCTTCGTAACGTCGGAGAACTCTTTGTACTGTTGACAGCGACACACCGACAGTCCTGGCTGTATCGCGCTGACTCCGGCCGGTTTCCAGCATTGTAAGTATTCTGGTGCATTCTTCAGGCGTAAGCGACATAATTTCAGCTTGAATAATGAATATAGAGCACTATCAACATGGTTTATGTACCCACATAAATGACAGATTACAAACAAAAGCAAAACCAAATGCTGTCATTTCGTAGTTCCATCTTCGAAAGTGGCCCTTTTTCAAATTTGATTTTTTTATGATATAACTATACAATAACTAAGAAGTTTTAATACCTTCATTTAAGGAGTATTACATTGTCTATTAAATATAATTTATTGCATTAACCTAGCATTTTTAGTTTCCGAGATTTTTAGGATTCTTAAAGTGACCCGGATTCATTGCTCTCGAGTGTATTTGGCAGTACTCATAAATATAACTAACCTTTTTTTTATCGGATGGGAATTCATCAAATGACTCCTCCCGCTCTGGGCAAAGCAGCAGGGAGTGTCAGACTTTTACTGACTAAAACCCATCCATGTTCCTTCATCGCCCTTTATGTTCTGGGGCCATGGTATCTCTTTCGAACAGTCCCGCAGCCCCGGAAGAACTTATGACTTAGTTAAAAGACTGTAACCTAAAATAAAAAAAAAATGAAAAAATCTCTTCTTTTTTTAATTTTTTGTCAGTACTCATAAATATAGCTAACCTAGCTACTTAAGTATCTTATGTTGTATTATGTGGGTGAAACACAAACGAATACTTACTATGTGGTTATTTCTATTGTTTGCAAACTCCAGTTCCTCTAATAATCCTCTTCATGTTCCCATTACGATTTCGCGTGCCTATGTGATTACTGGCAATGCAAACAATTCTCCAACCACAATCAGTGTTTTTGCTGTCGGTAAGCGCTACAAAATGCAAATTGCAGGGTCAGCAACGAACATTTTGTGCAACGGCTGACACGTTGCAACCATTATCTATATGTTCCAGAGAGCACCGCAAACACAATGAAACCGCATTAACTTGCGTCTAGGGAATACACATATTATTACTTGCGTGTAATTTGCTGCAAACGGTTGTAGCTCTTGCGTTGTTTAGGATAGGAACGCATTAGCAGAGCTCAAAACCAAAGTGCAAAATACCACCACCAACATTTGGAGAATAGCTCGCGTTGTCAGTCGTTGAGCTAATCTTGCAAATGAATGGTTGAATTTAGTGGTAACTTTAAATGTTTCCCTGAAACGTTTTGTGTGAAATTCACGTTTATTTTTCCTGTCAATGTGTTGAGAATTTCAGGCTGTTTACAGTATTGATATTTCGCAGGGCAAACAGCAGGCAGCGGTGAAGTTTATAACAGTTTTGCTTAAGTTAGTTGGCTGCACGCAGGTTGTTTCCGATGAAGATCAAAACAAGCCGGCTGCGCTCAATTGACTTTTACAACTTGCACAAGATACTCTGCAGCTGGTAGGTGCTTA
The DNA here is from genome assembly GCA_963853795.1 of Xestia rhomboidea. Classification (NCBI taxonomy): domain Eukaryota; kingdom Metazoa; phylum Arthropoda; class Insecta; order Lepidoptera; family Noctuidae; genus Xestia; species Xestia rhomboidea. The sequence continues at coordinate 12,432,970 of OY970767.1, read as the reverse complement.
CAATCAGTTTCTAAGTTCTTGCGTTATGCGATTAGTTAAATTGTTTGTGTGAAAATAAAATCAATTCTCAAATAAAGTTACCTAATAGTTCATTCATATGACCCCAATCGAGTTATAGACTTCTTTTGGGTTAGCTCATTCCATCGTCGACCTCTGTCCTCAGGACTAGATTGAGGTCAAGAGTAGGCCCATTTAATATAAAAAAAGTTAATTGATGTCCCCAAGAATTGACTCGGTTCAATATTTCACACATCTGTTATTTTATGACACTTACAGCCAAAGGCGATACGTGTCATTACAATAGATCCTTTAATAAAGCTGATTCAACTATATCTATTATACAGGGTGTAAACCACCTTATCACGAAGCCGTCAACCAAGCATTCTGTACATCAAACTAAGTAACTTTACGCAAACATTATTGCTGGGAAACGACTTTTTTTTTTGGGTGAAAAATCATGTTTTGTGGTAGAACTCAATGTAACTCACTCAGAACAATGTGCTGATGGATGGATTGAATAGATTGGGTCGTGGAGGTGTTTAAAGTAAAAATATTACATTAAAAACTTGTATTTAGAAAAAAGTTGTCAAAAAGTTGGGACTTTAACCCCCGATATCTCCGTAACAAGGTTCCCAAGTATGGTGTAGAACAAAAAAGTGATCGCAATGACGAGGAGAACCAGTGCCGTTCGGCTTCATTAAGAGGTGTTTTACACCCTTTATTTTATTTAGAACCTAAAAGCTTTTCAAAGTTTCAACTTACTAGGTAAGTAGCGCTTTGTAAGTCAATGTTATTTCGAAGCTTCGTTGAGAAATACCTTAAAAGCAATTGTACTGCGTAAGCCACTCTCTGAGCAGTCGCTTTGAATTCTCAGGATAGGCAATATACACAGAAATACACATTTAATCAGGGTGTGGCGAAAACAACCCTCATTAAAGGGAATTAGGCTTGAATTCCAAAGTAACAGCACTTTATTCGGGTAAAGAGTTCTTTCATTCTTTATTCATTGTAACTGGAATTATGTACATTATTTCGTGGATCACATGAATCGGTTATTAGCAAAGTAACAGCTACCTACTAAGTGTTTAGGTTTCGAAACGTTTTTCTCACTCATAACAATAGTAATAGATATAAAAATGTATTCTGTGTTTGAAAATGTAAGTACCATGCACCTAAGGACTAAAAAAATCAACTTGATGGTCTTAGACTTGACAGATTAAAACACTACATGATTAAACGTCTGACCAAATGTGTTGTCTCTATCGCTTTCCTAAGAAAGTTCCCCAAGGTAACAGAAACAGACCGAGGATACACGGGTACAAAACAAATACGAAAAATATAAAAGGAACAAGTTAGAAATGAAGAAAAGACAGATTTTATATTAGGGTCCGTGCACACAGCGGGAGACTTCGGCCATTCCCGGGTTCGCAGGAACATATAAAAGTACATAAAGTTGCGACCACAATGCTTGTGGCGTTCAACTTGATTGCTAAACGCTTTACCAACAAAAGGAACTGTTTAATGTTACGGCACGCACCGCTAGCATTCGATACGGTTTAATAGTGGCTTTATTTCACGGCCATGGCTAAATCCTCGGTATTAGCGTCGCCCATAGGTACGTGTCATTGAAAAGCGTGTAATTCGATTAAATAAATCTGTAGTCCAACAATCTGGAATGACGTTGAGATTGATGTTGTAGACACAAAATAAATCTTACAAATAATTTCTTATTGTAAATCAATCAGTGGTTTACAACAGGTCGTGGTAATCGTAGCTTTTGATGGCTCAACGATGAATATTGATGGGAACGCATTATCCTATTAAGTGTTAGCCTAAGAATAATTGTTTCTTTATTCAAGTTTGCTCTGAAATCTTAGCATTCAACTTTAACTGTTAGTATTTTCATGTTCCTTTATACATATCGCACCTTCGGTAGAACAAGGGCATAATTGCAGTTTTTGCTATTTTACAGGAGAGCTATTTTAAGATATTTATTGCATTCAGTGAGGTCTTGCTCTGTTAATATTGCTCGAAAGTTTTTCTTCTTTGCATGATATAAACTATATACTATATCCTTTTTAGGCGTATAGTTAACAAGAATTAAGAACTTTTAGTTTTTTTTCAATTAATTTTAATTTTAAGGAAGGGATACATTTGTGCCCTTGTTCTACCAAAATGTATATTATTTTGTAATTAGGACTAATTTGAGCTTTAATTTAGGATGATTTTCGAATAAAAATACCTTGTTTTTCCGTATAAACTTTTTATTTTCTTATAAAGTAAAAAAAATGTAGTAACTTTCACGAAATATAATACTTAAACTATCATTATAGTCTTACTAATCAGTCGTCAATAATCTCACGTTTGTGTCTCTTTGGAATCACAATGAAAATAGAATTATAGAAGATAACAAAAATAACAGTGACATTATTTTTAACAAGATTCACTGTTATGCAAATGAAATTCTTTAGAATCACACTTCAAAAAATATTAATTAAAAAATATAAAAATATCTTTATAACAATTATTTTTTTCTTTCTAACTTACTTTTAAGACCAAGGAATAAAACAAATCTTGAACGGACAAGGGCATAACTGTCTGAACGACTTTGTCCTTCCAATTTTAAAATTATAAATTAGGCATAAGTGTAATAGATGTGGCATTGTCGCTCCAGAAACCAAAAAATTAAAAGGGCATATTTACCTTTACGACGTTAGCGGTCCAAGTGACGACTGCCTCTCTCCCCGCCGACGGCGCAACTGACCAATGAGACTATGTCCAGCCAAGAGAGCAGTAAAAAGGCACCAATAAGACAAAGTCACTATTTTCGCCTAGCGGATTTTTAAAGGAATTAAATGACTGTCTTTGTTCCTCCAGTTCAAATAGCATTTTTAAGGCATTTCTGTATACTTAACTCATTCTTGCAATTTTTGACAATTGTGCCCTTGTTCTACCGAAGGTGCGATATGTCACCGTAAGATTGTAAACTATCTAGCGAGATTGTAAACTCTCGAAAGATTGTCAACCGAACATACTACTTATTACTACAATTTAACGCATTATTTTTCGGTAGATTATAATCTATCGAAGTGAAACCGTAAAGTTGTGAAATGCATGCGACGGCATGAAGACGGCAGAAGCACCCCGACGTTAGGTTCCTTCCGTTCCTTTAACCCTGCAGACAGAAATAGGAGCCCCTCCGTCGACTAAGATTTTTAGGCGAATATAAAGTGTTTTGAGGTTATGTTACATTTATCGGTTTTTCTCAGGAATGGTGCATTACCTTTTCATGGGACTGGTACCTGCCTCCCCCCTCCACAGCGCGCGAGGTGAGTTCCGTCGCATACATTTCACAATTTTACGGTTTCACTTCGATAGATTATAATCTACTGAAAAATAATACGTTAAATAGTAAGCAGTATGTTCGGTTGATAATCTTTCGAGAGTTTACAATCTCGCTAGATACACTGACCTGCAAAAATAAGTACTACACTTTTAAAATTTCAATTTTTCCTGAACTATAGAAGTTAGAGATTTAAAATAAAAAAAACGTTATAAAGCAATTTTTATCAGCTTCCTTTGAAACTATAGACAAAAATAAACAATTTTTCGAGTCCTATTTGTTTCTAAAGTATATCTTGCGTACTTAAAAAGTTATTGCAATTTTAAAAGTGTGATACTTAATTTTGCAGGCCAGTTTAGATTACAATCTAACGGTTTTTACAATTTTACGCTGATAGATACATATTTTACATATCCTGCCTAGGCCTACCTAGATACATCGATGAGGCTACAATATGTGTTTGCTATATCATTTGTGTAATTCAAATTGTGGTATGTGTATGCTGCAGTACCAAAAAGAAAACTTATGACATCCATCCACTACACAGTTCCACATTCTTATCAAATGAAATATGAAATCTCGCTATCAATTTTCACACCATCCTGTAAGCGATTCTCTTACCTCCCAGCAGCCTTTGACTAGATAAAAAGCATATATTTCGCAGAAATACCAAGGCTTATTTACTATTGTTTGGTAACATGACATGCAATGTGATAGATAACACGCGAAGAGCTTTAATTTTAAAGTTTTGAGCTGTGAGGAAATGTATGTCATCAAACACTGTTTTAAGCTTTCACGGTTCATAACTATACTTAAAATGTCACTTACGGGATATCTTCCGTGATTGTTTGTTGTTGACCCGCGATCATGGCGCTTGCAACAGCGTCGAAATATCGGGAGCTCAAAAACAATAAATAATCACGGAAGATATCCCGTTAGTGACATTTTAAGTAATGTATGAAATAATCAACAGTCAACACACGTAGTACGAATTACGAATCTACGAATGCCGCGGAAATTCTAGACAGGTTTCTCTTAATCGAACTGTCTTACAAATAGCTGAGCCGGTTTTCTTAAACGATTGAACGATTAATTTAATTTAACGTGCTTTAATTAACATATTTAAGAGTGTTACATAGGTATTAAAAATTAGTAACGCGAATTTGTTGTTTGGCTAAATCTAGCTAAATACTTCATCTTATTCTTACTTAGCACTTTTTCAGAAGAGGCACCGTAATTTTCCTTTAATTCAGGCAAACGACCTGTTCATAAGGAACAGTCATTACTGCAGTTACTTAGCTAATAGAGAGCCGTAACTTCAAAGTTAGGAACACGACGCGTAAGTAGTAGTCAACAACTAAAACTTTCAGCATTCGCCGTATATGAAACATAAAAGATAATGAATCATTTGCACGGTAATGTTGCATATTAATGATGATCTAGTGTTGGTAACATTATACCTACCTACGCAAAGTTTAAATGTGAGCTCATATACGACCTGCAGTTTGACAACATAATAGCTGCCATGAATTAAGTAAAACTTTAACGAGTGAACAGAATATGAATGAAAATATTTCTATATTATGTTATAATTTTCTAGCCAAGCCAGTCATTTTTCAAAACAACGCTAGGGGCATCACGTTTCCTAAAGCACTTCAGTCAGCTGTTCTCGGAAGCTTTAAAACTTCATTTTTCGACTAAAACAAGTTAGCAAGAGTGCGTGTCTTGAATGGCGGGTGAGTCGTTAACTTTGGCGTGGTTATAAATCTCGTGAATGACCAGCTTTATCGGCGTTCGTTAGACTCCCACAAACTGACGCTTCAAAGCAATATCAAAGGGATTTTAATTGCCAGTCGACCGACACTTACCGACATTATTACTCCAATAACAATCTGCAGATAATCCCTATGATGATGATAATAATTACAAACTAAAGGCTAATAGACTTCCTCAAAGAATTAAAATGTTATAACGAACCTAAAGTTTTACAGCTTACAAGTAACAAAATTTTTATCACTCGCTGGCGCCGCGGCATCTCTGAACAGAAACGTGAAATTTTTTGCAGTAAACAAACCTAAAAACTTTTGTCAGTAGATAATAAAGGAATACGTTTTGTATTTATGCAATATTATTGGAAATAACAGCACCTTTCGTCATTTAAACAGAATTAAGCTTTAATACAGTTAATACAACGGCTATTTTAGTAGCAGCCATACAACATTGAAAATGAAGAGGTGAAACTTTATGTAGTCGCTGCCTGAAATTGCTGAAATAACGAAATTGCAGTGTGGCATGGCAGCTCTAACGTAGGTGAAGCAGCACCTAAACAGCTTGGAAAAGATTAATGTGCTTAAAATTGCATCGCAGCTGTGCAATAAAAGCAAGCTGGTGGAATCAGCGGCAGGCTCCGAAATGCAGTGTTATATCACTTACGACGTGTTACTGCATCCCGACTATTTCACTGGAATTAAAACGAAATGAATTTTAAAGATGGCCGCTTTGACCCCTTTTTGCGGCATATTTTAACCACCCGAGCAGAGATAAAGCAGCATTAATTTACTGCCAGCTAAATAATATTATGAAGAATTACTGCGATTAATTTAAATGGAGCTCTCACTCGACTCTATTATTTTTAATGGTATTTCTACGTCTCTTATTATCGTGTTGAGTTGAGCTTTATCAGCGTAACGTTCAGGCAAAGATATTTACTTATTCAGTACTAAACTGACTAAACAGTGTTCTCGCATTGCATTAACAAATTCTGTTGTATTTTTGGATGTAGAGATTATACGTCATGCGAAACATCTATTCGCAAGATTCTAATCAAAATAAGTTATCTTATATTCTATAATATATATAATATATCTTAGTTTATCAGAAAACAGACTATCTTTTATCGACAGGTACTGAAGGAAATATCAACACAACTAAGAAGAAAAACTCATACTTCTTTATTATTTTCTCGGACGTGGTTAATAAAAGGCATTAAGAAGATTTATCCGATATTGATATCGAATAAATCTTACTGACCAATGAATTATAGGTAAATCAGGATTCTTCGAACGTTCCATCGCTGGAGCAAAAAGCAAATTGCGTTTCACCGGTCTCGTCTGAGGAACGATCTAAATACGTAGGAAGACACGCCGCACAATACGAATAATCGAGAATGAGGACACTACACACCTCGACAGTTATAAACACTAGACCCAACCCAATAGAGAAACAGATATGAGAAACGTAGGTATTGATAACGATTCATGAAAGAAAATTAGTAATCTCCGAGCAACAATAAAACTACAGCTTTATTTGACATACGAAACATGGACTTTATTTCGCAGACAAAATTATTTCAGTGAAGACCTAAGCTTTTACTACGGAGGAACCTTATTATTATAGCCTTAAAGGTTAACATTTTTATTCTTCGTAACAAAACTCGGATAGTAATGTCGCGCGCCATTAATTTTCCCAGCTAAATAAAGTTTCAGAAACGGAAAAGTCCACCACGGAGTTTTCCTTTGTTGTTGAGGGCAAATAACTTGCGGGACAGGAAAATACACAGGAGTACAGGACCACGAGAAATTCTTGAGATCAAACGATATAAGAAGAGAATGTGTTCCATGGAAAGAAAGATGAACGTGGATTTGTGTTTCTTAATAAGTGGTATTTCAAGATACAAGTACTTACTTACATAAGTTAATAAAATTGAGCTCAAAATATAAAATTAGGTTGACATGACGTACGTAATAACGTTTTGATAAACCTAGGCGCCTATGTGATAACAAGAAATAAGCATCATTCAGTCACCTACATACATCATTCAGATGTTATCGAAACAATTGCAACAAACAACTAATTATATTATCTCGGACACGAACAATTTCACTGGTACAATTTTACTAGCCGTTTATTTATTTTTAACTCAGTACAAGCAATCAGTTTATTTATTCAATATGAATGGATGTTGCTAAGTGACATCAATTAACGTATATATCGGGGCATTGGGACTGCATGCACTTGGTTTACTTACGTATGCGCCACATGACACTACTGACGTCAACGAGTAAGAATGTTAGCATTGTTAGCATTCAAACTATCTAAGTATCTACGTTCGCAGAACTTGTAGGTAAAGCTTAAAAGTTCTTGTTTTATTCAAGCTACGGCCGATGTTCACTACCCAGCTTATTTCTTACTAAGAACAAATTAAAGCATTTGTCCAGGACTAAATTTCATAGACCTACAATGTAAAAGCTTGATGCTCGAGGAGAAAAACAGACTCACCAAACACAATTAGTTACATCTACGAACATATTTGGGTAGACTATAAAAATAGAAATAGTTACTAAACTACTAAATAAACGAAAGTCACCATTCCAAAGCATGTAGGAGTAATCCTCGGGGAAAGCTTTACAGGAAAAGGGAGCTCTGTGGGGAGACGCGGTATCGACTAAACAAAACAGGATCAGAATTCAGAGGTCGTGCGGTCGCTTCCAATGTAGATAACGTGATAATCCATAAAACTGAGACGGTTTTAAATAACCGAATTGCATTCTTTTATCTTCTTGAGCATTGTATTTACCTACAATACGAAGAAATGATGTATGGAGTAGTAAACGATGAAATGGGACAAACATTCTCGGGCGAACCAATAACAAAACAGCAGTAAAGTTCCTCGATTCACAAATTAAACCAATTCGCGATGACGTCGGGTGGATCGATAACCAGATAAACAAGTTGGGGTGGGGCAGCGACCCCTGTACTCTTGAGGACGCAGATGCCCATACATGGGACGGCAACATTACGACAGTTAGACGGTTTAATCTGGTCCCGACGCGCCGAACTGGGGTGGACTCATATAGACACACTTGTGGTACACTCTTTGCAATGATTTGACTAGTTTGCTGAATCCGCACAAATTGTAATTCAACTGAGGGGAAATAAGCCATTATGTGCTACTTGGGAGCTGCGGGCTTTCGACCCTTATTCGTATCTACTACATCTATAATATTGAACTTAAATAAGGGTACGTTGCGTCCCTTATTAAGTGGCACTACAACTTTTCTCAGAAATGATAACGGAGCTTAGTTTTTAATCGGTATCCATCGTGTTTTAAAACAAAAATGCAAAGTATTTGAATATTTTCCGTTGGCCAGGCTCGTATGTCAAGCTTTATGAGTTAAAGCTAATGGATCTCATGTCTCCGATAAGAACCCCAGACACATTAGGAATCTGATTCCCAAAAAAAATAACCCCAAAACACACACTAGGAGAGGGGGAGCCACACGTCTAATCCCCTGAATGGCGCCACCGCCTGTGACATTCTGTGACAATGTGGAGCAAACGACTCCCCAAGTCCCTGACACTTCGCGAGACTTGCACAGTTCGCGCCCCGGTTAATTTCGACAGTAAAATGGCATTAAAACATTCGACGATGTTTGTATGTTCGGGGTACGGCGGAATTTCTAAAAGATTTTATTTTCCAATAACAAAGTTGAAAGACAAACATATCGACTTGGAATATAGGTTACCTACTCTGAAATATTTGAACAAGCAGAGGAAAATATTTTCCTCTGTACTGATATATTCATTCAGTAAAGCAACATCGGATCTACCGCAAATACCGTACTTATCCACCAACATAGGTATTACCTAGGTATTGAAAATCCATTTGTAAGGGGACTGGACGTTAGCGAGCTTCAAGTTTCATTTGATTTGAGGTGTATCGGATAGCCGGTCCGTTACGTAGGTGCCGCATTATGTGGCTTCGTGGCTAGGTGGCGTAGCTAGGTACTCTTGGAATATTCAAGGATAAATGTAATACATCTGCTGGTATCAATTACCTATGGCTTAATACTTTACTTTGTAAACCCCAGTTGCATTTCCCACGTCTAAAATTTATAGCTACAAAAAGAGTATTAGGTATGTACACACAAAGTTAAAGCGCCAAATATCACACCAAGCTACTCACCGGTAACAAAGAATCAATACCTTATGCCTAAAATAAAATGTAACAATAGGCCGCGCCGCATTAGAGGTCCAACCGCTTAAAATGCTTTCCATGTTCGGAGTCATCCGGCGGTGACCGCTCGCAGTGCCCGCACTCGCCTGTCGGCCCGGAAGTAAGACATGGGAATCTAATCACTTACTCGATCTTATCTGCCTCCAAACATTTTAACTTTCATGAAAATAAATAATCGCCACGTCAGAAAGTCATTAATTTCACTTGTTAAACCAGGACAATAGTTGTGACTTGTGACGCGAAAGCGCCAGATTATTTTACGATATGGCTATCGTAGTTTGAGTTTATAAGCATTCATAAAGCTTTAATGGCTTCGGTAAGAACCGATAATAGCTGTGCTTAACTCAGTACTTATAGGTCACGCACGTCAATGTGTCGCTTCTTTGTTATAAGAGTTTCTTTAAATATTAATAACTGCATGAATTTAATCGTCTTGATGGCCCCAGTCGATCGGTCGTATCTATTAAAAGAATCTAGGCAAAATATCTATTACTGTGTAAAATAGATAAATCGAACGTAATAAAAACATCTATTTAGCAAAAAATACTGTTATGTCATTCAGCATTTGGCATAAGAGGCGCCCTCAAAAAGCGAGCGTGAGTCGGCAAATTGTAACTAATGGATCTCCCAGAAGATGACTCATGAGTCCCACATGTCACTCTAAGTAAGTCACAGACTGATTTTATAGAGACGCGGGTCGGGGTCCGTTATTTTTGGAACGATGGGGAATGGGGCCAGTTTCTGTATGCATACAAAAACTTACCCTTACGAATTCACTGACAAAGTAGGTTACATAATATACGTAGCTTCTATATTTAGAATACAGTAGCAGCTACTTAAACGTAGATAAAATTACTTGAACAACGATCTTTAAAACGAGACAATGACGACAGCTCACATTATACTGAGAAATACTAATTGATCTGAATTAAACAATGAGATGAATGTCCGTCTGGTTATGAACTGACTGCAAATAACATGCCTGTTCTAATTGATTAATTTGTTCTGCGTATCAGAACAGAAGGCAGTCTCAATCACGATTTAATTATAAGAACATCATTAGCTCTACCAAGTGAGAGATTCTAATGAAATATACAAATATCAAAATCATAAATAACAGTTGTCATGCAAAGATATCCATGTCACCACAATAGGATTACACAAATGAAAGCTGGATTTGAAAACGCAAAACATGGATTCCCATTGCGTGAAAGCAATTCAATCTCCTAAGCACACACATGCGGACTTCATAAATCTCATGTCAGATCGGTAGAAGCGCGTTTTATGTCATAAATACAGCGGGTATGGTATGTATGTCAAAACATGGGGGATTTGGGCGCGCTCTCCCTGCGCGGATGGCCAACCGTCGCGCGACGCCAGCCGAGATAATGAAAAAAGAAGATTTATGATCAAACTCTAATCAAATTTTATTACCGTCTACGACCCTTCACGTTATTATTCCTTGCGTACTGCGTTTTCATTATCGATTTGTAGTTCACTATGTCACCCTTCAAAGCGCCCGCCGCGCCGCTAGATGCAGAAAAACATCTAGGGTACGTTCTTGGTATTTTTGGTTTTTCTTTCGCTTTTAAGACAAAACATTTTGACCTACGAGTGACTATATTGAAATTGCTCCAACATTATCACTTAAATACAAAGCGATGAAAAATCAAAACGTAGCCAAGTTTCTTTAGCCAAAGGGGTCGTGAGTCCCATTACCATAAAGTTTCCAGCACGGAATGTGGTGTTGTAATATAGCGGGCAATAATATAGCCATTCGTACGCAACGTGGAATAACGCTCGCACCTCCCCCTACCACCATGATCCCGTCCTTCACCTCTCTGACCCAATTATGCGGAACATATTACATTTTTTTAGCCTTTACCTACACCAGGAACACCTCTCCACTCACAAGCGGCTAATAATGACATAATAAAATGACCATGAACTTGAATGTCGCGAAATTCAAGAAGGGTTAACCCCCACATCACGGTTTGTAAAGCAAACAAAACCGGTTTGTGACCCACCAGTATAACACGAGTGCTTTGAAGTTTAGCACATCATTGTATCACAAATTAAGCGATGTTCAAATTCCATTGTAGAATAACAATGATATAATTTTATCAATAAACGTGAACCGAAACAGAGCCTCGCTCATTCCTTCTTTATCAAATAAGCTGATATTGCGGCCCAGTTCTAGGATTGCTTGATTATAAGTTCATATTACTGGTTAAGAGGTCATCAAGAGCATCTACATTATTGTTATGTCCCCACTTTCATTCATTGTCCGTTCAATTTACGTTTTCTACAGCGGAAGGCAATCTTCCGCCCGTTTTTCGCAACTATTCTCAGGAGCTGAAATTAATATTTCTTTGGTAGCGTCTCTCCGCTTCGCCATTTAATGGGTTTTTAATAGAACTTCGGTATGGTTAAGAATAGTAAATTGCTATGAATATGCCATATTTAAAAATAGACAATACTCTTTTTAATAAAACCTTTCAAAATATTTTTACAAAAACATGCTAGGCATGACCCTCATGTTGAGCAATGAGAGCGGGTGCCACCAAAAGGTCTGTTATGTACAATAAAGCGCAATGACTTGAATTAGTTATTCAGTTGATTATGCCTCCCCTCTGGCCACTCTATCATTATCGTTTTACTTCACGCACGTGCCGACTTGCGCAGGCACCCTTGTGCTCTTCAAGGTCGATAATTATAGCCTGCACAGTCTTTTGTTCCTCGCTCGCTACCCTCTCTTTGCGAGTAAATATTATTCTGTCTTCGTATGGAATTTAAGTAGGTACTTATAAAGCTCTGTACAGAAGTCATAGAATAGGCATACCTATTCTATGACTTCTGTACAGAGTTCTGTTCATGTTTGTTTTCTAGTTTTCTTAAATGCTAACAAACTGAATAGAAGGTGAAACAAATGTCCATTCTAAGTTTGATTTGAAAATCAATGTACCTATCAATGCTTGATCACTGTTTTCACACACTAGTGGTACCTACCCAATTTCTCACAAAGCTTCGTTTCAAAGTTTCGTAGCTTCCCTAGATACATTCTTAATCTGTCTGTCTTATTGGTGTCCGACCACACCAAAACTGCTTCATTTTCTGATTACAACTTAGCATTACTGTTCTTCAGATTTAAAGAAGATTATTTATTTATTATTATTTATTTAAAGAAGATGAGCGGACCAAATCTTCTAAAAATATTAGAGCGTAGTCTGCGGTTCGTTGCATTGCACATTCAGCTATTTGGAAAACGGTCTAATCCAAAAAGCAGATTTCGCTGAACCACACTAGATGTGACTATACGCCAGGCTTTGCGGTAGAGACGACGAAAAAAACTTGTCAAGCTTGCCAAAACTCTAACTCGATCCAAATACTGTTTTATTTCGTCGGTTACTCGAACCACTGTACCTAATTGTTGTCTTTTGTAAGGCAAACAGTATTATTGTAACAAGATTCTAATCCCTAAAGAGCGGTTGATTCGATTGATAGTAGATTAATTGCAAACTCTGTTGTGAACAGTTAGATGTTATAACTCGAAGCAGTTTGGAGACCCATCGTCATGCCGCTGGGGAAATAACTCGCGGACTGCTTGATATTTCGTTACAGCAAAAGAATCTCCGAGTTAATACTGCACCAGTGTTTCCTAGTGAGAATAACTTAGTAATAAAGCAAGAATATAAATTCCAAATGTTATAACCGCTTTATGAGCGGATTAAGAATTATGACTAACTACCGTAACGCTCGTTATCCCGCATATTTTGAGTTTTAGGGAAAGCAAATTCGGTCTTAAGTTTATACAAACATTCCGTTGTACTCCGTCTTAACATAAGCGGCAAATGAGGAAACTTTTGTAATAAGTTTATTTATACTAGAGATTAGGTATTGCGGGTCACTTCGGACTCTTCGGGGAAATTTAAAGCTGCCCAAATTGCACCTGGGAAATCTCATTCTCACCAACATGTTCTGAAGACATAACAAAGGGTCCTGGACTAGAATAGTAACTGCTGTACGAAAACTAGTGGAAGAAAATAATATTAGTACCTATAACATTTTCTTTTCACACTTCGCGAACATATTACTTCTTCTTTGGGGAAAAATACGATGATGCTCCGAAGAAAAAACGATCATTTTCTAGAATTTCACTCAAATTCAACGCTAAAATAATTGACAACGGATGTAAATGTCGCAATTATTTGCAACTGAAAATTACAACATTTGCTGCGACTAATTTAAATGTAAGTTGTCCTTATGTTCTGGTATGATGACACGTCACGTTTAGCGCATAACTTAAGTTGTTACAGATAAGATGTATTCGTAGTTTTATTAGAATAGTATTACGTGCGCACTTGTTATATGTATAAACAGTATTTTAACAATTAAAGGTAATATTGGTTGTTACGTGAAGCACCATGCATTACGACGTTTTACTCAACCCTTCCTTCTCCCCACATCACATGGCGACCCTGCCAGTCGACGGCCCACTTCACAATGTTATGCGTTCTGGTCTTTTCAACGTTCACAAAAATATTTTAGCGCAGGAGCTGAAACTAATATGTATTTGCAAAATCATCGACACAAGCCATCCTTTAAAGGCTCTTTAATGAATGCTAATAATAAAAAACTGAAAATGAACATTTAACCGTGCACATACTATTTAAATAAATTCACACGAGTGTACAACTCTCGACTAAAGTGCGCGGGCGCAGGCTACACCGCCACTCCGCCACAGACGGCGCAACCCGACGAGTGTAAACACACACACCACTGAGATGAAACGATGGAAGCCGGCACTGGCCACTTATCGACTCTTGCACCCGTTTTGATTATGCCTGCTCTATCAACACCCCGAAATAGAAACACACAGAGCGCCGTATTTCTTCACCAAATTGAGAAAACTGCATGCCTACCTATTTCAGTCAGAATGGCGATTGGCTCATTAAGCTCAATAGTTTAAATTATTAGTCTGGTCACCAAACTCGTAACGAATGCCTATGTTATGCAAATAAATTATTACTTTGTTAAGGCTGGGGTATCTGCTAAAGTTCTAATCAGCTTGCACTACAAAGTGGTTGTTACGTCAGTCACTGCGGGCCGAATAGTGCGAAATGAGTGGTTTTTATTTAATTGTAGCCTAATAAATCATTAGACCAAAATGCCAATTGTACACTTAGTGAAGAAAAAAGTGACAAATATTTGTGTGAAAAAAAAATACTAAAACTGAATGCCGTTTAGGAGTAGTTACGAAATTTCAAAGGAAAAATGCTTCACTTTGAATATTTTTTTCATATAAGTAGTAATAATAAAGTTAGAATTATTTCAATTGTACCAATTAAAGTTTAGAGTCTAATAAGCAACATATAATTTTTTTGGACATTTATATTCACTCATCAAAGAGGAGTTACATGTAGAAATCCTCTCTCAATTACTGTTCATCAGATTTGTGGAATAACTAATGCGAAAATGATAAATGAGTTAATTCCAGCAAAAACAGATACAAGTGTCAACTGTATCAAGCAATTTAAGATTGGCCGCTCGTTAGAAGCTATAATAGACGCTGAAGTGTATATAGAAACGACTACATGAATATGATCTTATATATAACTAGCTGATGCCCGCGGCTTCGCCCGCGTGGATATCGGTTATTGCGACCAAAATTAAACTAAGTAAAGCTCCCAGCCGGCTTATTTTTTTCCGACCTCCAACAAATATCATTATATTTTAGCCAATGTATACAAAAACTTGACAAATTATATACTAAAACCTTCCTCAAGAACCACTCTATCCATTGGTGAAAACAGCAATATCGGTGCAGTAGTTTTTGAGTTTATCGCGAACAGACGACAGACAGACAGACAGACGTGGCGGAGGACTTTGTTGTATGTAGTGATGTACATACATTATATTGGTGTTCTTGGCTAAATAATAACAGCCGCTCGGGTCGATCTTTAGGTTAAGCTTTACTTGCCTAGGTTGGTCTGTGGATGGGTGACCACACTTACAAACCGAGTTTCCTCCGTGCCTCGCTGTTGGTCCCGGCTGTCATTTGTAGATCTTTGACAGTCGTTACAGGTAGTCAGTGGCCCAAAAAGTCTGCCGACCAGTCTTACCAGGGGGTATCGTATTACCCAGTACTAACTGGGTTGTGGAGGTCAGATAGGCAGTAGCTCTATTTAAATACTGGTATTCAGCTGCATCCGGTTAGACTGGAAGCCGACCCCAACATAGTTCGGAAAAGGCTAGGCAAATGATGATGATATCATATTGATGTTAAAGTATCTTTTAGTCTTTTTATCTGATCCTTAATCTGGATAATACCTACCTACATAATAATGATCGATTCAATCTCTAATAAATTGATAACTAAGTTCAGATAAATCCTAAACAAACTCTTAACTGCTCCATAAAATATAATATGGATCAAAACGAATCTCAAAACATATTACGTAGAGCTGGTGTACTAAAATAAATTCTTAACTTAAAATGCGGTGAAAAAATGAGCGGAGGCCAGGTGCAGTCCATATCCGCTCGAAAAGAAAGAAAAAAAAACGGGTGCTCTTTGAGATGTAGAGTACTACATTAATTTCGTTTCTTTTTCGTGCTTGAGAGACAAATGTATGGCTAAAGACAGTAAAGAAGAAAATTCTAAGTTCAGCTTAGTTCATTCTTTCAAAGAGCGGAGGATCTGATGTAGATCCAATGAAATCCTATTGGTAGAGTCAAGAGGGATTTGCAGCAAGCATATTCAGCATATAAACTTGATACCTGAGTGATAGGGCGTGACGAGAGAACGCTAAAACAATACTATAAAAAGTTTTAGGCAGGACCCTTTCAGGCAGGGCTCCACTTAAAGTTTTCGATAATTTTTTTTTGTAGAGTTGTCAGCACAAGAAAGGTTTTACTCTCCTTGAAAGAGATTCTTGTACCCAGTAGCGATATTTGCTGTATAGAATATCCATTAAAACTGTCCAAATGAAATTTTCCAGAATCGTCAGAATTAATTAAAGGCTATCTTGGAGAAGTTTTGCCTGTTTTAAGGCTTACTTACGTATGTCAGTCAGATATAACTGTCAGTTAAGGCAACTACAGGAGCTAAATTAGCAACTCTAATTGTGGTGGTTCAAACTTCGTTTGAAAAAAAGTTCTAATCAGCTTGCAGTACAAAGTGGTTGTTACGTCAGTCACTGCGGGCCGAATAGTGCAAAATGAGTGTTTTTTTGCAATTTACAAAAAATCTATTGATTGGACTAAAAAAATAAAACACTATCATGCTAATATGTTGCTTGTAGAATTATTTGCCAAAAAATCAGAATGATCGCATGTATTTGAGTATGGTTTTTACTCGTTAAAAGAAATTTTTAGAGATAAGTTCGTGATTTTTTTTAACGAGTAACATAATTGTATTATGTTTTCAAAACACTATTATACTAGCATATATCCTGAAGAATATCATATTTTTTCTGGTTTTGTTTATTGCAGTGAATCATATGCTTTTTTGCATTATAAAACTCGCGTTTAGCTCCTCTAGTCCAAAGTGAATAAACAAAGTTTGCTTGAAATATCTTATCCGCGTCACCCACCTGTCACTTGATTCATAAAAAAACAAAAAAAGCTTTTCTGTGACGTTTTGTTTCTAACCGTCCGTAAGCTAAAAGTCAAACAGACAGAGATAGCAACCCACCGATACTTGTTAGTAAGTTATTGAAAATCGCCTTTAGTCGTTTTGGTACAGACGACGTACGATGAGATGAAAATGAACGTTGCTGAAAAGTCCGTTGTTAGTTTTTGGCCATTTGAAAACCGAACGCCTCCTGTCTGAAACTTCATAGTATAGTTTTAGCGTTCTCTCATCACTCCCTACCTAATCAGCTATCAAATTTTCATGCTGAATAAATATTCTTGCTGAAACACTCTTCGGGTGGTGTAATTTATCTTTCGATACTGTTTAAAGATGTCCTGTGCTAGCATTTGACAATGGCATTAAATAAATCAATTATTTTATTGAAATCGCTCTAAACACGAATGACTTGTAACGGTTCGCGGGTCCCAAAAATGCCTTCGAAAAATATCTAAAGACTTAACGCGCTCTTCAGATTACGAAACCTTTGCCTAAGTAAGCAACTTTAATGTCTTCACAATAAAAAATGTGAAAGGTCTGATGAAAAAGTTTTCCAACGTACTTTGTAGGTTGTCAGTGACATTGCGACGAAGTCAACTCATAGTGGATTCAATACACCTAACAGTAGATTGATGAGGGAAAGACCCCACTTTTTCAAACTTTGCTTATTTTTCCTCGCAAGAAACTTTTCGATTTATCATTTTCTATTTGAAATGGGGTTCGGAACAAATTATTCGAGAGCAAAAGTTTTCAATGATAGCTTCCTTCAAGGAGATGTCAAGACAACAATGGGTTTTAAAAAACCTATAAATTTTCTACAGAGACGAATTATCGTGGTGGCAATGTTATTTTTATTGCCTTCTTCGTTCTAGTTCTGCGTTTCTTACTGAAGTTATTTTACATCTTATTTGTAATTGCAATTTTCTAATATTCCATTTATATTAGTCCCGGTTCGTCGACCCGCTAATCTTCTTATTCTTCTCCTTTAAAAATCTGTTAATTTTTAAGTATCCTTATCTGTCCATCGTATCGATCGCATGTTAAATGGGTCAAGATGAAATCCAAGTTAGCGAACAAATCGAAGAGTCCTGCCAATGTTCCGCGTCTTTAGGGTTCCGTACCCAAAGGGTAAAAACGGGACCCTATTACTAAGACTCCTCCGTCTGTCTGTCACCAGGCTGTAGCTCATGAACCGTGATAGCTAGACAGTTGAAATTTTCACAGATGATGTATTTCTGTTGCCGCTTTATCAACAAATACTACAATCAGAATAAAATAATTATTTAAGGGGGGCTCCCATACAACAAACGTATTTTTTTTGCCGTTTTGTCTAAGGTTGTATAGATAATGGTATGGAACCCTTCGGCGCGAGTCCGACTTGCACTTGGCCGGTTTTTTATTAATATTCGTGCTGATCCTTCTGGTCCATTGATTGAGCGATTCTATTTTAACAAAAGCAAACCCGTCGGTCGGCCAGCGACGACGTCTACCTGCGCTGAACACCTGTCGCAGGACTCGCAGGCTGTTGCCTATAACTTGAATTATTTAGAAAAAAACTTAAATCCCAGCTGGTTGGGATTACATTAATAGCTTAGGAACGCAAATTTTTGGTCCAAGCCAGTGTCTTTGCACAGAGAGTACCGTTCTTAAGGTAGGTAGATAGGTAGGTACTGGATTATGTATGAACCTAAACCTACTTACATTATAAAATGGCAATGGTATTTGATAATAAGAAAATACTTTTTATGCTGCATCACGATTTGATATGACGCATAAAAAGGCAATTCTCATTGATGGTACCGGCAGATGTCCATTTAACAATAGGTGCGCTTTCAATAATAATACAACCTCATCGGGTCGTGATGTGATAGTATTCTTTTGTTAAAATTACTTAGGAAATAGTAGAATGGGAAGGTAAGATTTCTAATAAGCTGTAACCTTTTTTTTAGTTAATTATAAAATTAAATTAAAAGAACAATGAAGGTGGCTATTAACAAAAGCCTATTGCCATAAAAACAACCATAATTTTATTGTTCTCCGAAATGAGATTGGCGCCCCGCAAAAAGTGCTCTTTCTCAAACGGTCCCATTTGTTCCCTGAATTGCCCGGAATGAGGGTCCCTCGGCTGAATTACAACTTATTTTTCAAGCCATATGACACACACAGTACCTAAATATAGTCGTATTGTGAAGCTCAGTTTCTTTATATAATGATTTTCTTTAAAATAACATTGCCTAGGTAGTGCGGTTATCAGGTTAGGGTTATCTAAGTGTTAGAGACTAAGTAGGTACTTAGATAACCCCATTAACATTGGTATAGTGTAATCTGGAAAGAAGGAACTTGAATAAGAAAACGAAGCACTTTAACTACTACTAGGACAGCTGCTCCAATTGGTGGATCAGGAATTTAATAAATAGCAACAAACACAAGATCTGCAACATAATTATTTCTTGGCTACTTAAGGTAAGGGGAAATTATAAAAATATTAGGTATACTACAAATCAAACAAGAAGCATGCAACCTTACCTGTTAGTAGGAACAGCAGAATTAAACGCCGCATGACGGAATGTTTTCAGGACAGCGTGGATCGTTTACGCGCGTGTGTTTACCGCAGCCATCGTCAACAGTCCCGTCACTCAACTATGTAGCCAATGTTTACGCGACTCAGCTGACGTCTTCGTCTATTATGTTCGCCAATTAACCACACACTCGCGCACTGCGGGATCCGCACGCTGCAGTGTCAACGGCCACGAGCTTACGAGAAAAACTAGACACTTGGCGAAAGCTGCCCTTCTGGGAAGCAACCGGAACTGTCCCACGTTTGCCGCTATCTTCCAGTGACTTACTCATTCATCTTGCGAAATACCAAGTGCGGAAACTAGACGACAGATCCTTCTGTGATGAAAACATCACACATGGCTAGAGCGGCGACGAAAGCTCTCTCGCGCGCGATCACAGCGCACGGCGGCTGAGTCGCGAGTTGCGTGAGTGGGCCGGCAGCGGCCGGGGGGCGGAGGGGGGTTCGAGGGGGAAGGGGTCGTCCACGCCTGCGCACCGCGCCCGCACCGCACCACCTCCAGTATTGACCGACGACGCCTCCTTCCTACATTTCACATCCTTAACTAGGTACTACGAATTCTCCTTTGAAAAATCCCCTAATTCCATCCCTCCGATTGAGATAGACCACGTCTATGGTCCATGAAATAAGCTCACCTGATATTTACAAGCAATAAAGGTTGGAATTACATAAGACTAGATTACTTGCTACATTATCCCTGCCTACACTAATGCTGGCTCGAGCTAGGAGGGTTGAAATCCCAGGCGCTCAGAAAAGTGATGAAAGTTATAAACCATATTGCAAAGTTAGCGCGAGGGGAAACAATTCAACCTTCCTTGGTGCATATAAAACTAATGGAATGTTTACCCAGGATGGCAAGTTGCTTGTACGTTTACAATTAATCAATTACCCTATTAAATATTTAGGGGCACTACTTATTTACCTATATGTGTCTAAAGATAATGTGCAGTCTCCATTGCTCGCGAGCACACAATAAAAAGGTCGCGAAGTCGTCGTGATTGATCTAGTCTAGGAGACAGCCTAGTTGGCCTGCAGCCTATATACGCAGTTGATGACGTCAGAGTAAGTTGGCAACGAGTAGACGCCCGCAAAGCGAATTAACTTGGGATGTAGTGGCACTCAAGGATGACATAAGCTATGTCCTATAAAGTGGACCAAGTCTGTCGTGCTAACTGCTTCACTATTTACTATTCAGACGGCAATATTTGAACTGTCTTGTAAATTATGATTTCATATTTATTTTATGAATAAACTCGTTCCTTATTACCTACTCGGTACTGTAGATTTCAAAAAGGATAATCAAAGATCTAACCTACTGTTACTTTATTACTTTTACTCAAACATTAAAGGAGTATTGGAAACTACGCACGACCTCTTTCCAAGGATTTTATTCCGATCAGGAATAGTTCCGTGTACCGGAGGACGGAAAATTTGAACATTTTAAAACGATTCAAGGCTCTGGGTATAACAGTAAACATTTTCTGCAAGCTAATTTTCATGAATATTATCATAGTGTCTAGAATTTATAGATTTCGAAATAGAAGAATTTATTTTGAAGCCGAATTTACAAATAAAGAAATAAAGATCTAATTCGCACAAACTAAGAAGACAACGTAGGTAAGAATTTTTACACGACCTGCCAAAAAAAGACTGATATGTGTTTTAGTATTAAACCTACTTCTAAAACAAAAATGTATCATGGTAGACTAAAAAACTGGCCAAGTGCGTGTCGGGCCACGCGCAGTGTAGGAGTAACCCGTTTTATTTTATTTTTCAATGCATGTCTTCACCCGTTATATACAAGCAACTAGGTACTTCATCTTAGTCACTTTATAGGATTTATTCTAAGGATTTTGTATTTGGTACAAAATTATCCAACACCCAAGTTCAACGACTATTACTGCTAAACCAATTAAGTTATCATAATCGCTATAGTTTTCCTTGAAAGATCAAGAAATGCACTATCATCATGAATTTTTCCAGATTTTTCAAGCCATCAGTTTAGCTTTTAGAGGACGGGGGGAGGGACGCCCTACTGCAACAAAAATTTGCACTTTAAAGTTGAATATTTCGTAAATGGAGCATTAAATTGAAAAGTAGTCTTAGCAACCTCTCGGTCATTTTAAAGACCTATTCAACGATACCCCACACGATGGGGTAGGTGACGAATTTTGCAAACGAGCTACCCTAAAAAAAAATATTTTCCAAAATTTTATTTTACCACTTTGGCGGCGTTAATAAAATACACACCTCTACAAAATTACAGCTTTCTAGTACTAATGGTCTCTTAGCAAAACCTCGGACAGACAGACAGACAGGCGGACATCGCGAAACTATAAGGGTTCCTTGTCAGGACTAAGGAACCCTAAAAAGGGAGATTAATTGTAATCTGCAAGCCACAAATTAGTATGTGGGTATCTACCACCCTACCTATTATATACCACTTCATCCCCTTTGGACAGAACGATAACAGTAAGCATATTTACTTATTCTCTCTTCTGGCTCTCTTTTTTTTTTCTCTTCTTTCTTCTTTTGAATTTGCGTGAAATTAAAAACGCGTGACACAACCTATTTCATTTCAATTTTTAGAAGAAAACTAGACTGTACGGCTTTTTTGCATATCATTTGTATTATATACAATCGAATTTTGAGTACCATGTGTGACCGCTAAGTCATACTAAACAATGAATTTTGATGCAATAGGAAGGTTTATGTGTATAAATTATTATGACCTAAATATAATAGTAATAGAGAAATCTCGATGTTTTGTCAAGTCATAAAAACAAGTGAAGTAGAGCCGATAAAAAGGAACATTCCACTACGTGTAGATTTGGATTTATAAAAAAGCTGATAAATTATGTTAGCTGTTACCTGTAGGAATGTGTTGAATTGAATGATATTATTTCTTAATTTCCTCAAATAGTTCCCTCTATCTTCGAATGAGTAACAGTTTTCATTCTGAAGGTTTCTTGGCAAACAAGCTATTTAATAGTTCCAGATGGAGTCGGTAGGTGACGCTGGCGTAAGTTACTTTGCAAACACTTAAGAACGTTACGTCAATAATTTACATTTATTGCTCAAAACAATGCACTACACGATAAGAGCCCTGCCGTAGATGGCGTTACCACGAAGCCCTAAAATTAGGTTCTGCCACACTGCTTCCTCACATAACTAACCTATTCAATACAATCTCACAGGTAGGTAAACTCCCATCCCAAATGTGCCACTCAAACATTGTTCTTCTTCATAGGTGCAATATTAATTTAGTCTCTCATATTTATAAGGCGTTTATCAAGGTCATCCACAACTATTGCATTGATACCAAATTAGACTCGCACCAACCACCGGAACAGGCCGTGTCCGTTTTTTTTTTCTATATTATTGGGGAAAACAAACAGTGACACATTACATTAATATAAAAAACAATAAAAACAAGTATGTGTAAATGTGTTACCAAGACCAACAACATTTTCCACGGAATACATTAAAAAAAAATACAAGCTTTACAGACCATGCAAGTTTAGACCTACAAACTAAAATAATTTATAAAATATTGGTGTTTTTTTTTTTTAAGTATCTAATTTAATTTATGAACTACTATTTATGTGATAAAATTTAAGACAGAAAAAAAGAAAAAACAAGGTATGTGAATAATTATGCCTAATCAATGCCTAGTGTTTTCAAAATTACATTTTTAAATTTACCAGCAGAGAGAGCAAACATATCAACATCATTGAAAAGTTTGTTATAGTTGCTGGTAAGTCGACGCAGAGGTGCCCGCAGACTTGCGTTATTATGACACGAGCTAACGGCAAACAGCGGCCGTGCACGCACCCCGCGGCATATTGTCGTTCTAGGAACGATGTAACTTATTTTATTACGAACATCAATACAATCATACACATTATACTACACAAATCAAACAAAAATACCTCCAAGAGAGTGCGTCTAGATTTCAGATCAAGTAATTTATACTTTTTAGGTGAATCATTATAAGATACAGATGTACAAAAGCAATGGTAAGGCATGGCTTTTAGAAATTTTCTTTGAACCTTTTCAATACGATCCGAGTATTTATAGTAAAAGGGATTACACACCGGCACTGCATATTCAAGCTGTGATCTGATAAGACTTGTACAGATTTAAATAGGTAGATGGGCGTTTAAAGTCCTTCGCGGATCTCATCACAAAACCGTACATTCGATAGGCATTATTGACCACTTTATCAATGTGAGTATTAAGGTGAAGTTTATCGTCGAGAAGAATCCCGAGATCACGGACAAGTGGTACCCTTGATAATGAAGTACCATCTAAAGAGTAAGGGTACTTGAGAACATTCTTATTTTTCGTGAAGCTGATACAACAGCACTTAGATATACTCAGCTGCAGTTTATTAATCTTGCAATACTCACTAAAGCGATCCAAATCCTCCTGTAGTAATCCGCTGTCCTGCAAATTTTTGATGGGCCTGTAAATCTTGAGGTCGTCAGCATAAAGCAAGACTTTAGAGTTTTTTAAACAAGATGTGATGTCGTTTATAAATAATATAAATAGTAGAGGTCCTAAAATCGAACCCTGAGGCACACCGGAAGTCACGTCAATAGTAGAGGCAGAGCTGAAACCATTAATTACAACTCTTTGAGTTCTATTCGTGACGTATGAAGTGAACCATCGAAGTAAATCACCACGTATGCCGTTGAATGAAATTTTATTAAGGAGCAACTCATGGTCAACCTTGTCGAATGCTTTCCGAAAATCCGTATAAATGGCGTCCACTTGAACACGAGAATCCATATTGTTAAATAAGTAATCCGTAAAGGCCACCAAATTAGTTGTGGTTGATCGTTTCTTGACGAATCCGTGTTGTTGCTGGAGAATGCTGTGATGTAAAACAGGATATACTCTATTGTGGATTAACCTCTCGAAAAGCTTCGGCAGTGCTGACATAATAGATATTGGACGATAGTTCTCAACATCTTGCGTAGAGCCCGATTTATAAACTGGTGTTATATTAGCGCTCTTCCACACCTCGGGGAAAATTACTTGTGCCAGTGATTTATTAAATATAATGAGTAAAGGAGCACAAATATTTTCAGCAGTAGCTTTAAGAAAAGTGACTGGTAGGCCGTCCGGACCTGTCGATCGGCGGCGGCGACCTCTCGCTTCCGGCCCTGGTTCGTGCCATGGTCCGGAGCGAGACGGAATGGGACGCCGTCACCTCCTTCTGCGAAGCAGTCATGCTAGCGAAGGAGGTGGCGGAACGTGAGAGGGAGATATCCTCACGTCCCGGCCGCCGCGGGAGACGCCCCGGGCGTCGGGGGCCACGTGGTGGCTTCCGGCCACCGTAGGCGCGGGCCTGTGGACGGGGAGCTATGGGCTAGCTCGCCGTCCGTACGTCTCATGACGACAGGCCGTGTCGACGGCGCGTTCGTGTTCCACGCGCGCCTCAAAGAGAGTCAGCATCAGTGAAGGGGTCCGCAAGGGCCGAAGCCTGCCGGGGCTGCGGGACTATTCGAAAGAGATACCGTGGCCCCGGAACATAAAGGGCGATGAAGGAACATGGATGGGTTTTAGTCAGTAAAAGTCTGACACTCCCTCCTGCTCCGCCCAGAGCGGGAGAAGTCATTTGATGATTTCCCATCCGAAAAAAAAAAAAAAAAAAAAGGCCGTCCGGACCTGGACCTTTTGTTGGGTCTAAAGTTTTAAGTGCACTTAATATCTCCTCTATACTTAACTCTATTCTACTAATAAGGGAATTGTGTTCAAAAGAATTACTACACGATGGTACATTGTTTCTCAAAGTTGGTTGTTCATAAACTGAATTAAAAAATGCAGAAAAAAAAACACATATTTCTTCGGGATCATTGGTGCTCTTGTTTTTGTATGTCATGTTAGAAGGGATGCCTTTAGAAGACTTCCGGTTTGTAATGTACGTCCAGAAATAAAGTACTGCGTGGCCGCGCGGTTCTCCATGTGCGGAGCGCGGCCATGGTTAAACCTTTTTAACTTTCTGAATTTTGGATCTACGAATTTGCGACTTTCATTGTTAGTGTTTTACAAATTCCTTCGTTATAATGTTGACGTAGTCGTTTTTCTTCTACGACACTGTGGCCGAGCAGTCGAAACGGACACAACAGGCCGGGTTCTGTCCAAGTTTTTCTACTACAGACCACCTTCACACTATAAATCAGTTAATAGAAAAATATTCAGAATTCCATAAACCTCTCTATATCTGACTTTCGTGGACTAGGACAGTAGAACTACACAAAGGCTTTTGGTAGTATAAAACACAGCGCCATATTCTCAGCTCTATGACGAAGCCAAGGTATACAGGAAACTTACATAGAACTGTTAGAAAATATTTACAATTATAGCAAGGCTAACGTTAAGTTAGATTCTGTAGGCTCAACATTTAAAATTGCCAAAGGAGTAAAACAGGGTGAACCGCTTTCTCCTAAAATATTCACCATCACCCTCGAGAAGATATTCAAAAACCTTGCTGACACATGGACAACGCAAAGCATTCCGATCGACGAGAAATGCTACCAAACCTTTTTGCAGACGATATTGTGCTTTTTGCGTCCGAAGCAGCTCAACTGCAACAAATGCTCCAGGACCTGAGCACGGCAAGACTTGAGGTTGGACTGACGATAAATCAGTCAAAGACTAAAGTCATGACCAACGCAGTTAAATATAGGGTCGAGGTCGTTGGGCAGGAAATACACTATGTCGACGAATATATGTACCTGGGCCAGCTAGTTTCCTACAACAACAGACAGGACAAGGAGATCTAGCGTCACGTCGAAAATGTCTGAAGAAGCTACTAGTCCATGAAGGCGCTTATGAATGACGACCTTCCTATCTCACTTAAGCGTAAGCTCTTCGACATGTGTATCTTGCCTATCCTAACCTATGGAGCCCAGACTTGGTCTTTGACGGAGGCTCAGAAGTCCAAACTTAAGGTTTGCCAAAGCAAACAGCAGCATTTTAAACATCAAAATCACCGATTGAATACGCAACACCACGATACCTACACTCCAAGACAGGCATCGCCGATGTTGGCGTTAAGTCTACGAGGTTAAAATGGGACTGGGCAGGTCACATTTCCAGAATGGGTCAGGACAGATGGGCCAGAATCGTCACACAGTGGGTGCCTGAAGACGGCCGTCGTCACCGAGGCAGGCCAAAAAACGCTGGCGTGACGATTTGGACTCGTTTCTGACTGATTGGCCAGAGGAGGCAAAACACCGGGAGAAATGGAAGGGAATGGGGGAGGCCTTTGCCTAGCAGTGGGACTGAATAGGCTAATTAAATAATGGGTATTTAGATACCACCAATAAAATCAAGATAAATTCGAGGGTCCCCCTAGGGAATCAGCCATTGGATGTGTTGAGTACTTGGGTGAAATCCTCGAACCACAATCAAGTGTTTCAAAATGTATGCAGTTAACCTGCTTATGGTAAGGGAACTTGTTAAAACAGATAGTGCGACACCACATCCATTTGTCTCATTCCAATTTCCACTGCATATAACTGACAAAGAATGATGGTACAGTTGCAATCAATTTGCTTACCAATCAAGTTCTCAGATTTTACAGAAAATATTACTACACACTACATACCAACCACCATTATCTACAACTATTTTAGAGTAAAAAACATGTATTTTTTAAATTGTTATAATTGATACACAATTGATTCAAACTATGCTACATTATTAAAAACTATAATCTACTAATTAAACACTAAATAACTAAGTAGTTTGTATCATTTGCCTCGCAAGTTTCTCCTGGGTCCATGCCTTGATTAGCTGTTTCCTGATTTCAAATGCAATTACAGCTGTAGCCATTCCCGTGTTTAAACTGTCTACTCCTCTTTGCAGAGGAATATTTAACCTCACGCCATTTTTACTTTCTGCTAGCCTGTAAATAATTAAGTATAAAAGGTGTAAAAAACCTCTTAACGAAGCCGAAAGGCACTTGTTCTCCCCGTCATTGCGACCATTTTTTTCCGCGACCTTCTAGTTATGATGATATTGGGGGTCAAAGTTCCAACTTTTTTGTTAAATACAAATTAAAAATGTAAGATTTTTACTTTAAACACCTCCACGACCCCCGTACTATTCAATCCATCCATCAGCATAATGTTTTGAGTGTGTTACATTGAGTTCTACCACAAAACATGTTTTTTTTTTTTTTTTTTTTTTTTTTTTTTTTTTTTTTTTTTTTTTTTTTTTTTTTTTTTTTTTTTTTTTTTTTGGGGGGGGTTTGCATTTATGCTTTCGCGGTTGCACAACGACATGCTTTGCTTATGCTTTGCTTGGTAGTATAGATGCAGGCCTACCTTACTGCTTCCCTCAGAGGCGGTAGGGTGGCGGGGTCTTGAGGGGGAGCGCTACGGTCGCGTAGATCCTCAAGGCAAGTCTGGGGGATTTACCTTCACGAGGTTGCCACCCTGTTCTTGGTCTAATTCCATAAGAAATAGACGCAACAAAAACCCCCAGGCGCTTTTTCATATCATCCCGAAAGCCAAAATCCCAGGCCTAGGGTAATCCCACACCCCACTCCCATGATCCGACGCCCAATCATTCCCTCCTTTTCCCTCTTCTCCTTTCGGTCCATGAGGACGGGCAACCTCAACTCCAAAAAAGCCCAACCAAAAACCAAAAATGCAGAGTGGAAAAAATAATAATATTCCCCAGGTGGGTCCCGGCAATGCCGGGGAATCCCACACCGACTCGTCGGTCTGCCCCCACCGTAATCTGGGGGGGGGCACCAATCTGCCAATTAGTGCCGCGCCTTCTGCGCGGCTGGCTGCTTTAGCGCCAACAGCACTGGCTGCGACTCACGCGCCACCCGACACAACCATGGCTGCGACTTCTGCGCCTACTGACCCCAAAACGGCTGCGACTTCTGCGCCTTCTACGGCTGCGATTCCTGTGCCAACGAACCTGACAAATGTTACACTTTCCACGAAGGCCTGGCAACAGAGCATTGTTCGGAACAGTGTAACAAACAACCGGAACACAAACAACAGGAAGCGGAATCTGGTGGTTCTGGTTTCATCTCTGTGGACGAAGTACGCATGCTAAAATCTAAGCGCGGAAAGATCCGGAGCAGAGAAAGAGATCTCAACAACCGTTTGCGCAAAATCCGCGAAGGCAATAGCCAGCGCGAAGCGCAAACGGTTAGTTGTAAGGGAGTACGCGACCAGCTGCAAGTACGCGAAGGGGAAACCCAGCGCGAAAAGCAGCCGGACGCGGAAACATGCGGGCAAGGACCAGTACGCGAAGGGGAAACCCAGCGCGAAAAGTCACTGCCCGCACCAGGACCATCCGGAGGAAACGACCGGACCCGCACCGAGACGACCCAAGACCGACACCGAACTAGACAGAAGCGAGGCAAGCGGGCTGGGTTCTCACGCGGGGTGTCTCTGGCACAAAACGTTGTGCCAAGTCCCTCAGAACCACAACCTGGTCCAAGTGGCCAGGGAGCGGCGAAGAGGGTGCGCCCGGACGACACGGCCTCACCGAGTACGCTCCAGGGGGACGCCAAGCGTGTTAGAACCCAGGCCGCTCAAGGGGAGCAGAGAACCTACGCGCGGGCCACAAAGGACATCCCTGCGCGACTCGCCGTAGCGATCTGCCTCTCGCCTCCATCCCGTGACATGACGACTGACGAGGCTGAGCACATCAAGCTCAGTCTCGAGGACCTCATCATGGACACGTGCACCGACCCCTCCAAATCCATCCCGGCCTTCCGCGGCTACCCAAGGGTAGCGGACGGCACGGTTCAGATGTGGTGCGAGGACGACAGCGCCCTGACCTGGCTGACCCAGAACGTGCCCAAGATAAAAATGCCGAACACTGACGCGACACTGACCGTAATGAAACAGTCCGACGTACCGACCCGAGTCCGAGCAGCGCTCTTTGTACCCAGGTACAATGGGGACATATCGCTGCTCCAGACTGTACTGACCCGACAGAACCCCTGGTATGACATCGGGAGGTGGTCACTTTATAGGGCGACATCGGTCGGTGGCGATAACTACGGGACTTATTTGACCCTAGGTATCCCACCGGAAGAAGTCGAAAAGGTCCTGGGGAGGGAGCGGCGGATATCGTACCTACTTGGGTCGATATACGTGCGCTTTTTCCCCAAAACCCGTCCCGCCGACACCCAGACTACTACTGACACTGATCTGACGAAACCGGCACCGACTGATCTTGACTTGACCATGACGCAACTGGAGGAAGAGATGGCCAGAACGGTGATGGCTGATGCCGACGCTGTGGCGATGCCAACCTCACCACCAGGGTGGACAGAGCAGCTGCTCTCATCGTCACCGGCACTGAGCGAAGACAGGCACGGACTGGAGGACGGGGGGGAAACATCCGATGGATCAATCTCCTCCTAACTCCACCCCTCCGCCGCCCACATCCCGTCCCCTAAACATCATCCAGACCAACCTCCAGCATAGCCAGACGGCTACCGCTTGCCTACGCAGGGCACTGGAGGTGGAACCCCGAACCATAGCAATCATCCAAGAGCCGTGGATCCGTAACAACAGAGTGTGCGGCCTTGGTAACATTGGAGGTAAGCTAATCCTCGACACACAAGGCACAGACAAACCACGAACCTGTGCCTACATACCCAAGGATGTACCCACCACCACACTCACGCAATTATGTTCCAGAGATCTAACAGCTGTCAGGCTCAAAACCGAAGGCGATGCACCCGACATCGTCCTGGCCTCGGTATACATGCCAGGCGAGGATGAAGACTGCCCACCAAAAGAGATGGCCGACCTGGTAAGGTACTGTGAGGGCGCCAACCTGGACCTGGTCATCTGCACGGACTCGAACGCCCATCACCCGCTTTGGGGTTGCAACAAAGCCAACACTAGAGGTGAGGTACTATGCACATATCTGTTCTCCACTAACCTTAACATCTTAAACCGCGGCTCGGAACCCACTTGGGTCACATCTCGCGGACAAACAATCATTGACCTCACGCTCGCTTCGGAAAGCGCGACAAAACTTATTTCTAACTGGCACGTATCCAACGAGCCTTCCTGCTCTGACCATAGAAGGATTCGCTTCTCACTAGTAGCTAACATGAAAAAACCCGAACCTAGGCGCAACCCACGCCGTACTAATGTACCCGGCTACAAAAGGCTGTTGGCCTCCCTACTAACACAGCACCAAACACCTCAAATTCTGACGGACCCCAAAATACTTGAGGACACTGTAACAAAACTCTCGAAATTTATAATCGAAGCCTACCACGCCTGCTGCAAACTAAAAGATCAAAACACCAAGAGCAAGGGCAACTCCTGGTGGAATGCGGAACTTAGTAAGCTCAGGCAAACCATGCGCAAGCAATTCAACAGAGCCAAAAACTCCAGACTACCAGAAGACTGGGACTCATACAAGAAAACACAGTACACCTTCAAAAAACAAGTCAGGTATGCCAGCAGGGCAGCCTGGCGGAAATTCTGTGAAGAAATTGAATCTAACAGCGAAGCCGCGCGTGTCAGAAAAATCCTATCTACTGATCAGGATCGCACCCTCGGGTCACTGAAAACCCCAGACAACACTTACACTAAGTCGGACCACGAAACAAGTAAAGTTCTTCTGGAAACCCACTTCCCAGACTGCAATCTCTCCGAGGACAGAACCTGGGCAAGTGAGCCAACGCACACACCGAACGACCAAGACTGGGCCAGAGCCCACATCATAGTAACCGCAGAGAGAATAAAATGGGCGATCAAGACTTTTAAACCATATAAATCCGCAGGCTTAGACGAAATCTTCCCCTCCCTGCTACAATGGGGAGTAGACGTCCTAACGCCGTGGCTGACCGTCATATACCAAGCCTGCATAGCATACCAATACATACCACTTGCATGGCGAGAGGTGAAAGTCATTTTCATCCCTAAACCAGGCAAACCTGACTACACACAGCCCAAGGCATACAGACCAATAAGCCTGACACCTTTCCTACTGAAAACTCTCGAGAGACTCTGTGATCGACACATTCGGGACGGACCTCTTAGGGAGCGGCCACTTCACAAACAACAACACGCATACTCCACAGGAAAATCAACAGAATCTGCACTACATAGTGTCATCTCCAAGATCGAATGTGCAGTGGACCACAAATGCTCTTCACTAGCTGTCTTCATTGACATAGAAGGCGCTTTTGGCAAAACCATCTTCCATAGCATCAACGCAGCCCTCGAGGAACACGGCGTGGACTCGACCCTGCGTGGATGGATCACAAATATGCTCAGACTGAGAGCCGTACAAGTTACGGTAAACGAAACCACCAGAGCCATAGTGGCGAAGGGCTGCCCCCAAGGTGGCGTCCTCTCACCGCTGCTATGGAACCTCGTAGTAGACAACCTCATTAAGCGTCTCAATAGCAGAGGCTACTACACGGTGGGTTACGCTGATGACCTGGCTATAATAATAAACGGCACACACGAAAACACACTATGCAACCTTATGCGCCAAGCCTTGAGGATAGTAGAAGACTGGTGCAAGGAATACAAACTAGCAGTGAACCCTACTAAAACCGAACTCGTCCTCTTCACAAAGAAAAGGAAGTTGGCAACTTTACAACCACCAAGATTCTTTGGGACCACCCTAAGCCTATCGACTGAAACCAAATACCTGGGTATATTTTTGGACAAACAGCTGAACTGGGCAAAACACACTGATTACATCACCACAAAAGCCAGTATAGCACTATGGCAATGTAAGAGACTGCTCGGGAGAAATTGGGGCATAAGCCCCAAAATCACCTACTGGCTATACACCACAGTTATCCGACCAATCATTACATACGGTTCTTTGGTTTGGTGGCCCAGGACCAACCTAAGTACGACCCAAAAGGACCTCGAGAAACTACAAAGATTTGCCTGCGTAGCAATCACCGGCAGCATGAGAACTTCCCCCACTGCTGACTTACAGGTGATGCTGGGGCTACCACCTCTACACCTTGTCGTAAGAGAGGAGGCGGCCATAGCGACCTTCAGACTCGAAGTATCTGGCACCCTAAGTAACGATTCCAGAATTAAACACACACGCATCAGAGAAAATACAATCAAACAACAGCCCATGATGGCATCACCCTGCGACAGAACCCTGAAGACCCACTGCTTCCAAAAACACTATAACATAGAGCTCACAGCGGAGTCGTGTGACTACTCAGGCACAAAAGAGCTAAGAATCTACACTGATGGATCTAAAACCGACGACGGGACAGGTTTCGGGGTGTTCTCCGACGACCTAAACATCAAAATATCCAAACCTCTTGGAATACTAAACTCTGTTTACCAAGCAGAGTGTGTAGGAATTATCCAAGCGGCACACGCTATAGAGGCCAGGAAGGTTACGGATACCGATATTCGAATACTCTCCGACAGTGCCTCAGTCCTGCAATCCTTAAAGAGTTATCAGATAACGTCGAGACTAATACTAGAATGCCATAATGCCCTAGAACGAATCACAGTACTAAACCACAATAAGGTAACACTACAATGGATCAAAGGACACAGTGGATCACTCGGGAACGATGCGGCTGATGAACTTGCCAGGAGAGGATCCAGCACAAAACCCTGCGGTCCCGAGCCCATTGTGCCCATTCCTTTCAAGCAACTAAGAAGCTGGTTAAAGGAACACACTCGAATACAAGCGGAGAAATGGTGGACCTCGACACCAGGGTGTAGGCAATCCAAAGAAGCTATGCCATCCCTGGACACAAAGCTGACCAGGCGCCTTCTGCGCCTGGACAGAGATAGCCTGCGGCTGGTGGCGGGGACCATCACTGGACACTGTTCACTGAACAAACACTTCCACACCCTAGGAATCACAGACAGTCCTCTGTGCAGAGCATGCATGGAGGCGGAGGAAACGGTGGCGCATGTGCTCCTCGAGTGCACCGGCGTTACCAAAATTCGTGAGGAGACCCTGGGAGCACCAAGATCCCTTGCGGATGCCCTGAGAAGACCGGGAAGTTTAATCTGCTTCTGGAGGGAGGTGGGCTGGTTGGAGTAAACGGCCACCATGGCTCACGCACAATGGTCCACCTTAAGGACTAAGTGCGGAAACCAAAAACCCCATGATGATGATGATGAAACATGATTTTTTTACCCAAAAAAAAAATCCGTTTCGCAGCAATAATTTTTGCGTAAAGGTACTTAGTGTACAGAATGCTTGGTTGACAGCTTTGTGATGAGGTTGTTTACACCCTGTATAAAAATCAGTCACATAAAAGAAAATGCACTTGTTTTTAATAATACATATTGGCTTTGACTTACTTGTAGCTATCGTGACTTATCCCTTCAGTTTCTCCACCTATTATTAAAGTTGTGTGTTTTAACTGTGAGAATTCTACCCCATAGTATGGCAACACTGGCATTTGATTTATTTCATCATTGTCATTTGTTTCATCTTTATCATCATCTGCAGTTGTGGTGTTGCTATCAGCAATAAATATTGATGTGTTTGGTTCTAGGTGGCTTGGCATGTCAATCCAGTCTA
Organism: Xestia rhomboidea; assembly: GCA_963853795.1. Lineage (NCBI taxonomy): Eukaryota > Metazoa > Arthropoda > Insecta > Lepidoptera > Noctuidae > Xestia > Xestia rhomboidea. The sequence goes on along the minus strand of OY970767.1, from coordinate 12,398,856 downwards.
TTGAATGGTAAACTGGGAGCCTGAAATGAGCCCCAGCTGCACTTCTTATCACCTTTGGGTCCCAAACATCTACACATCCTGAAATAATATAACTGTTAGTAAGGGGTTGAGTACTTTACTTTACCATGACATACTTTGAATGTATTTTTAAAGGACATTTGCTTTTTGAATCTTTAATATTTTGCTGCACCAACCCCAAATAAATTAGGAATATTTTAATGCAAAAGTATGTAATTTTAAGGTTGCACATTATATTCAGGTTTGTCTGATTCAGGTCAGGCAAAATCGAATGTATATTTTGGAACCTGGCTAGGCTAGGCTGTATTGAGCAGCACCACCTACCAGAAAGCAATTATTAATTTTTACCTACCTTTTGATAACAATACTTTTTCGCAACCGGCACCAACAGCCACCCGCAGTATAGCCCCTAAGTTACCGGGCACTCTGACGTTATCACAAATAAACTGAAGTGGTAGTGGTCTTGATAAGCACTTTACATTGTCCGCATTAGGGGTTTCAAATACACCTGAAATGAAATAAAATGGTGGATTAAACATGTGATAATTTTGACATTTACTTCTTTTAGTATGAAATTCATTGTAATAGTTAGAAGCTCAAAACTGCAATAACCATGAGTACTGAGGAGTAGTTTTAACCAGTAACTGTGTTGCGGAGGTCAGATAGGCAGTCGCTCCATGTAAAATTCTGGTTTTATAGACTGGGAGCCAACCCTAATATTGTTTAGAAAAAGCCCAGGCTAATGATACTGACCTAGTTAACACTCTTATGTTCTACCCCCGAAAGCAAATAGTAAAAGTCACCCAGTGTTGAAAGTAATTTAAATTTGATTACTAACACTATACATTCACAACTCAAGGCTCACACTGGATAACTGCCTTTAGGTAAGACTTCCACATAGTAGGTATGATAAATGACAGACATAATTTACTACCTAAATCATAAAACAAACTCACCAAAAATACCAGGACTAGTTTCAAGATCAGACCACAACTGCATCTCTTTGTAAGATATTTTGTAGAATTTTACCCCAGATTTAGGTAAGAATGGTCTTAATTTGTTTAGTTCCTCAGATCTGCTAAAGATGACATACCTCAGCATACATTTAGCTTCTAACCCATCTACTATCAGCCTCCAACCTTCCACCAGTGTGTGACCTGATCGCAATCTTTCCTTTTTTGATTTCAACTTCACTACTAAGGAACTGTAACGAAAAAAATGAGAATAACTAAGTACATTTAAACAAAAGTTGGTATTACAAATTAGGTTAATTATACATACCTTAAACGCCCATCATTCTCTTTCAATTTTTCAAAAATAAAATCACCATCGTCATCAAAAACTTTCTGTTGGCTCAGGTAAAAATTACGCTTTTTCAACTTCTCATCCCTTTTTTGTTTGATTTGTTTTGTTTTTTCTGGCGGTAGAGATGATCGTGTTTGTTCTTCTTCAATTTCACGATTTCCAGTTACATTCCCTTCTTTGGCTTGGGATTTGCTAAGAATGGATGGATCTAGGTTTATCACCTTTTCTTTTTTGAGATTAGGTTTTTCTGCGAAAGGTAATAGAACCTTAGCGGGAGACCTGTGTGCCCACCTCGAGTATAACCTCACTGAACCATATACCGGTCCAGGTGGTTGATGAAGTAAGAATGTTGAAACCAATCTATTGATACTCCTTGCCATAACTGTACTAAACTATATTATCGTATCGCTTGACCAATTAGTATTTCTCTCTTTTGAAAATATTTTTTTTACACTGCAAGTTTAACTCCAAGTTTTTTCATTATTCTGAAAAATTCAAAGTCAAATTCAGATTGTCAGTAAGTTGTCACAATGGTTGTCACTTGTCACAGACATGACAGACCAATGAACTTATATACTAACTAGAATGAATATAAAAAAACTATCTCAAAAGCTTAGAGTTTCAATTTATAAAATGGATTCAATAGAAAAGAAAAAAAAAAAAAACGTTCCGAGCAGCGAGAAACCGACTTATGTAGATGATGGTGTCTCTGACATGCCTTGTCACCGATGTAAACAATATGGCCCAAACAGTTTCGTGTTGAAGTCATATAAGTGCTTTTTATTGTATTTATATGAAATAATTAATAAGGTTGTATAAAAAAGCACATAAATGACTTCAACACGACACTGTATGTCGGTTTCTCGCTTGGAACGTTTTTTTTTCTTTTCTATTGAATCCATTGTACAAAATTAAACTCTATGCTTTTGAGATGGAGTTTTTTTTTTTCATTTTTTTAGCATTTTGTTCGTACTCATTCCATTTAGTATATAAGTTCATTGTAACGTAGTCAGTTCAACGCCATCTACCGAGTTCTTGGAAACTATTTTTTTTTTTTAATAATCTTTAAGAAAACCTCTCATTGTGATGTGTATGTTTGAAAAAAAAAAGTAGCCTATGTGCACAGCTATTCTCGACTGCTCAGACTTTGTTATGTTGCTATAGGTCTTTCTAAATTATCAAGTAAATGTATAATAACTCAATAAAATAGAGTACTTGTTGGTAACATATTATGTTAAAAATAAACGGTCAAAGTTTCGACTCGATTCATCTCTGCGTCTCTTTTCACTCCGTTTTACAACTATGCGCAACTTGGCACAACTCTAAAACCAACAAGTGGCAGTGTTTTGTTTTTGTAATATTTTCCGCGATTGCAAGGAAATCTTCTAATCATAAGTGTTCTAGCAACAAAGCGGAAGCTCCATTTACGGATTTATCGCTTAGCCATTTTCTCATCAAAAGTCGTTTATTCTTTACGATTTCTGACTCTAATATATTGATCAACTCTTCTCCCAATAGTGCAGAGATGTTCTTTATACATTCCTTTTCAACTGCCGCCGCATTTGTCCAGAAATCATTTTTTTAAACACAAAACGTCACGTGCACTCGACAAGAATAATCCAGGAATGAATTTAATCCATTGGCCTCATCTAAACAACATGGGCCAGGCCAGCGCAGGCTTGTCTGACGACTGGCGCGGGCGGCCGCGGCGGGGACAGCACAGACACACAGACAGCACAGAACATATATTTATTTATTTTCTCCATCTTACGACTATCTTTACAGGGTTGCTTAGTGCGAAAGTGTACACAATAACAATATTATATTTTGTAACTAATTACAAACAATACATTTTTTGTGAACTCACTCAGAGAACAATTGAATAAGTCAACGTCTATGAGGTTGAGAGTGCGGATCGCACGCGTCAATATACCTTAACCTTTCAATCCCGGCCGGGATTGAAAGGTTAAAAGGAGGCGCCAACGATACTGGCTTCGGTAAATTCAGCTATTTGCTAATAATGTCGTATTTATTTGAACGTGGCAACACAAAATCAGGCTGCAATGATTATGTGTTGCCACGTTCAAAGAAATACCACATTATTGGCAAATATTTAGATTTCCCATGCTGGTCTCATTATGGATGCAATGAGGGGGAACTTTAATTATAATAACGTAACAAACGCTGGATGCGAGTCGCCCGGGACCAGTCAATGTGGCGACACAGGGAGAGGCTGAAAAGATGATGATGAAACGCTGGAGTGAAGACTTAGCTGAAGCGTTTGTGACAAACTGGCCGGAGAAAACCGAAAGCAGAGAAGAATCAAAGGCTATGGGGCCTTTGCCCAGCAGTGGGACAATACAGGCTAAGATAAAAAAAACATCACGCCTTGTAATCCCCGAAGGGTTAGGCAGAGGTGTACCCTCTATGGGTGTACCTAACAAGTACACCCACATTTCACCAGTTTTGTTTAAGTCCCATGTAAAAGGGGCCGAGCCTATTGCCATCCCAATATTTTGTTTATTTTTAAATGTTATTCAAAGTACGGTTTTTTTTTAATATTTGAAAATGTAAAGTTATAGGATAATGTGGTTTTGTCTGTAGACTCTGTGGGAATAGCTATCCATTGAAGTAAAGAAAATGTAAAAAAAATATGAGGGGAAAACGCCACAGGCATGGTGCAGGGGTGTGGTGGTACTCTTTTTCAAGAAGGGCGACAATGCCCGGTTGAAGAATTATAGGCTCATCTCACTTCTAAGCCATGTCTACAAGTTGTTTTCAAGAGTCATCACGAATCGTCTCGCGCGCAGGTTTGACGCTTTCCAGCCTCCCGAACAAGCCGGTTTCCGAAAAGGCTTTAGCACCGTGGACCACATACATACACTGCGGCAAGTTATACAGAAGACCGAAGAGTATAACCAGCCCCTCTGTTTAGCGTTTGTGGACCACGAGAAAGCCTTCGATTCAATCGAGACCTGGGCTGTACTGCAGTCTCTCCAACGGTGCCAAATCGACTATCGGTACATCGAGGTGTTGAAGTGTTTGTACTAAAACGCCACCATGTCAGTCCGAATTCAGGACCAAGCCTCGGAACCTATCCTCCTGCAGCGAGGTGTGAGACAGGGAGACGTCATATCTCCGAAACTATTCACCGCTGCACTGGAGGATGTCTTCAAGGTTCTGGACTGGAGAGGGCTAGGCATCAACGTCAATGGCGAGTACATCACTCACCTTCGGTTTGCCGACGATATAGTGATCATGGCTGAGACCATGGAGGACCTCAGGATGATGCTCGATGACCTCAGTAGAGCTTCCGGAAGAGTGGGTCTTAAAATGAACATGGGCAAAACCAAGGTCATGTTGAATGCCCATGTCACACCCACTCCTATCAAGATCGGAGACTATACTCAGAGTTGTAGACGATTATGTGTACCTGGGACAAACGGTCCAGTTAGGTAGGTCTAACTTCGAAAAAGAGGTCAATCGTCGAATCCGACTCGGCTGGGCAGCGTTCGGGAAGTTGCGCGGTATCTTCTCGTCCAACCTACCGCAGTGTCTCAAGACGAAAGTCTATGATCAGTGTGTGTTGCCAGTAATACGGGCTATGCTCGGAGTTTCCTTGCGCGATCGACTCAGAAATGAAGAGGATGTCTTGTCAAAAGAACCAAGGTTACCGACGTAGCCCGAAGAATTGCCAAACTTAAGTGGCAGTGGGCAGGTCACATTGCTCGCAGAACGGATGGCCGATGGGGCCGAAAAGTTCTGGAGTGGCGACCGCGAACCGGAAGACGTTGCGTTGGAAGGCCTCGCACTAGGTGGACCGATGACCTGGTGAAGGTTGCGGGAGTCCGCTGGATGCAACTCGCACGGGACCGGTCAATATGGCGATACTTGGGGGAGGCCTATGTCCAGCAGTGGACGTCTTTCAGCTGAAATGATGATGATGATGATGATGAAAAAAAATATTAAACAGAAATTTTTCATTTACGATTCTGCTAGAATCAAACACTTACTATTTAATTGTTCAAACGGAATTTACATAAAAGTGGACACTATAATATCAATGGGTATTTTTAATTTACAAAATTGTAACACAGCTATAAAAAACCGGCATTACGTGTGAAATATTATTTTATGTTGTCTGTGGCGCGCCTGTGGCCTGCTTTCAAAGAGTTTTTTTTGCCCGAACAACATTGCATTTTCTTATCACTGGTCAGTCGTCAGCTGAAAATAATTTTGTGGATGCGTATTTTGTGTTTATTTATAAATCAGTCAAGGAACGCTAAACAAAATGGCAACGGGAGTAAAACCTCGTGATGATGAAAGTCGTCTTACTAGAGAAGACCTGGAGACAATACAAGACGCCATGAAGAATCAGAAATTTCGAGAGCTTTTAGTGGAGTACTGCGAGGAGATACGTGACCCGGCAAACCAACAACTTTATCAGAAAGAAATGACCCAACTCGAGAAAGAACGAGGCTACGACGTAACATTCCTTAATCCGAAGGGAGGTTATGTTATCAAAACAAGTGTCGCCGGCGATAGAAAAGCATTCATTAACATCTGTAGCAATGATAACGTCGGCAAACCGACATATATGGTAGAAGTTGTTGATGGGAAAAGGGGCATGAACTGGCAAATACCGCACTCAATAGTACCACCACGAGAGGACTTTGACCAAAACCGAAAAAGTTGTGTCATCTACGACGTAATTTTCCATTCGTACACTCTCCGCATGGCGGAGGTTAATAAAGAATTCCGTGAGATGGTAAACAAAACCGCCTTTGATGCATTGAAAAAAACTTATAACATTCACCTAGACAGCAACAACTTTCGGTTCCCGAAATCTCAGTATAAAGGGATGTTAACACCTTCTGTTATCAGAACAGAAGATCCCAACTATCAACCTCCAGGAGAGGAGGAAACTGACAGTTTGACGCCTGAAATGATTGAGAAGCTGTATCCCCAGCGCATTTATTCAGAAAATAAACCTGAACCTGAGACTTGTAAAGAAACATCTAAACCAGTTAGACAAAGTAAAGTAAGGAGAAATAATACAGAGTTTGCACATGCATCTGAAGAAGGGTATACCATTCCAAAGTATGCCATCAAACAGCAAAAAAATTTAGATCTTCAAGACTTCACTTATCATAAAGATTGTAAACAGTATAGTGCAATACCATGCATAATAGTGGTTGAAGTATACCTTCCACTTCTCTCGTCTACAAAAGACTGCACTCTGGATGTTCAAGAGAAATATCTCAAGTTGGTATCTGAGAAACCAGCAAAATATAAACTAGATATTACACTGCCTTATTTAGTTAATGATGATTGTGGTACTGCCAAATTTGATAAAAGCAAACGCATGTTAATAGTTACTTTACCAGTGATCAAAAAGAACTTGAACAATAATAATGAAAACTCATTAAAGGTTGATAGTGGTGTGGAAAGTGAAGAAAATTCAGGTTCACAAAGTGATGAGGATAATAATTATAGGTCTAACTTGATTGAGGAGTTGTCAACTCCCTCTGCTGACACCCTAGCACCACCTGAGCCTTGTAACATTACTACCCACATCTCTGAAGATTTTTTGGACTCTTCATTTGGTTACATACTGCCTCCCTACACACACAATGTTTTGGATGACATTGTAGCTTTAACATTCCACGTTAAAAATACAGAGCCAGACTCTGTCAAAGTGAAGAACTATGGTAATGAAATTTACATCAAGTTCACATCAGTTGGAGCTGGCTTTGTGCCGGTGTACTATGCTGCTATCATTACATTTGATGCAGAAGTCAAGTTCGACAATGTAACAGGGGAGGCATGGGACAATAATGTCATTTTGCAGTTGGAACTGGCTGGAACTCTGCCCCAAAAATTCCACATTGGTCTAGACAAGGATTCTATGACTTGTGAATGCTTTCATGTGTCTCAGGTCAAGAAGACAAAGGTTGAAGACAAGCCTGCAGGATCTGAGACTGAAGATGTTTCACCTGTTGTCGAGGTTACCAATCTGGGAACTGAGACAAATATAGTAGTGTCATCTAATCATATGGAGTATGATGAAGATGATGATTTTGAATCTCCAACATCTATGGATAGAGATATAGTGTTCACAGAATCTGGGGGTTGTGAGAATGGTGCCAAAAGCATACTCCGCAAGCCAAACATGATGCGCAGTTACTCAGAGTCTAGTGTCGGCGATGTTGCCTCTTCTATGGATTATATCAGTTCTGATTGTATCCCCGAAGAATCGAGTTTGAAAAAGACTGTTAGGTTTAGTGATGTCATAGCCAAACAGTTTTACAGGTAGGTAATTTGAAAAACAGAAACGTCTATTATATATGTATTATGTCGATAGGTATCTAATTAAAGTGAACAATCCGTAATAGATTATTAATTTATCAATGTAGGTTATCAGGCTAAAGTTGTGTCTGTTTGAATGCGGATAACAGAAAGTTACTGATAATATTTATATAAATTAATTTGTTATTGTAAAAACCATAACAACCTACTAGGAACTTAATTGTTTCATTACTAAAATTCTTCCAATATTGGTAACCCATCTATAATGCACTTTGTAAAATTCATGGTAACATGGCTTATCTCATACTGAATGATGAAGCCATATCTGAGCAAGCAGTATCATGTTTTGTATGTCCTTAGCATTAAGATAAGATACTAGGTACTTAAATTACTAAACAAACAACTCGTAATTTTCCATCATAGCTGAAGCTATGTGTGTAAATGTTTATGTGTACATTTCAGATACAATTCATCAATAGAAGGCCAGAAAAAGAAAAATCAACGAAAAAAGAGTAAAAAGCGGACTCAGGATCGGCGCAAGAGCGAAAGTGAAGCTGAGGATGATTTCAGTAGCAGCTCTCAGGTACTGATCAGTCCATCAATATCTGTTCAGCAATCTATCCCTATTATTCAACTCAGAGCCAAAAAGGAACGTAACCGCGTCGCACGGCCGATGCCTGGTGCTAACGGCGATTATTTCAATGACGTACCATACCCATAATATTCATACATCATCATTATATTCAATAACTTATTCTTTCATGCACCACTTTTTCTGAAACTTACCAAACATATACACATAACTAGTTTGCTTGGGTGCGCGAGCTGCGCGCAGCTCGCGTGTTTGGTGTTTTTGAGAAGTATTACTTACCCTTATAAAATTTTGACAATCTATAAGCATCCTTAAATGAATTGGAAAATCCGTTAGAATTACCCCTAAAACAGTATGAAAACCCCTACGAACCCCTAATTAAATCTAAAACCTTTTAACCTAAAGTTTGCCTGTCGTCGCCCCTGAGTTACGCTTCACCTACTCAACCATCGTTACGCTACGGAGGTCGCCGGCTCGCTTCGCTCACCACCTCCCCCCTTCGCTCCACTCAGGACCTACCTCCCCGGGGCTGCGGGACTATTCGAAAGAGATACCGTGGCCCCGGAACACAAAGGGCGAGGAAGGAACATGGATGGGTTTTAGTCAGTAAAAGTCTGACACTCCCTCCTGCTCCGCCCAGAGCGGGAGAAGTCATTTGATGATTTCCCATCCTAAAAAAAAAAAAAAAAGGACCTACCTCCCACCGAACAGGTTTCGACGCCTACTATAATATTTGTTCAAACACCTAATAGCTATCTCTAACCGTTATGAAGTTACAGCCCTTTCAATTTTAGGGGAGGTTGGGGAGGGGAGCTTCACCCACTCAACCTTCGTTACGCTACGGAGGTCGCCGGCTCGCTTCGCTCGCCACCTCCCCCCTTCGCTCTACTCGGTCTCGCAGGCTCGCTCCATTCAGGACCTACCTACCACCGGAAAGTGGAGGGGAGCAAAGGGGAGGTTGGGGAGGGGAGGAAATACAAATTTCAACGCCCCTCAATAATAAAGTATAGTAAAAATCAAAATTCCGCTACGTGTCCTAGTTTCCGAGATACGATGGGGGGAGGGGTGAAGGGGGGAGAGTGGGGAGTTTTGAAAAATGATTTCGACTAACAATCGGCCCCTTTATACAAATCTGAAAAAAACAATGTTCCAAGTCTCTTAATTTCCGAGATCCGCCTAAAGGGGGGGAGAAGGGGAGAAAGGGGGACAACTTTGAAAACTGGTTTTTACTTTTCCGAGCCTCCTCTATACGATCCCGTAAAAAACAAAAAATACGGGTCCCTTAGTTTCCGAGATACGATAGGGAGGGGGAGGAAGGGGAGCAAAAAGGGGAGGTTTGGCACTTTTCCCATACTCGCGGGAGTTACTTGTTTACGAATCTGTCAAAAAATACCCACCTCCCCATCCACCATCTGGGAGAACAATTATGTCAATGAGTCAGTGAGTCAGTGGTAATTCAGCTTTATATAATATAACTAGTTTGCTTGGGTGCGCGAGCTGCGCGCAGCTCGCGTGTTTGGTGTTTTTGAGAAGTATTACTAACCCTTATAAAATTTTGAGAATCTATAGGCACCCTTAAATGAATTGGAAAATCCGTTAGAATTACTCCTAAAACAGTATGAAAACCCCTACGGACCCCTAATAAAACCTTATTTAAAAACTCAGACCTTTTCCATAAAAAAAAAATAACTCTAAAGTTTGCTGAGTTACGCTTCATCCATTCAATCATCGTTACGCTACGGAGGTCGCCGGCTCGCTTCGCTCGCCACCTCCCCCCTTCGCTCCACTCAGGACCTACCTACCACCGGACAGGTTTCGACACCTACTATAATATTTGTTCAAACACCTGATAGCTATCTCTAACCGTTATTAAGTTACAGCCCTTTTCAATTATAGGGGAGGTTGGGGAGGGGAGCTTCACCCACTCAACCTTCATTACGCTACGGAGGTCGCCGGCTCGCTTCGCTCGCCACCTCCCCCCTTCGCTCCACTCGGTCTCGCAGGTTCGCTCCACTCAGGACTTTTAGGGGAGGTTGGGGAGGGGAGGGGAGTTTATAAAAATGTCAACGCCCCCCAATAATAAAGTTTAGTAAAAATCAAAATTCCGCTACGTGTCCTAGTTTCCGAGATACGATTGGGGGAGGGGTGAAGGGGGGGGAGAGGGGGGCGTTTTGAAAAAAGAATTTAAATAAAAATCGGCCCCTTTATACGAATCTGAAAAAAAAAATGTTCGAAGTCTCTTAACTTCCGAGATTCGCCTAAAGGGGGGGAGAAGGGGAGAAAGGGGGACAACTTTGAAAAATGATTTTTACTTTTCCCAGCCTCCTCTATACGAATCTGAAAAAAAAAATGTTCCAAGTCTCTTGGTTTCCGAGATACGATAGGGAGGGGTGAGAAGGGGGGTGAAAAGGGGAGGTTTGGCACTTTTCCCATAGGTTTCAGAGTTAGTTGTTTACGAATCTGCAAAAATATACCCACCTCCCCATCCACCATCTGGGAGAACAATTCTGTCAATCAGTGAGTCAGTGGTAATTCAGCTTTATATAATATAACTAGTTTGCTTGGGTGCGCGAGCTGCACGCAGCTCGCGGGTTTGGTCTTTTGAGAAGTATTTCCCTATCCTTATAAAATTTTGAGAATCCATAGGAATCCTTAAATGAATTGGAAAATCCGTTAGAATTACCCCTAAATCAGTATGAGAACCCTTAAGCACCCCTAAAACATTTGAGAAGTATAAAAAAAACATTACCCTAAGGGTTGCTTGTCGTCGTCCCTGAGTTACGCTTCACCCACTCAACCTTCGTTACGCTACGGAGGTCGGCGGCTCGCTTTGCTCGCCACCTCCCCCCTTCGCTCCACTCGGTCTCGCAGGTTCGCTCCGCTCAGGACCTACCTACCACCGGACAGGTTTCGACGCCTACTATAATATTTGTTCAAACACCTGATGGCTACCGCTAACCGTTATGAAGTTACAGCCCTTTCAATTTTAGGGGAGGTTGGGGAGGGGAGCTTCCCCACTCAACCTTCGTCACGCTATGGAGGTCGCCGGCTCGCTTCGCTCGCCACCTCCCCCCTTCGCTATACTCGGTTTCGCAGGTTCGCTACACTCGGGACCTACCTACCACCGGAAAGCGAAGGGGAGCAAAGGGGAGGTTGGGGAGGGGAGGGTATAAAAATTTCAACGCTCCTCAATAATAAAGTATAGTAAAAATCAAAATTCCGCTACGTGTCCTAGTTTCCGAGATACGATGGGGGGAGGGGTGAAGGGGGGAGAGTGGGGAGTTTTGAAAAATGATTTCGACTAACAATCGGCCCCTTTATACAAATCTGAAAAAAAAAATGTTCCAAGTCTCTTAACTTCCGAGATCCGCCTAAAGGGGGTGAAAAGGGGAGAAAGGGGGACAACTTTGAAAACTGGTTTTTACTTTTCCGAGCCTCCTCTATACGATCCCGTAAAAAACAAAAAATACGGGTCCCTTAGTTTCCGAGATACGATAGGGAGGGGGAGGAAGGGGAGCAAAAAGGGGAGGTTTGGCACTTTTCCCATACTCGCGGGAGTTACTTGTTTACGAATCTGTCAAAAAATACCCACCTCCCCATCCACCATCTGGGAGAACAATTATGTCAATGAGTCAGTGAGTCAGTGGTAATTCAGCTTTATATAATATAACTAGTTTGCTTGGGTGCGCGAGCTGCGCGCAGCTCGCGTGTTTGGTGTTTATGAGAAGTATTACTTACCCTTATAAAATTTTGAGAATCTATAGGCACCCTAAATGAATTGGAAAATCCGTTAGAATTACCCCTAAATCAGTATGAAAACCCCTACGGACCCCTAATAAAACCTTATTTAAAAACTGAGACCTTTTCCCATAAAAAACATTACCCTGAAGTTTGCTGAGTTACGCTTCACCAACTCAACCATCGTAACGCTAAGGAGGTCGCCGGCTCGCTTCGCTCGCCACCTCCCCCCTTCGCTCCACTCAGGACCTACCTACCACCGGACAGGTTTCGACACCTACTATAATATTTGTTCAAACACCTGATAGTTATCTCTAACCGTTATTAAGTTACAGCCGTTTTCAATTATAGGGGAGGTTGGGGAGGGGAGCTTCACCCACTCAACCTTCGTTACGCTATGGAGGTCGCCGGCTCGCTTCGCTCGCCACCTCCCCCCTTCGCTTAACTCGGTCTCGCAGGTTCGCTCCACTCAGGACCTACCTACCGCCGGAAAGGGGAGGTTGGGGAGGGGAGGGGAGGGTATAAAAATTTCAATGCCCCTCAATAATAAAGTAAAGTAAAATCAAAATTCCGCTACGTGTCCTAGTTTCCGAGATACGATGGGGGAGGGGTGAAGGGGGGGAGAGTGGGGAGTTTTGAAAAATGATTTCGACTAATGCATTGCCCCTTAATACGAATCTGAAAAAAAAAATGTTCCAAGTCTCTTAACTTCCGAGATCCGCCTAAAGGGGGGGAGAAGGGGGGAAAGGGGGTCACCTTTAAAAACTGTTTTTTTTCTTTTCCGAGCCTCCTCTATACGAATCTGAAAAAAAAATGTTCCAAGTCTTTTGGTTTCCGAGATACGATAGGGAGGGGTGAGAAGGGGGGCGAAAAGGGGAGGTTTGGGATTTTTCCCATAGGTTTCAGAGTTAGTTGTTTACGAATCTGTCAAAATATACCCACCTCCCCATCCACCATCTGGGAGAACAATTCTGTCAGTGAGTCAGTGGTAATTCAGCTTTATATAGTATAATTATACATTCCTTCTACACTTACAATGTTTGTTTGCACAAATTATGAAAAAACAACAATAACAAAAGTCAAAGAATGATACATAAATAAATAATGTTTCATTTCGCTTGATTAATTCAAAGTGATCAATTTTATGAGTAGGTATTTATTGGAATGCCAAATGCATGGAAATTTTCTTTGGCCTTGATACTGTGAAGAATAATGTGCGTGTTAATTTTCCAAAGAATGTAAACAAGAGAGTGGTATTATTGTTACTCTTTAAGATGTGTGAAATTGATATGCGCGCATGTCAACGCCATACAGACGGATGTGACCATTATTATGTATGCTGTACACGTCAGACAATACTGATATCAGATATCGCTTCGATTGGCAAGTCACTACACGATTTATTAGGACTGCTACTAAGGGTTTTTTGACCAAAATAAACCGCCGAGACAAACGCGATGCGCTTTATTTTCAAAACGTAAAATTTCCTAACTCGCTTTCAGAAAATATTAAGATCCCTCCCTGTGTTAAGTCTCTAAGTTTTAAAATGATAACTGTAACTTATTACCTATATGTATTTTATTATTTCAGAACATGAATCCAAGGTTGAAATCAGTTCTGAAGCCTCGACGTGACAGTGGTCTGGCGGATACTTCCGATGCTGAGTCCGAGTGTAAAAACACTGCAGATGATGGATCCTGCAATTCTGCTAACGAAGATTGCTTTAGCGAAAACGATAACAATGAGAAAGCATCATTCGATAAATCAGTCTTCAACATAGTTGGTAATGATGAAGATGATAAATCTGAGGCAGACGTTTGGGAATCAGAGCCTTCAAAACCTCAAGGGAAGCGAGAGCCTTTTACATGCGATAATATCCAGCATAACACTGACCTCTACGATCCCGATAAATTAAACAAAGGCAAATACTTAGAAGTTATGTTCAAAAATGATCTCATATTTGATTTAGACATGTGAGATTTAAACCATCTCTGTGTTAGCTCTTTTAGACAAGGGCTTGTTTGGAATGTTTTAACCTACACTAATAGATGTAATTTGTTAGAAATCCAGTGATTTTGTTTGTGTGGAAACACTTAGTTTAGTATTACATATTCCTTATGATTATGGATTAGATTTATTATAGATGTTCCTTCCATGGTGTATTTTCAAATTTGCTAAGTTTATGACAATAGTTTGTATTTTATTTTAACTTATATTTATTACTGTGTGTTCAAATTTTCAAACGTTGTCAATTGAGATAAATTATGTTATTTGTTTCAAAATTATTAAATGTATTTATTATGCAGAACTTAGTAAATTTTGAAAATGTGAAATTAATTGTGTAGCGTTGTCTTAAAAATACGAACATTTGGTAAATGTAACTCTGCTCATTTTAGACAATATATTTAGTAGTCAACCTGCATTTCATGGTACAAATTAGATTTACGTCATTGTATTGGTTAAGAGATAGGAATTAATTTTACAATGAGAATAAGGCCTACCTCTAACCTAAGTAATTAGATAATAACACTTTACTGCACTGCTAAGATATTGGTAGTTTGCTAGGTTTACACACTGCAACATGTTTTGAACACAAGATATGCGTGAGTTTATTAAATATGGACTGATTAAGTGTCCACGGAATTATACACTTGGTTTAGTCAATTCATAATGTAGTTATATTTGACGCTTAACACAAATCAGTGCCTTTCGTCTTTATAGTAAACGAAGCCACCAGTGAAAATATTTCCGTCGACTGTTGTCATAAACCATGCATTTTGTTTTACTAACTAACTAAGAATCTTGTGTATGTATTGAACGAGCAATTATGATGAATGAATTGTGATTTGGTGACTTAGTTTGAATACACGAATTAATTCGAAATCGATGTTTGATTTACTTTATGGGATTATATCGAGATAATAGAATGGAGGGAATAAACGTTGCAAATCACGTCACTTGACCTATGCTCATTGAAATAAAAAGACCGCAGTATACCTAAACGTAACGTAAATACGTCGAGTTATTTTAATCGAAACTACAATTATCCAATAGCATTTAACAGTTTTTTTTTGCACTCAGTATCATCCATTATTAATAAATTTAAAAAATTGAGAAATTACATGTGAAACGAGTATTTTTAATTTTTATATCGCCCTTTTTAGCGTTACGTTTACACCATGCGGTCCTGCTAGGGTCTAATATTTTAATTGAATTGATTGACACGCCCTCGTGCCATACAAGATTTACCTAAAACAATACGTAACAACTCTGAACAGGCGGCCGCGGTCCCTGAGTAATTATCAGTCCACTGTCCTAGACACCTTGCCACCAATAATAAGGATTTTTCCCCACCAAACTCAAAGTAGCAGTTTCACTTCAGCGGTAATAATCTATTAAAAGGTGACTGAAGCAGAAAAGGCGAAAGTCCGAGAACCAGTGGTTTTGGCGCAAGATAGAACATCTAGGGCCCCTATGTTCATTTTTTCCTAAGTTACTGCAAGTGTTTCTAAGTAACTGCAATCATGGTAGGTTTGCGAGCAATAGTTGGAGCATAGTATAGGTAAAGGGTGTAAAACACCTCATAAGGAAGTCGAAAGGCACTTCGTTTCGTTTTAAAGAGTTCTCCTCGTCATTGCGATCATTTTTTTGTTCTACACCATACCTGGGAACCTTCGAGTTATGTAGATATTGGGGGTCAAAGTTCCAACTTTTTGTCAACTTTTTTTTTAAATACAGGTTTTTAATGTAAGATTTTTACTTGAAAGTCCTCCACTACCCGCGTACTATTCAATCCATCCAGCAGCACAATGTTTTGAGTGCGTTACATTGAGTTCTACCACAAAACATGAGTTTTCACCTCAAAGTCGTTTCCCAGCAATATTTTTTGCGTAAAGTGACTTAGTTTGATGTACAGAATGCTTGGTTGACAGCTTCGTGATGAGGTGGTTTACACCCTGTATATTCAAGGAGTTTCTTTGTATCGCTTAATACCTTCCTACACTCTACACTACACGGATATAGTTAAAGTACCTCCATCATCATTATAACACCACGCCTGTAGTCCCCGAAGGGTTAGGTAGAGGTGTACCTATTATTACACCCACATTTTGCCAGTTATGTTTGAGTTCCAAGTAATAGGGGACGAGCCTATTGCCAACAACTGGGTAGAAATCCAGACTCCGTGGTTGCTACTGAGAAATTCCTGATCTTGGTGGAAAAACCTGATTTGGGAATCGAACTCTGGACCTCAATGCTTAGCAGTCGCGCTTGCGACCATTAGACCAACGATCTCGAGACAGACCCACTCATCTCTTAAGTTATATTATAGTAGCTTCTGCCCGTGGCTTCGTCCGCGTGGATGTCGAACGAGAACGGAGAACGTAGGTACCTACCTCTGGGATTAGATATCAGCCGTACCCATCTTTAAACAAGTCACAAGTGATTACCTGAGTTCAAGTAATTACGATACGATTGTCATTCTGTAGTTAATACAATTATTGTAGATCTATCTAACTATCAAAAGTTTGAATCCTTGGCGGTTCTTACTTCGTTCAAATTCTTGTCTATTGATAAAAATGGTTGCTTAAATAATTGCTTGCACTGAAGTAATTACTTTTTTAACACCCTTGCTTGTAAAGCTAATGTAATTCCACCGGTTTTAAATATGTAAAGCGGGTCATAAAAAACGCGTGTTACCAAAGCAAATAGTTAAGTTATAGTCCATACAAATTCAATAACAGTATTATTTGCCATTTCAAATATGGAACAGATCGCCGCCGCACGACTCCAGCTAGTGAGCAGCGCGCTGTTGCTATTCAAATTTCGAACTAATCGCCGCGCAGCGCCTGTCAGTAGGCAGCGCTAGCGTGGTGTTAAAATGGCGGGAAAGTAACAGTGTGCATTCACAGATAGAGTTTATTTAAAATTAAAATAAACAGTTTATTCGGTAATTTAAAAACTTGGCTGCATGCTCTAGCGTCTTTGCCAACATTTTCACGCAGCCACGGCAGAAAATAATCCTCGCGCCATTTTTCTCAAATTTTCTTTTCTTTGTACTTGTATTGTGAATATCTAAAAATGACAACTTTCAATAATGAAGATGAGCAATACCACCAGGCTACTTCAACTCCACCGGATATACTAACACAAGCGCGAACCGCATGCGACAGCTTGCTGCCGTCAATATCCAAGGACAGATACATATTAACCACGCATGAAAAATGTTTTTTTTTCTGTTTACTCGCAAATGTGTTAAAAAACGTCGTACGATATACGTGCGTATTGGTTATAACATGCTCGGCTCAATTACGCCCTCGCCTTCGGCTCGGGCTGAAATTCCACCTCGCATGTTATAACCATCTTAACGCACTAATATCGTAATGTACTATTTTAACACCCTTGCTCGTAAAGCTGATGTAATTCCACCGGTTTTAAATATGTAAAGCGGGTCATAGAAAACGCGTGTGTTACCAAAGCAAATAGTTAAGTTATAGTCCATACAAATTCCATAACAGTATTATTTGCCATTTCAAATATGGAACTGACCGCCGCCGCACGACTCCAGCTAGTGAGCAGCGCGCTGTTGCTATTCAAATTTCGAACTAATCGCCGCGCGGCGCCAGTCAGTAGGCAGCGCTAGCGCGCTGTTAAAATGGCGGGAAAGCAATAGTGTGCATTCACAGTTGATTTTATTTAAAATTAAATAAAAAACAGTTTATTCGGTAATTTAAAAACTTGGCTGCATGCTCTAGCGTCTTTGCCAACATTTTCACGCAGCCACGGCAGAAAATAATCCTCGCGTCATTTTTCTCAAATTTTCTTTTCTTTGTACTTGTATTGTGAATATCTAAAAATGACAACTTTCAATAATGAAGATGAGCAATACCACCAGGCTACTTCAACTCCACCGGATATACTAACACAAGCGCGAACCGCATGCGACAGCTTGCTGCCGTCAATATCCAAGGACAGATACATATTAACCACGCATGAAAAATGTTTTTTTTTCTGTTTCCTCGCAAATGTGTTAAAAAACGTCGTACGATATACGTGCGTATTGGTTATAACATGCTCGGCTCAATTACGCCCTCGCCTTCGGCTCGGGCTGAAATTCCACCTCGCATGTTATAACCATCTTAACGCACTAATATCGTAATGTACTATTTTAACACCCTTGCTCGTAAAGCTGATGTAATTCCACCGGTTTTAAATATGTAAAGCGGGTCATAGAAAACGCGTGTGTTACCAAAGCAAATAGTTAAGTTATAGTCCATACAAATTCCATAACAGTATTATTTGCCATTTCAAATATGGAACTGACCGCCGCCGCACGACTCCAGCTAGTGAGCAGCGCGCTGTTGCTATTCAAATTTCGAACTAATCGCCGCGCGGCGCCAGTCAGTAGGCAGCGCTAGCGCGCTGTTAAAATGGCGGGAAAGCAATAGTGTGCATTCACAGTTGAGTTTATTTAAAATTAAATAAAAAACAGTTTATTCGGTAATTTAAAAACTTGGCTGCATGCTCTAGCGTCTTTCCCAACATTTTCACGCAGCCACGGCAGAAAATAATCCTCGCGCCATTTTTCTCAAATTTTCTTTTCTTTGTACTTGTATTTGTGAATATCTAAAAATGACAACTTTCAATAACGAAGATGAGCAATATATTACTTCAACTCCACCGGATATACTAACAGAAGCGCGAACCGCATGCGACAGCTTGCTGCCGTCAATATCCAAGGACAGATACATAACCACGTTTGAAAAATGTTTTTTTTTTCTGTTTCCTCGCAAATGTGTTAAAAAACGTCGTACGATATACATGCGTATTGGTTATAACATGCTCGGCTCAATCTTAACGCACTAATATCGTAATGTACTATAACTTGACTATAGATAAAAGTACTTACATTATGTCCTAACCCATCAGTCTACCCATGTGTCACATCCAACCCACGTTAAGGGTGCGAGGATCGACCGGAGGACACGGTGGAGCACACTGTGTAGGTGTGCCCCGCCTGGGCGGAGCACCGCCGTGTCCTCGTAGCGGCGATCGGCGGCGGCGACCTCTCGCTCCCGGCCCTGGTGCAATCCATGGTCCGGAGCAAGACGGAATGGGACGCCGTCACCTCCTGCGAAGCAGTCATGCTAGCGAAGGAGGTGGCGGAACGGGACAGGGAGAGATCCACACGTCCCGGCCGCTGCGGGAGACGCCCCAGGCGTCGGGGGCCACGTGGTGGCTTCCGGTCACCGTAGGCGCGGGCCTGTGGACGGGGAGCTAAGGGCTAGCTCGCCGTCTGTCCGTCTCATGACGACAGGTCGTGTCGACGGCGCGTTCGTGTTCCACGCGCGCCTCAAAGAGAGTCAGCAACAAGGAAGGGGTCCGCAAGGGCCGACGCCTGCCGGGGCTGCGGGACTAAGTATTCGAAAGAGATACCGTGGCCCCGGAACACAAAGGGCGATGAAGGAACATGGATGGGTTTTAGTCAGTAAAAGTCTGACACTCCCTCCTGCTTCGCCCAGAGCGGGAGGAGTCATTTGATGATTTCCCATCCGAAAAAAAAAAGGGTTAAGGAGTGAAAAAGTAACGCACAGACTTATAATAGGTATTAGTGCGGATGTCACTGAAAGTTAAAGCAAGGATGTGGAGCGGAACTCTTGGAAAAAGTTTAGCGCTCAAACTTTTCCTTCCTTACCTATTTTCAAGCGCGCGTGTGTGTGTGGGAGGGTAGATGCCTCCTTTATTATTATTATACTCTTTGGTAGATGCTTTGAGCGAGCCCGACCCTTAACTTGGGCGTGACTCTCAAATAACGCTAGGCTTCCCGTATGTATTTTAAGTAAGTTAGGCTTTATGGGTCTTAATTAAGCACATCTGTTACTTCAAAACAGCTACCTACGTAACCTACCTAATACAATTTTTACTTCGCTTACGTAAAACAACGATCGTTGCCTTTTTACCCGACTGCGCCAGAAGGAGGGTTATTTTTATAGGCTTTGTTTTAGCTTGGTTCAACTCTAATCTGTAAGTGTAACAAAACAGGCCGCTTTCGCAGTAATCATAATAGGATAATAATATGAATTAAGTACGTTACAATTCTTAAAATGGTCACAAAGTGATAATTCGTATTAGGTAGGTACTAAGTAACTGCGTCTGTGACCATTTTAAGAATTGTAACGTGATTCATAAGTATAATTATATTTATTATGATCTGCTTAAGCGGCCATTTTAGGCCCCCAGGGTATGAATAAGATTGAAGTTTTTTTTTTTTTTTTATATAACCACACTGGTTATACACTTTCACAGTAAATACGAATCTAACGACACCTTTCAAGCAAAAATCCATCGAGCCGTTCAGGCCGCAGATCGTGCCAAACAATTATACATAGGTATGTAACTCTCGTGTGTGACTCTCGAAAAACATCACCCTCCCTTGGCAGTCGGGTAAATATGGCCTTCATTTTCCCTTACTAGGTAATACAGTAATGGTTTTAATTACAAATTCATCTTTTCGTTTAGCTTTCTTTCCCTACATGACCTACATCCCGCATGAAACGATAGTTATGATTTTTAGTATGAATGATTGTGCTAGACCAGTGGTTCCCAACCTTTTTTGGACCAGGGCAGGGTCGAATCTTAAACTCACACAATGCAAAAAATTTGGAAATGGGATGAAAACCTTTAGAATTCATTCGTAGATTCTCAAAAATTTTTGCATCTCGCCTCTGATGGATTCAATTAGGTTCGGTTGAGCTTGCATCTTCTGTGGAAGTTAAAATGTATGAATAACATTTTAACCTTTCGCGGACCATATTCAAGCTCCTGCAGACCATGGGTTGGGAACCACTGTGCTAGACAAAATAATTCAACAAAAACTTGACCATCTTTTGACACGTTCGAGCGTAGGTATCTTCGGTGACTTCACAAAGCACTATACATCTACCTACTACGAGTACGTACTACAAAGTGCTCTCTCTATACTACTTGCTACTAGATCATAAATACGAAACATAGATATCTAAATTCAATTCAGATGTCTATCTTACCTTCATCAATTTAAATGTAAATAGACTTGAAGTACTTCAAACATAAAGTCGAGCAACTAAACACAGATCTCATAACGACAAGGCTGCAAACTTTCAGATATTAACGACGACGGCTTCTAAGAACTTCATCTTAACTTAGCCTTCAGCATTATTTTATCGTAGCTCTCGTATTTCATGAAAGTACCTAGCTGGGAAATACTTTATGGGGTAATTTTGTACACTTTCTAGAAGTACCTACTATTTGGATACTTATTTTTAAAAAAACCCGCCAAGTGCGTTTCGGGGCACGCGCAGTGTAGGGTTCCGTAGTAGCCCGTTGTATTTTAGATTTAGTTTTTCAATGAAAGTCTTCATTCGTTATAAACAAGCAACTACTTCATCTTAGTCACTTTATAGAATATATTTATTATATTATATATATTTCGAATATATTTATATTAGTGTTATAAGTGTAACTATGTAAATATTCGTATGCCGCGACTAGCGGCGGATATGTCCTGTCCTGCTATTTTTATTTAAGAACTCTGTGCCTACCATATCCAACGAATAAATGTCTTTGTCTTTGTCTTTGTCTTTGTCTAGAATTTATTCTAAGGATTTTGTATTTGGTACAAAATTATCCAACACCATAGTTCAACGACTATTACTGCTAAACTAATAAAGTTATCTTAACCGCTATAGTTTTCCTTTAAAGTTCATGAAATGCACTATCATCATGAATTTTTCCAGATTTGGATGGGGTAGACGACGAAAAAAAAATGATCCCCACCTCACATGTAGGGGAGCTACCCTAAAACAAATATTTTCCAAAATTTTATTTTACTACTTTATCGACGTTATTGATATACACACCTCTACAAAATTACTGCTTTCTAGTACTAACGGTCTCTTAGCAAAAACTCAGACAGACAGACAGATGGACATAGTGAAACTACATATAAGGGTTCCTTGTCAGGACTACGGAACCCTAAACACATCGGTACTACAAGGGCAGTTGGATGACCCAATTGAAATAAAAACAATTTTAAAATAAGGATAGGAAAATTTGTCAATATTGAGTTCAAAAACCTCCATATTTAGCTTTCGTGGACTACTTATAGGCTTTTGAAAGCATTCAACACAGCGCAATATACGTAGCTTCACAAGGTCAAGATAGAGGAAACTTTTATTGACATCTCACAAAAAAATAATATGCCCAGAGTTCAACAGTATTCATGGTCCACATTTAAAATTGAAAACGAAGTAAAACAGGGTGATCTGCTCTCTCTTTAACTATTTATCAGCACACTCCAGGAAGTTGTGCCCCACCAGGGACTTTTTATTCACACACATCAGGGACGTGACCATGCCGTGGAAGGGTTCACAGAAATATTTTAGCTCACATTAAAAATCCATGTTTTAGCTGAGACAAGTCGTACATAAAATAAACTTTAAAAAAAAACCAGCTTTTATTAAAATGAAAAGAAGAAACTTATGTTTATAAACGCGTGTATGAAGTTTCGTGTCCGTGCTGTTAACCGCTGAGTAGTTCCACTGGTTTGAAATTCAGTTGCAAGATTTGGGTTGCGCTTCATCTATAGCAGCGCGGAATCGCAAAAACAGAATGGGAATGATATCGCATGCGGCAGCATCGACTAAGCGGTCGGCAGCACGCTCTGTTTCTTACTCTAGCAAATAACGGTTCGGAGCGATAGCAAAGGAAAGGCATGGAAAAATGCGATTCCGTGCTGCTAGATGAGGTTCAATCCTTAGACTCGTTTGTAACTGATTGGCCGGGGAACGCAACAAATAAGAAAGCGTTTGCCCAGCAGTGGGATAGAATAGACTATAATAAAAAATGTTTAGACAACAACGCTTGCATAATATCCCTGATCCTTTTAGGATTGCTACGGCGTAGCTGACGCGGCGTAGCTCGTAGACAAGAACCTACGGGGTCGTAGCAAATGGGCTCTACGACCGCTACGCGTTACGCCTACGAACTTTGATTGGATATTTTTTGTTCGGGGCTGATTAATTGCTTGATTTAATTTTTAATTAATGTTAATTGATCCCATGGTTCAACTTTTAATCAACATAAGATTTAATTTAATTAACAAAATAACGAAGTAGATCTATCTACCGAACATTCTTTCTTTTCTCCCAACTTCAACATTAGCGGATTAAATGGATCTACCCAATTACTTTGGATCAAATCTAATGTAACAGAGAGTTCGCTGTGTAGGTAGGTATGTACATACATACATTTCTGCTTCCACAAAGATTTTATATGTCTTATTGTGTAGGCGGTGCAATTAGGAAAATAAATCATTGGTTCCATGATTTGGTACTTCATAACAGGCGCCAACCAATATCATATTTTTGCAGGTACGTTCGTGGCATTACCCAAAAATAAGCTTTGAAATGTTCTTAAATGAACGTGTGGACGCACATATAAAAAAAGACGTCCACTTTTTAGTCTTATTTTTGCGAGGTCGATTATTTTTTTGCAAAATCCTTTTCATTTTGCATAAATCCCAGGACCAGTAATAACGGACAAATCGGTGAACATATATGACATAAACGATTCTAGTGGAATACTTAACCACCTTTTTAGAAGTCGGTTAACAAAAATAAAGAGCGGAAGAAACAAAAGTGATAACTTATTATTATTCAACATACGAACAGCAGCAGTAATTAACTTTACAGCATCATAAGCACGTTTTAATAAAAAAATATTGCTAGCATCTAATAATAATAAAACAGTTAATTAATCTACCAGCAATTTGTATGCAGTCAAGTCATGATGAAAAATTTAATTAACTAAGTATACCGTTTAATATTGAGTAATTTGTCTGTGAAACCAATTAAGAGAGACTAATTACGTGCGCGGGTGGCACTCTGTGTTACTCCCTGCTTAGAAGCCCGCGTTGTTGATTTTCGAGTTTTGGTTGTTGTTACTGGTAATTGGTGATTATTGCACGAACTGATGACTTTTGGCAATTGAAGTTACCCGACTTCGGTAAGATAATATCATGCATGTATTGATTAAGGGTCTAGATATTTCCCACGACCTGCGTTCGCGTGAAATTATTCTATTTAAATATTACTTCCCTTGTTATTAATTATTTATCACTTCAAGCACTAAGTACAGAAGCAGACTTAATGCCGTAGGCATTATCTACCTTTCAATATTTGGGTGGGTCCTTTTTGAATCGGATTTTGTGACCAATTTCATGGGTTTAATTTTTTTTATACGGAAACCTAACTTTTTTTTTATTAAAAGTAGCCTAAGTTTATACCTTATAACATCAGCTATCAGCTAGTAAAAGTTCCCCCAAATCGATCCAGCCATTTCGGAGATTAGCCGGAACAGACAGACAGACAGACAGACAAAAAAAATGTGTTTTTTTTCACAAGTGTCGACATCAATATGCATTCAGTAAAAAGCGGTTATTTTGATGTTACAAACAGACATTTCAATTTTATTTGTCTGTTTATATACACCATTCTTCATTCATGTTTAATTTTTAAAAGCCGAGGCAGACTTGTTGCCTATGACCGAGCAGGTACAACACGTCAAAATCCGACTTTGGACTGCTGCTACAAATTTCTAATAGAGAAAACCCAGTAACACTGGTTATGTGTGAGTGGTGTGATCACTACACTGTCGAGACCGTCGCTTTAATGAAGCAATAGACGTTTAGTACATTGCTTCTATTAGTTCATTACAGCTAGATTGAAACGTGCGAGTGTTACTTGCAACGGCGCTGTAGATAGTTCATATTAGTAGCAATATATTTTTATAGAAAATGCACTGGTTTTTATGTTCATGGACAATGAATTGGTTTTCCGGGTAGATGATAGATGATTCGGCACCGTAAAACGTTAGCGTTGGACAAAGTTGATGAACCTTTGCTTGCTCATAAATTATTCTTTCAATCAGGACCTAAGCATAATATGTAGGCGTTTCGCGAGTATTTGCACCTTATAAAGAAGTGCTCATCAGTGGCGAAGGTACTATACAACCCGATTCCTACCAGATTCCCTTTGAAAAATGACTCAGTCCGTATTCTGTAGACAAATAATATAATCACATTGAAGATATGTACTCCGGCTTACAGTACGGTTCACGAAAGATGACCACTGCGCAGAAGGCATATTTTAGGTATCTTTGGAGGTGCGGGGTGTTGCGCGGGCGGAATGCGTCAAGACCGGAGCATACATAAATTATTTAATTAACATTAAAATATTATTTTGTCTCAAGTCTTTTCTTCATGAGTGTACAGGCGCAGACGGCCGCCATCGCCATTTGTGGTCATCTTTCGTGAGTCGTACTGTACCTCTTACAAAAATTGACTCTTCGCTACTGATATTCATCATCACCATCTTCCTGTCTTTGTCCCATTCTATTTGGGGTCGGCGCAACACTTTTACCTACTTTTTATAAAGAAGTACTATTCAAATGGAAACAAACATAGTGTTTACTCCCCAGGGCGAACTGTTTCACTAAAAGCTTTATTTCATACTAGCTGTTGCCCGCGACTTTCGTTCGCGTGAAATTATTATAAAAAAGATTTTCTTAACAATTTCAAGGGTTTTATTTTTTTGGTCGTAGTATTTTTTTTTTGTAAGTGCCCTAAATTAGACCTTATAACATCAGCTATCTGCCAGTTAAAATCGGTCCATCCGTTTCAAAGATTATCCGGAACAAACAGACAGACAGACAGACAAAAATTGAGATAAAATATAAAGGGTGTAAAAAGACTCTTAACGAAGTCGAAAGACACTTGTTCTCCCCGTCATTACGATATTTTTTTTGTTCTACACCAAACCTGGGAACCTTCTAGTTACGGAGATATTGGGGGTCAAAGCTCCAACTTTTCCACAAGTTTTTTTTAAATAGGTACATGTTTTTAATACAAGATTTTTACTTTTAAACACCTCCACGACCCCTCTAATTTTCAATCCATCCACCAGCACAATGTTTTGAGTGCGGTGCATTGAGTTTACCGTAAAACGTGATTTTTCACCCCAAAAAAAAGTCGTTTCACAGCAAGAATTTTTGCGTAAAGTTACTTAGTTTGATGTACAGAATGCTTGGTTGACGGCTTCGTGATGAGTCTGTTTACACCCTGTATTCATATGCTGTCAGTAAAAAGCTGTTATTTTGATATTACAAGCAGACACTTCAATCTTATTTATTTGTATATGTAGATATACTCGTACATTACATGTAGGTTGTAGGTCTAGCAAGACCAATCAAGAAGAAAATCCGAAAAAAAACCCGATTACTTCTAAGTAATATACCTACTTATTTCAATAAATACCTTCATCCAAAAAGGTTTTTTATCCTAAATAAGCAAGAAGACAAGTATCGATGTGTATTTGTTTACACTTAAAACCAAGGTGAAGTGAAGTTTCCATTAAAGGTGCTTATTTCATTAGAACTCTAGTCAGACAATTTGCCAATTTTCCATTTCTTGACGGGTTATACCTGTCTCGTGAGTAAAAGTACCTATCAACTTAAAGGAGATGTTCAACTAACTTTGGAGATCAAAGGGTCGCGGAGTCTTTACTCAAAAATATTGCTGTCTACATAACTCGCTCAAAAGGTTGTTAAGGCGCTCTCAAAAATGTAATTTTCCAACTTAAGGCTCCATTGAACTTTCGATGTTACCTCCACACTACCTATTTCTGTCTGAACTTTTCAAAGTTAAATCCTAATTTAAAAGAAACTTTAAAGCTGAATCTGGGGTTAATGATGCCTTTAAAATAGAAGAGGATGAAGAGAGGTTCCTAATAAAGTTTACTCCATTGGCTCCTAGACGGTTGAATGTGGTCACCGGAGAAAATGTTCATTAACGGTCCGAACGTGTCAAAAGCAATAAGATCGTCTAGACGGAGAATCGTTAAATGATTGCTTTCTATTGATAACAAAGGACAGATAATGACCACATTTCAAGTTTAATAACGATTCATTTTGATTCTTAAATGGAGCAAATAGTATGAATAGTTGAGTTCATTGCATTGTGAAAAGACAGTGACACAAAAGTGTATTGTATTCGGAGCTTTTGAACTAAAATGTAGTTTAAGCGTTGCAGGCAACTGTCCAACGCCCAGCCCACATGCGACAGTTAACGTCACGGTAGATAAAAATGGCTGCCTTTTAATAATGCCTGGAGCTGCTTTCAATGGGCTTTCAATATTTCGCCACTTGTTTCCATGGTTAAAGAAAGAACAAAAGTTCATTGTACATTTCAATGGTGAATGTCGTGCACCTTTGTAAGAACCTTGTCGTGAAGCATATCTTCGATCGGTCGATGCATAACTTCGTATACAACCCGGTTACATTTTCTTTGGACCTGGCGTTGATAACTTTTATAACAATAAAAGTCGTTACACATTATACGTCGTTCACGTTATACATTTAGGAGCCGTAAGAGCTGTTCATTTCTCCGTTCATCTGTCATTCTGTACATGACCCTAAGAACGTAAACTCACACGTAGACTCACTACTGCTGCGCCATTCAGGTCGTCAAATCACGTAACGCACTTAAAACAATGTGCAGATGGATGAATTGATCATAGAGTTATTCAAAAAAAAAAAAAAGAACTTGTTTAAAAAAAAAAATTGAAACTTTGACCTCTAATATCACCGTAACGTACCGTAAAAAATAAACGCAATGGTGAACAAAAACGCAATGGTGGTGAGAACAAATGCCCTTCGGCTTCGTAAAGGGCATTTTCACACCCATTAGTTATTTAAGCCTAAAATATTCTCTAGGTTGGTATACCATAATCTATGCGGAAATGTTAGATAACCGCCATTAACAGGGCTTGTCACTTATAATTATCTTCCTTATCGGAGGACTATTACGGACCCTAATGTAGAAAAGCTTCGGTTACAAAAAAGTATGTGAAGCCCAGCGGTGGCGGCCCCGACTTACGTGTAGTATGTCGTGGGTTCGAACTCAGGCCAGCGCATTCTTCTTCTTCTTCTTCTTTTCTCCATCCCACGTTAAGTGGGGCCAGCGCATTACTTTGTGTAAATTATTTTATCACCACTGCTCTCAAAACGGTGAAGGAAAACATCGTGAAGAACCGGCGCACATACGTCAATATTCTACATTTACGCGGCCAAAATTATTTGTTTACGTATATCACGTCTACATGATATTAAATATCTCATAAGACTATTTGTTTTTATTTAGTTAAGTTATTTTGTAAGTTAAGGTAAAAAATCACAAATTAAGGTGAAAAAAAAACATAAATTAAGGTAATAAAGTTATTCAATCAAAATAAAACAAAATTTGTACAATATTACAAACAAATTAATACAACAGAAGAATTTTACACAAAAAAAATATTATAACGTAATGGATTCATCTTGCTGCTCGCTATCCGAGTCTGGTTCGTCGGGATATTCTGGCATTAACGTGTTTATTGTTTCCGGGCAAAATGTTCTGGGGATTGATCTCTTCTTGGGCTTCAGGCTGCTAATAAGTGGGTCCGAACTGATGTGCTTGAAGTATCTAAAACAACGAAAAGCTAAGATTACCTAACTAATAAAAAAATGTTTTTTTTTTCATATAAAATCTTAATGGTTTAAAAGGTCCCCCGTTTTGTCATCCGCACTCTTCCGCAGCTGGTTTTTGTATTTTCTTTTAGTCAAAGGATTGTAGTTTCAAATAAAAAAGAATAATGATCGTATCTCATCGAGAAACACAACAAATTGACCTTTGAAGTTCAAAATTACTTCAAAATTTGTCTTAAAACAACCCATGTGTTTGAAACCCCAAAATTATTCGAATTGAGCATTTTGGGTAAGTAAATAATAATAAGAATAAAGATACCCTGTGTTATTGGAATCTATCACTTTCTCTTCAAAAACTGACACAGAAAAAAAAAATTAATGTTGTCACTTTTGTTGTGTTTGTAACTTTAAGCAGCAAAAACGAGCGCACGGGTTGACGGTCAAGTACCGACTACCTGAATGCGGTCGGGGTGTATCGCTGTCTTCTAGCTCTGCATGTACTATTTTATGTGTTTACCGTAAGTTTTTTAAATTCAATTTTGGCCGCGTAAATGTGGAATATTGACGTATGTGCGGCGTGTCTTAGAACCAAAAAGTTCGAAAATATTTGAAATGTACCGCGTGGTGAATTGTAGCCCATTCCCTCTCATAAAGAGGAGGCCTGTGTCCCAGCAGTGGGAAAAATTATGGGCTGATTATGTAACAACTAAACTACAGTATTTATTGATACGGGTACAGCCGTGGGTAGACTATGAATTTTGAGTGTACTTCTACTGCATTGAATGCGAAAAGAGAATCTAAGTACATATAAGCAACAAAGTAATCCTTTATACCGCACTGAAAATCGTTTTCCTTCGTCAAGTTTTACGATGTTATTCATGGAGGTAAGCAGTTAACTTTATGATCGCCTTTTCTCGCATCCACGTTAAAATTCTTCTATTTTTCATTCATGGGACCCTGATAAGAATCTATTTATTTTTTCTGCTTGTATTTTTGTACGAGCTGATAGAACCATGCTTACCTTTTGCTATTGAAAAGTTGATGATATTTCTTGTTCATCATTTTTATTGTAAATTATTTGTTTTACTACCTTATTGACTAGAGCTGAAATCCGAGTTGTTGCCAACAAACAAACGTTACTGCTTGCTTCGCTACCGCGGCCGCAAGGTTGCTACGCGCGTAACCGTTTATCGCTACGCCGCAAGGCTGCTACGCACGTAGCCGCAAGCCTACGCGCGTCATAGCACCAGCTCGCTGCACAATTAAGCGAGCCGTTTGGTGGAAATCATCCTTTGTAATAATTTTGTACACCTATGCTTACTTACTCTTGCTGTTCCCGCACATTGTGTCTAACGCGTAGCATATCATTCTGCCAAACACAAGTGCTGCTCAAACATAATATTGAGGAAAATGCTGACTACGACGAGCCTCGCACAGGTAATATGAATGTAGAAGTCATACATTGCTCGTTGTCTTTTATTACTCGTTGTTTTGCAATTCATAAGTAGGTACTAGATACTGTTTTTTTAAGTACATCTACTTAAAGTCTGAAATACCTAATTTGGAATTCGTCTTCACAACAACCAAACCTACTTTTCATTGTGTAAATTAAGGTAATGAAATTACTGAAAGACGAAAGAGCCTAGCAAATGTTTTTATTTAATTTTCCTGAAAACAAATTCTCAGAATTAATGAGATATTTTTTGTTTACTGAAATGTTTTGAAGAGTAAAGGCCTCAGTTTGGAAAGAGATCGAAGAATATTTTTAAAATACAACAAATATTTGCTGTATCAGTGGAAACGCTCGATACAATGTACATAGTTCGAATTGGACACTGGTTATAAACTCTGTTGATTAAAAATCTTTTTTTCTGTTTTCATTACATTTTTTCCTTGGAATGAGGAAAACGAAGGTAACTACAAAGCTCGGAGAGAAGCAAGTCTCGTTCGCAATTATGCAACTGCTCACGTTGAGTTGTGAAACTAATGAACCGAGCGAATGCACCGTGCGCCCATGATGAAACCATACACATTTATGTTATTTATTAATTAAAGAAATGCGAGCAAAGTGGCGGCATTTAATAAGATTTATTTTATTAAGGTGCTCAAAATATACTCTTCACGTTGAGTTTTTCTTAGATGTCTCATTTACTTATGAAGTGTATTCTAAGATCTACATATGTAATTAACTAGCTAAGAAGTAATTAGAACAGATGGACCGTAATGCATTATAAACTGGCCTGCAAAAATAAGTATCACACTTTTAAAATTGCAATATCTTTTTAAGTACACAAGATATACTTTCGAAACAAAAAGGACTCGAAAAATAGTTTAATTTTGTCTATAGTTTCAAAGAAAGTTGATAAAAATTGCTTTATAACGTTTTTTTATTTTAAATCTGTAACTTCTATAGTTTAGGAAAAATTGAAATTTAAAAGTGTAGTACTTAATTTTGCAGGTCAGTGTATTATATACCTACATTATAATAATAAGTAGTTAAAGCTTTCTCGCTGTTGCTGTTCAGTTATTGCTCTAAAAGCAGTAATTAGCATTGTATAAACTAAAGATAAACGATGTACATTTCGGAAAGTTCAATACATTACAGGTACTTACGTGAATACTTTTGACCCAATTCGTTCAGCTGTTTTCGATGAGCGAGAACAAAGGGCCGTTCTTGACGTCAGATAAAGTGTGATGGCTGTTATTTTTAACGGCAGAACGACGCTATAAAATACAGAAAGAATGGTAGAGGAAGTAATCCCGGAGTTGAACGCTATTGTGGACGTTGTAACAATGCTGTGATTAATGATATGAAGGCCCACTGAAGGTTTCATACACGGAAATTGTGTGTCCCTTAACAAAACACACGCTATTGTCGGTCTTATTCCTTCAGAGCAAAGTTTATGATGGTTTTAACAATAAAAACCGTTAATATGATGTGTGTCGCTTTAGTTAAGTATTTTATAATAAACGTTATCTTGGACTGGGCGTTATGTGGATATACATTTTTACAGTATATTCGTTTAAAATAGAGATCACAAGTGACATCATGACATCATAATTTCTTTTATAAAATGTGTACCTACGACTATGAATGAGTAATTTACTAAAATGCATAAATACTATAAACTACCTGCTATCAGCATTCTCTTGAAGCATGGCTGCTTGACTATAGGTAGAAGCTACCCGCGCGCTGACCACGTTCTGTTCAATTCATTTTATCGAGTGGCTCCACTCGTACGGCCCGTTCATCCAGTTTGATATGTTCTATTTTCCGGGACTTCGTGCCTCAGAAACGTGAAAAATCCCGTAATAATACTCTTATCGTCCGCGCATTGGGTCCATTACTCTGTTTTCATAATGGAAATCGATACGCCTACAAACTTGAGGAAAGCTTTTATCGATGTGAAAGTCCAATGCAAGCACTTGTGACGTTGTGACCTCGGATTTACTAAGATTTGATACCGCGGGCGGCGCAATCATATTAGCGTTACCATAATTTTCGTTTTACTTGGTTAGTTACTCAGCTACACGCCAGGAATTCGTGTAACAGTATTAAAACGATCAACCTTTAGAAAATGCGTACCTACCTACTCTAAACATTATTTGAAATATTAAAATTCAATGTATTTTTTCCCTCATAAAAGCTTTTCGAGAACCGAACGCAAACACGTTTTATAAACGTACGTATACACAGACACGTCTCACGCTCATATTTACAAACATTTATTACGTTGCATAAAGGGAAGCTCAGCTTCAGTGAGCGTAGAAACTGAAACAGCACTTGTTATGCTATCAATCATGCCGCGCATGCTATTATGAGCTCTATTTTTATCTACATAACGCCAAGAAAAGATACACAAGTTGACAGGACGCATATGCCTGTGTACAAGAGTGGGCCCAGAGATGATGTTAATAACTACAGGCCTATATCAGTATTACCAGCTTTATCAAAAATATTGGAGAAACTACTAAACAAACGATTATTAGACTTCCTCAATAAATATAAAATATTATCAGATGCACAGTACGGATTTAGGCAGGGCAAATCAACTGAAGATGCAGTAACGGCTATAACATCTCTCATTACTGAAAACCTTGATCGTGGAAAGAAATGCCTCACAGTTTTTCTCGACCTAAAGAAGGCTTTTGACACAGTCTCTGTTCCCATTCTTGTACGTAAGCTAGAATACATAGGAATAAGAGGCACACCCCTGGAACTACTCAAAAGCTATCTAACACATCGAACACAAAAAGTTAGAATTGGTGTTCATACGAGCAGAGACACAAATATCACTTTCGGTGTACCACAGGGGAGCGTTCTCGGGCCCACCTTGTTTTTAATTTACATCAATGGCCTATGTGGTTTGGAAGCAGGTGGAGCGCGGGTCTTCTCTTATGCCGATGACACTGCGTTGGTCTTTATAGGTGAAAATTGGGATTCTGTGCGGAAGAACACAGAAGTTGGATTATCGAGAGTTGATTCCTGGCTACGAACGAATTTACTTACGTTGAATAGCCAAAAGACTATCTATATGTGTTTCTCTATAAGTAATAGAACCCAGCCTCATACTAATTTCAGTGTAAGGATACACCAGTGTCACAATACCCAAAGCACAAATTGCGCTTGCCCGACGATCGAAAAGGTAGAGAAAACGAAATATCTGGGTATCATTCTTGATCAGCGACTCTCTTGGCATAACCACGTTGAATTGGTTAGTGACCGCTTAAGAAAATTGGTCTGGGTTTTCAAGGTGTTAAGACATGTTGCCTCGGCGAACTTAATTAAACAAGTGTACACTGCTCTAGCCCAATCTGTCTTAACATATTGCATTCCTATCTGGGGAGGTGCCTCTAAAACAAAATTCCTAGATGTGGAAAGATCACAGCGTGCCCTTCTCAAAACTATTTATTTTAAACCGTATCGTTTTCCTACACACGAGCTTTATAAACTATGTGACCTCTTAACTGCCAGAAAGTTATATATTCTTATTTCTACCCTAAAAATGCACAAAACAACGGTATTTGATTCTAGCATCTTGAGAAAAAGAAGAAGACAAGGTTGTATAACTGGGGTAAGGATTCGTACTGCATTCGCAAGACGCCAATATGTTGCCCTTACTACTTTTGCTTTCAATGCCATTAACAAAAACCTGGCTATCTACCAAAAATCACATCACGAATGTAAGAAAACCCTGACTGCATGGCTAAAGACCCTTACATATGAAGAAACTGAGGCTCTTCTTCATCCGGATATATAATAAAACACCAGCTTTCATAAACTTTATTATTATTTTATTAATAAACGAATATCTACTGTACCTATACATATACTTCACACTGATAATATGCTTATGGTTTCCCCTTTCTCACACCCACACTAGTCCTATTTGCTCTCACACACACACATTCATACACCCACACACACATATACACACCTATACACAACACAGACACCACACATTTTTTATTTTGTTTTTTTCTTTTTTTATAATCGTCCTTTTTTCTTCCTCTTTTTTTACCAACATTGTTTTAATTATTAACAGGCTTTGTAAAATGTTTGCCCATATTCATGGAAGAGGGAGGTCTTCTGTTACAGGTATTTCCATACTTAAAAGAAGGCCTCTACAATGTATCTGTAAAAACCTGTTGATTATGAAATAAACTTTATTATTATTATATTATTATTATAACGTAATAGTTTACACAAGAGGTTCGTTCTAGGACACATTTATCGATACAGCGTTTGGTCGGTCTCGATAGTAAAAAGCTATAAATTACGTAAAGTTTAGCTGCCCCTAACGGCAATTCCTCCTTGTCCACTGCAAATCCCCTAAGAATAATTTCGGTCATTTACCCTTTGCGCTTAAAAAAATCCACTTATAAAAATCCAAATAAATCTCATGAGCTTTCCTGGGTAGTAAGCGATTGCGAAGTGGAGATACCTGTGCAAACAAGCGAAGATTTTGTCAAAATACGGATGGTTACATACACATTAGTCGCCGCAGGGCTAAGGACAAAAAGGGTATCTGAAGTAGCCAAACTACGTTATTCGAAACCCAAACATAACAAAGTACTATACTAGGCAAAAGTACATAACATCCAGCTCATCAGCTGTACGGAACACACAGGTCAGGTCTCCCTCGTTTAGAGTTAACGGACATTTTTTAGTTACGTAGACGAATGAAACGACCAAATAAAATTCTAGTTATTTTTAATTGGGACCGGATTTTATGTTAGAAAAGTAAAGAATTTCACGAGGACTAGTAAAATGGAATGAAATTAAAGTATAAGTATATACTATACAGATATTTTAACTGGTTTTCTTTCAGTAAATGCGGACTTTCCTAGGATGTAACCATAGATTTATTTTGGGAGCCGAAGGTTCTAGAGAACAAGCAACCGCAAGATGTTCCAATATTTTTATTTGCCTGAGCAATTTGATCATCTTACCGGTTGGAGAATGAGCCAGTACTGTTATATTGGTGATGGCGCTGTGTGTTAATGTCCAGCGATATTTATTATTTATTATTTATTATTATTATTTCGTTTATTTATTTTATGACATATTTTAAATTTTTTAAATATTCCTAATATAAAAACAATATAAATAAAAACATTTAAAAATATAAAAATAGTAGCCCACCAGCGCTGGGAACAGGGTCCGAGCTGCCGGTGGTCAGGGCTCTTGAGAGAGGAACCTCCTAACAATACGTGCCGTGTCCAGAAGTACTGCTTTCTGAATCAAGCCCTTGATCCAGCTGCCAAGCGAGAGCCTCCTAAGATGTTGGTCGAGGCTCTTGGCTATTAAGCCATTGGCCGACACGACTATCGGCACAATGACTGCTGTACTCACGTCCCACATGTCAACAACCTCGCAACCCAGATCTAGATATTTAAAGTGTTTATCTTTTTCTGCTTTCACGAGGTTCTCGTCATGCAGGACCGTTATATCAACAATCATTGTGCGACGCTACAATCGATCTATCACCACAATGTCAGGCCTATTGGCAACAACAGTCCTGTCAGTGGTGATAGGTCGATCTCAATACAACGTGATATTACCATTATCGAGAACTGGGTCGGGCGCATACTTATAGTATGGCACTTCTGATTCCACAAGGTTGTACTTCAAAGCAAGTTGCTGGTGGATAATCCTGGCAACAAGGTTGTGTCTATGCAAGTACTCTCCGTTAGCCAGACTAGAACAACCAGAAATAATGTGTCGGATCGATTCTCCCGGACGGTGGCATGCCCGACATATGTCAACCGTGCCATCTTTCACAATGTATTTCCGGTGGTTATTCGTCATCATAACTTCGTCCATTATTGCACAGACAAAACCTTCGGTTTCCCCGAAGAGCTCACCCAAGCGTAGCCAGGATACGGACGCTAAGAAGTCTACATCCGGGCCATGTAGTGCCTGGTAAAAGCGTCCGTGAAGCTCCTTGCCTTGCCATTCCTCCTTGCGGTCATTAGTGTCTAATACTTTAGGCTTGCGCCAGTTCTCGTTAGCCAGGGAGAGCGGGGTGAGGCCCTTGTCCACTGAGACCACATCTCGGTGCATCTCCCCGTCGGCTTCTAGGAAGTATTCCCTGAGACTGCATACCTCACGGTTGTGTAGGGTCTTAGCATTTAAGAAGCCACGACCCCCGCACTTCCGCGGGATATACAGTCTCATCACCGACGACCGTGGGTGATGCATTCGATTTGCAGTCAACAGTGTGCGTACCCTCCTATCCAGGGCATCAAGTTCCGTCTGAGTCCATTTGAGTATGCCGAAAGAACACATTAAAACCGGCATGACCCAACCGTTGAAGGCGCGCACCTTGTTTCCGCCTGACAAAAGACTGCCTAGCACCTTATTCAGGCGGCCAAAGAAGCGCTCCCTCAACGATTGCTTCATGCCAGTTACGTTAATGCCTAACGCTTCCGACATACCCAAATACTTGTAGGTTTCTGTTGAGGAGAGGGATCTAAGGTGTATGGAATCCAAGAGTTGGGTTCCCACGGATTCCATAATCTCCCCTCGCTTTACATGCATGACTGCACATTTGTCCACACCAAATCCTATCCTGATGGCGGTACTGAAAGTTTCTGTTACCTTCAGTAGCTTCATCAGTTGCAAATTGTTGGGGGTAAAGAGTTTCAGATCATACATGTAAAGAAGGTGAGATATGACCTGACCATCTTTCCTCAACAGATAGCCTAGACCTGAACGCTCCAGCAGTGTGCTGAGAGGGTTCAAGGCTAGACAAAACCACAATGGACTCAGACTATCACCCTGGAAAATACCACGCTCGATCCTTATCGGTTCGCTGTTCCCTTGGATCTGTCGACATCCTGGATAGCGAAGAACCGTTCTCCAGTGCCCCATAAATGACATCAGGAAGGTACGTAGAGTTGCATCTACTTTGTACAACTCCAGCACCCTCATGAGCCATGTATGAGGCACGGAATCATAGGCCTTCTTATAATCTATCCAACATGTAGACAGATTCTTTCGGGAGCGGCGAACCTGTTGGCTAATGGCCATATCAATGAGGAGCAGCTCCTTAGTGCCGCGGGACCCGTTCCTACATCCATTCTGAGAGGCAGACATGATAGTATTACTCTCAATATGTTGGTTGATTTTAGCTCTCAAAATGGATGTAAGAACTTTATAGACCGTTGGTAAACAAGTGATCGGTCTATAATTTTTTGGCAGGTGGGTAATTCCTGTTGTCAAGAACTGGGGCAGTGACCCTGACTCTAAGGCTGATTGAAACTGGGACGCCAAGCGAGCGTGTGATCTTTGGAACCACTTGATCCAGAAGTTGTGCAGTCCGTCCGGCCCTGGAGATTTCCAGTTAGGCAACGGACGGACCGCACGAGCTACGTCTTGGGGGCTGATGATGATTGCCCCCATTTCTGGTATAGGATCACACGCTTGTTCAACCTCCCGGGTCCAATCGCCCTCAGTGTGACTGACAGGCACCTACCAGATGCTGCGCCAGAATGAACACATAGCGTTATCATCCGGCAGACGCGTGTCAGTCACACCTTGGTCCGGTCGCTCCCAAGCCCTATATACCCACCTTTCATCGCTTTGGAATGTGCGATTCTGAGTGTACCGCTCAACTCGCTTGTACCGACGAATACGGCTTGCCCATGCACAGATCTTCTGCTTCAGGAAGTCGATACGCTCTGTTATATATTATTATATCTTACCAAAATAATATAGGTAAGTGCTGAAAATGATCAACAAGCGTTGAGGAAACAACTAGATGTCGAAATAAGATAATTTTCCTTAAATCGAATTTCCCTTTCACAACCCTATTACCACTTCAGGTGTCGAGGGTAGGTCGATAGCTCGTGATCATAACATTATTTTGCTGATAACAGATTTAATGAACCACCAAGTTAATTATATATAGCCTTTGCAGTAAACAGTTCATACCAATCCTTATTATCGTTTCACAGAATGGTCAATCCGCAGAAAATTTACTTCGATTTTGTTTAATGTAATTTAATGTAATGAAAAGCACATTTCGACTAAATCTTATCAACCAGTTAATGATGAATGTGATGATTAATACGATTAGCAATGTTTGATGAACCTCCATGGTATACCAAAGAATATACTTAGTATTCGGTCTGAATGTAATTAATATTATAACCTTTGCGATTTAGGTGTTGGAATTTCACTCTACCTTACCTTTTTTTGTTCTGAAGCCTTATAGAATAGAACGGTAATCACAGAAATGCAGTCAAATTATCTATAGTAATCAATCGACTGCCATTAGGAGCAGATTATCAATTTTTGAATGGTAGCAGCTCGCTCATTAGCCGTAAAAATCCCTGACACCTTTGTCTCACTTTTATTATCTGTCAGTTTAGTGAATTCAGTAAACGAGTCACCATTTTGAAGATAATTCAACTTTCATTGCCCTGTCTCCCTTGTCAATCTTCTTTAATCCTGTTAAAGTTCGCCAGCATTTAAAGTTTCACTTGTTCTTCAAAGAAAAGGAAGACAACACAATGCCGGCAATCACAATTATTCACACGCAGTTCCTTTTTCTTAGTTAAAAAGTTCAAATTAATTTGCTAACAAGTCGGCCTACCAAATTAATTAGAAATTTTTAAGTAGACACAGCGTCAACACAACAAAACTTCCCTGAATACAAAACAACGCTCGTCCCAGTATACAATTGTGCAATCGTTAGTACGAGTACCTACTTGCAGCCAGCACTTACCACTTCTTTTTCAGATTTTATCACGAAAATTCTTTCACAAAGTGTTAAACACACTTAATGGAAGAGTTGCGACACTAAATGTGTTTTACGGCACATAAAACTTTCAGAATGAATAATCTTAATGTATTAAGCGCGTAATAAAATTATCCAACGGTCAATTTATTAGTATTGATGTGCCGCATGAATAGAGAATTATCGGATTTGGATATTGAATAGGAACTCCTCAAAGGATTTATTACGAATTGATGAGAATGTCGTAACCTTCTGGGACTTACAATAAATAGATAGGTTTTCGTAGCTGACGACCATAAAGAAGCCCATCTAGGTACTCCCCACTGTTTTATACTCAAAGGGATTTCCTAAACAAACAAAATTATATCAGAGTAATTCAAAGTAACGAAACAAAATAAATCCGATAAAACTCCCTGAAAGTAGCTGGCACAAAGAAAAATGTTAAGCTTCCAAATAAACGCTTTATTAGATTTAGCTGAATAAGGTACGAGGAGAGTTTTTACTGGGAGAAGCCGGCGACTGATGTGGTGACGGACGCCAGCGTGAGGTGCTGACTCCGGAGACGATAATGAGGATGTAAATTGGCGTGTGCGGCGCTGGCAGGGTGGTGTGGGCGCGGGTGGCCCGGGCCGCCCAACCTGTGGCGTATCTGTTGCGCGCCGCCGACCGCGCGCCCCGGCCCGGCCCGGCCGCACGCAGTCTGTGTCACCGCGCCGCCGACGCCGCCGCCCGCGCGACGCTCTGCCGAACACATACACTTTTCCGGTTCAAAACACGTGCATTATATCAATCTATCAGATAAATCTTCGCGCTATTTGATTCCACATAAATCTACTGTTACTTTAACAAAAAATATCTTGAAACAATATTTTATTTCTAAAGTTCTAAGTTCTTTTTCGATCTCATAAATTTGGTAAAAGTGTTTTTATGTTGTTGTTTTCATCGGATCTTTTATCGCTGGAAAAATTATTTATGTTTTAAACTGGTCTCCGATAGTGTAAGTATTTGTCAAAAAGTTACTTAGTGAAAGAAATGGTTTATATATTTACAAAGATTTATAGACAAATAGAACATGATCTGTTAACCTGTTTTTTAGTAAAAAAAGAACTTAATATTTTTACTAGACGTATTTTCCATTCTTCTAAAAACTTTTCTTGTCTGATTTTATGAGTGTAAATCGAAATAGTTGTAATTATGTTTTATCACCAAAGCTACGAAATTATTTCCTTTTGTGTGATGTCTCTTGTTTATTATTTAACATAATGATTTCTCAGTAATACCACCCTCATATTTTGGTTTCATGTCTGTGAAAGAAAAACCTACATACTATTAAATTGAAAAAGCGGTTTTTTATGTACAATTTTATGTTATTTC
This sequence comes from Xestia rhomboidea, assembly GCA_963853795.1. Classification (NCBI taxonomy): domain Eukaryota; kingdom Metazoa; phylum Arthropoda; class Insecta; order Lepidoptera; family Noctuidae; genus Xestia; species Xestia rhomboidea. The sequence goes on along the minus strand of OY970767.1, from coordinate 12,358,716 downwards.
TTGTAAGTGTTTTGTGCATTAAGAAGTATTTCGAGAAGGTCGCTACCAACATTTGATTAAATAAAGTTAATTGATAACTATCCTTTTAATGGGTACAAAATAGAGGATTTATTTAAACACAAGCATTTACTCTCTTCTTGACAAATAATTAGAATCCTCATTATTTTAATTGAAGACTCCTAATACGTATTTGCCTTTTACGGAAACACTTGATACCTGGGTAAACGTTCCTAGGAAACGTTTTAAAAAACTTTGTGAAATATAAACCTAAACATAGTTTTTCAGATGGATTACAGGTTTGTCTATAGGTTTTCTTTTGCTTATTGTAGTTGTTGTTTAATACAAAAGAACCTTCGTTTCTACACATTTTTACTTTTTGCTTGCTTGAAGTTGAATATTGCTTTAACTTTTATTCGAATTGTTCTCCGTATCTCAAATTCGACTTCTTCCATTTTTCTCAAAGTTGAAATAAGCATAAGAACTCTTAAGTAAAGTCGCTTGTAGCTTTTGCCTTGTCTGTCTTCAAAAGTTTTGCACTCAAGTGGAACATTAGGGATGTTGCTATTTAAATATTTTGCTCTCGGTTCAATTCGCAAGGAAATCATTATGTCCCTCAGGGTTCCTGGCACCGATTTCGGGCCTCTTGCAACTCACTATTTACATTTACACAATAGAACCCTACCGACGGAACCCAAGGACTTCTTTTGATTTGAGCGTTGTCTCGTTTTATGTCATTTTGAATAAGTAGCAAGATGAATATTATTGTTTTAAAGAATCGGATCAGTAAGAAAAAAGTGCATCGTATCGTGTAAAAATAAAGTTCATTGAATATTTTCTTTATTTTCCGACGCTATTTTCTGAAGAGCTACATTTTTTTCCACGTGTAATAGGATTGCAAGATCCGAGTCTCCTGATGCAAGCTGATGCTTGTAGATAAGGTGCTCTATTATAGACGAACCTGCAATCCATCACAATTAAGTAGTTCACTACTATATGTTGCATAATACATCAGCGCAAACGTTATTGTTTCACGCGCTATCTTGTACGGCTACTTGAAAAATCATTTTTCAGCGATAACTTTGTGCCATGTGCATACAATGGATTTACACTCATTGGAAATCAGTAGTATTTTGTGTAGTAATTTGTTCTATCTTTTTTTCATTATAGTTAGCTTAAATATTTAGTTCAAAAGACTTAAGGACTTTGGTATTTTAAGACCTCCTGGGATTACTACTTAGTTCCAATCTGTAACTGGCAGCAGCAATCTGCTTTATCCCCGGTCATTAGGCCCTGAACTTATCGTAGATAAGAACTATTATCACTGCCTGATATCTAGATCGATACATGTAGGTACACATTTGTAATTCGGGTTTCAATACCACACTTGGTTACAATCGTTCAACAATCCCAGTTTGACAAATCAATTTTTGGTCACGCGATTTGTATTGCTGTAAAGTCTACTCATTTTTTCTTTTTCTTTCCTACGTAACAGGACCACTCAAGAAACGAGGACGTTAGTCGTAAATGTGTGAAAGTTCAGTGATTGACATTTGGAAGATTGCATCGAAGAATAAAGTGCAGTGTAGTGCGTTCGAGAAGTATCGTGTGCGGGTCCCGATGGCCGGCTCGGCCCGGCCGCGCTAGATCGATCCGGCCACAGCGGCGCGGCTCACGTCGGTCAGTGCATCCCACCTACTTCACCCTACGTGCACTCACTGTGCTGCACATCTGACACAACAACACAACACACACCTACTTCAACACAATCGCGATAAAAAATACGATCATATCGTGAGTAACGCTATAACACAAAGCACGTGCGCAAACTTTGCAGTTATGAAATTTCTAATTTAGATCGTGTTGTGCGTCGGCGGTAAGGGCGCAGTTCAGGAAACATCGTTTATTGAAAGGATATTGAACTATTGAACAATACTGATCGAGAAATCCAATTTGAACAGCTTACAAACGATTGAATTGCTGCTCATGTTTTGTCGATGATACGATGCCGTTTCTAATGTTCTGTTCAACGATCTATTGAAATAGCAAGGTGGACGCACAGGTATATCATGGAACGATGCCAAAACTTTTGTCTTCTGTTTCTCTTTAATCAAAAGCGTAAATGTATAAATTAATCCTGTGTTTGTTTGTTAGAACAAAGCAGCGGTTATATATACCGACACAAAAATACTTTCACTGAAATATCGCAATCATAAACCGGCATGGCCTGGGCAACGGCTATTTATTTATTTTAAGCAATACTTACACATTCTGCGGAAACATATTTATTTACAGTTGGAATAAGAGAAGCTGGTAAAATGAGAATCACTCCCGTAACTTTAGATTCAGGTTGGAAAATATATAATTGCTGTGTTTATTTATAAAACACCCGAAAAGTACACCCTTTTTGTGAAAACATGCGTCCCACAGTTACGTCGACAACTCGGCAGGTGCGTATTTTAAGCTAGAATTAAATATGAATGGTTGGAAAAGTAGCTATTGATTTTATTATTTTAATACACTTAACCTTCACAGTATTTATCAACCTTTTAAAAAAAATATAAAAGAGGATCGAACTGACAGATACTTTTCTAACTATTCAACCGTTTGAACTCATCGAAAACATGCATAATATTTTCTCATACTTACTCAAGAAAAAATATAAAGCAGAAAGCTTTTAGAAACGTACTAAACTTAACCCCCAAGGGTATGTAATGGATTCAAACCTATTTACACAATAATTTGTTGGCTATCCACACATTTTCAGAAAATGAAAGCCTAAACAGATTTATCCGACTCAGATGGGTTTGGCTAAAAGATTATAGCATGATAATGAGAAATAAATGAAAAGGTCCATTTTCTGGATCACTTTTATTTTCAACTCCAATATTTTAGGGAAAGCTACCGTATCCCGTTAATATTGAAAAGCTTTACGAACCCGAAAGCTGAGGATAATCAAATATTTTTTATACCTGCTGTGTTGATTTTAGCGCAGTAATTTCATATTGCAGGGAAAGTGCGGAAGCAATCATTTCAAATATAGATCACGATATGCCTATTATAACAATGTTGATAAATCTGAATCGTTCCGTGTAATCTGTAGATAACCGATTTAACGTACATTAACGGTTTTGTATTAGGGTGGCGACGGTAGGTAGGTAGTTATTTACCACCTGAATACTTTAATTTTAGGGACCTACCTATTTCGGGTAATAGTTAATTAGCCCCTTTGTTGCCAGTTAGGGTGCCACTCGTAACCTAATTTTGTTTGGAAAATTAATTAGTTTTCTGATATAATTTTCGTTGAATATAGCCATATGCTTAAATTACTAACTTTCAAACATGTTTTGCTTTCTAAAAGAATTTAAAAAAAAACAAGATGACTGTTTACAGAATTAATTAAGTCAATCAATAAATTGAGGAAGGTTACGACCTGACCTCGTATCTTTCTGGCTGCCTGACAAGCAGGAAAATGTAAATCTTCAAAGAAAGACAGTGTTAGACATAGTAAAAATAACACAACTGTTTTGTACAGTAAGTGGATATTGTGTTGATTTCACCTGGAAGATCTGCAGGGCTATTACGTATTTTTCTGATATCCAGTGACTATCAAGCTTCGGTTGTACACCGAACTTTGATGACAACCGTGAATGTCATAATATTGGTATTACGTATCACACTGAGTGGATATCACTTTACGGTAATTTAGAGGGTCATACATAATACGAAACTAACCTTTTGACAGTTAATTGATGGACACTGAGCCCAGTTACTATGTTTTCGAGCTGTTCAACAGAGATACGTAATAACCCTACTGAGAGTTTTTCGGTATGAAAAATATGTAAAGACAGTGGTTGACTGCCTACGAAAAGTAATTAAAAACGCGAGTACATAGCCCCCGGAAGTAATTAAGCAAGTCACATGACACAAGTGTTCGGAGTAGAATTTGAGTCACCGTTCTGTCAGCCGCGCGAAAAATTCACGGTTCACATCATTCGCCGTGGGCTGGAAATTATCACATAAATTAAGACAAGATCATTAAAATGTTATGTTGGTACAGTGTTGTAGTGTCCGACATTGAGGTAAACATGGCTGAAAGTGCTTACGTTTTTACACGCAAATATTTAATTTAAATATTAATGTGCATACTTACATATTAATGCGATGTTCAACCGCCGCGGATGAAATGTATTGTACATTGTTTATTGGCTTAACACTTTTTACAATAATATGAGTGAATTTACTTTGCGTCTATATCGTTTCTGGCAGATGCAGCTGGTACAAAGCCAGGTTTGTTAAAAAACACAGCTTCGGAAACAAAACTAGAACTACCCAAGTGCACTATAATAACTTTCTAAAACGAAAACTTTCTAACAGTAAGTACTTAGATACGAAATCCATCTTCTATTTCCGTTGAGCGTTTTCTTACAAATTGTTGGGTTTCCCAACCAGTTCGATTAATATTTGTGAGTTTGGTAGGCGTTGACACCGAGCCACTGTCGGAAGATAGGTATTGTTTATTCAGAATATTTCCTCGTTGACTGCCTGGGAAGGAAATTACACAAGTTATAATTCGATATTATTGCCGCTCGATACAGGTTCCATTTAAGAAATGAAAAATCTTTCATTTTCCGTGACCTCTAATTTGCTGTTTATTTGATCATTGTTTTCGATGAAGTGAATGGATTTCAAGTGTTTTTTTTTAGAAAATGTTCTATTTTTCTTCAATTTATTTCTTATTACCGAATTTTAACATTAAGATTTATTTATTTTAACTAGCTGTTGCCCGCGACCTACGTCCGCGTGATATTATTATAAAAATACAATTTTCCCCGTTTTCGCAACTTTTTTCATTAATACTACGCTCCTATTGGTCGTAGCATGGTGTTATAATTATAACCTTCGTCGATAAATGGGCTAACACTTAACGAACCAGTAATTCCAACAAAACAAACTCTTCAGCTTTATAATATTAGTATAGATTGGTAACTGACATTTTTTCATAGATAACTGGGCATATATTTTTTGAAATATTCGGTATTACTTTAACAAAACCGTGTCTTATCAGTATTCGTTTAAACTGGATCTAATAGCATAACCGCAGTAAATCACACAAACCGGACGGAATTCAATCTGACTGTTTGTCATTCAATCGCACCTCGGTGAAGCATATAACTATGTTTTGCAGTAAATGCAATAATGTTACTCTAATTTACATCAATTTTCCTATTTTACTCATGTATTTATATGATTGAACGTTAGTTTATTAAAATAAATTTTAATAAAATCAGACAAATTAATTGTTAATCAAATTGATACACTAAGCCAAAAATAAGTTATTATTTGAATTTACTAACAAGTACTTTTAATGTCAATTTAAGTTGGCTACCTGTCGACTTAATACGTCAATTTTCTTAGCAATTATTTTCACTGACTCGACATACTCACGTTACCTAAGTAGGAAGGTAGTATTTCTCATTAAATTGTAATTAGTAAAGAGATGAGAGTTATGATACGCCTGTATCATAAATATCAGAAGGATAAAGGGATCTAGGAATTTTCATAACGTAGGTACGGCCGTGTCATTTTACGGCACGATCGGCGGAAAATTTATATACGCAGAGATAGGGAAATTGCGAATACGTACATAGAAATGACGTCTATATAAATACAGATATTTTACAGAAGTTTAATTATAAATGAATTGCTGTTGACTGTGAATGAATGAAAAGTAACCCATGTGCAACAATCAAAGTATGAACTTTGACTGTTTTACAGTTTACACATGTGTGTACACACTCTTAAAAGTCGAAAGTAATTGTCTGTCTATTACTTTTGACGCTAAACTATGAAGTTTCGCATCAAAAGTAACTATTAGTATGTATATGGATAACATGTAAAATTATGATGTAGAAATTCTGAAATAATTCCAATAGCTTGCCGCAGAAATTGTATAATACATTCTTTACAAGCTTTTATTTAAATTGCCTTGTTATTCTGAAAATACCGACTTTATTTGTACGTATTTTTTCCAAGTTAAGCATTAGTTGGTACAATAAAAGAAATGAGACGCTGTTCAAAGCAATTGTAAGATAAAACGGGCATCATGCTGGTATGTTATTACTTACTTTTTAAAACTCACTCTATTCTTTTGATATCAGCCTACCTTACTATGTACGAAGGTAAAAATACCTCTTTTTTGTAGGTTTATGTCGGAATTTGTAAGGGATAAAATTCCAACAAATTTATTTTTTATGGTTTACTTTCTAACGATGTCGTTATTATACCACAGTTAAGCATTATTAATTGATTACATATTAGGTGAATTTATAATTTCGTCGAAATTCGACGGTGGAGACTTGGCTTTCGTCGTTACTTTTCTTTTGTCTATAACGCAAAAAAAGTTACTAAAGTATCACCATCAGCTTTTTAAAAAGCTAAGCGATGAATAAGCTAGTAGATGATTTTCAGTGTGCGGCTTGTATCTGAGCAGGTAGAAAATGTGCATAAGGAACTGGCCATTTCTATCAATAAAAAATAAAATGCGTTTCTTATTTTTGCATTCATTTTTTCATGTACAATAAGGCTTTCATCTATGCCTTGTCTTTATGTGTCATGTCGACAGCTGCTCGCTGGCCGTCAGATTTTCTTGTTATTTCGTGATTGGATTTAAAATTTTGCAGCATTTGTATTGTTATTTTTGTCGTAGCAAAATATAATAAAACTTTTTTGTTTTCCTCTAAAGATATGTAGCTATTCCAATTAACGGACTTTCCAATGTTTGAAGTGCTAACGGCAAGTCCAAATATTTATGTTATGTTGCGCAAAATCCGAAATGTATTTTCCATGATAAATCCTGGTTACTATCCCAAAACGGCGCGAAAATTTGCGAATTAAATAACCTTTCAAATTCAGCTGCAACGCCCGGGGTTTTAACGAACCTGACAACCCTGAATTGGTAATGTAAAGCCGGGTCCACACTAGTTAATCTTGCTTTGTACAATATTCGCCCTTTGTATCATCAGAGCACTTGACACCACGCTTTTGTCCGGGCTGTGTATGTGAAGTCATTTGTTATTGATATTTAGGCCGTTGAGAGCGAAACCTCGTTCATGCACAACGGTGTACATAACGTACCTTTTTTGACGTCGCATGTTTGTTATGTACACTTAATTTTAAGGCTATTATTATTTTAATTAATAAGTTTCAACATTTTCTCTTTGAAAAGGAAATTTAAAACAAAAGTTGACCATGCTTTTAGGACATGATTGTGCAAGTTGTGATTACCGTCATTATTGTTTTATTGTGGCGGAATATTATGGTATAGAAACATATATAATGCACACATATATATATATTCATGGCCATTGGCTAGACAGTGAGTCAGTAAGAGCCAAAGGCCGTTGGCATAAATTAAGTTGAAAATATTAAAATGACACGTCGCGTCGTTAAGTGTGCGGTCTGGTGATCTAAATATGTATGATGTCACCATTGTGTATTAAAGAAGCTTAGGTATTGCTGCAATTCTAATCCGACATAATATGCAGATGAGAGACGTCACCAATTCATACTGGTTTAAAATCGGCAGAATAGGGAATATGCATGAAATACAAAACGCTTTTTATTAATGAAAAATGCCTCGTATTGACGCCAAAGTTTATTGTGTCAAAAAAACACTTTTATTTGAAAAGTGCTTAAAGTTTCCCTAAAATTTTATTAAGCATAATATTGTTATTGTAATTTTTACTTAAATAAAGCACATACAATTGGTAAAATTATTTTATTTTGGCCAAAAAAAATAGATGTAAACAAGGCAGATTGTGAATAATGACGTCACATCATAGCCGCGACAGCTACGGACGTTTGAATTGTCGTAGAAAGTTGCAGGACTTTAATATTAATTTTGTGCGACAAGCAGTAGTTGAACTTAACTTTTTATGATTTTCTTGGGTTGATAGTACTGTATTTTATTGATTTAAGTAAAGAAAAAAATATGTGTATATTCCCTATTCTATAAAATCAATGACAGAGAGAACAAGTCATGCGTTCACCTAGAAGTACCTATAGCAGTACAACAAATAATCACATCTTAAAAGAAAGGAATAGCTTTGGATCACTCAAATGAACGTTCTGTTTGTCACAGCAATTTATACGCGAAATCAATTTATTTAAACAATATAGCCCTGTTACTTTTATTCTACGCAATCATTTGTAAGTAATACAACTTATTGTCAGAAATTATATCTGTTTTGTGTTATAAGTATTTTAGTAATAGGAGCTCACATTTATCCATTAATAACAAATTCAATTAGCGCTACCATACAGAGTCTATTATTTATTGGCGATTGCTACGACACATTGGGTCGGCTTTATATGACCAGGGCCGGCAGTCTCGACAGAGATAACGACAAAATCGCTAACTTTCGATCGCTGATTACTAAAGAATAAATTGGGTTGCAATAACGATGCTTGCGGGAATCGCATCTTCGATTTAGAGACTTGCATTTCCCGCAAGCATCGTTATTGTAACCAAATTTTTAGTGAGTTATTAGCGATTGAAAGTTAGCGATTTTGTCGCTATCATTGTCGAGACTGCCGGCCCTGGTTGGTACACATACTTAGGTGGTGGAATTCATAAAAATTAATTAACCATAAACTTAAATTGTCCAGGTTTCCGAATCATCTGTCAATCTATGAATTTATATATTACACAATACACACAATATACAATTTTTTTGTTCAGTAGCAATTTACATTACGTTTGAACATAATCAGTATATTACAAAATATATAAAACGTAGGTAAATGATGTATGGAATGGCTATAACGCAGCAAATTACCGTAGAGAGTCAATTTAAAAAACTATACTCAATTTTCCTGACTGTACGAGGAATCTGCGTTCAATCTTTGTAAGGCAATTTGTATCTTATTTTCTACGCCATAGTAAAAGGATAACATTGAAGTTATTATGGTCTTGTCTACAAGCGGCCTCTTCTAGTACATGCTTCAGTGGCCAGGTGTTACTATATGCCGCCATTACACTCACCTTTCTTGTCTCATGTTTACGTTGCTAGACTTTGTCATGTGTAGGAGCCGTGAAGTGCTACACAAGGGCAATTTACACTCTATTTTTACCCACAAACAGTTAGGACTATTCTGCAAGGACGCACAAGAACAGATTACTTAACATGAAACGATTCAAATATTTTCCGCACACGATTACCTCAGCAGCTGTTCCAGAATAGTTTATAAACACTATTGTACAAATTTAAACCAATTTTATTGCCTCCCAAAAAGTAAGCCAATTAACAACGAATGAGTCAAGGCTTGCATTGTTTTCCAGATCCTGGCACCTTGCCAGCTGCCGATACCATCGATACTAGTTAATAGAAAACTCTCCATAATATATAGGTCAATTTGTTCAACACTTTCTTCAAAAAGTGCACTGCATGTCCTTGAAAACCTGTAACAGCAGTCTCAGGAGAAGTTATTATCTTGAGCTTAACTTGTTACAAGTTAAGGTTTCTTGCTATTTGAACCTTTTATACATGTTAATGGAAATTTGTTTTCAAGTTTTCTTAAGTTCGTAGAACTCATCAGTAGATTGATAGAAGCCTTGCAGTTGGCGTCAATTAGAAATAATAGTTAAATTTATATCAGTTTGATAATACCGTATATTGAGTTGGCCTAAATTGTAAAGCAATTCACAGCTCAGGATTAAAATTCAAAGTCAAAAGATAAAACCATGTGCTTATCAGAATTTCACGATATCTGAAATAGATTTTACTGACCTGGTAACATTGAGCTGTTGATTAACGATTGAATCATGTAAAAGCGAGGTATCTGTGTTTCACTAAATATGCTTGACGTGCGAATCAGCCAATCGGAAATGATCCCATCGATAATGAATGTGCTATTTTTTTAATTAGAGTATCGTAACGCCTCTCCGCTCGACGTGATAATTCGAAAATAATCGACGATAGAATCTAACCTTGAACATTGAACGGCAATTAACTGGAACCTTAATAACTCTTGCGGTCTAATCTATATCAAACAAACAGATAAAGGTATCTATTCTTCTAAACGCATTGTCCATATTTATGAGCACAATAAGACTAGTATAAGCTACAGTAAACACGTCTATAAAAATTATAAAATATGCGTAGCCCGCAGGCAGATATTTTTTACGATTTTCTAGGAGCAAAGTTTTGCAATTTTTCCTTACTTAATCCACTCGTCCTAGTTGGCCTGACCTCGGCTTTGACATTAAGAGTCTAAGAGATCCCTAACGGATACAGCTTCGTAAATAAGTCTGGATCTATTTCAGTTATAACAAGCTGATCAGATGTCTGATCTTTTTTGTTTTGATCTCAGCATCCCAAGTAGGAGGAATTTACATATAGGTCGATCTTTTTACCTTAAGACCATCAATGACTGTTTGTTTTTTTGTCTCCATATAAGAGACACCGAAAGTTTTATCTATTTTATTATTTAGGTAAGGTTTGTTTGATAGTAAAAACTGTTCTCTGTGTTTCGTTATATTAGGTCAGTTTACTCCAGATCTGAACAAGTGTACCTTTCGCTCTGTTCTGGATCCGTACTATTGCATTGTACAGAACATTTGGCACCGAGCCAACAATGAGACCACACTTTGTTGTTAATAGTCTATCGTATATCTATCATCGTTCTTAATTTTATTAGTGTATTCACCTGTGTTGCAACGTGCCTTTAAAGAGACATATTGCGATATACATCGAAGTAATCTATCCTAAACATAGTAGGTACCTATGTAAGTTATACCTTACGTCAAGTACAGGCGCTCGCGCTTTGCTGTCTGTTTAGAAACGAGTCTGAATGATTTCCGAACGTAATAAATGTGTTCTTGCGTGTATGTAGGTAAACCATTACATGCCTGCTGCGTTTGCTTTAAAACAGATGAAACTCGTTCCAGATTCTTTAAAAATAGGTAATATTATTCAGCAAAGTTGATAATTACAACATGTAAATATTCACAGGGGCTAGTTGGCGAGCTAACCAATGTAAAAACAACATCGACTGGCATAAATTGAAACCAAAATAGTGTGAGAAATAAAAACAAACAGGACAAAACATATTTGTGTAAAGCTTGCACTCCTGGTGTAGCTGTTAGAAATTCCCGCGAGAAACACCCTCTTTCGGATACATTGGAGTGGTATGTACGAGAAACGTGTGGGAAACAAAACAATTTATCTATTAAAATATCAAGTTCGTGCAGAGAATACATAAACTGTCGGTTTAGTGAGTCACGTTATCTTTCTGATGTCAACGTTGACGTGCTGAAGCGTTAAATTTTTCACTTTGTCGCCGGTCGTCGCCGCCGGACGGCTGATGTAGGCCACTCGGTAAATTTAGCTTAATTACCGTCTAAATACAGAGATATATATGGAAGGCTCCGGGAAGGGACACCTATAGAATGCCTGGCTGTGTATAACAACGTAACCACTTTAATCCGTTATGTAGACAGACCGCACAGTACTCCATACTTATCTCGAATTTTAGCGAGAGTTTTATGAAAGTACTTTATCAGTGGGTGAATGTAGCCGATCTGAGCCGATAACTTTACAAGATTTATGTGCTAGTACTTAATTTAATAGTTCTGGCATTAATAGAGCTGGTATCAGTTGTACGATGTTCTAGTGCATGTGGGTAGTAGCAACTTCACTGCTAGTGCATAGGTGTTATAAAACGAGGTGAGTCAGTGTGCCCCTAGCCGTTATCAGGCTACGCAGTCGCTCAAGCGTCCTACACGCTACTGAACACGATAAAGGATTTACTCTCCTATGTTCGGGTACACCATAAACTTCAGTTTTAGCAAATAGTTAAGTAAACATAGATTCACAGATAACAAACCACAATTTTCTAAACTTCTGTCCCGGATGATCATCAAAATTCTATATCTACGTAGATGCCTAATTAATAAGTCTTACTTCGTTGAATGACGTTAATCTCCGTCTGTCCGAAGTTAAGACTTTGGTTAATTCTCTGGAGATAATAGGTCTGTAATATCTGAGGGTCATCTGATTCCTTTCCATGAAACTCAAACAATCTGGCCGGTTTACAGGAATCTGTGGAATTCTTGAAGCGTAAAACGTCCCGGATAACAGTTATTGTTTTACAAGCTGTGCTCCCGATGGAATTTCCTCTCGTAAAAACTTGTCGAACTTCCATACAAACTCCCATCCCCTTAACCTCTTTAGTAAAGCTGTCAAAAATCTTTCCTTAGTTTATTAATGAAAGTCTTGTGACTCTCCCAGCTCTTTTTTCCTGAATGTTACTGCTATTACGCTTGATGCTTTGATTGTAAAAATAAGAAATCGTAACTTACCTACTTTTAATTATTGCAGCTGTAATTTTTTTGGCACTTTCACAAACAACAAGAAGAATTAATAAAGCTTGGCTTTGATGTTTCAATCAGACGTTACAGAGACTATCGAATCTGTTTGATCGTCTTCAGTAAAGTTGATCAACGTGGAGCTGAAGACTAAACAACTATTAACACTTTCAATTTAAATCAACAGTAAATTAATCCAATTCTTATTAGTTTCTCGTTCAGAATCAACCTCTAACTATATCTATATATAGCTGCTATTTCTATGTAGTTAGTCCGTTTACTTGAAATGTTTCGTCGGACAAACTTTACGGCAGTGGTATTGTCTGAGCAGCTTTGGAAAACTTTCTAACTTTGTATCAGGAATTTAATCTGATCGCATTGCTCAATTAAGATTTGACTTTAAACCTCTGAGGCTCTGAACGGGACAGTTCGTTGAATATTAATGTTGTTAATACGGCAAACTGTCTCCTATTGACTTTTCTTTTAAAACTGAAAGAAACGGGACAAAAGACTTTGATGTAACAATAGTTGAAAACTTCTTAACTTCTTTGTGAAAATCTTGGTTATTTATGGTCGGATTTCCTTGCTACGTAGCTAAGTAGTTGAAAGTCTATAAACGCGGTTTTGTAATGCATCTCCATTCGATTATCAATCAAATCGATTATTCATTACAATGCAACTTTGATCATGCTTGTCGAGAGCGACCCCAAGATCAATTGCCATAGGACGGATTTAGGCAATTGATCTTCGGGTCCCTTGAATCCGTAGGTAACGCCTGTTCCGTTTTTCAGATAACAGATTAGATGGCCTTTGTTCTGATTTGGTTGTAGTCTGAGAGTAACTATGTATATAGGGTGGAAGGGACATCGACACACAAACGGTTACCACATTTTCAGTACAAATTCGAACACACTTAATTTAAAAAAAAAAACTGCGGTTTCTTACAATTACAACAATACAATACTTACCTACGTGGTCAAATTGTATGGAACAGCAGATTTTTGTTTTGTTTTGGAATATAGGATTGTAGCTGACCTTTCTAAAAATATAGGAGTGATATAAGTTTGTTATTAGTAGACTAATGCTACGAATAAACATGACATGAAAAAAGTACTAGCGTTTTTATTTCAAACGAATTATGAACAGCATTTTGAGTTCGGTATAGAAAAATAAACTCAACTTAGATACTTTCTTCAATCACATAAATGTCAAAATGGTAGGTAAGATAAATTGTCAACAGATTAAATAATCTCAAGGGTATTAAACATTTCATTGCTTGCCATAACATCGTTGATATTAGTATAACGATAAGCTTAGTAACAAAGATCCTAATATTCCTAAAATGTGTTGATCCCTTACACGGATTAAACATGTGTTAGAGCAAGTGATTTACGCCAAAGTTATTACAGAGCAAAACCTTTCCATTTAAGGTACCTTAAATATTCTACATACATATATAATAATGTGGATTCAAACAGTACCCTGAACTAATTTTGGTTAAAGGGACCAAAGGACTAGGGCCGCTTATTGTTTGATTTATTTGCAGGTAGATTTTGGAATATACGGTTCATGAAATTAGTTTTTAGAATACTCAGAATTCGTGAAATTAATCAAACGATACAGAGAACACAGAACTTCTTGAAATGACGTCACATTACAGTAGACTCTGGTGACACATAAATATTGTAAATGGTCCTAAATGCCCTCGTCAGTGCTGGCAAGCATACGAATCGGTAATATGCACTACACGGTACGTGTGTAGGAACGTCCACTTACCTTGTCACTTCAATCTCAGCCATTGTTTGAATACTATGGATATTCATCTAAATACTGTAAATTACTAAGATTGCATTACTTGTTTAACATGCTACAGACCTACATTTTGAAACCAACTTTATTCTTCAGTGGCCTTCCTGTGTTTTTGAAACTTCATGATTAAAATCTCTTTGTTCTGCCATTCAAAGATATTTGTTTTCATTTGTTGTAATGCAACAAGTGATCACTTGTGTGAAGACACAATGTGTTACATGAAAACACAATTTATTACACGATAGCTTCGTCCCCTCGTTCGTTTTCCAACGCTTGCTGAAACGGTCCAGCGTACTTATAAAAACGAAGGGTAATGTTTAACTGTAAATGTTTACAGGTTCTTGTGATATTTGGAAACTAAGCAAACAAACCGCGTGAGCGTAACAGCTACATTATGTTAATCAAATTAAATAACATTTGTAACTAAAAGAATCAAAAATATCTTGTCTTACAAATAAAGGCCCAGTCCCTCTTACACCTCTTACTCCTCAATGAGGAGGCCATGTGACCCAACTGTGGGAACATTAAAGGCTGATTTTGAGATTATGTGTTTCAAAGATACATACATAAATATTTTCTAGATTTCATTTGTTGTTAGTTTAGTTTTGTTATTTTAGTTTATTTAATCGTCTGGTCGTAGGTTAATCCGTGCTTGCCTAGGTTGGTCTGTGGATGGGTGACCAAACTTTTTTTTTTTTTGGATGGGAAATCATCAAATGACTCCTCCCGCTCTGGGTGGAGCGGGAGAGAGTGTCAGACTTTTACTGATTAAAACCCATCCATGTTCCTTCTTCGCCCTTTGTGTGCTGGGGCCACGGTATCTCTTTCGAACAGTCCCGCAGCCCCGGCAGGTGGGTGACCACCTTACATACCGAGTTTCCTCCGTGCCTCAGAAAGCACGTTAAGCTGTTGGTCCCGGTTGTCATTTGTAGATTTGGGAAAAGGCTAGGCAGACGATGAATAATGTAGGTATATAGTGCATTTAATTTAAAGTTGACTTTGCAGCTGCTATAAAGTCATAAATATTCATATCATCGCCATAATTCATACTACTGGACTTCGCCTGCAATAGACTAACAAAGAGGAAATTGTTATAATCATCACATTCATCATGATTGGTGAGCGATGATCCTAGTTTATAGGCAAGAAGACACATATTGCCTTGGATTAACTTTAATTCAATAGGTACACAAATTCATGCTTTATTATCATGAGGGTAGGTAGAATCTACGTAACATCCGTGGTCCGATCCCTTTTGATTCGTTCACGATCATTCCAAGCTAGGATAAACTGAAATTAGTACTCGTTAAGAATACTCACCTACTTTACTGTATAGGACTCCTGAAGCAGTCCTGAAGAGGATTTAATAAACTCATCTCATAACGAGAAGGAAATTATAATTAATCAGAACCGCGGGTATCCGACAGCGTTTGTAATTAAACTCTTTAAAGTGAGCAACATTATATTTCGTAGAACAGATACAATTACATTTTGAACACTTCGTTACATGATACGGTTTCTGAAGATACTTCATAATAACATTGGGTAAGTTTCATGTTTTTTCCCAATTACACAAAGTGTATCGTTCTTTTGAATTGTTTATTAAATAACTAGCTTTTTCTCTCGGCTTCGGTCGCGTTAATTTAGAATTTGACACCTAATTCGGGTTGTACACTGCTTGTAATAATATGGATCAAAAGACACGTGGCGCCATCTGTTATCATAAGAACGTAATTGTTGTTTTCCTCGGGAACAGTACTTTTTTCGGGATGAAATTTACCCTATGTCCGTTTCTGATTACCTGACAATGTCATCTCATCAGTCTTAAATGAAAAAGAAAAACCTAGAACACGTAATAAAGTGTATAAAAACCCAAGGGACCACTGTGAATATAGACTACTAGAGGGAAGATCTAAAGCTATGATGAATAGTTGTTATAAAGATTATGGGTGCTTCACTGAAAAGAGTATAAGACACAACCCAAAACTCTTTTGGTGATTCGTCGAAACGAAAAAAACTAAACCTAACGACATTCCCTCGGAGATGTGTCTGAGAAATAAAACTGGATGCTCACTGGAAGCGAAGTTTGCAACCTCTTTGTTAAGCATTTTTCCGGTAACTTCACTCCTTCGACTGGTTCACCTGCTGTAGTTGATATAGGTCCCAAGTATCATTGAATCAGCATCAACTAGGCAAAGTAGTATTTACGGAACGTGATGTCCTTAGAGCACTAAAAAAACTTCACATCTGCAAAGAGGCAGGGCTGGACGGTTTGCCACCACTATTTATAAAGAATTGTGCTTCTAGTCTGGCTTTACCACTTAAATTAATTTATAATTATTCGATCGCGACATCCCAGTTTCCTACGGAATGGAAAATAGCAAATGTTGTACCGGTTTACAAAAAAGGAGACACTGGTGATGTGCAGAACTACCGCCCCATTTCACTACTCTCAGTTTTCGCTAGATTCGCAGATTTTCGAATCCTTGCTATAAATATCGCTGGACATTAAAACACAGCGCCATCTAATGCCTCACTAAACAACGAGGCTTGTGTCGTGGACACCAGATAGTTGATATACTACATATATCCTTTTTGTTTGTAAATACATACTTATTATACATATAAACATCCATGACTCGGAAACAAATGTCCATGCTCATCACACAAACATTTGCTCCAACCGGGATTCGAACCCGGAACCCTAAGAACGTAAGGCAGCCTCACTACCGCTGCGCCATTCGGGTCGTCGTGTACTTAGATCACACATCAATCCTCAGCTAGTAACCCAACACCATGGTTTCTGTGTTCGTACGACTACTAATCTGATCCACTACGTTAATCAATTGAGTGAATATATGGACTCTCGCACGCAGGTCGACGCAATTTACACTAATTTCAGCAGTGCGTTCGACAAGGTGAACCACAAAATCCTCTAAAATAAGCTAGAAACTTTCGGCATATTTGGCCAATTACTCCTTTGGTTTAAATCTTATCTAACAGAAACACAACAAAGAGTGGTTGTATAGGGATATGAGTCACAGGTCTACCTATCAACATCTGGAGTCCCTCAAGGTTCACACCTGGGTCCTATTCTTTTTTTAATGTTCGTCAATGACATAGTTCTTAGAATAAAACACAGCTAAAGCTCTGTTTTTGCTGATGACTTAAAGATTTTTAAAGAAATAAAGTCATCCCATGACGCCCAACTTGTCCAGGGTGACCACGACGCGGTTCACAATTGGTGCCTACAAAACCGGATGTCCCTCAATGTGAAAAAGTGCTACCACATAACATTTACTAAGAAACGGAGACCATTGCCAACGTCATATTCATTAAATGGGATAACACTCGAAAAAGTGGACACAATTCGCGACCTGGGAGTCCACCTTGACTCTAAACTCACACTCACCAGCCACACTGTGTGGCCAATGTGGTTGGTGTTTTTTTTTTGTTCTTAATTTACCTATAGATATTCTTTTTTTTTGTTAAATTATTCTGTATTTTCCACCGGCCTAATGTTGTACACAGCCCATCTTTAATTTTATTGTTTAAATGTTTAATTATCTTTCTATTGTATTAGATATATTCTGTAATGACTAATCTTACTTGCCCCTTTATTATTCTGCGAATGCTGTGCACTTCGATAAGCGACGAATTCTCTTTACCTAAAATTGTTTGTGATTTATATTTATGGATGTTTTAGTGAGTAAGTCGTTGAAGTGCCCTAATAATAAATAAATAAATAGGTATGCAAAATTACCAGAAGGAAGATCCGTTCAGTGGTTTAGGCGTGAGAAGATAACAAACAAACAAACTTACTCTCGCATTTATATTATTAGTTAGGATGTAAGTTCCCAAAGCTTGAAGAATTCTGCAGGAGGTACACGGTTGAAAAAATAATGATTCATTTTACCAAGTCTACCTATAAAAATACTTCGACAAATATTTTTCTGTAACTTATTAGATTCTCGAATGACAGTGACTACCCCTTAACGAGCTTGGGGCTCAGGTTATCATGACCTTTCTCCGGTCGAGATATATTGGCAGTAATAAATTACTTTACCTCAGATTCATACCGGCTGAATCTAGGGGAAGATTCAATTACACAAATATAGAATCTACTTGTTATCGACGGCCATGGCTCCAAGTTTCTATCAATAGGAAATACGTTATATTACATCGTAGACATGTCCTGTCTATCCCATACATATATGGACCCAAATCAAACTTTAGACATTTTGAACTATTATTTCAAGTAAAATCATACTTAGTTCAGAAATGATAATAGCGTAGCGTCTATTTGTATTTGAAATGTAGAACCGACTGAGATATTGTTTAGATAACCACTATATTTTGCTACATTACTTACGCCAGATATAACTTCAAGCATAGACTGTAGATTATAATAATGAACTATTTATTATCTTTAGTGGCAATATCAAGACCGACTGTTTTGACAAATACGTACAACTACTTTATAGCGAGCAATGAATTCTCTTAGCTTTGATCATTACACACTCGATAGCAATATTTGTCATGTCAATGAAATAAATTAGCCAGAGCTTACGAACATTTTTAAATTCTATTCAGCGTTCTGATTGGTTAAATCCTGGTTAAAACAAATGCAATATAGTTGGAAATGTCCACGTTATTTCAATCTGTAATCTATTGTGAGACACAGATGTGGGGCTGGGCAGTAAACTGTACTTTATTTTTGGATGAATGTGTTTCAGCCTATAAGCAGACAATAGAACGACTGTGTTGACACATGTAGCATTCTAGAACAGCTGAGTAACGGACTGAATACGTCCTCTACGCTATCTGAAATTGTGCGGGAATATGGCAGACTATTTGGAGCAAAGTACTCGAATATCGAACAGGCATCACATGCCAGCACTAGACTAGCAAATACTAGACGTACCTAGATTTGAAAGATATTCTGTTGTATGTTCTAGTAGATAACTGCAAGTATTGACAGACGTATTCAATCTCTTCTTTGCTCTTGGCTTGATAGTCGAATGTGTTTGTATAAGGAACAGTTGAATTCTCTTCTCACTTCGAACAATTAATTTTATGTTACTTTCAGCATTTGCATAATCTCTATATCTTTGGCTATTTTGCTGAGGAATATAATCTCAGGCATGTTTCCCTAATCCCCTTGTTCAAGCTTCAGTACGTGTAAGGCTTCAGATTATTAATGTTCCTTTCCTTCTCTGATTGAACAAGGAATTTTCTGAGGGTAGGTACAATACCTGAAAGGGTTTGATAAGATTAAAATCCGTTCAAAGCAAAAGCCAATTAAGGGTTGTAGAAACCGATATTGTGAGAGCAAAGCCTTGTTACATTTAATAAACATGGCCCAAGCTGTGAACCATGTGTGTGAGACGTAAGTAGGTTACAACAGCTGTTAGCAAACCATGTTTCAACTTACAAAGAATTGTTTATAAATTCTGATAAAAAGGAAGACTCCCGGCTAAGGAAAGTGTAGATACCATTATGTATATTACGATTAGATTTACAATCCTATAGAAACGGGCTTATGGGAAATCCGTAAGCATTTGGATTCTCAAACGTATACAAAATTGTAATTCTAAACCGGGATGTAGAAGTATTCCTTTTCTGTGACTTCGAGGTGTAATCCAATATTATTGTGATCAATATTATATGCGATAAACTAGGTTTCATCGAAGCAATAAATTGGTTTCAATTTATTCCACACAAACTTTACAAAGAACGATTCAAATGGGTCAATACCTACCCGTAAATTGTTCACGCAATCTGAAAACAAACACACAAGACGAACAGAAACAAACTTTATCAATTATAATTTGAATAGGTAAGACTTTTGTATCATCAAGTTACATACAAAATCGATATTCAAAAACTTGGACATGAATTTTGATTTACAAAAGCAGATAAAAACCGAGATAGTCCTTCTCGTGGTTTTGTTTTATTTGTCTGGATTTTCTTCTATCATTTATTATTATCTGAAAGGGTCCGTAGCTTATCTTTTAGTAAGGTAAAGGCCATCAAGTGTCTTCTGCGGTCAAAGGTTACTGGAGATAACCCTGTATGTATAACCTACAATATTAAGAACTGTGGCCAAGTATTTGATTCACTAAGAAAGGGATGGTCGTTATACGTTTGTTAGACTTCAAAGGGTAATTACTGTGTGGTTAATTAGGTCATCAAATTGACTATCTTCGGTATTATCCGTTTAGAACATTCAACCATTCGGAAGTTACCTATGAACGGTGGTTTATAATTGGTTGGATTGCAATTTGCAACCTTATGGTCTAGTTAGGTTGGAAAAGCTGTCAACTGTTTTGCGTCAAAATAAATTATGCAATTTTCAGTGACTGAAAGATGCCATGCACTTGATTTTCATAATGAATCAAATAGTTTTTTGATTTTTCGGCAATATTAACTGTCAAAGAAGAAAACAAAGTCGTCGAATTTTCGAAATGCATGCCATGCTCGATAAGCAAGCAAGCGGCTTGTCTAATCCACCGAGGCGAATAATTAATTAAATTAGAGAAAGACACAGACAGACTGATTATATTTTTATCCGGGCGTTAAATTAGTTTTCAATGAAATCCAATTAAAACCCGTCCATCAGTTGTCCCGTGAATCTGGAACAAACAGATAATTTATGGAAACTGTTGTTTGTGATGTCTCTGAAGATAAACTTTCTTCTGCAAAATATTTTTTCTATAGATATTTGTTCTTTTATCGCCTGTAAAATGTATATTTTTATCGTGGCGGAGTGATGTTTTAAGAGAAAAAATAACAAAAATATGTCTGATAAAAACTGTAGTTAAAGATAAAATAATATGACATCACGCTTGTAATCCCCAAAAGGTTAGAGGTAGAGGTGTACCTAATAGTACCTACACATTTCGCCACTTATGTTTAAGTTCCATGTAATAGGGGGCCAGGCTATTCAACTGGGCACAAATCCAGACTCCATGGTTGCTACTGAGAATTTCCTCATGGAAAAACCCAATAACACTTTGCCCGACCCAGGACTCGAACCCAGGACCTCATGCTCAACAGTCGCGCTTGCGACCACTACGAGTTATATGTTATCATTGTGCTTGTCATTATTTAATTTGACTTTTTTTTTGGTACGGTGGCTATTAATCTGAATAGATGATGCCTACAACTATATATACATAGTAACAATATCTCTTGATGTTCATCCTAACATAAAAGCAGCTTTGTATCAATCTACGTAAACAAGGCAACTAATTACAGTTATGTGGAAGCTTAACTTAGTAAAGGTGCCAATTTCAAATACCTTCTTCTCTTATCTCCAATTTACCAAAATTCTTGTACTTTTTCCGTCTATTTCCAGATCAAATTTCACTTCATTCCAATAAAGTGATTGATTTTCAAAGCGATGTTTTACTAGCAACCTAGGATAGGTTGCTAGTAAAACATCGCTTTGAAAAGCTTTATAAGCAAGTCTTAAGTCAGTAGCAGTGTATTCAATGATCTGGGATATTATAAAAGCTCAAAAAAAATATTGCAACAGAAGACTGTTGCAATATTTTTTTTGAGCTTTTTCCCGGAGCACTATTTATTAAGCCAAATCATAACAATAGTAAATACACTTCTAAATTAAAATAACATAAATTAACTAACTTAAAAATGGCACATCAAAATATATATACTTAAAATGTCACTTACGGGATATCTTCCGTGATTATTGTTGTTGTTAGTATAGTTATGAACCGTGAAAGCTTAAAACAGTGTTTATCAAAATATCTGTTTTAGTATCAGTTTATATTGTATCGTTCTCAAACTGCCGGTCTACTTTGTACCTTTTTTTATTTGATGGGGAAGTAAACTCATTTATTCACACTCTAAATTCGTCATTTCGTTAAATGATTTATGAGAAACTGCTTAACGAAAGGTCTGAAAGTGGCGTGCGTCTAAATGGACATAAATATTTCACAAGTAAATTGAAACGGGAGCCGGGGTCCAGGGCGCGCGGCCGGGGATGTCGCGATGGCGGCTCCTGATGAGTTGTCGGCAAAAAATGGCGTCACTTGCCTTATTTTTTATTGCTTATTTTTCACTTTGAAGTAAAAACGAGCTAAAGAAGAGGAAGTGCGCAACACAAGACTAATGTATTCATTCAACTTGGAAAATGTATTAGAGTTGAGTTTGTATCGCCATTTGCGCAATTGCTGGCTTTGTAGATTTCGTGGTTGCCTTTAGCATTTCAATTTCAATACGATTGACTGCCAAAGTGGAGTCACAAAACGTAATTTTCTCAATTCCTTATTTCAATATTGAGGACAAGTTGTCAAGCCCACTTGGGGCAACTCAAACAAATGTAGTCGAGAAATCTGAAGGTTATAGAAAAAGTTTGTTGATTATGAATTTTCAACAAAGGTTGTCAAACACTTCCTTTCGATACAATTTCGAATAAAGCTACTAGGTATAATGGAAATGACGCAATGAGTAATAAATCTATATCATAAATGTAATAAACAGTTCCAGTCGCTGACTGATAGATACGTTAGAAACGTATTGAACAGATATGGCCCAAACTAGACCGCTGTATCTAAAAAAAAATGGATTTTCCTGGTAGTGTTCGAAAATAAGTAACACATAAAAGACTGAAATTGAATAGGCGAGACGACAAAAAAAATGTAATTAGTCCGTCAGTTAGATTATCAAAAAATATTTGACCCATGTTTTTTCTTTTGTTACGTAAACCAAAATTGACGAAGATACGACGCTTTTAAAATTCTCAATACGTCACGCCATGGTATAATTTTTAGCTAGTTCTGACGTCACGAGCCCACTCCCGTTTTTTGATGCGTTTTATCTTTGTCAATATTCGTAGATTTACAAAAACAAAAAATACGTGTCCATTAATTTCCAATAGTCTAACTGACGGACTAAATAGATTTGCCATTTTTTGATACTGTCGTCATGCCTATTGTAATGTTTCTTTGGCCTAACTATCTTATAAGGTAGAAAAAACACGTTTTTGTAGGATTACAGTGGGTGTTGAATTTTGTATGGGAGCTCTCGCATTTTCCCAATTGGTTTCCGAAATCCACGCGGACGAAGTTGCGGGAAAAATTAGAACGAGACAAAATATTTGTGTAGGTAGCTTGTGATAAAAAATAGACCTAGTTCGTAGTCATAAGAGGAATATAAATCAGTAAGACCCACATGATAAGCAATTTCACAAATATTTGTGAAATATCACATGATATGATAATCCTTGTTAGCTCAGGCAGTATGTACGGCGCTTGAATAAATTGAGACAGGCTCGTATGTCGACATGAACGGTTCTAGGAAATTGATATTTTAGATATTTGAAGAGCATTGTTATTTGACATTAGGTATGGAGCTACTCGCTCAGATATATAATAACGTTCGGTCGTAATAATATATTCATTTTACTTCTTATTTTTGGAACTTCTTGTCAGTAAAGCTGTCGACTACTAACTCCACACGTTTCTCTAAGGCCCTCTTTTGATTTATCTCTGTACTATATCACCTGAGAGTAAATATACAAAATATTATATTTGTACGAGTTTTATTTATGTATGATTGTATATACAAAATGTTAAACTAAATATTGTGTGAAGAAGGAAATGAATAAGATGTCGTTACTCCATCAAAAACAAGATACAATGGACAATGAGTGTCTCTAGAATGTACAGTCGGCGTTCTATTTCTTTTCAACAAAGAAATTTGTACGACGTACGCCACTCACTAATATCCTCTTTGAAAGAGAGTGGACTCTTGCAAGCTAATACTTATTTGGTGGCAACTAATTATTCCGTCAATAGGACTTATCGACGAGGCCAGCAGCTATTATGTCATCTCCTTTGTAAACAACATACGAATCAAGCAAAAAGGTTAGATTATTTCGATGGTAAGAGCTTGCATTATCTCTTCGTGAACATAGACGTAATGTTCACTGAGTATATTATATCAGCTGTTGAGACTGTTGGAACAAGGTTTCGTGAAATATTATTAAAACAATAGCACAAATATATGCATTAGGTACATACACGCCTACTCCATTTATAAATAAGAAAATATTTACAAACTTTACATTTACCTTGAAACTGAACAGGCTTGAGTCTATGTTATGAATTGAAAATACAATTGGAGCCAATTAAAAGTTTGAATAAATTGGATTATTGTAAAATGCCAAATCTTAAGATTGATTTCTCAATAGCTAAATAAACCTTTTCAGTTTTTTGAAGTTCCATTTCGAAGTATTGAAAGCTTTTCCAGAGAAAATCTATTCATAAATCAATTTTTAGACCCCCATCCCATTTAGACCCGACTAGTATGTTTTATTATTTATTTCGTACTTTTACCTTGATAAGTTTTGTCTACAAACATTGTCAGGTATTACATATTTAATTCCTCCCAAGTGAGTGCCTCTACACGAAGACAACTTGTGAACGTTATCTCCTAATAAAAACACAGTAAAAGTTTTGTGCGATTCATCTTAGTACAAGATAGAACGGAGTAAGACTTATCGGTGCAAATGATATTGAATTTATGATAAACACAGAATTTATAGCCACCTTTTCTCAGTATTTAAAACAAATGGCAAAATCTACGAGGAATTATGTGAAAAGCTGAAACCCAGTCAGAGGTCGGTACATGTACACTTTACTCCAACCTCCGAAAATAAATGTGGGCAATTACGTTAATACAAACATTATAGCTATACAAGAAAATAAACGTTTCTGTTCGTCTGACACTGTTTAAATTAATTTCTCCGCGATCAACCTACCTACTGATATTTCATAGCTTGTGATTGGCAGTTTTATTTATTTCTGGGTTTATTTCTGTTTCACGGTGTATTGTTTTTGTGAGTGCGGTCTAGCAGGAAAGGGCAGTGTTATTATTACGTAGGTGGACTTTATGTACAACAGTGCAGCTACCGATGTTTCTTTAATTAATTGCGTTTGTTCGATGAAAATGTGCCACGTGTATAAAAATGTACATTTATGAACTTTTTCGCTTACAGAAACATTTATGCTCGTTTTCTCTCAGTCAACATACCAATTATGACGGGTTTACGATTATACTGTCATCATAACAGTACCTAAACTGTATTTAATATTGGCTTATCTTACCTATCATAATTAAACCAAATTATACCGCAGTAGATGTTGAAGCCTTAGGGAGCGCTTTGCCGTAGTCGCTTAATTATGATCGTCGGTAACTAAGACACGATCCAAGCACACATGGCGGAAGTCAAACAATCTATTTCATCCGGCCAGATGTACAGCAAACAACTACTTGTTGATTAAAGCTTTTCTTAAGGAAAATGCTCCCCTATTCCATTCCTCCAACATAAAGGAATTATTCTTCGGAAGGTATTCAAATTATGAGTGCTATACCACATGCTAACCAAAGACATCATTTCCTAAAACCATGCACTTAAAATCAGAAAACAAACAAGTTACTTAAAAGACGTAAATCATAAAAAGTCGTATGAGTCCCCGACGCTACCCTTGAATAGAAAACTTTCACAAAGTTGAAGGAAATACAGCTGTATATCAAAAGGACCCATATTTCAACAGCATAATATATCACTTGCAAAGTGGGAAATGATATATTATCCAGTAGAGTAGTTGGGATCAGAAAGAAAAGTTATCATAATAATTCACCATCGTACGTCGAAAGAATTCCAAATGAGTAAGTACTTAGGTTCTTATGCATTCTGTGCAGGTTATTAAAAATAGCGCGCCGTCACTTGTTATTCCTGTTTAGTATCAACCGTGCTACGTACAGCAAGTACTTGCTACTGAAATACGGGAATCTACTGTAATTATGAAATGTACGTGGTATTACAGAGGATAAGTTGAAATTAACAAATGGGACTCACCGTTTGATTTTCCTGAGGTTTATGGCTATTTGGTCAAGCCACAGATTTCTTGAATAAAATGTAGTATAGTAAAATATAGTAAAAATAACTAGGTATCCTTCTAAGTATGAATGACTAGCCTGTAATGTTCCCACTACTGAGACTGTGCTGGGACACAAGCTTCCTCTTTGTAAGAATTAGAAGGATTTTAAGTGTAGTAAAAATGTAAATGTGATGTAGAACGGCAAATAATGATAACTTCAAGAACACAACTGAAAGATATACCTAATAAATTGAAACAACTAGCTGGCAAAAGGATTATGTTCAATGTCCGCCTAGTTCAGTACAAAAGGCACTTAAAATACAAAAAACACGCTAAATAAAAAGAAATGAATCCGCACAGCGAACAAAGAAATAACTCAAGAGCTTATTGTTTGCAATAAAAAAAAATGTAATAAAGGGCGCGGATTTCCAGCTTATCGTTCAGTTCTATTCAATCGAAAATGCAGATTTAAATTGTTTCTATGTGCGGCTAGCGACGGATTGAGATCAAAGAAAATAATGGCAGGCGGGCGGGCGTCGGGACGCTCCTGTACAAAGCTCACGCGGTAAATTATGTACGTACAAACAATACGGAGACTGATCTGCATTTTATTGTTCCCAGTACATACAGACCTATATTCTACTAATAGAGGCACCTATTCCATTTAACCAAACTCAAATAGGGACGCACGTTCAGCTGTGGGTCCCGGCTGTAGTTTGTAGATCTTTGACAGTTGTCACGAGTCACAGACCGTTGGAAGCCCGAAAGTCTGTCAACTAGTCCTCTTAGGGATATCGTTTTACCCAGTTACTGGGTTGTGCAGCTCAAGCAGTCGCTCCATCCGGCAGCATCCATCAGCCGCATATTATTAGACTGGAATCTGAGGCTAGCATATTTGAAAGGAAGCTAGGCAAATGATGAATACTCAATTAAGTAGATAAATTGGAACACATAATTCTCTTTCACTATATTTTATCCGTGCTCCACAAAGAGAAGAAAACTATGAATGATTAACTTTTGTAATCCTGCTTGAGTTGTAAGTTTTAAACTTGGAGAAATAGGTCATCATGAAGCCGGCAGGCACTCCACTGTGTGAGGATTAGGTATACCTATGTCCGCGTCCATAAAGTAGAAATGTTCATTGAACACTGAGTATTAATAAGTAGCTATTCATTCTAGATTTTGCACTTTTTCAGGACATTGTAAGAGCACAATTCTTGATGATTCCTTAATATCTGGTATCGTTGAGAAACTGCTGCTTAATTAATTGACACTCCCTCGTTGGTCTAAGTAGTGCAAAGGTTTACTGCTGAACATGAAGTGTTCAATTTTCAGAACAGGAAAAGCGTTGTTGAATTTTTCCATCACGTATTTCTCAGTAGCAGCCTGAATTCTGAATTTGTCCCCGGTTGATGGCAATAGGCTCGCCCCCTATTACCTACATTGTTGGTATACCAAGTTTAGGAACTCCTGCACATAACCTTTCGGAGAAACGTATGTATTAATGCTTAACGAAGATGCAAAGTACATCTATGTACCGAAGTAATGTAGGAGCAATTTCCTACACATCAAATAAATATTTTCGAGTCATGAAGATGAATATCGTTGACATTTTCGTTCCGTGTCTATTCTGACCATAAATATCGAATGTTATGTGGGTATAAAACACGGGTCGTAAATTTACTATCCAATTCTACATCTATGTCTGATCTGCCTAAAGATATATGTGCTGGGAGACAAACAGGGACTGGAGACTTATGTTCTAATATAGGTAACAAAAACATTGTAACGACGGCTAGCTTTAAGGGTTTATTTATTGCCCAATGCTTGGAATATAATAGGATCATGTTGAAGTACAAATATGTTTACAAAACATCCTTTAAAAATATGATTGAAAATTGTAACACCGGTTCTGTATAATACCTGCAATGTATAGTACTCGTATAGAAGATTCGAATGGCGACCCTCCAAATCTTTCATTATGTTTTTTTTTATCACGGGACCCGAATTTCTTGCCACTCACATAGGATTTCTGTCTTAAACCTCAAACTTATTGTTTTTTCTTGTGTTAATATTATTTTTAGTTAGACGACCCATAATTCAATATAAGGCTGTCAGTTATTATCTTTAAATCTTTATTGACATGGGAAAACCTTGTCTTCAAAATGACAAACCTCAATCAATATTGATCAAAATATTCTGCGTAAACTTAAGAAGGAGACTGATCAATATTGATTACACGTATTAAGAAGTTTGGTACAAGTTTCTTACATGATAAGGCTTTATTAAATTTGTGAGTGTAGGCAACCGTTCGCGAAGCTGTAACGATGTTATCTTATGTTTACTCGTATTCTGAAACAAGTCGATCGTTTACCTGAATTACCCGTTATGCTCTGTTTTTATGGCATGAAATACCTATTCAGAAAACGAGGCAGGTAGATAATAAAAGTAACTGCGTGTTATCTGCAAACATTTTGTGATGGAAAACTCACAAAGCTTGCATTGAGGGATTAGGAGAGATTCGGGACGGCGCGCGATGGTAGGTAGGTACCTACTGCCGACGTACGAGTTTGAAAGGAATTACAGAGACATTACATTAGTCGTATTACTCAGCAGGGAATTATTCAAGGACGCCTTGATCCCATTTCAAGACTTAGTTTGATTTGTTTCTTTTCATCTCACTTACACTCGCTCATATTCTGATCGATGATTGATTAATGACTAAAGTGATTTACGGATAGTTCCCACAAAAATAAATCTAGGTACTTTCGTTACGAAATGACCTTTCATTGAGTTAATTTAATTTTTATAATACTAAACTAATAGGAACAGGTTGTAGTATTCAATGCTCATAAAATGATCATTGAGCAAAGTAAAAATTGTGAAATCACACTATATTTTAAATCATATACTGAAATTACGAAAACATACTCGTTAGCCGGATGAATTGAATCCAATTGGAAGTTACAAATTGTTTCCGACATATGCAAAGCGAAGCAAAACTATGAGCGGGTCTGAAAACTTAGGAATGTCAGTGTTAAATTGTCCGTGTAGCATTTCAGTAGGAGCTCAAAGTTAGTACTAGTGAAATTGCCAGCATTAGTTATAAATGCCTGCAAATGAGTGAGTATGTGTAAGGCTGCACCGACCACTTTAATTGGTTACGGGGCATGCCAAAGTTCACGGCTGGCTGAATTGAAAACAACGCCTTTAATCAATGCCTAATTAATCAAATTTAACGAAGTTTACTCTTGATGCTGTAATGGATATTACTCGTAAATAATTGACGTATTGATTACTACTAATCTCGCCTCTGAATCAGAGGCTCTGATTATGCTTCAGTATGATTTGCTTCCCGTAGTGATTGACACTGTAATGGAACCACATTGATGGACATGAGGGAAAATACGATCAATAAACACTTAAATTGAGAGTTGAACCAGTTACTAAAGGTAACTGACAACATATTGTTTATGCTAGCGTTGAAAAACATGATTTTCAACACCATATTTTGGTGGCATGTGTTTTAGAACTAATAAATTGAGAGTGATGGCAAGCCGATGGCTGGCAACGCAACCAACATTCCGTTTCTTTATTTGTAAACATGACCCATTGATATACTTCCCTGGCTCGTGCCTAAACAACCAACACCGCGCTCAATATAGTCAAGAAAGGATTTCCACCAAATAAAGATATGTCTCACGTTATTCAATTGTTTTCTTTCTCGTGCACGAGCTCCATTCAAATGTATGAGTGGAATTTTTCAATATCGGTCTGCCTTTGAATCCGCTTTGCTGTTGTTCAGCAGAACACATTTTATGGAAAATATATAAATTTCATGTGAAATAATTCAGAATGTTACGTGTATTTTTCAGACAAGTGTAGAATATCAGCTTGTTTACAACTGTTAATTGAGCATTTTTATAGTCATCTCCGGAGTTTTGACAGCTGATTTAATCTACACTTTCTGTCCCATATTTCTTTCTCGCTGCTTTGAAGTTTTATTAATAAAACGTATGGTCAAGGTCATCGGCTCATTCATCACAAACGAGTGAAAAAAGGCCTCGTCCGTCTATTACAGACGTCATCACTGGCTTTATAATATTACCAATAAACTTTCTATTGAAATAAGACCCTCTGACGCGTCCAGCACATCCCTTCAGAGGTCTTTTATCCGGGAAGGATTTCCAACAAAAGCACGTAATCAAGTATATACGAGTAAGAATATAAGGCGAAGTTGAGTGTGCTTGTGAAATAGAACTCCCAAGCCAATAACAGCGTTATTAATGTCCCTGAACTTACTGCTCATGAAAGTTGCCTTATCTGTAATAATCATATATTCTATAATATTAACTCGTGTTTCGCATGCATGTTTATATATTGCGCAACAATATCAATTTATTTGTTATGAGCTTACCTGCTAAGTCAACGGTTTTTTTTCTCTCACACACGCTTGCAGTTTGGCCGAACGTGAACAAATGTTGAAAAGAACTAACGACCTTGCCAGCCCCAAAATTCGATTCGAATTTCCTTTTTCGAATTGATTGCTAGTTTTTTTCGAAAACGAGGAAACTGCAAAAGCAATTAATTATGAATGAGTTTGTATAAATCTACCTAACGTAGCACTCATGGTTTTATAGGAGTATTTTGAGTAAAAGGTTTTTATGAGGTATTAACTTAAAGCGTGTTGGTAAAATATTATGATATTACTCAAGGGAAGTTTTTTGCCTCTTCATATTAACATTATTGTGAAGAAAGTATATTAGTACCTACATGTTAAGCGTTGTTGATAGTTGTTTTTGCGACTGTGACGGGAAACCAGTGGTATTCACTTATAACTATCAAAGGACGCGGTGGACATTTGACAATTGGGAGTAAATACTGCATCGAAACTATTTCGAGCTTTTTTTTATTTACATTGATAGTTTCATACCTTCAACCCTGACATTATGACCGAAATATCATATCGAATATTAAGTTTCATAACCATCGGTATTGTATACATAGATGTGTATGTGGGTAGTACGTAGACTCGAATTTTAAATGCTATTCATTTTATTTTGAAAGTTAAACAACATACGTTGAATTTTGTACGTTGCCGAGCTGACCATTTTTGAACTTCGTCCATATTACGGATTTCCTTCAAAATCCTGGTGTACGCAACTCCACGTCCAAGGTTTACGCACGGAATTCTCCCCTTAGGCTCAATTTCAATTAGTTAGTGGAATTTCTTTAATTTAATAAACTAGTTCAATAACAGAATTACAAACACTTAATATTATCCACACAAGTCCCTTCGTTTACTTATATGTGTTTTACTAAAAGAACAGGTTTCCGTCACAGGTTTCTCAGAACTGACAAAACGCAGGCTAACAGTAACATAATAATTAAGTCCATGACCAGTTTACATTTTCCGCACTCTGTAATCATTGTCAATTTGCATACATACATATAAATACGTTTCAGAGGCTTCTGTGTGTAACGGATTATATTGGGCAGCAATTAGCACACTGTTGTTTACTTCAAACCTCGTTTGACCAGACATGACAATATCAGCGTTCCCGCTTTTCCTTAAAGTCATATAATATATAAAGCAAACACATGTTCTTAAGTAAGTAAACACTACGTGTTGTGTTAAATAAACTCACGTATTTAAAAAAAACACTTATGTATAGACCAAAAAAGTATTGACTATATTAGACTTGAAGCGATCCAACTTGAATCGTCTGATTTACAATTCTTCAGGGACGATACTGTAAAGAACTGCAAGAGAAATATAAAGCCAGCAGCGTCGGCGTCGTGGGCGAAACCAAATGTTTAATGAAGTTCTTTCTCCTAAATCACAAAATTCCCGAGACGCTTAGCTCAAGTTTAATTTCGCTCATTATAATATATGTTTAAATAGAAATACGAATATTTAAGATGTTAGAAGTAATATTTGCGATGTTTTCGTACACACTTGTGTATTTTCATTCCAACATAAATTGTGGAAGTATGTATTATACTGTTCTCGCTTAGTGCCGAGTATTTAGCACACTGAAAAGATTATTGTTAATTAGTTTCTAAAATACCGTTTTCATATTTCGTGGGTAGATTTTGTAATTTCATTACGAACCGGTTCCAAAGGTTAATCCTAAAATAATGCTGCCTTCTCGCCGTCCTACAAATTGTCAGGTCTATACAAATATACATTTTCGATTAAAATGGGTATGATTATAACATTTTATTGGGAAACATATAGATATGGATATTTGTGATAAAATCTTAAATTAATTAGAACCGGAGATTAATAACCCTTTATGATTAAAAGTAGGAATCTTTAGCAGCCTGAAGATATCACGTGAGTATTTTACGGTAAATAGAATAACCGTATTATTAACAAATCCAATTAGGGAATGATACAAATTCATGTGTGCGTGCCGTACCTACCGAGATGTACTTTTTATATACAAATACTTACTAACGTTTTTGCAAACGACAAAGAATTCCTCGGCAAACAAGAAAAATTTGCTACGAAAACCTGAACTTTTACGAATCGAAGTCCGATAAAACACGTCCAGAAATAACCGTAGTACTATTTGTATTTGAGTTGTCATCGTAGATTTCCCACTGAACTTTCCACCTAGCAGTGCACTGTTCAAACGATAGTTCTTTCGTTCGTATTTAATCAATCGAAAAAACTAAGTCAGAAAAAAAAACTTTTCTTTTACAACTTACCTACTCTAAGTAAATAAGGACAAAACCATAAATCAGAAAGGTTAATAACGTAATAAATGCTATTTGCAAGGTAAACGAGAAAAAAAAACATTATTTCACGTTAAGCTATGTAAGCTTGTAATAAGGAAATCTTCGCTTAAACAATTTATATATATCTTCCACCAAAATATAGTGTACATTAGTTCCCCTCACGTACTATTAAAATTATTTATTCTCGAGGGCTTCCAGCTAATATCTGCGTGAAATTGCCGCTAATTAAAACTTTAATTAACAGTTTGTACCTTGGAAGATAAACACATGAACGCAACTCCAAGAAATTATGTAGAATACTTACATAATACGTTCTAAAATGTTGCTTAATTCGTTTTTTCAGTTTAAAAACCAAGGTAAAACATTTTTTTTTGACAATATGGGTATAAAGATGGCAGACAACACAACAAAAACCAGTTTCTGTGTCGGTCGCTCGTTAAATAATGATACTAATTTCCTTCACAAAAGACTAATTAAAATTCTTCAGTTAATTTTCTTAAATATATAACCAAATTAGTTCACAAAGGAGAAATTAAATAACGTTTGCATTTTGCACCATCAATTTTAGCTTAAGAATTATTTACAAGTTCCTGAGTTAACTAGAGACTCGCGCCTTTTTGTAAAGAACTGTAATTAAGATAAATGGAACGAAAAGATAAAAAATGTTTCGTCTAGTCTAGCATTTATAAAGCTTTATATAAAGTGCTGTGAAGATTCCTGTATAACAGCTACATTAAAACGTCGCATTCCACAATATCTAGTAGTCATAACATACAAATTGGCACTCGTGGCACGCGAATGTCACACTTATTACCTTTATACGATTATTTAGATTAGAAACGGTTGTGAGTTCGCTTGTTTTCAGTATAAGGGCGTATACACGTAGAACGCTGGTTGTCAGCGCCGATAATAGTTAAAGAGCCCACGACACGTGATGCGGGAACACGAAACGGCGATTAGCTATTTAAAAAAAAAAATTGTATGATCTAAAAATCGTTTTTTTTTAAGTAGTGCCTCCAGGTTTTTTGCATTGCAGCATCGCCGTTTCGTGTTCCCCCATTAATAACGTGGCTAATTATATATTAATGTGGGAATGTAAGGTGGGTTAAGTGGCAACACTGATTGAATGAGGTAATGTAAGATGATGGAGGGACAACACTGTATGTCAAGGAAGGATGCGCAGAGAGCATTATTATAAGCACGACGGACGACGAATAAGAAAGATGGAAGACGTAAGATTTTTAGAAGATTATATTATTTAAGAAAGTAACGTTTGCTTGCTGTTTCATTTTGGAATCCCACAGCACATACTACATAATTTTGTGTAGCTGCTGATCGTCTACATTACGCTGCATAAGTATAGCTGCATAACCAACACAGCATGCATCCGTGTGTAACTCTGTGTAAAGTTTTGGATTAAATATCTTTTGCACCGGATCACTAGACAACTTATTTTTAATTGTATTGAATGCACGGCTCTCATCTTCATTAAATTTAAAATTCGTGTCTTTCTTTAGTATATTAGTCAATGGACTAACTATTAATGCAAAATCCTGAATATATTTTCTGAAGTATGAGGCTAAACCAACAAAACTATGTAAATTTTTAACCGTTTTTGGCTCTGGGAACTTAATCACTGCATCAATCTTGTCACTGGAAGGCCTCACCTTTCCATCTTCGATCACATGACCAAGGTAAGTAATTTTACGACATACCAAGGCTGCCTTTTTCCAACTGAACTGCAAACCGTATTGGGATGCTACTTCCAGTACGTCCTTTAGTCTTTCCACAGCTTGATACTCATCATCCGCCGGAATTACGATGTCGTCAATGAAGATCATAACTTTTCTTTCTGCTATCAGATCTCTAAAAACATAAGAGATAAAACGCATGAAGTACTTAGGACACACAGACAGACCAAATGGTGCTCTCAAGAACTCGTATTGGCCATTGTGTGTAACAAAAGATGTGTATTTTACACTGCCTTCATCAACCTTAAGATGAAAAAACCCATTTTTCAGGTCCAAAACACTGAAAACCTTAGCACCTGCTAGCCTATCAATGTAGTCTTCTATCAACGGAAGTGGGAATTCATCTTTCACTATCTTTTCATTTAGCCGTCTATAATCTACACAAATGCGGATGGTATTATCTTTCTTCCGTACCAGGACCAACGGACTAGCGTATTCTGAATAGCTTACCCTAACGATTCCTTGGTTTAACCAGTCAGCTACCTGTCTGTCAACCTCTTCTTGCTCCACGAATGAAAATCGACGTGGTCTTTGAGCAACTGGAACATCATCCTTGAGAACTATCTTCAGTTGTATGGGAATATCCTTTATTTGATTAGGATGGTAATTTTAAAAAAAAGTTACCACTTGGCTCTTCAGTTGTTCGCT
Organism: Xestia rhomboidea; assembly: GCA_963853795.1. Taxonomy (NCBI): domain Eukaryota; kingdom Metazoa; phylum Arthropoda; class Insecta; order Lepidoptera; family Noctuidae; genus Xestia; species Xestia rhomboidea. Next base: position 12,323,482 of record OY970767.1, on the reverse strand, counting down.
GCCAATATAACCTATACTATCTGAAACACAGGGAAAACAATTCAATCTGCCTAACCAATCTTCATCTATTGGTCTCATCCATACCAAACTTCCATTCATAACCGTTAAAACATTTTTAAGAAAATCGTGACCTATGATTACATCAAAAGGCATACAGTCTTTAGACACCACGTAGAATAACACATCGTCGTATTTCGTACTGTCGATCACAACATTTGTTGTTATACAACCTAGTGACTCCACTTTGGCGAAACCAAGTCCAGACAGAGTTATATTTTTGTTCATCACTTTACTGACATTAGCACAAAACTCAGAAGACACCAAGTTCACATCGCTACCGAAACGACAAATGCGCTTATTGATTCATCAATAAGCGCATTTGTCGTTTTTCCACATAATTCTACGATCTTTAAAGGTTTTTCCCGTCGCCATTGTTTGTTTACATCGTAACTGTCATACTCATTTTGAATTTGAGTTTTTAAATCTTTGCCGTCATCTGTCATCTTGTCATTCAGTGAGTGTGACGTATGATCCGCGTTGTTCGACGGTGATTGGCCGAACGTTGCTTGCTTGCTCACACGTTCGCCGCTCCTGCTCCCACTTGTCGATGCGCCGTTGTGGTCTTTTCTTTCGCCGGAAATGCTGAAACTACGCCAACTTGGTGAACTCCAATTCGAATCTTCTTTACGGCCATGCATGCATGAATTGCTTTGCGGCCTACAGCCATGTTTTTTTTATGCGGGCACTTCGGTGCAATATGACCATATTCATTGCAGTTAAAGCACTTTGGTCCTTGTGCCTTCTGCGGACAGTCTTCCGACACATGATCGCCGTCCCCACAGTTATAGCATCTTTTCAACGTTTTTTCGTGACGTATGACGCCGCGTTTTTCGTTTCTGTAGGAACTTCTAGAATATTCCAGTTTCATCTTTTCTTTCACAGTCTCATAGATTTTAAGCTTCTCTTTAAAATCAGGATACGTAGTTACACCGTTTAAAATTATTTTATTGGTCTTGTGGTCGACTATGCCATCAACGATGTATTTAATGGCCACGTAATCGGGTATCTTTCCTCTTTTCCCCAATTCCTTCATGACCATCATATAGTCGATGCAACTCTCGTCACGTCTTTTCTTTCGCTGGCTCATAAGCTCGTGTATTGCTTTGATGTCGACCGTGTCAGGGAACTCTTTACTCAGGGCCGCTTTGAGTTCTTCCCATGTTTTGTGAGGGCGTTCAGCTTGAATCCAAAGCTTTGCGGTGCCTGACAGACATCTTCTTGCCATAAGCAGTTGTTGTAATGGTGTCCAACCACAGATTTCACCGTTATCTTCAACATCTTGTATCCACCGCGCCACTGGATACGTTTTGTCTTGACCGTTAAACTTTGGTACCAGGTCCACGCTCATTTGAAGCATGGAGCCTGTTGCAGCATCCATCTTCATTTGTTCTGCTGCCGACGTCATCGTGGTTGGTTTTTCAAACCCGCTACGCAGAAACATTTGCTTCGCTTCGTTTAATTTTATTTCGAAATCCCGGACGAGCCCCCAAAATGTAGTATGTGTTGTGGGATTCCAAAATGAAACAGCAAGCAAACGTTACTTTCTTAAATAGTATAATCTTCTAAAAATCTTACGTCTTCTATCTTTCTTATTCGTCGTCCGTCGTGCTTATAATAATGCTCTCTGCGCATCCTTCCTTGACATACAGTGTTGTCCCTCCATCATCTTACATTACCTCATTCAATCAGTGTTGCCACTTAACCCACCTTACATTCCCACATTTATATATTATCTGGGAGTCTTATCGAACTAGGTTTAGTGTCGTGGGCTCTCTAACTATTATCGGCGCCGACCTGCCAGCGCTGACATTATACGTGTATACGCCCCAATACCGGATAACGTTTATACAATTAATGTTCGGCGAAAAGTATGTTTAGCTTTGGCAATATGCCGCGGATTTAGGGCTTCCCCAGGGTAACAAAAAGCAGCGCTGCTGATTTATTCCGGTTTGGAACGATAATGCTTTTTAATATACTTAGGTATACATTTTTCAGAATTCTTTCTGCATTATTCGCACAGTTTGTGAATTACGATTATAAATTTTCAGTGTCAACTTGGCTTAAATTTTCAGGAACCAAGCAAAATTGTTATTAAATTTTACTTTGGATAATCAATCATTTCTAAAGTATAACGAACTCCTAAAGCTCTAGGCTTTATACAATATCCTTTTACTCCATTATTTTAATATTTTCATCAAGAAAATAATAAATGTAGATACAATTTCACTATCCGTTACCGTTTTCTAATACTTGGAGCTATCATGTTCGCGTCATAAAAAGGCACAACAGACATGTCATCCTGACGCGCGATATTACTTATCGCGATCGTACATTGTGGATATACACATAAAATGACATACAAAAACTCACTCACATTCACAAGTCTTCCCTCATATTATAAATGTGCCATAATATTATGATAACTTGATGTTATTTTTAGTAGAAAGCACTCCGTTTTATTACGTCAAACTGTGAATACATTTAATCTGATGCATCAAATATATTAACGTGAAACATTTTTAACGGAGTGTACTGGATCGTCCTCGGCTTACGATAAAGTGGGAAGTGACATTCAGATCGCTGAAGCCATCTGCGAACTATCCGGAGCCACCGTAGAAGTTTCTCGGGTATGTACGGACCCGATAAAAGTCCGAACTAAATTGTACGACAACGAAATTAAGTCACATGTTATTATGTACCGACCAGCTGGAATGGTACTGTGCGAACTATATTTGTCAAAATAGCAAGAAAAAATCCAGCAGATGAGTTTGTAAGTAAAAATTAAGATCAGATTCTGATAAATGTAGAACAGGGCGCTGCCAGACCATTTAACTTTAGGACCAGCTGTGGATTACGCTCTAATACTACGATGGACTGAGCAACTCCATTTATTTTATCAGTCACAATTCTTTCAACTCAATGTCAGATATAAATTACTTTATTTGTATGAAATATTTCTGAGGTAAAGCACATGTCTAACGCGTGTGGTTTCCCAAGATTCTTCGAATTCGAATGCTTAGATTATTAGATCATAAAGACAAAAATACTGACATACAAGACATTACACTCTGTATTTACGTAAAATTTCCTGGTTTCGATATAAAAATAGCGGAGGTACTGAACCCGTTGTGTCGGCGTACTGTGCGCCGCAAATAGTCACAAGATTGACGACGACGTGGAAAATTGGGTAAATATATATTTTATTTGTGAACACATGCCGATGCCGATGCTAGAGTTGATCTTAAAGTCAAAAGACTCACCATACAGTGTGGTACGTCACACAGAGCTTACAACTATCTTGTAACTGTAGAGTTGGAACTACAGCTTTTTGACTCCATCGATTAAATTTCAGAACCATTGGAGCTGAAACTATTGACTCACGATAAGTGAAACCAAACTTTCAGATTCAGTTTCAAATGTAATAAAATCAATTCAACCTTATCAGCCAATCATAAAAAACTTTACCATCTTCCATAAGAGTGTGTACAAAAGGTCTTTAGGGATCCGCTTTCGAGTCACTATCGTCCACTCTAATAACAACGTAACGAGCATTCCAGTGCCGAGTGACCTAATTAAAGCAGGCTCATCTTGTATGATAAAACCCTCCACCAACAGTTAAGTACACCTCTTAGGGTTAAAACAATAATTACGTTCTACCACAACGCCCCTCCCTCGTTATTACAACTAAGTACGGGGATCTAGGCTGCTTTAAATTGAATACTGCATACCACCACGCCTGTATTTCACGGACGGATAGGCAGAGGTGTGGTGTACAATCACGTTTCACTTGTTATGTTACATGAGCGAGCAAGAAGGTTTTTTTTTGAAAAACCCAATAACGAGTAATACTTTTGCCTAGAAAAGTAGATACCAAGCAGAAGCGTATTTTTCATAAAGGATGATTGAAAACTTGAACGTGGCTACGTTGTTAGACGTGACTGATCGGCAGATAGATCGATCGGTCTGGTCTGGAGCGATTAACCCACGCACCCTCAAAGCACCCTATCTGCGCTGATCCTAGATAAAAGCTGGAGGGCATCGCGTTACTAATGTACCGAATATCTAGGTTCTGACTCCCAAACTATAACTAAATAACAGAAACTGTTCGAACTAATATGATTCCCCAAAGAACAACCAATTATCAAAACGTTCACGACAAGTTTTGCAAGTGTTCAATATATACCAAATAATAATCTTACCAGACTTTACTAAGTCTGTGAAGTTTAAAATTAATACCCAATACATTTTACAAGTCAATTCCGAAATTCAGCGGCTGATTTTTTCAATATATTTTCGTCAACTAGTATATAACATTGTAAAAGTGTGACCACGAACTTTTTAATAGGATTACAAGGATCAGACACTATTTTAGTAGACTCGCGAAAAAGTTTCCTCTGCTATGTACGAGTATGTGTTGCTACATTCCCCCTTGTTGGAATCAATTTTCCGCCAAACCCCATTTTAGCGCGTTGACTTGATATGTTGACAGTTGATCTGACAGAATTACTTCCCCATTTCCGCTCGCTATATTTTGTGCCATAGGGTCCCACTGTGTTTACACAATGGTCCATATACTTGGCCACTGTTGTTTACGTTGATAGAAACGCCCGTTTGGGTTCCGTCACAGAGTTTCGTACTCTACGTGACTTTACTACCTATTGATTAAAAGTTTTGAACTAACATATGTACGTGACCGATCAGTAATTATTTCCCTTACAAGAAATTATTGATTGAACTGAAAGATTTTTGTCCGCAGGCGTTGAACCCCATCCCCTAGCAATTATATAAAAGAAGCGGTTCTTTACAAACATTCAGAAATATAAATTCATGCCGGTTTGAATGGGACTTTGATTTGTTATTCATATATTTTAATAGCCTCTCCGTCCTCATCCTTATCGATTCTCAATTATCAAGAGAAAAAACCTGTCCAGTAATTATATCAACAAAAACCAACATTTTTCACTAGTAATGAAGCAGAATAAAATCCACTGGTGCTTGTTTCCAGTAAGCATAATTATTACAGCTCTTCATTTTCGTTATTTTTTACTCAAAAATTAACATTTAATAGCCGTATAATTAATGGAAGTAATATCTGTAAAAGGTAACGTAAGTAGGTGCCTACTTACTTAATTTAATTACGTTGTGATAATTATGAACTATCTCTGACGCATGTTATGAAACACAATATCTATAAGAGTCAAGCACGATTGTCCATCTATCTGTACCCATGCGTTACCTACACATAACTAATTCTTGTAAAAATTAAGCGTTATCAAAGTAACTAATATTAATTTCAGAAAACATATAATGGATTTATGGGCAGACTAATATCTTTCGACCTGAACACTCAACATATCTTGTTTACGTGGACCGAAAGAATATGGATAACAAAAGGGCATAACGCAACCTCAGGAAACCATTAATTCGTATTTACTGCTCCAGTATTTATGAAACATAAAAAGTTTATGGTGAAGTAGGAAGGCTGCAGCAGTATTCTAACGCGCTCACTACGTTTTATGGGTCACCTTAAATGGTGCTTTAATTAGACATATAAGATTTACGGATGGTTAATGAGAATCGGGACGTAAAACTTACCTCTAACGGTCAGTTTGTTCAAGTAAAATGCCGAAATTAATAGATCAGAATCAATGTTCAAAACTTTCAGTAGAAGTCCATTACAATGTTCTGTTTTCTGTGCAATGTGTGAAGAACTTGTTAATATCTCATCGTTCACGATAAAAGTCATACAACAATTCTGTTAGTGTGAACGAGGCAGCTAATATAAACTTATGACATAAATGGGATTTAAGTACGGCATTAAGGGAAATTTCGCTTTCTTCGCGCGTTGCATGTTTGGCAGGTTCGTAAACAGATGTTATTAATGTAAGCATATGTCGTGTTTCCTTCTTGTAAGTTTCAAAGTAAGTTTAATGTTATTAAAAGCCTCAAAAGGATTTATGTTTCAACAATGTAAACGAAAGTTTGGGGCATGGAAGTATCTTATAAACTTCGTAAACTTTGGATATTTATACTCAACTGAAATTAGATCAACAATAGTCAAATCTCAATCAGTGAGACTATTAATAACAGTATCCTTATCTAATTTCAATTAGACTTCATTTTTCATTCATATCAGCAAGAATATTAGAGAAAATATCCAGCTATGAATCTGCACGAGCAATTAGGGGGATATTCATAAAATATCCGTGCCAAGGAAAATCAATTTGACTGTATAAATCCTTGAATCAGAGCAATTACTTCATTTTATATAAGATGAATGTTTAGCCAGCTATATTGCTTTATCATTTATTAACGTTCCGAGTCCGACGTCCGCGTATCAGGAAGCTCTAAGGAAACAAGAAAATAAATAAATTACGAACAAGAATTATATCCAAGCGGAAGAAGCGGCTGAGATAAAGTACTATTAGCAAAACACCAGCGGGTAAAATTGACAATTCGTGACAAAGAAGAGAGTAATGAGAATAATAAGAAGAACTCGTAAATAATGCCATTATTATCCAAAAATTAATCAGTATACCTATTTCTTAACAATAGGCCTTCGTTACCTGAGGCGGCTATGCTCAACCAACAGCCACTTTATTTTAAAACCTCCATTTTCTCTCTAACAAAAGCACTAACAAATCGAACATTCAGAACTCATTTCTTTATGTTCGACACATTTTTCTCCGGTAGGAATTGCGGACATGACCATTTTCATATTGAAACCCATTCAGATTTATGCTGACTCAGCTTTGAGAAGGAACCAATCTTTCGCTTAGGGCTCCTTAGCGTAACATAAAAAATGGGGCAATCTATCTAACTCACATATCTACACTCAAAGTATAATAAAGAACAACCTAAATATCAAACATAGGAGTACTATACCCTTGAACGTTGTAAATATCTACATCCCTCCAAAAATAAATAGCAATATTCACGCTCCATCAACGAAGCCCGTTTTAAACTCATTTATGGGTTTGTCGGATGTTAACCGATTACCACTTCAGGGGTCAACGCGCAAGCCTTTGCTGAGGAATATCACAGTTATTAAGTCACTACATTTACTTAATAAACATGACTATGTAGATTTGTATAATGACATAATTTATTTGGTTTACGTGTGTAGATACTAGTTATTACGAGGCGTTTATTTACTCATCTAACAAAGATTAATGAATGTGTGTGTGTGGGATCCATTAAGTAAAGGACTGACAACTTTGTGCCGAATTAGGCGAAGTGTCATTGAAATATCGGGAAGTGAAGTGCTAACACGTCACAGTCCAGACGGCTTTAGTTGTTTCGAGGGACAAGACTAGACAAAGTGACACACACACACACACACACACACAATGATGTTGGGAAATCGAAAAATGTGTTGATATTACGGAAGCTACCGAAAGGTTATGTCACGCAAATGCTGTTTAAAATCGTTGTAGAAATACGAAACCCTTTAAAAGCCATTGCCATTTTTGTTGGCCCTATAATCGCTTTATGTTTAAGAGTTAGTCATTAGTGCCAAAATACAAGAGTATTAAGGGTAGGTACTATCATACTAAGGGTGGAAACCAGTGGGGAGTGCAGACCCCAGCACCTTCAGCGATATATACATTGAGTATTGGAGATGTTTCAGATTCGTGATACGTCAGTAGGTACGTGGAATTGCACTCGATTAGAATGAGAGCAATTCCACGTACCTTAACAAGTAGTAGTTATTTTTCTTGTCTGTAGCCTTTATAACAATTTCCTTGTAAGCGACTAGCTACTCGTTAGTAACAACAAGTTGTGTCACTGATTTTACACAAACCTGTTGTGTTGTTCCGAGGCTGCTTGTCTTCATAGAAACTTGGACATTTCATATCAAAAGTATTTCCAGTAACAACCTTGAATGAAACTGTCTTCTTTGCCGAAGTATTATATTTAGGTCGAGCTAAGATACACATAGACGTTATTTGTAACACTCCTATTAGCCATTAATTAATGCCTCCCAGTGAGTAAATGGCAACATTAATTTGACCCTAATTAACATAATACACGTCTACGATCGCTACAAAATCGCTACACGTTGAAATTTCGCCGGATCTCAATCCGAAAGAGGCTGATTGTTCTCATTAAGCTTTTGTTCTGCTGCTTTTTTGAAATTTGCCATTAATGAATACTTTGAGTCGACCTAAGTACGACTGAAAAAGGCACAATTGTGCGTTTTTAACAAAAGCTAACTCCCGTAATTACAGTCATTCAGTCGATCGAGGTAGCTTGTACCTTGTAATTTCGCGAGGGTTTGTTTCAACCTATCTTCAACCACCAAATAAATAAATTCATTTTTTTTTTGTATTCCTCTGCCTTTATCAAAACTAAGCCTAAATACCTTTTATAGCTAGATACTTTTAATGTAAGCCCACAACATTAACGGACTACTCTTTGTGAATAGCAAATGGCCGAAAACCTCCGAATCATCAATCAACTGAGCAGCAACTGTGGAAAATGGCGCGAGTAAAATACGAGACGTGAAAAATCTCTTCGCTATTGGTCGACTGGATACAAATAGCTTTTATATAGTGGCGCGCTTTTATAAAAACCTGCTGAGTACCTACGTGTTGGTCCACAGATTTAGTAGAGTTCCGTGGGAATCAATAACTCCTAAGCTTGAATAGAATATGAAAATCATTTCGCAAGACTTACGTAAAATTGTTCGGATTAGTCGCTATGTTACTTCTCAACTTTGCATAACTGTGGACGTATTAATTGGTCACTGTTTAATTGAAACAATTTCAATCAAAAGTTTAATAAACTCCTACCGAACATTTTTTCATACTCGAAGTTCGATACAGCCGTAAAGTTACAGGCCTGACATTTCGGGGATTCTAACTTTAAACTCGTGTGACGGTTACAATCGATAAAATGTAAGAAAGTTAGGCCTAGTATAATTAATTTAATTAATGTGTAACAAATTGTTTCAGGTGGAGGGGGGTGAGCGCGGGGTGCGCGGCGCGGGGGGATGCCCGTGCGCAAGGGGCTGCTCGCGCCCCAGAACACCTTCCTCGATACCATCGCAACTCGCTTCGATGGAACGCGTAAGTACAACATACTAATATTATTATTACAGTTAAACGAGCTTTTCATAATTTAGGCATATTTTACTCTGTAACAATCGTATGATTAATACAACCCTACAAATTGTAACAATACAAAATTAGTTTGGAAGATTTGATCCTAGTCACGTAATCATATTGTTACAACAGTACGGTCTTGGCACTGATACGCCACAAGTACGCGAGTGCTACGCCAGTGCTACGCGAGTGCTACGACACTGGTACGCCATAACTACGCTACGGAAATGACAAATATTTACACAAATGTAGTGTCAGTACTTCAGAATTGGTTAACGTATTCGTTACGTTCCTTATTCGATTGTGGTTATAAAAGTTAGTTTCCTTTATCGATAAATAAATCTATTAAAGTACAGAATAATTCCAAAATAACGTAACGTAAGAAATTTCAAACACAAAATACCGCCGGATATTACCCAGATACGATATCTTTGTGTCTCCATCCGACATAGCCTAACACCTTTATAATTCAACAAAACTTTCCTCTTCTCCTTCAAAACTTGGTAATTTTGTTACACCACTTACACTTCTATCTAATTTTCACTGAAACTTTTTATGACGAGGGATTTCCTGTATAAACTTTAGTATTTAAGTACTCTAGAAAAATGGTAATTAATTAATTAATGGAATAAGACTATTTCTGTCGTAACGATGTGATGGCAGCTTGTGCTGGCAACAAGTACCGAGTGGTATTTACTAGACAAGCTAAAGTCCTACTTATAATATTATAAATGCGAAAGTTTGTGAGGATATATGGATGTCTGGATGTATAAAGGGTGTAAAAAACCTCTTAACGAAGCCGAAATGCACTTGTTCTCCCCGTCAATGCGTATATTTTTTTGTTCTACACCATATACTGGGAACCTTCTAGTTACGGAGATATTGGGGGTCAAAGTTCCAACTTTTTGACAAGTTTTTTTAAATACAAGTTTTTAGTGTTAGATTTTTACTTTAAACACCTCCACGACCCCCGTACTATTCAATCCATTCATCAGCACAATGTTTTGTTTGCGTTACATTGAGTTCTACCACAAAACACGATTTTTCACTCGAAAAAAAAAAGTCGTTTCTAAAGTTACTTAGTTTGATGTACAGTTGCTTGGTTGACGGCTTCGTGATGAGGTTGTTTACACCCTGTACATGCATGGATATTTGTTACTCTTTTAAAAACTACTAAACGGATTTGATCGTAACTTAGCACACAGATTTTAAAATAGCCGCCCTTTTGCTTAACTCATATGATACTTTTTCTCCCGGTAATATGATCCCGTGGGACAATAGGCGAGACGACAAACAAAAACTAATTAGTGCGTCAGTTAGATTATAAAAAAATATTTGACCCGTGTTTTTTCTTTTGTTACGTAAACCAAAATTGACGAAGATATGACGCTTTTAAAATTCTCAATACGTCACGCCTAGGTATAATTTTTAACTAGTTCTGACCTCATGAGCCCCCACTCCCGAGTTTTATCTTTTGTCAATATTCATTGATTTACAAAAACAAAAAATACGTGTCGATTAATTTCCAATACTCTAACTGCCGGACTAAATAGATTTGCAATTTTTTGATACTGTCGTCATGCCTATTATCAAACTCCACGCTGGCGAAGCCGCGGACATTAGCTAGTATTCGATATTTCTGTTGAGTTAATTAAGTTGCAAGCAGAAGTTTGTTCTAAATTCAATAATTAGCTAAACACAAACTTACTAAAATACAATAGTACGGTAACTTCGGCTAACCCCTAAGAGAACGGAAGCGTGACGTGTCTAAACGTGTTACGTCCCTAATTCAAGTCGGACAGCCGACAGTGCCGGCATAACAAATATACGTAATAATAATAGAACATGCAGACGTTCCATCTAAAGCCGGCCATAGACGATAGGTTTACGCGTTCGTGCAAAACCTTCATGCGAAACTGACTTCCATAGAGGACACATACGTACCTGCAAACCTGTCAGTTGGCTTATTTGCAAGCATAGCATCACCGTCAACACTCGGCGATATGGTTGCTTTCGTGGTGCTTGCTTTAGTGGATCTATTACTTATTATAAAAAATAGAAAACTACTGAGAACTGGAAAGCGAAAAAATATATATTTCGATATTCTCTAGATTGCATGTACAGGCAAGGATAACTGTAAAGTTTTACACGCGTTCATGTATGTCTGACAGTTTGACTGTACAGGTAAAACTGCACATGCATAACCTATCGTCTATGGCCGCCTAAAGGCCCCGTTCGTCACCTCAAGCAAAACGCCCGATTATTATTTGTTTCTTACGCGTGAGTACCGTCGCTCCATACGTCGCGTTGCGATGACTTGCATGCTCTAAACATCTCTCATTCGTTTTCTCCTTAGTCGCTGTCGCAATACGCTAGTCGCTTGAGCGTGTAGTCGTGGCCTCGCTGTAACAATTTACATAATTATAATAGTACATGCAGACACTGCATTGCATCTAAATCTACGTTATCTTATGCAGCCGACGTGAGCGCGAACTACGTAATAATCTAATTACCGTTTTCATTCTCGACGCTGCTAATGTCGTATAATGTATTTAAACGCAGCCTCGTTTAGCGCAGCTTCGGATATTAATTGATACTTTAACACTGCATCACACAGGTATGTATAAAACTGACATACTCAAATATTGCTCTTTTTTCTGAAATGGGGAGACGTTCAATTAAATAGGCAGATTTAGCTTGTAATATTTATCATTTGGAAGTAATTAACACTCGTTCCTTCTTTGTATGAGTAGTGGTAATTGCCCTGCAGTGAAACGATTTTAGGCTGGTATATGGCTTATTGCCAATCAAGATATTTAAACATAATTTTCAAATGTTAAGCATAATTTTTGATTGTTGGATTCGTCCTATCGTTTTGCGTGGTCATACTTACAACAGAATAGATGTCCAACATTCGACAACAAACAAAAAACCTCAGTAAAGTTTCCAATTTCACGGTCCACGATCAAGAGTGTTTACAATAGCCTCGATATCTTACTATGAGACTCGGTGCCTATGCCAGCTATTCATCGTAGGCACGTACAGCGTACCTGTACTATTAGTAGTATGCCTAACCTGCTGGAACAATAGTTCTCTATACTTGTCGTAACTTTCTGTTGAATGGCACAAACACAATCAATGTATAGTCCTAACTTGGAACTACAGTTTGTTATAGTTTGTTAGTTGTTCCAAGAAGTACTAATATAACAAGTTACTGCACAGCTCCAGGCTTACAAACGCACTTTAAGTTCAAAATGTTCTAAGTTCTTATTAGAACTTTAGTGTTAATATAAAATAGAACTATTTTAGCAATATGTGAGAACTTGTAAGTCATTTTTTTTTTGTCTTCTTATTATTTCGTTTACGTTTGCAAGTGAACTAAAGAAGATAAAAGGTCCATCTTCAGGCAATTGTAAGTATATAAAAAAAAAAATATAATTATATGTGTTTGTTTTGACGTGAAACGTCTTAAAAATCAGTACACACTGGGTACCATGTCAGAAAACCGGACCGTAACGAATTGGGTTATATCGCCTGACATTAATTAATAACTACAAAACTATACATCGTAGAAACATGAATTTAGTGTCATTATTTAGCGTATATAGTCAGCTCACTGTTAAGATCTTAAGATTGCATCGGGGCTGGGCGGGGCGGCGGGGGAGGGGCACTGTGTAGAGTGCGCTCTCGCGGGATTCTATTCAGTATAACTCACGATTCACACGTGATAGTGCGGTGATTCTTTCGTGTATTTACAGAGTTCATTTAAACCAATCGATTAAAATAACAAATAAGTGTTAAAAATAAAAAATAAATTACCATGTGTTAAAAATTAACACTTATTGGTTTTCTTTCAATCTTTAACACTAAAAGCAACTCGCTTTTAGTGATAAAGATTGAAAGAAAACGTCTATACGTTTCACGGTAAAATCAACGGCCGTGTGCTCCGACACAACCCCACCCGATTGTTTTTTTAAGATAAGTCTTCGATCTGTTTTAATATGTTTGAAGATCAGTCTTAAAACTGAAGTTTACAGGAAAACCCGCAAAAGTATGAAAGGAATCTTATGATTACAAGATTTCTCTTATACAAACCGTTTCAGTTATCCTTATGTAATTTCCTCCCTTTTCGAATTGTTCTGGGGTTGTTTTAATAAAATCCTTTTCTAATTTCAAGTCCGAAATCCAATGGAAAAGGATTATCTTTAGGAAGCCAATTTTTCGCTTTTATTTTTCAGCCCGAGTTTGAAACTCGGAGAGTAAACTTTATAAACCAATATGGTGAAACCCCAAAGTTTATCATCAAATCAAAGTACTTGGTACATAAAATATGATGAGTAAAGAGAAGTGTTTGCTGAAACATGTTTCAGTCAGTAATATTGCTTGCATGGATCTTATACGAAAAATGGCCATCTTCAGAGTTGAGGCATCAGTTTTCAATCAATCGATATCTCCACGTATGTAAATCTACCCAGTTTGAGAAGCAACTCTTGCTGTGTCAACAGTCTCGTTTTACGTAGCCACTCTATCCAAACGTTTGCTCTACGATGCACTCCTAGACGATAGGTTTATTTACAGGTGCCTACACATACTACTGTGTAATGGTATTGATCTTACCTGCGTACGTACCGAATAGAATACATTATCGGAATGTCTGGCACGAAGCGGGATCGCCTGATGAAAGCGATAGGAAAATTGCTCGGTCTGAGATTTCAACGCGCACCGCAATTTAGCCACCTACTATTAATGAAGCAAATAAGCTAATACTTGTTGACTAGATGGTTCTCCATTTACTGAAGTAGCTCGTTGAGAGGCTGTTAGTGAGGTATAATAGAGGGTGGTTGTGTTCGGAAAATCAGTGCAATGTTTTGTTTTTATATCCAGTGGTGAACAGTTGGTATCACAAAATACAGCAGTGATTGTCTCGATAATATTCAAGTACGTACTTATAGACACATACATTATCTAAGTTAATATTAATTGAGTATCAGCTATCAAATATGGCATTTTATTCAACATTCAAACTGAATCCTGGTTTGTCAACAACTACCAATGTTTCCAATTATTTGGATTGAAATTCTAAAAAGTGATAAATTGTTTCTTACAGCAAAAGGTTTCGAAATTGGTGTGAGTTGAGTGAAATAAATGATGTTTAAAATCTCAGACCGTTCAAATAAATGAGAAACTTACAGATGAATTATAATAAAGTATGACGACGTAGGTAATCCCCTCAAACTCTTTCACTTTTTCAGGTCGTTGCTCTATGAGAGACGAAAGCGTTCCACGTTGTTTGCACGACAAAGATCTCTACTTCAGAGACTTGGAAATAAACTGGAAACATATTCTTTAACATTACCTTCATAACTAAAAATATATAATCAGCCTCGTTAATCAAACCTCAAAACCCGTCTGGGATTCTTTTTTTACATAATATTAAAATCAAAGAGGTTTTTTCACTATGTATGGAGAAGTGAATATTTTCTTTTCATGTTACTTGAAGTGGAAACAGAAGTCCATCGTAAAGGGATGAATGGGTCGCTTTTATTGTAATGGTTACCGAAACATTGAATGGGTACTCTTGTACGCTGTGTTTTTTAGGAGATACTATTTTATTTTCTTTAATATAGGCACTGTATTAGAATTGAGAGAGAGGCTTTGCTTGAGAAATTGACTTATGCACCCATATTACCCATCGCCTAGTAATTAAATAGACTGACCGTCAAAATAATATAAATTTTACGATGATGATAATTTTAACGTTTTGGTTTTGCTATACATAATTATGTTTACATGTGTTTACCTTTTATAAATCTGACCCAAATGTAGCCTCATTTAGGTGGATCTCATTAATTAGGCAAAACGTTGCAACATTCGCAATGTAAGCCTTTTGTTTGTAAAATCCTTTCAGAAATGAATTAGTATGGCTCTTTATATTTTATTTCCTACTCATAAGACCTGTAAATAATGTTGTGCCTACATACGTAACAACATGAAAAATAAAATGAAAATACAAACTCTAATATAATAACAGTGTTTTCTTTGAGATAAGCTTCGTTTGTTCCCATTAAGTATAACAAAATTAAATAAGCTTATACGAAAACAACAACAGTAGAGATAAACGAACAAATTGAGAGATTAAAAAGACAAGCGGAATTTATTTAGAGAATCCTTCTAGTGCTACGTTAAAATTTAATTAAGTACATACTTATGTATAATGTAACTGAGAGAGTTACTTCGAAATATGATGACTACGCATTCTCATCTGCTGGTTATACTAAAGATTTGCTCATCTTGTTAAATTTAGAAACCACTGAAATAACTTTATTATAAACCTTTTGTCTAAGTTAATTCAATGAGTCTCACTTTAATACGACGCCGGTCTGCTGTTTTCATTTCAGTAAAAAGTGATGAGATAAACTGCACGAATATAATGTAATGTAATATCTAACTCTACAATCTTCTTAGGTAAGGATAATGAGATTTAGTGCCCTTGTTTATTGTTAGAAAACTCACTGATACATGAGCAGCGAATCTTTTCTACAAGCGCACTTAGTTTATAAATATAAAGAAAGAAACCAAGTTTTAATAAACGATCGAATCCTTTAAGTCTTAAAGCTGAAAGGGAAAAAGCTATGAAAAAAGGTAAAAAGGAGCATGAAACAGGACCGCGGATCAGCTGCTATTCAGCGGCCAAACATAATCTCACTCCCTTGCGCCTTTATAGGAATTCTGATGAATGCAGGGGATTAACTTCACCAAAAGACACGTTCATAGCGTACCTACAAGAAAAATGTAATAATATTTGTATTGGAGTTGAACAAACTCAATTTATTTCATACAAGGTCAACTTGACTTGCAATTTCGGCGAAGAGAAGACCTTAAATCGAACACAGTATATTGCAGGTACCTACTGATTCAATATTACAGCGATTTGTTCACTCGGAATAAACATTCGTGATGTATTGTGTTCATTCAACATCAACAGATTGTCGAACGGTTAACACATGTACGAATTACGAATGAATAATTGTACGAATTGTACCTGCTCGTAGGTAATATATTATTGAGTAATATGCGGGTCATAAGCATGTGATGCGCATCATCTTTCTGAAGTAGTTTGATTGCACATTATACCGGCTCAAATCGGCGCCAGTTTCAATTAACTGCCTGTTATTTCTGTTCCACTCCTGAGTCGTCGGCGCATTGACCGAACCGATTCAGTAAAATTAGCCACAGATTCGCATACGTGCACTATACTGCAGTCATGACCGCGATCAAGTTGTTTCTAGTTGTAAATGGTGAACGACCACTTACACATTACGATGTGTCTGAAACATTTGTCAGTGATATTGCCATTTATTTGTAAGGGTTTTTGGATAAATGTTTATCAAAGAGTGATCTCTCAAATAGCTCAATCGATACATCAAACAGCGCTCGCCGGAGGGAAGTAACTTGATACCATTTGTTCAGTTCAGATCGTCTACGTTTGTGGAGATGAGTGCGAGATTGCGTCACGTCCGTCACGTTGAGGTCACACCTCCCCTTTAACTTGATGGTATCATTGGTCCATTCATACCTCGAACAGCTGCGGGGTAAGGGTTCTCTATACTTAGCATTTTTCAGTAATAGAACATCTTTATTCACATTGCCATTTTGCGATTCAAATCCATTCGGCTCATTCGACTCAAATGTTTACCATATCCTTCTGTAATCAATGGAAGACGTGTCAAATGTAATCTCACGTCAAACCTTCATCAATAGCGCACATCCGGTGTACCTAACGTGAAGTAATTTTGTCGCGCTAATCCCATTAATTAATTAGAAAGGGAAAACCGATTATTAATTCCATTTAAGTCTATGGAACACTCTCTGTAATTAGCAGATAAATTTCGTTATTGTTAATCAATAGATTAAAACCCTTTAAAGGCTGTTTACGTGATATTGGTCGATAATTTCGTCAGGCTTTATTTTTCGTAAAGTCCTCTTTACATTATGTTATGTAAGAAAAGGGTTTATTATAACGTCTGTGTATAAACAACAAACACAGACATAGTTATTTCGCGATATCACAGTTGACTAACAAAATGGTGTTCTGAAAATCTGAAAAGAGAAGGTCTAAGAGTGTCCTATTTTTACCCGTAGCATGATGTGAAATGAATAGAATCGCGTGTGTGGGAGTCTAGTCTGCGCGGACCGCTAAGAAATTGCCACCAGCAACGAAAACTGTTTACAACACCCGTATAAACCTACTCTAAGGCTGTGTTCACAACAAACCGTTGAGTATTCTAAGTACAAAATATTTGAAAAAATAACTTTTATGACATATTTGATGTGAACGCGGCCTAAAGAAAAACGTTTAAATATAGAACATTGCCTCTAGCATTTCCTTTTCACCTTACAGACCTTAACTACCAGTGTTTTTCTTTTCATATAACAATACACCAACCTATAATTTGTCGCGAAGGACGACACGCGTGTAATACGTTCTCATTGCCTCAGGGAGGATGTCCAACAAGCCAT
The DNA here is from genome assembly GCA_963853795.1 of Xestia rhomboidea. NCBI lineage: Eukaryota > Metazoa > Arthropoda > Insecta > Lepidoptera > Noctuidae > Xestia > Xestia rhomboidea. The sequence goes on along the minus strand of OY970767.1, from coordinate 12,305,795 downwards.
ACATATAATAAGATTTATATGTAGTCGTTATCAAGCCGTGTTTATGTGCCCGTAGCACATGTGAAATATCACTAAAACAATGGCTCGCCTATTAGTAGGGTTACAAATATCTTGTACCTCCATGGAAACAGAAAGGAAATAATATGGGCTTTTTGTAAATATGGGAAGCTGACATAAACTTGTAATATGAGTGTGTTTATTAACTAAGTTACGGATAGTTGTGTCTGATGCAAATAAATAAATAAATATAAAAATAAACTAAGAATAGTGAAGAAAAGTAGTTAAGAAAAGTAATTAATTATGTTTCAAAACATAACTTTAGTTTAGAAATACTCTTAGTAAAAAACATGACACGTGATAAGTGTCATGTTTTTAACTAAAAGAATTAAATTAATCGTGGGGTGAATAGATACCTAATAACTTTGCCGCCATTTTTGGGAGTCCGTCATATTGGATTTTGAGAGATTCAGCTCAATCGGTTGAGCATAACTATTTTAAAATCCAATTGAAAAATTTTACCTAAATAAACAAACATGTTATACAAACATTGCAAGTTAAAAAATACACCTTTCAGTTACCCTATTTATTATCTTAGGTACCTTTATTTATTTATTTATGTTTTTTTATGGCCAATCTGGTTTGCTGTTCTATTTCGAAAATTCGTTCCTTTTTTTCCCGGTTTCCAGAAAATCTGGTTTTAATCTAAATTGTGTGGCACCAGATGGCGATTTAGTTTTTTTAAATTGGATAAAACTACGAGAAACGTAAAATATAATAAATACCTATTATTAAGGACTTCAGAATTGTAAACTAGATTATTATCACGTCAAGCTTTGTACAATGGTAGGCCTAACCTGAAATAATATTAGAACTAATATTTATCTCAACATACAAAAGTATTCTATCCACCCTTATGTATTCAAGTAAATACATAGGTTTGGATCTATATAATCAGACTACCACAAATAGTAAAAGGACTATTACCAACTTATAGAAAACTCTTTGTTCTACACCCAATGACCTCCTTTATCACTTTTCATATTTTACACTATTCTTCGAAGCTTTAATCTTTGCCCACACTGTAACAGAATATTAACGAACTTTAATATTTTTTACTGTTAATTAAAAACTTTCTCCCTTTACAGAGACTTCTAAGCTTTACAAAACAGGCGCGATGGGTCTATTATCATTTTTAAAACATTAGCTACCTTGATTATGTAAGTAATTAATGTTTTTGTTATTTAATTAAAAGTAACTGTTGTAAGGGAAGTTAATTTTGACTTTGACATGGGTTTTTAGACCGTAGAAACAATATATCAGTGGTAAAAACTTGTTTGTAGTTGTTGTGCGGAGAGTTAGAATGTATGCACAACAACGTCTCCACAAGCTGGCTTTCACCTAAATATTTAATCGAAAAACGTCGGATGATTATACGTTGATTACCTTGCAAAATTTCAAACATTAAATTACGGGCAAAAATTAGCGTTAACAACAGCATGTTTATAAATTTCTAAAGTATTAGACAGCAGTAAGAGATTTGTCATGAATTTTGCTACACCTTTGTATTGATCAATTTATTTAATCTCTAGGTACTCTATAGTTAATGGATCTGTCAGAGTTCGAATCTCGTTACCAAACCGTAACCAAATGAATAATTTATTTATTTTTTTCCGAAGAAAAGAAACGACACATCTATTTTAAAGTAAACAAAATTCAGTTTTTTTTTCTTACTTGAATTTAAATTGAAGCAATATGTACCTTTTCTACTTTTTCTATTCTTTTTATATTTTTTCTTCTTTTATTTCTTTTTTATATTCTGTGCTTCTTCCAAAAAAATTCAAACTGCACCACGAGTGTGTTTTAATTTAATTTGGGATTCTAAATCCACAAACAAAACACGCTCACGCAGTTATCGCATATTCGCATCTGTCGTGAGTCCTAACTACTATCACAGCACACCATTATGAAAATAAACCGTAAAGTAAATAATATTCTTTATCGATACATCATATTTGGCTGGCGGGAATCAGCAAATAAATTCCGTAGTGCGAGGCTCCAGCCACGAGGTATACACGATACTTTACCCACGTTAACGCTAGAGTGAGCTTTGTGACTCGAAAAGATGAAATAGATAGATAGATACCTATGTAGCTACAGGTCGAGAGGGGCGATAAGGAAGCGCCAGCAGGGCTGTCACCCAGACCAATTTTGTAGGAATGCACTTCTACCCACATTTTCGGAATCGCTTTACGCTTTGCGTTGGCGCAAAATGGAATCCAATATGATTTCCTCTCAATTATCGCTCGAAATAGTTTGCGATTCTCAAATTGTTCGAGTGATTTTAGAGCTTTATAACAAAGAACGTTTACGTTGAATCGTTGTTGCGTCGACTTACGACAAAATAGACAATTACTTTGAAAAAGGAAGTTTTACAATCTCTTTTGAGGATATTCTGCCTTGTCGTTCAGATGTTTGTAATAGTCAATCTTGCTAAATATATTGCCAAGTCACTCCATGTAAAATTCGGATATTTAGCCGCATCCGGTTAGGCTGGAAGCCGACCCCAACGTAGTTGGGAAAAGACTAGGCAGATTATGAATTTTCTGACTATTCATTCAACTGTTTTCGAATTTTAGGGAACGCATTGTTTATATTAGTTTGATTACTCTTGCTCTGAAGGTTTCAAACACAACTTACTAATAGTTAGCCATCCATTCTAGAGCAAGTTTGTGGGAATGCAATTGCGTCTATGTTGGGGAGATTGCTTGAATATTAAGGCAACTGGAAAGTCAATACAATTCCCTTCCGGTCGGTTCGTAACATCACCCGTTGAGCGAGTTAAATACTAATACCGTCATGTAACACGTTTGATATCGGGCTCGGCTGCTCTAGGGATGTAAACGAAACCCAAAAAGTGGAATTTCGACCGCAAATATTTCACCCATGAATATCAACTATTTTCCCTATTCATAGATTAGTTTTTGGAGCTTTTCCGCAACTTTGTAACGTTGAATTAGGTTAGTTATTTTATTAGATTGGCCACAGGCATTCTGAGCATTTTTAGGCCTCGCCAATACAAAATTATGCAGCTATTTTTCGAACCAGTTTTCTTTATTATTCAGGAGAGTAGAATGGCAGAGTTGTCATTAAGACGTCAATTATTACGATAAGGGGGAAAATGATAAAGTCCATTAACTACGAAATAGCTACATTATTTTCCTGTACAATTTTCCTGCGATTATATTTCAACCCCTCGCGACCACCGGGGCTTCATAAAAAATGTAGAAGTGCGTCGCATGGGTCAACACTTACCAACGTCAAAAGCTATGAACAAAGTTCCGGGATTAAACGCTCATCGTCCACTCACCGCTTAAATGTAGGGAGGGGGCGCTCACCGGGGAGCAATCAAAACTTTAACCTAACCTGTACTGTATCTAGACACGCTTTTATGATATTGAATAGTTATACGTCCAAATCGTTATTTTATTTTACCCGTAAACGAATAAAAGTTCCTCTTTTTCCACACAATATCTGTGAATACAGTCGAATAAATCCTAAGCCTTTATGAAAGCTACGAATGAAAATCTGAAAAATGTTTTTGTCAAGTTGAATTTTCGTCAAGCTTCTGCACAAGATAGAGTCCGTACATTGCTTTCCTAAGTTTTTATAGGACGCGAAACAACTGACTTTTTTGAATGTTAATTCAATTTAAAGGTATGCTGATACGACTAAATGACTATCACGCAGGTCGTTTGATCTACGAGGTCAAGTGCTAGAAGGGGGACAGGTATTTACATATCGACAAAGCTCCTAGCTAAGACCACTTTAAACCGTTACCCTTTTAATACAAATTCCTGTGACGGAGATGAGAACGATAAATAGTCAGACGAAAATCCGATAACCGTTGTGCAAGGTTCTTTGACGTCACACACACACGTGACCACGTAATATACGCTTTATGAAATCAGAGAGACACAGATATATGCGGGCCGTGTCCATGTATCTCCTGCCATGATGTCATAAAGTCACGTATGTCTACGTAGAGTGTCTGTGGTTCCCACTGGGTTACACTCTTCACACCAAGCAATGCTCTGCGTGGGATGCAGCTGCTGGCATTTTCGATCATATTATTACAGATCAAATTGGCTTCACAATTGAGTGGGTTCAATGTGCTAAATACTGAGTTCTGTCGAATAAAGTGAGGTTGTCTCTAGGCATAGGGCGAGCCTATCGACTCAGAATATAAATATAACTCTCAGTGAACCGTTCCATATAGCCACATACAAAACAAATGTGTGTTTGCAAATAGTCAGAAATCCATTACAATCAGCTAAGTAAATGGAAAGCTACTATCCCAACAGTTGGGATATCAAAGCACTTTCAGAAGTGTAATTAATGCGAATATTAGAATGACAATTCTGTTAATCGTAAGTGTGAAATACTACGAAACGTGTAAAAGAGTATCAACAAAGCCCCACCACACGCGACGCGCGACTAACTTGGTTTTATGTCGCTGCACAATTATGTCACATGTGGAAATCATTTATCGTTTCGAAATTCTATTAGCATTTAGTATTAATTTCATTACTGCTATAATTATTGGTTTCATGAAAGCTTTAATTGCAGCATGTTCATTGAATTTTCGCTAATGACGACACAAAATGGCAAAATTGGTTAAAACAAAAATGTACGGTCGACCAAGCTATTTGGCTTACATTTTACATATCGACATTTTTTTTTTTGGCGTAATTAATACAATTTATACGCGGTGTAAACGGGCCTTTCACGAAGACGTTAACGAAGCATTCTGTACATCAAAGTAAGTAACTCTACGCAAAAATTATTGCCGGGAAACGACTTTTTTTAGGGTCAAAAATCACGATTTACGGTAAAACTCAATGTAACGCACTCAAAACATTGTGCTGATGGATGCATTGAATACCACATGGGTCATGAGATATTTAAGTAAAGAAACATTAAAACCTTGTATTTAACCACAAAAAAATGATCGTAATGACGGGGTGTTATACAAGTGAGTCTCAACTTCGTTAAAGGTAGTTTTACATCCATTATGCTGCCAAATTACGTAGAATCTCTTTATCGTGCTCTATTTATTTATCTGCTCACCTATGACAAGTGTACCTCTGTGCGGTACATCTGTTTTCAGAGGAAAGTCAAATGTATGCACGAAAATTACTTCGATGGCAAAGCACTGCCAATTCCCCGTGAAACTAGGATACTGCTCACTAGTTCTCACAAAACCAATTTTCGTTGCGTCAGCGGTGTCTTTTCCCATTAACCAATAGTCGATAGTGGCAAGAACATACGTGCCGTAAAGTCAACTGTTACTGTGGCCGTACTGTATCAACTAGTCGTTTATTGTACAAGTGTAGATGCCCACGTACGAAGAATGAAAGATGTCTAACAAAATATATTTGCAAGGCAGATGTGAATGAAAACTCAGGGCGGTATCTCTTTTTTTTTTTTTTTTAGGATGGGAAATCATCAAATGACTTCTCCCGCTCTGGGCGGAGCAGGAGGGAGTGTCAGAATTTTACTGACTAAAACCCATCCATGTTCCTACATCGCCCTTTGTGTTCCGGGGCCACGGTATCTTTTTCGAATAGTCCCGCAGCCCCGGCAAGGGCGGTATCCCTGAGGTTTCACTTATTTCTTCTAGGGCGTTAGGACAACCTAGAAGGACATACAGTGACCTAAGAAAACCTTCTTCAGAAAGTTCAGGCGTGTAGTACTCGCCACCAACATGAGTGTGTGCGTTCGCGATGTAAGAACGTGGACTAAACACACTAAAGCCTGAATTCCTGCTACGCTAATGTCGGTCGCGTACGTCGGTGGCGCGTACGAGTAGGTATACATTGTGTTCTATATAGCGCCATACTGCGACGCTGACGTCAGCGGCGCGTATGTTGCTACTGTTTTTCTCGCTAACGTACGCGACCGACGTCAGCGTAGCAGGAATTCAGGCCTTAGTATAAGATTTGTTGCAGGTACCTAACGTTCTGAAGTTTCTGCCAACTTCCTTTGCGAAAAAGGTGTAAGTTTGTTTAACACTCTCAGGCGACACTTTAACGCTTTAGAAAGCCGATTTTTATATTTATTTTATATTTTTCAAACATTATGTGATATGCTAACAGCGGAATACTGTTCCTACCGGTAGCAGTAAGAGACGGGTCCAACGTCAATTGTAGAATTGACGTGGGACCTGTCTCTTATCCTCATGTTTTTTCTTGTCAACAGACAGCAACTTCGTGCTGGGCAACGCGCAAGTGCCGTGCTACCCCATCGTGTACTGTTCGGACGGGTTCTGCGAGCTGACAGGCTGGGCGCGCGCGCACATCATGCAGAAGGGGTGCGCGTGCAAGTTTCTCCACGGGCCTGACACAAGGGATGAGCACCGGCACGAGATCGACACTGCGCTGGAATCCAAGCACGAACTTAAACTAGAACTTATATTTTATAAGAAAAATGGTGAGTTGAATTTAAAATCCTCGTACTCATTCATCATTCTCCTGCCCTTGACGCAACATGTATTCATTATCATTTAAAATCCTATTCTAGGTACCCAAACGAATGTTGATTGATTAAATATACGGGTAACCAGCATTCCGTTTGCACTAAATCTTCGCATCGTCTTAATTGACAATCAGAAAGTTTGCGAGAGAGAACTTCAAAGTGTCAATAACAGACGTTTCCTAATCCTGAATTGGTTGCTGCACCAACTTGAAGAACTATCCCGTATAGCTGACTTTGATATGCTTATTATTGCAAACATCATCCATTAAAATGTTTAGAAATTCGGTTCTTCTTCTGTCGATAGACTCAAATAATACCCAACCAGTATGTTGCCACCTGCACAGCTTTGTCGTTGGCTTTAAATTTAAATTGGCGTTTAAATCCTGGAAGGTGCAAGTAGCTGTGCAGGATGGGCAAGAAAGGAGGTGGGGTTATATCCTGCAGAGGGGCTCCACACTGGCATTGTATATGGGACAGGTCGGTGATACACCATTTGGCCAGATTATTTCTACAGCGGCCAACCTGAGCCCGCAAACGGTTAAGAGATTTCCAGATTAGCCACTGCAGTTCCTGTCCAAGAGAAAGATGTTCTGCTGGATTGATGAAGTGAGAGGGGTGGAGTTTCTGTTCCTTCACAATTCGCATCTTTCATCCGTAGCACTGTCTTTTAAGAAAATCGTGTGTCTCACGAAGCTTTTACGGCTTTTTAAGCGTGAAGGTGGTACCTAGTTGATGCCCGTACAGAGGGTGGCGGTTGTGTCGTTCCTGTTTTCCCTTCTCAATGCGACCAGCGCCACCGATCGTGGAGCTGGTGGAGCTATACCTGCCAAAGGATACAACATCGCAAGAGAGGTAAGCACCCCGTTCATTGCAACGGGGTGCTTAAAACCCACCCCTCACCGGTATCGTTTAGCGTTATGTCTACTTCTCTAGCGTGGGCCGAACGGTGCCACACTGGGCATGCGAACTCCTCAGCAGAAAAGGAAAGTCATATAGGCCGGTCGTGCGGAGAACTCCTGGCGATGCTCCCCAGCTGGTGGATGTGAGGCGGCGAAGAACGTTATTTCTCCCGACTTTTAGTTTAGTTTTAAGGCAGTGAAACTTATAAGCCAGAGATCTATCTAGGGTGACGCCCAGGTAGCGTGGTTGGGAACAATGCTCTACGTCTACGCCTCGCCACGAGACACTGAGAGCTCTGTTTGCCTGACGGTTGCGGAGATGGAAAGCCCAGGATTGGGTCTTGGATGGATTTAACCGTAGGGCATTTTCATCGTAGAATTTCCCTAGTGTTTCCAGAGCTTCCGTCAGTTTTTCTGCAGCTTCTTCGAAAGTCCGTTAAACTAGCACGATATATTTGACTTTATAATATTTTGGTTAAGTTACTGCTGATCCAATACTTTCTGGAAGCCACCCAAATAAAAATCAAATATAATATACAGTACATTATAATAAGAATAACCATTAAGTGAATTGCCTTCTAAAAGAGCAATGCTCAATATTGGAGAAAGGCTTCCCCGTTAAATTGCATTCGTGGAAAAGCAACGAAGCAACGTTTATGAGCTTTGCACTTTCGAGTTTCGCCCGTATCGAAGTTTCCTACGTGCCAGTTTTTTTGTAATCAGAATACACATGCCAAGTGTACTTTTTTTCAAACGTTTGTCTTTATTTGATTTGGCCGATCTGTGGATCATCCATTCATCATCAGCCTATTAATGTTCCCACTGCTGGGACACAGGCCTCCTCTCTATGAGAGGGAATGGGCTATAATCCACCACGCGGGCCCAGTGCGGATTGGTAGATGTCACATGTCTTCGAATTTTTTGGTTCTAGGACATGCCGGTTTCCTCACGATCTGTGGATCAACTCATAAAATCGAATTGTGTTATTTTTCTTCTGATGTCCTATTTTCTAAGCCACGTGTGCATAAATGATTCGCTTATCTATTAATATTAAAGCGCAGTGGCATGCACTGTATACGTCACACGCTCGAGTGACAAGAGAACCAAAGAACCAAAGACGTAGTGAGGTTATGAAATATTATTATAATAAATTAAAAAGCAGAGTCATAAAACTGCCCGTTTCTAAAAGAAAGACTTTTCATTCGACCCTCGATCCTTTGCATAATGGCTTTGCAAAACGTCGTCCATGCCACAATCGTAAACAAAACCAATAAGAGGTTTACGATTCCATTCGACAAAATTAAACTTTTACAAGCAGCCAGCTGTTCCTCGTCAGCAGCTTAACTGCTTTTAGAATGACGCTCTACCGAGCACCGACACCATGTTGAGGACCTACTTCAAAATGACGTCGGACGAGCGCTTTACGGAACATTAAAGTCTCGAACACCGGTTCACAAAAATTCAAAGCTTCATTCATACATAATCAATGTTTCTTAAGGCACTCGTTCCTTCCTTTGAATTTCGACCGAAATTAACATTCATTAAACTTTTCAGGATCTCCCTTTTGGTGCCTGCTCGACATCGTCCCAATTAAGAATGAGAAACGAGAAGTGGTTTTATTTCTCGCCTCCTTCAAGGATATCACAAACACCAAGATGGCCGCCATGAACACTAATGAGAACTTCGACAGCGGTGAGTGCCTTTGTAATGATGACACTCGAAACTTCTTAATAAATTGCAACCCTCCAAAAATAATATTAAGTACCTACTTTCCAAATAGAGACCTTGTTCCGAAGCCTTCTGAATACTTAATGAGATGTTTTTCGAGGATGCTGACAGTTGTGCATTTGTATTAACTCATCACTCAGCACGTTGTTCTAGTGCTCTAGGTACATCTATAAGATTGATAGCATTAGATTGAGCTCCCGTAGCTCACCCCGTTGCCATAGCGAGTCGAGCATCACCGCACGGTAAAGTTCCTTTACGAGTATTGTATCGTACCCACTGTGTAGACTTTAAAAACTAGTCTGTAGCTAGACAGGCAATAAGTCTGAGTAGATAGAAATAGATTTAGTAAGTAAACACTTCGTAGCGAATATAACTCTATTGTTTTTCTTTGTATCTACAAATGCATCACTTGACTCAACACGTATAAGTTAATGAGGATGAACTTACCGCCGATCTGTTAGCAAAGGACCTCGTTCGATAACTGTATGTAGGTGTAAGCTTAACAGCAACACTATCTCTACTTAGTTTTAATGATATCTTTAATACTCTTGCTTGTTTTTTTAACAAATTGTATTTTCCAAATGATAGCTTATGCTTCAAGTAGATAAAAATGTTGTCAT